>OY856411.1:242001838-243326838 GCA_963693085.1 Alisma plantago-aquatica
ATGACTATGTTTTGGTTTTTTTTATCAGGTTGCAGGCATGCTGTCTGGCAGGTCAGCAGGATCAAAAACCTACAGTTCAGTTCTGAAATACAGGTTGCATCATCCTTTGATTTCAGCCAACAACAGGCCACAAAGCTGCAATATTAACAAGATGGACAATATTATAATATGGATCATGTGATTCACACACATGTATAAGCACATTTAATTCATATGATTCATCACACACATGTAGAAACTTGTAGTTCCATCATCATCATCATCATCATCATCATATTAGACTATATAATATTTGTTGTATGGCATCGATTTCAGCGCAGCATATCTATTTTTTGCAAACTGATTTCAATTCAAATATATTTGGTTACACAACAGAAATTAACTTCAATATTATAAAATTTAGGCTTAAGTCGTGGTTAGTTTGTTTTCGTAATACGAACGCAAAATGAAAATAAAAATGAAAATGACATAGTTATGAACATGCAGCGGTGTTGTTGTCCAAAACAGTAACTAACAGGGGGGTTGTTGTACCCTTAAAAATGTAGATAAGTAAAATAACTGGGAAGAGAGAGACACAACTAGACTAGATACACAACTTAAACAACAACAACATGGTCCGAAATCATCAATTGTGAGGGTCTTTTTATTGTGGTGGTCTTCTCCTGTAGTTTTAACAACAAAAAATAGCTATGAAGTTTGATTTTAAGACAAAAAGTAGAAACACAAAATAAGACAAGAAAGTAAATTTGTTGCTTGGACCTACCTTGGTTTTTTTGTTGATGTTGAGGCGGCGCAGAGCTTGTCATTGTCTTTAGATGAATCTGAACTGATGGTGATAGGAAAATCAACGGTGCCAAAAGGAATAAAAGGGAAATCGAGTGTGTTCTCGTCATCATCATCATCATCGCTATCCTTTGTCAAGCACTCAAATCGTTTGAGATGATTGAGCATGTCATTATTGATGTTGGTTATCCAAACCTTGATGGTATTATGGTCAACCAGACAAAGAAAAAGCTTGTCACTACGACCCAATAGCATCTTCCTAACCCACTCGCACCAACTGGATGTGGATACAAGATTTCTAACATCATTGTACTTAACCTCAATAACATATGTTGAATTTCTAAAATTTAGGTACACTTCACTAGCCTTGTAGCGTCTTCCATTTAGATAATGCCAATGTTTAGGTATAGTGAGTTGTGCTAAGGAACAATCATCTAGGATGATGTCCAACTATTCTTCATCAAGGAATAGTAACATTGGGGTAGAGGCCCAGGCCATGGTGACTATTAAAGATCTAGATGTTATGCCTACAACAATGTAAAATAATGTTGAGAAAAATTAATATAAAAAGTACTGACAACAGACAACAACATGGGTTATGTCATATTCATGACGGAGAAATAATTGTTTCATACGAATACATAACATATTTTCTGCGTAGTTAACTGCAAATGAAGCAAACATAGTCAATCAAATACAAACTGGCATTCATTGTACTAAGTTATTCATTGTATTTGTTAAACTGAAAAATAAATGTGTAGTCGGTAGTACGTAGTGAAATAAACATGGGGGTAGAGGCCCAAACCATGGTGAAATAAACTGAAAAACCAATTATACATTACATTTTTACTAAGTATCATCATCATCATTATCAACGTCATCATCATCATCATCTACATTAGGGGCCAACCATCATCATCATCTATTCATCATCATCACCATAATCACCATCACTGTCATCATTGAAATTACTTAGCATATAAATCCTTGAATCAAACATTTGATTACATGAAAATCACAAATAACTTTTTTCATCTAATTACATATTTGGAACAAGCAACTAAAGATGTTTTCATTAGCCAAATATAGATGTAACCATTTTGCATGAGATAGGTTACATATTTGCATGAGATAGGTTAAATGCCATATATGTCAAACTAGGGCACCATGTAAGAGATACTAATGAAAGCTACCTCTACTGATCCCTTCCACATCAAGAGCACAACTTTTCACAACAATGTATCACATCCATCTCATTTAATTACTTAGCAACATAGAATTTAGGTTAGCATCTCATCTTAAAATCTTTCTTAAACTCTGGTGATCTAGCCTTCAAGGCCTAGATTCACACTATGATATTTCTTCTAATACAAGGGCTATTAGAAGAAATCTCATTTCAGTTCCCCAATACGGACTTCGGGAGAAAATCATAGAGTTCAGGGTTCCTATCTAGATAAGTTAAGTTATAATGGGTATTAAAGTGCATTTTCTCACTTTAAGGAAAATATGAGGAAATTAAATGACATATATGTGATTTTGTGTTCTAACCCAAGAATATGTGGCTTAGGATTTCAGAGTTACATTTCTTTTAGATCAGAATATATATAAACCCTATATATACATTTCCATCACATAAGTCAAATGAACTAATCACCAGTCAATAATTCACATATTATGCATAGTACTCTATTTTAACCAATATGCAGAATTTGAAATCAGTAAATAATAAAAATGTGAACTGAATCTAGATAAATTCATATTCCTTCTGATCAAGAAGACTATAACATTCATATGATTCATTTATAAGGTTCAATAGAATAATGAAATCTAAGGTCAAACAAGGTAAACAGTCTTGTGCAATTATTGGAGTTTCTCAATTTCCATCACTTGTAGTTTAATGAGTAGAATTAAGTTTAGAGTTCAACAAGAGTTTTCAATTGAACCCACACCACTCACCTTAGGTGTGAAGAACCTAGTAGGGATTGGTTAGCTACAGAGGATTTACCAACATTGGAAAGAGAGAACCCAGAATTCTGAAATTTCAACTTCAAATTTCCCAAATCCTATAATCTCCTCTTCTCTCAAGAGTTTCAAAGCTCAAAAGTGATGGATAGAAATGAGAGGTGCTTGGGTGACTTAACATTCATTCATGCATCACTAACCCTGATTAATCAATATTAATCAACTACACAATCTTAGAGAAACTAAGTGCAAATCTAATTAATTAAGAAGGCGGAAGATATATCCAAGGAATTACAATATTGGCTGTAAAAGAATGAGGAGTATTGGGCTGCCCGGGCACGGGTAAAAGAGCTGAAAGAGGGTGACCGGAACACGGCATACTTCCACCAGAAGGCATCCAATAGAAGACGAAGGAACCGGATTGAAGGCATAGAAGATGACAGTGGCAATCTTAGAAAAAAGGAGAGTGAGATCATACAAATTTTCCTGAACCATTTCTCCAATCTATTCCAAGCTAGCAATACATCGGGGTTTGAGCAGGAAACCAAGGGCATTAGAAGGGTTGTAACAGACGAGCAAAGTTTGGTTCTGGAAAGTGATATCACGGATGAGGAAATCTGGGCTGCTATAAACCAAATGCATCCAAACAAGGCACCCGGGCCAGATGGGATGAAGGCGATGTTCTATCAAAAATATTGGGATACAGTCGGACTAATGTGGCTAGTTACATCAAGGGTTGGTGGAAAGGGGAGTACAGTATAAGGGCTGTAAATGATACTTTAGTGGTGCTTATACCGAAGGTGGAAAATCCGAAGACGGTGGGGGAGTATCGTCCAATCAGCCTTTGCAACGTGATTTATAAGATTGCCTCCAAAGTGATGACAAACCGGTTGAAGCCTCTTATGAACAGCGTGATTTCTGAAAACCAAAGTGCCTTTGTCCCAGGTAGGTTGATCACGGACAATGCATTGATAGCTTATGAGTTGTTCCATACTATGAAGAGGGACAAGGGAAAGAAGAAGGGCAGCCTTGCTTTGAAGCTTGATATGTCAAAGGCTTATGACCGTGTGGAGTGGAAGTTCCTGTTTTATATGATGGAAAAGATGGGGTTTGGTGGGACGTGGATAGATAAAGTCAGTGACTGCATTACAACTGTCCAACACGCGTTTGCCATCAACGGAGACCGAACCCGAAGCACAGCCCCAGCACGAGGACTTCGCCAGGGTGACCCTCTATCTCCTTATCTTTTTCTTTTATGCGCAGAAGCTTTTTCTACCTCACTTACTGTGGCTACACAAGATAATCTCTTACACGGAATCCAACTGTGTAGGGGAGCCCCCCGAATCTCACATCTTTTCTTCACGGATGACAGTATTTTTTTTGCTAGAGCTACCACTGCAGAATGCTTGAAGTTAGCTGAAATTATCAGCCAATATGAATAGGCATTCAGACAAAAAATGAATTTTTCAAAGACAGAGGTGGTTTTCAGCAAGGGAGTACATAGAGGAAAGCGATAGCATCTAAAGAATATGTTGGGAGTGAGGGAGGTGGATCGTCATGCAAAGTATCTTGGGTTACCGACATCAATAGGGAGGTCTAAAAAGCACGTTTTCAGCTTTATAAAAGACAGGAAATGGAGGAAGTTCCAAGGGTGGTCGGAAAAGCTTTTATCTAAACCAGGGAGGGAGGTGCTCATTAAAGCGGTGGCACAGGCTATACCTACGTACGTAATGAGCATTTTCCAGTTACCAGGGGGAACCATTGAAGAGATTCAAAGAACTATAACTAGATTCTGGTGGGGCGCAAAGGACAAAGAGAGGAAGATGTCGTGGATGAGCTGGAGCAACCTGTGCAGGCCCAAACACTAAGGTGGAATGGGTTTTAGAGATCTCAATGTCTTCAACCAAGCACTTCTAGCAAGACAATTTTGGCAGCTAGCAAACAACCCAGAGGCGCTGGTGACTAAAGTTCTCAAAGCTAGATATTTCCCAAGGACATCAATATGGGAAGCCAGAAGGGGCCATAACCCAAGCTACACGTGGAGGAGTGTATGGGGCGCCAAAGCACTGCTGATTGAAGGAACACAGTGGAGAGTGGGCAACGGGGCTGATATCAATCTTTGGGAGGACCACTGGATACCAGAGGAGGATGAGACACTCGCACATCTTAAGAATGAAAGGAATGAGGAATACAACCGAGTTAGTGATCTTATGACAGAAGAAGGGACAGCATGGGACCGTCTACGAGTACAGGACTGCTTTCCAGAGATCTATGCTGGGAAGATTTGTGCTATTCAGCTAAGTAATCGTCGACCTTCAGATTCGTTGATGTGGTGGCCAGCAAACAACGGGGATTTCACAGTCCGCTCAACTTACTGGTTGGGGTTGATGGGGAAAGAGGAGGCTCGAAGGTACAAAGCAACACACGGTGACGATCTGTGGAAAAAAATCTGGCAGGATGGTTGGAGCCCAAAGACGGCCCACTTCTTATGGAGGATCTGTACGGGAGGACTAGCTACAAGGGGACGGCTCTATGACAGGCATTGCATACCGGATGGTACATGCATGATGTGCTCGGGGGAGAAGGAGACAATAGCGCATATGCTTTTCTGATGCCCGTGTGCCGTAGAGGTGTGGGAACTTCTGCCTAGGG
Source organism: Alisma plantago-aquatica (assembly GCA_963693085.1). Lineage (NCBI taxonomy): Eukaryota > Viridiplantae > Streptophyta > Magnoliopsida > Alismatales > Alismataceae > Alisma > Alisma plantago-aquatica. Next base: position 242,007,236 of record OY856411.1, read on the forward strand.
AGGTCCAGAATTGGGTGGATGATGTCAAAGACGGGGAGGTGGCTGCAACTATGAAGGAAGCACTGACAAGGCCGTAGAGAGATGAAGCTACGTCTATTGTTGCTGCCATGTGGGCAGTGTGGCGCGGACGGTGCACCCGAGTCTTCAACGACGACAATGTTAACAACAGCTTCCTCTATGGCTGTGCGCTGATGACGACAAGAGGAATGAAGGAGGTGCCATGCACGTTCATGCAAGGGGCAGCCAACGGGCCGAGCAAAGGAGGACGGGGCTGGCGCGCGCCTAGTGCAGGCCGGGTAAAACTGAACGTAGACGGGTCTTGTGGAGAGGATGGTGTATCTAGCATTGGAGTAGTGATGAGAGATGCTACAGGGACTCTTAATGGGATGTTTGGGGAGAAGGTCACTACGGGAAAGGAGATAGCCATGACAGAGGCGTTGGCGGTGCGGGCGGCGTTGGAATGGGCGCACAAAGAAGGTTGTACACAGGTGGAAGTGGAATCGCACTCAATGATGGTTGTCCAAGCGTGCAACTCTACAACATCACGGATGGACTACTTGGGTACTATAGTGGAGGACATTCTTCAGCTGAAGCTTCGCTTTTCCTTTTGTAGTGTTAGTTATATTAGTCGTTTAGATAATGGGGCAGCTCATAAAGTTGCTAACCATGTCCGTCGTGGACAAGTATATAGGTTTATTTTACTTCAGCCTTTTCCTTCTAGTAGTCGGGATCTTGTAAACCTTGTTTTAGCATAATTAAAGTTTTGCGGGGAACCCCCATCATAGGGTTTCCCGTCCATTAAAAAAAAATTAATTAAGTTCATTAATGCATCATTAACCCTAATTAATCAATAGTAATCAACTATATGGTGGCATCATTAACCCTAAGTTCAAATCTAGTATTGATTAACTACTCACTGCACTGGTGGATCGAGCAAGATGTGGTGGCACGACCGGAGGTGGAGGTGGCCGGGCTGGAGGTAAAGGTGGTCGATGCTGGAGGTGAAACAAAGGAGGTGCAGGCGGTGGCCAGTGGCGGCGACTGGAGTAGCTGAAGGTGGCTAGAGGAAGGCTCCTCACTCTGCCTAGAGTAGATGGTGGCGACAATGGGAGAAGGTGGTGGTTGTCGACGACTGGCAGTGATTGGATAGCAGTAGCAGCTCTGGCGGTGAGCAGCTTCAAGCTCCTCGTGGCAGTGACTAGCGGTGCATGGAGGTGGTGAGCAGCTTCAAGCTCCTCATGGCGGCAATTGGCAGCACATGGAGGCAGTGAGCAGCTTCAAGCTACTCGTGACAGTAGGCGGCCGGTGAGCAGAGAATGGGAGGCGGCGGAAAAAATCACCAGACCTATTTTAGTCTGCTCAAACAATCGAGAATTAAATAGGAGAAGAGTCGATCTGGCTCACGCAGGTGCTATTAAGTTAACTATCAGTGTCGGTTAATAAAATAATCTGACACCTAAAGGAACAAACGTCGGTTACAAACCTAAACCGACACCTATTTGTAATTTTATATTGTATAAAATTTTTCACGGGGACAATGCGCGAACACACAATCTCGTCGATTTTTCTAGCGAAAACCAACGCCAAATAAGGAATGAATTTTTCCTCGTGAAGGATATTTAGTCATTAGTTCTTTGAGAAAAAAAATACGACCAATTATTGGATAAAAACTTTCGCGGGTCTTGGCGCGGAACATTTATCGTTGGTTTTTTAATACCGACGCTGAATTAAAATGTTTTGGAGGCAAATTTTTTTCCCTAAAAAATTGTATTTTGCGGGTGATTTTGGATATCGGTTGTTATGTCAAAAAACCAACATTAAAGGAAAAGTGATACCCGTGTCTTTTGTAAATCGATCGGCCTTCACATATAGGTGTCATTTGTCGTTTTAAGCCGACGTCGTAGCATATTGGCGTCATTTTTTACTTTCCAACCGACGACGTCACACATTTGACGTTATACGTCATTTCTGTACTAGTGGGAACCCCTTATAACATCCCCATCATCCTCCGTACAAGGAGAAAATAAAAGGTGGACTTAGTTTTTTCCTCCGCCTTCAATAGTGTGGATAGTATAGTGATCCTTCTGGACTCTAAGTGTGCTTGGTTCAACTTCAAGGTTGCACTGCTCCTTGTGTGTTCTATCCCCGATGCAACCTGCAATAAGAGAACTCATAATAAAAGACATCCATTATTTGAAATAAGTGCAAAATCAATAGTTTGTGGTTATCAAAAAGAATTTTTTTGTGTGTGTTCCACATGGTCCAAATGATAGCGACAATCAATATGTTGTGTTGCATGTATCTCCCATGTCGACTTCTTATGTTACGAAGTCTATGGAAGATGTTGAGAAGAGAGTGTGTAAGAATGGTTGTGGCCTTGGTGTAGTGAGTCCAGAGCTGTTTGGATAGGTGACATATGAAGAAGAGACGTTGGTTGGTTTCATCATTGTTGTTACAAAGAGAGCATCTTGATAGTCCCTGGTACCCTTTAGTTCTCATCATCATGTCAGTTGGTGTTTTATCATGGTAGATAAGCCATAGAAAAATGTAAATTTTGGACGGACATTATGTCTATCATATGGTCTTATAGTCCCTGATGCGTCCTCTAAATGAGAATAAATTATATGCTTGTTTGGTAGTGTAGTGTTTGTCCCAAGCCCAAGCGATGTGTCTAGACGTGATGTAATCGAGTTGGTTCAAGATGATATGAGGATTGGTCTGTCCATCCCATAAGATTAGTTTTGAAGAAATTGTTTCTATGCGAGCCCAATTTACTTATAGCTTAACAGTTGTTGTAGTTGATAATGAAATGAGGGATGGTCAAAATTGGTAGATGGAGATTGATGAGCTATCCATGCATGTTTTCCAATACACTATCCACTCATATTTTCCTCTAATTTCCTCCCATTGACCTCTCCATGGTCGTGCCATGACCAAGACTCCCGTGAGGAGATATAGTGGTCCTTCAGCCATAGAAATGTTGTAGACATGTCCTAGTGACTTCGAGGCTCTTTGTTTCAAAACTCGGTTAACCGAGTCACATGTGTTTGCAGTGGATTTATTTTTCGAGCGTGTAGTATGTACTTCTGCATCGCGAGGTCAATTGGAGATTTGTTGTTATTGTTTACTCTAGTCTTCACACGGGAGAAAACACACATTTCCCGTTCAGGAAAGTCTTCTTCTTCTCTTCTTTGAGGATAGAAAATGGGCGGGTATGAGTAACATATGCCCATATCCACTACACTTGTTTGAACTTTGACTCAACCCATACCCATCCCACTTGAAGAAAATATATAATAGATAATGTCTATACCCACCCCATAAGTAATGAGACCCATTATAACCTATTATGACCAACCCTAAAGCACTCAATGTGAAAAATTATAAATAGACCTTTCAGTATTTTTGTCACACAATTTGCAACATAATTCCTACATATGTAATATTTGCAAAATAATATATTTAACTTAGAAATCAATATGTATTTTTTCCCAATTGAAACAATTTTGCAGAAATCCTCTTGAAATAATTATATAGAAACCCTCTAGCATTTTATTCCAATACATGTTTACACATCACGCAACAAACAGTAAAGTTGTTATTTGGCATAAATGATATAACTGCATCTTGTTTTACAGACAAAAAAAGCATCTTGCGCCTAGGCAAGATCATGGCTTTTCCGTCCTTCTCAATCCCAGATTTCTAGTACTAGACAAGATCGGTGACGGTAGGTTCCCTTCAACATCACCTAGCATTCATAGTCATTGTCGCACAAAGTTGCTTCCTGGTCTTGCTGAAACCTGGATGCTTGCCACCAACAGTTGGCCTCCTCGACGTCGTCTCGTCCAAGTAGTAAGGAGCAGTCTACGGTCGCCACATTCATGCCAGAATCCATACATTAGAACCACGACAATGACCAATACCGTGAGCGCCAAGCGCGCTGAGGCTCAGACCCAAGAACCCGTCCCATTAGTTCCCTTCGAGAGGAGCACGGAACAGAAGGTTGCCTCGGCCACAACAAACGACATGTGGTGGGTGAGAAATGTGGAGGAAGCCTCTAAATCCCTCCCTTGCACCAAGATGTGTGGCAGACCTCGAGGATGACGGTCGACAGCACGAACTGCGACGCCAGAACACGAGCGGCGTCAACGAATGGATCAGTTCACCTAACGGATCCTGAGGCTCTGACTTGGGCGATGGGCTGAGGATGAAGAGAAGAGCTCAAACTAGGAGTAACTCGACGGCTTGGTGAAGCAATCAACGACGTCATTTCTTCTTGGTCATTGTTTCTGGTCAGCGCCTCACAGGCATCTCGTTTGCGGGACGATCTCGGGCCTCTCCGTGACTTCTACTTCACGTGACGGTCTTTGCATGGCGGTCTCTGCAATGGCACTAAAGGAGATTGAGTCTTCATCGAAGATCACGATGGGAGAGCGGGGCATGAGTCGGACGCCTAGGATGGCGACTCGGAGAGGGGCAGAGCGATGGAGTGAAGGCAATAGGGGACAAACCACGGCCAATGGGAAGTCAGGAATTTTTATAAGGGGGTGATCATTTTTCAATGAAAAAATTCACAATCCTGAAATCAATATAAAAAGAAAAAAATCAAGATTACCAAATAATATTTGAAATAATAAAAATAGAACTATAATAGATACATTAAAGTTGTCATCGACGACTAGACATTTTTTGAAAATGTTTGACAATGGTGTCATTGTCAATGGTAGAAAAAATGTCCTTTTCAATGTAAGGAATCAAACAATCATTAAGTCAAGTATCCTCCATCTTGTTACATAGGCGACTTTTAATAATCTTCATAGCTGAGAAAACTCTTTCCACTGTAGCCGTTGCAACTGGGAGAAGTAGAGCTAATTTTAAAAGTTTAAACACCAAAGGAAAATCTTTATCTTTCTTAACCTCAACTAATTTTTGAGCAAGTTTGTCAATTCCTTTCAATTGTGAGAAATCACCAGAAGACCGGACATCTAGAATATATGTATCCAATTGTGTATCAAGTTTCTCAAGATCTAATTCAGAAAAATCAGAAGGTTAAAATTTTGCAAGTCGTAACAATTTCTATTTATCAAATGAGAGGAATTCATTACTTGGATCGAGACATGCAACACATAGAAGTAACTCGGTATTAGTCTCATTAAAATGATCATCCAACTCAGTTAGCATCCAATCAATTATGGTGTTGAAGATTTCAAATCGATAATGATGCAGATTGGTAACCTTTTCTAACTTTCTTCTTGATCTCCCAGATGGAGAAAAAACATCATCCATGTTTGGAATATCTATCACATGTTTCTTACAAAATTCAACAACGATTTCCAATAAATATCTCCCACTGATCATCTTCAGTTCTTAAAGAATGCAATTGTTGTTTTGACAACTTTACCAGTGTAATAGCATTTACAATATTCTGGTCTTTTCTTTGTAACGCCTGTGACAATTCATGAGTTTTCCCCAAAACTAATTTCATCAAATGCAAAAGAAAGACAAACTCAAATCTTTGAATTTGACAAGAAAAGATATTTGCAAGGCCTCTTTGTTTTGTATCTTTTCCGTCATCCATAATTATATCCAGAATCCCAATGATTGAAGAAAATAAACGAATAAAGTTGATTAAAGATGCGTAATGTGAGCTCCACCGTGTATTAGTTGCTCTTTTTATACCAAGTTCTTGGTTTAATCCAGTTCCAGTTCTGAGCTCCCCAGAATTCAACTTAGCATCCAATCTTTCAACTTCTTTCACTCGAAGAGAGTCACGTCTCTTACATGAGCCACCCACTATATTCAAAATGTTTGAAATAGACTCAAATAATGATGCTACAAGTGGATGACTTTCAGCTACAACAACAAGAGATAATTGAAGCTGATGAGAAAAACAATGGATGTAGAATGCAGAAATGTTTTCTCTCAAGATCAGACTTTTCAACCCATTGAATTCCCCCTTCATATTGCTAGCTCCATCATATGCTTGGCCTCGTAACTGTGAAATACTAAGTTTTGTTGTACTAAAAAATGAATCAATTGTTGTCTTAAGAGATATGGCACTTGTATCGGTTAGACGTAGAATACCAACAAACCTCTCAATCACCTCTCCTCTTGTATTAACATATCTTAAAACTATGGCCATTTGTTCTTTTATGGATGCATCTCGCGCTTCATCAACCAAAATGGTGAATGAATCATTTCCAATTTCCTTTATGATTCGGTCTCTTATTTCAATGAAAATGACATTACAAATGCCTTTTTGGATGTCTGGCGAAGTTAACTTCATATTCCCAGGAGCCTTATCTAAAACCACTTTATCAATATTTTCATTGTGAGAAGCCAAAAATTGCAGTAGCTCTAGAAAGTTTCCTCTATTTAGTGAATCTGTACTTTCATTGTGGCCACAGAATGCTAGTCCTTGATTCAAAAGATACCGAACACAATTAATTGATGCTTGTAATCGTGTACGATACTCTTTCTTGATTTCCTCATCTTGTTTAAACAATGCAACTTTAATGTTTTGATCTTGTTTCATTAGACATTCACACATTGTTCTTGTATTATTATGAGCACTAGAAAAGTTACCAGCATGTCTGTCTAATCCCTTTTTATCTTTCCAATTCATATATCCTCTGCTAACAAATGCCGGATCATGGCCAGTTTGGGAAAAAAGATAACAATAAAGACAAAAAGCAACATTTTTATCTATAATGTATTCCAACCAGTTAGGATACTCATTAAACCATGATGGATTAAAACGACGAGATTTATTTCCAAATTGAGTAGATGGGTTTTTATGGCCTTTAGGTTGACAAGGACCATTATGTAAGTAAGCCCTACAAATATTATCTTGAACATTGACATCAAAACTTGATATATTTGGCCTCAACCCTGGATCAAAAATCATTTATTTTAAGTCCAGTTCTATTTGATGGGTCTTTGAAGAAATTGATGCATGTACATCACAACTGTTATTAGAATTCTCAGTTGGTTTTTGTTCATGAGGAGACTTTCTCTTATAAAATCTTCTCATGATAGACTAAAATAACTGCAATGTTGACAATGAATGATGCAAGAAATCAGAAATAGCATACACATTAAGAAACTTTTAAATATCATCTTACAAATATTTGATGAATAAAATGTTTTTAACGGAACTTTAATGTATAGTAGTAGGCACAACTAGTAACTTCAAACAAGTGTAAACAACAAAATGTAAATAGAAAAATGGTTACCGTATGAAGAACTTTGTGCACTTCTCAAACAAACAACAATACTTCCAATACGCAGTCTTCAGATGCTACTAGAACATTGTGAGTGTGAGGATCAATTCTATTGTTGTAACACAAATCCTTTATAACAACATCATTTAGCGGTGAGAGATATGTGTCATACACTGGTGTTACTCCGATAAGAATAAATCACACATCTTTGTAGTCTCCGATTTCTACACAGAAGAAAAATAAAACTGTAAAAATAGTAACATAAAACTGAGAGTTAGAAGTTTATGAGTCAAACTTGCTATACTAGAAACGATAGAATCGTCTCGTATATATAATAATGAGATAGTAACTTTGCCAATACTATAATTATAAAAAAAATTTCGAAATAAAATGTATGCACTTGGTAATAGTTATAGGAAACTATAATTTATTTAGAAGAAATGTGGCACAATACATATTAATAATTTGCACAACTATTGTGGTAGAATACATATTAATAATATGCACAAATATTTAATTGGAAATTACAAAACGGAAAGTTTTTTACCATTCAATAGTTAGTCAACATTAATTCTTTGTCTAGGAAAACAGAAAGATGTTATCACAATTAAAAGCCATGTGATTGCATCGTTGTGAATAACAAATGAATACAAGATCAGTTAGATGAGAAAAGGAAAAGGCACGCATAAAGGAAAAGTCAAAGAACGAAGCAATTCAACTGGGCACAATCATTTATTGGGGTGGGCACTGACTATCGAAGTTCACAGAAACAGATTTCTTAAACGTAAATTATAGATTGTTTTGTAAAATTGGGTCGGGCACTTGCCTAATGGTGCCTGGTTGTGGCTACGCCACTGCTGCCAATACATAATCCTGAATATAATACAGTTGAATAAGTAGAGGGTGCTACGGTGGGGTAGCCTAGACACTTGGTTCTCAATGACAAGGTATACCTAAATTCTACCATATTTTTCCTATTTGACTACATATATGAACTCATGTAATATAAATATGCAATTTAATTAACAAGTTTGTAAACCAAAAAGTAAGAATCCTACTAATCGTCCTCCTATGCCCAAGCCATCTTTCATTCCAGAATCTACATTCGACGAGTTGAGAAGTAAATGTAAATGTTTGTGTCGATACTTAGCCAACCAAAGCTCAGGATCACATATGTTGGTCAATTTAATAGGATATGCAACTGGGAGGGACTTTGAGAATTTTATTTTTCTTGATGATATTATAGAGTTGTTTTGATATGATTGGCTAAATACTTCCATATTAGAAGTATGGATAAGTTAAGGATCTATCAATATAGAAAATTCTAATACACATTTTTAACTAATTTCTACATATGAAATGATCACAAATGTTTTACAACCACTTATATATTGAGGCCATAAACTTTTAAATAAAGAATGTTGGATTCTTAGTTCCTTCAGTCACTAATCAGGTGGAAACACATATTAAAGATGTAAATGAGTACTTCTCTACTACATTCAAATATTTTGCTAGTGTGGGAAAGGAAATTATTCTAATTCCTTTTAATGTCCAGTAAGTTTTATTATTCAATATAATTTGAATAATGACTAAATTTCTTCATTTTAATATTTGTTTTATTCTTACTCAGATCTAGACATTGGGAATTAGTGGTGGTCGTCCCAAAATTGATGACTCTTTATTATCTTGACCCAATGGGAAAAACAACTAGGGGCCACAAACTGAAATTGCCAACTATGGAGTAAGCATAAATTTAGTCTCTACCACATCAATTGTTATGCTTCCACATGATATCTCTATTTAGAATTTCTATTTTTCCAACTATCTTAATCATTTAATTAATAGGGGTATAAAGGCTTTTCGTGAAGGTGGAGGATGAATACCCACAAAATCAAAGACATTAAGTTTGAAAAATGCCAAGGTAGCTACTTTGACGGCTTAGTCTTATATGTACAACTCTTATAGTAATATATTAATGTCAACTCTTATAGTCTTATCTCAACTCTATTTATAGTAGTTTACTAACATTAAGTATAATTCATTATTTGTAGTTTCCTATAAAAAATAATGACTGGGCTTGTGCCTACTATGTAATGAAATATATGCAAACTATTGTCAAAGGAGCAACACATGACATTTAGACTATAGATCATGTAATAAAGAATAACATCATAAATTTACAAGTGAGTTGTAGTCATTTTATAAAATATTCGCATGTGCATTTTCTGTTGAGATCTTTACAACTCAGCCTTACACACCTGAGGATTTAAATGAATTCCATGAAGAGTGGTCAGATACTTTTCTAAATGAAGTCACTATGGCATTGGATTGAATGCATCAGTTAACTTCATTTATGTATGTAGTTTGAAACTCTTTCAAATTTACGTTTGTATCTGACATGAATTTTAATATCATCTCAGACTTAGGTTAATGCGATCTATCATTTTGTGAATGTTATGATGTGTTATACGTATGAATATGTCTCAACTGAATATGTTGAATTATTTTTGTTATGAATGTGTGTGGTTTGGAAACTGATAATCAATTCAAATAGGATTGAACATAAAAACTAGCAAATGGCTTTGGAATGACTTTCTAGCTTGCATCTTTGCAGTTGCAAGTCTACTTTCTATCGTAGGTTTTGATATTTGTAAAATAGATTTCTATTCTGCAGTTTTTTGTTCTAAAGATTTCTATTCTGCAGATATTTTCTATAAAAAAATTGTAACCTACAGGGTCGATTTTTTAGTATAACTGATCATATAGACCTACAGGGTCGGTTTTTTTAGTATAACCGACCTTACATACTTCCGTGCTAATTTTTTAGGTCTTTGTACCTCTATTGGGTTTTTTTACATATAACTGACCTTATAGACCTCTAGGGTCATTTTTTTAAATATAACCAACCTTCCAGCCTCAGGGGTCAGCTATACCTCTCTTGGGTTGGTTTTTTACATATAACTGACCTTATATACCTCTAGGGTCGATTTTTTAAAATATAACCAGCCTTGTAGCCTTAGGGGTCAATTGTACCTCTCTTGGGTCGGTTTGTTTACATATAACCGACCTTATAAACCTCTAAGGTCAGTTAATATAATCGACCTTGCAGCCTCAAGGTAAAGGGTAAGTTTTTGTACCTCTCTTGGGTCGATTTTTTTCATATAACCGACCTTAAAGACCTCTAGGGTCAGCTATCTTCTTTGCATTTCAAAATGATCAATTTTGGCTATAGGGTCAGTTTTGTTTGATATAAGTGACGCAACATTGTAACTATTGCCTCGAGTTTTTATTTGTACCAACCTGACACTGCTATTTAAGGTCGGTTTTCTTTGGTTAAAAAAACCAACCCTATAGTGCAATTTCTATAGTGACGGCCACTTAGGCGTCGATTAAAAAGTGACTCTATAGGCTTAAAAAAACTGACCCTATAGACCATTATTGTACTAGTGACTCCAATTTACAAGTGCCCCCTTGAGGAGTTTAGCATAAAAATCCAATTTCATTTCTCGTTAAAGATGATACCACTTAATCGTTCTATCTTGGAAACTGTAATGCTTTCTTTTGCTTGCCTTCATGTTAATTTCTAAAACCACCAACCAATGTTGGGTGCTGATTTCTTTGTTAGGGATCACTATAGAATCCTTGTATACTTTATGATTAACCCACCTTATAAGGAAGTAATCAATTTGGCTACAATTGCATTCACTCTTGTAAGTAATCTTATGAGGATCTTTTTTCTTAAAATGGGTGTTTGCCAAAATCATATCATGTGAAACTACACATTTTAAATCTCTCCTTCTCTATTTCTACTTTCATATCAAAAAACCACCATGAATTCTCATATCTGGTGTAACTACTCCCCACGTGACCATTTAAATCACTCCCAATAATGATATCTCCTCGTCAATATTCCTTGCATCAATTCATCCATATTATCCCTCAAATCCTTCTTAACCTCCCCGCTAAGGCCAATTTGAGTGGAATAAGAGCTAATAATGTTAAAAATATTTTTTTTCCAAGAACAACATTGATAGCTCTATTTCTATCACCCATCCTTGTGGTCTTGACAATACCATCCTTCAACAACTTATTAACAATAATTCCTATGCCATTCAATGTTCATCAATACCTTTATACCAAATTCATACCTTGTGTCTTCAATATCTCTACATCGTTCCCTTGTTCACTTGACTTCCTGCAAATAGGTTATATTGATTTTTCTTATAATCATGATATTCACTATCTCAAAAGATTTTCTTTTCAAAAAAGACAATATTCTAAGATCCCACATTGATTCTTTTTTGTTGAACTTGCTTCTTTACTAGCCTCCATCAAAAATATTGTCCTTGCATATTTTTTCACTATATTTGGACAATGATGCAGTGGGACTACCTTCTTTACCCACACTGGTCCAAGTTGTAGAAACCCTTGCCTATCCTTCAACATAATTGTGTGTCTCTATGTGAAAAACCCTTGCATATATTTCATTGCACTCGGGTGCCAATGCACACATTGCTAGGTATGGACGCTCCAAAAAATTTTTTGTCAGGATCCATGTCATAAAAAGAGTGAGATAGTTTTATGGTAGGGTTTAAACCTACCTCCAGCTCTCCTTTACTTAAGAGTAGTACCGACTATATTTGTAAAAGATGTACGAAACTTAGGTGAAGTTTTTGAAAAAAAATGGTCATGTTAAAAATCACTTACAAATATATTATATAGTTAAATATGTTTTATTATACACATTTTGGACGCAAAAACATCTTCAATTATATATTTATGAAAATCTAATAAGTAGTTATCAATTCCAACAATCATGAACTGGCTTGTTGAAAAGGAAAGGTCGGTAAAAGGACTGATATTCTCTTGTGCATTCAATATTGAGGCATGAGATGCCATTTTTGCCTGTCTAGTCATGTAAATCATCTCCATGAAGAAAAGGAATACACATATGAAAATGCAGAAATTCCGCTAAGGCTCCTATTTGTTTGATGTAATTCATAAGTTCTGTGGAACTCATTTTCTAGGAACTCTAGTTCGGTTTCCAAAACTTGAGTTTCATTCACTTCCATGTGATTGGTTTGTTGTAAGTGTAAATATAGAAATCATTCAAAGTATTGTTAATTTTCTATAATTAAGTAAGGCAAAGACATAAAAAAAGAATCATATATGTGAAAAATTATAATATTTTTAAATTAGAATAACCTCAACAAGTGGTAATAGTGCAAATATTTCTCCTTTAAAAATATTTTATTACGATACAAATATAATCTTAATAAATACATTAAGATTAAATCACATCACAATATTTTTATTTCACTTTGTATGTACAAAGTATTATAATGATTTGCACATTTCATGTGCTTGTAAATATAGATTTTGGTTCATCATTATTTTACACAATGTAGAATATTAATTTAATATTATTTTTATAAGGAAATTTTACAATATTATTCATGCATAGTTATAGTTAATTATCATTTTTCACATCACAATATTTAAACATCAAGAATAAAAATATATTAGGTATATCACGTTGTTTTAACATAGTGCGGTGTGTTTTTTCATAATATTTGTATTTTTTATTTTGTATATCACACTGATAATGGTGGATAGTGTAAAATATTTTTCATAATGTCTTTATAATGTATGATGGCATATTATCTTATGATTTTAGCACAAATGATACCCACACCGCTAATATTTCTAGTCGTAAGTATTTTACACGTGTCACTATGACAAATGAAAAAAACAATTGTATAAGAAAATGTTGTTAGTTGTCCAGGAACTCATTTTCTACTCTTTTTAAGAGGAAACTCAGGAACTGTATTTTGTATTTAAGTCTGCAACTCATCAGAAGTCATGAAACTCATGTTCCAACACTTCCTTTAAACCAATTATGAAAAACTATTTAAGGAACTCCAGTTCATAAGTTTTCTAGACCAGTAATGACAAACCAATCGAATCCTAAGGGACAAAAACAAAACAAAAGATAGTTCATGTTATAGTCGGGAACTCACATGGAACTTTGTTCCGTTGTCGTCTCTGTTGCTACATGTTACAACCCCAACTTTTCGGCTTATGTGGTTTGAAATGTAATTTCTCCAATAAAGATGTATGCTTATGAAAATTGTGTGATTTAAGTACTTTGTGTGGATTTCTTTGCTAAATGTCCTTTGTGTGAATGTCTTTATGGGCCTTGTTGTAATAAGCCCAATATAGTTAAAAGAGAATAATGAGGAAAAGGAATCTAATAATAAGGGAAATTAAGATAATGTTAAGAATAATGTGGAATTCTCTAGAAGGCTGAGAGTTTGTTCATAATGGAGTGGATTTCGAATCCATATGATTTCTTGTGATACAAGGAATCCAAATATAGAAGATAAAAGTGAAAGAGAGAGCAAATATGAATAAACTACGCTTTAATGTGTAATAACTTGCATGTGAAGAAAACACCTTCATCCTTTCGAGTTTGGGGCTCAAACTTGGGATATGGGTAGATAATGATAGTACAAGACTTTCCCTAAAATTTGGATGAAAAATGATAGATGAGGAGAGAGTTATGGTTTCTGCACATTTTCCTAAAGTGAATGGATAATTGACTAATAGTATTAAATGTCACATTTACATTGGAATTAGATTTCAGTTATTTAGAACACGGATGACGCATACCGTTCGATCCAAGATCCAACAACATAGTTCTAATCTCGGTCTTAGTTGGAGACCCAGACCAGAGAGTAGTTAAAGCAATTTTCCAAATCAATTTCTTCACAAACAAGAGGAAGTGAGGAGTTGGGATTGGTCCCAATGTCTTCAGAAGATCCCATGGATCCCATCCATACTAGGATTCATGACCTTTCGTGGTAAAATATGGATTCCCCCAAATCTAGTAGAACCCGAGACCCAACCCTATATAAGAGAGGGTGTTGTGCATCACCAACAAACTCACAAACAACCTTCACGAGTCAGGAACGAGTAGGCAAACACATTGGTGCCATCAATTTGGATTTTCATCTCGACTTATAACTTCATCTCGGAGCAGCTTTCACTGGAGATTTTGTGGTGTCGTCTGGGCAGTGGGAGTTAGCGAGCTAGCAATTGACCTGACCATCGAGTCCGGAGGATCAAGGTGGAGCTTTGGGCAGTCTTGGTTCGTACGTAGGTGTGGTAGAGAGTAGAGTCAACCCTCAAGTTGACGCTCAGCTCACTGAGAGGTGAAGAACGGAGGTTGAAGATGATTCATGGGGAGATTACCAGCTTGCATCGATGAACCTTCTTTACAGGTAAGGGTAAAGATGACTTTTCGTTATGTTTTTAACTGAGCAAGTGTGTGTCCTCGCTGGAGAGTCGAGCTGAGTTGGTGAGACTCAATTGGTTGGCCCAGCCAATGTGGCGTGGGCGGGACCCGGGGTACTTTACCGAGGGGGCAGAACCCCTTTGACTAGAAAATGATTAATTAGTAGAAATCATAACTAAGTATTGGTAAATTGAATGAAGACAATTTATATATGAAAGTTGATTAGAAAAGTACGTGGATTTCAATAAAAATAGTTTTGAAACTTGAATATATTCATAGTTCAAAAAGTACATAAAATTTCTATCTATAATTCTTTCATGAATAAGAAGCCCTAATTTGATGTTTCATGAAATTGGGAAAAGTAATATGGATGTTTTAAGTGGATCTTAATATGTTGTTAATAAAAAGGACATTTTGAATCTAAAAAATAGTTTATGTGCTTAATTGGATAATGTAGGGTTTCATATGTATAAAGTGTACTAATGGGATTAGAAACCCTAATCTAGGTGTTTATAACTTTTAATGAGTTATATTTCAAAAACTAATGTATGAGATAGAGTTTGAATGATCCTAATCATAATTAGGGATAAAGAGGCTTTACTATGAATAGATGAGTAATTAGGGTTTTGAACATAGAAATGTTGTTTTAGGGTTTTGTTGACATAAAAAGGCAAAGTTGAGAAATAGATCTAAAGAACCCGAAGGAAACCCTAATTCAACTTAGAAAACCCTAAGAGGGATCCACAAGTCAATAAAGTGAGTTCATGATGAGTATGTAGTAATTAGGTTATACATGCTTTTCAGGATTCAGTTGTAATTGTGTGTGCCTACTTGATTGGTTGCTTGGATTACCTAGTTGGATTGGATTGTTCTTGTTTCCTTTGGGATCTCCAAATTAGGTATGTGGTTATTTATGAGTACTCACTTTAGTTTCCCCGACATTTTCTAACGTTTTATTGATTCCATGGAAATAACTATTTGGATGAATTTATTTATGCAATCTTTAAAGTGAATATAATGATCACAATTTAAGTATACATATGACTTGCCCAAACCTACATACCATCTCTGGATGTAATATTTGAGAATACCAAGCCCCGGAGGGAAGGTCAAAGGTGGTTAAGCCCCGGAGGGGAGACCACCGGGCACCCAGACAGGTGACCCACCAGGTACCAAGCTCAGGATGGAGAAGGTAGCCTAAAGTCCCTTGCAAGGACTAAAACCTAAGAGAGGATATCCCAGAGTATTAGTAAAAGCAATTGGGACATATTGAAAAATGTAATATTTCATTGTTAACAACTGTTTGATGTGATTAGATTGTTAGAATATATGTGCAATATTATGGTTGTCACCACATACCGATATCTCATTTATACTGACCAATGTTTTATTTGTCGGAATTTTAGGAATATCTAAAATTGGACAAACAGTAAAGTGGAATTTGTGAAGAATAAAGTTAATCCATAAAGGACTTAGTTAGATAGAACTCTACCGAGGGTGAAAGTCCCATATTCCTATTTTTGAAAGGTATGTAAAAAGTAAAATTTTATCCTATTTTAAGCTTAGTCTTTGGTAGAATTTAATAATTATTTTTGATTATTTGCAAAACCATTGATCCTGTTTTGGGATAGCGGCTCTGGCTTTTTGGTCTTCCTTAATTGGGGGTTACCAGGGAGCAGGGTTGTTACAATTGGTATCAGAGCATGATTTTCTATTTAATCTCTAATAATTTTTGAATTTTACAAACTCTTTAGAACCCAAGAGAGTTATTAGAGGATTTTTCAATGATGGAGGTGTCTAGAAAAGGATCAAAATTTGGGGGCTGGCAAGATTTTCCTCTGCCCCGCTAGTCGGTCTATGAGGACTATAGAATTTTGTGTGACTTCCTGGATAAAATCGAAGGGTTTGACTCAAAGTAAGATACCTCTAGGTGTTCTCTCATTTGTCTTCTTCACTTCTCTACCCCATTCATTGAATAACTTTAAGAGATTAGGGTTTCTCTCTCTCCACCCCCTCCTGAGTTTAGGGTAAGCATAATAAAGATTAAGGAATCCTCTACCAAATAATAAAAAGCATGTAACAAAGATGTCATGGTCATAAGTTTTGATAATTAGAAACTTAAACTGAGATTAGTTACATGCTTAGGTTGCATGGCCTGTGTTATTGTGCCCTGGAATACCCCTCAGGAGAACGTTGAGTTTAGACCATCTTTTAGGAAGATGAGGGGAGTGTTAGCCTTGTAGGAAGAGGAAGAGACCTGACGCATCCTTTGAGGACAATGCTCAACCCAAAAACCTTAAGCGGTGGATAGAAGAAGAGAAGACACGATGAGTTGGATATCATAGTTGATCATGCATGCATGTACGTGGGTTTGACATGCTTGCTTTACATAGAGGATTTGAGTATGTATGAGAAACATAGAGTATGTGTGGTTGTTTCATCCTTGATGCCTTGTGGTGAGCCGACCTTGGGTGGTCGTTCCTGTTGAGGGTGAGGGATAGCTCCCTCCCTGAGAAGGTTAGCAATGACCATATAGGAACCCTAACGGGCATATATGAGTAGAAAAGAGGCATGCACATATGTAGAAGTGCGTGGCAGCAAGGCTGGTAGCATGTTTTAGACTTGAGCTTGAGGGGTTATGTCTAATAGTTTGTTAGATAGGCATGTAGAGTTTTGGATGATCTTGGTTGGAAGTAAGTTTTGATAGTATGTTTCACCTAGATAAGGATATACATGTATCCTTAAGAGCTTGACCCATCTTCTAAGAGAGAACCTCCTATAGTAGGACCAGTTGTGGGGTGAGAAATAGAGAGGGAGAGAGCGAGAACCGATGAAGAAGGCTGGAAACCTAGACTTTGAGACATGAGGAATCATGTAGAGGTTCGATACATATCCTAGAACAGACGACCCTGAGTGGATGTATGTGGTTGCCTCTAGCATGATCCTTGGAGGCTTATCGTACCTTGGATGCCTTTAGAGGAACCAAACCCTAGAAAAGGGAAAGAGGCTTCTGGTATATATATATATATATATATATATATATATATATATATATATATATATATATATATATATATATATATATATATGATATAAGTACCTACCTTTAGGTGTAGGAAAGAGAGTTTCATAGACCCTAAAGAGGTATGGTAGCAAGTTGTGAGGCATCACACCTAGTTGGTTGCCCTAGTGTAGGACTCTAAGGGTTGTTCACGTGGAAGAGGAAGTATATGCCATATCTTGTATAGGTTTGGCTCTATTTGAATAGTTAAGCATGTAGTTAGACAGCTGATGCATAAGAGGTGAACCTGGGGTTCTGGGACCAAAGAGGGGAAGCAACAGTATCTAGTGCACATCATTCTCACAAGGATGATTGAGTTCATAGTATTTGAGTATGGCACCCCCTCATGTGTTAGAGGAAAAGGAAACCCCACTCGAACTGAGATATATGTTTGATGAACCACTCACACAAGTTGGTGACATATGTATATATGATATTAGTCCAACCTTGAGGAACAATGAATACATATGACATACCAAGGAACTTAGCATGGTTTAGTAGGTTGTCTTCTTGCTAGATACGTGCACAAGTATCATGTTAGGAGCTAAATATATACATGATGATGTAAACCTTGGAGGTAAGAACGTTTTGTCACCTTTGTTACTATCAAGTGATAGTTTTCTCCTATCTTGGGGAGGGATCCTTCATGTTAGGGCGAGCACAAACTTTTGATTAGGTTGGAGGTAACCTGAAGATGTCACTTAAAAGAGCTTGGTGAGCTAAGTGTAAGAGCACATAGTATAAGCATGAATAAATAGACCTATGTGTGACCATCTCTAAGGGGCATCAGTATATGTTGCCATAGAGGTAACCTATATGGGGCCATACCGAGTTAGGTAGGTCGCCATGATTTCTATGAAGGGATGCAAGGTTAACCATGTGTGCCCAGAGAGA
The DNA here is from genome assembly GCA_963693085.1 of Alisma plantago-aquatica. Classification (NCBI taxonomy): domain Eukaryota; kingdom Viridiplantae; phylum Streptophyta; class Magnoliopsida; order Alismatales; family Alismataceae; genus Alisma; species Alisma plantago-aquatica. The sequence continues at coordinate 242,025,711 of OY856411.1, forward strand.
TTATAGAGTTTTTGGTGAGGATTCAAGGATGAGATGTGCTTGAGTATCAACAAAGGAGCTACAAGATATGAAGGAATCCTAAGTCAAACTAAGGTTGAGGAGGGATAACACCGATGGAAGTAGGAGTTGTCTGTTACCTGGATGCACAAGACCGTAGGGTCAGGAGGTAACAACTACCTTTGCCCGAGGAGCATGGGTTAGAAGGTTGGCCACCTTCACGAGTTCATGGGGCCTAAGGGGTAAATGTGAGAGGCATTCCCTAGATGCATAAGGGAAAGATCACCCCAAAAGTACTGACACCCTAGAGACTTTAAGGTAATGACTAAGGATTCTACATAGGAGTGATGTTAAGACCCAAAAGTGATGGGGAACGGTCTTCCCATGGATGTAAGCATAGATTGAGATGTTCAAGGTGAGGTGTCGTGAGAAGTGTGCTTCAACTTAGACTGGAAGGTATAATGGTGATGTGTGATGCACCATCTCTACTCTTGGAACTTGATGAACTCTATATTTGGACTACAACCAAATGCTTATTTCATCTTGTTATGGGTGTGAGAGAAAGGACAACACACATGTCATCTACTAAGGATAAAAGTGATACGAGTTGAAACCTTCGTATGATGATTGAGAATAGAGGGAGTACCACACCCTTTTGGAGAATAGATTGGATAGGTGATTTGAAAGCATAAGGAGAACAAAGGTAATATGAGGACGTACCTATCTAGAATAGTTTGTAATCTATAAGTTACAAATTTGGGTTTGATAACAGAGAGGATGGATGCAAGAGCTTGAAGTTTTCCTAACTCAGACAGACCTAAACCCGAGACAAGGATGATGGGTGGAATATATGAAGTTTATGTCTTCACCATCACCTAGAACATAAGGAAGCTAATGTGGTAATAGAATGTTCTCAGCTAGAAATAGTTCAGGTGTGCAGTTGTCTTGTCTAGCTAGTGGAGGGGGCTGGAGAAGAGGTTGCTAGGTGGACCCTGTGAGCGTTGGAAGACTAGACCTATGTGGCTAACATTCAGATACATAACCAGACCGATAGACCAAGTTGGTAGCTACCTAGTTAGGCAACCTGGAGCTTGATGAGATAAATGGTTGGTTAGAAAAACCTCAGATGCACCTCTCAGGAAGAGTAGGTGGTGAAATCCACTACTAAAGTGTTTTAGGGTTTCTGAGGGTTTTCTCTTGAAAATTCATGTCGTGCAAGAAGCTCATGATTTTAGGTACACTGTACACCCTGGTACTACCAACATGGTTCAGGTTTGCAATAGTACCTTAGAGGCCGGGAATGAAGACGGATATAAAAGCATACGTGACCAGATGTCATTCATGACAGAAGGTGAAGGTTGAACACCAGTAACCCCGTAGATTGTGATAGAGGATTGGGAGCAGATCACCATAAATATTGTGGTGAGTCTCCCCTAGACCGAGAGAGGTCATGAGATAATATGGGTTATGGTAGATCACCTTACCAAGTCACTACATGTCCTTGCCTTAGGGACCACTACCAATATGATAGATCTAGTTGAGCAATATAATTGAGAGATAGTTTGACTGCACAGTGATCTGAGCTCAAATATTATTGAGTATGGCCCTAAGTTCACTTCCATGTGGTGTATGTTGGTACATGAAGAACTCGTTATTAGATTGAAGCATATCACCCCCTGACTGATGGACAGTCAAGAGAGTATGATCCGGACTATAGAAGGTCTGATGAGAGCATATGTGCTCGTTCGGGGTGAATCACGGGAGTAGTATATGCCTAGCCGAGTTTGTTTGTTATAACAACTACTAGAGCCAGTATCAGGATGTATGAAGCTCTATAAGGGAGGTTACGTCAGTCACCACCTCACTAGGATGATGTCGGTGAGAGGACCTTGTGAAGGTCATAGAAACCACAATGTATGCAGATGAAGTCGCTTTAATCGAGCAAAGGTTGAGAAAGCCCATGATTGACAAGAGTCACGTGTTTATGTGAAGTAGAATGAACTGTAGTTCACTATGGATGAACATGTGTTTTTAAAAATCTGACCCCTCTGAGCTATAGCTAAGAAAGCTGAGTCCCTGATACATGGGCCCATTTGAGGTGTTGAAACAAATTGGTGGAGTTGCTTATGTTTAGCCTTACCCCTCAGGATATTATGATGTATGATGTGTTCCATGTGTCAGACCTAGAGCACTATGTGATGTACCTGAGCCATGTGTTGATCATTGAACCTATTGAATTCCAATGGAGGATAACTTACCCTGAGTCACCTATGAGGGTATGAGAGACCAAGGTGAGAAAGAGCTCAAGAGTAAAGAATAGAATATGATAAAGGTTCTTTGGAAGCACCATGGAGAGGATGAAGCCACATGGGAGCTAATGATGGACATGGTAAGGTCTTATTCTGAATTGTTTGTATGTTTGGTGGAATTTTGAGGGAAAAATTCCTATAAGAGGGGAAGGATGTTAAAACCCTAGCTTTTGGGCTGATATGATTTGAAATGTAATATCTCCAATAAAAAAATTGTGTGATTTAAGTACTGTGTGAATTTCTTTTCTAAATGTCCTTTGCATGAATGTCTTCGTGGGTCTTGTTAAATAATAAGCCCAATATAGTTATAAGAGAATAATGAGGAAAAGCAATCTAATAATAAGAGAAATTGAGGAAATGTTAAGAATAATGTCGAATTCCCTAGAAGGCTAAGAGTTTGTTCATAATGGAGTGTATTTCAAATCCATATGATTTATTATGATACAAGGAATCCAAATAAAGAAGATAAAAGTGAAAGAGAGATAAAATATGAATAAACTATGCTTTAATGTGTAATAACTTGCATGTGAAGAAAACACCTTCATCCTTTCTATTTTTGGGCTCAAACTTGGAATATGAGTAGATAATGATAATACAAGACTTTCCCTAAAATTTGGATGAAAAAGGATAAATGAGGAGAGAGTTATGGTTTTTGCATGTTTTCCTAAAGTGAATGGATAATTGACTAATCATATTAAATGTCACATTTACATTGGAATTAGATTTCATTTATTTAGAACACGGATGATGCGGACTGTTGGATTTGAGATCCAACAACACATGTCTAATCTTAGTATCAGTTTGAGACCTGGACCAGAGAGCCGTTCAAGCTATTTTCCAAATCGATTTCTTCACAATTGAAAGGAAGTTAGGAGTTGGGATTGGTCCCAACATCTTCAAAAAATCCTAGGGAGCCCATCTATACTGGGATTCCCGACCTTTAGTGGTGAAACCTAGATTCCCATAAATCTAGTAGAACCCAAGACCCTACCCTATATAAGAGAGGGTGTTGTGCATCACCAGCAAACTCACAAACAACCTTTGCGAGTCCGGAACGAGTAGGAAAACACATTGGTGCCATCAATTTGGATTTTCATCTCGACCTATACCTTCGTCTCGGAGTAGATTCCACCAGAGATTTCATTGTGTCGTTCGGGCGGTGGGAGGTAGCGAGCTAGCAATTGACCAGACCGTTGAGTCTGGAGGATCAAGCCAGAGCTTTGGGCGGTCTTAGTTTGTGCGTAGGTGTGGTAAAAAGCAGAGTCAACACTCGAGTTGACCCTCGACTCACTGAGAAATAAAGAACATAGGTTGAAGACAATTTGTGGGGAGATTATTAGCCTGCCTCGATGAACCTTTGTTACAAGTAAGGGTAAAGATGACTTTTCATTATGTTTTTAGTTGAGCAAGCATGCGTCCTCACTAGCGAGTCGAGCCGAGTTGGCGAGACTTGATTGGTTGGCCCAACTGATGTGGAACGGGCGGGACCCAGGGTACTTTGCCGAGTTGGCAGACCCCCGTTGGCCAGAAAAATATTAATTAGTAGAAATCGTTACTAATTATTGGTAAATTGAATGAAGAATATTTCTATATGAATGTTGATCAGAAAAATATGTAGATTTCAATAAAAATAGTTTTGAAATTTGAATCTGTTCATAGTTCAAAAGTGCATAAAGTTGCTATCTTTTATGCTTTCTTGAATAAAAAGCCCTAATTTGATGTTTTATGAAATTGGGAAAAGAAATATGGATGTTTTAAGTGGGTCTTAACCTATTGTTAATAAAAATGACATTTTGAATCTAAAAGATGGCTTATGTGCTTAATTGGATAATTTAGGGTTTCATATGTATAAAGTGTACTAATGGTGGATAGAAACCCTAATCTAGGTGTTTATGACTTTTAATGAGTTATATTTCGAAAACCAATGTATGAGACAGAGTTTGAATGATTCTAATCATAATTAGGGATAAAGAGGTTTTAATATGAATAGATGAGTAATTAGGGTTTTGAACATAGAAATGCTATTTTAGAGTTTTGTTGACATAAAAAGGCAAAGTTGAGAAATAGATATAAAGAACTCTAAGGAAACCCTAATTCAACTTAGAAAACCCTGAGAGGGATCCAAAAGTCAATAAAGTGAGTTCATGATGAGTATATAGTAATTAGGTTATACATGCTTTTTAGGTTTCAGTTGTACTTGTGTGTGCCTGCTTTATTGGTTGCTTGGATTACCTAGTTGGATTGGATTGTGCTTGTTTCATTTGAGATATCCAAATAAGGTATGTGGTTATTTATGAGTACTCACTTTAGTTTCCTCAGCATTTTTTGACATTTCATAGATTGCATGAGAATAACTATTTGGATGAATTTATTTATACAATCTTTAAAGTGCATATGATTATCACAATTTAAGTATACATATGACTTGCCCGAACCTATATACCATCTCTGGATGTAAGATTTGAGAAAACCAAGCCCTAGAGGGAAGGTCAGAGGTGGTCAAGACCCTGAGGAAAGACCACCGGGCACCCAGAGAGGTGACCCACCTGGTACCAAGCTTAGGATGGAGAAGGTAGCCTAAAGTCCCTTGCAAGGATGAAACCCTAAGAGAGGGTATCTCAGAGTATGAGTAAAAGTATTTGGGAAGTCATATTGAAAAATGTAATGTTGCATTGTTAACAACTATTTGATGTGATTAGGTTGTTAGAATATACGTGTAATATTTTGGTTGTCACCACATACCAGTATATTCATTTATACTGACCGACATTTTATTTGTCGACATTTTAGGAATATCTAAAATTAGACAAATAGTAAAGTGGAATTTGTGAGGAATAAAGTTAATCCATAAAGGAGGATTTAGTTAGATAGAAATCTACCGTGGGTAAAAGTCCCAAATTCCTATTTTTGAAAGGTATGTAAAAGTAATTTTTTAATCCTGTTTTAAGCTTAGTCTTTGGTAGAATTTAATAATTATTTTTTATTGTTTGTAAAACCATTGATCCTATTTTGGGATAGCGGCTCTGGCTTTCTGGTCTTCCTTAATTGGGGGTTATCAGGGAGTGAGGTCGTTACACTACATATTCTAGAGCTTGAATCCAGGGACAAAGTTTCTCCTCCTCCCATTCCTACAACTAGGAATTACTCTTGTTGCATTTTTTGAGCTTTTGCCAAACCCAACAAGCTATTTCTCGAGGGCTAGAGGCCATGGGTACAAGGAGTGGTGGCTCCACCCTGGAAGCCTTAGGTGGGAGAAATTAGAATGAAAATGAGTGGGTCATGCACCCCCTTCTTCCCTCTCATTTCAAGCATAGCGGGGGTGGTTTTCCATTGTGTGGGACCATGTTGATGGTGGTTTGGAGGATGAAAGGGTGGTTTTGGGGGTTGACATTGCATGGGTAGGTAGTGGGTGACGTGTGGTCTGATTTGAGTGGTTGTTGAGAGAGAATTAGTGGGAAAAGATGAAAGAAATTTATTTTTTTAATAACTTTTGATCTATAATGTATTTTTTGACAAAATAAAAACTGTTTGATTGGTTAAAAAACACATTCTTACAAGTCTAGTGTCAACATGTTTTTAAGAAAATAATATGTTGGATATGAGGGGGAAAGTAAAGGTAGGAAAGAAAAAAGTGAGTAGAGAGGTAAGAAGTAATAAAAGGAGGGAAGTAAAGGAGAATGCACCCTCAACATACTTTTAAGAAAATAGTATGTTGGGTATGAGGAGGAAAGTAAAGGGAGGAGCGGAAAGAAGTGAGTAGAGAGGTGAGAAGTAAAAAGAGGACTCATTGCTAGTAAAAGTGTGCACATTTTAATCAAATGTGGGCTCATTACTTAGTAGAAGTATTAGCATTCCATTAAAATATAGAATGCATCCACTATACTAGTAAAGAACCCACATTTGAGTACAATGTGCTCACTTCTACTAGAAATGCACCCACATTTGAGTGGAAGGCGCCCACTTCTACTAGCAATGCAGACAATAAACGTGAGTAGATTATAAATAGAAGTGGGCACTTTCCACTGGTATGTGGACGCATTACTAGTAGAAGTGGACACATTCTACTAAAATGTGGGCTCTTTACTTGTAAAAGTGGGCACATTCCACTAAAATATAGATAGCATCTACTTCTACTAGTAAAACACCCATGTTTGAGTGAAATGCACCCACTTCTACTAGCAACGGGCCCACTTTTGAGTGGAATTTGCCCATTTTTACTAGCTATGTGTCCAACAAAATGTGGGTGCATTACAAATAGAATTGGGAATTTTTGACTCGTATATGAGCACATTACTAGTAGAAGTGTGCACTTTACTTTCTCTACTCGTTCCATTACTCTCTCATCTATCCTCTCACTTCTATATTCTCTTCAATTAATTCCCTCCTATCCCATTATCTTCCCTACTCTCTCATTTTGTTCCCTTCTTACTTTCCTTCTCTCTCCTTTTATTCCCTCCTTACTTCCCTTCTTTATTATTTTTCCTCCTCACTCCCCTCCTCTCCCAGTATCTTCTCATGTCACTCATTTTATTCCCTCTTTACTTCCCTCCTATCATTTTTTCAAAAATATGTCAATATTAATCTTGTTGGTATATACTTTTTATAAGCATTCTTATGGTCTTCATTTCATCAAAAAACTCATTACAGATATTAAAGTTATCAGCAAAATAAAAAAATAAAGGAAAAAAAGGGTGAGTAAGAGAGAGAATGAGAGTGAGTGAGTGGAAGAGGAGCAAAGAACTTATTATAGTATAGGTCTTATAGTTTTTTTATAGGATCACCAATCACATTGCATTATCTCCTCCTTGCCCTCAAAATTCCATCCCCTAAAAAAAATAAAGAGAGAAAAACACATACTATGCAGTATAACAAATTTCTATTGGATCCTATCAAGTTATTATAAGACTGGTCCTATAATAAATTTTTCTGAGTCATGACCCATTACTCCTCATTAAGCCATCCATTCAGTGTCTGCAACTGCAATCGGTATACAATAGGATATTGTACACATATTTACATCATGTACAAACATAAACATACTACCAAAAACTTGAGTCGATGTGTATCATTAATAACACCCAAATTCAGGCATTTATTTATGGTTTTGTGTTATTATAGCCTTAATATGCCCAAAAAAACCCTAGACCCTTATCTTTTAGTAATTTATATATTTTCATAGATAAAGTTGCTCAACTAGCCAATTTTGGGACTTGTAGGCACTGAACCTGAAAAGACATCTATTCTCCAAGATTTCTCCCTAACACATGGTTTTTGTAGCAGCTAGACTTCCATCCTTTGCGACCCGATGGACTAAGCATCGCACTATGTGCACTAGGTTAGGAGACGGTGGTCCCGCTAATCGATAAGCAGGCCCAAGAAACTTTTGATATCTTGGACCCTATTTTTGATGGTTAGTCCTTTATCAGAATGCATCTTCATTAATCAGAAGGTTCATCGATGCGGGCCCTCGACCACCGGTAATACCCCCCCCAAGGTGGGTTTGATCTAGGATGTTACGACCGCAACCACAAAGGATGTTGTGACTGAGGCATGCACTGCGGATCAATAGCGACCGCGATTGAGGCATCCACTGTGGCCCAATTGCGACCGCGACTGAGGCATCCATCGCGGCCCGATAGTGACCGCAACCGAGGCATCCACCTCGACCGCAGCCCAGACAACATCAACCATGGAGTCTACCTTGACCACGACATGACCGCAACCACGGGGTCTACCTCAACCTTGATCTTGACCCTGGCATGACCGTGCCTAGATTGGCATGATCGAGAAGAGACTAGGGTCGCGGCCGAGGCTGGTGTCCCGACCCTCTTCTTCCTTCTCCTATAAATATCCACCCCTCACGACCTGGCGAGGGGTTTCGAATTTTTAGAGGTTCCACGGGTTGGTTCTGACCCATTTTGGTTCCCAGAGACCTGTGGGAGAGTTATGAGGTCTGGAAAGGCTGAGGTGCTCAATATGCATATGTTCCTCTAGTTTGCTTCCATCTCCCACCACTTTCCACCACCATTCACCCATATCCCACCATTCTCATCCATCTTCCACCTCCATACAACCACCAAGTTGTTATTTGGGGCGGAATCAAAGAGAAAGGAGTCCAAGGAATCCAGAGGATCAAGGAGGATGACCCAAAGATGAGATCCAGCCTATAGAGAGGCTAAGGAGTAAGAACCACCTCTCCTCTATGGGTTAAATCTCTTCTTCTTCTCCTTTCTTCTATTGTTCTCCTTTGTTTCTATACAAATGATGTTCTTCCATCTTTTTTGGTTCCAACTATACTTGTCCATGGTTAGTTTATCTCCTTCTTGGCTATGTAGCCTGTTTTGGGCATGTTTATGTACTTTTACCTTAATCAAGTAGTTTTATTTCAGATCTAGTATGTTTACTGTTCTATCTTCTCTTTCTAGTTATGATTGCTAGTTTGGTTGATCTCTTTCTTGATTGAACTTCTATTTCTACCTCTATCGAGAGATTTGTTGTAGAAATAGATAAGAGAAGGTAGTTTGGATCAAAATATGACAGGAGGACGGTTCAAGGTGATCTGTGCAGAACTGTAGACCTGGGCACGGCCAGGCCCAACCCAGAACTGTTGGGCCTACTACCTAGTTCTACCCAGATCACACCTGTTCCTAGCACCTTAGAACATTCTAGACCTGAGAGGGTATATAAAATATTCTAGGGCACTAATTTGTCATTCCTTAAGAGAGGTTTCATGTCATTGATGTGTTTTAGTAATGTTGTGCGAGAGCGAGTGGGATGACCCCATAGGAATAGATAGCACAGTATGTACCATGTTTGGATGTCAGTTGCTTTCTCGGGTGTTTGAGGGTTATCTACGCCTGAGAACAGGTGCATAGACTGCCCAACTTGTGGTTACATAGCTAGGAACTCCTTCTCTCTGATTAGTAGAATCCTACGGACTTTGCTTTGTTTTTAGTTTTTGTTTTGTTTTATTTCTTGACAATCTTCTAGACTAGTTCTAGCTTTATACTTTTATCGACTATCAGATTGTCTTATCTGACTTAAGAGAGAGATCTTAATCATCCTAAGCATCCCCACGTCCCTGTGTTCGACCCCGTATATCTAGTTCGACACCTTAATAAAGTTGTGGGGGTCCTTGAAGGTTTTAGTTATAAATTTAAAGTCTGGTCACCACCCTCCTCAGGAGCCAATCAATCATCTACAAAACTTCCTTACCCGGACCTGAGGGTACATGAATGAATCTAGGGCACACAAAACAACTAGCCAACCTTCTTCCTCTAAGGATCTCCAAGATGATCCTCCTCGCTACCACGGGTTTGACAACATTGTTGATGATCACCTAAAAAGATGTGGTGACCCACGTGATGAGACCCATGTCCCAGCAACAAATATAACTCTCAACAACATCTATTACTTATAGAACATTATATAATAAAATAGATAAAGTAGATAATATTATAGAATTTAAAGATTGACAAAATATTCAAAGGAACAGACAGAGTAAAATCGAGGTATACAATTGATTTCTCTTACCACATTATTCATCATCTAATATTAAAAGAGAAAAATCAAGGGTTATCATCCGATTTGAATCACTGAATAACCCTAATAGATTTATTACATGGTTGAATTACATTTTTTTATTAAGTCCTGGGTTTTTTTAGGTGTACCACTCAACTATCAACTGACCACTCCAAAGTCAGGATCATCTCTGTACAAGATCTAGGAAATTTGAAATCTAAATATCTCTTCTCCTTGGTTAGTATGAGTTTGCCATAGTGACATATCAATCAAACTACAATCAGGCTAGTCCACCCTAGGTACTCATGCCATGACACTAGAAACCATTATATTCAACACTAAAATTCACAGGTACGACTGCAGTCATACTCAATCACATCATACATACAAATAAATAAATAAATAAATATATATATATATATATATATTCACCTAAGATATGACATCGACCACTATCTAAAACCTTGGAATCAGGATGATAAGAATATACCCTCCCTACACCCGCATATACTCAATAATATATGACTCCGAGTTTCCCTTCTAGAATACTCATTTTACTACCCAACAAGTTCTGACACTGGAATAGTTCTATGCTTTAGGGCACGACATGGTTAGGGTTTCACTTGGTTAGTTAAGCCAGTTGGGTGGTTTTTGACTGCATAAATCAAGTTACACACAAACAACTATATGGTTTCTATAAAATCATTGGTATATAACAACTCCATAAGATATAAATGCATGAAACATATTCCTTATAACAACGTCACAGTATACAAGTCCATTGTCATCCCTAAAAAGGAACAACTTCTAATAGGTTTCAAAACATCCCAAAAATGTAATTCATGCCATACAAAATTACTTCCTATAAGAATGTCATTATCATTCAACACTTTGTAGAGGGTTCAACATGTTACCAACACACTTGTTGCATACAAACTTAGCATAAGGGTTCATCAATCATATGAGTTATGATATTGCTAAGAGTATAACAAAGTTACCTTTAGTAGTATAAATATATCCCTTAATCATTTCAATATCAATAAAATATAGAAGTATTAAACCATCATCAATTAATCATGGCAAGAAAGGTCCCAAAGATGTGGATTGGATTTATATCAAAAATCAGCATACACAGGCAAATCATCGATTCATTACCACACATAGGAAAACACCCAGGAAAACCATCATTTCACTAGCATACTTAGGTAAACCTTCATTTCATTTAGGTACTTAGCCAAAAACATCAATTTACATACCTAGCATACCCATAGGTTCATTCTTGCACTCAGATAAACCATTGATCCATTTATGTACTTAGAAATAGGAAACTATTTGTTCAAGGTCAACAAAACCATCTGATTATGTGATAGGTAAATCATCATTTTATTCACCAAGTAAACCAATCTGTTTCTATACTCAGTGAAACCATTGTTTCATTCACCAAGTGAAATCATCAATCAAATACTAAGTAAAGGGCATCGGTTTTGATACTATGTAAAACCTCAATTGATACAATGAGTAATACCGACATTATTCAGTCTGAGTATAGACGTCATTTCACACTTTCAAACCAAGGTAGTATTTTATATGAAGGAATTCTTAATAAGATCTAATGATAGTTTAGCAACCCACAACTATCATGCATGTATGTAAAATAATGCACATAAGATCATCTTTCTCCATAATACCAAGTTCTAGGGTATGATCTATATAGAGCAAGTCAAAAGCAAGAAAGAAATGGTTTGAAGGTTATATAACTCGCCTTAAGGATGAAAAAAATCCAAAACCAAGATGACTCAAGGAGAGAAGACGAAACCCTAGATTGTACTTCCAAAAGCTCCAAAATAGCTCCTCTCCTCAAGAATAAGGTGAATCTAGGGCAAAAGAGAGAAAAAAATGAGTTCTTCAACCACATGCATGAGACCCACCAAGAAAATTAGGATTCTTCCTATGGATGAACAGAGAAGAAAGAAAATAGCAAGATAAAAAAATTAGAGAAGAAGATCTTACATGTATTAGGAGGGGAACTAGGTTAGAAAGCTCCAGACAACCCTAGAGATGCTTGGTCCAAACCCTAGAGAAACATGCACCCAAGGTCCTCCTAAGCTTCGTCCATAAGGGCTATTCCTTAAAAAAATGATGGGTTTGAGTTTCTCTAGCAACAAGAACAACAGGGAGAAGGAAAAGGTTCATTTGGGAGAGAGGTGAAGGGTATATATATATGCAAGAAGAGAGAGAAAGGTGGTCAAAAGGTTGAAAAACTAACTTGCCATGTGTCAAAACCCAAAATCCATCTTTTTCATGCATTTCAAAACTCCCAATGGATCATTCACCAAGATATCCATAATTTGATGCCTTGGTGAAACCATCAAGATGTATCATCAGACAACCCATCAGATTATGGACCATGCTTGGCCATTTTGCAAACCCTAATCTCCAATCAGATTGTGCACTACAACCAGGATGACCATCGATTCTAGGGTTTCAAAGGAAAACCATTAGTTCAACCACCACAAGGGGGAAGCATCAGATCCTTCACCTACTTGGTGATACCATAGGATCCTCAATGCACAAGGAGAAACCATCGATCTCCACACTAGGTGAAAAACCCCAAAGTTCTCAACCCTAGAGGGAGAGACAAGCAAAACATCTGATGGTGCACCATGCATCCAAAGGTGGAACCATATCAAACATTATGAAAAGTACTAGGAAGAACAACACACATGTATTGAAATTACAGACAGAACCCCATAAATGGGAAAATTGCATAAAGGTCCACAAAAACACATAATTGCAAAACTTAGGCAAACAATGTCCAAATTGGACCAAATTTGAAACATAACTTTATCACCTGATATCAAAGCATAAATTAGGGTTTTATTAAGGAACTAAGCACCCAATTAAGTTAATAAAGCATGTTTTATCATAAATCTAGGTCATGGGTCTTACATGTGGCATGTGGTAGAGTGTGATGTGGCCCAAACATGGATGCTTGGCTCCACACACCAACCTTTTTGGGTGCGTAATCTCGATCGCTAGATTAGAGATTAATGGCCATGATTGATCACTCCTTGGTAATGTTTCCTCCTTTTTATAAATTAAATAGTGGATTATGTATTTTTATAAAATATAGCTCCATTTCTCAAATATGGACATACAATATATAAAAATGATAAGAAAAATAAGATCTACCATCTAAAAGTATACGCAATTCATCAATATCATCAAAATCTTGTTGTTATTATCAATATGCGAACTTTGATAATTTTGGAAATATCTAAGTGCATTAATGCACTTAACTTGGACAATTTATTTTCTAATCTACCCTAGATCTTCTGGTTCATGACCTGCAAGTATATTTAAGCAAAAAAGATGATCTAATCACCTCCCTTGCACTTTTGATGATCCTTATGCATAAGTGTGACACTTAATTGACTTTAATAAAGAACTTTGGTCAAATTGATAATTTTATTTCTTTGTCACATTAAATCTTATTATAACTCAAATCAATAACCCTTGACACCCTATGACATGTATATAGAAGTTCCCATTTTTCTTATGCACCTCTTTGGTCTATGTGACATCAAATCCAACCAATATGATCCAATATGACTTAAAGTATATTGGTATTAACTTTTGTACTAAAATCACCATGATGATTTGAATCTTATGATTTTTCTATTTAGATCAAGGTATATCTTAATCAAAATCCTTAGCTTGATGTGTATGTTTCACCTAAGTGTAATATTGATATCTAATGATGTAAGTGAACCATGATGATAATTGCATGCATGTTGAAGTATTGGAAATTAAGGTGAATTATGTGAAACCTAGACCTATATTTGTAGTGATCAACATTAGACTTAAATGTTGAAACCTTTTGAACCCTAATCTCAATGTAACATGAAATTATGTTGAAATATGGCATCCTCAAATGAACTATATGAAATATCTCCCTACTTTGAAATGTGCTTCTTATGTCTATATCTTGTTGATCAAAATCATGTCTCTTGCTTAAATCTTGAGAATTGTGAACTATAATCTTGATTGCCTAATTGTGTGTCTTTTGAACTTAAAATATGAAAATAAGTGCTTCAAAAATCATAGTAAGCATAAATATAGATGAAACCTTGGAATGACACTAAACTTGAAACACACCTTCATGGACTCTTCATCAGTAAAAGAGCATCAAAGCATGTTAATTATCACCTTAAACCTAGATTTGAACAAAACCCTAATCATGGACCTAGTAACCAAAAAACATGTTCAACCTTGTTTAATCATGGTTAATGTTCTTAATAAGGTGTTTCTTGTGATCTATATGGCCAATGATAAGTTAGGAACCTCTAAAATTAGGTGTGTGGGTTTCATTAACTATATGAATATGGTTTTCTTGGTTGATTGCATGATAAGTATGTATGCTCTTATATTTGCAAATATTGACATATAGTATTATTGCATAGTACTCAATGGTTTTATCTTGATGCTTTTTCACTTGTAAACATAATGGATATCTACAACCTTTAAAATAGGGCTTTCCTAATGATTTCTGTCATTTGAGGTCCCTCATGAACCCTTACCTATGAGAAGTTGGTCAAATGCCTTATATTATTGATTTTCTTGGTATAATGGAATAAAATTATTAAAATAGATGTTTTTATTTTGATAAATAATCATTAGTTGTTTCTCTTGTTTCTTTTAGTTTTGTAAACTGTTCACGCTATGAAAACCTTATATATAGGGCTTATCTTTAATACCCGCACAGGTAACCAAGAATTCGCTACTCGTGCCATCTAAAAAGTAACTGTTTGGTCAGAAAAGTACCTATTGAACAAAAAAGTAACTATGTACACCAAAAAGTAACTGTTTGACTCAAAAAATAAAACTGGGCAAAATACATAGTAAAAATTATGGAATAAATATGTAAATATTTGTTACAACTGTTACAAATGTAACTAATATTGCATGAAAAGTAACTGTTTGCAAGGTAAAGTAACCCTCTACATGTGTAAAGTAAGAAACCCCAAAAAAAGTAATCAAATGTGGAGCGGGTAGCTACCCGCACGGGCATTGAATGAACGCCCATTACACACACAGACACACACACATATAAATAAATAAATAAATATATATATATATATATATATGTGTGTGTGTGTGTGTGTGTGTATGTATATATATATATATATATGTATGTATGTATTTTTATGCCCATGTATCAACACCTTGTGTGCTGATACACTTGTTTCTCATATGTTTTCAGTTCAGAGATATATTGGGAGACGATGGCTTAAGAATAAGTGTTTAGGTTGTACCTTTTTATAAGATTCTAGTTAGTATACATGTTCAACTTTTATAACTCTCTTTTCAATGTGTAATTGTGAATTTTTAATAACTCATGTTGTAATAATTTACACATTGAATGTTGAATATGTCTTTGGCATATGCATCAGGTATCTTGTTCTTACATTCTAAGTATTTCACACTTCCACATTTTCCCATTGATATTACATTTGTATGAAGGTGTCAGACTTCATCCTCTTGGGCCCCATGGGGTTTTGGGAAGGCGGTGTCTAGTTTCATTACAGTTACATAGACCTTTTTGGCACATGTGATCCCCAATGTAGAAGGAGATTCCAAAGGATCATAGATCCTTGGGTTTTGATGGCGTCTTACTCTAAATAATGTTGGATGTTGACTTTTATAGCTTCACAGACCTGTACTCATATGTGGTATACTTGCAAGTGAGGAGAGCTTTAAATAACTTGGTCCATGAGGTAATTTCTACAAAAGCATCAAGGAGGGGAATATTGACACATAGTTTCTTCATTTCTTCCTTGAACTTCATGAATATTCAATCATATCATGTTTGATCCAGTAGACTCTATTAAGATATTAACAACTTGTAGATGGGAATCATGAGAGTAGAAGCAATTGGTGTAGCTTCTGGAATCACCTTAGAAATAAATGGGTTGCTTATCTATAGAGTTTCACTTACTGGATCAACTTGTACATTAACTGGAGTGATTTCTTCATCATCGTCCACTTTAAGAATCAAGTTGTTGGAGATTAAGGTTACTGAATCTGGTAGCACACACTCAAAAAGTGTGATCATAGCCTTTAATTGTTCCTCTGAATTCTTGGGGTTGTTTTTGGGTTGAGCGGCAAATGAACCCGGTGGAGGGTTAACAAAGGAATTTTTGTGATAGTTGAGTCTCTATGGATTTATGATATGCCTATTGGATTGTTATCATCTTCTCAATATCATCCAAATGACCTTGATGGTTAAGGGTAGGCCTATTCTGTTGGCTATCTTTCCCTAATGACAAGTTGTGCTTGATAATTGTAGGGTTGTTTTCATGAATTGTAGTTGTTTCCTCGATTGGAATTTTTATTCTGCTGCCCAAGATTGAATGTGTAGGAAATTAGGAGGACCCTAATGTTGGATTTAATGCGGACCTTGTGTATGTTTAATACTGCATCTGGATTCCCATATTGGAATTATGATTGGTTTCTTGGTTGATTGGGGTTGTAGCAGCCTTTTCCTAGAATAGAGTTCATAGGATTGGTTTCTTCAATGATTGGGCTTCTATTGAATGGAGATTGGTGCATGTTTGGTGGGGCTTGGTAGAGGAGATTACACTGTAGATTGTGTGCCCCTGTGCACTATAAACCTGCTCAACCTCTGCGACTGCCTTAGCATGAAAAGATAATGAACCTCTATGTCCATACCTCTAGAAAGATGACTCAAGTTTGTCTGATTTAAGAGTAATACCCTTCAAATATTAAACAATATACTTTAGATCAGACTTGTCTTCCACCATGGAAACCTTGAGAACCCTCTTGCATGATGAACCTTAATTATCTTGTTTATCAGCTCCCATGCTTACAACTTTTCATGTGTTGTCAAATCTCTTTCCCATAAAGTCTCTATTGGAAGTGGCATCAAGAAACTCTTTGATGTCATCATTCACTCTCCTATAGAAATTCCCAATAAGCTATGCCAAGGTAATTCCATGATGAGGGCATTTGCAAAGTAGATCCTTGTATGATTCCCAAGCTTAAATATTTTCAGTCAAAAGATATTTAAAATGGATAATTTTCCTCTAATTTGATAAGAGAGTGAGAGAGGGAAGAACTTCTACACAAATTTGTTCTGAAGTCCTCTCAAGTGGTGATGTTACAATCATCTAAGGAATTGTACTACACCCTAGCTTTGTCTATAAGGGAATAGTAGTACCTTTATAGATTGATGTATTCCTATGTTACACAATATTTTTTTTCTTAGCCCATAGAGATTGATTAACTTCTATAAATGGTCATGAACATTCTCTCTAAATCTGCCAACAAGAATATTTTTGCATCATTGTCACCCACTGTGTCTGGAATTAAAAATTGGGTGTCCCAATAGCTGGTTCGATGAGTAGTTGGTGAATATTCACAACTTCAAGAATAGAGAATTCTCGTGGTTCTCTTTCTCTTTCTACTCTTTCATCTACATGTAGATCTTCTTACACAATAACAAGTACATTTTTGGCATGTGGCATCAATAACTATAATGTCTATTTTGTCAGAAACTGACATAAAAAACCTATAACGTCATTTTCATAAATGAAAGCATCACAATAATTAAAATTAACATGAATAAAACTATAATGTCTTTATTGTAAATGAAACCATCCCAATAAATTGGAAGGGGACCCTGAGGAAAAAATTGGTGTATGATTTATGGTATTGCTTTAGTTTTGCAAACCAAAACTAACATTAAAAATGGCCCAGAAAATTATTTTTCCCAAAAAATTTTGGGACGAAAAAATATCACATCATCTTCTTAAAAGACAAAGAAATAACCTCTCCCCTTGAGATAAATTTCCCTCTAAAATACCACATGTTTCGATTTACTGACCAAAACTTACTTAATATCTAAAAATAAAATTTAGTTCATCATCAATTACAACATCAATTTTGTGAGAATAGATTTACATTGTAATTTTCCCACAATACCCCCTCTGAAATATTTGTCCTGTCCAAATTATCCTTGTACATCAGTTCCATAATCAAAACCAACTTGGAATGTTTATATTTTTACAAATTTTGATGTCAGTTTTCTATGTGAAATTGACGTAAAAATGCTTCTGTGTTACGTTGATTCTGAGGTGAAACTGATGTAATATCAAAACTCTCGTGTCAGTTTGATTTACAAAAATGGTTTCATCCTTAAAATAGGTGTTTTATGTCTATCAATAACACCCTACAAACTCTTCTTTTTCCCCATTTCTCTCTATCTCTGAATCTTAAACCCTTGACTGTGCAATTCTTCCCTCAAACCTGACTCCACCACCATTGTTGTTGGCTTCTTTTGACCCCATACCAACCTTGCTATAGGATCTTTGTCTTCCTGACCCCATAGTTTCCACCACCGTTGGGACCTAATGAGGGATCTCTGATACCCTACCGTCTCCTTTGCTCTACCAAGTGCCACCCCTACTTCTTTAACTCGCTGCCACTACCCTCGTCGCCCTTTGCTACTACATAGTCGAAATAAGGGGCTCACCTTACTGTCCCCTGGTGTTGTTGGTGGTGGTTGTGCTATCTCACCTTCTCAATCCCTACTACTTTGTTACAGTTGTGTCTCTTCACTTCTTGGTGATTTTATTTCCTCTCTCTATCGAATAATTGATGCTTGATTTTTCTTGTTCTTTTGCTGGATGATAAGTTGATAATCTAATATTTTTCCTTTAAGTATATTTAATTAGATGAATGAGTCAAAAGACTTCCTAAATTTTAATACTTGTATAGTTGGAATTCATGTATATTTCTTGTATAATTGGAATTCATGTATAATTACTTGTATGATTGGATGCATTTTCGATTTGAATGTTGTATGAATAAATAGCATTTCAATTTTAAAGTTGGAGAAATCATACTTGTATAGTTGGAATTCATGTATATTTCTTGTATAATTGGAATTCATGTATAATTACTTGTATGATTGGATGCATTTTCGATTTGAATGTTGTACGAATAAATAATCACACATGTTGGGGAGGTAATAAGTGAAAGCCCTTTACAATAAATGAGATTACTCAAAATATAAAACACAATCGATCACTAATTAATCACATACCCAAAAATATGGGTAAATTATAACCGATTTCAACATCAACACCCACTCAGAAACATTTACATAAGAGCCCAATATCTATCTTGTATTTATACTATGACAAGAATTTGATACAAATTATTCTATTGCCTTAGCCACAACATATATACACAGGAGAACAATATTTGTATATGCCACACAAACAAGCATTAACATGCTAACAAAATTGTGATTCGTTGGAAACACCATATACAAACTTTTCCTGCCCAAACCTGAGAGTATAGGGAGGACTCTAGGACATACTAGACATCTAATCAACTTTCTCAAAGATTCATTACTATAGATTCCCTTTACTGCCATAGGTTTGTTTTCGTCACTTCCGATTACCTAAAAAGATGTGGCAAACCACAAGGATGAGACCCATGTCCCAACAAGAGATATAACCTCCAACAATGCTTATTCATTACAACATTTTAAATAGTAGATAATTGAGTAGTTGGAGTATTTAATAATCAATCAAACAGATTGAACAGTTCAAGTACGCTAAACAAATTAAGCAAATAATCTTAACAACAAGTATAATTATCCATGTACATATAAGTAACTAATAAATCCATTTCTCTGAATAGATATCTACTCAAATTTCATCAAATTACATATAATAACAATCATCATCATGAATCTGACTATCATCATATTCCTTGCTAACAACACAAGAAACATAGTAGCATAAGCATCCCTGACATCATGAATATGTCTAGTAACATAACATGGCTATCAATATTGGCATCTTAAATAAAGGGAACAGATCTATATCATAATTAGAACTCACATCATAGCACAATTAACTACATATGCATGATTAACAATTTAAGCATTTCTAATTAGATAGGCATGGATAGCAATATTAAACATAGTTAGCATAATCATCTGAGCCATCAATGTTAGCATATTTGACAACATAAGCATGTTTACAACAAGAGCATAAGTTACATAAGCATATATGTTATCTCTTATTGTACTATACATGATCTCAGTGAAAAGAAAGAAAACAAGGGTTATCATCCAATATGAAGCATTGTGTATAACCCTAAACAGATATGCTATGTGGCCATCTTACATCTTTATTATGCCCTGGGGAGTTTGAGTCGTAACACCCAAAGTCCAACTAACCCCTATGAAGGGAAATTCAGTTATGTACAAGACATAGGATTGTCAGTATCCTAAGATCTTTTCCCCTCGGTCAGTACGAGTAAAAAGGCAGTGACATATCAGTTAAAGATGCCACTACAGTGACATATAGTCAAGCTTCTAACCACTAGTACACCCTTAGTATAGGTCACGACACTAGAAACCAGAGTATACAAAATCCTCTAATTTGAGATACAACCACAATTGTCCTCAATCACATTAAATGTTTGAGGCATGACCATAGCCATCCTCCATAACCTGAATTGTGGATGACAGAGATATATCCTCAACTTACCACCCCCACAAACTCAACAGTATGCACTTCAATTTTCCCTTAGGAATACTCGTTTCACCATCCAGCAAGTTTTGACACTGAAGATGGCTCTACGACACAAGGCACTACATGATTAGAGTTGCACTTGATTAGTTATGCCAATTGGTTGAATTAAGGCTGCATCAAACAAGTGGACATATAAACCCTAATTTACTTCTAGCAAGCATATAAATATCACAACTTCAAAAGATATAAAATGTGTGAAACATAATTTCTCATCTCATCATCACATGGTACTATTCACTTGCCTTTCATGAGACTACATTAGTCATCATACTATCACAAGATATAAATCCTTGTCACAATATCACATGGTATCAACCCTTATCAACACAAGAGGATTACACCTCATTTAGGGCTCAACCATGCCCAAAGGTCATTAAGACCATCATACTATTCCCTGCAAGATCATCATTATCTTTGCATGCCTTATAACAAGGCTCAACAACATCACTTACATATAATACACCAGATTAGCACAATATTGCATTAATGAGCTAGGAGATATTCATAAACAACCATAGCAGTGTTATATTAACATTTAGAATATTACTTTATTACATCAACATGCAAGGAATCTAGATATGATTAACCCTCATCATATTCATAATGCTCATGTTTAGCATAAGAAAGTATCAACCTTGTGGCTATGATAACTAGCAATTAACATATTAAGGTTATGATCATATTAAGGAGGTTATTTCACCATAATTTCATAATATAAGAATGTTAAACATGAATACTCATATTTATCTATTTGCATTAGATTTAGGTTCAACAAGATAAATTATATTAATGTTACTAATCAACACTTATACCCAAACCCTATCTCATGACATCCCCATTGGATCATAGATGCATAAGGTGAAGCATCACCATCACATTTCATACTATTATCAAGTATGATACCACACATAAATCAAGGTGTAACCATCAAGTTATAGCATACTAAGGTTTCTACAACAATAAAAGAGTACTCCATGATTGTATTAATCATTCAAGGACTATTCATACCCTATTACCATCATTTAGTTATATTAAATCTAGGTATAACATGCTATACCTCATTAGGGTTACCCATTAATTCAGTATGGTGATTATCATTCATAATCATATGAGGGTAAGGGTAATACTACAAGTTTAAGGCATTAAACCATCAAATTCTCATCATTAGAATCATAACATTACACTATAGGCTTCACCCAAAACAATGGGAATATTGAGGCATCAACTTCTAACCATTAAATGTTGAAAAGGTAAAACCATTGATCGTTTACATAAGTAAACATCTTGAACAAACCACCTATGAAGTCATTGAGTTGTGCTCTAGAAAGAGTCACCATATAACTCTAGACATCCCTTGATTAACTACATAAAAAGTTCCATTTAGAGTAGGGTAAAACCCACAAGCAATTGTTTATTTAAACAAGTCGTCAATAAATGATCTTCTTAAGTTGATATCATAAAGGAAGCCATTTAAATCACTTTATTAGGACCAAAATATAACATTAGGCATCATTCCAATTTATTGGATGAAGAATCATTATATCTTAACCATTGGGTCAAGTTCATATATTAAAACCATCCATTGGAGTATAGGTCCAACCATTGCATCAAATGACCCAAGAAACCATTGGTTTAATTCTTAATTGATGCTAAAACTAAATACTTAACTCACCATAGGTTGTGGAGATCCGATCTACGATCAGTAGTGCCCATTAAGTCACCATAGGTTGTTGGTTCAGCACTATATTCATTTATCACCATCGAATATCAAACTAATATCACCATTAATTGATAGCATCACTAGGGTACTTAGTTGTTAATCACTAAGTTTATAATTAGGCCAACACCTGACTTAAGGGGTGAATGTTAATTGACACCTTTGGTTACCACCATCAGTTGTCATGAAGACAACACCATCGGTTGTTGCAATGGTACCACCATTGAGTCATGTGTTTATAGAAGAATTCGACTTTAAACCCTAAAATTGACCATTGGATGATAGGTTTTAGCACCATCGGTTGTCAAAACAACCTATTATACCTTAGTAATAACGTACACATGATCACAGGTTCATCTAGAATGAAATCAGAATAGGGAATATTATAAAAATCAAAATCCAAGTCAAGCATAGCTTTTTAATGCATGGATCATCATTTAAAAGCAAGAACATCAATTAGAAAGATTATGGTAAGCAATAAACATGGAACAAGTTACTTGTCTCTAGTTAGAAGATACAATCTCAAAAATAAGAAAACATGAGCAGGTAGGGTGGAAAATCCAAGCATAAGCTATGAACTCGTCCATCTAGCACCTTTCTTCATCAAATGAGCAAACCCTAAGCATAAGGAGCAAGAAAGGTAGGGTTTTAGAGCTTTAGAGCAATTTCTACCATGGAAAACCAAGGTTACGACCTAGAGAAATGTAGTAGGAAGGATAATAAAGAAAGAAACGTAGGAAATAAGGGGATTCTTATTCTTTTAGGTCAAGATCACTAGAAGGAAGCTTTTTAAACCCTAAAAGAGAGTAAAACAAAACCCTAGGAGCTTCCACCAAGAAATTAGCCTTCTTCTTCTACCTTGTACAGGTCCTCCATAGATAAACAGATAGGGAACAAGGTTCTTAGCAGGAGGGAAGTGGTGGAAATCATAACTTTCATTTGAGAGCTCAAAAAAAGATATATAAAGCTCTAGGATAAGGGAGAGAAGAAGCATGAGGTGTCTAAATAGCTCTCCATGCATCCATGGCCTTAAACTACTAAGGATATACAAGAAAATACACAAGAAGCTCCCCCACCATCCATAGAGACCTGTTTATCTCTCCTTTGTAAAATTTCCAAGCCAATCAAATAAATCATTGGTTGATAGCTCCTAAAGGTAGCTCATTTATAAAGGAGTAAACCCTTAAATACCCTTGAGGAAAATACCTCCAATCCAAGGTTAAAATAGGATCCCCATGGATCCAAAAGCTAAAGAATGATGAGAGAACATCCAAAGAACATAATTAAAGTGATAAATTTCAATAAACCCTCCCAATTGGGTAAATTATAGAAAAGTCCAAAATGTACATAAAATTGCATAACTTGCACAAACAGTGTCCAAATTGGACCAAACTTGAAACTTAAGCTTGTATTATGATTCCAAATCATATAACAAGGTTAAATTATAGTTATAAAAATTCAATCATGGTAATTAAGCATGTTCAACCATTTAATCAAGGTTAGGGGTCTCACAACCATAAACTTCTAACAGGGATTTCGCCCCCAAAATCCAAGGTAAACAAAGATGGATACTTATAATGCACCTCATACCCAATATTCCGCATGGTAACTTTCATCTCATGATTATGTCACATTATTCTCATAGAGGTCATATTATTCTCCCTCAACTTCTGCATGTGTCACCTTGGTTCAACATAAGAACTGTTGTGCCACATGTACATGTCTGGTAGTACCTTTCAACTTTGGGACTCTAGTGTCATCCTAAACTATTCTATCTATTGTATCACACATCACTCAGAGGCCACACTCGTTGGCCCTTACCAAACATATAACATCATGTATATCTTATCATATGTAACTTTACAAGGTTTCATCTCTATGCTCCTTTAATGGTTGTTGTAATTAACAACCTAATCAACCAGGTGGGCATCTCCTAATTTTCAAGAACTATGAAGCATATATATATATATATATATATATATATATATATATATTAGAGGATTCTCTAATCATCTCAATGGTGAATTGACCATCTTTTTGGTTGAGGAATCATACATTTGTCTATAACTGTTAACAAATATAACTTCCTGATTGACCTTCTTAGGAGTAGAACAATGGCACTATCTTCATCTTATTAGGATTCCCACAACACACTTAATAGAGATATCATAACTCTAAAAGGATACTTTAGTCAACCCCAACTCACACTTTCTAGACTTGTCACACGTAAGTACAGTTGCTTCATTATTCTTAAGGTTTAACAAAGATATTGACCATGTTACTGACCATCTCTATAATACTTTGAGATGTCATCATTCAAAGCTTGATACAACTTGTAAGACATGACCTGATCACTCTGTTCCTCCTATTCATAAATTCTATTGGTACATTGGTTAGTTTAAAGGACATAACCATAAACTTATCATGGTCATGTAACTTATGTTGTCCACTCTAACTCTTATGCATTGATATTTGATCCTAGGTTTATCTTAAAGGAACACAGTAGCACATGTCTACTGATCAACCATCTATCCTTGATATTGGTCTTGCCCACCTATCACTTAATCATACACAACATTATAGAATCACTTTTCTTTTTCCTTCCAAACAACATTTATAGTGTCATCATCAACTCTCTCTCTCTCTCTAAGGGAGATGAATACTTGTAATGTTCATTTTATAGACATCTCCAACCTTCACATACTTCTATACTATTGATACATCTAGGATGCTAGGATTCATTACCTTGGTATCCACCTCATACACTATAAGGAACTCACATCCTTATCCCATTTACTTTTACCAACATAAAAAATCTCAAGACATATAAGACGAGTCTTCCTAATTATTGGAAGGATCAAAAGTAAACTCATCACAAACTTTATGATCTTGGAACCATAGTCCAAGCAACCTTATGCTATAATAAGCTATCCACCTTCATGTTTACAATGAATCCACACATACCAAGTGGAAATGATCCCCTTTAAAGTTGTTCCCTAGAAAGGAAAGACACAAAGGGAAACACACTTCCCACATCATAGCATATTTGTTCAAGGGTCACTAGTAAAAAGGTAACCAATTCTATTTTCATTATGCAGGTTACAACTTCTTATGTATCATTTTACCTTTTCCATTTCGTGTTCTTTGCCATTAGCATAGGAATAATCATGATTAACATATCTCATTACTCCTTCCTTGATGACTATTTATCACACTTGGATATGTTCTCTTGTTTTATTATGTTTTCAACCACTTATCCAGATGTAAATCATCATATTACAAATTTTCTTCATTAAACAAGGATCACCTCCCTTAATTTCTTTCACATGCCATGCTGATTTTACATTAAAAGTTTCTTACATACATATGTTGGTCTGAGATTAACTCAGGTTCCACCTTATTCCTTTGTCATTGTTCCCATTCATCTTATCATTTTATAATTATCATAGGAATTCTCTCCATCTTATGTGAATTTCATACATTGAATTTGTAACAACCCTGACCTGGGTTATGAGGTAACCCTAATTATTTTGGCTAATAAAGTTGCTTAGAACTTTAGTATAATCCTCTAAGGTGTTTTGTTATCATGTGACACACACATGTTTCAAGTTTGGTCCTGATTGAATGTTGTTTGAGCAATTTTCCTTTGTTTTGGACCAAAGTGCAATTTACCCAAATTGAGGGGCTATAATGTAAAATGTCACATGTTGAACATGCCTCATGTGTTTTAGAATCATTATTGAGATAATTATTCAAGGTGGTGGCTTGTGGAAAGCCTAAATTTCAAGTTTGAACTTGTTTGAACAATGATGGTACCTTGTGCACCAATTTTGGTACAAATTGTAATTTACC
Organism: Alisma plantago-aquatica; assembly: GCA_963693085.1. Taxonomy (NCBI): domain Eukaryota; kingdom Viridiplantae; phylum Streptophyta; class Magnoliopsida; order Alismatales; family Alismataceae; genus Alisma; species Alisma plantago-aquatica. Next base: position 242,051,741 of record OY856411.1, read on the forward strand.
CAAAATGTGGGGTTGATATGAAAATTACCACATCTAGAGTGTTCCTACTTCCTCTATGTATCATTTATAGGATAGAGAATGAACGAGACACCATGTTTGGATCAATTATGAATGATGGTAATCTTGGTGATGAAATGACCAAGAAAAAGGGTTGAATTTGGAAGCTTAACTTGAGTTGTATCAAGTTGAAAAGCTTATATATGAGTTCCTATCGGCCATGGAGCCCAAGGAGGTGTTCCATATCATTTTGGAACTCTTGGAAAATTCCATATCGTGCAAAGCACCTCAAGGAGGTGAGGTATGACGGCCAACAAGTTTCCTTAGAAAAAGTGTATCGACTTGACATAAAATAGTGATTAAACCTAGATGACTTATCCAAATGGATAAGCAATGGACGAATTTGCATCTTTAGATGATCCTCAACATTTTTGAATGTCAAGATAAATGTTGATTCATTCATGGACATGTGTCACCCATGCATGACGCGTGGCACCTATTAGCTCAAAATGTTGACACCTCATTTTTACCTTTCTTCATGTGCAACAAGTATATATACCCCTAGTTTCACCCTTAAGTGAAATGTTTCGACCCTTACCACCCTCCTACCTTGTGGTATCGTGCATGGGGCTATTGTATCGTGTAGGAGAGCAAGCATATTGTGCATAGGTCCTTGGATATTGCCCATAGCAAAAGCATATCGGCCAAGTAGGTGAAATTGGCCATATAAGGTGATATCGGCCAATAGGGTGAAGAGTTGAGTGACATATCATGCAAGTGAGTGCCATATCATGCAATAGGGTTCCCATATCGTGCAAGGGCACAAGGGTATCGTGCATAGGCCTTGGGTATCGGCCATAGCAAGTGTATCGGCCATACCATGTTGATATTGTCCATAGCAAGTTGATATCGGCCAATTGAAGTGATTTTGGCCACAAGTGAGGGGGTATCGGCCAAAAGCAAAGTTGTGTCGGCCAAGACGAAGTCCATATCGCCCAAGAGTGGTAGGGTGTCGGCCAAGGAGCTAAGGAACTCAAAACTTAACCCTAAGGTAAGATATAGTTGTCTTCAAGCTTGAATTGAAGCATGGAATTAGGGTTATGATCTACCTTTCTTTTCTTCTTCACCAATTGCTTATCCATGGTGATTCCTTGTATATGAAGGAGTTATGAGCGAGCCTTGGACCTTTGATAAAGTCATATTCAACCTTAGGAACATGGAACTTTGGACCTTGAAGCTTTTAAGTGGTTCTTAAGGCGGGTTATATAACTTGAACTCAATCATGTTATTATTCATCACCTAAATTGTTGTATTTAATGATCTACTTTTAATTCCAAAATTTCCTGAAATAGTTGATGAAATTATGAGTTCTAGTAGTTTCTTAGACCTGTTTACTTGAACTATAATAGTTATAATAAAGTTCTAGAGCTTGAAAATTGAGATATCACCTTATAAAAGTGATATCGGGTGCATGCACATAAGCAAGCACCTCTAACCCGATATGATGATGCACCTATTTCACTAAAATGATATGAATAGGTTTGTAAACCTTATTGAACGATATGGGGGTTTAGGATACACCTCTTTCACGATAGGAAGTCTATTATAGACTCCATGCATGATACAAGGTCAATTGTATACTTGTAAGTTGACAAGAAACCCTAAATTGGGTAACCCGATATAAATGAAGAGTAACAAGTGTTATTGCATGATATGATCATATGATACATCGTTGATACTTAGTATCATGAGGCCTACATGATATTGTATGACATGGTTGCACAATAGGGTTGCACGATACACAACCCTAAACAATATGGTAACCCTAACCCATCATGGCTAACCCTAGATGGTGACTAGCCTGATAGGGTGATTGAATGTACTTCTAGCCCGACATGGTGATGGGTTGATACCTCATAAGTATCATGGGTGACACATACATATATCTTGTGCTCGATATGAGGTCAAGAAGGTACCTCATGCCCGATATGGAGACAAGTGCAAATCCTAGCCCGATATGTTGAGCGTCTATACACCTACAACCCGATATGGTGAACATATGCACATGATTTAACCCTATACACCTTGTAAAGGTAAGGGCAAGACACTCTTAGGAGTGATGAGTGTAACACTAAGTAATGGTGTGGATAATACCTTGATAGGTGAAACACCTAGAGTGGTTGATAATGGTTAATCCTATATCAATAATGCCTTAACCCGAGATGAGTTTATATCATTAATGATGGTTGAATAATTCAATTGTGTGACTTATGACCAATACATTACATGATAAATGTGATGAGCTAGTGAATAAAGATTAGGATGGGACATACCCTAATACAAGATAAGTTGATGAACTTAAGTATGCTAAAAGTGATGAGGGAAGTGATACATCAAGACATGATAGATATCACATCCAGCACTTCAAGGTTGATGTACCTTGATGCACCTTAAATACAATATACTTGGATGAGTAACACATGAAGTGTGTCATGTCAATTGTTACATTGAGATGTAATGAGATTAATGCAGTTTGATAAGTGTAGGCTTACATACCTTGAGAAAGGGTTTAGCCTAGTTAATAAAGTCTGATGTAATCATTCTCTGGTAAGGATGAGAGAGAAACTCATACCTTGTGTTGATGATCATTTAATGATAAATGATGAGAATAAATATGATTGAATACTTATGATATCAATGTTTGCTCCTATATGTGTGGAGCAATGAATTAGGGTTTGAATTAATAATATGAACTTGAAACCCTATTTGGCAATAAAGGGAAACCCTAACCCTAATAGTTGTTGCCTAGTGAAAGGTGACAAGATGTTTAATGGCCTTGTGAGCCATGTTAATAAGTTGTTTCCTAGTGAGAGGTGACAAGATGTGCAATGGCCTTGTGAGCCATGTGAATAAGTTGTTGCCTAGTGAGAGGTGACAAGATGTGCAATGGCCTTGTGAGCCATGTGAATAAGTTGTTGCCTAGTGAGAGGTGACAAGATGTGCAATGGCCTTGTGAGCCATGTTAATAAGTTGTTGCCTAGTGAGAGGTGACAAGATGTGCAATGGCCTTGTGAGCCATGTGAATAAGTTGTTGCCTAGTGAGAGGTGACAAGATGTGTGATGGCCTTGTGAGCCATGTGAATACTTGCACAACAAGTGAAATGAATACCTTGGTCTGAGGGCCTAGAGGTAATGGTTACTTTTTATAGAAGTAACAATGTTATGTGATGATCTAAGGGTTTGAATACCCATATCCAGCAATCATGATAATGATTATGTGAAGGGATGAGAATTCCCAGTAATGTGATAAGGGACTGAGATCCCAAGTATCATGTGTTTTAAAGATTTGAAAGTACGTGATAGATGTATTATACCTTTATTTGTAGCATTTGTCATAATAATTCATGTGTGAAAAATTGACTGATGCTGAAAGAATATGGTAATGCACTTAATTAATCAAGTGGAATTTTATCATGTAGTGCCCTGGACATAGATCCATCATCGTCAGCAGCTGGTGATGGTGAAATGGGTTCTCCTATGGGTTAATCCGGAGCGCATATTGTTGAATATGCAGGGTTGCTCCTAGCCACAAATAGGAAGGTTAGAGTACAACTTCGGTTGTAGACTCCAGAGCACGGTTTTAGGCCCGTGGCTCAGTGTGATAAGAGCATGGTGAATAGGCCCATGGCTCAGTGTGATAGAGCATGAATGCGTTCATGGCTCAGGGAGCACGGTGAACTGGCTCGTGGATCGATTCACTAGCACCGACACCTGTACCAAGGTGGGATAGGAAGAGGGTAGCCTGACCCTGTGTGACTAAGGTCACTTAAGTAAGAGACTACGGTCCTACTTGTGGTCTCACACTGACCGAGACGTGGGAGGTCATGGGAGTCCGGCTCTTCCATGGACCTTGTATGGTACCGATTTCGACTTCGCAATGGTCGGTTGGATTTGAGCGGTATGTCTCACTTCCTCAGGGCATAAGTGTGATTGTAAAATGTAATCAGCCGTGTAGCATATCTGCTTAAGGATCGAATACGAGAAACATTGGTTGATGGGAAAATCAGTTATACATCTTAGTATATAGATGTTATTTATGTTTCTTTACATTCCTTACAAAGCAGATAGATGATTTATAACTCATCATGGTTAGATGCAATGTTCTCCTTAAGTAAGGAGATTACTTCATTTTGTTCATATAGTGAATTCTCCTGCTTATTAATATAAAGAGAACTTCTGCTCAGTTTACAATTGCTTAATCTATGATAATAATATGGTCGGCGGAGAGTTATATCTCTCACTGGGACAATTTTCAATTGTCTCACCCCCGTGGGACCCAAATTTTTAGGTGGACGTGCACGAGGAGGTGAAGACCTTTTTTCAGAGGAAGAACAACACCTTAGGCAGCAGTGACAGCTCAGGTTGAGTGTACTGTCTGTCATGTCTTGTAGTTATGAGTCCTATGTGTCGTCTCTGTATTCTCAGGTCCTTGGAGTTGGTTCGTACTGGTTTTATGATCAATAAGAGATTTCGGCTTATGCGCCTCGAGGTTTTATGTTACTCATGTATAGTTTGGTAAAGCAACTGTTATATGTTATTCTCGAGATGAGATGTACCAGATATGTACAATGTGAATAATGATGTATATAAGGTTTTGGACCTTTCAGTAAGAGTTTTCCTTGGAATGGATCTCTTTGAAAAATGGTTTTAATTTTTAGTGATTTTTGTTAATATGTTGTTTATGTTTAATTCCGCTTAATTAATAACGATTTGATTGTCGGTAGTTACAGTTTTGGTATCTGAGCTTAAGGTTCGCTGAGTCTACAGAGACATAGGACTAAGGTGTTGAGTCTGTGTTAGTTTCCTCCAATATACCCTATAGTGACTTCTGCTTGTGCAGAAGAAAGGTTGAAGTTTATAAATGACTGGGGAACACGAGGAATACATTGTTGAGGGCAATGTTGTTGCACCAGGAAAGAGTGCAAGGGATCAGGCAAGAGAAGAATGAATGCCTGAGAATTCCCATCATGACCCGATTAGGATAGAGAATCCTATGTTTATGCTCTTGTTGGGCAGGTTAGGACAACAATGATGCATATAGTAGACTGGATACTAGCATTACAACCTAGGTTACCAGTCCTCAATACAGAAACGTTGGGCTTTGAAAGGGTTCCTGAATGACATAGTCATGTTTGAACAGTGGAAAATGTGGGAAAGATTAACATATGGCAAGAAAGTAGACTCTGCCATAAGTTTAGACAGATAGTATATCTGTGATGGCAGTGCCCAAGAAGGGGCAATAAGCTGAGAATTAAGGAAATGTCATTACAATTCCAAAGACTTTTGCCTAGTGGTTCTAAAAAGCCAAAAGTAACAACATGAAACTACTAGACTCTATGGGTTGAGTCAACCTAAAGCGGTGGATGACCGCAAGGGGTAACAATCAGATAGAGCTTTTTCATTTTGATATGCCTTCTTTTGATGTTACCTGATAATCCTAAAAGGATTGTTGTTATGGACTTCCCTATTGATTGTCCTATGGGGACATAGGGAAGAAATGATGAGAACTAGAATTTATATTCTGTTCAGTATTCTTTTAAATGCTCTATAATTGCTCTTATCTGTGTGAAAAAGGATGAGGTATAGAAGAGATGCCTGGAGAAAATTTAGGAATGTTAAATCATGTGTTGGTTATTATACGAAAAGTAAGGAATATGATAGTAAACAAAGTGCATACTACTTATTCTCAGTACTTGTATACCCTGGCCAGGTATATAATTATTGGAGATAAGGTGAGTATGGAACTCTTAGATTGTTATCTTTCTGATTACTCTGATCAAGTAGTCATTCTGAGACAATCTAGTGAGTATAATGAAACTGGAAATATGGTATGGACATGTATATCACATACTTAGTGAAATAAAGTGGAATCTGAGATGATCTCAGATCAATCTGTATGTATGAGGAAATGAAAAGTATAATCCTCATGATAAGAGAATGAGAACAAGGGAGATGACCCCTGTCAGATAAAGCATGTGTGAATAGTAAAGATCTTTTCCCATGATGTGGAAATGGGAAATGTGATAAAATCACAAAATGCCCATGAACATGTTAGACAATAACAAAGAAAGGAATAATGATATGTAATCATCCTTATAATTATTATGTTGATGGCAAGGAACCTAGGATGAAATACGAGTAATTGACTCATGAATAGTTGAAAGTTCATGCAATAATCAAAGGAGATGATAATCTCTTCTCTTTGATAAACAACCCTGGATGATGATGGGGTGATAACAGGAATATGTTCCTTTGTGTTCTTTCCCTTCTGGGACATGGTAATCATGTGGGTCTTATGACACTTGATGTGCATAAGTTAAAAATGTTCAATTGATGGATACTTAGAAAAGTATCGGTTTGTCTTGGACTTTGGTTCCAAGATAAAGAAATGTGTAACAAGTAATGTCCCAAGATGAAATAAAGATGAGGATGTGATGTGTTTTCGACACATGTGATGGATACCAAGATAAGAAATTCTGGTATCTAAGAAGTATCAAGTGATATGGAAAAGTAAAAGCATAACTCCTAATCAACTGATTTATATAGGTTACCTGGGATGGCCAACTGTGAAATCAGTCTAGTTACATAAAATAGTATGGACATCACATGTTAGGGGTTTATGCTCCGCATAAACATAACATCGATAAGGATGTATTATTTGAAGGAACAATTGTAAAATCATTATGGGAAAAGCTTATCAAGCTAAAAATAATTTCTTAGAATACCCCTATCTAGATCTGTTAAGGAAACTTATATATAACATCTAAAGATACCTCTAAGATAAGTTCTTAATTGATAAGTAACCTCCCCTTATTATAAGATAATGTACAACTAATGAGATAGTTGGTACAAGTAGTAAGAAAGATTAATGTTGTGTCAGCAGATTAGATGACACATCAGATATATTACAAGACTTGTAGTCACAAGTGGGTGACAGAACATGACTCTGGTCTTTCCTTTAAAAGAAAAATGCTAAATGAGGAGTATGGGAGACTTCCCAGAATCTTGTCACATAAAGTTGTAAGTTGAGAAAGGTGACAAATCAGTAAGGTATGAAATCTGAGTTAAATAAGGTATGAATGATGTTTCCCTGACTAAGAAAAGTATTACCTGACATAGAGTTAACTCTACAGTCAATAATGAAAAAGACAGTGGAATATGTGCCCTGTGTGAAAGATTCAATGATAACCCTGTGTGGAAGAACTTTGTGTTGATCAAAGTTCTATGTCATCTCCATGACATTAAGATGTTATGTGGAGACTTGATGGTATGATGAATGAATAATATATGTCTTCCTTTACCTGGGATTTCGGGGACGAAATCCTTGTTAGGGGTTAATAACTTGTAACAACCTTGACCTGGGTTATGAGGTAACCCTAATTATTTTGGCTAATAAAGTTGCTTATAACTTTAATATAATCCTCTAAGGTGTTTTGTTATCATGTGACACACTCATGTTTCAAGTTTGGTCCCGATTGAATGTTGTTTGAGCAATTTTCCTTTATTTTGGACCAAAGTGCAATTTACCCAAATTGAGGGGCTATAATGCAAAATGTCACATGTTGAACATGACTCATGTGTTTTAGAATCATTATTGAGAGAATGATGCAAGGTGGTGGCTTGTGGAAAGCCTAAATTTCAAGTTTGAACTTGTTTGAACAATGCTGGTAACCTTGTGCACCAATTTTGGTACAAATTGTAATTTACCCAAAATGTGGGGTTGATATGCAAATTACCACCTCTAGAGTGTTCATACTTCCTCTATGTATCATTTATAGGAGAGAGAATGAATGAGAGACCATGTTTGGATCAATTATGAATGATGGTAATCTTGGTGATGAAATGACCAAGAAAAAGGGTTGAATTTGGAAGCTTAACTTGAGTTGTATCAAGTTGAAAAGCTTATATATGAGTGCCTATCGGACATGGAGCCCAAGGAGGTGTTCCATATCGTTTTGTGAACTCTTGTAAAAGTCCATATCATGCAAAGCACCTCAAGGAGGTGAGGTATGACGGCCAACAAGTTTCCTTAGAAAAAGTGTATCGGCTTGACATAAAATAGTGATTAAACCTAGATGACTTATCCAAATGGATAAGCAATGGACGAATTTGCATCTTTAGATGATACTCAACCTTTTTGCATGTCAAGATAAGTTTTGATGCATTCATGGACACGTGTCACCCATGCATGACACGTGGCACCTACTAGCTCAAAATGTTGACACCTCATTTTACCTTTCTTCATGTGCAACACGTATATATACCCCTAGTTTCACCCTTAAGTGAAATGTTTCGACCCTTACCACCCTCCTACCTTGTGGTATTGTGCATGCGGCTCTTGTATCGTGCAGGAGAGCAAGCATATCGTGCATAGGTCCTTGGATATTGCCCATAGCAAAAGCATATCGGCCAAGTAGGTGAAATTGGTCATATAAGGTGATATCGGCCAATAGGGTGAAGAGTGGAGTGCCATATCGTGCAAGTGAGTGCCATATCGTGCAAGTGAGTGCCATATTGTGCAAGAGGGTTGTAATATCGTGCAAGGGCACAAGGGTATCGTGCATAGGCCTTGGGTATCAGCCATAGTAAGTGTATCGACCATACTATGTTGATATTGTCCATAGCAAGTTGATATCGGCCAATTGAAGTGATTTTGGCCACAAGTGAGGGGGTATCGGCCACAAGCAAAGTTGTGTCGGCCAAGAGGAAGTCCATATCGCTCAAGAGTGGTAGGGTGTCGTCCAAGGAGCTAAGTAACTCAAAACTTAACCCTAAGGTAAGATATAGTTGTCTCCAAGCTTGAATTGAAGCATGGAATTAGGGTTATGATCTACCTTTCTTTTCTTCTTCACCAATTGCTTATCCATGGTGATTCCTTGTATATGAAGGAGTTGTGAACGAGCCTTGGACCTTTGATAAAGTCATATTCAACCTTAGCAACATGGATCTTTGGACCGTGAAGCTTTGAAGTGGTTCTTAAGGCGGGTTATATAACTTGAACTCAATCATGTTATTATTCATCACCTAAATTGTTGTATTTAATGATCTACTTTTAATTCCAAAATTTCCTGAAATTTTTGATGAAATTATGAGTTATATTAGTTGCTTAGACCTTTTGACTTGAACTATAATAGTTAGAATAAAGGTCTAGAGCTTGAAAATTGATATATCACCTTATAAAAGTGATATCGGGTGCATGCACATAAGCAAACACCTCTAACCCGATATGATGATGCACCTATTTCACTAAAATGATATGAATAGGTTTGTAAACCTTATTGAACGATATGGGGGTGTAGTATACACCTCTTTTACGATAAGAAGTCTATTATAGACTCCATGCATGATACAAGGTCAATTGTATACTTGTAAGTTGACAAGAAACCCTAAATTTGGTAACCTGATATAAGTGAAGAGTAACATGTGTTATTGCATGATATGATCATATGATACATCATTGATACTTAGTATCATGAGGCCTACATGATCTTGAATGACATGGTTGCACAACAGGGTTGCACGATACACAACCCTAAACAATATGGTAACCCTAACCCATCATGGCTAACCCTAGATGGTGACTAGCCTGATAGGGTGATTGAATGTACTTCTAGCCCGACATGGTGATGTGTTGATACCTCATAAGTATCATGGGTGACACATACATATATCTTGTGCCCGATATGAGGTCAAGAAGGTACCTCATGCCCGATATGGAGACAAGTGCAAATCCTAGCCCGATATGTTGAGCATCTATACACCTACAACCCGATATGGTGAACATATGCACATGATTTAACCCTATACACCTTGTAAAGGTAAGGGAAAGACACTCTTAGGAGTGATGAGTGTAACACTAAGTAATGGTGTGGATAATACCTTGATAGGTGAAACACCTAGAGTGGTTGATAATGGTTAATCCTATATCAATAATGCCTTAACCCGAGATGAGTTTATATCATTAATGATGGTTGACTAATTCAATTGTGTGACTTATGACCAATACATTACATGATAAATGTGATGATCTAGTGCATAAAGTATCAGGATGGGACATACCCTAATACAAGATAAGTTGATGAACTTAAGTATGCTAAAAGTGATGAGGGAAGTGATACATCAAGACATGATAGATATCACATCCAGCACTTCAAGGTTGATGTACCTTGATGCACCTTAAATCCAATATACTTGGATGAGTAACACATGAAGTGTGTCATGTCAATTGTTACATTGAGATGTAATGAGATTAATGCAGTTTGATAAGTGTAGGCTAACATACCTTGAGAAAGGGTTTAGCCTAGTTAATAAAGTCTGATGTAATCATTCTCTGGTAAGGATGAGAGAGAAATGCATACCTTGTGTTGATGATCATTTAATGATAAATGATGAGAATAAATAAGTATGATTGAATACTTATGATATCAATGTTTGCTCCTAGATGTGTGGAGCAATGAATCAGGGTTTGAATTAATAATATGAACTTGAAACCCTATTTGGCAATAAAGGGAAACCCTAACCCTAATAGTTGTTGCCTAGTGAAAGGTGACAAGATGTTTAATGGCCTTGTGAGCCATGTTGATAAGTTGTTGCCTAAAGAGGTGACAAGATGTGCAATGGTCTTGTCAGCCATGTGAATAAGTTGTTGCCTAGTGAGAGGTGACAAGATGTGCAATGGCCTTGTGAGCCATGTGTATAAGTTGTTGCCTAGTGAGAGGTGACAAGATGTGCAATGGCCTTGTGATCCATGTTAATAAGTTGTTGCCTAGTGAGAGGTGACAAGATGTGCAATGGCCTTGTGAGCCATGTGAATAAGTTGTTGCCTAGTGAGAGGTGACAAGATGTGTGATGGCCTTGTGAGCCATGTGAATACTTGCACAACAAGTGAAATGAATACCTTGGTCTGAGTACCTAGAGGTAATGGTTACCTGTTATATAAGTAACAATGATATGTGATGATCTAAGGGTTTGAATACCCATATCCAACAATCATGATAATGATTATGTGAAGGGATGAGAATTCCCAGTAATGTGATAAGGGACTGAGATCCCAAGTATCATGTGTTTTAAAGATTTGAAAGTAAGTGATAGATGTATTATACCTTTCTTTGTAGAATTTGTCATAATAATTCATGTGTGAAAACTTAACTGATGCTAAAAGAATATGGTAATTCACTTAATTAATCAAGTGGAATTTTATCATGTAGTGCCCTGGCCATAGATCCATCATCGTTAGCAGCTGGTGATGGTGAAACGGGTTCTCCTATGGGTTAATCCGGAGCGCATATTGTTGAATATGCAGGCTTGCTCCTAGCCACAAATAGGAAGGTTAGAGTACAACTTCGGTTGTAGACTCCAGAGCATGGTTTCAGGCCCGTGGCTTAGTGTGATAAGAGCATGGTGAATAGGCCCATGGCTGAGTGTGATAGAGCATGAATGCGTTCATGGCTCAGGGAGCACAGTGAACTGGCCCGTGGCTCGATTCACTAGAGCCGACACCTATACCAAGGTGGGCTAGGCAGAGGGTAGCCTGACCCTGTGTGACTAAGGTCACTTAAGCAAGAGATTGCGGTCCTACTTGTGGTCTCGCACTGACCGAGATGTGGGAGGTCATGGAGTCTGACTCTTCCATGGACCTTGTATGGTACCGATTTCGACTTCGCAATGGTCAGTTGGATTTGAGTGGTACGGGTCACTTCCTCAGGGCATAAGTGTGATTGTAAAATGTAATCAGCCGTGTAGCATGTCTGCTTAAGGATCGAATATGAGAAACATTGGTTGATGCACAAATCAGTTATACATCTTAGTAGATAGATGTTATTTATGTTTCTTTACATTCCTTACAAAGTAGATAGATGATTTATAACTCTACCATGGTTAGATGCAATGTTCTCCTTAAGTAAGGAGATTACTTCATTTTGTTCATATAGTGAATTATCCTGCTTATTAATATAAAGAGAACCTCTGCTCAGTTTATAATTGCTTAATCTGTGATAATAATATGGTCGGTGGAGAGTTATATCTCTCGCTGGGGCAATTTTCAATTGTCTCACCCCCGTGGGACCCAAATTTTTAGGTGGACGTGCACGAGGAGGTGAAGACCTTTTTTCAGAGGAAGAACAACAGCTGAGGCAGCAGTGACAGCTCAGGTTGAGTGTACTGTCTATCATGTCTTGTAGATATGAGTCCTATGTGTCGTCTCTGTACTCTCAGGTCCTTGGAGTTGGTTCGTACTGGTTTTATGATAAATAAGAGATTTTGGCTTACGCGCCTCGAGGTTTTATGTTGCTCATGTATAGTTTGGTAAAGCAACTATTATATGTTATTCTCAAGATGAGATGTACCAGATATGTACAATGTGAATAATGATGTATATAAGGTTTTTGACCTTTCAGTAAGAGTTTTTCTTGGAATGGATCTCTTTGAAAAATGGTTTTAATTTTTAGTGATTTTTGTTAATCTGTTGTTTATGTTTAATTCCGCTTAATTAGTAATGATTTGATTGTCGGTCATTACAGAATCACTTTATAAGAATAGACTTATCTGTCTTTTACTTTATTATCTTCTTGAATTACATCTTCAAGAACTCCTCTTTTGCTTATTTGTATTCGGGTTTAGATTTCATGTTATTGTATATTTCTCTTATAGTTACCAAACATTCAAGTTTTGATAGTTAATGATGTAATTCTCATCTTCTCTTAAGGTAATATTGAGTTATCTACACCATGATTTCTGATTCATTATTCTCTTTAGATTGTTTCAAAATGACTACTTGATCAGAGTAATCAAAAAGATAACAATCTAAAAGTTCCATACTTACCTTTTCTTCAATAATTGAATACCTGGCCAGGGCACCCAAGTATTGAGATTAGGCAGTATGCACCATGTTTATATATCATGTTCCTAATGTAGACATCATCCTAGTCCTAAGTCCTAGTGTCCCTATAGACTCAGCAAAACTAAAGATCTGATACCAACTTGTGACAACCTGTTACACTAAACAAGATTACTCAAAACATAAAACACAATTGATCACTAATTAATCACATGCCTAAAATATGGGTAAAATAAAACTGATTTCAATATCAACACCCACTCAGAAACATTTACATAAGAGCACAATATCTTTCTTGTATCCATACTATGAAAAGAATTTGATACAAATTGTTCTATCACCTTAGCCACAACATATATACACAAGAGAACAATATTTGTACATGCCACGCAAACAAGCATTAACATGCTAACAAATTTTGATTCATTTGAAACACCATATATAAAATTTTCCTGCCCAGACCTGAGAGTATAGGGATGACTCTAGGACACACTAGACATCTAATCAACTTTCTTAAAGATTCATTACTATAGCTCCTTTTTGCTGCCATAGGTTTGTTTTCCTCACTTCTGATTACCTAAAAATATGTGGCGAACCATAAGGGTGAGACCCATGTTCCAACAAGAGATATAACCTCCAACAACGCTTATTAATTACAACAATTTAAATAGTAGATAACTGAGAAGTTGGAGTATTTAATAATCAATTGAACATATTGAACAGTTCAAGTACGCTAAACAAATTAAGGAAATAATCTTAGCAATAAGTATGATTATCCATGTATATATAAGTAACGAATAAATCCATTTCTCTGGATAGATATCTACTCAAATTTCATCAAATTGCATATAATAATAATCATCATCATTAATCTAACTATCATCATATTCCTTGCTAACAGCACAAGCAATCTAGTAGCATAATCATCTGTGACATCATGAATATGTCTGGTAACATAACATGGCTATCAATATTGACATCTCAAATAAAGGGAACAATTCTATATCATAAGTAGAACTAACATCAGAGCATAATTAACTGCATAGGCATGATTAGTAGTTTAAGCATATCTAATTACATAGGCATGGATAACAATATTAAACATAGCTAGAAGCATCATCTTAACCATCAATGTTAGTATATTTGACAACATAAGCACATTTACAACATGAACATAACTAATACATAAGCATATCTATTATATCTTATTGTACTATACATGATCTCGGTGAAAACAAAGAAAATAAGGGTTATCATCCAATATAAAGTGGTTTGTATAACCCTAAACAGACATGATGTGCGGCTGTCTTACATCTTTTATTATGCCCTGGGGAGTTTGAGACGTACCACCCGAAGTCCAACTGACCCCAGTGAAGGGCTATTCAGTTCCGTACAAGATCTAGGAGTGTCGGTATCCTAAGATCTCTTCCCCTCGGTCAATTTGAGTAAAAAGATAGTGACATATCAGTCAAAGCTGCCACCACATCGACATATAGTCAAGTTGCTAACCACTAGTCTGCCCTTGGTAAATATCACGACACTAGAAACCATGGTATACAAAACCCTCTAATCTGAGGTACAACCAGAGTTTTCCTCAATCACATCAAATGTATGAGGCATGACCATAGCCATCCTCCATAACCTGCATTGTGGATGACAAGGATATATCCTAAACTTACCACCCCCACATACTCAACAGTGTGCGCTCCAATTTTCCCTTATGAATACTCATTTCACCATCCAACAAGTTCTGACACTAAAGATGGCTCTACGACATAGGGCACTACATGATTAGAGTTGCACTTGATTAGTTATGCCAATTGGGTGAATTAAGGCTGCATCAAACAAGTGGACATACAAACCCAAATTCACTTCTAGCAAGCATATAAATATCACAACTTCAAAAGATATAAAATGTGTGAAACATAATTTCTCATCTCATCATCACATGGTACTATTCACTTGTCATTCATGAGACTACACTAGTCATCATACTATCACAAGATATAAATCCTTTTCACAATATCATAGGGTATCAACCCTTATCAACACAAGAGGATTACACCTCATTCAGGTCTCAACCATTCCCAAAGGTCATTAAGACCATCATACTATTCCCTACATGATCATCATTATCTTTGCATGCCTTATAACAAGGCTCAACAACATCACTTACATATAATACATCGGATCAGCACAATATTGTGTTAATGAGATAGGAGATATTCATAAACAATCATAGAAGGGTTATATTAACATTAAGAACATTCCTTTATTTCATCAACATGCAAGGAATCTAGATATGATTAACCCTCATCATATTCATAATGCACATGTTTAACATAATAAAGTATCAACCATGTGACTATGATGACCACCAATTAACATATTAAGGTTATGATCATATTAAGGAGGTTATTTCACCATCATTCTATCATATAAGAATGTTAAACATGAATACTCATCTTTATCTATTTACATTAGAGTTAGGTTCAACGAGATAAATTATATTAATGTTACTAATCAGCACTTATACCCACACCCTAACTCACAGAATCCCCATTGGATCATGGATGCATAAGGTGAAGCATCACCATCACATTCCATTCTATTATCAAGTATGAATCCACACATAAATCAAGGATTATTCATACTCAATTACCATCATTTAGTTATATTAAAGCTAGGTATAACAAGCTATACCTCATTAGGGTTACCCATTAATTCATTATGGTGATTATCAATCATAATCATATGAGGGTAAGGGTAAGACTACAAGTTTAAGTCATTGAACCATCAAATTCTCATCATTAGAATCATAATATTACACTATAGACTTCACCCAAAACAATGGGAATATTGAGGCATCAAATTCTAACCATTAAATGTTGAAAAGGTAAATCCATTGGTAATTTACATAAGTAAACATCTTGAATAAACCACTTACAAAGTCATTCAGTTCTTCTCTATAAATAGTCATCATCTAACCCTAGACATCCCTTCACAAACAACATAAAAAGTTCCATTTAGAGTAGGGTAAAACCCACAAGCGATTGTTCATTTAAAACAAGCCATCAATAAATGAGCTTCTTAAGTTGATCTCATACATTAAACCATTTGAATCACTTTATTAGGACCAACATATTACATTAGGCATCATTCCAATTTATTGGATGAAGAATTATTAGATCTTAACCATTGGGTCAAGTTCATATATTAAAACCATCCATTGGAGTATAGGTCCAACCATTGCATCAAATGACCCAAGAAACCATTGGTTTAATTCTTAATTGATGCTACAACTAAATACTTAACTCAAAATAGGTTGTGGAGACCTAATCCACCATCAGTAGTGACCATAGGTTGTTAGATCAACACTATATTCATTAATCACCATCGAATATCAAACTAATATCACCATTGATTGATAGCATCATTAGGGTACTTAGTTGTTAATCACTAAGATTGTAATTAGGCCAACACCTACCTAAGGGGAGAATGTTAGTTGACACCCTAGGTCACTACCATCAGTTGTCATAATGACAACACCATCGATTGTTGCAATGGTACCACCATTGAGTCATGTGTTTATAGAAGAAATCAGCTTTAAACCCTAAAATTGACCATTGGTTGATAGGTGTTTAGCACCATCGGTTGTCATACCAACCTAATCCAACTCATATTATACCTTACGAATAATGTACACATGATCACAGGTTCATCTAGAGCTAAAATTAGAATAGGGAACTTATAAAAATTGAAATCAAAATCAAGCATAGCTTTTTAGTGCATGGACCATCATTTAAAAGCAAGAACATGAGCTAGCAAGGTTATGGTAAGCAATAAACGTGGAGAAAGTTATAAAACTTGACTTTAATTAGAATATAAATCCCAAACATAAGAAAACATGAGCAGGTAGGGTAGAAAATCCAAGTATAAGCAGTGAACTCGTCCATCTAGCACCTTTCTTCATCAAATGAGCAAACCCTAAGCATAAGGAGCAAGAAAGGTAGGGTTTTAGAGCTTTAGAGCAATTTCTAACATGGAACAACAAGGTTCCAACCTAGAGAAAGGTAGGAGGAAGGATAAAAAAGAAATAAATGGAGGAAAGAAGGGGATTCTTACTCTTTTAGGTCAAGATCACTTGAAGGAAGCTTTTTAAAGTCTAAAAAGAGAGAAAAACAAAACCCTATGAGCTTCCACCAAGAAATTTGCCTTCTTCTTCTACCTTGGATAGGTTCTCCACATATAAAAAGATAGGGAACGAGTTTCTTAGAAGGATGGAAGTGGTGGAAAGCAAAACGTTCATTTGGGAGCTCAAAAATAAATATATAAAGCTCTAGGATAAGGGAGAGAAGAAGCATGAGGTGTCTAAAAAGCTCTCCATGCATCCACGTCCTTAACCTATTAAGGATATACAAGAAACCACACAAGAAGCTCCCCCACCGTCCATAGAGACATTCTTAGATATCCTTTTTCATATTTCTAAACCAATCAAATAAATCATTGGTTGATAGCTCCTAAAGGTAGCTCATCCATAAAGGTGTAAACCCTAAAATACCCTTGAAGAAAACACCTCCAATCCAAGGTTAAACTAGGCACCCCATGGCTCAAAAAGCTCAAGAATGATGAGATAACATACAAAGAACATAATGAAAGTGATAAATTGCAATAAAAACCTCCCAATTGGGTAAATTATAGGAAAGTACAAAATGTACATAAAATTGCATAACTTGCACAAACAGTGTCCAAATTGGACCAAACTTGAAACTTAAGATTGTCTTATGATTACAAATCATATCACATGATTAGATTATAGTTCTAAGAATTCAATCATTGTAATTAAGCATGATCAACCATTTAAGCAAAGTTAGGGGTCTCACATAATAGCTCAGTGGAGAACGAACGGGCTCCCCAGAGTAAGGACCTGGGATTGAATCCACAGATTTGTGCCTCAGTGCTCCTTGGTCATGTCATGGAGCTCAACCTCTACATGAGTTTAAACACTTCCCCAATGTCTGGTCAATTGAGGAGGGGGTTACACTACTAGAGGTTTCCCACCTATCTACAAAAAATATCACAGATAAGAATTAATTACATTAAATTGGTGTAAATTACCTAAATTGACTTTATTTAGCCTAAAAATTTTTTGCATTTACCTAAATTCTAAACTGTACACCCTAATATATATATATATATATATATATATATATATATATAGGGTAGAGATCTAGTGAGAAACATCCTACGGTGAGAGCATGAGAAGCATTTGAATAACTACAATTAGTAACTATTTTTTAAAATCCAACCATATAGATGGAAAAAGTATCATTTCATTTACCTTATCGCAAAAGATCATTGCAATCAGAGATTGTTTACATGGCCATATGTACAATATACTCTTTTTACATCCAACGGTCAACCTAAATTCAATATAGAGAATCAAAAATATTTCGTTGTTGTGAATGATCTACAAATTGGGTGGTGATAAAATTTTATAGGAAGGTAGATATTAAGGTATACTTGTAATTTGTATGGTTGGATTATGAAATTTTGATCTATGTGGAGAGTTATTCAAATGCCTCTCATGCTCTCACCAGATATGTTTCTCACCGGATCGTTGCCATATATATATATATATATATATGTGCTCAAATTTTGAGTATGAGCTATTCACAAGATGTTTAAGAAGATCAATGGATTATATTTTTGAAAAAAATATTGCATCATGAAAACCTACTTGAGTGTATTGTGCTCCGAATACAGTCGAGTGTATTCTAACCTGACTCTCTCTCTCTCTCTCTCTCTCTCTCTCTCTATATATATATATATATATATATATATATATATATATATATATATAGTCAGGCTAGAATACACTCGAGTGTATTCGGAGCAGATACACTCAAGTATTTTTTCATGTTGTAATATATTTTTCAAAAATCTAATCCATTGATCTTCTTAAACATCTTGTAAGTAGATCATATACAAAATTTGAGCACATTTGGACATTTATAGGTCATGTTATAAAGACCGCAAAAATTATGCATTTCAAAATTAGTTTTGTGTGTCGATTTTGTTGCCCTTGGATGAGTGACTTACACTAATCCAAATGGGCTCAAAATTAATGTGTAGCCTAATTATAGTATGACAATGAAGATCAATGGTTTACATTTTGAAAAGAAATAGCCTTGATATGCAAAGACACTTGAGTGTATTGTGCGATCTATACACTCGAGTGTATTCTATCCTGACTAATATATATATATATATATATATATAGAGAGAGAGAGAGAGAGAGTCAGGATGGAATACACTCGAGTGTATCTGGAGCTGAATACACTGAAGTAGTTTTACATGATGCAATATCTTTTTTAAAAATCTAATTTGTTGGTCTTCTTAAACATCTTGTGAATAGCTCATATATAAAATTTGAGCCCATTTGGACATTTATAGGTCATGTTATGAAGACCACAAAAATTATGCATATCAAATTAGTTTCATGCATCAATTTTGTTTCCATCGAATGAGTGACTTACACTCATACAAATGGGTTCAAAATTTGTATGTAGCCTAATTATAGTATGACAATGAAGATAAATGCTTTACATTTTATAAAAAGTAGTCTTGATATGAAAACACAACTTTAGTGTTGTTGGTTATTTACACTAACGAGTTTCAATCATAAGAATGATCTTTTACTCAACTAGTTATATCTCGCAAGTATACAAGAGTAGTTGTAGTCGAGGTCGAACACAAGGAGCGTTGGTTAGTTAGGCACAAGAGTTATGATTTTCAATAATCTACATCGTTGTACACAAGATGATTGGATTAGAACAACTAAATTATAGATTTAAAACAAAACAGTAAATTATCACTTAAGAAAGGTTAAGATTCATATTTGGAAGGATCCTAGACTTAGAATTTAACTATCACATCATAGCTTATATTAAAATACAAATTTAAACATGTTAATTAACTTGCAAAGGAGGTTTGTAGTCATCACTCACCTCCCGATGAAGTGATGATGATTTTAACTCTATACATCACTCTCATGTATGTATTTTATTTCAAATCACAAACCTTGCTCCTCAACATAATCCCAGCCACTCTCGCGGTCAAGGACAAGTTGCCAAAAGAATAACTTCATACTCTCAAACACATCTTCTCAGATTATGAAAGAAATCATAAAACATGCAAGTATGATGGCCAATCACACAAACAAGCATTTCAGATCCGAAACAACTCTTGGAACATGCAAGAAACTAAAATTTAGTACGAAATTCATATGTTCATATAAGCTATGACATGGGAGTTACTCTCCCATGCCCAAGAAAAAGAGTCTACTCGTCCATAATGATGTACAGTAGAAAATGTGCAGAAATTTCAGAGTTTAACATGGTTTAGAGAAGGAAAAGCTAAGTAATCCCAAGGTGTAACCAAAGAAAGTTAGAATTCCAACTTGAGGATGAAATCCCACTTCTACAACTGCTCCAAACCGGGCAAACCTCTCTCCCAAGAAGCTTGGTGGAGTGAAGAAGCTATGCTGCACCTTGAAGAAGAAGAGAAGAAGAATGGAGGTTCTTTGGCAAGGAACCACCTCTTTTCTCCTCCAAATCACTCTCCTCTTCTCTAGGCTTGCTCTGGGACGAGGGAACTGACACAAATGACCGAGCATAACCACCCATTAAGTTCCCCCTTCATTTTAAACAAAAACTCATATTTTTCAAAATGTTGAAACTATCAGGTGCACCTAAAGTGCATGCCGTACAACTTTCTAGAAACTTTCAGTTTACTCCAGAATGCACTGTGCACTGTGTGCACTGAAGAAATGCACGTCGTGCAACTTTCCAGAAACTTTCAGCTCCCAGGTGCACGTCATGCAATTGAGTGCACGTCGTGCAACTTTTTAGAAACTTTGGTCTGCTTGACGCTCCCAGGTGCACGGCATGCACTTTTTGTGGACGGCGTGCACTTTCGGTGCACGGCGTGCCCCTGACTATTCTGGGCTGTTGTGTATTCTGCTCATAACTTTCAGCGTATAGGTCCGATTTACATGTCGTAAAGAGTGGTATTTGTGTAGTTTCAAACCCCAAAACATGTAGATACTTGAGGAGTGATCTAATAAGTGATAATATGATATGTTCCTCATAATTTCATTGCAAAATGTAGTAACTACAATCCAAACCATGAAACAAGTAAGAATAGCTACAAATATAGAATCTAGCATGAATGAGAGTGATAATTGAGTCAAAACAACATGGATATGCAACGAAACATGATCCAAAAGATGATATAATTTGTGCACATCAAGTGTAGCGTGAAATCTGTACACTCGAGTGTATTCCATCCTGACTCTCTCTCTCTCCCTCCCTCCCTCCCTCTCTCTCTCTATATATATATATAGAGAGAGAGAGAGAGACACACACACACACACACACACATATATATATATATATCTATATATATATATATATATATGTTGGCATTGAAATTCACTCCAAGATTTACTCATTAGAAGTAAATATCACATAGGCCCCAGTTTGGGACATTTCTTGAACACCTAATCTCTCTTAGGATGTTGGTATATAATGTGAGTTTGGTTTTCCAACATATTTAGACAATAATATCCATGTTTGTTCTCTGGATACCTATGTAAGTGGGTATTTTCCCATCTGCATCAGTGTACTTGGAGAATTGTGAGATAATGCTGCCAAAATATTTTTGAATGCAAACATGCATTATATATTAAATAGTGAGATTAAGTGTTTAATAATGGGATATGTGGTACATATTCATCAATATATGAATACTAATGATATATATAATGTTGGCCTAAAAAGTCGTCCAAGATTTACTCATTACTATTATTTCTTGGATAGTCCCCACTGTGGGACTACCCTTGAACACTTAATCACTTAGGATGTAATATTATAATTCTTACTTGGTTTTCAAGAGTATTTCAATATTCATTTTCCTATTTATTCTCTCGGTACATATGTAGGTGGGTATTTTCTCATCTACGTTAGTGTACTTAGAGGACTGGGGAGATATGCTGTCAAAAGATTCGTAAAATCCAAACATGCATTATATGCTTACTAGTAAGTATAAGTGTTCAAGAACGAGTTAGGTGGTACATATTTATCAATATGAATGATAAATATTGTTGTAAAACATATTTTATTTAAAAATTGATGTATAAGACAGCAGATGGATTCAATACTCAATGCAACATTGGTTAAGGGCCAGAATTGATCGACGTTGGATGTTCATTGAAAATTGTTGTGCTAAAGAGTTTACAAGCGGTCTTGATGGGTTTATAAGATTATAGAGAAGCATAGGAGACAAGCTAGATATATGCTCTATTGCTCATGTAGGAATTGCAGTAACAACTTGAAGGTTAAGATTGTTCATGAAATTAAAAGTAAGTCATGCGGGATGTATGAACTTCACCGCCAAAACATGGAAAAGGTGAAATCATCTGGGGAAGAATCAAGCACATCTCCAACTCTACATCCAGAGTGTTAGGGCTTATGTCGATGGTAAAAGAGTATTGGACAAGGGACAAATATGTTGATCCCTATGTCATAAGATAATCTAACGTCTTCGTTCAAGATAATAAGGAGCTACTTGAGTATGAATGGATAAATACATTTGTATTAGAAGTTCGGATATGGTGAGATCTTGTGGCTAAATGCCTCATTCTATGTGACTATATGTTTTGAATTATTTTCTATATATTAAACCATTACATATGTTATAATAGTAACTTATATGATGAGACTACAACATTTAGATTATTCAATGTGGCATTCTAATTTCATCACTATATAGCAGTTTAGGTAAAGAACAAACAACTATATTTGATTATTTCTCTACTATATTCTTGTATTTTTCGATTGTAGTATGCAAAGTGATTTTAAATCCTTGCAATGTTATGCAAGTTTCCATTTTTTGCTTGTAGTTTTAATTATTTATTACCTTATTCACCTAGAATCTGATTTTTTTCTTATTCAACTTTGTTTTTTATTCAGTAATAGAGTGGCAATCATTGTTGATCTTCCCAATCACATTGATTGTGTATGACCTTGACCCGTTGGGTAGAAAATTGGCGGGTAAGGGACACCAAATGAAATTCTTCATTGTAGGGTAAGTAGAAATTTTTCATCCATCAAAATATACATTAATTCTATATCATTATATAACAACTTAATCATGTAACATGTATTTTTTTAACTTATAAGGAAATGAAAGCATTCTATGAGGCTCGAGGAGTTGTACATAAACAAAAGAAAACATTATCCTAGAGGAGTGATAAGATAGTTTTATGACTCCAAATCTAATAATAACTTAATTATTTTTATTTATCAACATCTCACATAGGTGTGCATTTATAATTCCCTATACAAACTAATGACTGGGCTATGGATACTATGTGATGAAGTGTATGTTTTTCATTGTCAGTAAAGTGTCACAGGACATCCAAAATATACAAGAGGTAATATAAAATTTTTCTAGGGGACTCTCTTATTTACCCCACTCTCCTCTTGTGGGCCCAACAGATGACACGATACCTACAAAGGGATCCTTACATAATTTAAATATGCTAGTACTACTACCATTACATGGATAAAGACCAGATACTACCAGAGGATTGAGGTAGAATTTATTAGGAGTATGTTGGTGCAACTTTGCCAAGAAATATGCATCCATGTTGTATTCTCGTCTGACATGTGTGATCTTCACCAGTTTGATCCTCTTCATTAGTTGTTAGATATGGATTCTCTAACCAGTAAGTGCAAGGTTGTAGCTATGCTATTTGCTTATAACCTACACAACTACGTTGCAGTCTGACTACACCACAACAAGTTTCCATCCTGCCTCCCAGACCCTCATTATCCCAAGCCAAATGGATGTAATCTCTCCTTCCATGATAGAATGCAAATTCAATTTGCCAATCCATTAGCCATTTGCCTTCTGAGTTTCTAGCAATGGAATCCCATGTAGCAATTTTCATGTAAATGGATGTATCCAGATTAACCTTCACCAATCAACCTCAAGACAAACCCAGTGGGGTTGAATCCTATCCTTCTTGAATATGTTGTGTTTGTTCCAAGTCTTATTTAGCACTTTTAGGTAACTTCTTATCTGCACACCATGTTGTTGTGTAGAGATGTGCTTCCACTAAAAAATGAAGTTGTTCTTTCAAAGCCATATATGACATCATACCACCATAAATAGGTGCCTATGATCCGGTCTTTTTTCTAAATTCATCTTTAACCACTTATTCAACGGGATCCTAAAGAAGTCACTAATAGTGTTGTTCACCTTCAACATTCTCCAGATGATACCAACTTCCTTACACTCTCACAGTGTGTTGATGGTATTCTACACTTTTTCTCTACATCTTCCATATCTATCATATCTGGAAAGATGCCTGATCTTCCATCTCCTACTAGTCATAACCGCCTCATTTACTACTTAGCACATAAACTACTTGAGCTTGGAAGGCATTTCTGCTTTCCACACAGCTCCGAAAGGTCTGCTTCTCTTCCTCCCCATACCTTCCCTCAAAAGTCTATAGGAAGTGGTGATGGAGTAGTGTCTATTGGATCTAGGGCTCTAGAGGGGGGTGAATAGAGCTTCAAAAATTCTCACAAGATAGATCAGACCTTCAAATTATATAAATTAAAACAAATAGCTTAAGTGCAATTTGAAGTCCTAACTAACAAGCATAGCAAGGATGAGAGAAAACAAAACAAGCACTTGACAAGGTCGTTTAGCGTGGTTCCACTCTCCAAACTAGGAGAGAGTTAGTCTACTACATAGAGAGGTCAACCTCTAGGACTTTAAAAGTGCTTTCCTCTATATATTCACCAATAAGAGTTACAACACAAGACCACCAAATGACTTACCTATCCAATACAAAGAGTCTTCAATCTTACCAAGGACTTACCCACTTTGCAAGAGTCTTCTGCCTTCTTTCAAGTACCTACCTACTCTTGCATAGGTCTTCATCCTTCAAGGGATTACCCACTCTTCTTGGATCTTCATCCTTTTCCTTCTCCTTCACCTAGACAAGATCTTCACCTCTTCTTCAACCTTGAAGAGGCACAACAACAACTCCCCCTTCACTCGGAATAGCTTGCTTCACCTTTTATTCTTTGAGGAAAGGGATAGGGAAGATGGAATGGAATGAGAGCTTTACAAGCATAAGGAAGTAGCTTTCTTACAACTGGCCTGTCTCACTCATAATAACAAAATAATGTGTAAACTAGAGAGAGAAAGGGGCTGAAGGAGTTGCAACACACTCAAATATAGCAAGGACTTAGAATAGCATGAATGAGAAAACTTAGAATGAAGTCCAAGGGGTTCTATTTGTAGCTGGGGGAGTTCCCTTGAGTGTGGGATAATTTAAGAGATAAATATAGCCATTTTCCAAGTTGCAACGGCTCTATTCTTGCTCAAAACAACTCACCAATGGTTAAAATAACTTTTTTTTGCATTTTTAATACAGTACATTCGGTCGAGTTCTAATAAAGGCAACTCGACCGATCCACTAAATTGCAAAGCCAATTTTCAAACTATCAGTCGAGTTTGTTCTGGGAAACTCAGATGAGCTAAAATTAGTTTTGCTCAGTGAGTCGATCGGTCAAGTTCTGTGAGTGTGAAACTCAACCAATTTGTCTCTACAGAAAATCCATCATTGGATCGGTCAAGTTTCCAACTCGACCGATAAACAGCATGTGACAAATTTTCTAAATTGACATTTGAGTGATCAAATGTTGGAATTAAGTGTCCCTGGTTTTTTCTCATCTTAGTTACAAGTCATAGCATCAATACAAGTGATTACAAAAATCATCTAAGTTCATTTGGAGTGATCTCCCAAAATGCACACTTGCATTGCTTTTGACTTGCACTTGACAAGCTAGGGCTTGTGTAATTTGATCCTTTTCATGTACCTAAAGCCTGAAATTAATCTTGAACAAACATATTAGATACATAGGAATGAAATGGATAAGTCATTATCAAAATATGGGCAATGTATAACTCTCAAGTCAACATTCTCCCCCTTTTTGACAATGACAAACCATTCCTCAATCATGTTGAAAAGGATATGTAAAGTTATACCTTTGCCTTGTGAATTGCAAGAGGATTCAAGATTTGAAAAATGTGAATTGATCCCCCTCAATCTATGCTTACATTTACCTATATAGTTAGTCTATCTACACAAAGCAACATGACACATATATACAATATGGTCCTTTAGCAAGTCACATGATAAAGCATATAATGAATACGAAAAGGATCACATTAGAAATAAAAGCAATATGGTTGAGCTTCAAAACATTAAACTTCTATCCCCCTTTTGACATTATCAAAAAGGAAGGGGGTAGAAGAGAATAGAAATAGGTCTTCTCTAAGTAAAACCAACCATACATCCACAACATGCAATCTCGAAGCATACACCAAACAGAGATGAGAGAAACAAACAATCTAAGTCATAATCAAAATATGGTAAAACATGGCACCAACTTATGAGATATAGTAAATGAAAGAGTAAGTGTACAGGATGAAGATTACAACCCAGAAAGCAAGTTCTCAAAAATAACTACAAGCCAGAACTATGAAAGCTAGATGATAAAATAGTACAACTCAGAACATGTGCCCAGATGTTTGTAATAAAAAATAGCCTAGAAAGATATATATGATTAGCATCTAGACTAAAAACTAGAGCAACTAAACATCTAATCTATTTATGTCCACAACATCATCATCATCAACATCAGAAGTATCAGGCTCATAGTTATCATCTCCGTCTAAAGGTGTAGCAGAGAGAAAAACATCACCTTCATCACAGGAGGTACTAGAAAAACCATCAGAGCCGTCATCAGAATCCTCACGATCATCAACAGCAGTCTCCTCATCATCCTGATTCAGCATCTCCACATCAGTAAGAGAACCAAAATCTCGATTAGGCCAATGAGCATTATGCTCGTCCCAAGACATACCAAGAGCATGGAGCTCATTATCATGTTGGAAGGAAGGAGAAGAACTACTAAGACTAGAAAGCAGAGTGGCCAAGGGACCAGCTGTCAGAGGCAGCACACCAGGGGTAGATCCGCCAACAATAGAGGGTGTAGTAGCAGAAGATGTAGGTGGAGGGGTAGGGTAAAAGTGATTGTATGCAAAGGATGCATAGTCACCTCCTGGGTAGGGCTAGTAGGTAGGGTAGGGGTGTGCACATGACATGTTCAGTTAGACATGATGGAATAGATGTCTTGATGCAGGTTCTCTTGAACCTGAAGGTTGTATGCATGTTGATGCATCATGTAGCCCATAAGGGTTTCATTGGATACATGAAACAAGTCACGGGCAGGTCGGGTAGGCCTATATGGTGGATGTGCTCAGGTAGAGGCACCAAGTGTGGTATAGGATAGGATAGTCATTGACTTCTAAAGTGTGGTCTCACTAATACAAACTCCTTTCTAGGTAGGTTTGTAGTGTAGGTCATGGAAAAGAGATTTTCCAGTGGCAAGCTAGAATAGACCACAGATCAGGGCTGGGTAGGTGGTGTGCTCCCGCTAGAGGCTTGCAACAAGTGCAATCCACAAGGTCAGGAGGCACGGGATGAGATGGGATCTTTGCTTTTGATATTTGTATGGTCCCACACTAACTACCTACGTCTACTAAGACAGTACACCCGCAAGTGCACGGGATCGTGTCGTAGTATAGGTGAGGCGGCAAGTACGGGGTCGATCCGTGAAGATAGAGGGGGCGCTAGAGTTAGACGGCGTGAGCTACGTTCCTAGTGCGGAGAGTAGGGTTTTTAGGGTTTTAAGGTTGAATGGTTGATTCCACTAATGAGCAAGTTAGAGATGTGAAAAGTAAACTAAATTATCGAAGAGCAAGCAAATTAGTAAACTAAGTTATCAAACTAACTAAGTAGGAACAAGAAGGGCTACACTACTCTAGCAAGAGAAAGAGCCTAAGTTAACACTGAAGAGTTAAACTAAGCAATTGACTAAGTTAGACTAAAGAAATTGAACTAAGCTAGCATTAACAAGCAGACTAAGCGATTAGGGTTTTAAGCAAGGTGATTAAGGTGGGTGGGCCATTTGGGGAATGTCACTTTGATTTTAGTTGGGGGAGTTCATTAAACATGCATGGTGCTCGATTCATATCTAGATTACCAAACCAAACAAAAAGGGCAATGTCATTAGAACATACCCTATACTACTAGTAGAAGACTAGGGTTAGGTGTAGTTCTAGTGAGATTGGCCAAATCTAGGTTTCTAGGGTAAGTGATAGTGGACAATTGAGGGTTGAGGGTAGAGATGGGAGTGGAGATGAAGGGGTTTAACCTCATGCCACTAGCCACTCTAGCCTTTAGAAGGCCCTAGGCAATTGCATCACTCTCACTTACACTAGCCACTTGAATCTCACACTCATTTGTAAGAGGAGGGGTGTGTATGTAGGAACAAAGGGGGCTAGCTAGGGATCCACTAATTGGACCTAGGAGCCATTCCTAAGATTTCTACATACACCCCAATTCCTCCTAGAAATGAAGTGTCATCAAAAACCTCAAAACAAGCAATTCATACAAGAAGCACAAACCACAAGCAATAAGATAGGAAAAGAGATGGAAGCAAGAAGTAATCATCATAAATATGAATTGAGTTCATTACAAGAATTTATCCCCCAACATGGTATCAAAGTACCATTTTAATCCCAAACAGCCCACCACAAGGGGGCTTAGCTATACATGATCATGAAAACCGGAAAAGAAAGGGGTAGAAGAGGAAGAAACTCCATGAAGCTTGATGAAGTGGCCTTCTTCTTCACCTCCAAGCAGTTGCAAATGTCCTCCCTCCTCCAATGGTGTAGGGGTGCATGAAAATGGTGGAATGGATGGATAGAAACCTAGAGAAACTAGGTTTCTATGGTGGAAATGGTGGAAAATGGATGGAAATTGGGTTGAATGCAAGGAAATGGGTGGATGGGAGCAATGGATGCAAGAGAGCAGCTGGGTGACGGCTAGGGAGTGCTCTCTCCCGAGCCCTAGAAGCAACTAGTGCTTATATAGGAGCTAGGGCTAAGAGGGGGCAAAATAGGAAAAACAGTGGAAAGTTGTATAGGGTAGGTGAGCACCACGGTCGTGGTGGGTGTACCACGGCCATGGTGATGGTAGTGGGGGACGACCGTGAGGTGGTGAACACGGTCGTGGGGTGAAGGAAGTGGTGAGATGGTAGTGGCCATGGCCGTGGCGGAGTGCCACGGTCGTGGTGGGTATCATGCACCACGGTCGTGTTGGGTAACACGGCCGTTTTGGAGGAGTTGGAGCTGACCATGCGGAGGGTCCACGGGCGTCTTGATCAGCATCGGCCATGGTCGTGGCGACTTGGCCACGGCCGTGGTCAGTGAGGCCAAATCCCTGTTGCAACCTGACTTTTTGCAAATTAATTCCCATGACCGTGGCAGGGTGCCACGACCGTGTTGTCTTCAGTGGCCACGGTCGTGGCTGGGAGGCCACGGTCATGGGCGATCTATGGATTTCCCTATTGCAACCTGTTGGTTTGGCACAAAAAAAGCCACGACCGTGGTGAGGTTCGACTTCTTGATTTCTCGTCTAACTTTGTCATTTTTGGATGTCTTTGCTCGAGGATGAGTCTTGGACACTTGTGGTAGGTTGAGGGAGACTTTGGGGCCTTCTTTGGGTCCCTCTCTCTCCCTCGTCCATCTAAGCATGGTCCAAGTACCTGAAAAATATTGCAAAGAACATCCATAAGCGTATTTGCAATGATAATCATATTGGGGAGAATAACATGTAATTCTAATGCATTTGAATGTGATAAAAGTACAAAATGACACGAGATACAGCCCTAGAATAGGGTTGGATCACCACCCTAAACTTGAAACATACTTGTCCTCAAGTATGCTCCAACTCAATCTCTTTTCCATTTTTCCACAATCAAAAGGTATGACAAAAGCAATATGATGGGTGACAAATGCTAAATGGGATCAATGGTGACTAGGTACATGCAAATCACTTCCCTCCTCTTCTACTTTCACAAACCAACCATGAAGGGAGCACAGAGCACAAGAACTTCGCATATAATGCATGGATTGCACAAGTTATCAATATCTCATCTATAAGGTTCCGGGTAGACCTTTTCATGATGATGTTAATCGCCGATGACTAGGAGTGTTGTTTCACTTTCATGCGTTCAGCCTTATGCTTCAAGTTATGCCAAATGACCCACATGGCTACGGAAAAGGGATAAAGTGAGCTAGGTTCGAAGTTTCCTAGCGTGATGGGTATAAAAGTGGAAGAAAAGGGATGCGGTAAGATTTTTGGAGTGTTTTTACACACTCATCTTTTCTTTATTTGAATGCTCTTAAACAGGAGCATCCTTTTATTTTATTTTGTTTTTATTTTTCTTTTCTTTTCTTTTTTTCTTGCCCCTGGTGTAGATAGGGAATATGGTGGATAGAGTGAAGCGAAGAGGTAAAGATGTGGCCACCCCAAACTTTTGGAGGTGGCCACAGCTAATATGTGTGCTTTGGCATCTTTTTATGAGGTGGAGAGGTGTGAAGATGATGAGAGAGTGGTCGGGTCAATGAGGGGTCACTTGGCATACTCTTCCACATAAGGTCTCCTACATGAAAACTAGTCCAACACTTCACCATAGATATCACATCACATGAATGAACCAAATGAAATCCATATATCAAACCAGTAACTCCACAAACATTAAACGTTCTATGCTTGCTCGGATCATAATTCAATCAAACCAACACATTCCCAAGGGAGGTGATGAGCATGTAAGAAGTCACTCGTTGATACCACATAGCACTTCATCACAGCATATCATCTTGTATTTGTCAAAGATAAGCAATTTCATTCAATATGGTAAAGATTGAGTCAAAACACGCTTTTTGGACAAGAAACATCAAATATGGGCAAAATTGGTCAAAAAGGTGCCACATTGCACTAAATCACATTCAATCACAACTTTAGGTAAAAAGCAAGTAAATCCTAGCTAAAACATGCAGAAATTAGCAAAAACTACATGATATGCAAAGATGCAATGAAAAGAACAAAAATAGTAAAACTAAACTAGATGGCAGGGTGATATGAAAATGACCAAAACTAGAGAGAAAGGATGATGCGTACTGCCCTACCTACCAGAAAGCTTGGTGCGCTCCCACTAGAGGCTAGCAACAAGTGCAATCCAGGAGGTCGGGAGGCACGGGATGAGATGGGATCTTTGCTTTCGATATTTGTATGGTCCCACACTAACTACCTATGTCTACTAAGACACTACACCCGCAAGCACACGGGGTCGTGTCGTAGTATAGGTCAGGCGGCAAGTACGGGGTTGATCTGCAAAGATAGAGGGGGCGCTAGAGTTAGACGGCGTGAGCTACGTTCCTAGTGCGGAGAGTAGGGTTTTTAGGGTTTTAAGGTTGAATGGTTGATTCCACTAATGAGCAAGTTAGAGATGTGAAAAGGAAACTAAATTATCGAAGAGCAAGAAAATTAGTAAACTAAGTTATCAAACCAACTAAGCAGGAACAAGAAGGGCTACACTACTTTAGCAAGAGCAAGAGCCTAAGTTAACACTGAAGAGTAAAACTAAGCAATTGACTAAGTTAGACTAAAGCAATTGAACTAAGCTAGCATTAACAAGCAGACTAAGCGATTAGGGTTTTAAGCAAGGTGATTAAGGTGGGTGGGCGGTTTGGGGAATGTCACTTTGATTTTAGTTGGGGGAGTTCATTAAACATGCATGGTGCTCAATTCATATCTAGATTACCAAACCAAACAACAAGGGCAATGTCATTAGAACATACCCTATACTAATAGTAGAAGACTAGGGTTAGGTGTAGTTCTAGTGAGATTGGCCAAATCTAGGTTTCTAGGGTAAGTGATAGTGGACAATTGAGGGTTGAGGGTAGAGATGGGAGTGGAGATGAAGGGGTTTAACCTCATGCCACTAGCCACTCTAGCCTTTAGAAGGCCCTAGGCAATTGCATCACTCTCACTTACACTAGCCACTTAAATCTCACACTCATTTATAAGAGGAGGGGTGTGTATGTAGGAACAAAGGGGGCTAGCTAGGGATCCACTAATTGGACCTAGGAGCCATTCCTAAGATTGCTACATACACCCCAATTCCTCCTAGAAATGAAGTGTCATCAAAAACCTCAAAACAAGCAATTCATACAAGAAGCACAAACCACATGCAATAAGATAGGAAAAGAGATGGAAGCAAGAAGTAATCATCATCAATATGAATTGAGTTCATTACAAGAATTTATCCCCCAACATGGTATCAAAGTAACATTTTAATCCCAAACAACCCACCACAAGGGGGCTTAGCTATACATGATCATGAAAACCGGAAAAGAAAGGGGTAGAAGAGGAAGAAACTCCATGAAGCTTGATGAAGTGGCCTTCTTCTTCACCTCCAAGTAGCTGTAGACGTCCTCCCTCCTCCAATGGTGCAGGGGTGCATGAAAATGGTGGAATGGATGGATAGAAACCTAGAGAAACTAGGTTTCTATGGTGGAAATGGTGGAAAATGGATGGAAATGGGGTTGAATGCAAGGAAATGGGTGGATGGGAGCAATGGATGCAAGAGAGCAGCTGGGTGATGGCTAGGGAGTGCTCTCTCCCGAGCCCTAGAAGAAACTAGTGCTTATATAGGAGCTAGGGCTAAGTGGGGGCAAAATAGGAAAAACAGTGGAAAGTTGTATAAGGTAGGTGAGCACCACGGTCGTGGTGGGTGTACCACGGCCGTGGTGATGGTAGTGGGGGACGACCGTGGGGTGGTGAACACGGTCGTGGGGTGAAGGAAGTGGTGAGATGGTAGTGGCCACGGCCGTGGCGGAGTGCCACGGTCGTGGTGGGTAGCATGCACCACGGCCGTGTTGGGTAACACGGCCATTTTGGAGGAGTTGGAGCTGACCGTGGGGAGGGGCCACGGGTTTCTTGATCAGCATCGGCCACGGTCGTGGTGACTTGGCCACGGTCGTGGTCAGTGAGGCCAAATCCCTATTGCAACCTGACTTTTTGCAAATTAATTCCCACGAACGTGGCAGGGTGCCACGGCCGTGTTATCTTCAGTGGCCACGGTCGTGGCTGGGAGGCCACGGTCATGGGCGATCTATGGATTTCCCTGTTGCAACCTGTTGGTTTGGCACAAAAAAAGCCACGACCGTGGCATTGTGGCCACGGCCATGGTGAGGTTCGACTTCTTGATTTCTCATCTAACTTTGTCATTTTCGGA
Organism: Alisma plantago-aquatica; assembly: GCA_963693085.1. Classification (NCBI taxonomy): domain Eukaryota; kingdom Viridiplantae; phylum Streptophyta; class Magnoliopsida; order Alismatales; family Alismataceae; genus Alisma; species Alisma plantago-aquatica. The sequence goes on from OY856411.1 coordinate 242,084,930, forward strand.
TGTCTTTGCTCGAGGATGAGTCTTGGCCACTTGAGGTAGGTTGAGGGAGACTTTGGGGCCTTCTTTGGGTCCCTCTCTCTCCCTCGTCCATCTAAGCATGGTCCAAGTACCTAAAAAACAGTGCAAAGAATATCCATAAGCGTATTTGCAATGATAATCATATTGGGGAGAATAACATGTAATTCTAATGCATTTAAATGTGATAAAAGTACAAAATGACACGAGATACATCCCTAGAATAGGGTTGGATCACCACCCCAAACTTGAAACATACTTGTCCTCAAGTATGCTCCAACTCAATCTCTTTTCCATTTTTCCACAATCAAAAGGTATGACAAAAGCAATATGATGGGTGACAAATGCTAAATGGGATCAATGGTGACTAGGTACATGCAAATCACTTCCCTCCTCTTCTACTTTCACAAACCAACCATGAAGGGAGCACAAAGCACAAGAACTTTGCATATAATGCATGGATTGCACAAGTTATCAATATCTCATCTATAAGGTTCCGGGTAGACCGTTTCATGATGATGTTAATCGCCGATGACTAGGAGTGTTGTTTCACTTTCATGCGTTCAGCCTTATGCTTCAAGTTATGCCAAATGACCCACATGGCTGCGGAAAAGGGATAAAGTGAGCTAGGTTCGAAGTTTCCTAGCTCGATGGGTATAAAAGTGGAAGAAAAGGGATGCAGTAAGATTTTTGGAGTGTTTTTACACACTCATCTTTTCTTTATTTGAATGCTCTTAAACAGGAGCATCCTTTTATTTTATTTTGTTTTTCTTTTTCTTTTCTTTTCTTTTTTTCCTTGCCCCTGGTGTAGATAGGGCATATGGTGGATAGAGTGAAGCGGAGAGGTAAAGATGTGGCCACCCCAAACTTTTGGAGGTGGCCACGGCTAATATGTGCGCTTTGGCATCTTTTTATCAGGCGGAGAGGTATGAAGATGATGAGAGAGTGGTCGAGTCAACGAGGGGTCACTTGGCATACTCTTCCACATAAGGTCTCCTACATGAAAACTAGTCCAACACTTCACCATAGATATCACATCACATGAATGAACCAAATGAAATCCATATATCAAACCAATAACTCCACAAACATTAAAGGTTCTATGCTTGCTCGGATCATAATTCAATCAAACCAACACATTCCCAAGGGAGGTGATGAGCATGTAAGAAGTCACTCGTTGATACCACATAGCACTTCATCATAGCATATCATCTTGTATTTGTCAAAGATAAGCAATTTCATTCAATATGGTAAAGATTGAGTCAAAACACGCTTTTTGGACAAGAAACATCAAATCTGGGCAAAATTGGTCAAAAAGGTGCCACATTGCACTAAATCACATTCAATCACAACTTTAGGTAAAAAGCAAGTAAATCCTAGCTAAAACATGTAGAAATTAGCAAAAACTACATGATATGCAAAGATGCAATGAAAAGAACAAAAATAGTAAAACTAAACTAGATGGCAGGGTGATATGAAAATGACCAAAACTAGAGAGAAAGGATGATGCGTACCGCCCTACCTACCCCAAACTTTAGAATCATGATGTCCTCAGCATGAAACTATAGCTTAGGGGAGATAGGGGAAGTGTCATGGCTGCGGTGGCTGGTCTGGCATGTTCAGAGGATATGGAGGAGGAGTCGAGTCTAGAGCTGAGCTTGACGGAGGATGCTGGTAATAGTGACCCCAGTAGTCATCCTGGGGTGGAGAATACGCCTGTGGATGTCCAGCTATACCACCCCAAAAGTCTTCACCCCATTCGGGGTTTCGTGCTGCATGGCCATGTTGGTATTGGTACAAGTGGTTGATCTGGTAGTGCATCTGCTGTTGATCTTGCCACATGTACTGCTGGACAAGCTGCATGTCGCTTTGAGTTTTCTGAATACTCTCAAGGTGCGCCTGGATGGTAGCCATGTCATAGGCATTCCCTGAGGGCGGCTACAGCTGGGATGTCCCCTCATCCCTCCTTCTAATTCTTTGGGGCTGCCGTTCTTCTTCTACTTCATGATCCTGCCCTTGTACATTAGATTCTGCTATTTCTTCATATACGGCAGTGGCTTCCCGTGCATACGTCTCTTGTGGGTGTTCTTGCTTCCATTTGAAAAGTTTTTCTTTCAGATTGAAATTAATTCCCAACGCGGAAAGAAGAGGTACCGCGTGGTATGGCAGCTCGAGCTTGAAGTCTGGCACACTAGTAGTAAGATAGATCATCTTCTTTTCCTTTATCTTTATAGTGTCACTACTACAGAAATGGCCTTTGGCGTCGGTCGTTTAACCCCATTTGGCGTCGGTTTCCGACCGACGCCTATGTGGGCGCCGCTAAAGGTCGAACACTTCGGCGTCAGTTTTTTAACCGACACCTATTTATTCTATAGGCGTCGGTCGTTTAGTAGATAACCGATGCCAAAAGGGTTCGTGCCACAGAAAACGGCGTCATCTAGGGCACTTTCTGCGTCGGTTATTTACTGAATAACCGACGCCTATATGGAATATAGCGTCGGTCTTTTAGTAGATAACTGACGCATAAAGTGCCCTAGATGACGCCATTTTCTGTGGCGCAAACACTTTTGGCGTCGGTTATATACCAAAAGACCGACGCCTATAGATTAAATAGGCGTCGGTTTGATACGAATATCCGACGCCATTTCCAGGACTGCTTTGGCCACATCAGGCGTCAGTTTTTATCCAATAACCGACGCTGTAGGTCTTTGCTGACGGTTTTCTATAAATAACCGACGCCTATTTCTATTTTTTTTCATATCAGTTTGCAGGCCTGCTGTGGCTGGTCAGCAGGATGAGAACCTGCAGTTCAGTTTTCTGAACTGTAGGTTTATGACATCCATTGATATCAGCCTACAAACAGGCCGCAAACCTGCAAAAGTCACAAGGAAAATTTCACAAAAGTACATACATTCAGACATCAATTCAATTCTCACATTCACACATATATAAACATTCAAATACATGTATTAACATTCAGAAATATTCATTTACAAAGTATCATTCATTATCGCTATCAACATCCCAATTATATCTTACAGTTTCCACTGCTTGTATGGCTTTTGCCCATTCTTCTCTTACTTCATTTAATGCTTCCATTGTATATGGAGCATGTATATTTTTTAAGCGTTTACCTATAGTGTGGTCAGTTTTAAACACCTGCAAAGAGAATGATGTATATATATAAGTAATAATATAAAATTAAGATTGATATATTTCATACTAACTAATGAGAGTATATATAATACCTCATGTATGCTATCGATGTCCAATGCGGCATGTTTGATAATCATCTGCATAAATTGCATCACATAGTATGCGCATGCCCAACCATTGTCTTGTGTAGCACACTATAAATTGAAACATACAAAATAATACAACTAAGCACAATTCCCATCAATAATATATATATTCGAGTCGGGAACTTACTTGTACGTTCTGCCAATTTATTGGCTGGTTCTTTTTCCTTGGGACATTTCCTCCAGCATTTTTGAATGCATCTAAACCCCTACATGTTAATGTAACACAGTAAATTGCATAATTAAATAGTAATGTAATAATAGATGTTAACAGATATAAAAATGAAATATTTCTTACTAGAATAATGGCATTCTCAATATGTGTCCAATTTTAGTGTTCAATGTACTTCCCGCAGGATCTAGATAATAAACAGTGAATGTCCTGGGGACAATAACTAGTAACTCTCAATGTCTACCGCTAGAGGTAAGAAGTTAACAATTAATAACTCAAAATGCAAAATAAAAATGGAATTTTCTTAAGTCCAAATTATAAATAAAGTAAACTTACTTGACATTGAATGGAGCTATTATTATCGTCTTCTTTTGCTGACCAAAAATTGTAAAAGCATCTATACAGTATTGTTGAACATTATCAGGGTCTTTAGCTACCATACTAATCAATGATGGAATCAAAAATCCCACATGATCAAATGCAAATTGTTTGCAATGATCTTCGACTAAGTAGCTGCAAAACATATAGGCGTATGCATTAATATATAAGAAACCAAATCACCGGATTTTACACAAGGTATATGGATGTATAAACAAGATCTCACCTTATCCATGTCTCTATCATTGATGTATTCAGCCAATCATACATAAACAACTCAATAATATCTTGTATAAATAAAGAGCTATCGTATGATTGACCTGCATAATCTACATCTAAAGAAACTATTATAGGGCAATGTATATTATGTGCCCGTAGCCAACATGCCATTTCCCTACAAGCAGGACCTAACGGGTATGTTAGGTCAGTTGGAACCCAAGTTGGTAATGCGGGAAGTGGAGGTGGAGGCCTAGGTTCTCCTGGTGTCTTCTTTTTAACCTGTATATATAATTTCAGATCAGTTGACATCATATATACACATTAACAGTCTAAATCAATGTAAATTTATCTTACAATTTCAGTCATGTAGACGACATCTGCTTTGGGCCACAATATGACCCCGCCTTCTACCTCACCAAGTGTATCAATATCTGGGTGGGCATATGGCAACGCAACTTCCCTCCAATCGGGTAATACATGTATCGGGCTCACACGAATGTAGCCCTGCGGCATTGGAGTCCCATGAAACGTTGCCCCAAGAAGGGACTGGTAAGCCTGCGCCTCTGCAACAACATAGTCTTGCATTCTTAAGCGGAATGGCTTCAATGCCTAAAAATTTACGTAAAGAATGTTATACATATATACATATAATCTTGAAAACATATCATCTTGAAAAGACTAGCTACAATGTCATAAACAATACTTACAGCAGACGTGCTAGGCGATGGGTCTCCAGGATTACTCGCAGTCTGTGCATCAGGAGAAGAGTGGGTCGCCATAGGCTGATTGGAAGCCTGAGATGCCTGCCACCGTAGCAATTCTTCCTTGACCTTCTCAGCAACTACATCGTTGACCTTCTTAGCAACTAAATCCTCAACTCTCTTATTCTCCTATACATGGATAAAAGAAACATTAGCTTCTTATTAATGAATTTCCTTTTGCAGTAACATTCTAAAAAAAGAATAGGTTACCTCTTCTTGAGAAAGTCCCGCTCTGGGTTTGCGCTGGGATGGCCCAAAGAATGCTTTGATGCCAACACCAGCGCCGGCACCTCTAACACGTCCAGGATGCTCTGGGTTACCCAGAGCAACTGTCAATTCATCCCTTGTGCCCTGAGGGATGAACGTGCCTTGTTTCCTCTGCTTGTGCAGCTCCCGCTAATCACCATAAATAGAAATTGGTAAGTTAACACCACAAATAATCAATATTCAAACGATTTCTCTAAGAGTTGTATTTTACCATTTTTGCAGCCGCCTCAGCAGTTACAGGCTTCTTTATTTCACCCTTCTTGTTTTGCCTGCCAGCTATCCAGATATCATGGCGAGGCATGGGTGTGGCAGACTCCTGAGTAGGAGCAGACTCCTGAGTAGCAGCAAACTGCTGAGTAGTCGCAGACTCCGCCTGTAGTCTTTGGTGAACGCTTGCATAGCCTTTTGGACCCATAGTGTGGTCATGCACATTCAGTGCACGCCTTGCTTTTTGTGCGTCACTGAGGGCCTAGTTAGTATGCACATTAATTATTTGGTTAGTAGCACTAAATGTTAATCTTGAATAGGTGAATACAATGTATATTAATTAAATTGGGAGTGACGCCTAATACCTTGAATTCTTCAGATTTTCTTGAAGCAACAAAATTGTCCCAATCTTCTTTGTACAAGAAGTTCCATTGTTCAAGGGCTGACTTCTTCTTCTTATCACCCTCTTTTATGTATTCTCTGTTCAGATTTGTCCTATAATTCCTAAGCATCTTTCCAGCACGTTGCATCACACTTTTACGATACAACTTCTCATCCAATGCAAACAGATTCTGTAAAATAGAAATGTTATTAACTAGTATCCAAAATAGAATTGCAAATAATAGAATTTGTAATCTACAAAATAGAATTGCAAATAATAATAACTCACGCATAAATCCTTCCATATCAAGTCTTTTTTCCCTTGAGGAACTTTATGCCAATTATCATACTTAACACCATAATGGCTCCGAGTGGTACACCCAAGATAGTTTACAAAATTATTGCGGTTCACTCCAATTGCATTTCCTCCATTATCAAACTCCACCACCAATTTGGATCCACTACCACTTAGCGCTAATAACTTCTTCAACAGAGTGATGCCCCTTTTCTTGTTAAGTGTTTGGTGCTGCGCATCAAGTTGCTCCAGTGCTTCAGTGGGTACAGGTACATCATCAACCTAAAATTTGACAAAAATAAACACACTAAATTAGCCCAATATAGAAATATAGGATATATGACATAACTAGAATATAACGAATTTTATAGAAATACAAGATATGTTTTTAGAACTTACATTGGTATCCTCGCCATGCTCGTCATGGACAGCATGCTCATCATGGACTTCATGCTCATCATGGACATCATGCTCATCATGGTCAGCCATCTGAAAATGTCATTAAAAAGGCAAACATTTAGCATTTGTATTAACTAGAAAAAGGCAAACATTTAGCATTTGTATTAACTAGAAAAAGGAAAACATTTAGCATTTGTATAAACATACATGTCTCTAAAATTGTGATCTTTTATCAATTAACAATCCTTCATTGTGATCTCCGCGCACATATAAGTCATCATTAGCTTCAATATTTTGTGGAGTTGGCAACCCAACTGAGAATGGACTGGAGTCATCATACTTATCATAGTACTCTTCTTTATCTATAGGATCTTCAATGAATTGTCTTTTACCATGAAGAACAACCGACCATTTATCATTCGCAGGATCATCGATATAGAATATTTGTTTCGCCTGTGATGCCAATATGAATGGTTCACCCTTCTCGCCAATCTTTTCAAAGTTCACCAAAGTGAAACCCAATTCATCCACTATAACTCCTTTGGTGTTATCAACCCAATTACATTTAGCGAGCGGAATTTTGAAATCTATGTAGTCAAACTCCCAAATGTCCTCAATGACACCATAATATGACATTTTAGCTTCACGTGGACTCTTATCCTTTGCACTTGCAAAGTACATAGTCGACGTTTGAAGAGTGACCCCACTATTTTGGACAACACTCTTATCATCTTGGCGCTTTGTGTAATATGTGAATCCATTAATGTCAAACCCTTCATAAGACATAACATTCGGTTTTGGTTTAAAGGCGAGGCATTTGATAGTTTCTGTAATATCATTTGGTGTTTGAGATAGTTGATGTAAGACTTTATCTTCAAACCACTTAGTAAAAGTCTTATTATGCTCTCTAGCAAGCCACATTGAACTTGCTCGAGGATTTTGTCTCTTTATAAAATTGGTATGTTCCTCGATATAAACACTCACTTCGTCCATATTGTGTAAAATATACAAGTGAGCTTGTTCCAACTGCTCACGGCTGATTACTTTCACCAGTGATCCCAAAATTCCTTTGCCCTCCTCAATGCTTTTGTCATTATCAGGAGTGTCATTACCACTGAGAAAGTCATTGCAAAAATCCATAACCTCTCTCACCACATAACCTTCAATAATACTCCCTTCAGGCCGATAACGGTTTCGAACATCACCTTTAAAAATGCTCATGTATCGTTCAAAGGGATACATCCAATGCAAGAAAACTGGTCCCAACATTTTCACTTCCCTAGTTAAGTGGACAACAAGATGTACCATGATATCAAAGAACGAAGGAGGGAAATACATCTCAAGCTGACATAGGGTAACAACCACTTCTCTTTGCAAATTATCGAGAGTATCAGGGTCAATAACTTTACTGCATAGACTATTGAAAAAGAAACAAAGTCTGGTAATTGCAAACCTTACATGCTTCGGCAATATAGATCGAATTGCCACGGGTAATATTTGTTGCATTAGAGTGTGACAATCATGAGATTTAAGACCTATCAACTTCAGATCTTTCATTGATACCAATCTACGGATGTTGGATGAGTAACCATGTGGCACCTTAACATTTACCAAGCATTCACAAAAAGTTTTCTTCTCCTTTCTAGACAACGTGTAACAAGCAGGAGGTAAGTATGTTCTTTTACTACCCATTTCACGTAATTCTATTAATTCTGACCTTATTCCCATTTCATGTAGGTCCAGTCTGGATTTTATCCCATATTTAGTCTTACCTGGTATATTTAACAGAGTACCAATGATGCTATCACAGACATTTTTCTCAACGTGCATTACATCGATACAATGCCTGACTGTCAAAGAACTCCAATAAGGAAGATCCCAAAATATTGACTTCTTCTTGAATGAAGAATTGTCACTCCGTGTGGCCATACTACATTGTGATTTCTTACCAAATTCATTGACAATGTCTTTTACTCTTTCATAAACAACATCCCCTGGTATAGGTTTAGGTGCACTCCGTTCATCATTCCATCCATTGAATGCTTTGCGCTTCCTACGATACAGATGGAATTTTGAAGGAAACCTTCGATGACCAAGATATACAGTCTTGCCGCCATGTTTTAGTCTTATTGAATCAGTGTTTTCTTCACATATAGGACACGCTTTAGCTCCTTTGACACTATATCCAGACAAATTCCCATATGATGGAAAGTCATTAATAGTGCAAAACAACATAGCGTGCAAACGAAATGTATCTCTTGCTGAAGCATCATAGGTCATCACACCTTCAGCCCAAAGTTTCTTTAAGTCATCAATCAAAGGTTCAAGATAAACATCGATATCATTTCCGGGTTGTTTAGGGCCCGATATCAACAATGACAACATAACGTACTTATTTTTCATACACATCCAGGGAGGAAGATTGTATATAACAAGCATGACTGGCCAAGTGCTATGTTGGCTGCTCAATTTCCCGTACGGATTCATCCCATCTGTACAAAGCCCAAGTCTTAGATTCCTATCTTCTTCACCAAATTTGGGGTACAATAGATCAATCTTCTTCCACTGTGGGGAATCAGACGCATGTCGCAGGATCCCATCATTATTTTTCTTAACATCTGCATGCCACCTCAAATTCTTCGCATCTTTCGGATTTGCAAACAAGCGTTGAAACCGTGATATTATAGGTAGATACCACAACACCTTGGCAGGAGAACCAGTTTTGGACTCCCCCGAAGTCGTCAATTTATACCGTGACGCACCACATTTTGGACAATCTTTCAAATCTACATAGTCCTTTTGAAATAATACACAATCATTCGGGCATGTGTGTATCTTCTTGGCCTCCATTCCCATTGGGCACAACATTTTCTTTACCTGGTATGTTGAGATTGGCAGCTCGTTTCCTTCAGGAAGCATTTCTTTCAACAAAGTCAACAATGAAGTGAAGCTTTTGTCGCTCCATCTATTGTTAGCTTTCAACTTATACAATCTCAACACAGCGCTAAGCTTCGTAAACTTAGCACAGCCTGTGTATAACGGTATCTCAGCATCATGCACAATGTTTCTAAAGATAGGAGGTGGATCGGTGTGCTCTACCCTACAACTATCCAGCATCACATCAACGATGTCTACTGGAACTGGTTCGTTCACATTTACGTCATCGGAGGCAATTTCTTCTTCCACCCAAGCACTTCTATCGACATCTACTGGTTTTGATTTTGAAATCTCTCCATGCCAGTGTCATTCTGTATAGCCTTGTACAATCCCGTTGCACATGACATGACTTTTGATTTCCTCACCAGTGTTGACTTTCAAGTTGTTACCGCAATTCCTACATGGACAGTAGAACCTATCTGTAGGTTTTTTCCTATGTTCCTCGGCAAATCTAATAAACTGATCAAGACCAGATATAAACTCTGGGGTGCAACGATTACGAATGGACATCCATGATCTATCCATTCTATGATCAGAGAAAACAAGTATATATTAGGAAACAAGTATATATTAGGAAAATATTAGGGTATACACTTACATCCTAAGTGTATAATGTGATGTCATTCTTATATATAATAAATGTGTACCACCTATCCCATCCTTGAACACCTAATCTCACTAGTAAGTGTATAATGTGTATTGGGTTTTCAAGAAAATTTCGGCAGCATTTCCCCGCTGTTCTCTAAGTACATATGTACTTAGAGAACAAACGGGGAAATGCTACTGAAATTTTCTCGAAAACCCAATACACATTATACACTTACATCCTAAGTGAGATTAGGTGTTCAAGAACAGTCCCAAACCGGGGACTATCCAAGATTTACTCCTAATGAGTCAATCTTGGACGGGTTTCTAGGCCAACAAACACATTTGATGTCATTCTTATATATAATAAATGTGTACCACCTATCCCATCCTTGAACACCTGATCTCACTAGTAAGTGTATAATGTGTATTGGGTTTTCAAAAAAATTTCGGCAGCATTTCCCCGCTGTTCTCTAAGTACATATGTACTTAGAGAACAAACGGGGAAATGTTGCCGAAATTTTCTTGAAAACCCAATACACATTATACACTTACATCCTAAGTGAGATTAGGTGTTCAAGAACAGTCCCAAACCGGGGACTATCCAAGATTTACTCCTAATAAGTCAATCTTGGACGGGTTTCTAGGCCAACAAACACATTTGATGTCATTCTTATATATAATAAATGTGTACCACCTATCCCATCCTTGAACACCTAATCTCACTAGTAAGTGTATAATGTGTATTGGGTTTTCAAGAAAATTTCGGCAGCTTTTCCCCGCTGTTCTCTAAGTACATATGTACTTAGAGAACAAACGGGGAAATGCTACCGAAATTTTCTCGAAAACCCAATACACATTATACACTTACATCCTAAGTGAGATTAGGTGTTCAAGAACAGTCCCAAACCGGGGACTATCCAAGATTTACTCCTAATGAGTCAATCTTGGACGGGTTTCTAGGCCAACAAACACATTTGATGTCATTCTTATATATAATAAATGTCTATAAACTACAGGAAACATGGTTAATCCTAATCAACAGAGCATTATTAAATAATAAATCAAGAAATCAATAGTTTCAAACAAAAGGTCTAGGAATCTTTACTAGACATTATATGTATCCCTAATCATCATATTTAACCATAGGTGTATTTGATTAGAGTTATTATGAACATCCAGATTAGATTAAGATCATACTATGTTATAACCATAGGTTTAATAACCCTATTTTCGCATGTACATGTTTATCAACTTTAAAACCCTATAATTCATGAAATCATTCTAATTCAATTTAATATGTTGGGATCACATAATTATATAATGACATCATAATATATAGAAGAATCATAATTAACATGATTAACAACATGCTCATCAAACTAGGGTTTTCTTGAATATCATCTAATATTTGTGTACTAGACATTATATGTATCCCTAATCATCATATTTAACATACTACATTATTATGAACATCCAGATTAGATTAACTCTAATCAAATACATTACATGCATTTTTATCACAACAATTTAATCGATGCAAAAAAAAAGTAGAGCATCTAGCAGAGGGAAGACCAACCTTGTTAGAGGGAAGAAGGTAGAGGCTCCGGTGGCTCTGGCTGGAGGAGTAGCTAGCAGCGACGGCGGTGGAGGAGCAGCTAGCAGCGAGGCTGGAGATGATGGTTGTGGCGGCGCGACGGCGGTGGAGGAGCACCAGGGGCGTGGCGGCGCCTAATCTCAGGCGTGGCGGTGCCTAATCTCAGGCGCTGGCGCTGGAGCAGCATGGGCAGCAGAGAAGGGAAGAAGGTGCAGGAGTGGCGGCGGAGAAGGGGGCGCCGGAGAAGGGGGCGCCGGAGAAGAAATTGCCGGAGAAGGGGGCGTCGGAGAAGAAATCGCCGGAGAAGAAATCGGCGGCAGCAGAGAAGAAAAGGTAATCGGCTCGCAATGAAACAGAAGAAAGGGGAAGAGTCGGGCGATCGCGGGTAATAAAGTTCCCAAATAGCGTCGGTTGTTTCAAACAACTGACGCCTAAACCTCTTTAGCGTCGGTTGTTTTAAACAACCGACGTCCAATTGGACAATATTTTCACAAAATTATTTGGTGGGAACCACTTTCAGCGTCGGTTATAAAAGGATAACCGACACTGAAAGTGACACTTTTCGCGCAAATTTCCATCGCACATACGCGTCGGTTTTTTATCTACATAACCGACACTGAAAGTGACACTATTTTTTTTGCTCGAAAATTGGATTTCGCGGGCGACTTTAAGCGTCGGTTTTTTATAAACAATCGACGTTGTATTCAAAGCGGTACCCGTGTCTGGCTGGTCTTCGAATATAGACGTCGGTTTGCCTAAATAACCGACGTCTAATATTATAGGCGTCGGTTTTCCTAAAGAACCGACGCCCAGAAAAGCGACACTGAATGTTGTTTCTGTAGTAGTGTGTGCGAGCGCACCAAGTAGTTGAGGTCCACAAACTCTGCCTCAAGTGCGTCCTGTAACCCCGAGAGATCGTATCCCAGCGCTAGTGCAATCGAAGTCACAAACCCACCCATGACAAAGGGTTTTGTGCTCTTGTAGGGTATGGACTTCATATGATCAATCAATAGAACACCAAGGTCGAGGTGTTTCTTGAGGTACATTGATATCACGACAAACATATCTTTTTGTGAGATGGAGCCTTGATTATCATATGTCCCTACAATTGTGTTTGCCACGACCTTTTGCACATAGCGCATCATTGGATTGCTTATGGCGGCTGTCTTTGATCTTCCTGCATCGTACACACCGCTGCCTGTGATTTTCTCCCAGAAATAGGCATAATTCCAATTCTTTCACCTTCTCTAGCAAGCTGTCATCCATCTTGACAGCCTCTTCAGGACTAGCAGTGAAAATCCCATTCAGCTCAGTGGAAGTGAGGGTGTGCACATTGCCCATTATAGCAAATTTGATTGCGTCACAGCCCCTCACTTTAGTCCTTTCGAGAGTAGCGAAGAACTCTTGGGTCAAGGCGACGTAGGTTGGCTGTAGTGTGAAAAGGACATCCCACAACCCTATTCTCTTTAAGTTCCTTTCCACTGCCTCCTTGATCCCTAGATCCTCGATCACTTTCTGAGACCCATACTTGGTGGCGATGACTCGCCTCATCATGCACTCGGGGTAGATAAGATCAACCTTCTTTTTCCTGTGCCCTCTACCATAGGACACCCCCGCTGGTGCTTTACCTAGGGTCTTCTCTCTGTCTGCCTCTAAAAATGTCATGACATCTTCTCCTTCCGGCTCCAGTTCCACCTCATCCTCCTCGCTATCTTGTTCTTCCTCCATCGCATAAGATTGCGACCCCGAGCTGGTATTGAAATTGTACCAGTGGGCCGACTGCTCCTCGTCGTGCTGCAATTGCCGCGAGGGTTGCGGCTGCACCTCACGTCTCGCCGCCGCGCTGGATGTCGAGTGGCGGGGTGGTGCGGGATTTGGAGGTAGCCTGGATGAGGATGGCGCCGCTTTGGATCGCTGGTTTCTTTTTGCGGTCACCGGCTCAATCTCGTCAATGAGGTTGTCCATGTCGACCCCCATGGACTCCTCCTCTTCCTCGTCTTCTCCCTCGTAGGTAGCATCCGTGATGTGGTGGCTATCGGATGAGTGGGAGTGTGATCCGCTCACTGATTGCGACCGGCGGAGAGAATGGTGGGCGGAAGCGGTGGGTGATGGGGTGTGAGATGGAATGGACACATCGGAGGAGGCATTTTTAGAATGTCGTTTCCCTCCGGTGAGGATGTTCGTCCCCTTTGTGATATCCTTCCCAATCTTCTTCATTGTGGAAATGGAGGTGAAAGTGGTGTAGGAGGAAGATTTTTGGATTTGGTGGAGAAGGTGGTGTGGGTGTGTTTTTATGGTTGGAATGGAAGGATATTGATGTACGGATGGTGGTTATATGATTAGTGGTGGATTTGGGTGAGAATGGAGGGGTTTTTGTGGAGGTTTTGTATAGGGGAGTTGTTGGGCGGAATGGAGATGGAAATGGAGATGGAGATGCGCTTGGGAGAGATTGGACGGTGGGAATGGGGGAAGGAAGGTTGGGGATCGATTTGGGATGGATTGGGGATAAAAAAGGGGTGGATTGTGGTGGATTTGGTGGTGAATGGGGGAGCACGAGAATGTCTTTCACCACCACGGTCATTTTCTGGAGGTGGAAGACGAAGGAATGAGGGGGAGGGTCGTTTTTGGACACTTAAAAGTATATTTTGTTTGAACCGGGTTCGGCCACGGTCGTGGCAGCGGGCCACGGTCATGGCCAGGGTTGGGTAGCATAACTGTGGCGGGTGCCACGGTCGTGTTGTCGATGAAGAGAACCCTGGTCTGACCTCGCCACGGTCGTGGCATCCAGCCACGGTCGTGGCGTCCAGCCACGGTCGTGGCCTTGTCCTCATGCCACGGTCGTGGTCGACTCACCACGGTCATGGCCGATCTTCAAAACAACCTATAACTTTGGCCAATTTGCAGCAATAATTCCCACGACCGTGGCGAAGGGCCACAGCCGTGTTTGGCCAAGAGAACCACGGTCGTGGTCGATGCGGCACGGTCGTGGCCGATCTTCATAACAACCTGTAACTTTGGCCAATTTGTAGCAATAATTCCCACGGCCGTGGCGGAGGACCATGGCTGTGTTTGGCCAAAAACACCACGGTCGTGGTCTGTCTCCACGGTCATATTGGGGTTGTTTCTTCAGTTTTCAAACTTGAAAACTTGAGCTTTGGATTTTATTTGTTCTTTTTGCCACAACCATGACTGAATGACCACGATTAACTTCTAGATCCTCTCTCTCTAATGTCTATCACCTGCCATCATCAAAACTCAAACAAAAACTGTAAAGCACAAGTGTGCGTGTGTGTATTTGTGTAAAACAACATCAAAGTATCAAAGGAAGGGTTCGAGAATCTCAAACCACGTGGGTTGCCTCCCACTAGTGCTAAATTTAACACCTTCAGCCAGACTTATTGATTGTTGGACTTTTTTCACTTTTTGGGAATCTTCAAAAGATCCTTGTAGTAAATCCCTTTCTCGTCCTCGTCCAAGCATTCTTCTTCCTCAGATTCTTCTTCTATAAGCATGACAATATCTAAATCTTGGTTGGCCTTGTCCGGGCCGACCTCAACAACAGATTTTAGCCTTTGCCCATTAACAGCGAATTCCTTAGCTCCTTCTTTTGCACAAATGATCACTTCCCCAGATGGGTACACCTTCTTGACAAGGTAAGGACCTTCCCATCTAGAACGAAGCTTTATGGGGAAGAACTTCATCCTTGAATTGTACAGCCATACCCATTTGCCGGGCTCAAACTCTTTCTTCTTTATGATCTTGTCATGTAGAAACTTGGTTCTTTTCTTGTAGTTCTTTGACATTTCGTATGCTTCATGCCACATTTCTTCTAGTTCATGCAATTGAAACTTCTTTTCATTCCGGCTTTCTCTTCATCGAAGTCCATCGTCTTCAAGGCCCACAATGCCTTGTGTTGCATCTCAACCGGCTAATGGCAACTCTTACCATAGACAAGTTTGAACGGTGTAGTGCCAATCGGGGCTTTATATGCAGTCCTATATGCCCATAAAGCTTCATTGAGTCGAAGTGACCAATCCTTTTGGTCTGGTCACACCGTCTTCTCCAAAATGAGCTTTATCTCCCGATTTGCCAACTCAACTTGACCACTCGTTTGAGGGTGGTAAGGAGTAGCTACACGATGGTTAACTCCATGTCTCTTTAGCAGCCCTTCAAAGGTGCAGTGGATGAAATGACTCCCGCCATCGCTAATCATAGCCCTTGGAACACCAAAACGGCTAAAGATGTTGGATTTCACAAAATCACACACCACCTTATGATCATTTGTCCTTGTTGCCATAGCCTCAATCCATTTTGATACATAGTCTACGGCGACCAAGATGTAGACATACCCGAAAGAAGGAGGGAAAGGACCCATAAAGTCAATCCCCAAACATCAAACACTTCTACCACAAGAATAGGTGATAGAGGCATCATGTCCCTCTTTGAGATGGTGCCCACTTTTTGGCACTTAAAGCAACCTTTGAAAAAGTCATGCACATCTTTGAACAATGTCGGCCAGTAGAATCCACATTGAAGAACTTTGGTGGCCGTGCGTTTCCCTCCAAAATGGCCTCCGCACACTCCGGAATGGCACATAGATAAGACTTCTTGCTGCTCCATCTCCGGAATGCACCTTCTAATGAGTTGGTCTGGGAAGTACTTAAAGAGGTGTGGGTCATCCCAAATGTAGTTCTTTACCATAGCAAATAATCTCTTGCTTTCCTCTCTTGTCCACATGCTCGGTATCCTCCCACTGGCTAGGAAATTTGCTATGTGCTTGTACCATGGCTTTTGGACAGATGAGACTAAGAGGAGTTGTTCATGTGGCATTGTCTCTTTGATTGGACATGTCACATCAAAAGATCCCTCAAGGTGGGAGAGATGATCTGCAGCACCATTTTCTATTCCTTTCTTATCCACAATTTCTATGTCAAATTCTTGGAGCAACAAAATCCATCGGATCAACCTTGGCTTTGAGTCTTTCTTGGACATGAGATACTTCAACGCAGCATGGTCTGTGTAGATTGTCACTTTGTTTTGCAAAAGATACGGCTGGAACTTGTCAAGAGAGAAGATCACCGCAAGCAACTCCTTCTCGGTAGTCGTATAGTTTCTTTGAGCATCATCTAATGTTTTGCTTGCATAATAGATAGCATGAGGGATTCGGCCAATGGGTTGACCCAGCACAGCCCCCACCGCCATATCGGATGCATCCGTCATGATCTCAAATGACAAAGAGAAATCTGGGGGCTGCATGATAGGAGCAGAAATAAGCCTCTCTTTCAAATGATTGAAGGCTTCAACACATTTGTCATCAAATTGAAATTCGACATCTTTCTCAAGTAATCGACAAAGTTGTCTTGAGATTTTGCTAAAGTCCTTGATAAAGCGACGGTAGAAACCTGCATGTCCCAAGAAAGATCGAACATGTCTTACGGTGGAAGGAAGGTCGAGTGTAGAAATAAGGCCCACCTTGGCCTTGTCAACTTCAATCCCATCTTTGGAAACTCGGTGTCCCAGAACTATACCCTCAGGTACCATAAAATGGCTCTTTTCCCAAGATAGAACTAAGCGAACTTTCACACATCTTTCCAGAATCGCAGCTAGATGTAGCAAGCACTCATCAAAGGTTTTCCCGAAAACTGAAAAATCATCCATGAAAACCTCAAGTGACGAATCAAGCATGTCAGCAAAGATCAAGGTTACACATCTCTGGAAAGTGGAAGGGGCATTGCACAATCCAAATGGCATTCTCCGGTAGGCAAATGTACCACTTAGACAAATGAATGTCGTCTTTTCCTGGTCCTCCGGATGCACAGCAATCTGAAAATATCATGAGTACCCATTAAGAAAACAGTAGAAGCTCTACCCAGCCAATCTCTCTAGAATCTGATCAAGAAACGGAAGTGGGTAGTGATCCTTCTTTGTCTTTTCATTGAGCTTCCGGTAATCCACGCACATTCTCCACTTGGATTGCTCTCTCACCGGCATAAGCTCACCATCGGCATTTTCTGCAACCGTAATCCCACCCTTCTTGGGCACAACTTGGATGGGACTCACCCATGTACTGTCAGAAATGGGGTAGATGATCCCTGCATCAAGCAACTTAACAACCTCTTAAGTTACAACGTCCTTCAATTTTGGATTTAGCCTCCTCTGCATTTGATGGGTCGGCCTCGCATCTTCTTCCAAGTATATCTGATGCACACAGATAGAGGGGTCAATCCCTCTCAAGTCAGCAATAGACCATCCAATGTCTTGGATGTTCTTCCTCAAGACTTCCATCAAGGCATCTTCTTGCTCAGGAGAGAGAATAGAGGAAATGATCACCGGGACAGTGTCATTTGAGCCAAGGAAAGCATACTTCAACCCTTCAGGAAGTTTCTTCAACTCAAGAACGGGGGGTGCTTCAAGGGAGTTCTTCAAAGGTGCAGAAATAGAAGGGAGGTCCTGACTTGCAGGCACTAAGGCTAGCTCACACTCTTCCTCATCTTCATCATCAACATCATCAGGGAACTCAACAATTGGTTCAAGACCTCTACCTTGGGTGGCAGTCTCAATCCATGCAGGTAGGAACTCTTCAACAATCTCATCTAGGCATTCCACCAAATAACAATCTTCCTCGATGGCTCCTATCACTTCAGTTGTAGTAGATGACTTGAAGACGTTCAACTTGATCTTCATGTGCATGAATGTAACATACATGGTCCCAGTTCTCACATGGATCACGACATCAGCTGTGGCTAAGAAAGGTCTCCCCAAGATGATTGGCACCTTTCTAGCTTCCTTTTCCATAAAAATAATGATAAAATCGGTTGGGAAGAAGGCAGAAGTATCCTCATCAAGACGGACCAGCACATCATCCACACGCCCTCTAGGCATCTTCACAGATCGGTCGGCCAACTGTAGAGTGCAATGGGCTGGCCTCAGCTCCCCCATTTGGAGCTCAGCAAACAGATCATACGGCATCAAGTTTACGCTAGACCCCAAGTCAAGAAGAGCCTGGTCTATGCGATGTGCCCCGATGTAGCATGAGATGATGGGAGCATCAGGGTCTTTTCTTTTCCGAGGGATGGTGTGTTGGAGAATGGAGCTCACTTTCTCAGTGAGCTTGATCTTCTTAGGAGTCCTCCCTGTTGTTTTTCTTTTGAAGGTGCACAATTCTTTAAGGAACTTTGCATAGGACGGAATTTGCTTGACTGCATCTATAAGAGGTACATTGATTTTCACTTGCTTGAAGATCTCTAAAATATCTTCCGCATGCTTCTTCTTTTTCTTTGCAGTAGAAGGCTCCTCAAGTGCATCAGGATATGGAGGGAGTTGGGAACCCAATCGGTCCAAATCAACAGTATCATCCACTGGTATAACTGGAATCATGGTATCATGGCTCGATATCACAGTATCACTGCTCGGCGTCACGGTATCAACACTGCCTCTTATCACAGTATCATCAATCTGCATCTCAGTATCAACCTGCTCTACTTCATTGTCATCTCTGCCAACAACTGTACCATGGGGCCTCTCCAAGGTCCTGCCACTCCTCAACATAGTCACAACCTTCACATGCTCATGGGTGGTAGAAGAGGGAGCTTGTGGAGGTGGTTTTGGTTGTTGGGGTGGTAGAGGCCTTGGGTGAGGGGAGTTGGGATTTTGAAGGATGAATTGGGGTTGCGGTTGTTGTTGTGGTAGGGGGTGATATTGTGGCGGTGGTTGTTGGTAAGTGTGAGGTGGAGGTGGAGCATATTGATAATTGAGCAGCGCTTGAGGAGGTGGAGGAGCATAGGGGTTTGGTGGGGCTTGGTAAGATGGTGGAACATAAGCACTTGAAGTGTTCCCTAGAAAAACACCATCATTGTTTGGATTTGGCAGTGGTTGAGACGGAAGTCTACCTTCTTCCCTTCTAGCCAAAGAGAGAGAAATTTGGTACAACCTATGCTCAAGACGGTTTATAGACTTCCCATGTGCATTGACATCCTTTTTTACTTAATCTAGGCTCCTTATCCTTCCTAGAACCTCATCCTCAAACTTGGAGCTGTAGCATGGCTTCTGCTGCCCCTGTCCTTGCCCATCCTCATTCTGTTGTTTCCAAGAGAAATTTGGGTGGTTCCTCCACTCGGGGGTGTAGGATTGGGACATTGGGCCCTGGTTGTTGCGGCCACCAAAGGAGTGTAAAGCATTAACTTCCTCGTCTACAGTGTCCATAGCCATCGTGGGTTGGCTAGAAGAGCCACCCACTTGATTCTTCATCATTTGCATCATATCTGCCATCATTTTCATCATGTCGGGGTCGGCGACATTGCGTGCGGGAGCCAGGGAAGAAGGGGGAGGGGTGTAGTTCCGGCCGCAATGTCCCCCTTTAGTGGAAACTCAGTGGCGTGAATTCTCGGCGAGATGCTCGAACAGCGGCCATGATTCCTCGGGCGGCTTTGCCATGAACGTGCCCCCGCAAGAGGAATCTACATTGTTTTGGCTCTGCTCCTCAAGCCCGGTGTAGAAGGCCTGAACTAACTGCCAAAGCGGAACCTCATGGTGAGGGCAGTCGCAAAGCAACTTCTGGAACCTCTCCCACGCCTCATGGAAGGGTTCGTTCTCTTTTTGGGCGAAGGATGTGATGCACCTTCTCATGTAGGATAACTTGGCTATCGGAAAGAACTTCTTCAGAAACTCGTTCTTCACCTCATTCCAAGTGACCAACTCTGGCCTCGAGACGTACCACTCCTTGGCTTTCTCCTTGAGGGAGAAAGGAAAGAGTGTCCTCCTGATCGAGTCGTTGGTGGCGGCAGGCGTGCGGAAGGTATAGCACGTTTCAAGGAACGCGTCTATGTAGTGGTAGGGGTTCTCATTCTCCATGTCGAAGTATGTAGGTAGAAGCCCCAAGAGTGTCGGCGGGATGGAGAACTGTTGACCTGGCATCTGGTCAACTAGAGTGGCGATGGGGGAGTTGTAGTTCCCCGGCGTGAAGTACTCATGAAGTGGGCGATGTGGCGGTGGAGGTGGAACCTCCGGTGGCGGGTCGTTCTGTGCCATCTCGGCCTCTCGGTGTAGGTTGCGGCGAGCTTGACGCCTTCTTCTCCCAATTCCGGGGTCGTAAACCACCAAGTCGGTGCAAGTCGAACACGTGTTGTGCATGCACAACTGTCACCTACGCAAGTCACAAACAAACAACAAGGAGCCAAGTTAGCGAACCAATATGCAAAAGTAACACAAAGAATAAATAATAACAATGGTGAGGGCAAAAGGAAAGGCTAAGCTATACTATCTAACTAGGTCGAGCACCTCTTTCCCCAGAAACGGCGCCAAAAAGCTTGGTGTGCTCCCACTAGAGGCTTGCAACAAATGCAATCCACGAGGTCGGGAGGCACGGGATGAGATGGGATCTTTGCTTTCAATATTTGTATGGTCCCACACTAACTACCTACATCTACTAAGACACTACACCCGCAAGCGCACGGGGTCATGTCATAGTATAGGTGAGGTGGCAAGTACGAGGTCGATCCGTGAAGATAGAGGGGGCGCTAGAGTTAGACGGCGTGAGCTACATTCCTAGTGCGGAGAGTAGGTTTTTTAGGGTTTTAAGGTTGAATGGTTGATTCCACTAATGAGCAAGTTAGAGTTGTGAAAAGGAAACTAAATTATCGAAGAGCAAGCAAATTAGTAAACTAAGTTATCAAACTAACTAAGCAGGAACAAGAAGGGCTACACTACTCTAGCAAGAGAAAGAGCCTAAGTTAACACTGAAGAGTAAAACTAAGCAATTGACTAAGTTAGACTAAAGCAATTGAACTAAGCTAGCATTAACAAGCAGACTAAGCGATTAGGGTTTTAAGCAAGGTGATTAAGGTGGGTGGGCCTTTTGGGGAATGTCACTTTGATTTTAGTTGGGGGAGTTCATTAAACATGCATGGTGCTCGATTCATATCTAGATTACCAAACCAAACAACAAGGGCAATGTCATTAGAACATACCCTATACTACTAGTAGAAGACTAGGGTTAGGTGTAGTTCTAGTGAGATTGGCCAAATCTAGGTTTCTAGGGTAAGTGATAGTGGACAATTGAGGGTTGAGGGTAGAGATGGGAGTGGAGATGAAGGGGTTTAACCTCATGCCACTAGCCACTCTAGCCTTTAGAAGGCCCTAGGCAATTGCATCACTCTCACTTACACTAGCCACTTAAATCTCACACTCATTTGTAAGAGGAGGGGTGTGTATGTAGGAACAAATGGGGCTAGCTAGGGATCCACTAATTGGACCTAGGAGCCATTCCTAAGATTGCTACATACACCCCAATTCCTCCTAGAAATGAAGTGTCATCAAAAACCTCAAAACAAGCAATTCATACAAGAAGCACAAACCACATGCAATAAGGTAGAAAAAGAGATGGAAGTAATAAGTAATCATCATAAATATGAATTGAGTTCATTATAAGAATTTATCCCCCAACATGGTATCAAAGTAACATTTAATCCCAAACAGACCACCACAAGGGGGCTTAGCTATACATGATCATGAAAACTGGAAAAGAAAGGGGTAGAAGAGGAAGAAACTCCATGAAGCTTGATGAAGTGGCCTTCGTCTTCACCTCCAAGCATCTACATACGTCCTCCCTCCTCCAATGGTGCAGGGGTGCATGAAAATGGTGGAATGGATGGATAGAAACCTAGAGAAACTAGGTTTCTATGGTGGAAATGGTGGAAAATGGATGGAAATGGGGTTGAATGCAAGGAAATGGGTGGATGGGAGCAATGGATGCAAGAGAGCAGCTGGGTGACGGCTAGGGAGTCCTCTCTCCCAAGCCCTAGAAGCAACTAGTGCTTATATAGGAGTTAGGGCTAAGTGGGGGCAAAATAGGAAAAACAATGGAAAGTTGTATAGGGTAGGTGAGCACCACGGTCGTGGTGGGTGTACCATAGCTGTGGTGATGGTAGTGGGGGATGACTGTGGGGTGGTGAACACGGTTGTGGGGTGAAGGAAGTGGTGAGATGGTAGTGGCCACGGCCGTGGCGGAGTGCCACGGTCGTGGTGGATAGCATGCACCACGGCCATGTTGGGTAACACGGCCGTTTTGAAGGAGTTGGAGCTGACCGTGGGGAGGGGCCACGGGCGTCTTGATTAGCATCGGCCATGGTCGTGGCGACTTGGCCACGGTCGTGGTCAGTGAGGCCAAATCCCTGTTGCAACCTGACTTTTTGCAAATTAATTCCCACGACTGTGGCAGGGTGCCACGGCCGTGTTGTCTTCAGTGGACACGGTCATGGCTGGGAGGCCACGGTCGTGGGCGATCTATGGATTTCCCTGTTGCAACCTGTTGGTTTGGCACAAAAAAAGCCACGACCGTGGCATTGTGGCCACGGCCATTGTGAGGTTCAACTTCTTGATTTCTCAGTCTAACTTTGTCATTTTTGGATGTCTTTTCTCGAGGATGAGTCTTGGCTACTTGAGGTAGGTTGAGGGAGACTTTGGGGCCTTCTTTGGGTCCCTCTCTCTCCCTCGTCCATCTAAGCATGGTCCAAGTACCTGAAAAACAGTGCAAAGAGCATCCATAAGCGTATTTGCAATGATAATCATATTGGGGAGAATAACATGTAATTCTAATGCATTTGAATGTGATAAAAGTACAAAATGACACGAGATACATCCCTAGAATAGGGTTGGATCAGTAGGGTGGGTGGGTGCCATGGGTGTTCTTGCCTGAGTCAAAGCAGGTCATATGATGGAGAACATATCTTGCCCACTTGACTCCTATGTTCTTTAAGAGACAGTACATAATGACCATAGTGTTTTCTACAATTTTAGTCTAATTTTTCTTTGGATGAATATTGCAGTTAACAACTTAGGAAAGTATGCATCTCCTGAGGTCCAAGGTAGAAGAGGGAAGGGTGCACTTCTTCCTATATGGGAATTGAGACTTCTTCAAAAACTTATGAATATCACGAAGAGTAAGATCATACTGCTTGTAGAAGGCCTCATGCACAACTAGGTCAAAATACTCTGGATAGTCCTTACGCCAGGTGTCAGTCACTTTAGTACCTGAAAAGAATATGTTCAGGGTATCCTTAGAGACTTGGAATTTCTTCTCGACAATTATAGATGTGAGGACTTCCTAAGTATTAGGTGAGGGTACGAGGGTGTCGTAATTCCAACGCAAATTTGTGTAGAATTACTGAATGGCTTTGGTGCTTGTGATGGAATTGTTATAGCACGCGTGTTCAACACCCAAGGTTGAGAGATGGTGATCGTATAACAACTTCACTACTTTATCTATGACCTCTTATCCTTGTAATCGTGGCTCAAATAGGACAAGAAAAGGAAAAAGGTTCCTAGGAAGGACCTCCGTGTACCTAATTAGAGCCTCATTTGAGACGAAGAAAGTGTCATCAAAAGGAATCAAGTGTGAGTTGGATGAAGATGAAGGTGCATTAGCTGGGGCGGCCCTCTTACTCCTATTGGATGCCATGGAGATGAAAAGGAGAGGAAGGACAGAGCAAAATCTAAAGAACCACCACCAGAACTCGTCCACAGACCCAGGGTTGATAGGGGGAAGGTCAAGGGAGGTCAATCTAGGTCAAACTAGGGCTAGGGTTGAGAGCTTGAGGGAGCTAGAGGTTGGATCGGTCAACTTTTTTTCTAGTTGAGAGGGTGAATAGGCTCTTTAAAAAAGCTCTCATCCTCTGATCGGTAGAGTTTACTCCAGCCCGACCATCGTTCGAGTTCTGTGACTCGATAACTTGACTGATAGGCTCTTTAAAAAAGCTCTCAACCTCTGATCGGTTGAGTTGGCAACTCGACCGATGGTCAACCTGACCTAAAAATAGAAATCCTAATTTCTAGCCAATAGAGTGCTAAATAAATTTATTTTTCAAGTCCATTATGCATTTTAAACATACTTGGGCACATATCACTCATCATTGGGTACTATTTTGTGATAAAATAAGTGTTTGCAAAAAATAACCAAAAAAGAGAAAAACAAGGAAAAAAATATGAAAAACTTATTTTTAGCATATTAGCAAACAATGGTGATCAAAACATAGGTAAAACATATAAGATAGATGACTACTAGCTAGAAGGCATATCAGATTCATTCAAAGTAGTTATGAGTAGTTTAGATATAATAAAGTTAAATTGATCTCTAGCTAGAGGTTTAATGAAAATGTCTACCAGTTGATTTTTCGTATCCACATACATGATATAGATATCCTTCTTGGCAATGTGATCAAGGAGAAAATGATGGTGAACCTCTATATTCTTATCTATGACAAGTTAATTACACTAGTATTATCACAATGGATAGGAGAAGAATCAAAATGAAAGTTAAAGTCTTGGAGCATTTGCTTCATCCATAGGACATGGGCACAACAACTCCCAGTTGTAATGTATTCAGCCTTGATGGTTGATAATGCCATTGTGCTCTATTTCTTAGAGAACCAAGACACCAAGCATGGTCCTAGGAGAAATCAAGTTCCATTTTTGCACTTTCTATCAATCAAGCACCCTGCATAATCCACATCACTATAAGTAGTAATTGTAAAGTCCCTTGACTTGGGATACCATAGTCCAAAATTTTGAGTTTTGGCTAAGTACCTTAAAATCCTCTTAATAGCTATAAGATGTGATTTCTTAGGGTTTGATTGAAATCGAGCACACAAGCCAACACTAAACATTATATCAAGTCTAGAGGCAGTTAAGTAAAGTAAACTTCCGATCATACCTCTATAGAGCTTCTCATCTACATTCTCACCTTCTTCATCCTTATCAAGTTTGGCAGTGTTTGACATGGGTGTGTCCATCGACTTGGTGTTCTCCATCCCAAAGCATTTGAGTAACTCACTTGTGTACTTGCCTTGGTTGATGAAGTTCCCATCTTTTGTTTGCTTGATTTGGAAGCCAAGGAAGAATGTGAGCTCACCCATCATACTCATCTCGAATTCACTCTGCATAAGATCACTAAGTTCTTTGCAAAGATCAAGGTTAGTTCTGCCAAAAATGATATCATCAACATATATTTGAATGATAAGAAAATTGTTAGAAGTGTGCTTTAGAAATAAGGTAGAATCCACTTTTCCCATGATATACCCATGATGTAACAAAAAGTTCTTTAATTTCTCATACCAAGCTCTAGGTGCTTGTTTGAGTCCATAGAGAGCTTTTTGCAACAAAAAAGCATGGTTAGGTAAACTATCATCTTCAAAGAACGTGGGTTGTGCAACATACACTTTCTCCTCAACTGTACCATTCAAAAATTCACTTTTAACATCCATTTGATAAAGAAGAAGTTTTTATAACTAGAAAAGGCAAGTAGCATACGAATGGACTCAAGTCTAGCTATAGGTGCATATGTTTCATCAAAATTTATACCTTCTTATTGATTGTAGCCTTGAGACACTAGCCTTGCTTTGTTCTTACCACTTTTCTGCTTTCATCAAGCTTATTGTGGTAAACCCACTTGGTGCCAATACCTTTCTATCACTTGGTCTTGGTACTAGGGTCGATACTTTGTTCTTTTCAAATTTCCCCAACTCTTCTTGCATAGCTAGGATCCACTCATCATACCCAAGAGATTCCTTGATGTTCTTTGGCTCGAGTTGTGAGATGAAGGCATTGTTTGCTTGTTCTTTCTTGAATACAGCCCACGTCGTCACTCTTTCAAATGGATCACCTAAAATCAACTCTTTTGGATGATTCTTTGCAAATTGGGGAGTTGGATCCTTCTTCTCTGCATCTTTTTCTTCTTCTTGGGTGACGACCTCTTTTCCCTTTTGAGTGATGTTGAGCTCTTTTAGAATAGGAATTACTTCACCTGCAAAATCATCATTTAGAACAATATATTTGGGAATAGAGGGGTTAGTCTCAATAAACTTAACATTTATGGATTCTTCTACTTTAGCAACATCAACAATAAACACTCTATAAGCCTTGGTAGTAGTGTTATAGCCAAAAAAGAAAGCCTTGTAAACTTTTGGATCAAACATGTCGAGAGAATCTTTCATATTCAAAATGAAGCAAGGACATCCAAAAACATGAAAATACTCGATATAAGGTTTCCTACCACACCATAACTCATAGGGGGTTTTCTTCAAAGAAATATGTGTAAAAACCCGGTTTTGCAATAAACATGAGGTATTGACAGCTTCAGCCCAAAACTTCTTTGGAGTGTCATACTCTAGAAGCATGGTCCTATCCATCTCCTGTAGTGACCTATTCTTCCTCTCTACAACCCCATTTTTTTGAGGTGAAGAAAAGTTATGTGCATAACCAGATTCTTGACAGAAACATTCAAAAAGATCATTTTCAAATTCTCCACCATGATCACTATGGATGGAAACAATCTAGCAAGACACTTCGTTCTTGACTTGTTTATAAAAACTCGAGAAAACATCAAGCATATCACTCTTGAAAATGAGAAATAAAGTTGCAAGTATATCTAGAGAAATTGTAAAAGAGTGAAATCACCCCTTTATTAAAATTTTGAAATATTAAACCTCCATTCCCAACATACTCAAAAGGTATGTTGAAAAGGATGTAAAATTTTCAAATCTTTATTTATATGGTATATGAAAGACCATTGGAAAGCAATGGAATAAAGAATCATTGACTATAATAAATTTCATAAATGATTATACAAGAATGCATCATTCTCCCTTTAGGTTTTACATCAAGATACACAAATAAGATCTAGATAGAGGGAAGTCTAACTACCACAATCTTGTCTCCAAGCAACATCTCCATCAACTAGGCCCAAGCCAAAGCTATATTCTCCTTGTCTTATTCATCACCTTGCTCAGCACTTGGGCGGTTGGGAAGGCACCCAACAAAAGGGAAAAGGAAAGAAAAGTATGTGTCACAAAACTAGTCTAGGGTAACAAGATAAGTAAAGCAAATAAAAACAGGCTAGGGTTCATCATATGAAGAAGATAACAAGAGTATGAGGTTATATTCAAAAGAAACTTGCCATTAACAATTATATTAAAAAGGATTTGCATGTAAGATAAGTATGTCTACCTAACTAAGTAGGGTTGAGGCGCCTACCAGACCTCTAACCTATAGGTGAGGGGAGAATAAGACATTCCCAGTCACCTACACAATAATATGGGGAGAATAAAAACATTCCCCAGGGAGATTAAATACATGCCCTCTGTGGGTGGTTGTACATAAATACCACTCCTTTAAATTAAATAGAACATAAATCTACATTTTAGAAAAGTAGTCATGGCAAGAGTAATCAAAATATTCAATAAGCATGGAAGTGGGGTATAAGACCCAAACAAGATGAATTCATAAGCTGATTTGAGGCATAATTTATTTAGGTTTCAAGAATAGAGGATTAGGTTCAATTAAGCCTCATTGGGGAAAAGTAGGTTAAGGAATAAAATTTCCCAACTAAGGTGTTAGATGCACATACCTCTTCCTAAGAGTCCTAGAAACCACTTTTCAGAAACTTTAAACAAGATCAGGGTCCACTTGCCCTAACATCATTACCATGTTCATGCATTAGAACTATATTCATTCATTAAAGACTAAAACCCCAAAACTATCAACTTTTTCCACAAACTGTTGATTTAGATCCTAAAACTATCACCGTTGTCTTAATTAGGTTTTTCTGATCAAATTAACATATAATTTTATGTATTTTGAAGATATGGACTTTTTTAGATATTTTTAGTGATTTTATTTAATTAAATCATTCCCAAAAACACTTTTGCGAAAAACTCAAAATCAAGCATAGAAAATATTTTTAATGGATAGAGGGGATTTTTTTTATTCCAAAACATGTCTTACTTTTATTTTTGGACCATGGGATTAATTACTATGAATTTTCTAGTTCTGACTAATAGGAAAATTACGAAATTGAATTTCATTCAAAAAGGCAGAGAGAGAGAGCGAGAGAGGGTGGGGTCGGGCCCGATTCTTGGCCCAATAGTTGTGGACCAAGTCATTAACCCACCTCACCGGCTGTCGATCTGGCACCTGGTCAAAACTGGGTCAAGGGCCGCGGAAAATAGAGAAAAATATGAGTGTGTCCTCGCGTGAAACAAAGACGGAAAGAGGAGAGAGCAGAGGGGTAAAATGGTCATTTGACAAGGGGGAATCATCCCCTTTCTCACGCTCATGCCATGGAACTGAGAAGAAAGCTGGTGCTTACATGAATTTTGGGTAAAACCACTATACTCGATGAAACTCGACGTTCTAGTAACCAAAAGAAAGAGGAGAAGATGACAAATTCAATCATACCTCCAACTCGGTCGGAGATGAAGTGTGGAGAGAGAGAGGTATGCTGCAAATATAGAGATAGAATTCGGTCATCGGGGGGTCATACAGTAAGAAAACAAGGAATTTAGGGGTGTGTTGAGTTGCAAAGGCTCCCAGGAAGCCAATGGTAGGGGTATTTATAGGTGTAGGGGTGTAAACTAGGGTTTACGAGTTTGGGATGAGAGAGGAGTTTTGGGAGATTTAGAGCTTTCTCAAATATTCATCAAATTCAAAAAAAATATGGGATAATGCAGTGTGGAACTGAAAGAGGAGTCTAACAAACCAAAAATCCCGTGATTTTGTTGAGTAGAGAGAGAGTTATCGCCTTTTTAAAATTCGCAAATATACTTTCCTATTTCCCAAACTGATCTGAGGTAGGAGATGACCCCAGATCGTCTGATCAATGAACACAGGTTCATGGGGCTCTCCTATCTGTTGGATCGTGTGTGTGTTATATATACTGCGTGACACTTTAATTTTGATTCCTATTCTAATTCAACTAAAGTGTCATGATATTAATTAATGGTTTTCTATTTCCTCAATTGGGTGCCCAAATGATTCCCAAATTTGATGAAACTTGACACCTTGGCTATTTTCGAGGTGTAGAATCCAAATTTGGAGTTTGTTTTTTGTTTTGAGAAACTTAAACTAGATAATTAGGCAATTCTGTGTTTTCTCTCTCTTCCTTCATTTATGACTCTAAGATTATCCAAATATGATGAAATTTCACCCACATGTCCCAATTAATGTCTTAGATATGATTTTTTCATTAATTGGTCATGTTGATGTTATTTATTTTGATTAATTAACAAAGTGAAGGTTCTACACACTTTCTCTCTCCTACTTTTACACATTATCCAAATATCATCCAAATTAGTTGAAAACTTGCCCAAAGGCTTATTTTCATATTTAGATTATGAATTTGGAATTAGTTTTCCAATTTTAAACATTAAGTATTTTATTTCTCTTTCTTGGCTTATTTCCTATTTTTCTTAATAAAGACTTTTATATATATACACTTTCCAAATTGGGTGATACTTGGTCCTCAAGTAACTTTTAGTTCAAGAAAATGAAATTGTATATTAAATTATCTTGTGGGTTTTCCTCTTTGTGATTTTTGAAAGAATATATTCCATATTATCTCCTTTTGTCCAATTATTACATTTATTGTCTCCTTTTTGTATATTTGAGAGTTTATCTTCCTTTCCATATTCCAAAAAGTCCTAGAAAGTTCTAGCATGAATTCTTTTATTATTTTTAATACTTAAGTGGAGAATTGCACATCAAGCCCATTATTTAGATTTCTACTGAGGTATTTGTGCATTAAACCCCTTTATTGGCATAAAAGGTGAACAGATGTCCACTAAACCTCCATAATATCCACAAATTAAATAGAAAGGTCAAGAAGGATAGAAAGGAAAGGAAAAATGGGAAAGAGGGCCAAAAGACAAAATGTCCAGGATTCGCTATGTTATATCACTCCACCCCTTAAAGAGGATTTCATCCCTGAAATCACAAGCAAGGAGGGAAGGTGAAGGTGCAACATCTCATCACCAAACTTCTGTTGTTCCACCAACCATAACTTCCACCAAATGACTCATCAACATATACTTCACAAGCATCTCGACATAGGTCAAGTTCTCAAGGATCACCTTGGGTTCCACTATTAAGTTTATTTTTATGAGATTTAACATTATTAACATTTTTGACTCATTAGCATTATATTTATTAGGATATCACATTATCATTATTATTCTTTTAATTATGTCATGTCATATTCACTTGGCTGCCAAAAAGAATTATATTTCATTATTATGCACAATTAGAGGTTACTCAATTATCTTAATATATTTTATCACTAATAATTTGGATTTACATTTCATTATCCTCATATTATCATTATATTAATTATAACAAATTATCTTGCATGTGATAGGATATTTTATTCAATTTGTTATTAAGTCTACAATTAATCCAAATTATGTCACATTGATTACTTTTATGTATATTAAACATTGTCACATTACATTTCTTATTTACATTAATGTCATCATTATTCATTTTCTCATATTTATTCACTTATTATTATTGATTATGCACATTTATGTGAATCCAGTTACCTCTTATCCATATTGAAGTCATTATCTATATTTTAGTGAGCCAGGTTGGACATATTACATATTAATGAATTGATTCACATACCAAGTCACGATTAGGTGATTAATTAGGTATGTACTAGGTAAAAAGGTGACATGCATTTCATATTTATGACTTGAGTAATCTATGATTAGGTGAATATATATCATTTGTGTGCATCAAGATATGTTATCTGATTATGACACCTAATGCCACCAATTTAACATGAATATCATTAAGGATGTATATGTTAAGGTAATATGATTACAACTTAGGGTTTAGGATCAACTTGATCATTATATTTAATTTATAACTTGTTAGTGTATATTAAGGTCAAGATTAGGTTACACTTTTCTTTCTCATCATATCATTAGGGTTTATAGGTTCATGACATTATTAACATCGTGTGTATCCATAATTAAGATTTATATGTAAGTTACTCATATTATGTGCATTAGATATTCATTAGGGTTCAAGCATACCAATTATTCTTTAGATGACTATTGTATGTTCATTAATATATAAACAAGCATGTTAGGGTTACCACTATTACATGTTTGGTCAAAACTAAGGATGCCAACACAACAACGTAAGGATGGGGTTAGGGCTTCTAAAGATAGATAGATATCGAGATGTCATAGAGATCCATCCCCTTAAAGAGGATTTCATCCTCGAAATCTAACTACCCAAACATCATCAAACCAACTATACTCCACCCCTGAAAGGGTTCGACCTATCAAGCCAAACTACACTAGGGTTAAAGGATGAGTCTAATACACCATGTATAAGATCCATCACACTTCCACTGTGCACTTTGATAGCTCACTTAACCCCAAACTTCAAAGTCTAGGTTCTAGGGATAAACTATCCAAGCATGTGGTCCTAAGGGATGTAAAGAAGCTATCTTGGTATCCATCCTCAAACAAGTCATCATACGCCTGAAACTTAGGGTTCCCAATGATATACAACATAGAAGTCTAATGTTACTATTGCCTAAAAGCAAACTATTTCAGACAATCCATATCAGCTCAGGCCATGCCGGTATCATATGGATTTGGGAGTCCTCATAAACCAAGCAAGTGGCACGGAGGAAAATATTGCATACCCCCAGAACCTGGTCCTTTCTAGACACCTTTGCTTCAACTTCATGCCCCAATAGTTGCCTAAAGGAAAACCTAAACAACATTAAGTTATTATGATTACGTAAGCATCTTTCAATTGTAAATATGTTAGGTTTTTACTCAACGTGATTCTAATGTGTAACTATAAGATCCTAAATCAACCTTTCATCAGCATATATCAAATCTAGGGTAAGCATGTAACTTAAAGTGAAACTATGTAAGGCAAGGATTCTAACTAGGGAGACAAAACTGAAATAGTCAGATTCCGACTACCATGGTATCTGATACCATGCTGTAAAAGAGTGAAATCACCCCTTTACTAAAAATTTGAAATATCAAACATCCATTCCCAACATACTCAAAAGGTATGTTGAAAAGGGTGTAAAATTTTCAGATATTAATTTATATGGTATACAAAAGACCATTGGAAAGTAGAGGAATAAATAATAACTGAAAAAAAATTCAAATCTTAATTTATATGGTATAAAAAAGACCATTAGAAAGCATCGGAATAAAGAATAACTGACCATAATCAATTTCATAAAATAGTATACAAGAATACATCATTCTCCCTTTAGGGTTTACATCAAGATACACAAATAAGATCTAGATAGAGGGAAGTCTAACTACCACAATCTTGTCTCCAAGCAACATCTCCATCATCTAGGTCCAAACCAAAGCTACGTTCTCCTTGTCTTATCCATCACCTTGATCGGCACCTGGGTAGTTGGGAAGGCACCCAGCAAAAGGGAAAAGGAAAGAAAAGTATGTGTCACAAAACTAGTCTAGGATAACAAGATAAGTAAAGCAAATAAAAACAGGATAGGGTTCATCATGTGATGAAGATAACAAGAGTATGTGGCTATATTCAAAATAAACTTGCCATTAACAATTATATTAATAAGTATTTGCATGTAAGATAATCATGTCTACCTAAATAAGTAGGGTTGAGGCACCTACTGGACCTCTAACCTATAGGTGAGGGGAGAATAAGACATTCCCAGTCACCTACACAATAATATGGGGAGAATAAGACATTCCCAGTCACCTACACAATAATATGGGGAGAATAAAAAATTCCCCAGGGCGATTAAATACATGCCCTCTGTGGGTGGTTGTACATAAGTACCAATACTTTAAATTAAACAGACATAAATCTACATGCTAGAAAAGTATTCATGGCAATAGTAATCAAACTATTCAATAAGCATGGTAGTGGGGTATAAGGCCCAAACAAGATGAATTCATAAACAGATTTGAGGCATAAGTAAGTTAGGTTTCAATAATAGAGTATTAGGTTCAATTAAGCCTCATTAGGGAAAAGTAGGTTAAGGCATAAAATTTTCCAACTACGGTGTTAGATGCACATACCTCTTCCTTAGAGTCCTAGAAACCACTTTTTAGAACCTTTAAATAAGATCAGGGTCCACTTATCCTAACATCATTACCATGTTCATGCATTAGAACTATATTCATTCATTCAAGATTAAAATCCCAAAACTACCAACTTTTCCAAAAACCATTGATTTAGATCCTCAAACCATAACCATTGTCTTAATTAGGTTTTTCTGATCAAATTAACATATAATTTTATGTATTTTGAAGATATGAACTTTTTGAGGTATTTTAAGTGATTTTTATTTAATTAAATCATTCCCAAAAACACTATTGCAAACAAATTAGAATCAAGCGTCGAAATTATTTTTAATGGATAGAGGGGATTTTTTTGATTCCAAAACATGTCTTACTTTTATTTTTGGACCATGGAATTAATTACTATGAATTTTCTAGTTCTGACCAATAGGAAAATTACAAAATTGAATTTCATTCGAAAAGGCAGAGAGAGCGCAAGA
The DNA here is from genome assembly GCA_963693085.1 of Alisma plantago-aquatica. Lineage (NCBI taxonomy): Eukaryota > Viridiplantae > Streptophyta > Magnoliopsida > Alismatales > Alismataceae > Alisma > Alisma plantago-aquatica. The sequence goes on from OY856411.1 coordinate 242,118,796, forward strand.
AAGGGTGGGGCTGGGCCCGCTACTTGGCCCAATATCCATGGACCAAGTCAGCGGCTAGCCTCACTGGCTGTCGATCTGGCGCCTGGTCAAAACCGGGTCAAGGGCCGCGGAAAACAGAGCAAAAGACGAGCGTGCCCTCGCATGAAATAGAGACAGATAGAGGAGAGAGAGGAGGGGTAAAATGGTCATTCAACAAGGGGGAATCATCCCCTTTCTCACACTTGTACCATGGCATTGAGAAACAAGTTGCTGCTTGCGTGAGTTTTGGGCAAAATCGCTATACTCGATCAAACTCGACGTTCAAGTAACCAAAAGAAAGAGGAGAAGATGGCAAATTCAATCATACCTCCAATTTAGTCAGAGATGAAGTGAGAAGAGAGAGAGAGAGGTCTGCCACAGATCTAGAGATAGAATTCGGTCATCAGGGAATCAAATGGTGAGGAAACGAGGAATTGAGGGGTGTGTTGAGTTGCAAAGGCTCCCAGGAAGCCAATGGTAGGGGTATTTATAGGTGTGGGGGTGTAAACTAGGGTTTACGAGTTTCGGGTGAGAGAGGAGTTTCGGGAGATTTAGGGCTTTCTTGAATATTCATCAAATTAAAAAAAAATGGGATAATGTAGTGTGGAATTGAAAGAGGAGTCTAACGAACCAAAAATCTTGTTATTTTGTTGAGTAGAGAGAGAGTTATCGCCTTTTGAAAATTTGCAAATATACTTTCGTGTTTCCCAAACTGATCTGAGGTAGGAGATGACCTCAGACCATTTGATCAATGAATACAGGTTCACAGGGCTCTCCAATCTGTTGGATCGCGTGTGTGTTATATATACTGCGTAACACTTTAATTTTGATTCCTATTCTAATTCGACTAAAGTGTCATGATATTAATTAATGGTTTTCTCTTTCCTCAATTGGGTGCTCAAACGATTCCCTAATTTGATGAAACTTGACACCCTGGCTATTTTCAAGGTGTAGAATCCAAATTTGGAGTTTATTTTTTATTTTGAGAAACTTAAACTAGATAATTAGGCAATTCTTTGTTTTCTCTCTCTTCCTTCATTTATGACTCTAAGATTATCCAAATATGATGAAATGTCACCCACATGTCCCAATTAATGTCTAGATATTATTCTACAATTAATTGGTCATGTTGATGTTATTTATTTGATTAATTAACAAAGTGAAGGTTCTACACACTTTCTCTCTCCTACTTTTACACATTATTCAAATATCATCCAAATTAGTTGAAAACTTGTCCAAAGGCTTATTTTCATATTTAGATTATGAATTTCAAATTAGTTTTCCAATTTAAGACATTAAGTATTTTGTTTATCTTTCTTGGCTTATTTCCTATTTTCCTTAATAAAGACTTATATATATATATATATATATACACATATATACTTTCCAAATTGGGTGATACTTGCCCCTCAAGTAACTTTTAGTTAAGAAAATGAAATTGTATATCAAACTATCTCATGGGTTTTCCTCATTGTGATTTTTGAAACAATATATTCCATATTATCTCCTTTTGTCCAATTATTACATTTATCGTCTCCTTTTTGTATATCTGAGAGTTTATCTTATTTTTCATATTCTAAAAAGTCTTAGAAAGTTCTAGCACAAATTCGTTTATTATTTTTAATACTTAAGTGGACAATTGCACATCATGCCCATTACTTAGATTTCTACTGAGGTATTTTTACATTAAACCCCTTTATTGGCATAAAAGGTGAAAAAATGTCCACTAAACCTCCATAATATCCACAAATTAAACAGAAAGGCCAAGAAGGATAGAAAGGAAAGAAAAAGATGGGAAAGAGGGCCAAAAGGCAAGATGTCCAGGATTTGGTATGTTACAAAAATCATCGACAATAATAAGGCAATACTTGGAACCACGAAGCGATTGAGCTCACATTGGTCCAAATAGATCAATGTGAAGAAGTTTAAGAGATCTCTTGGTGCTAAGGAATCCTTTGGATTTGAAGGAGGACTTGGTTTGCTTTCCTTAGGTACAAGGTTGGCATTCCTCATCCTTTTTAAAATCCAATTTGGGAAATCCCTTGACCAAGTCCTTTTTGCTCAACTTTTTCAACTGATGCATATTTACATGACCAAGTCGACGATACCAAAGAGAAATATCATTTGAGTTGACTACTAGGCATCTACCAACAACAGGCTTAATAGAGTCATGAACAATAACATTAAGATTACCACTTCTAGTTCCCTTATATATAACTTGATAGGTGAGGGAATCTGGAATCAAGCATTCAAAGGAGGTAAATAACACAAGGTAACCATTGTCACATAATTTACTTACACTAATGAAATTGTGATGTAGGTCATCCACAAAAATAACATTCTTGATACACAAGGATTCACCTACATCAGCCTCACCTTTGACTTTACCTTTCTTATTGTCCCCAAAGGTGAGCGAACATCCTTTCTTTTTGGTGAAGTTGTTGAAATGGCTTATATCACTTGTCATATGCTTAGTGCAGCCACTATCAACAATTTATCTTCCTTTTTCCTCACTAATTTCTTCACTAGTAGATGCTATGAGTGCAAGGTGGAACTCTCCATCTTCTTTGGAGCTTGAGCTACTTGACGATGAAGCTTCCCAAGCTGCATGAGTTGCATTCTTGTGCCTTTTCTCCTTCTTTTCCTTCCTCTTGTACTTGCTCTCCTCTTTGTACTCTTCCTCCTTCTTTGATCTACCCTTGTGGTGTGACTTTCACTTTCTTGACTTGGGACATTCACTCTTGTAGTATCCATTTTTTCCACACTTGTAGCATCTAGGAGTAGAGGAGGAGGCTTGCTTTCCCTTGAAGTGCTTGCCCTTGATGTAGTTGGTTTCATGCTCACTTAGGCCATCATCTTCTCTAGAGGGGGAAGGAGAAGTTTGGAAAGCAAGTTGTTGTTGAAGGATGACCGCCTCCACTTGTGCTTTGAAAGCACTATCTTTGATCTTCTTGGCTTCCTTCTCTTCTTGATTTGCTTCTTTTTCTTGCTTGTTAAGCCTTGGCTCATGAGCTTGGAGGTTGCCAATGAGCTCTTCAGCTAGGATGTCACCAAGGCTCCTCACTTCTTGAATGGATGTCACCTTTGACTCCCATCTCTTTGGTAGAGTCCTCAAGATCTTGGAGTTGAATAAACCTCTATCCAAAGTGTAGCCCAAAACAGCCAACCCATTGATGATGACATTGAGTCTTGAGTACATCTCTATAATCCCTTCTTTCTTGCCCATCTTGAAGTTCTCTATAAGGTTGTTCAACATGTAGATACTATCCTCATTGAGTTGATTTGTTCCCTCATAAGTGATGCACAATTTGCCCCAAATCTCAAAGGCGGTGTCCCAAGATGAGATGTGGTTGAACTCTATTGGGGTAAGGGCTGCATAGATGATGATTATGGATTTGGCATTGAGCTGGGCTTCTTTAAGTGCAGCTTCACTCCATGTTGCAACAGCTCCAGTTGGCTCCTTGTATGGTGTAACCATCACCTTCCACATGTCAAAGTTCATGCTTTGAATGTAAAATTGAATGCTCATCTTCTAATAGAGGAAGTTGGTGCTGTCAAAGATCAAAGGATGCATGGAGAAGCCCCCCTTTAGGTTGAGAGAACCAAGTAGGTTTTTTCCCATCTTCTCATCTCGTGGGAGATTGTTGGAGAAGATCCTTGGCTCTTATACCACTTGTTGGATCTAGGGCTCTAGAGGGGGGTTAATAGAGCTTCAAAAATTCTCACAAGATAGATTAGACCTTCAAATTATATCAATCAAAACCGATAGCTTAAGTGCAATTTGAAGTCCTAATTAACAAGCATAGCAAGGATGAGAGAAAATGAAACAAGCACTTGACAAGGTTGTTTAGCATGGTTCCACTCTCCAAACTAGGAGAGAGTCAGTCCACTACCTAGAGAGGTTAACCTCTAGTACTTTGCAAGAGCTTTCCTATATATATTCACCAATAAGAGTTACAACACAAGACCATCAAAGGACTTACCTATGTAATACAAAGATTCTTCCACCTTACCAAGGAATTACCCACTTTGCAAGAGTCTTTCACCTTCTTCCAAAGGACTTACCTACTCTTATACAAGTCTTCAGCCTTCAAGGGATTACAAACTCTTCTTAGATCTTCAACTTTTGCCTTCTCCTTCACTTGGAGAAGATCTTCACCTCTTCTTCAACATTGAAGAAGAATAGCAACAACTCCCCCTTAACTCAGAGTAGGTTGCTTCACCATTACTTCTTTGAGGAAAGGGATAGGGAAGATGGAATGGAATGAGAGCTGTTACGACCCCGCCTCCCGGTAACCCCCAATTAAGGGAGACCGAAAGGATAGAGCCGTTAACCAATAACCCGGATCAAAGGTTCGACAAATAATCATTAACAATTATTAAATTCTAACAACAATACTGAAAAATGGAGAAAAATAAAAACTTTTGCATACCTCTTAAAACTGGGATTTCAAAACTTTTATCCACACAGATACTAATCTATATAATCCTCCTTTGCACTTTAATTCTCATTTAGTACCACATATGCCACTTTACTGTTTGTTCTTTTCATTGTACCTAAAACGCTGACAAACAAAATGTCGGTTAGCCGAAGTTGGTATGTGGGGGAAACAATAATCATGCAATTATGTTAACAACGTAATCATTCAATTAATCATTTAACAACCAAGATTACATTTTAAGCCAAACTACTCAATCCATACCTATCCACAACTCTGTGTTGTCCCTGTAAGGACTTATATAATACCTATGTAAAGGTAGAGTCGCATGGCACCACCCAAAGGTAGCCCAATATCTAACTCACTGTGACTTGATGGACCTACCCTCTAGGTAGCCATATACTAAGTCATTCCACGACCCGATGGACCTACCCTCTAGGTAGCCATATACTAGGTCAGCCATTAAGACACAGAGGGGACCAAGATCTGAGCTAGTAGGCACATATATTATGTGATAGTCATATTCACATTATAGTTTGCATGAACAAAATTCATTCAATAGTTTATTTCAAGTCATCGGTGAAAATCTCAGAAAACCTCGGATATCTATCTTGAGATATTCATAAGCGTAACCACATACCTGATTTGATGATTTCAAAAGCATTAAGAAAATCCAACCAAGCATGCAATCCAAGTAATTCAACAATAACATAATTCCTAAAAAGAATATGTACTCTATTTATTACATACTTTATCAAGAACTTACTTTATTAACTTGGATTCACTTTCTAGGGTTTTTGTATCTATTTTAGGGTTTCATTTTGCAATTAGGGTTTCCCTTCATCTTTTACCATATTATACCCTAATTTTATGCCTTTACTCATAAACCCTAATTATCTTGTCTATTCTTCAATATTAAGGTTATCTTAACAACATATAACTCTATATCCATATTAAAGGCACATTAATCATCAATTAGTTTTATTAAGCTTCTTTTTCATTAAAACTACTATTTTATCCTTTTAACCCTTGACAAGATCATTATACACACCTATCATCAGTTCAAAGTTCATTAGGATCTAATTATCATATGAACTCATTTTACCATCAATCTACCTTTTATTCATGTGAAAACCCTAATCACTACACATAGGGTATTTATCCAGAATTAAGGACTTTTATGTAAAAATAACTTAGAACCATCATTTAACACCTTTAATATCCAATAGGTTGCAATTACTCAATTTAATCAATTAAGTATTATGAACGAAACCCTAATTCTCCATTATCTACAGTAAGGATTCTTTAATCCCACTTATGTTCAAGAATCATTATATTTTAGTTGTATACTGGAAATTTTCGAATTATAACCACTAAAACTCATGTTTTCCCAAATTAGGGTTTTTATCCCATTAAACCATGTACATGATCACAAAAACCCTAAAAGCAACATATTAATCATCCTTTTATGATTTTACCCTTTTCTTTACTCTTAATAGGTTTACTTTGATCAAAAACCAAAATAAAGATTCATCATGATTGCATTTATCTCTTTCTAGGGTTTTGCCATCATTTAATTCATTAAAAGATGAAAAATCCTATACTTCTTGAAAATCATTTACCATCAGGCTCTACTATCATTTTTATCATGTTCTACGCATTTTTCTGATCAAAAAGCACTACTTACTTGCATTTTTGGACAAAGGATCTATTTTTAATAATTTGTACAAGTTTCCACCTTTTTCTCGAATTTTGGTCAGAGAGGCGAGTTACCTGGGGTTTTCAGAAATTTGAGGGCCGTTAGATCCTAGATCGTGGTTGACTGAGTGGGATCGGACCGCCTGCGTCGCATGCGCCCACTAGCGGCAACTGAAGAACATGAGGAACTACATCCGTTGATCTCCTTCTTGGGCCATTGTGGCTCGCGATCGGACGACCACTGCTACTTGCGTCTACCCGAATTAGTGAAAGACTCCCATGGTGGCGTCGGTCCTGGAGCTCACTGGAGCTTCTCGACCTCATCGACTCAGGGCACAAGGAAACTAGAGAAGGTGATGGTCGAATTCGCGACGGTCTCCCAAAGACGCGGGATGGTCTATTTATAGGATCTAGGGCACTCTATCGGGTTTCCCATACTCACCTCCATCCTTTCTCTTGGCCCAATTGGGCATTTCTTCAAAAATGGATAAAACCATTAGAAAATTAGGCTAGTTGGCTGCGGAAACTCCTCACGAACCTATTCCTTCCCTGTCCTTGATTGCACATGATGTTACAAGGAAAGTGGATTCGAAAATCCACCTGTTTCCTTTTCCAACTCGAGGAGGATGATGCCCAGCTAGCGTCAGATCCGTGGTCCCCTAGACCACGCAAGGATCTGACGGCTGGCATCGCTCCCATCGCTTCCCTTTTCCTTTCTTTTAATCAAATACATTGCGACATTTATTAAAAGCTTAACACTTTAAGGAAACTTCTAAAATCCATAACTCTCAAATGGATTATCCAATTAATCCCAAATTTTGAGGGAATATTACTAATGAATTAATATACCTTTCTTCCAAAATTGGGATCATTGTCTAAAACAAAACTTACCTTTTAATTAGGTGCAAAATATTGCTCAATTATGTATATTTCTCATTTATTTTCTCTTTCCTTTGCAATTATCTCATTATTTTGGGTACCTTGGACCCCAAGAAAACACAAAGGCATAGATTCCCACATTGGGGAATATTGGTTTGCCTTTATCTTCTTTTAAAAGTCAATTTCTCATATTTCCCTTTTATTAATCAATTTATTTTCCTTTTTAATTTTCTTTTTAAGGATTTTTCTTTATCTCTCCTCTATATTCCCATTGGAATTCCTTTTAGCATTAGGAATCCTTGGGATACGAAAATCCACCAAGGATAACTCAATTATACCTCTTTTCACTTATTTTCCACATTTTATCATTATTTCCAATTTCTTTCTTTAATAAGGAAATACTTAATGGATCTTTTCTTATTGCACTCTCTATGCAACTTTGGACTCCTTGGAACCCAAGAGGCACGGAATCCCTCTTTGGATTTGCCTTCTAGAGGTTTCCACATTCTTCTCTTCTCAAAAATTCAATTATTCATTCACTAATTGAATTTTCTTGTTATTGGGCCCAATAGCCAAAAAAGCCCACAACCCAAACATCAAGGCTATTGTAAATGAAATCCATTTATTCAACTAAATTATAACATTATTTGTTCAAATATCTTTAATATGAGAAATTATATTTCTCACCAAATAAACCCAAAATTGGGGCTGTAATAAGAGCTTTACAAGCACAAGGAGGTAGATCTCTTACAACTGGCCTATCTCACACAGAATCACAAAATAATGTGTAAACTAGAGAGAGAAAGAGGCTCAAGGAGTTGCAACACACTCAACTATAGCAAGGACTTAGAATAGCATGAATGAGCAAACTTGGAATGAACTCCAAGGGATCCTATTTATAGTTGGGGGTGTTCCCTTGTGTGGTATCGCATTAGGATGAAATATAGCCATTTTCCAAGTTACAACGGAACTATTCTCGCTCAAAACAACTCACCGATGGTTATAATCACTTTTTCTATATTTTTCATACAGTACATTTGGTCTAATTCTAATAAAAGGTAACTTGATCGATCCACTAAATGACAAAGTCAATTTTCAAACTAACAATCAAGTTTGTTCTGGGAAACTTGACCGATGAGATAATATCAGTTTTTCTCAGTGAGTCGATCAGTCGAGTTTTGTGAGTATGCAACTTGACCGATTGGTCTCTCCAAAAAATCCATCACTGGATCAGTCGAGTTTCCAACTCAACAGATAAACAGCCTGTGACAAATTTTCTAAATTGACATTTGAGTGATCAAACGTTGGAATTAAGTGTCCCTGATTTTTTCTCATCTTAGTTACAAATCATATCATCAATACAAGTGATTACAAAAATCATCTAAGTTCATTTGGAGTGATTTCCCAAAACACATACTTGCATTGCTTTTGACTTGCACTTGAACAAGTAGGGCTTGTGTAATTTTATCCTTTTCATGTATCTAAAGCCTGAAATCAATCTTAAACAAACATATTAGATACATAGGAATGGAATGGTTAGGTCATTATCAAAATATGGTCAATGTATAACTCTCAAGTCAACAATGTCATGTGGTGGCCGGTTTCCTGGCCCAATCTTCTGGTACATTAATGTCTTCGAGCACATGCAACTGATATATGACTTTAACTACCTCTTCAGATAGGTACATTCTGAGTAACTCAAGGTCCCATTCATGGTTTGTCTTATACAGGCTACTCACATGAAGCTTTGTGACTTCTTCATCAATGGGTTTGATGGATTTTTCCTTGAGATGTTCATGCTCTGTTACCTATGTATCATCCCAGACCTTGGTATTGTCCCCATTCACCATTATGTTTTTGTTTTCCCCTCTAGATAGGGGTATAACTCCACCGTAGATCTCTAGAAGGTATTAGAACAACATCCTTTTTTTGTAAGACCGGTACTTAGTACCCATACTTTTACCCCACATGTTCTCTCTTCCAGTCTTGCATTCCTAGGCACTCTTGAGAATAAGACCTTTGGTCCACTCACTCATCATGTGAATTCCCAACCATCCATCTTCTTTATCAGCAGTGACCTACTCCCAAGCCAGTAGAGAAAGAGGATGCTCCTTACACCCCCTCCTAGATGAACTTCATGATCACACCATCTAGTTTGTTTCAAAGAGAAACTGTAAGTTTACTGATTTGAATCGTGTAAGTAGGTGTAGCCATGAACACTGACTTGGCAACACAAACTATGTCTGCTAAGGATACAGTTCATACAGCCTACCATTTAATACCACCCTCCATATTTTGGAGCACCCTGACATACATCTACTTATAAATCCATCCATGAATCACCAGTACACCCAAATATTATCTTAGGTTCTCAGCCATGTTGGACCCCTACATTTCACAAATTTCCTTTCTCTTGTCACACTTAACCCCTTTAGAGAATAAGGTAGAAGTTTTCTCCTTGGACACTTGCTACACTAAGACATCCTCAAAGGCCTTGAAAAAATCCAGAACACATTCCATCTATTTCATCCCCTCCTTGATGATGATGATAAGATCGTCAACAAATGCCACATGGGATATATGAAGTAAACTTGAAGGGATACCATTTCTTCTTCCTTACCTTTTTTTCGATCAGTTAACTTAACATTTTGGTGCATATTACAAATAGGTACAGAGAAAGGGGGTCTCCCTAATACAACCCTCTCTTAGACTTGAAGCCATTCCGCTCTTATCCATTCCATATAATCTTTGTTGCTCCTGCTTGAAGTGCATTTCTGATGTAACTAATAATGTTCCAAGGCCAGTTAGCTCTCTACAAGGTATCGATGCCAAGGGGCCATGCCATGTGATTGTATGCCTTAGAAAGATCTATTATTACCGCCATGAACTGACTAGCCCCTGGTTCCTCATAATGTGTATAATGTCCTAGATCAGGATGATGTTATCTGTAATCTTCTACCTAGGTACAAAGCTACTATGTACCGATGAAACCCAATTGTTCATGTGGTTCTTCATTCTCTCCACTATCACATTATTTGCCAATTTGATTATAATATTGTTGAAGGATATGAGTATGAGATTTTTGCAATATCTCGGGTTCTTGACTTTAGGAATAAGATTAATCACAGAGTCACCCATGCCTTTCTCCAATGGGAGACTTGAAAGCATGTTTATCATTGAATCGCACACAAAATTCTTGATCACCTGCCATTGATCTTGGATGAAAGCCACATTAGTACCATACGGGACACCCTCCTTGTTTCATGCCATCATATTAATTATCCCATGAATCTCCTCGTGACTGGGCTCATTCTCGATATCCTTCCACTATGTCTCAGTGAGATCTTGACGCTAACATGGTATTTTGTTCATATATTTTTGAGTCAGCCTCTAAGATTCTATAAACATCATCTTAAATGGTAGTGCACCAATTGCTACAGGGGGTCCACCTTAGTAATCCAAAGATTGTCATCATTTTTAAGCATTGTGATTTGGCTTCTATTTCTCATGCATTGTACCACCATAGGGTAGTATTGTTATTTCAATCACCATTCTTAAGCCATTCCACATGGATCTTCTATTTCTAGATGACTTCCTCCTTTAGATTGAGATCTTTGAACTCCTCTTGGAGGTCTTGGCTTCTATCCTTGATGCTAGGATAGTATTGTGTCTCTTGTTTCATTTGCAGTTCATTAATGTTGTTCAGAATCTCCCTCACTCTTATAAGCAATATTGTTGTTCTTGCATCCCCATTTTTTAACTTGAGATTTTATGTCTCTCACTACATCAGCAAAGCACAAGTTTATGTGCCACTTATCTTCTAGTAAAGATCTAAACCCATGACTCTAATTCCATGCATTTTAAACTGGTGTGGAGAGGCTTTCATAAAACACTCATTGATGACTAACATGTTGTGGTCTGAGATGATCCTTGGTAGATTCTACATTGACCATCTCCCATTATTCCTCATCCAATGCATGTTATCTACAACATGATCCAATCATTCAAGAAGCCTTCCTGCTTTAGTGAATCTAGTTCCAACATCACCTAGATCACTAAGACCCGCCTCCATGAGCGTTTCCTACAATAATTTTGCATGGGAGAAGTTGAAATGTTTGCTGCCTGACGTTTCCAAAGGGTCCATCCTGGAATTAAAATTACCTAAAGCCAACCACTCCTCATTATTGATAGTGCCTAGTTTTTTATGTGTTCCCAGATAAACTTCCTTATCGTGGGATTAGGGTTGGCATAAATGCGGGTAGTTAGAACCCCATCAACCATGTAGTGAACATATTGGTGATGGATTTCTATAATCTCCACAACACAGTCTCCCTCCTTTTGCATCAACCAAATACCTTACAAGAAAACTCTAACTTCCAGTCGATACGATTGAGTGAAACCCAATCTTTGATTGTGGCTTCATCTTGAGATCTAGAGATTCTAGGTTCTAGGATGACAACCAACTTGGGTTTGTGTATCAACACAAGATCAACAAGAATAGTTTGGGTTTTCTCACCTGCAATCCCTCTGATGTTCTAACAGATCATATCCTGAACATATAAGCAATCAGAAGATTTGTTAGGGGATTGCCTACCTCAGCTAGCAATGCTACTCCCATTCTCCTTCTATGCATCCCCTTCTTTCTTGGCCAAGCTTCTCATCTTGTGTGGTGGAAGAACCATGGAGTTTATTTTCATCTGCCACTACTTCATGTCACCTCCCTTCCCTGTGTAATGGGTTCATGTGTAGTTGGATCCCTGACATCTTCTTCCCCATCATCATCATTCATAAGTGCTTCCTCGTGTTGCTGAATTGAGGCTACGACCTCCAGAAGTTGTTCTTCTCTGTGATCTTTTATGATGTTGCCAACAAGGATAGTGTCACTGTTATAACCTCAATTTTCCAAATTATATAATGAATTTTGTAAACATCATTTAAGGATAAATGAATTTACTTGATTGATGTGATGTGGTTTGGAATGAATTCCATGATTGATTGTGCATGTGTTGCTTAATGGGCCTTGATTTAATTAAAGCCCAAATTGATATGATTAATGAATACATTAAGAATTCCATAAAATAAGGAAATGGATGTGGAATATATCCCTAAAGATAAGGATTCGAGATCATAGGTTCCTTGGGGATCAAGGAACTCAAATCCAAGAAATAATAATAAAAGGATTAAGGAAAAGAGGGAAAAAGTGATTAATATAATGATAACTTGAATATTAAGAAAAGGAATCGAATACTTGTTATAATCCCTCCAAATTTTGTAGGAAGGAAGAGAAACCTATGAAGAAGTTTCCCTCAAAATTTGGTAAATAAAGGAGTAACCGTTTGAGAGATATTAATTATTCAAGTTTCCTTTGATTTGGGAATATAATTCAATTAATTTGGAAATTGTTTCTTTTCCTGGTTGAACACGGACGATCGGGGCCGTTGGATCTTAATCCAACTGACCCGGCTCATCGTCTAGATCCCGATGAGTCAGGGACTCGTGCTAGATTGAGAGGAAACTTCCTCTTCTTTTTCCGCAAACTGAGGGCAAGGAATTAATGGGATATCAATCCCATTGAGTCCAGGAGATCTGCGCGAGTGTTTTTGACCCGATTTTTATGAGCTGTCCTCGTCGGGAGAGGAATCCCCAATCTCGGAACTCCTAAGTCCTAGCCTATATAAGGGGGGGGCATCGTGAGAGCACCAGCAACCATAAGATCTATTCCTTTGGCTGCGGAGAGCGAAGACGAGCGGAATCGCACTCCCAATTGAGGTTTCTAGTCTGTTAAACCCCTGCCGCGACCTGCAGAACGACGGCGGCGTCCCGGCGAGTTGCTAGGGGTGTAGGTCGGGGGTGAACGCGGAATTGAGGGCGGCAGCAGATTCGAAGGACACCGGCGGAGCTTCGTGGCTTCTCGGTAGATCCGCAGGTGGCCGGGAGCTCGAGGTCAACTGCTGAGTTGACCACGCGACCTGCTAGGTCTAAGGTAGAAGACGACCTGGTGAGCGTCCGATATGAGACCACGGTGGTCTCCGAAACATCTGACGCTCCAGAAGAGGAGCGACCTTGCTAGGGGGCGCGCGACCAGAGCCGTCAGATCCAAGGGTGGATCACGGGTCTAGTGATCAAGCGGCCAGCGAATTTCTGGTAAAATATCTCTCTGACCAAAATTACAGAAAAAGGGCCTTTTCTTGCAAAATTAATAGAAAATGATAGGAAACTCGTATGAGAAAACTTTATATATGAAAGTTGCATAGAAAAATGTAAGGAAAACGATAAAAATAATTACAGAACCTAATTCCACCTAGTTTTGCAAAAGTACTTTATTTTGCTAATAAAGTTTATTAAAATTGAATGGGAAACCCTAATTGCATGTTTGAGAGGGTAATTAGGTAATTCAACAAGTCAAATTGTTAAGATTGACTCTGATAATGTTAATGGTAGTTTAATTTGCTATTTGAATGCAAAAATGCTTAACTTGGAATTATTATGTTCAAAAGAAGGTTAATTTGCATGGAAACCCCAATTTGGGATAAAAGGAGATAAAAACCATATCTTTATGAAATAAGGAAATCGGTTGTCTAATAAAGGGAATTGAATGAGAAATTAGGAGTTTTATGAGAATTGAAAAATTAAGAATGTTAATGATGAAAGAAGAAGTAAAACCCTAATTTCTAGAAGAAACCCTAATTATGGAATTGGAATCCTAATTTGAATAATGAAAGTGGATAAATATTAATAAAAGGAAATTGTCCTTTTATTTCAGGTTTTGCTTATTGATTGGGTTCTCTTTCTATCTTGAAAAGTGCAATTAAAAGGTATGTGGTTACGCTTATGAATAATCGCTTTAGTTTCCCGGCGATTTCCGAAGGATTTATCGGTTGCTTGAAATAACTGTTGAATGTTTATTTATTTCATGCAACTATAAAGTGACTATGATTATCATCATAAGTATGCATATAACTGGCTAGATCCTTGTTTACCTCTGGTGTTTTAAAAAGGCTGAAAAGGGGGTAATACCTAGAGAAAGGTCTAGGATTGCCGTGAGTCAGAAACTGGATTGCCTTGTGCGTTCATGAGACTCTTCAGCATACCGAGAGTTAGAAACTGGATTGCCTCGTGCGTTCATGAGACTCTTCAGTTTACCATGTAACTCAATCCTAGAAACTGGTTTACCATTTTGGTGGATCATGAGGGGTTGTAGTTTGGTATACAGGTCCACTGCAGGGACAGCACAGAGGTTATGGAACTTATGGATCGCTGATGTTATAGTAAAATGTAATCTTGATTGTTAAAAACATTAATTGCTTGATTACATTGTTAGCATAATTGCTTGATTATTGTTTCCTCCACATACCGACTGACCGTTGTTTTGTTTGTCGGCGGTTTAGGTACATATTTCAAAGCACAAAACAGTAAAGTGAACACACTGTGAATTCAAGAACTAAAGAATAAGGAGGAGTTAGTTAGAGTAGTTCATCTGTGGTTAGAAGTCTCGTACTTCCAACTTTTCAAAGGTATGATAAAGAAAAATTTTATTACCATTTTCAGTATAGTATGTTAGAATTTAATAATTGTTATTGGTTATATGTCGAACCTTTGATCCGGAATTTCATGGGTGCGACTTCAACCTTTTGGTCTCCCTTAATTGGGGGTTATCGGAAGGTGGGGTCGTAACATTTGGTATCAGAGCCTGGGTTCCTCATTTAACCATTAATAATTATTAAATTTTACAAACTCCATAGAACCCAAGAGAGTTATTAGAGGATTATCCGAAAGACGGAGGTGTCTAGAAAAGGATCACGACCGGGGGCTGGCAAGATTTTCCTCCGCACCGCTAGTCGGAATACGAGGACTCCCGGATCCGTGTGACTGCCTGGCCAAAGTCTTAGGGTATGAATCGAAATAAGATACCTTTAGAACTTCTCATCTTATTCATCCCTCCTCATCACAAAATTCTGTTAAGGACCTTAAGGATTAGGGTTTTCTCTCTTTTTCTCACCATCTTGAGGTATGGGTAAGGTTAATAAGATCTAAGGAATCCTCCATCAAATTAATGAAAAGTATGTAAATGAGATGTCATGGACATAAGCTTAATAGATTAAGCGCAAATTAAATGATAGATACATGCTTAGGTCGTATGACATAAAATGTCATGCCCTCAGAAGAGACATAGGGCTAGACCTTCTTGTTGGGAGGATAAGTTAGTTTTGGAGATAGAGATCTCCATGGTAAGTAGAAACCTGACTCATCCTACAAGGATGACGTTAACCCTAACCCTAAGTGAGGGATTAGAGAGAGATGGCATGATGAGTTAGACCAGGTGTTTGGATGGATGTGCCTGGGATGCCATATGAGCCATGAGAGGATGGATGATCGAGTACCTTTGGCCACCCAAATCCTAGAGAGAGGATGAGTCTGTTTATATCTTTGTACCTATGGTATAGATGTGAAGAAGAGTTCCATAAACCCTAGAGAGGTATAGTAACAGGTTTTGAGGCCTTGTACCCTGTTAGTTGTCCTGGAGGAGGACTCAACCTTAAAGGGTTGTTTGAGTTGAAGGATGACAGGAAGTGCACGTGATGTCTTTTGCAAGCCGGATTCATGGTTAAGGGATAGAGCATACAATTGGACACCTAAATGTGAACCTAGGGTTCCTAGGCCTCTGAGGGGAAGTGGTATACCTAATGCTCATGACGAGAATTTGTTTACTATAGTTTTGAGCATGGTGCTCCTCATGCATAACGGAAGATGAAATCCCCTTAAGTTTAAGGTATGTTTGATGAACCCTCACAGCTAGGTTGATAATTAAGGAAGGTATGATCTTGATCCAACATTGAGGAGAGAGGACAAGTATGACCTGGCATGGTTCAGTGGGTGATCTACTTGTGCCTTAATAGCTTGCTAGGGTTAAGTAGGCTCATGTGGATGTAAACCCTAGACCTAAGGGCTTTTGTGACCTCGTGGTCAAGGGATAGTTTTCCTCCCATCCTGGGAGAGGGACCCCTTTGGTAGGGTGTATATCAGTTTTTTTAAGAGGTCTCATAGGATCTTGAGAAGTTAAGTGAAGAGTACATGGTATGAGAATGAACCTGTAGACCCATAGATATCCATCTCTAATTGCATATGGATGAGTTACCATGAAGGTAATCGGTATGGGGCTTAACCAAGGTAGACAGGTTGCCATGATCCCAATGAAAGGATGAACTCTAGCCCATGAATGCAGGAAGAGAGATGATGAATGCTTGGGTAAGGTTCTAAGTGAACATGTACTATGATGGAGAATCCTAAGCCTATCCTAGGGTCGGGTAGGGATAAGACCGATGAAAGTAGGAGTTGCCTAATTCCCCAGTTGCACATGACCATAGGGTCGGGAGGTAACAACTATCATTGTCTGAGGGTCATGGGTTAGGAGATTGATCACCTTCATGAACTCATGGGACCCAAAGGGCAGATGAGTAGGGCACTCGCTTGATGCACGAGGGAAGAGGGATGACCCCAAAAGAGTCGGTACCCTATAGACCTAGAGGAGATGACCAAGGATATAAACCTCAGAAGGTTCAAGATTAGTTTGTTATCATAATATATGTGGTGTAGAGACATATGTGGCACATTTCAACTTAGATTTAAAAGGTGTATTGGCAAGGTGGGATGTACCATCTCTACTCTTGGAACAGGAAGAACTCTGTATTTGGACTGCAGCCAAATGCTTATTTCTTCTTATTATGGGAGTGAGAGATAGGACATTACGCATGCCATACACCAAGGATAAGAGATGATGTAGGTTGAAACGTCGCCACGAGAAATAGGGATAGAGGATATAACCTACCCTGGTAAAGTGAATGATACATGGATGCGCTGGTTGAGATACATCTGACTTGTTTGGCTAACCCTAAGTTTGAAAAGGAGTGGTGTTTGGATAACACTCAAATGTGATAAGATGTGTTGAAAAGTTAAGGGTTGTTTGGTTAGCCAGTCTACTCGTTGATGCAATAAAAGGGTGGTGGTGGAACCTCAGATGCACTTCTTTGGTGATGAAACCCCGACATGAGTGGTTTAGGTTTTCAGAGGAATCGATCTTGAAGAATCATGACATATAGGAAATCATGATACACCATGGAAATGGAGATAGCACTTTGGATGCTTAAGATGAGGTGGCATGTGGTTTATAGCCATGCAAGCCAGGAGGTAAAGGATGAACCCCAGTAACCCAGTGTATCGATATAGAGGACAAAAGAGTCCTTGAGAGGGAATGGGAGATCAGTACTATGGATGTGGTGATGGGTCTCCCTTGGACCAAGGAAAGGTTGAAATGCAATATGGGTTATGGTAGGTCGCCTTACCTAGAGGACATGAGAAAGAAAGAGTTTTGTTGAACTACCCATGAGAAAGATGGTTCAACTACACCATGAAGTGAGTTCAAAGGTTCTTGAGTTTGACCTAAAGGTTCGCTTCCATAAGGTGGAAGTAGGTACATGAAAAACTCAATGATAGTATAGTTTATCACCCCTAACTATGGTTAGTATGATCCAGACTAAAGGGTCTGATGAGGGCATGTGTGCTCGTTCAGGGTGATATCTAGAGATAGTTCTTGTCCTATTAAAGATGTGACAATGACCACCATAGCCAGTATCGGGTTTTATATGAAGCTCTGTAAGGGAGGTTGTGTCGGTCACCACTTCAGTAAGGTGATGTTGGTGAAAAGGGCCACGTGATGGTTAGAAAAAGACCACATGATGGTTAGAAAAAGGGACCCCAGTACATGTAGATGAAGTCACTTTGATCGTGCAAAGGCTGAAAGGAGCCTAGAGACGATAAGAGTCATGAGCAGATGCAAAGTAGACTAACATGCAGTGCACTGTGGGGGAATATAATGTGAGAATCCGACCCCTCTGAGCTACAAGTGAGAAAGCTGAGTCCCCGATACATGGGTCCTTTAGAGATGGAAGGGTGGATATGGTTAGGTTTTGACCCTACCTCAGGATAGAGTAATGGGAGATGTTTTCCATGTGTCCAATTTAGAGCACTATGTGAGGTACCCCGACCAGGTGCTGAGCAATGAACCTAGTGAGCCCCAAGGGAGGCTGAAATGGCCTGAGTCACCTGTGTAGTTTATAGACGCCAGGATGAAAGGACTCAAGGAAAAGGATATGTGATGGTAAAGGTTCTTTGGAAGCGCCATGAGTACGGTAAAGCCACATAGGGGCCAATGATGGACATGGGAAAAGTCTTATCCTGAATTATTGTTTGTTGTTTGTTTGTTTGGTTGTGAATTTTGAGGACAAAATTCCTATAAGGAGGGGAGGATGTTATAACCTCAATTTTCCAAATTATATAATGAGTTTTGTAAACATAATTTAAGGATAAATGAATTTACTTGATTGATGTGATGTGGTTTGGAATGAATTCCATGATTGATTGTGCATGTGTTGCTTAATGGGCCTTGATTTAATTAAAGCCCAAATTGATATGATTAATGAATACAATAAGAATTCCATAAAATAAGGAAATGGATGTGGAATATATCCCTAAAGATAAGGATTCGAGATCATAGGTTCCTTGGGGATCAAGGAACTCAAATCCAAGAAATAATAATAAAAGGATTAAGGAAAAGAGGGAAAAAGTGATTAATATAATGATAACTTGAATATTAAGAAAAGGAATCGAATACTTGTTATAATCCCTCCAAATTTTGTAGGAAGGAAGAGAAACCTATGAAGAAGTTTCCCTCAAAATTTGGTAAATAAAGGAGTAACCGTTTGAGAGATATTAATTATTCAAGTTTCCTTTGATTTGGGAATATAATTCAATTAATTTGGAAATTGTTTCTTTTCCTGGTTGAACACGGACGATCGGGGCCGTTGGATCTTAATCCAACTGACCCGGCTCATCGTCTAGATCCCGATGAGTCAGGGACTCGCGCTGGATTGAGAGGAAACTTCCTCTTCTTTTTCCGCAAACTGAGGGCAAGGAATTAATGGGATATCAATCCCATTGAGTCCAGGAGATCTGCGCGAGTGTTTTTGACCCGATTTTTATGAGCTGTCCTCGTCGGGAGAGGAATCCCCAATCTCGTAACTCCTAAGTCCTAGCCTATATAAGGGGGGGGCATCGTGAGAGCACCAGCAACCATAAGATCTATTCCTTTGGCTGCGGAGAGCGAAGACGAGCGGAATCGCACTCCCAATTGAGGTTTCTAGTCTGTTAAACCCCTGTCGTGACCTGCAGAACGACGGCGGCATCCCGGCGAGTCGCTAGGGGTGTAGGTCGGGGGTGAACACGGAATTGAGGGCGGCAGCAGATTCGAAGGACACCGGCGGAGCTTCGTGGCTTCTCGGTAGATCCGCAGGTGGCCGGGAGCTCGAGGTCAACTGCTGAGTTGACCACGCGACCTGCTAGGTCTAAGGTAGAAGACGACCTGGTGAGCGTCCGATATGAGACCACGGTGGTCTCCGAAACATCTGACACTCCAGAAGAGGAGCGACCTTGCTAGGGGGCGCGCGACCAGAGCCGTCAGATCCAAGGGTGGATCACGGGTCTAGTGATCAAGCGGCCAGCGAATTTCTGGTAAAATATCTCTCTGACCAAAATTACAGAAAAAGGGCCTTTTCTTGCAAAATTAATAGAAAATGATAGGAAACTCGTATGAGAAAACTTTATATATGAAAGTTGCATAGAAAAATGTAAGGAAAACGATAAAAATAATTACAGAACCTAATTCCACCTAGTTTTGCAAAAGTACTTTATTTTGCTAATAAAGTTTATTAAAATTGAATGGGAAACCCTAATTGCATGTTTGAGAGGGTAATTAGGTAATTCAACAAGTCAAATTGTTAAGATTGACTCTGATAATGTTAATGGTAGTTTAATTTGCTATTTGAATGCAAAAATGCTTAACTTGGAATTATTATGTTCAAAAGAAGGTTAATTTGCATGGAAACCCCAATTTGGGATAAAAGGAGATAAAAACCATATTTCTATGAAATAAGGAAATCGGTTGTCTAATAAAGGGAATTGAATGAGAAATTAGGAGTTTTATGAGAATTGAAAAATTAAGAATGTTAATGATGAAAGAAGAAGTAAAACCCTAATTTCTAGAAGAAACCCTAATTATGGAATTGGAATCCTAATTTGAATAATGAAAGTGGATAAATATTAATAAAAGGAAATTGTCCTTTTATTTCAGGTTTTGCTTATTGATTGGGTTCTCTTTCTATCTTGAAAAGTGCAATTAAAAGGTATGTGGTTACACTTATGAATAATCGCTTTAGTTTCCCGGCAATTTCCGAAGGATTTATCCGTTGCTTGAAATAACTGTTGAATGTTTATTTATTTCATGCAACTATAAAGTGACTATGATTATCATCATAAGTATGCATATAACTGGCTAGATCCTTGTTTACCTCTGGTGTTTTAAAAAGGCTGAAAAGGGGGTAATACCTAGAGAAAGGTCTAGGATTGCCGTGAGTCAGAAACTGGATTGCCTTGTGCGTTCATGAGACTCTTCAGCATACCGAGAGTTAGAAACTGGATTGGCTCGTGCGTTCATGAGACTCTTCGGCTTACCATGTAACTCAATCCTAGAAACTGGTTTACCATTTTGGTGGATCATGAGGGGTTGTAGTTTGGTATACAGGTCCACTGCAGGGACAACACAGAGGTTATGGAACTTATGGATCGCTGATGTTATAGTAAAATGTAATCTTGATTGTTAAAAACATTAATTGCTTGATTACATTGTTAGCATAATTGCTTGATTATTGTTTCCTCCACATACCGACTGACCGTTGTTTTGTTTGTCAGCGGTTTAGGTACATATTTCAAAGCACAAAACAATAAAGTGAACACACTGTGAATTCAAGAACTAAAGAATAAGGAGGAGTTAGTTAGAGTAGTTCATCTGTGGTTAGAAGTCTAGTACTTCCAACTTTTCAAAGGTATGATAAAGAAAAATTTTATTACCATTTTCAGTATAGTATGTTAGAATTTAATAATTGTTATTGGTTATATGTCGAACCTTTGATCCGGAATTTCATGGGTGCGTCTTCAACCTTTTGGTCTCCCTTAATTGGGGGTTATCGGAAGGTGGGGTCGTAACAGTCACCCTAAGTGTCCACTACTTCATGTGTAGGAGCCTCCTTATTGTTCACTATGAGGACTTTTGGTGTTATCCTGTTGGTATCCTCCATTGTTTTGTCTTTGATGTTCTTCAGCGTGTTGCCTTCAAATGTTGAGGTCTTCCTTTTCTTTGATCAGAATCTCTTTTCCTATTTTTTGCTACGTTCTCTTACTAGGGACCCTATCCACCCATCTTCTTATCCTTCTTAGGAACTTCCTCTTCCACCTCTATAACTTTGAATTGGTTGTTACTTTGGTTGCTTCATGTCCTTTCTTGCTTGGTTGGTTCTTTGTGTCCTTCATTGTTCGTCTTGTATGTATATTTTTTTCTAAAATATGTTTTCTAATGTTCGTCATCATCATTCCATCTAACACCTACATCTTCACTACTTTCTTCTCCCCCCTATACTTCCAACTTCCTTCACCTCCTCCTCTTCATGTCTTGTCTACAATCTTCAATCTCATGTCCTATCTTGTTGCACCACAAACATAGCTCTAGAAGCATTTCATATTCAACCATGTACTCGTAGCCATTAATGACTACCACTATTTTGATAGGTATTGTGGCATCGACTTCAATTTCCAGTTTGGAAAACTTCTTATTGAGCAGCTGGTTGTGTACTAATCCATTTTAATGAGCTTGCCCAGTACTTGGCCTATCATCTCAAATATCAACTAGTTCTAGAGATGAATCAGTAGGTCTAAATATTCTCACCCATGAGACTATCCTCAGTGGGGTACCATTGGCCGGCTAAAATTCCATTGTCAAACCATTAGGCACGCTCCAAATACAACTCATGGTCCCCAGATCACTAATGTCAGATAGTCTCTCTCACACAACAATTGCATGATGTAATGGTTCATACTCAGCTCGTACATGTCAAACATGTCCACTGGTTTCCATGGCAATTTATTCTTTTGGTAGGTGTTAAGAAATCAATGTTTTCCCCACCAACTTCACTATAACCACATACTTGAATGGTTTTTGAAGTAGCTTTGCTACCTATGGACCAATGAAAATTTGCTGGAAACCACGCTCATCGACCAGCACTACATCTTATGGATTTAGATCTTCCATGGGGTCATCAAGAATGAAGCTTGAATCTCTTTTGTGTGTGCCAAAAATGGCCTCAATGAAAATTGTGGACCTTGTAGTGTTCATAGTTGGACCGTCTTCTCCTTGGCTCATGGGTGGGACGCTTTTCTTTTCCGTACTCATGCTCATCTATTCATCTCACCCTACCTCTCTTGGTGCTTCTTGGTATTTTTGTTGTTTCCCCTCCCTCCCCCAAAGTTCAGATGAAGCCCCACTTTATTCACCCTCAAACTCGTTGCACTTTCTCCATCTAGCCAACCCATTCGATGGGTGATCCACATCCTGGTCATTCCTTCACCCCCCCTCTCCCCCCTTGTTTTCCCACCATCCATCTGCTCACCCTGGTGGTAGCCTACGTCACATGCTAGAGTTCCCTCTCGCTCTCCCAGAGATCCCCATCTTCCCATCATCTAGGTAATATAAACTTTGTTTACAAGCGTAAACTATAGTTTGAATTATAAACCATACTATATATAATATTATAGAATGATTATATCATTCTTTTTTAGGTCTTTAACGCCCAACAACCTTATGTAGGAGGCACTCTAGATGAGTTTCCAAAACTGTGGGCACAATGATTTATTCAAAAAGTTGATTCTACATTTGAAAGTTTGAATCTAATTGTTTGTAAGATTATATATGTGGATCCATAAGTAAATATTTATACTAGAATTAAAATGATAATGAATGCAAGTGAGTTTTGATTTTGATCGAATTGGGCAATTAAAATATGTGAACGTACAAGTGAATTGTGAATGTGTGTGCAAAAATAAGTGCATTTTAAAGATATATATATCAATGTAATAGGGAAAGATGTGGATGTGGATGTGAATGTGGATGTGTGTGTGTCTACATACACACACACATGCACACACACACATATATATACATATATATGTGTGTGTGTTTTCTATCGTAGGTTTTGTAGGTTCAAAATAGGGTATAGTTAAGATGAACACATGATGAAATATGTTGTTAATTAGAATAGTAAGCTTTGCATCCTGCTAAACAACCAGACATCATGTTTACAACCATGTTGTTTAAAAAACACAAATTTCAAGGTCGATTATTATAACAATTCTAATGTTGAAATGTTGTGACATTGGTTTTCTGGAACACAAAACCACTTTATCAAACAATCTTATCAGTAAAATGTCTAACAGATAAGCCATCATACTTCACCATTTTGTGGACAGAAGCTAACACTGAATTGATGTAATGTTGGTTTCGTATAAAAACCAACTATACTGACAACTTTTAACAATCTAAAATTTATCTCTCTATTACATCAGTTTTGTTACAAAATTGACGTTGTAACATTTTTTTGTGTCATTTTTACAATGAAAATTGACGTACAAACCCCCTATTAAGACACAATTTGATAATAGACAAGTTTTTGTGTCAGTTTTTGTTATCCTAGATATCAGTTTTTGCAATCGTCGATGTGGTACTATATCAGTTTCTTCTTTCTTGTTTAACCCACATCATAACCATCAATCAATAGTGTCATCCACCTAAACGTTGCTTAAAAATCGACATTGAAGGATTTAATTAACTGACGTTAATGTCCACCCATGTACTAGTGAGTGGCTCTAGCTTGTGCTAAGAGAATGTCCCTTTATGTTGTGAGTGTGGTTTCTACTCTACGATTGATTTCCTCTTCTGCCATCTTGGCTTTGCATTGACGAAGGATCCTATGGTAGGCTCATTGGATCTTAGGGTAACAGTCCATGATGGATTCAATGCTACAAGAATGTCACGTACACCAAAGATGTTACCTAAGGAAGGTCAAAAAACACAAATAAATGGATGTAAAGGATTTGATTCAAGTAGATTTTCATATTATCAATTCTCAAAGAAAACTCTAACTGATCCAAGTTAGTAAAATTGATCATAAAATTATGTCGTATTCATAAACAATGCATTTTATGCATGATTAAATCACACAACAATTCCCTTGGGATAAAATTAGTCGATATTATCTTAATTGACGTACAACAATCTCACCCCAAGCAAATAGATTTTATTGTAGTATAGTTCATGATTGAACCCAAAGGATAATGTTTCTAATAATCATATGATGAACTTAACCACACAAGAATTGTGACTTATCATAAATTTTGGATTTGGTTATTCAGCTAATATTGCAAATAAAAAATGGGTAGATTATGGTTTTAATTTGCAGATGATGGACACAATAGGGTGGATGGCTTTTCTCATCACTACTTATCATTCACTCTTTCATTACATCATAATAAGTAGGAACATTCATATGTTGAGGCTTGGTAAATCCCCTTGTTGACATTAGGATTAAAATCAGACATACATCACTGTAAGCTCATTGTCATGTTACCTAGTGATCATATACCTATCACCCCAGAAAACACCTATTTGAAGTTATCATCAAGGGAATAACATGGACAAATAGTATACTAGATGTTAGGTTTAATTTCTCTATATCCAATATCATATAAAGTTGCAAAATAGTCAGCCAAAGTAGATTTGTAAGCATAGAACATATGATTCTGAATGTGGCAAGGTTCATACAATAGTAGATGCAATAAAGAGAATAAAATTGGGTAGCATGCCTACTCCCCACACCCTAGAGGGAAGACTACTCATGACAACAATAATTAGATTAATAGTGGAAGAAGGGAATAAAACCATTGTCATAGTAGATAATGAAGGAGAAGTTGTGGTGTTCAGACGTCGGTCTTCAAGCTTGGGGTTGATTATTATCATCACTGGGGAAATATTTCTCCTTGATGTTTGCCATAGAAGGTCTTGGAGCCGTGTCTCCCTTCACATGATAAGGTTCTTCAACACTTGGCAGTTGTAACATCCCAGGATTTGAGGCCTCAGATAAAACACTCTTAAAAGGAATGATTGGACTACCCATATCACCAAGGTGCACCTCCTTTTCCGGGAGCCCATCTCTAAAGAACTCCATAGTTAAGTGTGCTCAGCTTGGAGTAGTACTAGGATGGGTGACCAGTCGGGAAGTTGATCCTGGCTTGCGCGTGAGTGGACAAAAGCGTGCAGTTAAGGCTAGTGGTGGTCTGTGGGGCCAGTCGTCATTCCTGAAACTCTACTAGAGCCTTGGGCAGTGGGCCCGGGCATTACAAATGGTATCAGAGCCAATTCCCCTCCAGTAGCTGGGGCCCACATGGGCATGTGACATGCCGGTCTTGAGCCGTGCGGTCCAGGCATGTAGGAAAGGGATGTCCATGGTTGACGTAGCCACCCTTGCGCTGGTATTCCGTGATCGGGAGCTGGGTGTCCATGGGCCATTGTGAGTCTGCACTGAAATGGGGAAGAGATTATGAGGCCTTATAGTTGAGCCTTGACGAGGACGTCAAGAGTCTAAGTGGGGGATATTGTAACATCCCAGGATTTGAGGCCTCGGATAAAACACTCTTAAAAGGAATGATTGGACTACCCATATCACCAAGGTGCACCTCCTTTTTCGGGAGCCCATCTCTAAAGAACTCCATAGTTAAGTGTGCTCAGCTTGGAGTAGTACTAGGATGGGTGACCAGTCGGGAAGTTGATCTTGGCTTGCGCGTGAGTGGACAAAAGTGTGCAGTTAAGGCTAGTGGTGGTCTGTGGGGCCAGTCGTCATTCCTGAAACTCTACTAGAGCCTTGGGCAGTGGGTCCGGGCATTACAGCAGTGGTGGAAGTGTCGTTCATGGATAGAAATGAACAATGAAAGCTATATGTAGATGCTTGGGATGGATTTGGGCAACTTGATGGCATCAAGAGTGAATCCCTTTTCATGGAGACCTTATTTTATATTTATAGATGACTCTAGGGTTTGAACCCTCTCAACCTTCTATTATTAAATCATCATCTGCCATAGATTCAAAGAGGCAACTATGTGAGAGAAGATAAGTTACTCCCACGTTTTGGAGTTCTAATATGTTTTTCAAAGTAGGACTTCCATCAGAAGGCGATGCAAGAGCTTCATTGGTTGACAACCATCCAACAATCTCATAGACAAGCAAAGTCATAATTTTTGTCAGTGGATGGAGTAAGTATTTCCATCAATTGAGGAAGTGCATAACTCCCATTAGAAGGAAGATGTTGGCGTTCCATAGATAGATGTGATTAGGACTCCCATCTATTGGTGAATGGAGGTTCTTCATTTGTATATGGAAGAACTTCTTGGTAGATGCCATCTTGGATTTTCATCTATTGATGCAGGCAGATTTTTCATCAATGTGCAATTGCATTACTTTCACTGATTGATGGAAGATGGTATTGTTGGGTTTTAGGGGAGACAAAGAAGGCAGTAGAAACAAAAATTTTCTCCTCCCCGAACCCAGTATAAAGGAATCACGTCAACGTCTATACAGTAGGAAGGATGGTTTGTAGAAACATACCTTATCCCGAGGCTTGCTCGGCGACGTTACCTCACGGCTTGTGCGGTCTTCACCTCTGGTCTTGGATGGTGTCAGTGCAGCTCTTGGTCTCACCGGGACTGTCAGGATTGACATATGTCCTCCGAGCGGCATAAGTCTCCCACCTCTGCAGTAGTCCACACAGACCACCTGGAACTCTGATCGCCTTGTCGCACAAGGCACCGGAAGGAGTCGCACCCTGCTGTCAGTGTACTAGTCACCGACACACTCTCCTGCCACCAGTCACTTTTCTGCATTTGTCTTTCCCTTGTTGTGCCTCCCTTATCGGGTAGCACTTTCTCGAGCTCTCCTGGTTACCACAACCAGAGAGAACAACAACTTTGCAGAGCAACTAGTGTTCTGAGTTGTACTGTCAGAGAATCCCCCAATACCCCTATATATAGGAGGGTCATGGGACAGGGTTCTCTACCCCGGGCAATGCGGGATTAAAGGAGTAGAAGGGTTTGAGATTTTCCACAAAATCTAACAAACTGCGCTAGTTGAACCGATCGTTTCAACCCTGAAATGATCAGTTGGTGACCTCAGCTGATCGATTCACACTTGAACCGATCGTTTGGGGCATCTGAGCTGATTAGTTCATGCTTGAGTCGATCAGTTCATGCTCGTGTCCAACTCGAATTGACTTTCATGTTCGTTTCCAACTAATCATATATTAATCGTTGTCCAAATCAAATTTGACAAGTGAAATGAACTCGGTTGGTCACCCAACCAGTTCAACACTTTGAACCGGTCAGTTCATCGACCTGAGCCAGTCGGCTCACCAGCCTGAGCCAATCGGTTCATCTCTATGAGCCGATCGGTTGGGGCAGCAGATCAGTCAATTGTAGTTTCAATCAATCTGATACTCTAATCATCTGATCCAACACCTTGAACACTATGATTTTGAGCTATCAATCGTTTGGGTGTTTAATTGAACTACTAAAATCCTTTAGTAATCAATCCAAATAAGATTTATGGAGAAACTCCTCTTTCAGAAATATGTCCTAGTGCGTGTGACCCTGCAGGTCCATTTCACATTGGCAGTGAAAGTCCATAACACTTATGACTTCACAAGCAAAGAGCGGTGCCTAGTCACACATCAGTGCTACCCAAGTGAAATAGAACGTTGGAGAACAACTTTCAATCCTACAATCTCTGAATGTAGTTACAGTGAATGTATAATTCCTTTGTCACTATTGTCCTGAATGAACTCAAGGCATGGTACAATCATCCTTTCAACATTCATCCATTTCCTTGATCTCAGAGCAGACTGGGTGAGATGTGTGTGACATCAATATCACATATTGATTCACACATGCATGTGCATGCCTTTCTCAATCCTACTCATCAAGTGGCCATGGACATCAAACTCCCTTAGGAGGGACAAATCCCATATCTATCACTCACCCCTCAAAAGCCCCATGTTTCAAAGCCACCCAATCATCACCTTTATAACAACCCATGTTTTAGGATTACATTTGATGATGTCAAAGTGTACCCAACGACATGTGTTGAGTGTAGTCATTTCAGGTCGAAGAATCACACTCACCACCATCACTGTGAGAGCTGACTGTGACTACCAAATCATGGTTCCATGTGTCACTCTCACGGTGGGTCTGTCTGATACACTTGTTCTCTAACAAGTACCTATACGCTTGGTTTGATATCACTATATCATGACTAATGAGATTCTGTCATCAACCAATACACAATCTAGTCTTTAGTGTTATTGATGTCTATGGTTATTTCCACAATAACAACTGACTAGGGACAAAATAAGAATGTATACTCTTAACATCCGTATGATCTCATCGTTTAGGTCCTTAACCTAAAAGCATACGTCATCGAGTAAACAATTCTTTAGACATCTATCATGTTACACTATCATCTCAGAAACAGTTAAAACATATAGATCGGAAATTGCCTTTACTATTATTCAAATCATTTACAAAGTATCCCATTACAATCATCACATGACTTGCTCAATGGGCATACATACCAACAGACTCCCACTTGCACTTAGAGACAGTCACCTAGGAACCTCAGTCTGTATGACCTAGCATGACCGTCATGCTTCTAATGAGAAAGGGCCTTAGTCAGTGGATCATCTATGTTGTATTCAGTTGGTACTTTGCAAATCTTCACATCTCCTCACTGTACGATCTCTCGTATGAGATGGAAGCGTTGCAGTTTGTGCTTGGACCGCTGATGTGATATGGGCTCCTTAGCTTGAGTAATAGCTCCATTATTGTCACAATAAAGCTCAATTGCATCACAACTACTGGGAACTACACCAAGTTCAGTGATGAACTTCCTGATCCACATAGTTTCCTTTGCTGCATGTGAAGCAACAATATACTCGGCCTCTGTAGTAGAATCGACAACTGTTTCTTGCTTGGAACTCTTCCATCTCATAGCTCCATTGTTTAGGCAAAATACAAATCCTGATTGCGATCTGTAATCATCTTTGTCGATTTGAAAGCTTGCATCGGTGTAACCCTTTACTACCAGTTCTTCCTTGCCGTCGTATACAAGGAATTGATCCTTAGTCCTTCGCAAGTACTTGAGGATGTTCTTTATGGCTATCCAGTGAGAATCCCCAGGATCAAACTGGTACCTGCTCGTCATGCTGAGGGCATACGAGACATCTAGGTGTGTGCACAACATGGCGTACATGATGGATCAGATGGCTGATGCATATGAGATCTCATTCATACACTCCCTCTCTTCATAAGATTAGGGACATTGAGCTCTAGAGATGGTGACTCCATGTAGCATGGGGATGTTGCCTCTCTTTGAGTTCTCCATGTTGAACCACTTCAGCACTTTGTCAATGTACGTGCTTTGACTTAGTCTGAGAAGTCTTTTAGATCTATCTCTATAGATCTTAATACCTAGAATGTAGGATGCTTCTCCTAAGTCCTTCATTAAGAAAGTATTCCCAAGCCAAGTCTTTACCTTCTCTAAGGCTATGACATCATTCCCCATGAATAGTATGTCATCCACATACAATACGAGGAATGTGGTCGTTCTCCCACTAACCTTCTTGTACACACAAGGTTCATCTTCATTTTGAATAAAGCCAAACACTTTGACTTCCTCATCAAATCAAAGATTCCAACTCTGAGATGCTTGCTTCAATCCATAGATTGACCTTTGTAGCTTACAGACTTTATTGGCATTCTTTGGATCTACAAAACCTTCAGGTTGTGTCATGTACACATCCTCATTTATATTCCCATTAAGGAATGTGGTTTTAACATCCATTTGCCAAATCTCATAGTCATAGTAAGCCGCAATAGCAAGCATGATCCTGATGGACTTAATCATGGCAACTGGAGAAAAAGTTTCATCATAGTCAACACCTTGAACTTGTCGGAAACCCTTTGCAACCAATCTTCCTTTATAATTTTGCACATTGCCATCCATGTTAGTCTTCTTATTGAAGACCCACTTGCACCCTAAGGGTTTTACCCGTTCAGGTGGTTCCACCAAAGTCCATACTTTGTTGGAGTACATGGATTCCATCTCAGATTTCATGGCCTCAAGCCATTTCTCAGAATATGGTCCCTCCATAGACTCTAGATAAGTAGTTGGATCATCATCTATGATCAACTCACCGCCTTCCTAAGTCACAAGGTATCCAAACCTCTCAGGTTCATGGCGTGTCCTACTAGATCTATGGGGTCCTTGTGTTACTTGAGGAGATTGAGATTCCACAACACCTTGTGAACCTCTATGTTCCTCTTGTACATCTACTGGTTTAATGTTTTCTTATTGGGCTTGAACCTCTTCAAGCTCTATTTTCTTCCCACTATTTCCTCTGGAAATAAATTCCTTTTCTAGGAACACAGCTGTCCTAGCAACAAACACTTTGTTGTCAGTAGGGTGGTATAAATAATATCCCCTCATTTCCTTGGGGTATCCAAAAAAATAACATTTATCGGACTTGGGCCCAAGCTTATCAGGAAACATTTTCCTGATGTAAGCCTCACAACACCAAATCTTAATAAAAGACAAATAGGGACGCTTCCCGTGCCATATCTCATATGGTGTCTTTTGAACCGATTTAGATGGTACTCGGTTAAGTGTAAACGCAGCGGTTTCAAGAGCATGACCCCAAAAGGAAATAGGAAGATTAGCAAAACTCATCATTGATTGCACCATGTCCAGTAACGTGTGATTCCTTCTTTCAGACACACCATTATGTTGTGGTGTTCTAAGCAGAGTCCATTGTGATACGATACCACGGGCTCACAGAAGGTCCTCAAACTCCTGGCTTAAGTATTCTCCACCTCGATCAGATCGAAGTGCTTTAATACTTTTACCAAGTTGGTTTTGTACTTCATTCATGAAATCCTTGAACCGTTTAAGGGTTTCTGACTTATGTTTCATCAGGTACACAGAGCCATACCTACTGAAGTCATCAGTGAAGATAATGAAGTATTGATACCCATTTCTGGCATTAGTTCTAAAAGGCCCACATACATTAGTATGTATGAGTCCTAATAGATCACTAGCTCTCTCACCTTTACCTGAAAAGGGAGTCTTGGTCATCTTGCCCAACAAACAATATTCACATGTCTCTATTGATTCATAATTAAAAGAGTCTAGATAACCATCTTTATGGAGTCTAGAGATGTGCTTCTCATTTATGTGCCCTAGACGACAATGCCAAAGATATGTTTTTTTTGAGTTGTTGAGTTTTTGCCTTTTGGTGTTTACGTTGTATACACTTGTCTCTAGATCTATCAAGTATATACCATAAGACATTGAGGCACTACCATAAAGGATCCCATCTTTTGAAATGGAACATTTTCCATTCTTAATGAGAAATTCAAAACCATCCTTGTCTAAACAAGAAATGGAAATGATATTCCTATTTATGGCAGGTACATAATAGCAGTTCTTCAACTCTATTATTAGTTCACTAGGTAGAGTTAACTCATAGGTTCCTACGGCACTGGCGGCAACTGTTGCCCCATTGGCAACATGTAGTTCAACCTCGCCTTTCTCTAAAGGCCTACTTCTCTTAAGATCCTTCACATTTGAACAAATGTGAGATCCACATCTGGTATCAAGTACCCATGACAAAGAAGTAGTAAAGTTAATCTCTATCACGTATACACCAGAAGTAGAGATCTCTATCTCTCGCTTCTTCTTCTATCGTTCCTTCCATCCTTTCCATGCAGAAGACTCTGACATTGGTTTGGCGAGAGAACCCTTCTCTCCCTCACCTTTGTCCTTGGACTTTGTTCCATTGATCTTCATCAATGAATTATCCTTCTTCTCAAACAACACATTAAGCGTACATGGAGTGGATTCAAAGGCTACTGGTATTTCTAGATTGTGCAAAACACTTCTCACAATCCCCAACCAGTTATGGAATTTATTCTCAATTAATTTGCCCATTTTAAAAGATGATTATTTTGCCATTCTATAAGAGAAAATTACATTTGTCAAAACTCCTTTTGATTTGATTTTATTTGAATGAAATTTGATGATAGTTAATTAGGCCTTTAATTAATTACCGCTCCTACTATTTTGATTCAAATTAACAACCCTCACCATCAATTTGGAAGATTGCAGCATACAATCTTCTAGTGGGTTAAGATCCAGAAATCATCTCAATCATGGACCAGCTAGGGTTTTCACCACAACTTAGATCTTCCAGGTAGGCAACTCTTGCCAATCGCATCATATGCAACTCTTGAAATATGTCATATGCAACTCGTTGCCATGATCACCTCCATGCCTCAAGGTACTAGATCCTATCTAGGTCACCTTGTTAAGTCTGACCCAAAGCCAACACGATGAATATGCACCCTGCTAGGGCAGACCCACATATCCATCCTTCACGCTTCCACGAGATAGACGGTGTACCACGCTAGGGCGTGTCCACACTTGGTCGATCAAGCTTTTCACGTGTGTCACATTTGGAAGGCATCTAAAACTTTAATATTTAATGAGGGATTTGGTTTTATAGGTACATATACATATCCAATCACCACAATACATAGTACGAATCATATACATGTTATATACCACAGAAAACATGAAAATGATAAAAGCAATGATTATGGCCATCCTAACGTGTTTCCTCGAGCTAAGAGGAATCACGGTCATCTAGGTCCACATCACATGCAACCTGTACAAGATGAACTCTATGCTTTTCCTTTCTGGGTTTGATCAACACATCTCCATGATTTATCGACTCACCATCAGACCGGTTGGTTGGGTGCCACCAGCCGATCGACTGGCACCTCCAGCTAATCGGTTCACTAGTCATCGAGCATCTCCTCAGGTCGCCACCTGCTCGTCTCGCTCCTCGAATCGGTCGTCAAGAATGTCAACCGATCGGTTCACAATATGAATCGATCATCTCTGTCGTCGTCAGGTTGTCCGCCATTCTTTGACATTACAGGAAATAAAATATCTATCCTATTTTACATTTGAAAAAGGAAACCCCGAGTTACATTCGGGGGGGAGCAAAGGTAGGAAAGAAATCTGGAGTTATCTTGAGTTACATCAGGAATAGGAGATAGGTAATCAGTGCGCAGACCGAGATGCAAGCAACTACATCCAACCAAGCACACATACATAAGGTTTATTGGCCATAACCACGCTATTCCACCAAAAAACTCGTTTAAGGGCGACGTGTATTGAGTGCATTCATATTACATATCATATATGTATTTTGGGATTTGTGGATTTAGGATTGGACATACATAAAGCCAATTTTATTCACATCGTATGCAATAAATAAAGGCGATAAACTGAAATTGATCACATCAATAATCCTAAAGTATAGAGAAATTGATGTGGCTCTGATACCACTGTTGGGTTTTAGGGGAGACAGAGAAGGCAGCGGAAACAAAAAATTTCTCCTCCCCAAACCCAGTATAAAGGAATCGTGTCAACGTCTATACAGTAGGAAGGATGGTTTGTAGAAACATACCTTGTCCCGAGGCTTGCTCGGTGACGTTACCTCGTGGCTTGTGCGGTCTTCACCTCCTGTCTTGGACGGTGTCTGTGTAGCTCCTGGTCTCACCGGGACTGTCGGGATTGACAGATGTCCTCCGAGCGGTAGAAGTCTCCCGCCTCTGCAGTAGTCCACAGGACCACCTGGAACTCTGATCACCTTATCGCACAAGGCACCGGAAGGAGTCACACCCTCCTTTCGGCATACTAGTTACTGACACACTCTCCTGCCACTAGTCACTTTTTTGCAGTTGTCTTTCCCTTGCTTTGCCTCCCTTATCGGGTAGCACTTGCTCGGGCTCTCCTGGTTACCATAACCAGAGAGAACAACAACTTTGCAGAGCAACTAGTGTTCTGAAATATACTGTCAGAGAAGCCCCCAATACCCCTATATATAGGAGGGTCATGGGATAGGTTCTCTATCCCGGGCAATGCGGGATTAAAGTAGGAGTAGAAGGGTTCGAGATTTTCCATAGAATCTGACAAACTACGCCAGTTGAACCGATCGTTTTAACCCTGAAATGATGTTGGTGACCTCAACCGATCATTTCACACCTGAACCGATCGTTTGGGGCATTTGAGCCAATCGGTTCATGCTTGAGCCAATTGGTTCATGCTCATGTCCAACTCGAATTGACTTTCATGTTCGTTTCCAACTAATCATATATTAATCCTTATCCAAATCAAATTTGACAAGTGAAACGAACTCAGTTGGTCACCCGACCAGTTCAACACTATGAAC
This sequence comes from Alisma plantago-aquatica, assembly GCA_963693085.1. Classification (NCBI taxonomy): domain Eukaryota; kingdom Viridiplantae; phylum Streptophyta; class Magnoliopsida; order Alismatales; family Alismataceae; genus Alisma; species Alisma plantago-aquatica. Next base: position 242,153,165 of record OY856411.1, read on the forward strand.
CAATCGGTTCATTGACATGAGCCGGTCGGCTCACCAGCCTGAGCCGATCAGTTCATCTCTATGAGCCGATCGGTTGGGGAAGCATATCAGTCAATTGCAGTTTTAATCAATCTGATACTATAATCATCTGATCCAACACCTTGAACACTATGATTTTGAGCTATCAATCGATTGGGTGTTTAATTGAACTACCAAACTCCTTTCATAATCAATACAAATAAGATTTATGGAGAAACTCCTCTTCCAGGAATATATCCTAGTGTGTGTGACCCTGTAGGTCCGTTTCATGTTGGCAGTGAAAGTCCTAACACTTATGACTTCACAAGCAAAGAGCGGTGCCTAGTCACACATCAGTGCTACCCAAGTGAAATAGAAAGTTGGAGAACAACTTTCAATCTTACAATCCGTGAATGGTGTTACAGTGAATGTATAATTCCTTTGTCACTAATGTCCTGAATGAACTCAAGGCATGGTACATTCATCCTTTCAACATTCATCCATTTCCTTGATCTCAGAGCAGACTGGGTGAGATGTGTGTGACATCAATATCACATATTTATTCACACATGCATGTGCATGCCTTTCTCAATCCTACTCATCAAGTGGCCATGGACATCAAACTCCCTTAGGAGGGACAAATCCCATATCTATCACTCACCCCTCAAAAGCCCCATGTGTCAAAGCCACCCAATCATCACCTTTATAACAACCCATGTTTCAAGATTACATTTGATGATGTCAAAGTGTACCCAACGACATGTGTTGAGTGTAGTGATTTCAGGTCGAAGAATCACACTCACCACCATCACTGTGAGAGCTGACTGTGACTACCAAATCATGGTTCCATGTGTCACTCTCACGGTGGGTCTGTCCGATACACTTGTTCTCTAACAAGTACCTATGTGATTGGTTTGATATCACTATATCATGACTAATGAGATTCTGTCATCAACCAATACACAATCTAGTCTTTAGTGTTATCGATGTCTATGGTTATTTCCACAATAACAACTCACTAGGGACAAAATAAGAATATATACTCTTAACATCCGTATGATCTCATCGTTTAGGTCCTTAACCTAAAAGCATACGTCATCGAGTAAACAATTATTTAGACATCTATCATGTTACACTATCATCTCAGAAATAGTTAAAACATATAGATCAGAAATTGCCTTTATTATTATTCAAATCATTTACAAAGTATCCCATTACAATAATCACATGACTTGCTATATGGGCATACATACCAACATGTATTCCTTTAGTTGTCAATCGATGGAAAAGATGAGGGTCATCAATCATTGAGCATGACTTTCCATTCATCCTTGATAGGTGGGGATTCTATCAATTGACTACCAATGGAAGCGTTGGATGGTGAGAATTGATGTCAATTCAATTAGAAACAAATCCTCCATGGGGGCCATTAGCATTGGTCGATGAGCTATGTTGATGAAGTTGTGGATTGAGGAAAACATCAAAAAATGAAGCAGCATATCAAAGAAAATCTTTTCTAATATCTAAAATTTATTTGGGCCCACTAGTCAGTTAGCGGGATCACATTGGTCAATGAGCCTATATTGATGAAGTTGTAGATTAACAAAAATGTCAAACCATGAAGATGCATATCATACTTGGAACAAATGTTTGAGATCCTTTTGAGTGATTATGATAGTGTATCATAGTGAACTCATGATTAAGGCATGGTGATGTCTAAATCAAGAAGGAATCATACTCTAAGGAGTTAGAGAATGACTATCAAACCCATGTTTCTCTCGAATTTGACGACACATTGAAGTTTGGTGAAGTCTTCCTCACCAAATGCCGTATTAATCCATTTAGGATTACTCTGAGCATATGCCATTTACTCTTTAATCATATACCATGCAATGATTATCAAAACCAAATAAATAAATATATATAAGCTTTTGCTTAATAACCCTCAACTTTGCTGAGATCATAGGACATGTCCTGATCTTTGCAAAATCCTGGATAACGTTTCCAGCTATTACGACCGTCAAAACCACGGGTTGGGTTTTTGTTTCTTTAACTTTGTCGACCTGCGACGGTGAGTATTGATAGTTGGAGAATTCCAAATGCTAACTTTACTCCTTCAAATACTAGCCCCTACCTCCATGGCAAGACATCATCATAAAAAAAGTCACCAAGTTGCCTAACTCAATCCTAAACATTTGCGTCTAGTTTTCATTTATTGATGTCATCGATCGATTGACTCCTCTATTGATCACCACTCCACCTTTTCTAGACTCGGCTTTGAAAGAGGCAAGTCTAGTGTTTCCTCCATCAAGACTTCAAGGTACAAACCTCAAAAGATTCTAGGTGAACGACGCCCTTCCACCATCAAGGGTTGTTGCCATCATCGATCCACCTACTATGTCCTCACACACACGTTCATGCCAAAAGAGGGAAGACAACAACCACTAGGGTCACCCAGACAAACATCTAGGGTGCTCATTGTTGCTTCATCAACCACCCTCATTTCCAAGTGTAAAGATAGCACAAGCACACACCACAAATGCAACTTCATTTTTAACTGAGGTAATTGCTTTTCCCTCTCCTTCCATGTTAATTGTGTTACTATTACGACAGGTGAGTAGTCCCCTCACTAGGGTATCGAGAGTAGCCTTACTACTCATTTTTGTTCCTTTTACTGCAATTGTACTTGTATGAACCATGATATGTTTGATCATACATTTATTGCATTGCTTATGTGTTTGGCCAACATATATATATGTTTATCACATCTTGGATGTAGATAACTTTGAACTTAAGATCCAGGTAATCATGTGTTTTACATTTAACCACGATGAGAATTTCAAATATGTGTTTTCTAAGGCAATGGTACATGACCTCTTGGTAAGCAACAAGTAGCTTAGAGTGATATATGTCCGAGTGTAATCCTCATTCTAAAAGGATTGGATTAACATATGTCCGAGTGTAATCCTCATTCTAAAAGGATTGGATTAACCCAACGCCAATGTTTGTACGTTAATGCTTATTAATGCTGCAATGAGAGAGTCGATATAGGTAGTGTTGGTGAAATCTATCTACCCCAGTGTATCCATTGATTGACTTATACAGACTTTTATTTAGCATATTTATTGCAATCTTAGCATAATCAACCAATGATCAACTTTTATGACAAATGCTAGTTCTTGCTGAATATTTTTTTCTTAAATATGTTGTCCTTTAAGTTCGATCATTGTTTATACTACGATAAGATCCGCTTGCGGGTAGGAGATTGTTCGTACACTTGTGTTAGATAAAATTAGGATTTTTAGATCCTCGTGAATTTGAGAATATAAAAGAAAAACTCCTCAAGAACAAATATTAGAATAATTAATTTGATAACTTGAGATGGATTGCTCAACACATAATTTTTTTTTCCTTTCAAAATTATGGGTACAAACTAAGGTTATGTTTGGTATGTGGTGAAAAAATTGATGGTGATGTGGATGGAGACGGTGGTGGGGAAAAGAACAGTAATGGTGATGGGGAAGTTGCTAAAATGTATTGTTTGGTAATATGTGCATGATCACAATGATGCATATAAAAAAAAACTTCAAAAATATTGTTTGATATAGGAACATAGGACTCTACACGTGTCTGAATAAGTAGTGAAATCTTAAAAGAAACTTATTTCACCACAATTAAGTATGTTTTTTATGGAGAAAAAATTGATCAAATTTCACCATAAATTCACTATGATTTCAACCTGATTTTATCACCGTGGCAAACACTAAAGTTCGCGGACTCTTATACTCTATCTGGTTTGATGCCACTGTTGTATCGAGTTATACCTATGGGTACCAGGGCCAATACCAGCGGAATCGCTGTAGGATTAATCTTTGTGAAATGTAATATCTTCTCATATCATCCAGACTGGAACGCATCATCTCCGATCAGCTCTACACTGCACTGTCGTGTACTTGACAAGCATTTGTGCTCTTCCAAAACAATCCCATATCTGTCTTGAGGAGCACGGTGCAGTACGTGACCACTGTCGTGTACTAACCAATGTCATCGGGCCGCCAGCAGTACCGCACCAGCGGCACCATGCCTTCCTCGTCAAGAACCTCTTCCACGCTGCTAGTTCCTAACTTGTTCGGGGGACGGAGGAGTAGTGTCTTCGACTCGTTCCACCTCGACGCATGGGATCCGTTTGACGGTTTCCCGTTCAACTCGAATTCTTTCCTCTCACCCCCGGCCCGCCCACCGCGCCACCACAGGGGGCGAACTCCTCCGTCTCTTGGTTTCAAGGCCATGGGTGCCGATCCTGCTGAATCCCTCGGTACCGATCTAAGTGCACGGGATGGCATAGGAAAAGCGGCGGAGGCAGAGCTCGACGACGACGACCGCTCTGTTGTTGTCCCCGCGACAGCAGGCGGTGTTACGAAACAGCGATCAGAAGCTGCTCGAGGTAGAGCGCGTGCATAATAGACAATAAGAGAGATAGATGAAGCTGCTAGCTAGTAGGTAGAGATAATCACTGAATACTTGCATACTTGTTTCCTGGCGCCTCACTGCCGGGCCATATGGAGCTAATCAGCTCGCCGGCTGGCGAGGTATGCCACCGGCAGGGTGTTCGGTGTTTTGTCTCTCTGAGCTCGTACGTTACTTTGTAGACCCTTTCTCGTTAGAGAAGTTTGGTTGCAGTACACAGATTAATATGTCTGAATACGACAGAAACTAATAATAGCGGTACAGTTGCGTTCTCAAAGAAACCTTTTTTATTTTAGGTCTGTATCTTGGTGAATATTAGTCAGACTTGAGTGAAAAGTGATGGCAATTTGTTTCAGTGTAGTGATAGTCAATTTTGAAGCACTTCTACGAGGTTGCACGGCTCCTTCAGTGTATCCTTTCGCAATTCAAATCACATATGCTGCAGCCGACCGCACACCACACAAAAACTTGTGTACATATGTTGGCGTGTGTGAAGATAAGTGGACCCCTCGGATCTTCATATCACAATTCAATTCCAACCTTACATTCCATTTCAATCGACCCAATTCTATCCTATGGACGGAGCTGCTCAGCTGCAATGCTCATGCCAACATGCATTGAACAAAAGCCAAAATGTCATTCACTGGCTAAGAAGCAAAATAAGGCCAACGAGAAAAGGGGGGAGATTGAGGCCACACCTCTTCGTGTTGTTGAAACACTTAGCATCTCAAAACCAGAAGGCTAGCAGCCACTCAGCCAGTGTTGGCAACCATGGCTGCTGCTTCGGCCACCACGACCTCCTCTCCCCAGTTCCTAGTGTCTGCTTCACGCTCTCTATCAGCTGCATCCAGTGCTCGCCAACTGTTCTTCAGTCCCAAGAAGAACGGTTCCTTGATCCAGTACGGCTATGGAGGCTCCTCCTCCTTGGCTGCCTCTGTCAAGAGGATGGATATCCAGTGTGCCGCGGTGGTTGGGACTTCAGAAACCACAACCGCGGCGCCCAAGAAGAAGAGCAGCTATGAGATAACAACCCTCACCGGTTGGCTTTTGAAGCAAGAGCAGGAGGGAGTGATCGACTCAGAGTTGACCATCGTCCTCTCCAGCATCTCCTTAGCCTGCAAGCAGATTGCGTCTCTGGTACAGAGGGCCAACATCTCCAACCTCACTGGAGTCCAGGGAGCAGTCAACATCCAGGGAGAAGATCAGAAGAAGCTTGACGTCGTGTCCAATGAGGTAATTCTCTCTGACTCTGTTTCTCGGGGGGATATCCAATTTAAAATGTGTCTTCTTTGGTTTATACTTTTTTACATTTGTTTTAGTGTTTTGTTTGTTTGATATTCGTCAATGCAGCTAAATTATGTCAGTAGCCCACAACTTTTGTTTTATAGTGGAAGTCGTCCCCTTTTCTCTTATTTTACTAAACTACAAGCACGAACCTTTTAACCGTTTATCTGTATCTAAATTTCGTTTATTGGCACCGTTGTTTTTAAATATGCGATGCTTAATTTTGTATCTATGTTTTTCGTATTGCAAAGGGAAGACTTTTTCAGAGTATTATTGAAAAGCAAAACACGTATGTACACTTATGTAGGTGTTCTCTAGCTGCTTGAGGACCAGTGGTCGGACTGGGATCATTGCATCAGAAGAGGAAGACGTCCCAGTGGCTGTCGAGGAGAGCTACTCTGGCAATTACATTGTGGTCTTTGATCCTCTTGACGGTTCTTCCAACATCGACGCTGCTGTCTCTACAGGGTCCATCTTCGGCATATACAGCCCCAATGACGAGTGCCTCACCGACATTGGTGACGATGCAACGGTGAGTTAAAACGTTGACAATCTATAGTCCAATCTGGACTGGCGTAGGAACTTCGAATAAGTCAAATCATAATCTGCATATTTCATGATTGTGAATGATACACGCATCTGAATCCGCTGCTGCTCGTGTTGTTTATTATGCATGTTTTGGCAGCTGGACCAAGTGACAGAGCGGTGTATCGTCAACGTGTGCCAACCGGGGAGCAACCTCCTTGCAGCAGGGTACTGCATGTACTCCAGCTCCGTCATATTCGTGCTCACCATCGGCACAGGAGTGTACATCTTCACGCTCGACCCGATGTACGGCGAGTTCGTGTTAACCCAGGAGAATGTCCAGATCCCCAAGGCCGGGAAGATCTACGCATTCAACGAAGGCAACTACCAGATGTGGGACGAGAAGCTCAAGAAGTACATGGATCATCTCAAGGACCCTGGGCCGTCTGGGAAGCCCTACTCGGCCAGATACATCGGGTCACTGGTTGGAGATTTCCACCGAACGATGCTCTACGGTGGGATCTATGGGTACCCGCGTGACCAGAAGAGCAAGAATGGGAAGCTCCGGTTGCTGTATGAGTGTGCACCTATGAGCTTCATTGTTGAGCAGGCTGGCGGGAAAGGGTCGGATGGGTACCAGAGGATCCTTGACATCCAGCCTACTGAGGTATGCAGACTTGGTCGGATAGAATTGCCTTCGATCAGCATTCTAATAATGGTCTATTAATTGATATAGATTATGGTTACAATCACCACATGGTCCACATCCGCACACACCATCATCACAATGCACGCTCCACTATTGTTGATTATGTGGGACTAGACTATTCATATACTATATCCGTTGCTGTAATATTGCCCGTGGGAAGACAACGCCTTTGTATATATGATGAATGACTTTTCTTCATAAAATGCAGATCCACCAGAGAGTTCCCCTGTTTATTGGGAGCGTGGAAGAAGTGGAGAAGGTAGAGAAGTTCTTGGCTTCAAGTTGAGTGAATCCAAACGCTTGAGTGATGATGATGTCTGACCATTTCCATTGGGGGTATAATGCGAAAGAAAATGGGACACCCAGCATCTTGCTAGTTTTGTTCCCTACTTTGATATAATACTATACAACGGGAAGGACGGCTGTGTTAAATTTGCGTTTTTGTTTATCTTGTATGTGCACATTCATGATTATGAAAGCCAATCCCAATGCTATAAAGCATTTCGTCTTTTTGATATCGACATCAGACAGATGTTCCCCAACGCCAAGAATGAGATGCCGGAGAATAGAAATCGCTAAAAGATCGTCTTTTTTGTTTAAGAAAGTGCTTTGAAAGAAGAGGAATGTAATCTGCACGTCTACCTTGTGATCTGAACTGGATTCGTCTGAGGTCATAGCTAGCTAGCATCACATACCTCAACTGTGATTAAATAGGAAAACAGGGCAATTCTGTTTTGAGTTAATGCACCACTCTCAACTTTTTCCTCTTGCCAAAAACCCCTTTATTCCATTCCTTAGCTTTAGCAGCAAAGTTAGAAATGGTAATTAGAATATCCATCTCGCATCAGAAAAGCCCTCATGCTTGCTGCGTTGAAAGATCTGTGTTGGGTTAACATAAAGGGTGGAGAGAGTCAGAAGCAAAACCTTTGTAATTCTACAACTGCCCAAGGGAGCGAAGGAAACCAGTCTTCCTTGCATATATTTCTGTCAAGTCTTGCATAAAAGTTGCCTCATTTCCAAGTACTTTGAGAGCTGTACTTGATAAAAACAATCATATTAAAGTAGTTCGGATTATGTGAAAACCATCCTGACAGAGAAGTTGATGCTAGTATCTTCACCTTAGTATTTTTTTTTAACATTGGATCGGGGCTCCCATACATAAAACATTAGTGATAAGAAGATGCTTGCATTTTGGCGAGAGGATGTGATGCTTTTATGTGGTTAAAGATTATTACAAGGTCTCATTTTTCATCTCAGCACAACTGAATCCCTCTTGATAACTCAATTGATCAATTCTGCGTGAGTTTGTATGTCTTAGATCTCCCACCACTTCATCAATTTTATCCTTACTGATTCTAGATTCTTTGGTCCATAATGCCAATTATCAACGTCTTCTGAAAATCACTTGGTGCTCTTATTGTCTTAGTTCCCCAACCCACCTAAACTCTCAAATAAACGTGTTGTATTCTGTACACGATAAAAAATTGAAAGGGTAGATAATCAAGAGCGGGCCACCTCCATCCTCACGTGTTGTCATCACTTATCCATTCTTTTCTACAATTACCTTTCAAATCGACTCGTCAGTCAACAAAATTCATTCGAGATGTTTGTTATCCAAACCTTGACCCAATACATGCCTTGAAAACAAGAGTTTAGAAGAGCTTCTTTATTCCCTATAAATGCATAACTGCATTTCCCTCTCTGGTACCTTCTACGATTTTGTCTCCTCCAATGCGGAATGCCCCATATCCCAAAAATTTGATTGTTCACGTAGACTGAACAACATGTGATACCTTAAACCATTAAGGGCTTGTTTGGTACGCGGTGAATGGAGGGGAGGGAAAGGAAAGGAAAGGAAAGGGAAGAGAAGGGAAGGGAAGGAAAGGGAAGAAGCGTGGATTGTTTGGTTGGACAAAGTGATGGGGAGGGGAGGGGAGGGGAGGGGAGGGGAATGAAGGTGAACGGAAGGGAACAGAGTAAGTGTATTTTCAACCACTTCTCTCTCATTCTCTTCCCACAGAATTGGAGTGGAGACAAGCGGAAAGAAAAAGACTTGATGGAAAATATATTAAAAATAGTAGATGAAAATATAAAATAGAGAGAAAAAATAAATGATACGACGGGAAAAATCTGTATGGCCCACAATTATTGTGAATAGAGGAGTAGTATGTCAGGAATGTGTTACATCACTTGGATGACGTATGAAATGATGTATGAGTATTTGATAAATTTTGGAGATTTTTTTTATAAAAAGATATAAATGAAATAAAAAGAAACTAAAATAACAATTTATGTGTAACATATAAGGAAACTTAAAAGTTTGTATTTTTAATGAAACACAAAAAAAATATATAAATAATTGGAGAAAATGTGTTGGACAATGGTGGGAAGTACTTAACTACATGGAAGAAAAAAATTGTAAATACAAAAACATGAAGAAACCTACTTCTATGACCACAATTTTAAATATATAAAAATGAGTATTCTCACTTTTATAAGAAACATCTATTATGTGACACTATCAAAATATCATAAATAAATTGTATGTTGTCTTTATCTACATCTTATAATCTTATTTTTAGATCTATAGACTTTGCCAACCAGAAAGTGTTGGCAGCCTTATTTATTGTCAGCCCCTCTATGAAGACATTTTTGTAAAATAATGTATGTGAATAAATATATAAATACAATTATTATACGTAAAAGTATTTTTATATCACCAACGTTCCCACCTCGCTATATATTTTTTCATTGACATTATTTTTCATAATTTCCTTCCCTTCCCCTCCCCATGTTAACCAAACACATAACGTAAATGTTCTCTTCCCTTCCCTCCCTTCCCACTCCTCCCCTCCTTTCCCTTCCCCTTCGTTGAACGCATACCAAACACAGCATAAGTGTCTTTGAAGGAGTCCATTCTTTCTAAATTTGTACACATTTTCTCATTTTACCAACCAATTTCTATCTTTCTCAAAATTGAAGCTATAAAACGTTTGTTATAAATTCAGGTTCCAAAACTAGGTGAAAGTGAATATGTGATCAGTATTTTGGTTTTAAGTGGCTCTCAATAAAAAAAATTGGTAAACATTATAAATATTCACCACCTTATTTTTCAAGAGAAAATATATTAGCAAATAATGATTAGTCAAAGGTGAAAATTGTTGAAAACAATCTAGGTAAATTAGGTAAGCAACATTGTAACACCCCAACTCAATCCTAGAGTCTCTAGTTAAGGGTTGATTTATAGCGGGCAATTTGGGTTGTGTTTGGATAATTATAAGCTTAGTAGGTATTTCTTTCGAAACCCTTTTGGATGGCAGGCATCCAAGTGAGAAATTTTCATGGCCCGACATTAAACTTGATTTTTATATCTTTACATGATATACATTTGAGTGTTATGCACATTGACATGTGAGAGATAGTGTTAAATTGGCGGGTTTGGGAGGTTGTTGAGGTTGTACATTTGGATTCTGAAGACATTAGAAATATGTAAACCCATTCAAAGGAGTCCACATATGACATATGGTATGCTTTATGTAGAGTTTATGTCGGGTTTTACTATTCATACGAAATATGTTATTTGTGGAATAGAGGTCCAACCAAAATATGGGGTGATTTGTATTAGTACATAAGTTAGAAGAAGATGAGACAAATGATTCATATTCACTTAGACTTCATCAAATATATCATGCATCTATAGATCTTATTTGATTCAATCATATGGATTAGGAACTAAAGGATTTTTTTGACAAAAAAAGAAAGGTTAATAGAATACTTATTAAGGCACTCACGTAGGTGACAAGGCCCCCCAAGGGAGTGTGCTTTTCCATGTGTTTCACCTATTTTTTCCCTTATGTTATTTTCATGCATTTTTTGCATATTAATGACTTTAATGGTCTATTTCAGTGTCCTAGTGTTCAAAACATACATTCATGTAACTGTTCATAATCTTTGTCATCATCTAAATCTTAGTTCCAACCATGTTAGGGTCGGCTACATGGATCCTTCTTTTCCAGTCAGTTTTGTTATGGTCATATTCCAATCAAGATGTGAAATTCAAAATCTCTCTTTATAAGTTGTTCCCAATTTAATTTAGGTATGTCTTTACTTATGTTAATTGTGCTTTTCTCAATGACCTTGCTTCAAATAGGTGCATATGGGATTAAGAGAGAAAGATTCCGCCCCCTCTCCCATGCTCGTGGAGGAGGCCGAATGCCCGGGAGGGTGATAAATCAAGGCGGCAACTAGGATTCAAACCTTTGTCCCTTTGTTAGGGGACACCGTGATTGACCACTTGAGCCACTCCTTGTCAGCTTCAAATAGGTGCATATGTTAGTCTATGTTGCAGATTCCCATACCATCTTAAGTGACATTCATTGTAATGTGTCATTGATGCTCAATTCTCGTACTTTGTTCCTAGTATATTCAATCACCAAACAATCTTTTCTTGTCTTCCCACACAATAATCTCAACATATGTATTTCAGCCACATTTATAGTGTTGAGACCTTATTTCTTTACTACCCAAAATTCACTCCCATATAGCATTGTAGGCCTTATAGATATTATGTAAAACTTGTTTTCTAATCTGAGAGGGATCTTACGGTCACATACTACTCCAATTGCACTCCTCCACTTCAACCATCCTAATGTGATCCTATGATAAACATCATCTTGAACCTCAACCCTTTAAATAATAGAATCCAGTAAGGAAACTTATCTCATATTAGTACATCCATTCCATCCAACTTAACCCCACTATTCACAATTATGTATTGGATAAATGCATATATTCAGTTTTGCTTCTATTGATCATAAATTTGTTAGATTCCAATGCATTTCTTCAAAGTTCAACTTTATCATTCAATATTTTTATTTTTCATCAATCAATCCAATATCATCATAAAATAACATGCACCACGAGATATTGTCTTGAACATGCTTCATCAACTCATTCATAACAAGTACAAATAGATATGGGTTGAGTGTTGATCCTTGATGTGCCCCAATGGTGATAGGAAAAGTTTGTGTCTCTCCTCCTGACATCCTAACACTTGTAGTTGAGCCATCATACATCTTTAATCATATCAATACATTGGATTTGCACACTTTATTTGCAAAAAACTCCATAACAATTTCATGGTACTAGATCGTAGAGCTTTTGAATATCAATTCAAACCATATGAAGATCTATTTTGTTTTCTCTGTACTTCTCTATAAGCCTCTTTGGTATCAGAGCTTAGCTTAGTTGAGTCTGTAGGGACAATAGGAATTAGGATTAAAATGATAACTAAGTGATGAATAAGACACGAGCATAATGCATACTACCTGAATTTAGCATTTGGGTGCATGGTCAAGTATTCAAGTATTGGGGGAAGGGTAAGTGTGGAACTCTTTAATTGTTATCCTTCTAAGTAATCTGACCAAGTAGTCAGTTGGAAACAATCTAAATAGCACAATAAATATGAAATCATAATGGATAGAATGAGATAAAAGTTGATGAGATATGCAAAACTTGGATTAAGCCTAAATGTTTGATCTAAGACCATGTATAGAAGTGTTAAATGAATGATGGAAGGTACTAATATAACCACTTGAGAAAGATAAAAATGGTATCTTAACTCGTCAAAACTTGAGAATTTGGTGATTAAATAAAAACATATGACATTGTGAAGCTTATTTTGAATGTGAATAATGCAAAAGGAGTTCTTGAAACATCAAAGGACACTATGTATGGGTGAGAATTCAATATTGGAAGCTGAGATTCTAGAAAATGATAAGGTAAAGGAGAGAAACTCTGTGTATGGAGCTTTAATTATGTGTATCAGCCAAGGAAATCATAAAGTAGTTTGTAGAATATAAAATGAGTATAAGGAAGTTCGTGGAGAGTATGTGTTATGAGAAGGATTTTAGGTGTAAAGTTCATATAAGAAGAGGAGAACTCAAATGATAAGTGTGGTATGAGAAAATATATAAGAAGAATGATAGATGAACAAAGTGGAATTGAGTTAATCTCGGACCAACCCATGTATCTTATGAAAGAGTTGAGGTAAAATAATCATGATATAAAGAGAAGATTAAGTAGATTACTTAGGAAGCTATGTTTTCTAAAGAAAGAATTTCAATAATCATAAGGAATTGAAGTGAATCTGAAGAAAGATGAGGAGCTAGAAACCTTAACTGGGTACAATTTTTTATTATTGTCAAGGTTATGTGGTGATATTCAAAATAATTATTGATGTTGATTGCCATATAAAAGTGCAATTATAAGATCTTTTTTAATAATTGCAAAATCTATAGATTGATACTATGATAAAATAAGGATGAGCAGCGTGTTGATTGAATATGTTGTTTCTTAATCTTTTTGTATGATTAGAGGATGACAATTGATAAGTCATACATTTTGGGTGGAAGGCTTGTTTGACAAGAGCATGTTCAACAATAGAACAAATCCAAGATGGTGATCATTAAGAGTAAAGTAATAGTATGTGATATGAATATGTGTGATTATGATTTTTTTATGAATCTATATCAAGACAAGAGCTTTTACATAGATGAAGAGAATGGATATGGCATGGATCTGTCCATTATTTGGATGAGTTGCAAGAAAACACAAACTAATGTCCTGAATATAAAGAAACATAAATATGAAAATTTTATAAGGAAAGTAATTAATTGAGGATAAATGTAAAATGTGATCAACTTATCCTAATGGGTAAATGGAAAACGTGATAAAATGAGAAGAGACACAATTATGCTAAATAGTCAACAAGAATGAGAAATAAAGTACGATAATAATATTAATTCCTAATAAGATGTCAAGAAATTTATATAAGATAATGAATGATGCATAGATTGTCAAAAATTAGAATCAAATATAAAGAATGCACATGATGATCTATAAGAACTTCATGATAACCATGCATTAATAATGATGATGATGTTGCATAATCTATGCATAAGTATGTTTGACATGCATTTATGGGCTGCTTCATTGTTGGTTTCTTCCCTAACCTTGAGTCTTTAGGGGCAAAATCCTTTTGAGGGGTTTATGGTCATGAGACCATGAACCTAGCTTCATCTTAATTTTCTCTATAATCTTGATTGTTAGCTTAATCAAATGATTGGAAAAGACTCAAAGTTTGATTGAATAAGTTGAAACCCTATATGAAGTCAATTTACACTTTGTATTCCTTAGTTTCAAGTTATGTATAAGTTGTGGACTTAATTGTAAATTCAACATAACTTGAGGACCAAATTGCAAACTGTATGAAAAATACATTACGTTTATTCCTACTCTTACCTGTTTGAAACTTAAACTCAGCTTTTAAGAGATGACTCTATCTAGACTTCAATGTACTTTATTTTCCTTAAAATGTAATTTTCTATACAATTGTAGACTAATATGCAATTTCACCTTAATTTAGAACTTAAGTCAAAGTTTGAAAACATGATATCCAAATGCACGATAATATTCAGTATCTTGATATATTTCTTTGGTGTGATTATTTTGAACTTAGTTGGTTTGAGACTTCAACCCTAGCTAGTATGGTGGTGATGGTTGTTAATGATCGATGGTGTTTCTTGTGCTCTACCAATGGACTTTTTTTGCTTATGGAAGTGATAGACCAATCACAACCTCATATAGTATGATGAGAATGATTCCCAAACACATACTAATGCTAGTGACGTCAGTGAGAATGATTCTTTAGTCAATGGATGGTTTGCTATGACTAAGGGTGATTATAAACACTAACTATGGGTAGTTTTGACTTTTGAAATTATCCCCATTTTATAAAAAGCACCCCATTTGGCATCGAGACTTTTTTAGGGGCCCCCACAAAAAAAAGCTTATAGAATTGTATAGGGAGCCATGGATGCCAAAGAAAGCTCCTAGGAAGGGATGAACTTGGATGGAGCCTTGCATGTTGATGTAAGTGGATGCATGTTGTAGATCTAGATTCTTCAAGATGCTTCCAAGGTTGGCAATTTTGTTTCCAAACCTAATTATGTAACATACATCTTCTAGAATCTATTTTTTGTATTTTTCATCACCTCATCTTCCTCTTTTTTTCGTGCCCCATGGACTTCCATGGTGGAAGCTACTCCATCTATCTAAGGAACCCTCCTTTTTCCTCTTTTTGATCTAAGGGGAGCTAGATCTTAGTTGAGGTATGTATTTTAGGGCTTTTGGAGGGCTGATATAGGATCTGGAAGCCTATTCATGGTCTTGTTGAATGGAACTCATGATTATCAACATAACAGGGTAGTAATATAACAGTGTTAGTATTCATTTCCTGCTAGTTCATGCAAATCCCTAAAACTTGTTCAATACATATTTAACATGCCTAAAGATTGAATCTATGTGAATTATACTGCTTCCATGTGATATGATTTTGAACTGATATATCTTTTCCTATAATTTTCTTATGAATCTCTAATGAAATGGACCTGCTATCTTTGGTTTAAGGTGTGAAATCCGAAATTGTGCATTGATAGTTTAATTTGCCCTAAATCTTATTCTATGACCTCCTAATGTGCTAAAAGATGATGCCTTGAGAACTATTTTGGATGAGTGAACTCTATTGATGAAATTTTATATTATTCCTAACCTTCTGGAGTTACTCCCTCATGCCATTTTTCTGACCAAATAATCATGTACTTGTTGGATTTCGAAATACAAGTGAAATTGTTGCTAAATATGGCATCCTTGTGGTGAATTAGTATCACATGAAAGGAAAAATGTATATGAATGATATACTAAGTGATTAGGAGTTGATATCAAAAAAATTATGAGGTCTTAATATAACTATTTTTCTTCTAGAATTTCCTTTGAATTAGATTCAAAATCCCAAAGTAGGTCATCTATGCATGGAAGCGACACTTTTTATGTACAATAATTTTTCAATGAAACTCCCTCATACTTTTGATATTGAAAATGAAATTTTGTTTGGTGGTATGTAACTATAGCATGAAATGTAATACACAATTTCAAAAGGTTGTGATTTTCGTACGTTGTATTGAACCTAAAGTGGACTTATATGGAGGAATTACTTGTTTTATGTCTAGTATTGGGACTATATATCCTAATGGGTACATAAGATTACATTATGAATCATATGATACTACTTCAAGATGATTTTCTCAATAATATCTTTGATGAAGGTGAAATTAAATTCACAGTCAAGAAATATAACTATGTTAATGAGGAGGATATGTATCATAAAATAAATAACCAGATAGCCACAAAATAACTTAGGGGTGTCTATACTTGTTTGTAAGTTGTAATGAAGGTTGAAAGTATTTTATCATAAATAAATTTAGTAAGGTGACTGTCTACCTCACACTGTTACTATGTGTTATATGCCTCCTCTTTTCACAATATTTAGGGTTGAGTAGATGAGTTATCAAATATGACATTTAGAAGTATGTCGTGGATATTGGTTAAATGTATATACATTAGACTTGGTTCCTTGAGGTTTATCCCTCCTGTGAAATGGCATATGTGTCGACATTGGGATGATGGTTGGACGCAATGGTTAAATATAATTCATATGTGAATATGATTAAAGCATAATATGGGGAACAAAATGATGGTATTATTAAAAGTGAATGAGTTATGTGACCTTATGAATCGGATAACATTACCTCCAAATAATGGTTTACACCTTATCATAGCCAAGTAGAATCTAAAAGATACATGCAATGGGGATTGGTTGATTTTAATTAATGTTTCTCATAATAATGTAATATGAGAGTCCCTCATGATAATTTTACACTTATATAGTGATTATTAATCATGTTCTATGATCATGTCTAGTCTTTTATGATGATTTTGATCATTTCTATGTATGGGATAGTGGCATATATTTGTAATACTATTCACATGCTGATATGAAATAGTAGAAAGAGAAATTTCCTTTCTTTTACCTTGACTGAAGTTGATGTTCCATGAATAAATATGTTGGGTCTTGTTGTATCCAAGGATGATATGTTGGGCCTTGTTATGTCTGTGAATGCTATTATGGATATTTAATGGACAAGATTGACATGTTGGGCCTTGTGTGGCCAAATATGGACACTTGCATGTTAATGTAGTGCCTTGATATCTATTTTATACGTTTTATATCTTTTGGAGTTGCAATACTTGATTTATTTCCCTAATACTTGTAGGTACCTTGTATGTGTCTTGATTGATGGAGTCAAAAATAGAAAATTGGCTTAAATAATAAGTGTAACCCTAATCATGTATTTCCTTGTGAATGTAGAACTATCTCAGAGTCAAGACTTGCTGGTTAGTTAAACGAGTAATCCTCATGAAGGAGCTCAAAGTGGTATACACTTGAATATATGCAGGCACATGGAGGGTATATCTCTATCATACTGATCCTAAGGTTATGAAGAGATGTTGAGGCAATGTCTTGGATTTTATGTTATAAAGAGAGGATGTGGTCATTATACAGATTTGAGGGTTGTATACCATGGTTTTTGTGTCGTGTCCTGTGTAACCAGACAAACCATGTTTTTAGTAGGATATTCATTGTGCCCCACCAATAGTTGAGTCATTGTGCCACTATAGCCGATCACTCATATTGATTGAGGGGAAGAGATATTAAGGAGTCCAGTAATCCTAAGATCTTATCGATGTTGATTGCATCTTCACAGTGGTCATCTAGTAGTTTGAGTGGCACACCTCATACTACTAAGGGAAATAACAAAATATGTGTCACATCCAAAACTTTCATATATAATTTAAAAGATATAATGGGACTTTTCCCAAATAATAATTAGTTGAGGGGTTTGATACAAAAAGGGCATGAAAATATCCTTTTAGAGAAATAAAGACTATATATATATATATTTTCTCTCATATGCATGCTATAAATGAATTTCAATTAACACAAATGTTGAATATATGTTTTCCTTTTCACCTTTTCTCTCTCCTACAAAATAGCCATAAATCTTAGAGAAAGGCTATAAGGTGACTAGTTAATATTAATCTTGGGTTATGACTCAAGAATTCAACAATAGGAGTCTTTTCAAATTATATTACCTTTAAATAAATTTTAATTGAGATATGGGAATTATGGACTATAATATGTACAAAAACGAAACCTAACCTCACAAGAATATTCTAGAGCTTCTTATTGGCCTATGGTTCAAATTTGAGCTCATTTGACCCTTGTTTGACCATCCAAATTGAATTTAAAAGACTTGTATATAGGTTTTAATATAATTTCGTTTAATACAAGCAATTAAACATAAGGTCTATGATTTAATGCCTGTAACGCGTTACTGTTGCATTTAAATTTTTCGCATGCCTTTAACACCGTCTGATCACGATCCAACGATCCTCAGATCGTCACCTACCCCCGTCTTCCCCGCGGGTCAGGACTGTTTCACAGAGCTACCTCCATCGATCTCTCTCTCCCTCATTACTACACCGTTTCCCGAAATTCCTTCTCCTTTATGTCCGTGAGACGATCCCGAATCCAGCGAGCCATTACTCGCTCTCCATTTCTCTCTGTTGACGAAACGCCCAATTAGGGCTTTATCCCCTCGCGACCCCGAGATGTGCAGAGGCTGAGGTAGCCACCCTCATGCCTATATAACTACTCCTATAGCACCGTCGTCCCCCATCGATCGTTCCTCCACCATCAATTGGAATCGTAGGACCCCGAACCTCCCCGACCTACTCGAGATAGATCTCCAGCAAACCCGGCCTCGCCCCGACATCTCCGACCACCGTGGTTCAATTGCGGTCGTGGTGAGCATCCTTGGCTCTTCTGCTTTGTTTCCGACTTACTGGTTCGCCCTGAGTCTTCCCCGAGCAACGGGTCCTATAGACCGCTGAAGCGGCACTTGTAGGTGCTAGTCACCAAGCCATCTCCATGGCTCTACGACCCCGGAGAACTTAGCTTTAGAATCGCCCAACCTCCGCGACTCCGAATCCGATCTCGATGGTTCATTATTGCTGATTCTTCGGGTTGTTCGATCTCTGACTCTTCTTTCTCTGTTTTCCTTTGCTCTTCAACAACTGATGAACGATTGGCTCTTTTCTGGCATCAATGGTTCCTCATCTTCGGTTTAGGCTTGCGAGTTGTTTTTGCCTCGCCATATTTCTGTCGCCGCAGTGTTTCCTCCCCTGCTGCTCGATCCTGGCCTATGCCCGCCATGGCTGGAGCAGGTTCCTGAGCTCCACTACCCCCCAGCACCTGAGCCTTGGCTCGTTGGGTGCGGTTTCCCTTCAGGAACACAATGGGCAGGGTGACTCACTCAGTTGAGCACTGAAGTTGGCCCAAGATCGGAGCTTGCCAAGCTCCTGTCAGTCGTTTTCTTGCCATGGTTTGGGAAGGAACAAACCAGGTCAGGAAATGACCTTGGTATCCCTACCCGCCTATTTTGATGCATTTCACCGTCGAGGGTGTTTTAGGGATTTCGCCTTTTTTCCCCTGGTTTAGCCGCGAACCTCAGAAGGCGATCTTCGTAGCTGAGTTGGCTGAGCCCGGTTGGTCCAGCTCAGACCCGGCCCACTGGCTTGGGTCGAGTTTTATCCACTTGGCTTTTTTCTATTTTCTCATTGGTTAGAATTTCGAAAATTCATAGTAATTCAACCGTTTGTCGGAAAATTTCGAATAAATAGTCATTGGATTTGGTTTTTCGAGTAGAATACGATTTTAATATTTTCAGACCATGTTTTGATCTCCTGTTCTGATGTTTTGTTAGAAAACATGTTTGGACTCTTGAAAACCTAATCCTGCATCAATTTGATTTATGTGACCTTGGTCAACCTAGATTTTCTTAAATATAATAATGATGATTTATGAGACTGATCCGAATACACTCAAGCCCTAAGTCACCTAAGATCAATACTATGTATTGATTAATTATGTTTAATGATTATGGACAGGTTTGTAGAGCTAAGTCAAGGGAAGGTTAGACCTAGATCTGACTCAAGGATCATCCTTGCTCCAAGGTAAACGGGCCATGCTGCTGAGCACAAATATTTATGATTGCTTGCATGTTAGATATAAAATAGACATTATTGTTTCAAGTCTAATGTTATAATCATGTTCAGTATATCATTGCTTGTTGTTTGTCACATACTATGTCTTATGTTATAATGCTCATTGTTACCATGAAAGATTCATGAAAATCATGTTAGTAATCAGTGGGGAGTAATCCCTTCATGTTATGATTTAAAGAATCATGATTTATGTTAATGTTAACATCATGTTAATGGTCAAGTAATTGGAATTGAAATAGTCTTATTATGCTCCCGATTATGGACCTCAAAAGGGTCATTAAGGGCTTTCCTAGCATCAAGGGCTTTCCTAGCAATCATGTGCTCCTAAGGGGGCGTCACAGAGGGATGCATAAGATTTCTTTTCAATTATTTATGTTAATAATGATAATTCAAGAATGCTTAAAGTTAATTCATGTCAATTTTCCTTACATGTCAAGTATATTTACTTTGTTTATCTTATAAAGTGCCAGTACCGTTTACTGATGTGTTATTTTTCCCTTTTGCATGGCTGGGGACGTGATGTCCCCAGGATTTGGAGCAAGTAAGGACTCAAAAAGAGCAAGTCAAGATTAGGAGACATCAAAGAGCTTTCTGGTGGGGTGCCATCCATTCTAGGCGATCCAATCAAATAGAGTTGTTTATTATTATGTTTAGTTTCCCATGTTGAGGAATGATTAGAATTCTATACTTGTTGTTGTAATTCCCTATTCATATAATAATGTATGAATCTAAATGGTGAATTATTTGTTTACTTGCAATGATTACTCTTTTTGTGATAACCCTCCCCAAAATGCCAAGTACCCCACATTATGGATAATGTTGGGGATTAGGCTGTGCTTCCACTGGTTATGTATGTAACCCTAGGGAGGGGTGTTACAATATGTAACTCAGCCGTGTAGTATATTTGTTTTAGTTTAGTTGACGAATCACATTAATGTGAAATTGTATTTGTTTACTTATTGAAAGTATTGTATATGTTTCCACTCTATACAAGTAAGTGTATGGATTAGATATGGTTACAAGTTGAAACCCTTATTCTACTTTTTAAGTATATATCTATGTGATGAGAATACATACTTGATGTTTATATCATGTATAGAGATATTTTATTGTTGATTAACCTATATCAAAATAAGTTGACTATAATATGCTTGTAACAAATAAGATGTTAGCTTTGTTATATCATTCATTGGGACTGGGGTCTCACCCATGGTTTCCCACATCTTTGTAAGAGTGTTGGAGCAGTGGAAAGAAAGTGTTGATTAAGATGTAACAAGAGAGAATATAGTTAAGTCTACATTTTCCATGTACTTTCACTTTCCTAGGTGATGAGTGATAGTTGATGAGCTACATAATAGGTTGCTTTATGTGTTTCTTATGAATACAAGTTGTAGGTTGATCTAGCGCTTTTATGATGTTATATGATGTATCTCATGTTGTAGTCTTACTTTGACATATTTGATAAAGATATTTCAGCTTGTCCTCTTATCATGTCCTCTATTGGAATGGCTTAATGTGATGAAATACATTTATATAAGATGTCATGTGAAGTTTTTTGTGGATGTTTGAAATCAAATGTTTATGCAGATTTCCTTATTCAAAAAATTTCAGCTTGTTTTTTATGGACAATTGAAAGTTGAGTTTCGACTAAGGATTGTTCGTAATGTTCAATCATGGTTTGATCTTCAGGATAGGTCCTTATAGCCTCCTTACGAGGACAATAGCATTTGTTGTTGATCTTCCCTACATAAAACCAAACTGGTTGTTTGATGTCTTTGTTATCGATCTTGGCCTTTGCTCAATAATCATTCTACAAATCTTCATAGTGTGTCTCAGCAACTTGATACATTTGTAGTTTATGCATCTCTAAGCATACCCTTTGTTCTTGTAGAACGGGACTATTCTACTATTTCTCCATTCATTTGGCATCTTTGTTGTCCTTATAATATATTTAAACAAACTCATTAACCACATAGGTCCTTCACCCTCATACTCTTCCATACATCAATGGAAATGATGTCTGAGCCACATGCCTTTTCATTTTTATCCTTTACAAGGCATTCTTGACCTTAGATAGTGAAACTTATCATGTGTAAGTGATATATTGTGCATTCATGCCACCCACATCTCTTACATTATTCACAATATCTTGGTTGAAAATCTTATGAAAGTAGTTTCTTCATTGGTTCTTTATAACAATCCTTCACCAACACTATGCCATCTTCATTCTTGATGCCCTTCACTTGACTCTAATCTCTTCATTTCCTTTTTTCTTATATGAGCCATTTCATAAATATATTTTTCCCCTTCTCTATTGTCCAACTTCTTATATATCTCATCAAAGTATCTAGACCTTGCTTCTTGAACTTCCTTTTTAGCATCTTTGTTTGCTTTTTTATCTCTAAAAAGTTTCACCGTCTCTATATTTGGGCAAGCTCTTATGAATTTTCCTTTTGAGTTTAATAGCCTTATATCCTTCATCATATACCACCAAACCTCTTTCTATTGAGGCCCACACTCTATGGACTCTCCCAAAACCTCTTTGGTATTTTTTTTATATGGAAGCTCGTATTTTGTGTTATAAATTGATCCAAACTTATCTGGTAATCATAAGAGTTCAATATAACCCTAGTGATAATTACGCTTAAAAGTATCTTAATTATCTTATGGTTGATTATATTCCTAATATTTTTAGTCAAGTTTTCATGTATAACTATATTGAATTTGATTGTGAATCCATAGAATCAAGAATGAATCGAATCAAAGATGAAATCAAGAAGTTACAACCTTTGTAATTTTCTACAGAGCTTCCATTGGTTGACAATTGATGGACTAAGATTGAAGGTTTTTACATGTCATTTGATCAAAGGTTTCTCTTAATTTAAAGAAATGATGGTTACCCTAATGGTTCTAAAATGAAGGTTTTTCTAAGAGAACAATCGATGGTTTCACATAGCTCTCAGATCGATGGTTTTTTTGTGAATAGATCGAAGGAAGAGGTAGCCACAAAATGAAGGTATAGTTAGTAGCATCAACCAAAGGTCAAGTAGATTGGTAGTTTAGCGAGGAGTGACTTTTGAAGGATTTTCACAGAAGCATCTTCTGATGGATCTGCTGAGAGGTCATATTTTCAATGATTTCTATGTTATCACTGCCTATCAAAAGTTTGGTTAGAGTTAACCTTCCAATGGTTTGTCTAGATGACAACCAAAGTTTTTGCAAGATAGTGTTTTCCGATGGTTTGGCAGGATAGACACCTACTAATGGATGCACTGACAACCATCAACCAAAGATTTGTTAGCCAATAGTGACAACCGACAATGCATCTATTGAAGGCCTTTGCCAATAGAACAACCACTAAAGGTAGAAACCAAAGGTTTGCACCTTTTGATAGTTTATGTGTGTGCCACCTAGTTCTACCAATCACGATAATATTGTCTCTATATATAGTCGATGAAAACATATGGTAAGAGTATGATAAATACAGACTTTGATCCTTGTCCACCTGAGAACCCTAAACTGGTGGTGAGCGGTGAGTAGTGATCGTAGAGACAAACCGAAGGATGAAGACGAGGAAGATAATCTAATAAATGGAAATTGAAGGTTTCCATGTACTTGAATTTTGGTAAGAAGTTATAATCCATAGATTATATATTCTCATTGTGTCTCCATGCTTGGAGAACTCTATTCCATCGACTGAAGGTTTCTATTAATCATCATTCTTCGTCCTCTACCTCCATCTGAATTCTTTAGGTCTTGTTTACTCCCTAGTAAATGGGTTTGGATGAGATCTTGAGGTATGGAGCTCAGATCAAACTTGTGTAAGCTAGAATTTGATATCAGTAAGCGAGATCACATACAAGTGATTGGAAAATCACCTTCTAACATTAATTTATTATATATAGGTCTAAAATAATCATATTTATTGTGTTGGTTCTTACTTAGTAATTGCTATTGGGATTTTTTATGTATGCGTAGTAGTTTTCAATAGAGGAAATATATTAGTCAGTATATTGTGTTCTATGATATTAATATGTTCAACTAATGAATTGAACTGTGGTTCAATAGAATTCTAATAGTTTCTATTTTTGCAGATAATTACAATGATTAATGTTGAACATTTCATTGTCAAAGTTAGGGTAATAATAGCAATGATAAGTATATAAACTGGAGAAATTGGAATCATTAGATCATAGATGACTTGAACACTATAGAATCCTTCTCAGGAGGCATGCATTGTAGGAGGAAATTTGCTTCCCAACTAGAGGATAAATTTAGATTTAGATAGCCAGATCCTACCAGATAAGGGTGCATGGGTCTAAGCCAGTGAGGACAAACTCCTTACAATAGTGTGGTACCCAACATTAACCAAAGATGTTGGTGGTACCAATGATATTGGTTAGCTAGTTAACCTAGTGGAACCACGGATGCAGAGACAATCAAAGTGCTTTGACTCTCTACCTAAGTACCCAGGTTTAGAGGAGGAATCCATATATTCGGATGCTCCTATTAGCCACCGAGGCTAGATGTGGCGAGGCCCATTGCAAATAGGGTAGCAAGAGATTTTAGACTTAGAATCCTAGGCATTCTTCTAAGTCTTGTATAGTGAGAGTGTAGCTTGATGTCATTCTTTCACATGTTAAGGTACACCTCATGTGGGTCCAGGGCATTAAGTAATGGACTAAGGAACCAAATGGATAATTACTGATTTACTCTAATTAGTTGTTATCAATACTCATGCTATGTTTAAATGATTTGATTATTTTCAATTACCTTTTATAGTTTGCTTACATCCTAAACTGTATATACCTCTCATCTAATTTATCATGGTTATATTTTTATTTTCTATGCACTGATCCAGTAGCTCATACAATCTAAAAAAATATTTTTAGATAAGTGTCCATCTCTATAGGAGGAATCAAAAGCTAACTTTCATCAAGAGTAAACCAGATGAGGTGTTATGAAGAAAAAGTTAAATTAGTTAGTTGGTCTCTTATCCTTCCTTTGGATGCTAGGAATGAGAGAGTGAGAAATGAGAGAAATTGTAATAATTTGTACTTGGTATATATTAAGAAAGAACTCTTACTCTTATGTAAGCCAAACTCTATTGTAATGTTTCATGTTTTGCATAAACAAGATGTTATCTTTCTAGCTATCATGATGTTTCATTAGTTCTACCAATATGAAGAAAAGAAAAATGTAAGGCTGATTTCCAATGTGTGACTAAAATTAGATGGTTTATCTAATCCCTCCTTGATGGACCTAAACCCAGATTGTTGGGTTTGGTCCACGCCAGTTTTCCACATAGAATTAACATCAGAATCTAAGTTCCAAGTTCTACCCTTGATAACTTTATCATAAAATGTCAATTTATTTTCTTATTTAAGATTCCACCACTTGATCCTTCTATCTTGTCTTCCTTTATGCTTTGTTGATTTTCATGTTTTATCCAAATCACTAGATTATGTTGGATGATGAGTTCTTCCCCAATGATCACTTTACAATCCTTACATACTTTTTGATCTAGTCATTGTTCATACCTCTTTTTTTATTAGCACAAGTGCCAACCATTAGAGATAAATCATCAACCTAACCCATATTAAGGAACAAAACACTTCATTATCGACAAACACAAATAACACAATATATAGAAAACACAGGTAAAATTTTCCTTTCTTCATAAAACCTCACTAAGTAATGTAACGTCAACAACAACATAGTTAATCATCACAAATCATATCCAACTCCATCAAAATCTGAATATAAAATCTTGATACTCATATGCAGTTCAGTTTACATCAGTAACATATATATGAAACAACAAAATCAGTTTACTACCCATCCTGGGAAGAAAGAGTATATGGATATTCTAATCTATCTAGATTATTCTATTTACATATTCTTTGTCATGACCTATCTGCTAGATAATATTATACCTTAAAACATTTGAAAAAACCTCATGAGACTCATATAAGGCCCCAACGATGGATACCTCCCACTAAAACTGAGGAATGCATCAACATCAGATTAAGTATAATGGTTTTAAAAGAAATTTTCAGATAATGAAAAATCTAAGAAATATTCTAGCATCTAGATAAATCTAGATGATGATAATAACCTACTCAATTTGATAAGGTAATTACTTAGACCAAATCCAACTTTAAAACATCTATTAGAGCATGTCTTTGAACAAATCAATAGGTGCTACTTATTTCAAAATGAAAATCCTTTAGTATGAGTAATAAGTCAAGATCTAAACACGTAGAATCAATACATAAAAATTACATCATCCTTGTAACACCCCACCAAACGGATCATGAACACATCTTGTAGTCCTAAAGCTGAAATCCACATAACACATGTCTACCAAACATGACTATTCAAATAACATGTAAATCCAAATCATATTTGGATTGGATATTATTCCTAGAATCAACCACTTGTGAAATTCAAGATCATATTCCAAACCGAAAAATAAGAATCTGGAAAAATATTGTCTATATGAAAGAATGTTTGATTTCTACAACTAGAAAAAAAATTCAACACAATAGGTCTACCATCTAGTAGTAAAAGGCATTTAAAAACATTCAATTCATATACGACATGGCTTGTCAACTATTATTCATTTTCCCTAAAACGCTTTGGCTTATACGTCACCAAGTAGAAGATGCCACACATGATTCTCACATCAACAACTCACCATCGCTATCTTAGGTTTTAGTCGGCCACCCAAGATATCAACAACATGCCATGGTCCACCATAGGGTTTCCTAAAGAGACTCAAATCCTCATCTCGAGTAAATGAGATAGGACAAACATATCTGAATATCACATATCTTTGCATGTCGCATAAGTATCACATATCATAATGTTTTACAGTTTTCATTTCATCAAAATCTATTCCTCATGGACATATACTTTCACAATAAAGGATTTAGGGTAGAACCATGATGCATGACTCATACCTTAATCTTGGTGGTCTAGCCTTCAAGGTCTAGATCCACACTCTAGAAAACCTTCTCATAATACTCTAATTACTACAAGGAGATCCATTTCATTTCCCTAGTGTGGCTCTCAGGGGAAATTCTTAGTGTTTAGGGTATCTAACTAGATGTTTCATCATTTAATTCATTATTAGTCCTTTTACTCACCTAAAAAAAGATTCAATATCATTTATCATATGTGTATATTCTCAGTAACTATAATAACATAAAGCAAACTAGTCATATCATGAAAGACAATGACTAAAACAAGAAGCACAACAATATGTAATTTGCAACACATATGACTCTTTCCATTTCCACATCATCACATAGAAGTCATCATCAAAGGTCTTTCATCCCGAGACATAATCTAATGATTCAGCATTTACACTTAATAGGGTCACTCAAATGTAATCAGTGTATGTTAAATTCAATCTCAACATATTTCTTATCAATTCATTTCATATCACCATTCTCAACAAATATTCATAAATACATTAGAATTTACAACTATATAAGCATATAGACATCTTATGTCATTCATCATGCAGAGAATAGGATTTTTATACAACATATACTTATTTCATTCAATTTTTATACATATGAATAAATATCAAAGCATGAACGTGCATAACACACTTAATACTCTTCTCATACTACTTACCATTCTTCCGTTAGGGATACTACTTAACGAATAAGTGATCTTATTAGAAATCCAACTGAGAAGTCTATTCTCAGAGTATGAGTAAAACATACAATTACAATCCAAGATCACGCTCTTATAAAGTAATTCATATCCTTGAACCTCATCTTATAATTGAATTAAACTATACTCATAAGCATTCCTTAATCTCCCATTTGATATCATGATTTATTAGCATCACCTATCTCATTATTTTATGGTTAGGGTTAGTTTCTTAGACCCATCTATTAATTTTCATCATTTTACCTCCATTTCATATTTATTTGTTTAAACTTTTTTGATTTCATGTTTAGTACTGCTCTAGGAACAAATCATTCTAAATTTGCTTAATACATGAAGTTTCTCGCTCATTAAAATCCTTCATAATCTAATTTTAATGTATTTCATTTAGTTTAGGTAAAACTCACATGTAACTAAAATGAATAGACTATATACTTCATCATACCCATTTCATTAATTTCATTCTTTACTTACACAATTTTATCCATTCTTGTCCATTTCCTTTCTTGTAATTAGATGAGTGTAGCATGTCATTGACTTCCAACACAACCTCATAATTAGCAGTGATCATTCAGTTCCTTATAATACTACCCACTTTATATTCAAATAATGGATTAGATTACATCTTCATACACCATAATTTCTTATCATCTTCCTGATTCATTGTTATGTGGCTTGTATAAAAGGACCCACATTCATGTGAGGGTTTACTCATTATTCCATAAATTATACTAAAATAGATGCATTAGGCTTAGAACATATTAGTAAGACTCATCATCTTCAATTAAGGTAGTAATACCTATAGTTCAACATTTTATCAGATCTACACTATTATATACAAGTTCTAGCATTATCACTCATACTCGTCTTAATGTTAATTAATAGGGATTTCAAGAATTCATCTTAGTTTAGTGCATCATAAGAATCATATTATTCATTAATCTCATTGAGTTGTATAGAGGTTCTTTGAGTCTATTCAAGACACACGGAAACCCTAGATTTCATACCAAATAATCAACCAATCATTTACATGCATAAAATGATTCATTGACTCATTTGAGTTCATCCCTCAACATTAACCTTATGCATGGATTTCGTCCATATCAAACCCTCATATATTTATGATTCTCACGTAGATAACATATTCAATTCAAGTAAGGATTCAAAATTTCCATTGAGTAACTCATGATTATTGAGTTCAATTATGATTACATACATGTCAACAAAATTTCCAAGCATATCGCCCGTTGGATGAATTTTAACCAAAATTGGTATACATCAATATATTTCTATATCCATAAGACTTTCCATATATCTTGAATCAATACATTAGTAACTAGGAACATACAAATTAATGAGAAATGATCTAAATATGTAGCATTTATTTCCCCAAAACCATCCCAATTGATCATACAAATACCAGTAATGATCTTGATTATTTTAGTCAGATATAATTAGGCTTTCAACATGATTACGTCGCTTAATAGGAAGATAAACACTCACATAAGATGACAAGCATCTTAAAAACTTAGGTCAAACTCTAGATTTGGAGAAATCCAATCAAACTCTAGCCATGAACTCCTTTTCTTTCTCCTTCCAACTCGAAACCCTAGAAATGGATAATAGGAGAGAAATAAAAAGAAAATTTGATATCATTTTGAACCAAATAATAGGAGGGATTACAGACATAGGATAAAATGTTTACCATAAACTATATATCTAGGGTTAAAGAACTTACATGAATTTGCAAGCTATAGGAAGCCCAATTCCTAATCCAGCAGTTCAGGCAATTTTCTCCTTCAAACCCCTAACTTTCCTCTCTTTCTCTCTCTAAATATTCATTTTTTTAAGGAACAACCATTTATGGGAGCTTCTAGGGTTTTCGGTTGATCATAGAGATGAATTGAGGTGTTTGGGATATTTATAAATAAGTCTAAAACTATTTTCAGTCTTCATTTTTATTTAGACAAATTGGTTGACAGGCTAAGTTGTCACTGACAAGAAACTCGGCTAACACCACACTTTGCATAATCCAAATATCATTCAAAAATTTTGGAAATATAATTGAGTGTCTAAAATTGAATTACCAAGATAAATTTATTATTTCAGATCACTTGCATGTACCAATAAATAGATAAAAGCAAATACTAGATTATCATGTTTCAACCAGAACACATGATTGGCTATGTTTTTCCTCGAGAAACTCGACTGACCAAAAGGGTAAAAAAAATCTAAAATTCTTATATTTTTTTCAAGAACATTTGTAATTGATGTATCTGAAGTATATCAAAGTTCAAGTAAATCAGAGTTATAAACAAAATACTAAAAGCAATTTACTACACCATTATAATGATCAAAATATGTATTTATATGCTACCAAATTCCTAATTTGTCCCATTAGGAATTTTTATTCTCATACCCTAATTATTTTATGGTTAGGGTTAGTTTCTTAGACCCATCTATTAATTTTCATCATTTTACCTTCATTTCATATTTATTTTTTTAAACTTTTTTGATTTCATGTTTAGTACTGCTCTAGGAACAAATCATTCTAAATTTACTTAATACATAAAGTTTCTCTCTCATTAAAATCCTTCATAATCTGATTTTAATGTATTTCATTTAGTTAGGGAAAACTCACATATAACTAAAATAAATAGACTATATACTTCATCATACACATTTCATTAATTTCATTCTTTACTTACACAATTTTATCCATTCTTGTCCATTTCCTTTCTTGTCATTAGATGAGTGTAGCATGTCATTGACTTCCAACACAGCCTCATAATTAGCAGTGATCATTCAGTTCCTTATAATACTACCCACTTTATATTCAAATAATGGATTAGATTACATCTTCATACACCATAATTTCTAATCATCTTCACGATTCGTTGTTATGTGGCTTGTATAAAAGGACCCACATTCATGTGAGGGTTTACTCATTATTCCATAAATTATACTAAAATAGATGCATTAGGCTTAGACCATATTAGTAAGACTCATCATCTTCAATTAAGGTAGTAATACCTACAGTTCAACATTTTATCACATCTACAATATTATATACAAGTTCTAGCATTATCACTCATACTCGTCTTAATGTTAATTAATAGGGTTTTTAAGAATTCATCTTAGTTTAGTGCATCATAAGAATCATATTATTCATTAATCTCATCGAGGTGTATAGAGGTTCGTTGAGTCTATTCAAGACACACAGAAACCCTAGATTTCATACCAGACAATCAACTAATCATTGACATGCATAAAATGATTCATTGACTCATTTGAGTTCATCCCTCAACATTAACCTTAGGCATGGATTTCATCCATATCAAACCCTCGTATATTGATGATTCTCATGTAGATAACATATTCAATTCAAGTAAGGATTCAAAATTTCCATTGAGTAACTCATGATTGTTGAGTTCAATTATGATTACATACATGTCAACAAAATTTCCAAGCATATCTCCTGTTGGATGAATTTTAACCAAAATTGGTATACATCAATATATTTCTATATCCATAAGACTTTCCATATATCTTGAATCAATACATTAGTAACTAGGAAAATACAAATTAATGAGAAAAGATCTAAATATGTAGCATTTATTTCCTCAAAACCATCCCAATTGATCATACAAATACATACAAATACCAGTAATGATCTTGTTTATTTTAGTCGAATATAATTAGGCTTTCAAAATGATTAAATTGCTTAATAGGAAGAGAAACACTCACATAAGGTGACAAGCATCTTAAAAACTTAGGTCAAACTCTAGATTTGGAAAATTCCAATCAAACTCTAACCATGAACTCCTTTTCTTTCTCCTTCCAACTCGAAACCCTTGAAATGTATAATAGGAGAGAAATAAAAAGAAAAATTGATATCATTTTGAACCAAATAATAGGAGGGATTATAGAAATAGGATATGTTTATCATAAATTATATATCTAGGGTTAAAGAACTTACATGAATTTGCAAGCTATAGGAAGCCAAAATCCTAATCCAGCAGTTCAGGCAATTTTCTCCTTCAAACCCCTAACTCTCTCTTTCTCTCTCTAAATATTCAACTTTTTTTGAAGGAGCAACAATCTATGGGAGCTACTAGGGTTTTAGGTTGATCATAGAGATGAATTGAGGTGTTTGGGATATTTACAAACAAGTCTAAAACTATTATCAGTCTTCATTTTTATTTAGACAGATTGGTTGATTGGCTAAGTTGTCACTGATAAGAAACTCGGCCAACACCACACTTTGCATAATCCAAATATCACTCAAAAATTGTGGAAATATAATTGAGTGTCTAAAATTGAATTACTAAGATAAAATTAAAATTTCAAATCACTTGCATGTACCAATAAATAGATAAAAGCAAATACTAGATTATCATATTTCAACCAGAACACATGATTGGCTATGTTTTTCCACGAGAAACTCGACCGACCAAATGGGTAAAAAAAATTTAAAATTCTTATATTTTTTCAAGAACATTTGTAATTGATTTATCTAAAGTATATCAAAATTCAATTAAATCAGAGTTATAAACAAAATACTAAAAGCAATTTACTACACCATTATAATGATCAAAATATGTATTTATATGCTACCAAATTCCTAATTTGTCCCATTAGGATTTTTTATTCTCATGCCCTAATTATTTGAAATAGGGTATGCTTAGAGTTCCTATCAGGTATAAAGTATCATACTCAAACTATCACCATGAATCAAGATTAACCAATGATCATTCTAGTTAAGCATGTTATCATTTGAGTAAACCCTCATTCGATGGCTAATTTGAAAATGGGTCATTACAAATTCTCCCCTCCTCTTAGGACTTTGTAATACACAAGCCCACTTCCCTAGGCTCTAGTAGAGTTTCAGGAATGATGGCTAGCCGTACAGACCACCAGTAGCCTTAATTGTGCACTTTGTCCTCACTCACGCGCAATCCAGGATCAACTTCCCTGACTGGTCACCCATCCTAGTACTACTCCAAGCTGAGCACACTTAACTATGGAGTTCGTTAGTAATGGGATCCCAGAAAAGGAAGTGCACCTTGGTGATATGGGTAGTCCTCATTCCTTATAAGATCATTTTATCTTAGGCCTCAAATACTGAGATGTTACAATATCCTCCACTTAGACTCTTGACGTCCTCGTCAAGGCTCAACTATATGGCCTCATAATATCACCCCATTTCAGTGCAGACCCAAAATGGCCCAGGGACACCCATCTCCTGATAACAGAATACCAGCGCAAGGGTGGCTATGTCAACCATGGACAACCATTTCCAACATGCCTGGACCGCATGGCTCAAGACTGGGATTCTACATGCCCATGTGGGCCCCACCTACTGGAGGGGTTATGGCTCTGATACCATTTGTAATACACGAGCCCACTGCCCTAGGCTCTAGTAGAGCCCCACAGAACACCACTAGCCTTAACTGTTCACTTTGTCCTCACTCACGTGCAAGCCATGATCAACTTCCCAAATGGTCACCCATCCTAGTACGACTCCAAGCTGAGCACGCTTAACTATGGAGTTCTTTAGTAATGGGCTCCCAGAAAAGGAGGTTCACCTTGGTGATATGGGTAGTCCAATCATTCCTTATAAGATCATTTTATCTGAGGCCTCAAATCCTGGGATGTTACAGACTTTGTCTCAAAATCCAAGAAAAATATGTGGAGATCATAGCATATAGTAATGCATCTCTCTCAGCATCTTGTTAGACTAATTTCTAGTTTATGTTTTTTTCATATCACATCATTTTCTCTCTTCTTAGATCTTTTACATTTGGAATTCTGAATTTACTAGAATTAGATGGATATTCCATCCCTTATCATCATCATATCTCTCAACATGTTGTTGGACTGGTTTTTAGTTTATGGTTCTTTCATATCACATCATTTTCTCACTTCTTAGATTGTTAACATTGGAATTATGAATTTATAGGCATTAGATAGACATTTCATCACTTATCATCATCATATCCTTCTTTAAATTTTATAAACACTTAGTTCACAAATATGGGGGTAATATATCACTTACCAATATGTGCTTCACATAACCTTTCATATTCTTATAAAATTGATTATGTATCATATATATCAAGATTAAAATGCACTATGTATTATTATCCTCATCCATCAGTTTTCTTCATAAAGAAGATATTAGTGGGAATCATTCTCAGTTCTCTTCTTTTTGTGTAATTTTAAATTCATACTCATGTTCAAAATCATTAGGGATTATCTTCATATCCTTTACATTTATTCATCTTTCTCATATGAAATTTCCTTCTTGTCTTAAATTCCATACTTCATTATATCATGCTTTTTCTTTCTCCATCTTTCATTTTAAACCATTATGTATCTTTTATACTCCTAGGTTGTCTTCATTTTGATGCTTGGTCAACGCAGCCAAAAGAATCACAATTGACATTTCCATACTAACATATCCCAATACTCAAATACTTGAATAGATTAGTTGAATGTTGAGTTCAATCAATGCACATATCATTCTTGTTATCTTCAACATCCATATTATCTTTTAGCCCTAGATCATATTATACCTGCATACTAATCTAACTGAAGCTCTAACACCATGTTGTCAGGACCTCTCTTTTGATAAGCATAAATGTCAATCATTATATACAGACCCTAAACCTAAACCCATATTAAGGAACAAAATACTTCATTATCGACAAACATGAGTAACACAATATATGAAAAACATAGATAAAATTTTTCATTTTCTTCATAAATCCTCATAACTATGGCAATCAACAACAACATATTAAATCATCACAAATTATATTCAACTCCACCAAAACCAGTACAAAAATCTTGCTACTCATATGCAATTGAGTTTACATCAATTACATATACATGAAACAACAAACTCAGTTTACTACCCATCTCGAGAAAGAGAGAGTACAAGGAGATTCTAATACATCTAGATTATTCTATTTATGTCTTCTACGTCACTACCTTTTTGTTGGATAACATTATACCTAAAAACATTTGAAACAACATCATGAGACTCATATAGAGCCCCAATGAGAGGTTGCCACCCACTCAAACTGAGTACATGTGTCAACATCAAATGAAGTATAATGAACTTACAAGAAACTTGCAGATATTAAAAAGTCTAGCATATAGTTCTAGCATCTAGTCAAATCTAGTTTATGATAATAATCTAATAAATCAGATAAGGATTCACTTAGATCAAATCCAACTTTAAACCATCTTTTAGAGCACGTCTTTGAACAAATCAATATAGGTTACTTAATTCAAAATGACAATCCTTTAGTATGAGTAATAAATCAAGATTTAAATATTTATAATCAATACATGATAATAAAACCATGTTTGTGACACCCCACCATCCAGACTAGGATCACATCCTGTGATCATGAAGTTGAAGTACACATAATACATGTCTACCAAACATGACTATTCAAATCACAAGTAAATCCAAATAATATTCAGAGTGGATATTAAATCCTAGCATCAACCACTTGTCAAAATTCAAGATCATATTCCAAACTAGACAAATAAGAATATGGAAACATATTATCTATATGAAAGAAACAAATTCAACAACAAAAGGTCTATTAGCTAGTAGTTAAAGGCATGTGACAAAATTCATATACTACATGGCTTATCAACTTTATTCATTTTCCTTGAAACTACTTGGCTTGTACCTCAACAAGTAGAAGTTGTCACGCTTGATTCTCATGTCAACGAATCACTATCACTATATTATGGTTTAGCCAACCACCCTAAGACATCAACAACAGACCATGGTACACCATAGAGTTTCCTAAAGAGGCTCAAGTCCTCATTGGGGATACACGAGATAGGACAAACATATCAATATATCACATAAATATCGCATATCATCATGTTTTACAATTTTCATTTCATCACAGTCTATTCCTCATGGACATAGACTTTGACAACAAAGGGTTTATGGCACAACCACAGTGCATGACTCGTCCCTAAATCCTGGTGGTCTAGACTTCAAGGTCTAGATCCACACTCTGGAAATCCTTCTTATAATACTATGATTACTACAAGGAGATCCATTTCATTTCCCAAGTGTGATACTCAGGGGAAACTCATGGTGTTTATGGAACCTAACTAGATGTGTCATCATTTCACATGTTATTAATCCTTTTTACTCATCCTAAAGAGATTCAATATCATTTGTCATATGTGTATATTCTCATGTAACTAGAATGACATAAAGTAGATTAGGCTTATCAAGAAAGATAATGACTAAAACCAAGAAGCGTAACAATCTATAATTTGCAACACATATGATTATTTCCATTTCTATATCATCTCATAGTAGTCATCATCAGTGAGATTTCATCTTGAAACATAATCTCATTATACAACATTTAATCTCATCAAGGTTTCTCAAATGTAATTAGTGTGTATTAAATTCAACTCAATGCATTTCTTATCAAATCACTACATATTATAGTTCTCAACAAATATTCACAGAGACATTAGAACTAGAAAGTATATAATCATATAGACATATTTTGTCATTCATCATGTTTAGTATATGCTTTTCGTACAACATATACTTCTTGCATTAAATCTCTATATGTATTAATAAATCTCAAATCATGAATGTGGATAACACACTTAGTATTCCTCTCTTACTGTTTACCACTCTCCAGTTAGGAAAACTATTCAATGAAAAGTGATCTCATTATAAATCCATCAGAGAAGGCCATTTTTAGAGTACAAGTATCCTGATATACAATTACAAACCAAGAGCACATTCTTATAGACCAATCCATATTTTTGAACTTCATCTTGTAATTGTATAAAACTATACTCATATGCATTCCTTAACCCCTCATTTAAGATAATACATGTTAGCATCACATGGTTGATTATTTTAGGTTTATGGTTAGTTTCTTAGACCCGTCTACTAATTTTCATCATTTTACCTTCATTTCATAGTCATTTGTTTTAACTTCTTTCACTTCATGCTCACTACTACTCTAGGAACAAATCAATCTAAATTTACTTAATACATAAATTTTCTCTCCCATTGAAATCCTTCATAATCTATTTTTAATGTATTTCATTCAAATTTAGGTCATCCCACATGTAGTTCAAATAAATATAATATATACGTCATCATACACATTTCATTGTTTTCATTCTTAACTTGTCATCACCATTAGCTCCATTCTTGTCCATTTCCTTTCTGGTAATTAGATGAGTGTACCATATCATTGACTTCTAATGGAATCATTGTAATTAACAATGACCATTCAGTTCCTTAGAATACTAGTCACTGGAAATTAAAAGAGTAGATTAGATTGCATCTTCTTACACCATAATCTCTAATCATCCTTCCTAATCCATTGCTATGTGACTTGTATAAAGACCCCCATTCATGTGAGGGTTTACTCATTATTCCATAAATTATACTAAAATGTATTAGGCTTAGATCATACTAGTAAGGCTCATCATCTTCGATTGAACTATTAATACCTACAATTCAACATTTCATCACATTTACACGATTATAAAGAAGTTCTAGTTTTATCACTCATACTCATTTTTTAATTATTATATTCTAGGGGTTTCAAGAATTCATCATAGTTGAGTGCATCATAAGAATTATATTATTCATTAATGTCATCAAGGTGTATAGTGATTCATTGAGTCTATTCAAGGCATACAGAAATTACAGATTCCATACCACACAATCGACCAATCATTTACAAGCATATAATGATTGCTTGACTCATTTGAATACCTTAACATAAACCCTAGGCATGGAGTTCCTCCATATCAAAACCCCATGTACTAATGATCCTCATGTACATAAAATATTCAATTCAAGTAAGGATTCTAAGTTTCCATTGAGCAACTCATGATTATTGAATTCAATTATAATTACATACATGTCAAGAAAATTTCCAAGCATATCATTGTAATATATAGAAAATCTATAACCTTATCTTATTTTAAAGTTAATAGGTTAGAGACCTCATGTAACACTTGGGCCCACTGCCCAAGACTCTACTAGAGTTTCAAGAATGACGAGTGGCCCCACTGAGCACCACTAGCCTTAACTGTGCTATTTGTCCTCACTCACGCGTAAGCTAGGATCAGCTTCCCGACTGGTCACCCATCCTAGTACTACTCCAAGCGGAGCACACTTAACTATGAAGTTCTTTAGTGATGAGCTCCCGAAAAAGGAGGTGCACCTTGGTGATATGGGTAGTCCAATCATTTCTTTTAAGATCATTTTATCTGATGCCTCAAATCTTGGGATGTTACAATCTCCCCCACTTAGACTCTTAACGTCCTTGTCAAGGCTCAACTATATGGCCTGATAATCTCTTCCTCATTTTAGTATAGACCCAGAATGGCCCATGGACACCCAGCTCTCATCCACGGCTACCAGTGCAAGGGTGACTCCATCTCGTCTTTGTGAATAGCCCTTTCTAACTTGCCTGGACCGCACGACTTAAGACTGGCATGCCACATGCGCATGTGGGGCCCACCTACTGGAGGGGAATTGGCTCTCATACCATTTGTAACACCCGGGCTCACTGCCCAAGGCTCTAGTAGAGTTTCAGGAATGACGACTGGCTCCACAGACCACCACTAGCCTTAACTGCATGATTTCTCCTCACTCACGCGCAAGCCAAGGTCAACTTCCCGACTGGTCACCCATCCTGGTACTACTCCAAGTTGAGCACACTTAACTATGAAGTTCTTTAGTGATGAGCTCCCAAAAAAGGAGGTACACCTTGATGATATGGGTATCCAATCATTCCTTTTAAGATCATTTTATCTGAGGCCTCAAATCCTGGGACATTACACCTTAGTTCTTTGGGCTTAGCCAAATAAGGTTGAGGATATATGTAATGGTAGTTAATGGTAACAATAATATGTAATGCATGAATAATCACCCTAACATATATGAATGAAAACAAATATGACATAATACCCTCATATTAATCATAAGACCAATAATGGATACATAAAATATGTCACATGAGATAAATGATAAATATAATATATAATCCTTTTGGTTGTAATGTGTAGATATGGGACACAATTAGAATAATGATAAAAACAATGATAAATAATATTGATCTAGAATTTTTTATGGTTTTTTGGAACAAGAAATGAGAAAAAGAAATAAAATAATAACTCCCTAAATAACATAATGTGATATTGAATTATTTAATACAATAAATAGGGGTAATAAAGAATCATGAGCTAAAATTGATGAAAGGAAGACTAACTAGATAAGAATAACTTTAGATTCATTTTCTTTGGATATGATATGGCTTGGAGGCCAAGTTTCAAAATTTAAGGATAATAATAATATCAATTTTATTTAGAAAAGAAAAGGTAATTTTCCTTCATAATATGAGATGAGTAATTTAATGACTCAAAAATTGGAAAATAATCTTTGATTTGTAATCCACACATTAAAAATAGCCTTTGGGTGAATTTTCATGTAATTTGGATAATCTTTAATATACATGTGTAGATTAGGAGAGAGAAAGTATGTAGAAGTCCAAAATATTAAATAATGTATCAAATAATAATAAGAGATAAAATTAATGGCCAATTCATGTTTCATATGTTTTATTTTGCTTGAGGGTGAAGTTTCACATTATTTGCATAATAATAACTATTTATTTTTTAACTGGAAAAGAAAATAAGAATAAGAGTGAAATATATTAAATACATTATTAAATCACTCCAAAAGAGAAAATAATATCAAAATTGAAATCTACATGCCAAATTTAGCTTATAGGTAAATTTTTAACTAATTTGGACAATCTTAAATATTTTAGTTAATTTAGGAGAGAGAATATAATTTAAAGAATAAAAATATTAAATAAAATGTTGAAAGAAAACAATTATGGAAAAATTGTCTTCCTCGCATTTAATATTTCTAATAGGCCAAGTTTCATATTTTTAGAAAGTATCTAGATGTCTCTAACTCATTAAAGAGATAAAATAGGTGATAATAATTAAAATATTGAATAAAATATCAGAAGCTTTAGAAAAATAGAATAATGTGAAAATCGGATTACTCATTGCAAAATTAGCTCACCTACCAAATTTGGATTTAGATAGACTTCATTTTCACCCTCAAATAATTATAGAAAGTTGTGTACACTAAATGCATTAAAAGAAGAAAGTTGGAAAGTTATGTTAAATGACATTCATCGCAACCCGCATGAATAGTAACTGCAGACCAAGGTCCGGTATTTTAGGCATAACTCCCTCATTTCTAAATGAAATTTTGTGAAATGAGTTGCATTAGATTGAAAATTTAATTTTGCATTTATCCCCTACTCCAGAACTATAATGGAGAATTCTAGAAACACCTAAACTTATAACTCAAGCGAAGCAACTTCTCGCACACTCTTTAAAACTCAAATTTATATAAATAGGACTTTACCCTCATATGAAACACACACCCAAAGACTCTCCATTGCTTTCAATTTTTCCTTGCATCGTCATTTCATCCACCACAAAACGTGGTTCTTGGTTTGAGTTTGTGGAACCTCTCCCCAATGTCTTGCTTATTTGGAGCATAATTGGACCTCAGGAAAGAAACTTTGGTGCTTGTTCAACATGATCATCTAGTTAGTTTTACGAATGAGCAATGAACAAAGTTTTCCCCAAACTCTTGGACAAGCTTCTCCTTACCCAGCCGGCCATGGCATGTGTAGCGGAGAAGGGGATGATCCCTTGTGTTTCCCCTTTTTGCCCCTCGATTCTCTTTTATTTTATTTGTCACATTATAGGTATTCTTATAAACCACCACATTTTAATTTGATTTTTATTGCTTGTCACACCAGCACAAATAGTAAATTTATACCCTTTCATAGTGTAAGGTTTTGATTTTTAATTCAAACGTAAAGTGATTTCTTGCAATTTAATTTCACAAATAAATTAGTAAACAAAGTGATTCTTGTAAAAGGCATATCTTTTTATTGGAAGCTCCAAAAATTATAATTTAGAAGAAAAAAATCAGCTATGCCTAATAAAAAAAGGTTTCAGTGTCTAATTTTCATGTTTTTTGAAGGATGATTTTTGGGAAATGAAATATATGCGTAAAATTCATAAAAATTGTAAATTTATCATATAACTCCAAAATTAACATAAAAAAATGTTTTCTTGATCAAGAGAACCTAATAAGTAGATTGGTGAGATTTTCATAGTTAAAATATGAGGTTTTCAAAAAAGATCTAGATTTAGAATTTCTTTACACATTATAAAACCCTAATACATGTGAATAATTTGTAATTAGGAAAAAGTTATCTTGGAAACAACTAGACTGGTGAAGAGTGTTTATAGGAGTGATGGTACTCTTGGTGATGAAAAGACCAAGAAAGGGTTGAATGTGAAACCCTAATTTGAGTTGTATCAGTTTGTAGAGTTCATATATAAGTGTCTATCAACCAAGGAGCCATAGAGGGAGTCTCATATTATTTTGTGAGATTTTATCCTTGCCCGTTATGGGCTTAGCACCTCAAGGAGGTGAAGTGTATTAGTTTACAACTTCCTTAGAAAAGTAGCATCGGGTTGTGAATAAAGTGGTGATTGAGTTGATATATCTTATCCAGAGAGATAAATGATGGATAAATTTTCATCTCTAGATCATCCTCAAGTGTTTTTCATGTCAAGATAAATATGATTGCATGCATGTACACAAGTCAACCATGCGTGGACACGTGGTACCTAGTAGCTTAAGAAGACGATACCTCATTTTACACACTTTTTCATGAACGTCAACTATATATACCATTCTTTTCACCTACTAGTGAAATTTTATAAAATTTACCACCCTCTTTCCCTAAGATATTGTGCATAGAGTCTTGGTATCATGCATAGGTGAAGTGGTATTTTTCATAGAGCCTTGGTATCGGCCATAGCAAGGAGATATTGGCCTAGCAAGGTGATATCGGCTATAGTTGAGTGATATCGGCTACAAGTGAAGGGAAATCGGCCACAAGTGAGGGCATATCATGCATGAGTAGTGAGGTATCATGCAAGGTGCTAAGGATCAAGAAGGAGCTCAAGTCTTAACCCTAAGGTAAAGTCATGATCATCTTCAACCTTGGATTGAAGCATGGATCTAGGGTTATGACCTTCCTTTCTTTTCTTCTACACCAATTACTTATCCAGGGTGATTCTTTGCATATAGAGGAGTTGTGAAGTTCATCTTCAACCTTGGAAACGTGAATCTTTTGAGCTTGGAGCTTTTAAGTTTTTCTTGGGGCGAGTTATATAACTTGAACCCAAATATATTATTATGCACCTTCATATCTATCATACTTGTTGATCTACTTGCAATTTCGAATTCTCATGAATAATTGATGATCCTATGAGTTCTAAAAGTTTCATGGGACTGTTGTCCATGAATTAGAATAGTAAGAACAAGAGTCTAGAGGTTGATGATAATGACATCATCAAGGATAAACTGATATCAGGTTGAAGCACACACCTCCAACCCGATATGGTGATGGAACCCTATATGATATGAAAATCGATATACCTTAGAACACCACACCCCTATCTATTTGTACAATGGGTTGTAAAAGGTTTAAATAATTGTCTAGCATGTCACTCAGCATAATGATAGGATGGTACCTTGAAGGGATGAAAATATATGAGCATAAGGGGCTAACCCGATATGCAAACCTTAATTTGAGTAACCCAATATGTGTGATACATACACACACCTCTTGCCCGATATGGAGGCACAGATACAACTCTTGCCCGATATGGTAGGCACACACACACCTCTTTCCTGATATGGTAGGCACACATACACCTCTTGCCCGATATGGTAGGCACACATACACCTCTAAGGTGATATGGTAAGCAAGCATACACCTCTTGCCCAATATGAAAGAAAACATACACCTCTTGGGTGATATGGGTAGCAAGAACACACCTCTTGAGGCAACACATCCCACTATCACACAGACAACAAGGTGTTACGTGAAAACGTGTGGAAATCACCATAACCACAGATTAACAAAACACAGTTAAAACCGATTGCGGAAAGTAGATAAACTGAGAAACTATTACATTCCAGTCCACATCCTGCAAGGAAACGAGTTATATAAACATATACCAGCCTTGATACGTGTCCACAGCTTAGAGCGACAGCTGTCTTGTCATCACAAGAGTTCATAACCTATTTATACATACATAAAGGCCCTCATCCGGCCAACAACAGGATATACAAAACATCAACATCTATACATCATGAAATAACGTCAAAACACCTCCAAGGACTTGAGAGTACAGGGATGACTCTAAGACTCTACTACAAAACATCCAAAATAGCAGCATATCCATCGCTTGCCTTCTACTGCCCTTCTTGTTGCTCGGCCGCAACTCCGTGACCACCACCACGCCTAGCTCGACCACCTAAAAAGGGTGTAAACCAGCGGGGTGAGACACACAGTCCCAGTGAGAAACATAACTCCCCGCCAAAACTACAAAACCTCAGAAAGATAAAGCAGATAACTGATAAGAAGGTAT
The DNA here is from genome assembly GCA_963693085.1 of Alisma plantago-aquatica. Taxonomy (NCBI): domain Eukaryota; kingdom Viridiplantae; phylum Streptophyta; class Magnoliopsida; order Alismatales; family Alismataceae; genus Alisma; species Alisma plantago-aquatica. The sequence continues at coordinate 242,196,438 of OY856411.1, forward strand.
AATAAGAGTAGTCTATATAAACAAGCTATTCTTACCAAGCTGTATGGAAGGCACATACCAAAGTATTTATTTATGGAACATGATTAACAAGATAATATTTATCAGGTCTTACCAGATAAGAGAAACATATAAGAAACTGCAAGATATAACAGAATTAACTACACAAGCAAGGCCTCAACCAATGTTTCGTGTTTGTCTTAAGCATCAATTACTAAGCGGCTGGATTACATATTATTATTATTATGCCCTGAGGAAGTGAGCCGTACCACTCAGATCCAACCTACGGCTGCGAAACCTGGAGCCGGTGCCATACAAGGTCAATGGAAGAGCCGGACTCCACGACCTCCCACCTTGTGGTCAGTGCACGAGTACAACATAAGCAGGACCACAATCTCATGCTGAAGTGGCCTCAGCCATAGGGTCAGGCTACCCTCTGCCTGGCCCGCCTCGGTACAGGTATCATCGCTAGTGAAATGGAGCCACGGGCCTGTTCACCGTGCTCTGAGCCATGAACGCATTCATGCTCCGATATCACATATCCTGAGCCATGGGCCTATTCACCATGCTCTTCACGTACTTGGGCTACGGGCCTGAATCCACACCCTGGAGTCTACAACCGAAGTTGCACTCTTACCTCCTCACTTTAGGCTAGGAGAAACCTTGCATATTCAACAATATGCGCTCCAGATTAACCCGTAGGAGAACCCATTTCACCATCACCAGCTCCTGACGATGATGGATCTATGGCCAGGGAAACTACATGACATATTTCACTGTGATTAATTAGTATCTTTTATATGGATTGCAAGATTCAACTAAGTTGTATAACATGCAATTATAACAAGAATAAACAACATAAAACTCATTATGCTTTTATTGTAATCAACATCATTCTGATCCATCACAAGGATCCAACATCACATGTTATCACTTGGCCTCTTTCCAATCATCTATATCTATCTCAAGGATCATCATATGACATGGGATCTCAATCCCTCATCACATAGTTACACTGCCTCTCAAGGCTTACATCATCATCATCATGGGGTATCAATCCCCCGTGTTGTAGTCATGTACATTATACAGATTATTTCAACATCCAGAGTAATAATCACAGCAGAGTTACTCAACATATACATATACCTCATAGCCCTTTTAATTGGATATGCATCACCTGCATGGTTAGTAACAACAATCATAGGCTTACATAAAGACCATGCTACTAATATAGGGTGACAATAATGATCATATACTGATCAATCATACTTCAACTTATGATCATAAGCACAAGGCACATCACTAAGCAAGGCATTTTACATGCTTTATCATTACCTCAGCTTTATATAGATATTCATGTGTAAAGATATGCATGTTACATAAACAAGCTTTACTATAGTAATTACCATTCAGTATATTGATTTGTATGGGAGGGAGGGCAGAACCCTCACTAAAGCATCACAAACCCTCACTATAAGTTGTATCGGGAAGCATTCCCTCAACTATTGTCCATCCCATAACGGCCAGCAACATGCAACGCTGCATCATGTACGAAGATAACGGCCAAGGGCCTGCCGTGCAGCCAGGTCTGTCGGGTGACAGGGTGTCGTGCAACGCCCGTCAGGGCTGTCGGCTGACACACCCATAGCACCATTGTGACGCCCATCACAGAGCTAACCAGCATCGTCTAGATCAGGTGTGTAACTCGAACTACCACCAAGGAACCTATCGTCCAGCCAACTAACTCAGGGCCTATCGGCCATCACAAGGTAGAGTAGAAGTGTGACACCCATCACAGAGACCAGGGTATCATCCAAGGACAGACCAAAGGAAGGGTATCGGGCAGAACATGAGGCATGGAGTGACGCCCGTCATAAATAGGTTCAGGGACCAAGGTGTCATCCATCACCCTCACACATGTGTCGTTCAAGGTGTAAGGTCAAGAGGGATGTCGGGCAACACCTCCCCAAGCTCATAACGACCAAAGAGCAAATCACAAGATTGTCACCAACCTCAAGAACAAGGGCACCAAACCCTAAAGGATCAAGAATATGGCTCACCTCAATCAACTAAGAAAGAGGGGTCTTGCACACCACCTATCACCTACAAGGCACAACTCTAGCAAGGTTCACAACTATCACCAAGCTCACCCTTCAAGTCCATGGTGAGAGGAGAGTGTTGCTCAAACTACTAGAACACAAGCTCACCTCTCAAGTTAAACGAGAGAGGGGTGCTGCTCATGACACTAGAAGCTCAAACTCACTCCTCTAGACCAAGGAGAGAAAGGAGTATTGCTCACCAAGAAACCCTAAATCACAAGGATCGACCAACAAGGATACTTAAGAAAGATACTAATCTAACAACATATAAACGAGATCATGGAAGGAGATAGTGTAGTTAGGGTTAGGAGTTATGTAACCCACCTTAAGCAAGCTCCAAGCTCCTAGCTCCAAGCACCACCAAGCAAGGAAGAAGGAGACTCCAAGGATATCGGCCACCAAGCTTGCTCCTCCAAGGGTATCGGCCACCAACTTGCAAGAAAGGGAGTGTGTCGTGCACCAAGGTGGAGAAGAAACTAAGGAACTAAAGGGATCCTTAGAAAGGGAAAGGAAACACATATATAGAAGGGGATGGAGGAGAAAACAAGGTAGATCCAAGCAAGGTGTCGCCTACTTAGGGACACTTGTCCTAGTGCACGAGCCACCACTCTAGCAAGCCCTAAACACATGTCCAAGGTCATTTCCACATGCAAGCATCAAGCACCAAGTGTCCACTAGTGGTGACACAAACGAGGTCAAAGCTTGGTCAAAGGTCATGGGCGACACACTTGGGCGAAACAACCCTGGGCGACACAACCACCACCTTGCCTGACACAAGGTCCAACCAAGCCAAAGCAAGGCACCACAAGGCCCAACAAGCTCATCCAAGCCCAAAGGAACTCAAGCAAAAGGGCCCAAACCATCCTCTCTACTCTAGAGGAAGAAAGGAGAGGGAGGAACACCTCACAAGGTGACAAACTTGGCCACAAACCCTAGACTTGGGTTAATTGCAAGTAGCACCTCCAGCTCTCAACAAAGCACAACCAAACCCTAATCACCACTAAAGGTGATTAGCAAGCAACAAAGCACCAAGGTTAAGCAAAGCAAACAGGGTAAACCCTAAACGGAGGTCAAGGTCCTTACACCTCTTGCCTGATATGGTGGAAGAACCTCAAAACCCATATGAAGGAAAGCACCTCAAATGCAATGTACTTGATGGAGTAACACATGAAGTGTCTTATATCAAGTCATAAATTAAGATGTAAGGAGTAAAATGAATATTGGTTAAGTAGGCCAATGTACCTTGAAGGAAAGGTTGAGACAACTTAATACATTATGGAGAAATCAACATCCTAGTGAGGATGATAGAGAAACTCATACTTGTGTGATAATCATGTAATGAGCATACATTAATACTCTTAATATGTGTAGAGTATGATTTAGGGTTTGATCCTTGATAATATGATCTTGAAACCCTAATCAGTTAATAATGGGAAACCCTAACCCTAATAAAGGGTGATGGTATGTATTTGAAACCCTAATCGATAACAAAGGGAAACCCTAACCCTAATATTGGGATAGTGGTATTACCCTTGTATTACATGGTGTTGATATGTATTTGATATTGTTGTTATCATGAAATACTAACCATGTAGGTATCATGAGATGATGAGCATAACCAGGTATGAGCTATGATGATTTATGTGATATGGATTTAAATGGGCATTGTGAACCATGTGAGATACTTGTACAACAAGTATTATGCATACCTTGGTCTGAGGATCTAGAGGTAATAGTTACCTGATAAGTGGTAACAGTGTTCAGTGATGAACTAATGGTTTGAATACCCAGATCTAGTAATCATGATGATGATAATTCCAAGGAATGAGAATTCCCAATAATGAGATAAAGGATTGAGATCCTGAATGTTATATGTGTTCCAAAGATTATGAAAGTACTTGATAAATGTATTACAATCTTCTTTGTAGCATATGTTATAATTCTTGCTTGTAACTTGGTTGATGCTAAAAGATATTGTAATACACCTAATTAAACAAGTGGAATCTTATAATGTAGTGCCCTAGCCATAGATCCATTCAGTGTCAGAATTTGTTGAATGGTGAAACGAGTTTAACTTGGAGAGCATATTTTTGAATATGTGGGGGTGATGGACGCATATATCCTTACGTCCTAACGAGGGATTGATGTGAGATCTCCTTCATTATTTATAATCCTGGATGGATGTATAATCTCTCGATGAAAATAAATATGGGGATGGATAACTAAAATCTCCCTAAAGAGAGTGCATGCTATGGTTGTATCTCTATAGAGAAGATACCAGTATGCCCTAGTAAGATAATTGTGGTTGACACAAGATGTCATGCTAGTAGTCTCATATTGATCGAGACAGATGAGGTCTTGGTAGCCGGCTCTTCCATTGACCTTGTATGGTACTGATATCTTACGTAAATGTGATCGGTTGGAGTATGAGTGGTATACCTCATCTCCTCAGGGCATAAGTGTGATTGAAAATATGTAATCAACCATGTAGTGTATTTTCTTAAGGAATGAATACAGAAAACATTGGTTGATGTTACATTTATTTTAGTCATCTTAAATGGATAGATGTTATACATGTTCTTCATATTTCTTATAAAGTGACTAGATGATTTATTGCTTTATTATATATAGCTGCAATGCTTCAGAAGATGATATTGCTCTAGTCTTCTTAAATTGTGATTAATTCCTACTTATTAATGTAAAAGAATCCTATTCTCAATTTTATACTGTTTATTTGTGATAATAATATTGTTGGCAGAGAGTTATATCTCTCGTTGGGACTTTTGTCTCACCCCTTTGGTCACCAACATTTTTAGGTGGACGCATACAAGGAGGTAGAGACCATACTGTAGAGGGAGGACAACAACATCAGGGGCAACAGTAGCATATCTGGTTGAGTGTATTGTCTATCGTGTCTTGTAGATAAAAGTTGTGGCAACACATCCCATTATCACACAGATAACGAGGTGTTACGCGAAAACGTGCGGAAATCACCATAACCACAGATTATGAAAACACGGGTTAATTAAAACTAATTGCGGAAAACTGATAAACTATGAAACTATTACTTTCCAGTCCTCATCCTGCACAGAAACATTTCATATATATACATACACGAGATTTGATACGTGTCTACAGCTTACAGAAACAGTTGTCCATCCATCACATGAGTTTACCACCTGCTTAGATACATAAAGGCCCACATCCGGCCAACAGTAGGATATACAAACATCATCGATCGATCATCATGAAAAAACGTCAAAACACTGCCAAGGACCTGAGAGTACAGGGATGACTCCAGACTCTACTACAAAACATCCAAAACAGCAGCATATCCATCGCTTGCCTTCTACTGCTCGTCAAGCTGCTCGGCCGCAACACCACGACCACGACCACGTCTACCTCGATCACCTAAAAAGGGTGTAAACCAGCGGAGTGAGACAATTGAACAATTGTCCCAGCGGGAAACATAACTCCCCACCGCAACTACAGAACCTCAGCAAGATAAACTATAACAACAGATATCTAATAACAGGTATAACAAGAGCAGTCTATATGAAGCAAGGCTATCTTTACTGAAAAGCTTACCAGCTGTACAAAAGCATATAACCAAATATATCTCAAGGAATAGGATTAGCAAGATAAGATGTATCACTATGTAACATGATTATCAGAACAAGATATAATGTCACGTAACATGCTTATCAAGATCTGACATATTATCACATAACCTGCAAGATATAACACAAACAATGCCTCAACCAATGTTTCGTGTTTATCCTAAGCAATGAGTACTAAACGGTTGTATTACGTATTGTTATGCCCTAAGGAATTGAACCATACCGTTCAAATCCAACCTTCAGTTACGAAACCCAAGCCGGTGCCATACAAGGTCAATGGAAGAGCCGGACTCCACGACCTCCCACCTCGTGGTCAGTACATGAGTACAACACAAGAAGGACCGCAGTCACATGCTGAAGTGGTCTAAGCCACAGGGTCAGCTCCATAGGCTACCCTCACTCAAGCCCCCCTTGGTACAGGTCTCGGCGCTAGTAAAACTGAGCCACGGGCCTGTTCACCGTGCTCTGAGCCATGAACGCATTCATGCTCACGCATCACATATCCTGAGCCATGGGCCTGTTCACCATGCTCTTCATACATATCTGAGTCTATAACCGAAGTTACACTCTTACCTCCTCATTTTCAGGCTAGGAGCAACCTACACATATTCAACAATATGCGCTTCTAGGTTAACCCGTAGGAGAACCTGTTTCACCATCACCAAGTCCTGACGATGATGGATCTATGGCCAGGGAAAACTACATGATATATTTCACTGTGATTAATTAGTATCTTTTAGATGGATTGCAGGATTCAATCAAGTTGTATAACATGCAAAACATAATAGAAAGTAAACAACATTATATTTATTATGGAAACCACATCAACCTGATCTATTACAAGGATCCCACATCACATGTTACCACTTGGCCTCTTGCCAACCATACAGATCCATCTCGAGGATCATCACATACCATGGGATCTCAATCCCTCATCATGTACTGTCAATTCCTCTCAAGACTCACATCATCATCATGGAACTTAACACATTATACATATCATCTCATTAACCAGAGTAACTATCAAGTGATGTTACTCATCACATGTGTCCCATAGCCCTTTCAAGTCTAATCATCACCTGCATGGTTAGATTACACAATAATTGTAGATTCAACATAAGGAATATGCTATCATCATGAAATGCCATTCAAGATACTTCTACTTATCATTCTTACACTATTTGCTGATCAAGTGTATAAAGTACATCATCAACAAGCCATGTACATGCTTACTCTTATCTCAAGATTATACAAGTAATCAAGGTGTTCAAACATACAGAACAAGTACTATTGTTATCACTACCATTATGTCACCATTCACTATAATCATTATTATCATTATGGAAGCTACTAGTGTAACTATCACCATTCTCATTTAACAATTAAGTACAAGGAGTACTTCATGCATATCATTACTATCATTATTGTCATCATCATTATGATCATCATTACTATCATCTTCTTTATTATTAACAAATAAGCATAAGGATCACATCATGCATCTTATTACCATTACCTTCCTCATTATCATCACTACTACCATTATCATCATTAATATTATCAGCATTATCATCCACTATTATCTTTATTGCCATATCATTAAGCCAACTATTAATGTAACTGTCACTTAGCAACATTATTACCATCATTAATCAACATTATTACTTTCATTACTAGCAAAACATTACCATCATCACACGACTATTAATATCATTGCTATCAACAACATTATCATTGGCATTATTATTGTTTGCAAGGCATCATATTCATTGTTGTTATCACTAACAAGACACCACCATCATTAAGCATAAACATCCACTTTCATAACACAAAGGACCGTTACTATAGGATTACAAGACTCTCACCATAACTCTTATCAACCCTCACTAAAACCTATCATGGCCTATCGGCCGACACACTCAACCTAGGCTATCTCCCACCTTGGCTATCGGCCATCATGGGCTATCGGCTAGCATAGGTGTCGGCCAGCATGGATATCGACCAGCACACCATGCATGGCTATTGGCCAGCACCAACAAACCTCCAAGAAACTTAGGTCTGTCGCCCACCATGAGGAAGAGGATGTCTCTCAACACAAGAAGGACCATCTCGCCCAACATGCTCACCATGTCGGCCAACAAAATAAGATGTATCGCCCATCAACATCCATCGACCAACATGCATGATCTATCGTTCAAGGCAAGGAAACCAGCCACACATGGCCATGTCATCCGACACAAGAAGAACCACACCTGGTCTCTCGTACATCAAGAGAACAAGAGTGTCGTTCAACTCAAGAGGAACCATCTCGCCCAACATGGTCACCATATCGACCAACACATCATTCTAGCCTATCGTCCAACCCTTACACACATGCCCTACATGGCCCTATTATCCACCACATGGACAAGGAGATAACCCAACTCAAGAACACCCACTATATCGTCCATCCCAAGGCACCCATGTCATCCAACACCATCAGACCATCAAGCTCAACACAAGAACAAAGGTGTTTCTCAACACAAAAACCATATCGCCCAACACACTTAAACAAGAGAGAGGGTATCGCCCAACTCCAGGAGCACTCACCATGGTATAAAAGCAAGGAACTAAGCTAAACTACTAACATGCAACAAGATCATAGCTAGAGGTAAAGGAGTTAGGGTTAGAAGTTATGCAACCCGCCTTAAGCTCCAAGCTCCAAGGAAGAAGATGCACTTCAAGCTCCAAGGGATGTCGTCCACCAAAGATGATCCAAGAGAGGGTATCGGCCACCATTGCAACTCCAGGAGAGTGACTCGGCCGACACAAGCAAAGAAGGAGAGGGTGTCATGCACTCAAGGTGGAGGAGAGACCAAAAGAGCAAAGGAAGCTAAGGCAAGGGAAAGAGCTACATATATATAAAGAAGGGAAGGAGAAACCAAGGTAGACCTATGCTAAGTGTCATCCACCCAAGGGACACTTGTCCTAGGGTTCAAGCCAACACACTATCACACCAAGAGACACTTGTCAAAGATACACACCAAGTGTCCACCAAACATGGTCAAGCTTGGACCAAGCAACATGGGCGTCACAACTAGCAGCTCTGCTGGGCGACACACACTACTCCCGGTCAACACACCACCTCTAGGTCGACACACACTCTTCCTTGGGTGACATAGGCCAACCTAGGGCGACACAAGCTTCACTTGGCCGACACAAGGCTCAAGCAAGCCCAAACAAAGCACCTCAAGGCCCAAACAAGCTCAAGCAAGGCCCAAGAAACTCAAACAACAAGCCTAAGCCTTCCTCTCAACCCTAGAGGAAGCAAAGAGGGGAAAACATCTCACAAGATGGCAAACTTGCACACAAAACCCTAGACTTGGGTTATTTGCAAGTAGCCCCTCAGACTCTCAACAAAGCACAACAAAAACCCTAATCACCACTCAAAGGTGATTAGCAAGCATCAAAGCACCAAGATTAAGCAAAACAAATAGGGTAAACCCTAAACGCACGTCAGGGTCCTTACAGAAGTCATATATGTCATCTCTGTACTCTCAGGTCCTTGCAGTCAGTATGTAACAGTTTTATGAACGATTTGAGATTTTGGCTTGTATGCCTCGAGGTTTTTTGTTGCTTATGTATAGTTTTGGCAAAGCAACTGTTATATATTATCCTCAAGATGAGATAGTACAATGTATGTACAATGTGAACCATGATGTATATATTGCTTTGGTTCTCTTCTTAAGAGTTTCCTGGAAATGGATCTGTTTGCAAGATGGTTTTAAATTTTTAGTGATTTTGTTAATCCACTACTAATGTTTGTTCCACAATTATTACTGGTGATGGCTTGATTTGATGTCGGGTCATTTCAAAGTTTTGGTATCAGATCCTAAGGTTCTCTGAGTCTACAGAGACATAGGATTAAGTTTGTTGAGTCTGTTCTAGTGTTCTCCAGCTTATCTTATAGTAACTTCTACTCATATAGGAGAAGAAGTAAAGCTGAAAAATGGCTACAACACATGAAGAACATGTTGTTGAGAGCTGTGTTGTTGCACCAGGAGGAGGTGCAAGGGAACAGGCTAGAGAGGAACCAATGCCTGAGAATCACCAGCTTGACCAAGCTATGTTAGAAAACCTAGATTTTCATGCTCTGTTTGGGCAGTTTGGGCAGTTCATGAACACGATGATGCATATGGCAGATCGGATGCCAGCACCAGCACCTAGGGTCACCTGTTCCCAATGAGGGACATGGATCTAGTAAGACCTTTGAGCAATTACATCGGGTAGGAGCCACCGAATATGCCGATACAGCTGACCCAACAGATGCAGATTCATGGCTCACTGAGTTGGAGAAAGCCTTTAGAATCCTCAGCATTCCAGAAATTGAGAAATTTAGGCATGTTGTGTACTTGTTAAAAGGAAGTGATGGCCACTGGTGGGCCATTGAGGAAGAGAAATGACCATGTGTTGAGGTCGAATGGGGAGAGTTTTGAATTGAGTTTGTCAGTAGATACTTTCCCAAGACTTATCTAGATGAGAAAATCTCACAGTTTGAGCTGATTAGACAAGGACTGATGAAGATTAGCGAGTATGAAACTAAGGTTATGGAGCTTCTAAAGTTTTTTCCAGACATGACTCCTACAAAGGAGGAGAGAATTCTACATTTTGAGAAGGGTTTGAATGTTGAGTTAACCACACATGTATCCGCTCTACAGAATAGAGAGAGGTTTTCCACCTTTGTGGAGTCAGTTAGGCAGATAGAGAAGTCTGTGGTTGAGAAACATGAGGTGGACAGTAGGAAGGTACGTGCACAGTTCCAAGGATAGAGGTCCGGAAGTTTTAAGAAACCAAGATTTACTGCATAGGTTTAGTGCTCAGATGCAGTGGACATCCAACAAGGGTAGAGGTCGTAGTTTTCCGCCAAGTGGAGCTCATAGTACAGCATCAATGTCAGTAACAGGACCATCTAGGCCATGATGGGAAGGTAGAAGTTGTTATAAGTGTGGGCAGCCAGGACATTTGATGAAGGAGTGTCCAGCTAGGGACACAGAGGTAACCCAACCACCAAGATAGAGTCAACAAGGCTTGCAGAGGCAACAGTTCAGTAGTGGCACACAAGGACGTGGACAGACATCCCAAGTGGGTTCATCTGCACCCAGCAACAAAGTGTGTAGTCGTCAATAGGCAATGATGAGATTCTATGTTATGAATCAGCCGGAGGCAGTGGTCAACCCACGAGTCGTGACAGGTCAGATGGAATTGTTTCATTATGATATGTCTTCATCCTTCTTCGTATTTATATTAATTGATCTGGGTGCTACACATTCCTTTATCACTCAAGGAGTGATTCATGACTGTAATATGACTGTCAGTCGTAGAGTGGATAATCTGTTATTAGAAACTCCATTAATCGGATATGTAGTTTTGTGGGAGGTATGTTCTCCCTATGTTCTTTCTTTTTCTGAACATGACATCTAGGTGGACCTTTACCACTTGAGATGCATAGGTTTGATATGATTCTTGGGATGGACACCCTAGAAAAGTATAAAGTTGTCTTGGATTATGGTTCCAAGCAAGCTATGTTCACATACAGTGATGAGACATGGGTCTTTCAAGGGGACAGAAAGATTCTTCCAACATGTCTAATATCAGCAATGGTAGCTGAGAAACTGATGCGACAAGGATGTGAAGCACTCTTGGCATATGTGGTAGATACTAGAGCATAGAGTTCTAGACTTTCTTAAGTTCTTGTTGTTAGGGAATTTGGGTATGTGTTTCCTAAAGACTTTCCAGACATTCCTCAACCTCGAGAGATTGATTTTTAGATTAATCTAATTTTGGGTACACAACCTATAGCTCAAACACCTTATAGGATGGTGCCAGCTGAGATGGTAGAACTTAAGAAACAGTTACAGGAGTTTCTTGAGAAAGGTTTGATTCGACCGAGTAATTCCCCATGGGGTGCTCCAATTCTTTTTGTTAAAAAGAAGAATGGGTCTATGAGATTATGCATAGATTATAGACAGATTAACAAGGTGACTATTAAGAACAGATATTCTCTACCAAGGATAGATGATCTGTTTGACCAGTTGTGTGGTGCAATAGTGTTCTCTAAGATAGATCTAAGATCATGATATCATTAATTACGTATCAAGGAGGATGACAATCCTAAGTCAGCCTTTAGGACAAGGTATGGTCATTATGAGTTTGTAGTTATGTCATTTGGACTAACTGATGCACCAGTTGCATTCATGAACTGATGAATAGAATCTTCCAGCCATTCCTTGATTAGTTCATAGTGGTCTTCATAGACGACATCTTGATATACAATAGATATGGTCTACAACATGAAAAACACCTTCGTCAAACCTTGACATTGTTGAGATAGCACAAGCTATATGCTAAGGTTAGCAAGTGCAAGTTCTGGTTGTCAGAAGTGTCTTTCCTAGGACATGTTATATCTACTTCAGGTATTCGTGTTGATCCATGAAAAGTGGAATCTGTTTTAGAGTGGGAACAGCCCAAGACACCGACTGAGATTCATAGTTTCTTAGTCTTGGCAGGTTATTACATGAGTTTTATTAAAGACTTCAGTTCTATAGCCTTACCCCTAACCAAGTTGACTAGGAAGGAAGTTCCTTTTGTCTGGAATGACAAGTGTCAACATTCTTTCCAGTTGTTGAAAGAAAGGTTGACCGGTGCATCTGTGTTGGCTTTACCTGAGCAGGGAAAGGGATACATTGTTTTCTGTGAAACCTCTAAGAATGGTTTCGGATGTGTGTTGATGCAAAATGATCATGTAGTTTTGTTTGCTTCCCGACGGCTTAAGAAACACGAGGAGAATTATCTAACACATGATCTAGAATAAGCTGCAGTGGTTCACGCATTGAAAATCTGGAGACATTTTCTCTATGGAGAAACATGTCAGATTTTCACAGACCATAAAAACTTAAAGTACATCTTCTCATAACATGATCTGAATATGAGAAAACACCGCTGGATGGAATTAATCAAGGACTATGATTGTATAATTGATTATCATCCAAGGAAGGCTAATGTAGTGGCAGATGCACTAAGTAGAAAATCTTCATCTCCACCCACAGATAAAGCACAGTTGAACTCATTAATATGCTTTAAACGGGACATGTTTGTCTCTTTGAGGCAAAACAATGTACATCTTAAAGTATCCCTATTAGTTGGATTGTTAGCTGAGATGCATGTGAAACCTACTCTAAAACAACAGATCAAAGAGGCACAATAGGCTGATACTGTGATTCAGCAGATCAGGTCAGAGTATGGTAGTGAGAAACGAGAAGGTTTTCATGAGTCAGAGGATGAGGTAGTCTGTTACCATGGTAGGATGGTAGTACCTGATGCCAATGACTTAAGGAAGTTAGTCATGGAGGAATCTTATTCATCCATGTATGCAATGCATCCAAGGAGTACCAAAATGTATCATAACTTAAAAGATATATATTGGTGGCCTGGTTTAAAAAGGGTTGTAGCTGAGTTTGTTATTCGGTCTTCAGTATGTCAGCAGGTTAAAGTTGAACATCAGAAGCTTGCAGGAACATTGCAACCCTTACCCATACCTCAGTGGAAATGGGATCACGTGACGATGGACTTTGTGGTTGGTTTACCCAGAACAGCCAAAGGTCATGATTCCATTTGGGTGATAGTTGATAGGTTGACTAAGTCAGCACATTTTCTTCCTATCAAAACAACCTATATTGCTGAGAAACTTGCACATGTCTATATAGATGAGATAGTGTGATTACACAGGGCTCCAACTACAATTGTATTTGATAGAGGTCCCCAGTTTACAAGTCATTTTTGGGAATGACTACATAAAGCCTTGGGTACTCAGTTGAAGTTTAGCATAGCTTTCCATCCTTAGACAGATGGGCAATATGAAAGAACTATACAGACTTTAGAAGACTTTGCTTAGAGCATGTGTTCTTCAATTTGTAGGAAGTTGGGACATACACTTGAGCTTGATAGAGTTTGCCTACAACAACAGTTACCAGGCTAGTATTGATATGGCACCATATGACGCATTATATGGTAGACGGTGTAGATCTCCATTATGCTGGTATGAAATAGGTTAATATCAACTTTCAGGTCCTGAGTTAGTGCAGCAGACAACTGAGAATATTATAGTAATACAACAATAGTTGAAAGCTGCACATGATAGACAGAAGTCATATGACGATAAATATCATAGACCTTTAGAATTCCAAGTTGAAGACAGAGTGTATCTCAAGGTTTCTCCTTAGAAAGGTATTCTCAGATTTGGGAAGAATGGTAAGTTATCTCCTAGATTTATGGGACCTTACCCAGTGACAGCATGAAAGGTAGCTTATAGGTTGGAGTTGCCACCTGAGCTACATAGACTACATCCAGTGTTCCATGTATCTATGCTGAGAAGGTGTCATCCCGATACAGAGTTGGTGTTGCAACCTGTAGAGGTAGAATTAAACAAGGATATATCCTATGTGGAAGGTCCAATGATGATTCTTGACAGAAGAATCAAGAAGTTGAAAAAGAAAGACATAGTTCTTGTGAAAGTTCTATGGCATCATTGTGGCATTGAAGAAGCCACATGGGAACTGGAGAAAGAGAGGAGGAGGAAGTACCCTTCTCTTTTCTCTTGAGATTTCAAGGACAAAATCCATGTTAGGGGTTAATAATTGTAATATCCCTGACCTAGGTTATGGCTTAACCCTAGAAGTTTTGATTAAGTTATTTGCAAATTGTTTATGCATTATATGTTAGTTTGGGTATAAAGTGCAATTTACCCAAGATAAGGGGATATATTGCAAAATTTCACATGTTGAATGCACCTCATGTGTTTTAGCATCATAAGAGAGAGAATGATGCTAAGGGGTGGCTTGTGGAAAGTCTAAATTTCAAGTTGAAACTTGTTTGAATAACGTTAGTGCCTTGTGCACCAATTTTGGTACAAATTGTAATTTACCCAAAATGTAGGGTTGATATGCAAATTACCATCTATATAGTTTCCCTACTCCCTCCTAATATCATCTAGAGGAGAGATAAAGAAGGAGACACCATGTTTGAATCATGTTTGAGTGATGGTACTCTTGGTGATGAAAAGACCAAGAAAGGGTTGAATGTGAAACCCTGATTTGAGTTGTATCGGTTTGTAGAGTTCATATGAGAGTGCCTATAGGCCAAGGATCCATAGAGGGAGTCTCATATCGGTTTGTGAGCTTTTATCCTTGCCCATGACGGGCTAATCACCTCAAGGAGGTGAAGTGTATTGGTTTACAACTTCCTTAGAAAAGTTGTATCGGGTTGTGAATAAAGTGGTGATTGGGTTGATATATCTTATACAAAGAGATAAGTGATGGACGAAATTTCATCTCTAGATCATCCTCAAGTGTTTTTCATGTCAATATAAATATTATTTCATGCATGTACACGTATCAACCAAGCATGGACATGTGGCACCTAGTAGCTTAAAAAGATGTCACCTCATTTACACACTTTTTCATGAACCTCAACTATATATACCATTCTTTTCACCTACTAGTGAACTTTTCCAAAATTTACCACCCTCTTTCCCTAAGATATCATGCATAGAGTCTTGGTATCATGCATAGGTGAACTGGTATCGTGCATAGAGCCTTGGTATCAGCCATAGCAAGGAGATATCGGCCTAGCAAGGTGATATCAGCCATAGTTTAGTGATATCGACCAAAAGTGAAGGAATATCAGCCACAAGTGATGGCATATCGTGCATGAGTAGTGAGGTATAGTGCAAGGTGATAAGGATCAAGAAGGAGCTCAAGTATTAACCCTAAGGTAAAGCCATGAACCTTGGATTGAAGCATGGATCTAGGGTTATGATCTTCCTTTTTTTTCTTCTTCACCAATTACTTATCCAGGGTGATTCTTTACATATAGAGGAGTTGTGAATTTTATCTTCAACCTTGGGAATGTGAATCTTTGGAGCTTGGAGCTTTGAAGTTGTTCTTTATATGGGTTATATAACTTGAACCCAATTATATTATTATGCACATGCACAGCTTTCATACTTTTTGATCTACTTGCAATTTTGAATTCTCCTGAATAATTGACAATCCTATGAGTTCTAAAAGTTTCATGAGATTGATGTAAATGAATTAGAACATTAAGAATAAGATTATATAGGTTGATGATGATGACATCATCAAGGGTAAACTAATATCAAGTTGAAGCACACACCTCCAACCTGATATGGTGATGGAACCCTATATGATATGAAAACCGATATACCTTGGAACCCCACAACCCTATCTATTTGTACAATGGGTTGTAAAAGATTTAAACAGTTGTCTAGCTTGTCACTCAGCATAATGATAGGATGGTACCTTGAAGGGATGAAAATATATGAGCATAAGGGGCTAACCCAATATGCAAACCTTAATTTGAGTTACCCGATATGTGTGATGCATACACACACCTCTTTCCCAATATGGAGGCACACATACACCTCTTGCCTGATATGGTAGGCACACACACCTCTTGCCTGATATGGTAGGCACACATACACCTCTTGCCCGATATGGTAGGCACACATACACCTCTAAGGTGATATGGTAAGCAAGCATACACCTCTTGCCCGATATGGAAGCAAACATACACCTCTTGGGAGATATGGGTAGCAAGCACACACCTCTTGCCCGATTTGGTGGAAGCACCTTAAAATCCATATGAAGGAAAGCACCTCAAATGCAATGTACTTGATGGAGTAACACATGAAGTGTCTTATATCAAGTCATGCATTAAGATGTAAGGAGTTTAATGAATATTTATTAAGTAGGCCAATGTACCTTGAAGGAAACGTTCAACCAACTTAATAAATTATGAAGTAATCAACATCCTAGTGAGGATGAGAGAGAAACTCATACTTGTGTGATAATCATGTAATGAACATACATTAATACTCCTAATATGTGTAGAGTATGAATTAGGGTTTGATCCTTGATAATATGATCTTGAAACCTAATCACTTAATAATGGGAAACCCTAACCCTAATAAAGGGTGATGGTATGTATTTGAAACACTGATCGATAAGAAAGGGAAACCCTAACCCTAATATTGGGATAGTGGTATTACCCTTGTATTGCATGGTGTTGATATGTATTTGATATTGCTATTATCATGAAATACTAACCATGCATGTATCATGAGATGATGAGCATAGCCAGGTATGGGCTATGATGTTTTATGTGATACAAATTTAAATGGGCCTTGTAAGACATGTGAGATACTTGTACAACAAGTATCATGCATACCTTGGTTTGAGGACCTAGAGGTAATAGTTACATGATAAGTGGTAACAGTGTTCAATGATGAACTAAGGGTTTGAATACCCAGATCTAGTAATCATGATGATGATAATGCTAAGGAATGAGAACTCCCAGTACTGAGATAAAGGATTGAAATCTTGAATGTTATATGTGTTCCAAAGATTATGAAAGTACTTGATAAATGTATTACATCTTTCTTTGTAGCATATGTTATAATTCTTGCTTGTAACTTGGTTGATGCTAAAAGATATTGTAATACACCTAATTAAACAAGTGGAATCTTATAATGTAGTGTCATGGCCATAGATCCATTCATTGTCAAAATTTGTTGAATGGTGAAACGAGTTTAACTCAGAGAGCATAGTTTTGAATATGTGGGGGCGATGGACGCATATGTCCTTACGTCCTAATGAGGGATTGATGTGAGATCTCCTTCATTATTTATAATCCGGGATGGATGTATAATCTCCCAATGAAAATGAATACGGGGATGGATAACTGAAATCTCCCTAAAGAGAGTGCATGATGCGGCTGTATCTCTATAGCGAAGATACCAGTATGCCCTGGTAAGCTAATTGTAGTTGACATGAGATGTCCAACCAGTAGTCTCGTACTGACTGTGACGGATGAGGTCTTAGAAGCTGACTCTTCCATTGACCTTGTATGGTACCGATGCCTTACGTAAATGTGGTCGGTTGGAGTATGAGCGGTATACCTCATCTCCTCAGGGTATAAGTGTTATTGAAAATATGTAATCAGCCGTGTAGCATATTTGCTTAAGGATTGAATACGGAAAACATTAGTTGATGTTACATTTCTTTTATGCATCTTAAATGGATAGATGTTATACATGTTCTTCATATTTCTTATAAAATGAATAGATGATTTATTGCTTTATTATATATAGTTGCAATGCTTCAGAAGATGATATTGCTCTACTCTACTTCAACAGTGATTGAATCCTACTTATTAATGTAAAAGAATCCTCTGCTCAGTTTTATACTGTTTATCTATGATAATAATATTTTTGGTGGAGAGTTATATCTCTCACTGGGACTTGTGTCTCAACCCGTTGGTCACCAACATTTTTAGGTGGACGTGGATGAGGAGGTAGAGACCATACTATAGAGGGAGGACAACAACATCAAGGGCAGTAGTAGCATCTCAGGTTGAGTGTACTGTCTATCGTGTCTTATAGATAGAAGTCCTATGTGTCGTCTATGTACTCTCAGGTCCTTGGAGTTAGTACGTAACAATTTTATGAACGATCTAAGATTTTGACTTGTATGCCTCGAGGTTTTATGTTGCTTATGTATATTTTTGGCAAAGCAACTGTTATATGTTATCCTCAAGATGAGATGGTACAATGTATGTACAATGTGAACCATGATGTATATAGTACTTTGGTTGTCTTCTTAAGAGTTCCCTGGAAATGGATCTCTTTGCAAGATGGTTTTATTTTTTTTAGTGATTTTGTTAATCTGCTGCTAATGTTTGTTTCGTAATTACTACTGGTGACGGCTTGATTTAATGTCGGGTCATCTCACTTGAGCTCAAGTAACTCCCTAAAGGATTGAAGTATACTTTTATAGACTCCAATGACACCCTCCCTATGATCATTTCTTCCATTCTCTCTCCAGAACAAGAAGAGGCATTGATGAAAGTCCTAAAGAAGAACATATGGGCCATTGGATGGTCAATTACTGATTTGAGGGGTATTGACCCCTCCGTTTGTGTGCATAGGATTAATTTGGAGGAGGATGCAAGGCAAACCAACCAAATGCAAAGGCGGTTGAACCCAAAATTGAAGGAAGTTGTGACTCAAGAGGTTGTGAAGTTTTTATATGTTGGGATTATTTATTTGATTTTTGATAGCACATGGGTGAGTCCCATCTTGGTTGTACCAAAGAAAGGTGGGATCACAGTGGCAGAGAATGTCGATGGTGAGATGATGCCAGTTAAAGAACAGTCCAAATGGAGAATGTGTGTAGTCTACAAAAAGCTCAATGAGAAGACTAAGAAGGACCACTATTCTCTTCCATTTCTTGATTAGGTTTTAGATTGGTTGGCAGGGCAAAGTTTCTATTGCTTTCTTGATGGATACCCCAGGTACTTCTAGATTGTTTTGCATCCAGTGGACCAAGAAAAGACGACATTCACTTGCCCGAGTGGTACTTTTGTGTATCAAAAAATGCCATTTGGGTTGTGTAATGCCCCTTCCACTTTTCAAAGATGTGTGACCTCAATCTTCGCCGATATGATTGATTCGTCACTTGGAAGTGTTCATGGATGACTTCTTGATTTTTGGCAAAACCTTTAATGAGTGTTTGCTCCATTTGGTTGTCATTTTTGAGAGATGCATCAAGGTTCACCTCGTGCTATCTTGGGAAAAGAGCTATCTCATGGTGCCCGAAGCCATAGTTCTAAGCCACCGGTTTTCAAAAGACGGTATTGAGGTTGACAGGGCCAAGGTGGGCCTCATTTCTACTCTTACCATTCCTTCTACCATAAGACATGTCCGGTCTTTCTTGGGACATGCATGCTTCTATCGTTGTTTCATCAAGGATTTTAGCAAAATCTCAAGACCTCTATGTCATTTGTTGGAGAAATATGTTGAGTTTCACTTTGATGACAAGTGTGTTGAAGCATTCAACCACTTGAAGGGAAAGCTCATTTCTACTCCTATAATACAACCCCCAAACTTCTGTTTGCCATTTGAGATCATGATTGATGCATCCAACATGGCAGTGGGGGCTGTGCAGGGCCAAAGAATTGGCCGGATTCCGCACACCATCTATTATGCTAGCAAGACTCTAGATGAAACACAAAGGAACTACACGACTATAGAAAAAGATTAGCTTCTGGTTATCTTTTCTCTTGACAAGTTTCGAGCATATCTTTTGCAAAACAAGGTACTGATATACACGAACCATGCCACACTGAAGTATCTCATGGAGAAGAAAGACTCAAAGCCAAGGTTGATCCATTAGATCTTATTACTTCAAGAGTTTGATATTGAGATTGTGGACAAGGGAGTGGAAAATTCTTCCGCCAACCATCTCTCCAGAATTGAAGCACCCTTTGATGATATAAGTAGAATCAAAGAAACAATGTCACATGAGCAGATCTTTCTACTCTCATCCTCTGAAAGGTCATGGTATAAACACGTCACTAATTTCTTATCTAGTGGAAGGATACCAAGCACATGGATAAGGGAGGAAAGCAAATGGTTGTTTGCTATGGTCAAAAATTATATTTGGGATGATCCTCATATTTTCAAATATTGTCCCAACCAACTTATTTGGAGATGTGTTCCGAAGATGGAGCAGCAAGAAATTTTATCTATGTGCCATTCCAAAGTTTGTGGAGGTCATTTTGGTGGAAAACGCACGGCTTCCAAGGTTCTCCAAAGCGGATTCTATTGACCTTCCTTGTTTAAAGACTCTCATAAATTTTGCAAGTGTTGTTTGATGTTCCAAAAGGTGGGCACTATCTATAAGAGAGATACATAATGCCTCTATCACCCATTCTTGTGGTGGAGGTGTTTGATGTTTGGGGGATTGACTTCATGAGTCCTTTTCCTCCCTCTTTCAGATATGTCTACATTTTGGTTGCCATTGAATACGTGTCAAAGTGGATCGAGGTTGTTGCAACTAGAACAAATGATCACAAAGTGGTGTGTGACTTTGTGAAATAAAATATCTTTAGCCGGTTTGGTATTCCAAGAGTAATGATTAGTGATGGGGAAGTCACTTCATCCATCACACTTTTGAAGGCTTTCTTTAAAACATGGAGTGAATCATCGTGTGGCTACTCCTTACCACCCCCAAACAAGTGGTCAAGTTGAGTTGTCCAATATGGAGATAAAGTTCATTCTAGAGAATACGGTGAGATCGGATTGCAAGAATTGGTCATTACATGTCAATGAGGCTTTATGTGCTTATAGGACTGCATACAAAGCCTTGATTGGCACCACACCATTCAAGCTTGTGTATGGCAAAATATGCCATCTACCGGTTGAGATGCAACATAAATGCATTATGGGATTTGAAAGCCATGGACTTTGATGGAGATAATGTCGATATGAAGAGGAAGTTTTAGCTGAATGAATTAGAGGAGATGCGACATGAATCTTATGAAATGTCCAAGTGCTACAAAGAGAGAACAAAATTTCTACATGACAAGATGATCAAGAAGAAAGACTTTGAGCCCGGAAAAAGGGTATGGCTGTATAACTCAAGGATGAAGTTCTTTCGTAGAAAACTCCGGTATAGATGGGAAGGGCCTTATCTAATCAAAAAGGTGTATCCATCCAGAGCTATGTTGATTTGTGAGAAAGAAGGAGCTAAAGAATTCACCATGAATGGTTAAAGGTTGAAATTAGTTGTGGAAGTAGGTCTGGACAAAGTCAATCAAACTTTTGATATCGTGATGCTAGTGGAGGAACATCAGCTTGATGAGGAGATGTGCTTGAATGCACATGAGAGAGACATTTACCTCAAAGATGCTTTGAGGATCCCATGAGGATGAATGAAATCAAGAATCAATAAGCCCGACTGAAGGCGTAAAATTTAGCACTAGTGAGAGGTAACCCACCTAGGTTTGGGAACTTTTTCACCCAACCTTCACTTGTTGATACTTTTGTTTTCTTTTCCACAAAATACACACACACGCACACTTGTGCTTGATAGTTTTCATTTGAGTATTGATGAGATGCAAAAAACATGTTGAAGAGATAGATAGAGAGGGAAAGACATGGTTGTTGAAGTTGAAATGTGACCAAGAATAAAAAAAATTGCAAAGATATCAAAATTTTTGAATTTGAGTTGACAAAGTAATGCATGTAGAACCACCACGGCCGTGGGCCTCAATACGGCCATGGTGATTTAAGTGCAAAACCTCAAGAAAGTTATAGTAACTCCACCAAATTTGTGAAGGAATGACCACAGTCGTGGAGATCAAAATGGTTGTGGCACTTGTTCAACAACATGACCATGCCACCACGTATGTGGTGACATGAAGGAAAGAAGTCCATGGCAATCACCACGACCGTGGTGAATTAAATGCAAAAAATTCAAAGGAGTTATAGATATGAAGGAGATTTTATACATGAACGGCCACAACCATGGTGAACCACCACGGTCGAGGTGGGAGGAGCACACCACGGATGTGGCACCCACCACAACAATGGAAAGAGTCATTCTACAGCCATCTCCACCCCCACCATGATTGTGGCATCCACCACAACTGTGCTACCAAATTCCCACCACGGCCATGGCAGGACTCGACCCCACACATTTTTTAACTTAAACCCAACAAAACACCACGACCCCTATCACTTGCAAACTCATTTGCTCAACTCCAGAACGACCATGGTGATGTGCTCCATCCCTAGCACTCCTAATCTTACTTCTACAGCCCAAATCCCTCAAGAAATCGACCTCAAATCACTTTCTACACCTCCACCACCTCTCCCTCTGCAGTTTCCACCCCAAAACCTCCACCAATCGAGCCTCCATATCCATTTTCATGATCCACCTTATCTACATCCGTCCCACATAAAAACTCACCAAAATCCATCCATTTTTGCCCAAAACCTCCAACCAATCCATCCTCCATCATCCAAGCAACCATATTAGCCATTTCCACCCATCAATCGACTTCCATTTCACCTTCTCCACAGAAATCCGAATTTCACAGCCATACCACCACCACCACCATATCCAAAAAAATGAAGGGAATTACCAAGGTAGTGAAGAAGGGGACTAAAAAGAGCCTTGATGTGATCACCAGAGGCAAGGTGCGCATCAAGAGAGCCTCTTCCCAAGTCTCCATGCCTTCTCACACTTCCTCACCATCCAATTCCATTGCCCAATCACTCCCCCGCTTGATGTCTGTGAGTGCATTCCACACTCGGTCATCCAACAACCACCACATCACAAACGAGACATATAGGGAAGAGGAGGAGGAGGAAGCATCAGAGGACAACATCGATGACATGATCGATGAGGTTGACCTGGAGATCATAACCTGCCAAAAGTAGGGCAAGGGGGTTGTAGCCCCATCTTCATTAAGGATGCCTCTAAGGACTAAGCCAGCATGACACTCTACCTCCTCATTGGGGGAGAGACTACAACCGCAGTTGCAAGCAAGGAGGCAATTGATGACTTAAGAAGAGGATCAACCACAGTGATACCCCGAGCATCGGGTACCACTGAATCTTGACACAAGCTCGGGGTCAATATCCTACAGGGTTGAGGAAGATGATGATGATACTATTGAAGAGGAAATGGATTCTGAGCTATAGGACACATTGGCATACTTGTAGGTGGATAGGATGAAGGGGTTTGGAAAAGCTCCTGAGGGAACGACTTATGGCAGAGGATAGAGAAAGATGCATATCACACCCATCTACCCTGAGTACATGTCTAGGAGAGTGATCTCCACTAGATATGGGTGTGAAAAGGTAATTGAAGACATGGGAATCAAAGTAGATGTGGTAAGGAGGATGAAGTGAGTTGGTTTGTGGAAGGTACTTTTTACAACACAAACCACATATGTGGAGTTGACTCAGCAATTTTTTGCCACATTAGAGAAGATCAAGGTCAAAGGGGAGGAAGTTATCAAGTTCACAATATTCAACAAAATTCACACGTTGACTACTTTTGAACTAAATTGCATCTTTGCAAAGGACCCTCAAGAAGCTAAAAAAATGAGTGATGGCTTAATTAAGAGGGATATCGACTTGGACTATGCTAAATTCTAGCATGCCTTGACAGTAGAGTGAAAATATACAGCTAGAAAGTCCAAGACGATGTACATCAACAACCCCTTGATCAGATACGTGCAAAATGTCATTGCCAACACCAATGTAGGGAGATATGATAATCAAGGAATCATTTCACAAAAGGACGTCTTGGTGTTATATGCTATAACTGAAGAACAACACATCAACTTAGGGTCACTTTTGATTGATCACATGAGGAAAATACCCTTCAAAAGAAAAACTCTATTTTTTATGGGAGGGATTGTGACCTCAATTGTCATTGACCTAGGTTTTGATGTTACTGGTCTTAAAGAAGTAGAGGGAGCTTAGTTTGTCGATATGAAGTATCTTGTTTTCTCTCAGATGATTACAATAAAAAATAAGAAGTTGATCTACAATGTGAAATCCATAGCATCGCAAAAAAATCTTGAGCTTCCCTATCATGCTACCCCTCTCCTCTCTACTTTGGGGGTCCTAACTTACTACATGACAAGCTGAACATATGGGAGAAAGCCAACCCTTGGGAAGACTTCAACCCCACTGCTACACTAGAAGAAGAAATAGTAGAATCAAATGCACAGTAGCAAGAAGAAGAGGGAGGGGAACAAAGAAGAAATCCCCAAAGGGTAAGAAGAAGGGATGAGGCAACATCCCAGTTGTAGGAGCCTTCAGTGAATGCATATGATATGTCATCAATCCATGCACAGCTTGAAGGCATCCAGAAGACACAGTAAAACATGTAGCTCATATAATAGTACAAGTGGAAAGACCAACAACAAATGCATCAGTAGGTCAACCACTTGTACCACTACCACCATGCATAGGCATAGAGAAACCCCAAATGGGGTGAAGACTTTTGGGGTGGTGTTTTGGGATACCAGGAGACCTACCCTCCCCCTCAAGACGCTTATTGGGGCCATTACTACCAGTTCCCTCTAGCCCATCCAGGACCTCCATCTCCTTAGCAGCACCAGCCTGATCAACCACTGTAGGGAGACCTGCCCTTTGATTCACAACAACAACAGTAATCTTCACCCTACTATCCCTAAACTTGAGTTTCATGTTGAGGGCAACATGATTCAAAAGTTTTGGGTGGTAGGGCGGTATGCACCACCCTATCTTGATCTCTCATTTTATTTGCACATGTCTTACCTAATTTTTGTAATTGCTTAGTTTAGATCTCTTATTGCTAGCATTCATGCATACATGTAGTTTAATTTCATGCATTTTTGCATAAGTTTTTCAAAAAATTTGCTCTTCCATGTCATGCATTGCATTCTCATGTAGTTTTTGGTAATTTTTGTGTGTTTTTAATTAGGATTTGCTATTTTATGATTTAAATTCCCTAAATGTAGTTTTCGATGTGATTGATTGCAAATTGGCACCATTTTGGAAAATTTTGCCCAGATTTAGATATTCTTGCCTAAAAGCATGTTTTAACTTAATTTCCAATGTTTTGAGCTGAAAATTTTGATCTTTGACAAATACATGTCGTTTTCTTGAATTTTATTACTATGTGGTCTTGATTGTTGACTTTTTACATGTGCACCACTTCTCTCAAGTTTGTGAATGTTTCGGTTGAATTGTGAATTGAGCAAGCTATAAACGCTTAGAGCTTATGGAACCACTTGATATAAATGTGAAATTCATGTTGTTCAATCATGTGGTGTCATATCATTTGATGAAGTGTTGGATTTGTTTTCATGTAGGAAATCTTATGTTGAGGACTACACTAATGGCCCCTCTTTGACCTGACTCTTCTGTCACCATCTTCATACCTCTCAGCCTCATGAAAGGATGCCTTAAAGCACATATTAAACCTTGGCCACCTATAAAATTTTGGGGTGGCTATATCAACATCTCCCTGCTTCACTCTGTCCACCATATGCCCTACCTACACCAAGGGAAAAAGAAAAGAAAAGAAAAAAAGACAAAAAGAAAATAAAAAGATGTTCCTATTTAAGAGCATCTAAATAAAGAAAAGATGAGTGCTCTATGTAATAGCACTAAAAAAATCTTTCCACAATTCTTTCTTCCATTTTCATACCTATTGAGCTAGAAAACATCAAATCTAGCTCACTTTACCCTTTCTACAACCATGTGGGTCATTTGGTGTGGTTTGAGACATAAGATGGAATGCATGAAAGTGAAACAATAGTCCTAGTCATCTTTGATTAATGCCGACATCAAGCAGTTTACTCAGAATGATATGTAGGACATATTAAAAACTTGTGTATTCTATGATCTATATTTGAAGTTTGTATGCTCAATGCTCATTTCATGATTGATATGTGATAGAGGAGAGGAGAGAGGTGGAACACATGTACTTAGTCACTTTTAAGACCATTTAGTCAATAATCATCTTTTTCTATGCATTTGTCACTCTTGTTTATTGAAAGAAATTGAAGAGAGAGATTAAGTTGGAGCATACTTGAGGACAAGTATGTTTTAAGTTTGGGGTGGTGATTCAACCCTATTTTAGGGCTCCATCATGTGCTTTTTGCATGATAATCACATGTAAACAGTTTAGATTACAAGTGATTCCCCTCAACGTGACCTTTTATGGTAAATGCACTTATGCCTCCTTTTGTGTGTAATTCAGGGCACTTATACATGCATTGATGCATGGGAGAGAGATGAAGGACGTCTATGGGGTCTTACACCCCAAGAGTGGACCTACATCTTCCACGAGATGTCCTTGGATGCACAAGAGCAATTCAAAGCAAAAGGAGGCTAGATGAATAAAACGAAGTAAAGATCATCACCAAAAGGCCCAAAATGGCCGTGGTACATCCACCACAGTTGAGGTAATTTATGCACAAAGAGCTCCAAAATCAACATGAATGTGCTCAATTTACACATGAATGACCATGGCCATGGAGCTCAAAATAGTTGTGGTCACTGATGACCCCACGGCCGTGGCCAGCACACTCCAACTCACCCATGGCGATTTATACACAAGGATCATCAAAATCAATAGGGAAGTGGTCCATTGTACATGTGAATGACCACAGTCGTGGCCACCACCACGGCTGTGGCCCTTGAAGACCACCTTGCCTGTGGCGCACCCCACGCCCGTGGAGAACTGAAGACACAATGAACTCCAAGCTGCCTCACTTGTGGCCTCCTCCTCCAATACGGTCGTGATACCCCACACGACCGTGGTACCCCCTACCCACCATGACTGTTGTAAGGAGTGGGATCCCATAGGGGAACCACTACCTATTAAAAATTTGAACAATAGAACCTCTAGTCCAAACACACCCTTAAGGTATCTTGGAGTGGGTGTAAAATTTTCAAATCTTATTAATGGTATTCAAAACAACCAAAGTACAATAGCGGAAGTAAAATTTTGACTGTATTCAATTTCTCAACAAGATTACAAAAGTAAATCATTGTAAGGACCCTGACCTCCATTTTGGGCTTATCCTATTTGCTTTGCCTAAACCCTATGCTTAGTTGCTTGCTAATCACCTTTAGTGGTGATTAGGGTTTGCTTGTGTCTTGTTGAGAGTTGGAAGTGCTACTTGCAAAATAACCTAAGTTAGGGTTGAAGAGCAAGTTTGTCACCTTGAGAGATGTCTTTCTCTCTCTTTGCTTCCTCTAGAGTTGAGAGGGAGGTTTGGGCTCGTGCCTTGAGTTGTCTTGGGCTTGGTTGAGCTCTATTGGGCCTTGTTTTCCCTTGTTTGGGCCTTGCCCTACTTTGAGGAGCCTTGTATCGGGGAAGGATGCCTTGTGTCGGCCATGGAATGTTGGCCAAGGATGTGTCGGCCAAGATGGAGTGGTGTATCGGGCATGGTATGTTGTGTGTGTCGGCCTTTGACCTCTTTGATCTTCTTGCTTTGGTTGTATCACCCTAGCTTGGACATGTGGTCGATCCTTGGATGAGTGGTTGGCATGGCTTGTGCATGTGTTTTGTAAGGTGACAAACGTGTGGACAAGTGTCCCTTAGTAAGGTGACACCTTGCCTTGGTTCCCCTTTGATCCTCATCTATATATGCCTTGCCTTTCTCTTAATTAGGATCCCTTTTAGCTCTTTGTTCCTCCTCTCTTCCTTGGTGCACGATACCCCTCTCCCTTGCAACCTTGGTGGCTGATACCCTTGGAGGAGCTAAGGTTGGTGGTTGATCCCTTTGAAGGAGTTCTCTTCTTCTTCCTCTAGCTTGGTGGACGAACCTTAGGTGGACCTTGTTTCCTTGGTAAGCATATTCCCTCTCTCCTTAACATCTTCTTCTCCATCTTGCCTACTCTTCGGCCATGGTGGTTATGATTCTTGTTCCTTTTCTTGAGGTGGCCGAAGGTGGTGTACTTTGGATATAGAAGCTTGGAGCCTTGGAGCTTGAGGAGCTTGCTTAAGGTGGGTTACATAATTTCTAACCCTAACTATGCTACCTTCTTTTATGTTACATGTTCCTATATGATCTTGATCGACCATGCATGTGATTAGATATGTCTCTTACTCTAGCATGTACCTTTAATCTTGTTGATATAGAGATCTTGTTGTTATGGTTGATGTTGTGAACCCTTGGACCTAGTTGGCTGAACCCATAGATTAGGGTTTCCTTTGGGGAAATACCCCTTTCTCTGCTTGGTTTTGAGAAGTGAGTTTAAGCCCTAGTGATATAGGCAATACCCCTATCTTGGTTGTTGAGAGGTGAGCCTATAGTCTAGTTGCTTGGAAAATACCCTCCTCTCACCATGGATTTGAGAGGTGAGCCTTTGGATGAGTGATGACCTAAGTTGGAGATGATCCATCTTGTTGCCCGATTTGTGATGGAGGTTGTGCAAAACCTCTCTATCTTGGTTGTTGAGAGGTGAGCCAACTATCTTGATCAATTAGGGTTTGTTGCTAAAGAGTTTGAGGTTGAAGATGACCATCTTGGTGAGGTTCTTGTGCCCTTGCACGATACACCCTTTTGTGGGTTTTGGCTTGGCCGATATGTTCAGTTCAGCCCTGTTGGCTTTATACCTGATATGACCCCTTTCACCTTGTTATTACCATTGGACGTTATGCTCTAGACGAGATGTTTTCCTTGCTTTAGATGTCCCTTTGGTCAACATGATGGCTGGTAAGTTATCTCTGTCTTGGGCAACATGGTTTGGTCTTGAGTTGCCTGATATGGTGTTTGCAAGGTGAAACCCTAGTAGGTGCCTTAGTGGTGGCTGATATAAGAGGCTTGACCTAGTTGGACGATAGGCCTTCTTGTGGTGCCTAGGTCTTGTTTGTTATGGGTGGGCGACACCCTAGCTCTTCCTTGAACGTTATGGGTAAGATGGGTAACCTTGTGTCGGGCTTGGGGTTTGTGTTTGCATGACACACCCTCAGTTGAGTTAGCCGATATGATGCCTTAGTAGTTACCTTGCCCATGGACGACATGGTGCCTTGGCCGGCATAAGGGTTCTTTGGATGATATGGCTTGATGGTTGGGCGTCATGACCTTGGTCGTTATGATGTTGGTGGTTGCCCGACATGAAACCCTAACCCTAAGTGGGCGATAAGGTCTTGGACGATAAGAGGTGCCCATGTGTTGCCTGATACCACCCTAAAGTTGCATGCACGATACATAGCACTAGCCCTGATTGCACAATGTAGTGTCGCTCACCTAAGGACGTTGGGCGTCACAGGTTGCGCGTTGCCTGGGTAGGTGTTGCCCGACGTAGCGTTACGCTGGGGCATTGCAGGTGGTAAGGTTGTCCGTTGTGCTTGGCCGACGGACTTGGGTGAGGGTAGTTACCCTGCCCGATACTACCTATAGTGAGGGTTGTAGGAGCTTTGGTTAGGGTTCTGATAACCCGGAATGTATATAGCTGATAGTTCTCTGTTAATAATGATAATACAAGTAATATGGTGTAATAACCTTGAATCCTGCAGCTATGATAATGAGATAAGATGATAGGTTGTGAACCAGGAAGTTTGTAAGGTCATGATGTTGTTACATATGATGTTTCTTCACAAGATGATGTGGCACATGATTATGATCACATGCATGGGGAATAATGTATGCTCACAGTTGATAATAGTATTATGCTTCTTAAAATGATAGCATGATAATCATGTAAATCTATGATGGCTTAAGAAATCTCTGGATGTATATACTAAACATGTAGGTATGTTGTTTGGATTCATAGCCAGGTAAGAGCTATGAGGTATTTGTGCTTTGAATAGCACCATGTGATGATAATCCTTGTTAATGAAATAACAAGTTGATAAGTCTGAGGACCTGATAAAGGCTGAGTGCCTAGTTGAGGTGTTATCCTCTGATGTTGAGATAAGGGATTGCTATCCCAGAATGCTGATACATGATTATGATGCCCTGAGAGGCAATGGTTGATATAATGAGGGATTGAGGTCCCAGGACAGTATGATGATGGCAATACTGATGTAATTCTATAAAGCTATGTTTATACTTTGGTTGCCTCAACAATTGGCTTAAAATATACTAATTAATTATAGATGAACATATCATGTAGTTTTCCTGGCCATAGATCCATCATCGTCAATATCATGATGATGGCGAAACAGGTTTATCCTGTGGGATCTTCCTGGAGCACATATTGTTGAATATGTGAGGTTTTCCCCTAGCCTAAAATAGGAGGAATCTGAGTACCACTGAGAATATATGGAGCATGGTGAACAGACCCATGGCTCAAGGATATGTGATGATGAGCATGATGTGTTCATGGCTCAGATGCATGTACTAGAACCTATGTCAAGGTGAGCTAGAGATATGGGTAGTTTGCGGAGCTGACCCTGAGGCTGAGGCCATATAAGCATGAGACTACGGTCTTGCTTTGGTTTTCGTACACTGACTACGAGGAGGTGAGGTCATGGAGTCTGACTCTCCCATTGACCTTGTATGGCACCGGTGTTTGGGCTTCGCAGCCAAAGGTTGGATTTGAGAAGGGACAACTCACTTCCTTAGGGCATAATAAAACGTAATCCACCCGAATAGTATATCTTGCTTAGAGAAAAATACGAAACATTGATTGAGGCCTTGCTTATATAGTTGATCTAGTTATACCTTGAAGATATGTGTATGATCTTTATATTTGTGATAAGTTCTAATAAAGATTATCTTGTCAATCATGTTCCATAAAGAAATACTTGGTTATATGCCTCTTGGATATCTTGGTAAGAATGATGGGAATAATGGTCTTGCTCAGTATACTGCTCTTGTTATATGCTTTATCACTTATCTACTTTATTTTCTTTAACCTTCTGAGGTTTTATAATTTCGGCGGGGAGTTATGTTTCTCACTGGGACTATGTGTCTCACCTCGCTAGTTTACAACCGTTTTAGGTGATCGCTCTAGATGTGGCAGTGGTCGTGAGGTTGCGGCCGAGCAGCAAGAAGAGAAGTAGAAGGCAACAGATGGACATGCTGCTGTTTTGGTGGTTTTGTAATAGAGTCTTAGAGTCACCCCTGTACTCTCAGGTCTTCGGAGGTGTTTGAAAACGTTTCATGATGACTAGCTATTGTATTTTTGTATATCATGTTGTTGGCCGTACGTGGCATGTTATGTATGAATAAACAGGTGATTAACTTTGGTGCTGACAGTACATGTAACACCCCTGACCTGGGTTATACTTTAACCCTAGGTGTTTTGATTAAGAAAGATGATTAAACTTTTAATCTCATCTTGTGAAAGGTAATTAGGACTCAAGAGGAACTTATATTGCAATTCTAGTCCTTTTTGAACATTATTAAAATCAATATTTTGGTTGTTTTGGACTAAAGTGCAAATTACCCAAGTTAAGGGGTTTAAGTGCAATTGTGCATGATAATATGTTCCTCACATGTTGAAGCATCATGAGAGTGAAAATGATGTTGAGGTGTGGCTTATGGTAGCCTGAGCACCAAGAAAGAGCTGATAAAGCAATGTATGTGCATTAAAACCTAGTCTTGGTGTAAAGTGCAATTTACCCAAAACCTAGGGTTCAATATGCAAATTACCACTTCAATGAAGTCCCTAATGTTTCTTGGCATCATGTAGAGAAAAGAAAATGAGAGGGGCGCCACATTTGAATTAAGTTGGAGGAGAGATAATCTTGATATTAAAATAATCAAGATTTAATCCTAATTGAAACCCTAATTCAATTTAGGGCAAAAATGAATGTATTAATTAAAGGGCCTTCAACAAAAATTAAAATGGTTGGATTCATATGTATGTGTGACTTCCTTGAGCCTTGCAAGGACCACGAAAATATCCAAGGGAGTGGATAACTCACACACAATTTTATAAGAAAAAGAAATATCCACTCACATATGGATATTAATATAATATGAATTTAGGTGCTTAATTTGATTTTCTTTAAATCATGGATAATTGAGAGTGATAAAAGGAAAACAAGATATACTCATCCCTAAGGAAGATAAGGGGGAAGAGGCGGCCACATTTTTGGGATTAAATGAATTTTTATAAGGCACTTTCTCTCTCCTTGAATTTCTTATAAAAAGACCCTTTACAAGCCAAATGGAAGGCTTTTTTGACCCCACTTCTTCTCCTTGCTTGGGAAACGACCAAGGGAGCTTGGGAGGATCAGGAGGAAGACCCCCAACTTGTTGGTAAAGTTCTTGATCCATTTCACCTTGATTCCATGATGGAAATCGAAAATAAATTATGGATTTCTTCCTATTTCGATCTCCTCTTCAATTCTAACCATTCCTTTTCACTCAAACCTTGAGGACGAGCCTTGGAATAGTGAAAAGAGTTGAATCCACCATTGTTTACGTGTACATGGATCTTTGGAGCTCAATTGGAGGTGGGTTTTATAACTTGAACCCTTTTTCATTGTTATTCAATCATTAATCTTGCAATTTCAATGATTCCTTCATTATCTTGTTTAATTGCTGGTTGAAAATGGTTATTTCATGAAATCAGAAGTTGTTAGAACTTCAGGGACGAAGGTAGATGATGATGACATCATCTTGGATACTTTTTCCAAAGAAATCATGGTTCATACGGTTTTGAGTTAATTGCTCATGCGGTTTCACCAAACCATTTGAGAGCAAACAGTTTGAAACCGTTTGGGAGCAAACGGTTTCAAAACCATTTGAGTGAGTTGAAAAAGGGTTGACTGTTTGGGATTACTGTTCCTAATTATGTTGGTTAATGACTCACCAAATTTTATGGGTTAACTCCCAAGGAATCGTGAGTTGAAGGCTAATCAATTAGGCAAACCTAATTGGATTAAGTGTTGATTTTTCAGCTTGATTAATTTGACTTTTTGGGCAAACGGTTTCACAACCGTTTGATAGGGTTGACCAAAGGTTTACCGTTTGGGATTCCTGTTCCTAATGATGTTGGTTAAAAACTCACCAAGTTTTATGGATTAATTCCAAAGGAATCATGAGTTGAAGGCTAATCCATTAGGCAAACCCTAATTGGATTAAGTGCTGATTTTCAACTTGATTGATTTGACTTTTTGGGTTATTTAACCCAAACGGTTTCAAAACCGTTCGGGGATTATCCAAACGGTCTCAAGACCGTTTGGGGGTCACACAAGACCGTTTTTAGGTCTAGGGTTGGATATGTTTAAGTGTTTTAAGGATAAAAGATATGGTGTTAACCCTAATCGGCTAAGTGTTGATTTTGCATTGGAATGAGTTGATGTTTTGGGTTGATTGACCCAAACGGTTTCAAAACCATTTGGGAATCACCCAAACGGTCTCAAGACCGTTTGGGGATCACCCAAGACCGTTTGGAGGTCTAGGGTTAAGCATGGTTGACCAATTTAAGGTCTAAAGGTACCAAATCACTTTGCAATTAAGTGTTGATTTGATGATCAACTCAATAGCTCAAACCCTAATGATTTTTCACTAGAATCCAAGGGTTGTATGAGCCAAACGGTCTCAAGACCGTTTGGATCTCATCCAAATGGTCTCAAGACCGTTTGGAGGTCTAGGGGTGAGTATGGTTAAGCAATTGATGATCCAATGATACTAAGTTAAAGTGTAATCAATTGCTGATTTGGTGATCAATCCAATGATCCAAACCCTAATTGGTTGACTTCGATTTTGATGATGTGATGGGCAAACGGTCTTCAACTACTTGGGAAAATGGTATTCACCTACTTGGGCAAACAGTCTTCACCTACGTTGGCAAACGGTCTCAAGCACCACCTTTACCAAACGGTTTCAAACCGTTTGAACTTTGAAAGACCAAGACCGTTTGGGGGTCAAGTAGTCAAAGTTGATTGTAGATTCAATTGATCAATTCAATTGGATACCTTATGTAATGGAGGTCCAAGGTGATTGAATCTCTCGAGAATAGAGATGATGAATGACTCATTGATCCAATGATGATTAGTAATGATAATCAATGAAGGTACACAGATTGAAACCCTATTAGTACCTAAGTGATTAGTGCCAATTAAGGGATGAACCCTAATTGCTTATAGGATCAATGACTTGGTACACTATGTCATTCATAGTTGTATGTACTTGATTGAAGGGATGATATGACCTTATCAAGTTGATATGATGTTAGCATGAATTCATAACATGAATATGATTCATGTGGTGATTAAGGGTATGATCCTTAAGTAAAGAGATCATGAAACCCTAATCATGAACATAAACCCTAATTGACCGGGTTATTGAATTCTAACCCTAATTGAGGGCAATTCTAAATGAAACCCTAATCCAGGGTAAGGATGTAGCCCTAATCTAGGGTAATCATAAGTGAAACTCTAATTTAGGGAAAAGAGATGTAAATCCCTAATTGGGATGAATAGTAAATCTCCAATTATGGATAATTGAATGAAATCCTAATAGAGATGAATAGTAAACCCAAATTGTGGGAAAATATGGTGGAAACCCGAGTTGAGGGTGATTCCAAGAGAAACCCTAGTTGAGTGTGATTCCATGAGAAACCTTAACTAAGTATTAACACCACATGACGTGCTAATGTTATGTTGTGATAAGAGGCCCTAAGAAGGGTGAAGGCATGTGAGACTCTAATGAGGAGTCATAATACATAAAGCCCTAATCTTGGATAATATGACAATGAATCATAATTCTAATCTTAAGAAAGGGTATAAAGGAACCCTAATGATGAGATAGAAGGAATGGCCTTATAAAGGTGAAACATTTCATGTGGTTGAATATATGCAACCTAATTGTAAGCAATGTCTTTACCATTAGACAAGTCCATATCATTAAAGATAGTTGGACAACTCTAATGTGTGGCCTATGCATTATATGCTATAGGTAAGTGATTAGTGATGGAATGTATTAAGAAGGGAAATACCTTAATACAAGATAAGATGGCTAATTCAGGAGAGTCTAAAGTGATGAGAAAGTGATACATCAAATATGATAGTTATCATATTCAACACTTCAGGGTTTATATGCCTCGATGTACTCCAAATCCAATATAATTGGGTAAGAAACATATGAAGTGTGTTATGCAACTATTATAATGAAATGTAATGAGTTGTTGCACCTTGATGAGTGTTAATTAATGTACCTTGAGAATGGGGTTAATCCCAAATGATGTGTATGATATAATCATACCATGATGAGGATGAGAAATGAACTCATACCTTGAATTGATGATCATTAATGCTATATGATGAAAGTAATGTTCTATAATAATCAAATATGATATCCTTGAATGCCCCAGAGGTATGGACTAATGTATTAAGGGTTGGACAGATAATGAGATCATGAAATCTTTATTAATGAGAAATGGGGAACCCTAACCCTAATTTGGGTAAAGGGAATGAAAAGCCCTATTTGATAGTAAACCCTAATTCCTAGTAGAGGAATAATGGTGTTACTATTGCATCACATGATGTGATGAATATCTTGTATGACTGTTATCATGTCTAATAACCATACAAATATTATGAGGTGATGTATATAGCTAGTTTGAGCTATGACATTTATATAATAAATGTTGATTGGCATTATGTGCCTTAATGTTGTTGTTGCTTAGTAAAAGAAGCAATATGCATGGACTTTTATGAGTCACATGAGTAAGTTGTTGCCTAGTGAGAGGTGACAAGATATTTCATGGCCTTGTGAGCCAGGTGTGATGCTTGTGTAACAAGTATCATGAATGCCTTGGTCAGATAACCTGAAGGTGATAGTTACCTGAAAATGGTATAATAATGCTGAATGATGAGTTAAGGGTTTGAATACCCAGAACCATATGATTATGGTGATGAGAATGTGAAGGGATGAGAATTCCCAGTATTGAAATGAGGGACTGAGTTCCCAGGGTCTTTGAAAGACTGATAAGTATCTGATGAAAGTAGTACATGTCTCTTTATAGCATTGTTGTAATAAGTTATGTTTGAGAACTTGGCTGATGCTAAAAGAATATGAGAATGTACTTAATAAATCAAGTGAAATCTATTCATGTATTGCTCTGACCATAGATCCATCATCGTCAGGAATAGGTGATGGTGAAACGGGTGCCCGCGGCAAAAACCCGGAGCACATATTTTGAATATGTGGGGGTAAATGGGCGAAAACATCCTTACGTCCTCTTGAAGAGATTGTTCAAAGGTAAACAAGAAACCTCTCAATCCTTCATGAATATGTCGGGATGGATGTATCACGAATCTCCCGATGATTGGGTTAGATGGTGTACACATCTCCCAATGATACTTAATGTCGGATCGAGGAGATAAATAAGAAATCTCTCGATTGGTGATGAGAGTGCAGTTGATGATGTAACTCTGTAGTGAAGGTGCCAGTATACCCTGGCTAGCTAGTTAGCAGAGACACGAGATGTCCTACATGTGGTCTCATACTGACCGAGATGGATGAGGTCATAAGAATCTGGCTCTTTTTATGACCTATGTATGGTACCGATTTCGACTCCAAGCAGTGGTCGGTTGGAGTATGAGCGGTATACCTCATCTCCTCATAGCATAAGTGTGATTGTAAAATGTAATCAGCCGTATAGCATGTTTGCTTAAGGATTGAATATGGAGATTCATTGGTTGATGTTGCATTTCTTTGTGCATTCCTTAGTGGATAAAGGTGAATTATGTTTCTTTATATTCTCTGTAAGGTAGACAGATGAATTACTTATCTACCATGGGTAGATGCAATGACCTCCTTGAGAATGGAGATTATCTTATTCTATTCTATGATGAATAATTCTGCCTGATAATGTAAAAGTAACCCCTGCTTAGTTTTAATTTAATAAACTGCAATAACAATGTTTTTGGCAGAGAGTTATATCTCTCGCTGGGGCAATTTTCAATTGTCTCACCCCTGTGGGAAACATTTTTAGGTATGCATGGGAGGCAAAGTAGAAATCCTAGAACAAGGAAAGAGCAACAGCAACGGCAACAGCAGGGACAACAATAAGATCTCAGGTGGATATATTGTCTGTCTAGTCTTACAAATAGTAGTCCTATGTGTCGTCTCTGTACTCTCAGGTCCTCGGAGTTTTTAGTCAGTGTCTTATGAATCAATCTGAGGTTTTGGCTTGATGCCTCGAGATTCGTATACTATCTTTATATAATGTTTATAAGACAGTTGATGTTGTAATCTTTGACAAGGAATGGTACAGGTTGTGTACTTGTGAACCAGGATGAATTTGAAATACTTTGGTTCTTGGTTAAAGAGTTTTCCTGTGAATGGATCTCTTTGAAAAAGTTTTAATTTTCAGAAATTTTCAGTAATCCGCTGCAAATAATTCACTTCTGCATAAGTTAATCATGTTTTCGCGAGACGGTCGCCACAATTAGTGGTATCAGAGCTCTAGGTTCGTTGAGTCTACAGAGACATAGGACTAAGGTAGTAGAGTCTGTTCTAGTGTCATCCAGTGTATCTGATAGTGTCTTCTACTCGTATAAGAGAAGAAGAACTTAAATATGATTGGGTTACATGAGGAGATTGTTGCTGAGAGCAGCAATGTTGCACCAAGAAGAGGTGCATGAGAACAGGCAAGAGAGAGACAATTGCCTGAGAATCCCCTAGCTGATCCAACTATAATAAGAAAATCCTTCTTTAAGTATTACTGTTGGAGAGCTTAGGACAACAGTAATGTATATAGTGGATCAAGTTTTAACAATGTAACCTAGATTACCAGTCCCAATGATGATGTTATAAATATCAATAGGATTTGTAATTAGCATCAGCAGGTTGAAGCAAAAGGAAATGATGAATTTTTGGACTTAAATTGAGTCTGTGCTCAACCATAGCCTGTTGAATCAACCTTTGAGGCAGAGTTAGCCTAAGGCAGTGAATAATTCATGTATTATGACAAGTTAGACAAGATAATGTCATGCAAATATGTTAATTTATGAATTCCGGGATTAACTAAGAAAGGAAATAATTGAACTTTCCTTGATTAGTCCTATGAGGACTTATGTTTTGCATAGTAAAACATTACAAATGTTTTATATTGTTCTTACCTCCTTGAGAAATGATGAGGTACATAAGAGATGCCTGAATGAAATTCAGGGATGATAAGTCTTATGCTTGTGATAATATGAAAAGGAGGAATATGATAGTATACAAAGTGCATACCACTTAATCTCAGTATTTATATACCCTGGCCAGGTATACAACTATTGATGATAAAGTGGGTATGGAAACTCTTAGATTGTTGTCTTTTTTATTGCTTTGATCAAGTAGTCATTCTGAGACAATCTCATGAGTATCATGAAATCAGAAATCTGGAATGAATAAATGTGTCATATCCCATGCATAAGAAAGATAAGTCTGAGATAATCTCAGATGAGCATGTTGTATGAGGAACTAAAAATGTACTCCTCATAAGATAAGAATTAGAATGAGGGAGATGAACCTTGTTTAATAATGCTGCATGCATAATAAAGATCTTTCCCATAATGAGGAAATGGGAAATGTGATGAGATCATGAGATGATCATAAACATGCTAGATAATAATAAAGAAAGGGATAATGACATGCAATCATCCTTACAAATTCCAATGCTAAAGGAAAGGAACCTAGGATAAGATAAAGAGTAAATGGTTCAAGAATAGTTGAAAATACATGAATTAATAAGAGGAATATGAATCCTTGTTTTCTTTCCTTTCAGGGACATGGCAATCAAGTGGGTCTTAGGACACTTGATGTGCATAAGATAAAGGAGTTCATGTAATGGATACTTAGAAAAGTATCAATTATCTTGGACTTTGGTCCCAAGATGAGGACATATGAAACAATTAATGTTCCAAGATGAAAGGAAGAGATATATATGATGTGTTTCCAACACATGTGATAGATACCAAGGTGAAAAATTCTGAGATCTGAGAGTTATCAGATGGGTTAGGTTGGCTACCTAGAGTGGTCAACTGTGAAATTAGTTAGAATATATAAAATAGTATGAACATCATATGTTAGGGGTTTATGCTCTGCATAAACATGATATTAATAAGGAATGCATGATGTTCCTCTGAACAAGAAAAGTGTTATTTGACATAAAGTTGAGTTTATAGTCAATGATGAGGAACAATGGAGCATGTGCCTTGTGTGTTGATTCTATGAGAATCTTGTATGGAAACACTTTGTGCTGATCAAAGTTTTATGGTGTCTCCATAATAAGGAGATGTAATGTGAAGACTAGATAGTATGATGAATGAAATACATTTGTCTTCCTTTATCTGGATTTTGAGGACGAAATCCTTGTTAGGGGTTTATAATTTGTAACACCCCTGACCTGGGTTATACTTTAACCCTAGGTGTTTTGATTAAGAAAGATGATTACATGTTTAATCTCATCTTGTGAAAGGTAATTAGGGCTCAAGAGGAACTTATATTGCAATTCTAGTCCTTTTTGAACATTGTTGAAATCAATGTTTTGGTTGTTTTGGACTAAAGTGTAAATTACCCAAATTAAGGGGTTTAAGTGCAATTGTGCATGATAATATGCTACTCACATGTTGAAGCATCATGATAGTGAAAATGATGCTGAGGTGTGGCTTATGGTAGCCTGAGCACCAAGAAAGAGCTGATAAAGCAATGTATGTGCATTAAAACCTAGTCTTGGTGTAAAGTGTAATTTACCCAAAACCTAGGGTTCAATATGCAAATTACCACTTCAATGAGGTCCCTAATGTTTCTTGGCATCAAGTAGAGCAAATAAAATGAGAGGGGTGCCTCATTTGAATTAAGTTGGAGGAGAGATAATCTTGATATTAAAACAATCAAGATTTAATCCTAATTGAAACCCTAATTCAATTTGGGGAAAAAATGAATGTATTAATTAAAGGGCCTTCAACCAAAATTAAAATGGTTGGATTCATATGTATGTGTGACGTCCTTGATCCTTGCAAGGACCACGAAAATATCCAAGGGAGTGGATAACTCACACAAAATTTTATAAGAAAAAGAAATATCCACTCACATATGGATATTAATATTATATGATTTGAGGTGCTTAATTTGCTTTTATTTAAATCATGGATAATTGAGAGGGATAAAAGGAAAACAAGATAGCCTCGTCCCTAAGTAAGTTAAGGGGGAAGAGGCGGCCACATTTTTGGGATTAAATGAATTTTTATAAGGCACTTTCTCTCTCCTTGAATTTCTTATAAAAAGACCCTTTACAAGCCAAATGGAAGGATTTTTCGACCCCACTTCTTCTCCTTGATTGGGAAACGACCAAGGGAGCTTGGGAGGATCAGGAGGACGACCCCCAACCTGTTGGTAAGGTTCTTGATCCATTTCACCTTGATTCCATGATGGAAATCGAAAATAAATTATGGATTTCTTCCTATTTTGATCTCCTCTTCAATTCTAACCATTCCTTTTCACTCAAAACTTGAGGATGAGCCTTGGAATGGTGAAAGGAGTTCCATCCACCATTTTTTCTGTGGACATGGAGCTTTGGATCTCAATTGGAGGCGAGTTTTATAACTTGAACCCTTTTTCATTGTTATTCAACCATTAATCTTGCAATTTCAATGATTCCTTCATTATCTTGTTTAATTGCTGGTTGAAAATGGTTATTTCATGAAATCAGAAGTTGTTAGAACATCAGGGACGAAGGTAGATTATGATGACATCATCTTGGATACTTTTTCCAAAGAAATCATGGTTCATACGGTTTTGAGTTAATTGCTCATGTGGTTTCACCAAACCGTTTGAGAGCAAACGGTTTGAAACCGTTTGGGAGAAAACGGTTTCAAAACCATTTGAGTGAGTTTACCAAGGGTTGACCGTTTGGTATTACTGTTCCTAATTATGTTTTTTAATGACTCACCAAATTTTATGGGTTAAATCCCAAGGAATCGTGAGTTGAAGGCTAATCAATTAGGCAAGCCTAATTGGATTAAGTGCTGATTTTTCAGCTTGATTAATTTGACTTTTTGGGAAAACAGTTTCAAAACCGTTTGAGAGGGTTTACCAAAGGTTGACCGTTTGAGATTCCTGTTCCTAATGATGTTGGTTAAAAACTCACCAACTTTTATGGATTAATTCCAAATGAATCATGAGTTGAAGGCTAATCAATTAGGCAAACCCTAATTGGATTAAGTGATGATTTTCAACTTGATTGATTTGACTTTTTGGGTTATTTAACCCAAACGGTTTCAAAACCATTTGGGGATTACCCAAACGGTCTCAAGACCGTTTGGGGGTCACCCAAGACCGTTTGGAGGTCTATGGTTAGATATGGTTAAGTGTTTGAAGGACAAAAGATATGGTGTTATCCCTAATCGGCTAAGTGCTGATTTTACATTGGAATGAGTTGATGTTTTGGGTTGATTGACCCAAACGGTTTCAAAACCGTTTGGGAATCACCCAAACGGTATCACCCAATACCGTTTGGAGGTCTAGGTTTAAGCATGGTTGACCCATTGAAGGTCTAAAGGTACCAAATCACTTTGCAATTAAGTGTTGATTTGATGATCAACTCAATAGCTCAAACCCTAATGATTTTTCACTATAATCCAAGGGTTGGATGAGCCAAACGGTCTCAAGACCGTTTAGAGCTCATCCAAACGGTCTCAAGACCGTTTGGAGGTCACCCAAGACCGTTTGTAGGTCTAGGGGTGAGTATGGTTAAGCAATTGATGATCCAATGATACTAAGTTAAAGTGTAATCAATTGCTGATTTGGTGATCAATCCAATGATCCAAACCCTAATTGGTTGACTTGGATTTTGATGATGTGATGGGAAAACGGTCTCAAGCACCACCTTTACCAAATGGTTTCAAACCGTTTGAACTTTGAAAGACCAAGACCGTTTGGGGGTCAAGTAGTCAAAGTTGATTGTAGATTCAATTGATCAATTCAATTGGATACCTTATGTAATGGAGGTCCAAGGTGATTGAATCTCTCGAGAATAGAGATGATGAATGACTCATTGATCCAATTATGATTAGTAATGATAATCAATGAAGGTACAAAGATTGAGACCCTATTAGTACCTAAGTGATTAGTGCTAATTAAGGGATGAACCCTAATTGCTTATAGGATCAATGACTTGGTACACTATGTCATTCATAGTTGTATGTACTTGATTGAAGGGATGATATGACCTTATCAAGTTGAGATGATGTTAGCATGAATTCATAACATGAATATGATTCATGTGGTGATTAAGGGTATGATCCTTAAGTAAAGAGATCATGAAACCCTAATCATGAACATAAACCCTAATTGACAGGGTTATTGAATTCTAACCCTAATTGAGGGCAATTCTAAATGAAACCCTAATCCAGGGTAAGGATGTAGCCCTAATCTAGGGTAATCATAAGTGAAACTCTA
The DNA here is from genome assembly GCA_963693085.1 of Alisma plantago-aquatica. Lineage (NCBI taxonomy): Eukaryota > Viridiplantae > Streptophyta > Magnoliopsida > Alismatales > Alismataceae > Alisma > Alisma plantago-aquatica. Next base: position 242,238,925 of record OY856411.1, read on the forward strand.
ATTTAGGGAAAAGAGATGTAAATCCCTAATTGGGATGAATAGTGAATCTCCAATTATGGATAATTGAATGAAATCCTAATAGAGATGAATAGTAAACCCAAATTGTGGGAAACTATGGTGGAAACCCTAGTTGAGGGTGATTCCAAGAGAAACCCTAGTTGTATGATTCCAAGAGAAACCTTAACTAAGTATTAACACCACATGACGTACTAATGTTATGTTGTGATAAGAGGCCCTAAGAAGGGTGAAGGCATGTGAGACTCTAATGAGGAGTCATAACACATAAAGCCCTAATCTTGGATAATATGACAATGAATCATAATTCTAATCTTAAGAAAGGGTATAAAGAAACCCTAATGATGATATAGAAGGAATGTACTTATAAAGATGAAACATTTCATGTGGTTGAATATATGCAACCTAATTGTAAGCAATGTCTTTACCATTAGACAAGTCCATATCATTAAAGATAGTTGGACAACTCTAATGTGTGGCCTATGCATTATATGCTATAGGTAAGTGATTAGTGATGGAATGTATTAAGAAGGGAAATACCTTAATACAAGATAAGATGGCTAATTCAGGAGAGTCTGAAGTGATGAGAAAGTGATACATCAAAATATGATAGTTATCATATTCAACACTTCAGGGTTTATATGCCTTGATGTACTCCAAATCCAATATAATTGGGTAAGAAACATATGAAGTGTGTTATGCAACTATTACAATGAAATGTAATGAGTTGTTGCACCTTGATGATTGTTAATTAATGTACCTTGAGAATGGGATTAAGCCCAAATGATGTGTATGATATAATCATACCATGATGAGGATGAGAAATGAACTCATACCTTGAATTGATGATCATTAATGCTATATGATGAAAGTAATGTTCTATAATAATCAAATATGATATCCTTGAATGCCCCAGAGGTATGGACTAATGTATTAAGGGTTGGATAGATAATGAGATCATAAAATCTTTATTAATGAGAAATGGGGAACCCTAACCCTAATTTGGGTAAAGGGAATGAAAAGCCCTATTTGATAGTAAACCCTAATTCTTGGTAGAGGGATAATGGTGTTACTATTGTATCACATGATGTGATGAATATCTTGTATGACTGTTATCATGCCTAATAACCATACAGATATTATGAGGTGATGTATATAGCTAGTTTGAGCTGTGACATTTATATAATAAATGTTGATTGGCATTATGTGCCTTAATGTTGTTGTTTCTTAGTAAAAGAAGCAATATGCATGGACTTTTATGAGTCACATGAGTAATTTGTTACCTAGTGAGAGGTGACAAGATATTTCATGGCCTTGTGAGCCAGGTGTGATGCTTGTGTAACAAGTATCATGAATGCCTTTGTCAGATGACCTGAAGGTGATAGTTACCTGAAAATGGTATAATAATGCTCAATGATGAGTTAAGGGTTTGAATACCCAAAACCATATGATTATGGTGATGATAATGTGAAGGGATGAGAATTCCCAGTATTGAAATAAGGGACTGAGTTCCCAGGGTCTTTGAAAGACTGATAAGTATCTGATGAAAGTAGTACATGTCTCTTTATAACATTATTGTAATAAGTTATGTTTGAGAACTTGGATGATGCTAAAAGAATATGAGAATGTACTTAATAAATCAAGTGAAATCTATTCATGTAGTGCTCTGACCATAGATCCATCATCGTCAGGAATAGGTGATGGTGAAATGGGTGCCCGCGGCAAAAACTCGGAGCACATATTTTGAATATGTGGGGGTAAATGGGCGAAAACATCCTTACGTCCTCTTGAAGAGATTGTTGGAAGGTAAACAAGAAACCTCTCAATCCTTCATGAATATGTTAGGATGGATGTATCACGAATCTCTTGATGATTGGTTTAGATGGTGTACACATCTCCCAATGATACTTAATGTCGGATCGAGGAGATAAACAAGAAATCTCTCGATTGGCGATGAGAGTGCAGTTGATGCTGTAACTCTATAGCGAAGGTGCCCGTATACCCTGGCTAGCTAGTTAGCAGAGACACGAGATGTCATGCATGTGGTCTTGTACTGACTGAGACGGATGAGGTCATAAGAATCCGGCTCTTTTGATGACCTATGTATGGTACCGATTTCGACTCCTAGCAGTGGTCGGTTGGAGTATGAGCGGTATACCTCATCTCCTCAGATCATAAGTGTGATTGTAAAATGTAATCAGCCGTATAGCATGTTTGCTTAAGGATTGAATACGAAGATTCATTGGCTGATGTTGCATTCCTTTGTGCATTCCTTAGTGGATACTTTATATTCTCTTCAAGGTAGACATATGAATTACTTATCTACCATGGGTAGATGCAATGACCTCCTTGAGAATGGAGATTATCTTATTCTGTTCTATGATGAATAATTCTGCTTGATAATATAAAAGTAACCCCTGCTCAGTTTTAATTTAATAAACTGTAATAACAATGTTTTTGGCAGAGAGTTATATCTCTCGCTGGGGCAATTTTCAATTGTCTCACCCCCATGGGAAACATTTTTAGGTATGTATGGGAGGCAAAGCAGAAATCCTAGAACAAGGAAAGAGCAACATCAACGGCAACAACAGGGACAACAATAATATCTCAGGTGGAGATATTGTCTGTCTAGTCATACAGATAGTAGTCCTATGTGTCGTCTCTGTACTCTCAGGTCCTTAGAGTTTTTAGTCAGTATCTTATGAATCAATCTGAGGTTTTGGCTTGATGCCTCGAGATTCGTATACTGTCTGTATATAATGTTTATAAGACAGTTGATGTTGTAATCTTTGAGAAGGAATGGTACAGGTTGTGTACTTGTGAACCAGGATGAATTTGAAATACTTTGGTTCTTGGTTAAAGAGTTTTCCTATGAATGGATCTCTTTGAAAAAGTTTTAATTTTCAATGATTTTCAGTAATCCGCTGCAAATAATTCACTTCCGCATTAGTTAATCATGTTTTTGCGAGACGGTCGCCACAGTAGAATAGGTTCCGATAAGCTGTGGACTTATAACAAGGCTTGTAAATATTTTTATAACATGTTTCTCTGTAGGATCTGGATGTAAAAGTTCTCTTATGTATGCTTTCTGCAATAGGTTTTAATTAACCCGTGTTTTCGGTAATATGTGGTTCCGCACATTTTCATGTGTCACCTCACTGTATGTGTGATGGCGGGGTGTCATGGTAAGTTTTGGTATCAGAGCTCTAGGTTCGTTGAGTCTATAGGGATCTAGGACTAGGTTTGCGTCTGTTCTTGTGAGTTTTCTAGATTTTCTTACAAACATCTTCTGCCCTCAATGGAAGAAAAATCTTAAAGATGTTTGGAAACCATGAAGAACATGTTGCCGAGAGCAGCGAGGCTACATCAGTTGATGGATCTAGAGTGTAGGCACATGAAGATCGGTTTCCTGAGGTTCCCCAACTTGACCCAGCCATTCTTGAAAACCCTGCCTACCAACAGCTTATGGGGCAGTTGATGGGTACGATGAATCACATGGTGGAAAGAGTGCCAGTGCCTCAGCCTAGAGCACATGCTCCCCATGGTGAAACATCAGGTATTGGGAAGACCTTTGAGCGGCTTCGCCAAGTCAGAGCTTCAGACTATGCTGGAACGGCTGATCCAACAGATGCAGATCTGTGGCTGATAGGTCTCGAGAAGGCCTTCCAGATCCCCAATATCCCTGAAGCAGACAAAGTCAAGCACGATGTCTACCTTCTAAAGGGCAGCGTTGGCCACTGGTGGTCCATCGAGGAGGAGAAGCGACCCGGTGAGGAGATCGATTGAGAGGTTTTCCGGCGAGAGTTCGTCAGTAGATACTTTTTGAAGACGTATCTGGATGAGAAGATCAACCAGTTTGAGCGTCTCTGCCAAGGATCGATGAGCATCACCGAGTATGAAGCCAAGTTCATGGACTTGTTGAGGTTTTGTCCTCACATGGTGGCGACAGATGATGAGTGGATCAGGCAGTTTGAGAAAGGTTTGAGTGATGAGCTGTCGACACCTGATGCTGCTTTGGAAAATCGGGAGCGGTTTGCCACATTTGTGGAGTCTGTCTGTAGGATTGAACGGTCTGTCAGGGAGAAAAGGGAGTCCATGTCCAGGAAAAGGCCTGCTCAGTTCCAGGGATAGAGATCTACTGGCTTTAAGAAGCCAAGGTTTTCGGAACCTTCCGTAATGCAGAGCTCCCGTACACCATCTCAGTGGCCTCCAAATAAGGGAAGAGGGCATGGATTTTTGTCATCCAAAGCACACAATACCCCTTCAGTGACAGTGACAGGGCCATCTAGGCTGCAGATAGAAGGCATGTCATGTTATCACTATGGACAAACTAGACACTTGAGGTCAAATTTCCCAAGGAAAGATGTTGAAGTAACACAACAACTGAGGCAGAATCAACAAGGGTTAGACAGAAAACAACCCAGTGGTAACAGAGGGTGAGGACGCGGTCAAGAATCACAAGTGGGGTTGTATGCTCAAGGAAGCAGAAGACGTGGATAGCAAGCAACGTCGTGTTTCTATGCTATGAGTCAGTCGGAGGCGATAGTCAACCCGTGAGTGGTGGCAGGTCATATGGAGTTATTTCATTCTGATTTTCCTTCTTCTTACTTTATATCTATTCTGGTCGACCCGGGTGCTACACACTCTTTTATCGCACATAGTCTGCTTAATAGTTGTCCTTTACATGTTAGTTGTAAGAAAGATATCCTGTTGTTAGAAACCCCTCTCGATGGTTCCTTGACGCTTCAAGAGGAGTGTCCGTCTTGTGTTCTATCTTTCTCAAGACATAGCATACAAGTGGATCTTATACCACTTGATATGCATGGATTCGATGTGATCCTTGGGATGGATACCTTAGAAAAGTATAAAGTTGTGTTGGATTGTGGTTCCAAGCAGGCAGTGTTTGATGACAATGGAGAGAAGTGGATCTTCCAAGGAGATAAGAAGATTCACCCGATGTGTTTAGTATCAACAATGGTGGTAGAGAAGTTGTTGCGGAAAGGTTGTAAGGCATTCTTAGCTCATGTTGTGGATACCAAGGCGAAAGGTCCTAGCCTTGAGGAGGTGACGGTTGTCCGAGAGTTTGCGGATGTGTTTCCTGATGAGTTCCCCGGTGTTCCCCCACCTCGAGCGATTTATTTTGAGATCAATCTGGTGCCAGGGACACAACCAGTTGCTCAGACACCGTACCGGATGGCTCCAGCCGAGATGGCATAACTCAAGAAGCAGTTACATGAGTTGTTGGACAAAGGTTTCATCAGACCAAGCACATTGACGTGGGGTGCTCCGGTCTTGTTCGTTAAGAAGAAGGACGGGTCGATGCGGTTGCGTATAGATTAACGGTAGTTGAACAAAGTCACGATCAAGAACAAGTACCCGTTGCCGAGGATAGACAATATGTTTGATCAGTTGCGTGGTGCTGCAGTATTCTCAAAGATCGATCTACAGTTTGGATATCATCAGTTGAGGATTAAGGCGGATGACATACCAAAGTCATCTTTTAGGATGAGGTATGTTCACTTTGAGTTTGTGGTTATGCCGTTTGGGCTAACCAATGCACCTGCTTCTTTCATGGATCTAATGAACGGGGTGTTTCGTCTGTTTCTAGATCAGTTTGTTGTAGTCTTCATAGATGACATCTTGATCTATAGTCGGGACAAGCAAGAACATGAACAACATCTTCGACAAGCATTGATTCTTCTTTGCCAACATCAGTTGTATGCCAAGTTCAACAAATGCGAGTTCTGGTTGAAGGAAGTGACTTTCTTAGGTCACGTGATATCTGTAGAAGGAGTCAGAGTGGACCCTAACAAGGTGGAGTTAGTGGCAGATTGGGAGCAACCAAAGATGCCGACAGAAGTTCATAGTTTTCTGGGTTTTACAGGATACTACTGGAGCTTTATCAAGGACTTTAGTGTGACCGCGTTGCCGATGACAAAGTTGACCAGGAAGGATGTACCTTTTTTCTGGGATGATCATTGTCAGCAAGCTTTCCAAAGTTTGAAGGAGAAGCTGACTAGTGCTCCAGTGCTAGTGCTGCTAGAGCCTGGGAAAGGCTATGTTGTTTTCTGTGATGCTTCCAAGAAGGGCCTAGGATGTATGCTGATGCGGGAGGATAATGTGGGTTCTTTTGCTTCGTGACAACTTAAGAAACATGAGGAGAACTATCTAATACATGATTTGGAGTTGGAAGCAGTGGCCCATGCGTTAAAGATTTGGAGGCACTATCTTTATGGGGAAGTGTGTCAGATCTTTATAGATCATAAGAACTTGAAGTACATCTTTTCACAGAGTGAGCTGAACATACGACAGCGTCGTTGGATGGAGCTAATCAAAGATTATGATTGCACCATTGAGTATCATCTTGGTAAGGCAAATGTGGTAGCTGATGTGCTTAGCAGAAAGTCTTCTTCTCTCCCCACAAAGAAGGCACAGTTGAGTTCCTTGGTATGCCATAGGCGGGATATGTTTGTCTCCTTGTGGCAGATGAATGTGAAGTTGGAAGTTTCCGTGTTGGCAGGACTGTTGGCACAGATGCAAGTCAAGCCTACGCTGAGATGGAAGATCAAAGACGCATAGTAGGCAGATGATACAGTGCAGTTGATCAGGTTAGAGCTCAACAGCAAAAAGCGTGATGGGTTACATGAGTCTGAGGATGGACTAGTTTGCTATCATGGTAGGATGGTGGTCCCCGATGTTGATAATCTAAGAAAGCTAGTGCTCGAGGAAGCACACACATTGATATATGTTATGCATCCAGGAGTCACCAAGATGTATCATAATCTAAAGGACCTGTATTGGTGGTTTGGCTTGAAGAAGGATGTAGTTGAGTTTGTGGCTAAGTGTGTAGTATGTCAGCAAGTTCAAGCTGAGCATGAGAAGTCGGCAGGTACGTTGCAACCCATGTCAATACCGCAGTGGAAATGAGATCATATAACCATGGATTTCGTAGTTGGTCTACCAAAGACAGCTAGGAATCATGATTCCATTTGGGTAATAGTGGACAGGATGACAAAATCTTCTCATTTTATACCAGTGAAGACAACATATACAGCAGAGAAACTTGCTCAGGTGTATGTAGACGAGATAGTGTGTTTGCATGGAGTACCAACAACAATAGTTTCTGACAGAGGTCCTCAGTTTACGAGTCATTTCTGGGAACAGTTGCACAGAGCGTTGGGAACGCGGTTGAGGTTCAGTACTGCTTTCCACCCACAAACAGATGGACAGTCTGAAAGGACTATTCAGACTTTGGAGGATATTCTCCGAGCTTGTGTTTTGCAATTCCTAGGAAGTTAGGATGTGCATCTCAGTTTGATAGAGTTTGCCTACAAAAATAGTTACCAGCGGAGCATCAACATGGCTCCTTATGAGGCTCTATATGCAAGGAAGTGCAGATCCCCTTTATGCTGGTATGAGTCTGGTGAGTATCACCTTTTGGGTCTTGAGTTAGTGCAGCAGACAACAGAAAAGATCAGAGTGATACAACAATAGTTGAAAGTGGCACATGACAGACATAAGTCTTAAGTAGACAATCGCCGATGACCTTTGGAGTTCCAGGTGGGAGACAAAGTGTATCTCAAGGTTTCACCTAGGAAAGGCGTGCTGAGGTTTGGCCGGAAAGGCAAACTGGCACCCAGGTATATGGGGCCATACCCAGTAATAGCACGTGTTGGCAAGGTAGATTACAAGTTAGAGCTGCCGCCAGAGTTGTAGAGGTTACATCCTGTGTTCCATGTCAGCATGTTGAAGAAAAGTCATCCAAACACAAGGACAATGATACAACCAGTTGAGGTTGAGCTTGATGAAGATGTGACCTATGAGGAAGGTCCAGTGACGATCCTTGATAGGAGGGTAAAGAGGTTGAAAAGGAAAGACCTAGTTCTTGTGAAAGTTCTTTGGCATCATCGTGGTGTTGAGGAAGCCACGTGGGAGCTGGAGGAAGAGATGAGGAGGAAGTATCCCTCACTTTTCTCTTCGGATTTCAGGGATGAAATCCCTTTGTAGAGGTTTATGGCTTGTAAGGACCCTGACCTCCATTTTGGGCTTATCTTGTTTGCTTTGCCTAAACCCTGTGCTTAGTTGCTTGCTAATCACCTTTAGTGGTGATTAGGGTTTGCTTGTGTCTTGTTGAGAGTTGGAGGTGCTACTTGCAAAATAACCTAAGTTAGGGTTGAAGAGCAAGTTTGTCACCTTGAGAGATGTCTTTCTCTCTCTTTTCATCCTCTAGAGTTGAAAGGGAGGTTTGGGCTCGTGCCTTGAGTTGTCTTGGGCTTGGTTGTGCTCTGTTGGGCCTTGTTTTCCCTTGTTTGGGCCTTGCCTTACTTTGAGGAGCCCTCTATTGGGCAAGGATGCCTTGTGTCAGCCATGGAGTGTCGGCCAAGGATGTGTCGACCAAGATGGAGTGGTGTATTGGGCATGGTATGTTGTGTGTGTCGGCCTTTGACCTCTTTGACCTTCTTGCTTTGGTTGTGTCACCCTAGCTTGGACATGTGGCCGATCCTTGGATGAGTGGGTGGCATGGCTTGTGCATGTTTTTCGCAAGGTGGAAAATGTGTGGACAAGTGTCCCTTAGTAAGGTGACACCTTGCCTTGGTTCCCCTTTGATCCTCATCTATATATGCCTTGCCTTTCTCTTCCTTAGGATCCCTTTTAGCTCTTTGTTGCTCCTCTCTTCTTTGGTGCATGATACCCCTCTTCCTTGCAACCTTGGTGGCCGATACCCTTGGAGGAGCTAAGGTTGGTGGCCGATTCCTTTGAAGGAGTTCTCTTCTTCTTCCTCTAGCTTGGTGGCCGAACCTTAGGTGGACCTTGTTTCCTTAGTAAGCATCTTCCCTCTCTCCTTAACATCTTCTTCTCCATCTTGCCTACTCTTCGGCCATGGTGGTTATGATTCTTGTTCCTTTTCTTGAGGTGGTCGAAGGTGGTGTGCTTTGGAGCTAGAAGCTTGGAGCCTTGGAGCTTGAGGAGCTTGCTTAAGGTGGGTTACATAATTTCTAACCCTAACTATACTACCTTTTTTTTTGGGTCCCGATACTACTACTACATTCTTTTATGTTACATGTTCCTACATGATCTTGATCGTCCATGCATGTTATTAGATATGTCTCTTACTCTAGCATGTACATTTAATCTTGTGGATAAAGAGATCTTGTTGTTATGGTTGATGTTGTGAACCCTTGGACCTAGTTGGCTGAACCCATAGATTAGGGTTTCCTTTGGGGCAATACCCCTTTCTCTCCTTAGTTTTGAGAAGTGAGTTTGAGCCCTAGTGATATAGGCAATACCCCTCTCACTTAGTTGTTGAGAGGTGAGCCTATAGTCTAGTTGCTTGGGCAATACCCTCCTCTCACCATGGATTTGAGAGGTGAGCCTTTGGATGAGTGATGACCTAAGTTGGAGATGATCCATCTTATTGCCCGATTTGTGATGGAGGTTGTGCAAAACCCTTCTCTTGGTTGTTGAGAGGTGAGCCAACTATCTTGATCAATTAGGGTTTGTTGGTAAAGAGTTTGAGGTTGAAGATGACCATCTTGGTGAGGTTCTTGTGCCCTTGCACGATACACCCTTTTGTGGGTTTTAGCTTGGTCGATATGTTTAGTTGAGCCCTGTTGGCTTTATACCCGATATGACCCCTTTCACCTTGTTAGTACCCTTAGACGTTACGCTCTGGCTGAGATGTTTTCCTGGCTTTGGATGTCCCTTTGGTCGACATGATGGCTGGTAAGTTATCTCTATCTTGGGGAACATGGTTTGGTCTTGAGTTGCCCGATATGGTGTTTGCAAGGTGAAACCCTAGTAGTCGCCTTAGTGGTGGCCGATATAAGAGGCTTGACCTAGTTGGACGATGGGCCTTCTTTTGGTGCCTAGGCCTTGTTTGTTATGGGTGGGAGACACCCTAGCTCTTCCTTGAACGTTATGGGTAAGATGGGTAACCCTGTGTCGGGCTTGGGGTTTGTGTTTGCACGACACACCCTCAGTTGAATTAGCCGATATGATGCCTTAGTAGTCACCTTGCCCATGGATGACATGGTGCCTTGGTCGACATAAGGGTTCTTTGGACGATATGGTTTGATGGTTGGGCGTCATGACCTTGGTCGTTATGACCTTGGGCGTTATGATGTTGGTAGTTGCCCAACATGAAACCCTAACCCTAAGTGGGCGATAAGGTCTTAGACGATAAGAGGTGCCCATGTACTGCCTGATACCACCCTGAAGTTGCATGCACGATACATAGCACTAGCCCTGGTTGCAAAATGTAGCGTCGCTCGCCTAAGGACGTTGGGCGTCACGGGTTGCGCGTTGCCTGGGTAGATGTTGCCCGACGCAACGTTGTGCTGGGGCATTGTAGGTGGTAAGGTTGCCCATTGTGTTTGGCCGACAGGCTTGGGTGAGGGTAGTTACCCTGCCCGATACTACCTATAGTGAGGGTTGCATGAGCTTTGGTGAGGGTTTTGATAACCCAGAATGTATATAGCTGATAGTTCTCTGTTAATAATGATAATACAAGTCATATGGTGTAATCACCTCGAATCATTCAACTATGATAATGAGATAAGATGATAGGTTGTGAACTAGGAAGTTTAGAAGGTCATGATGTTGTTACATATGATGTTGCTTCACATGATGATGTGGCACATGATTATGATCACATGCATGGGGCATAATGTATACTCACGGTTGATAATAGTATTATGCTTCTTAAAATGATAGCATGATAATCCTGTAAATCTGTGATGGCTTAACACTACGAAAAATATGGTCTTTAACTACAAAAAAAATTGTAGTGAAAACCCCAAAATTTGTAGCTAAAAGCTTTAGCTACATTTATCCTTACATTTGTAATATATAGCTAATACCCGTGTAGCTAATTGTTTAGGCTACATTTTTGAAAGTTGTAGTTAGTTATACCTCTGGCTACAAATTCATATGTAACCCTAATTGTAGGTAAAAATGTCCTTACACATAAATATGTAGTTTCCATTGTAGCCAAATGTATGACTACAATTCAATTTGTACCGATGATATGTAGGGAGAGATGACATTGGTTACAATTTGTATTTGTAGTTCATGTATAGCAAAAATTAGCACTTGCTACACATGTAATTATAGCTAATGTGTAGTGAAAGACACCATGTACTATACATACATATGTAGTGAGAGACATTATGTATCCAGTCAGTTGCTTGCCAATATTGATGGGTTTTTGATTAGAAAATAGATGAATGTTAATCAAGATCGAGTTGTGCTTACAATGTCAGCAATGATACTTTTATTTATATTTGAACAATGAGTACACATGGGGAGGACATTAACCTGACCCCTATTTTACAATATGCATGGGAAAAAGACACATGTATACAATATGTTCTTCTGACTACATCTATGTAGTGCAAACTCTATATGCCACATGATCATGCACATCTTCTTGTATCTTGATTTTTCTTTTATATTTATTCCATCACTTGTATTATCCTTTTTTGACCGCCTCCCTTTGTTGTAGAAGTTTCTCTATAAGCCTTTGATATTCACAAAGAATCAACAGCAACTTCAAAGCATACAAGGTATCATATCGTCTTTTGAGCAAAGCACACTGAAAGATACAAAATAGCTACATTTAATGCTACGTTTAATGCAAATAAAAATTTCAATCACATATCATACACATAAGAAAGAATTTATCGTATTAAAAAAATAGTGTACATAAATTAGAAATACTTACTAGGTGAAGCTTGCAAATGTTTGGTTTCAAATGGTCCTTTCCCTGTTGCAATACTATCAAAATGATTTCCCATAACCTATTGGACACTTCGTTGTCTCTATATGCAAAATCAAACAAAATTAAGGATCAGAACATTATGCCAAGTATTACTAATAAGGATTTGTATGGCTTAACTAATTCATAATTAAGATCAGTAGATAAAAGGAACCAAACTCTTACCACCAGAGTACAATGAAGCACATGGCATGAACCGCTGAAAGTTTGTGAACTGAAAAATAGGGGTCCTTGGGAATGGAACCACGATATAATAAACACATGATTCACAAATGCCCAAGCTAGCAGAATTCTGTGCATTATGCTAAAAAATGACGCCCAAGAGACACAATGACATGGAAGCTTGATAAAAGTGGCTACTTCACAATGAAGGTAGTGTATTGTTTTCTCTACTACGAAATACCAAGTTCTGGAAGCAAGCCTGACCGTCAAAGCTCTCTGAATTCATGTGAAGATCTTATAATGGAAGCCTAGAAAACAAAGCATGGCTGGAGTATGGCACATCAAGGAAGATGATCAGTGTATGATCTATAACAAGCATCCAAGAATGATAACCCACACTCTCTCTATCTACAATAAATTTACTTGAATAAATTCTTCAAAACTGATCAGATCACACCAGCCTAATTGCATAATTGTACATTTGAGTTTATAAAATATGTGTATGAACTGCTTCAAGTGTAGGACTGCACATTAAGAAAAGGCCCAATAAGACTAACAACAAATTCGTAGCAATACTTGATCTCCTGCTTTCTAAGGAATTAGTCAAACATTTACTCCTTCCTACACACTACTTTTCATGGTTCACTTACCTTTTCGCACCATCACATAGCTCAGAATAGTTTTTTGGAAGAATACTTACAGAGTTACATTTTTATAATGCATTCGTAAATTGTGTATGGCCACATGAACGAAATGGTTCAAATCATAAGGATAATATTTTAGAAGTAGAAAATAGGGGTCACTCAGGCGAATGTCAAATAGGGGTGTAATAAAACATGTAACCTGTTCCATTGTTGGATCTCTTCGCTCAGGAGATTATTTATAATAAGAAATGAACATAACATATGGGCGGGTTCATGAATCTTTTCAATTTGCAGACGACAGTGCCAAAATTACCAACATACTAATATGCCCAAAGTCTGTTCCTGACCTGTACTGTTTCCTGTTGCAAATTTAATGTTTAGTTTTAATTCCACCGACTATCTAGCAATCAACCAGGGTGCCTTAGAGTGGACAAGTAAATGAAAACAAATTCAGAATGCTTGGTGGACATTGTCGTGTCAACATTTATATGGCAGCTATACCCATCCATGTGATTCGAATGCCGTTTTTACTATTTGGCTTACACCTTGCAAGATATGCCCGGTGATGACCTTCTGAAATTGCTATTCTCCAAGATGGATAGCTCGGAGATGACTATATTCATGATCTATTCATTGTGTTTTGGAAGAATAGAAATGATCAATTATTAGTGCCTCGATACATCAAACTAAAATAACAACAACTAGATTAATGAGATGGGAAGAAATATAAAGGGTGATTAAGGCCAACTGGACTGGAGTCTTGACTAACATGAACTATAATAGAAAATGTCCATGGTCTCCACTACTAAAATGACTCTTGAAAGTTGAAAGCAAACATAGAAGTGGCTGGTATTTTCCAGTTACATTATCTACCAACCTACACTCATCAATAAGACTTGGTAGTACATGTGTTAGCTATGAAAGTTCTAAAATAAAAAAAATAGTTGTCAACATAGATCTGACAAAAAAAACACCAACGCAGTAGCTCTACATATTATTATATATCTTGCTCGATAACAGCTCTACATATTTGGAGGAGTAGTTGGGTGCCTGGAGGATATATTCTTACTAATCACACCATCCAGGAAATCACAGATGAGCTAGACGACCTCTACATTAGTAGTATGCTTAGATGTGAGGGAAATTGGGATGGGGACTTCATGTATGCATGGCTACCTATTCACATTGTCAAACATATCATTACCATATGCCCTCCAGACTTACATATGGGGAAGGATGAATGGAGATGGGGCCCTTCAAAGGATGCTGCACCTGAACAACCAAAATACCAGAACAAAGCTCCAAAACAAAGTTGAATATGCTCATTATATATAGGAAGGATACGCTGCCACAAGATGACCAAAATACCAAATTGCACTTCATGAAGCCCAAAAACCACAAAGTTGCAGGCAAGATGGCAAATGAATGTATATATCTCGTGATCCAGGATAAGAATAGGAAAACAGATATAAACCCTGGCAGGAAGATTACGATCTAATCATCAACAGTTCATTTTGTGAAATAAGGTTAAAATTGACTTCCTTTGGATCCCACATTCATCTCAAAAGCTATGGGTCCTGGTTTCTTTTTGTACTAAATTGCAGATGAGAAAAAACTTTAAAAATGAGTACATGAAAACTACTAATAAACTGATCAATAAAGAGAAACAAAGGAGATTCTAAAACAAGAGATTTCTAACTTGTTAAGGTATAGTCTGTAAAATGCAGAAATAAAGATTCAAGAAGATGAACAACAAATTATTAGTCCACGTGTTGAAAGTCAAAAGAAATTTCAGTTTCAAAAAATATAGATGATGATGAAAAGACAAATATCATATATGTAACAAAGAAAATGTTGTATCAAAATGCAAGCGCTGCATGGAGAAAAAACTCAAAAAAAGGGCCATGTGATCAGTTCATAAGAAAAGCAAAAAAACCAGTGTCAACCCAAAGCAGATGAATTAATACGTTCACAGAGAAGTTTGAGAAAACATCCAGTATGGTGAGAATCCCTGCATTCTACTCTGTTGCCAAGTACATCAAATAATTCAACTGAGATCAAGGAAGCTAAATGTAAACAAATGTATATGAGTCACATTCATTTAATAAAGGATAGAACTGTTAATAAAAAAAAAAGGATAGTACCAACATAATATACTGAAGTTGTATTATCATAATTCCAAAATCTAAAGATAGATTATTTGCAGTACTCTATTTGAGGCATTATAATTACACCTGTAACAAGTGAAGTTAGCAGCTTATGTAGTTGAAAAGAGCAACAACAGTATAATTATAGCACAGAGTATCCTTGTCCTAGTCAAAAGTTATAGTCATATAACTAGATTGCATGCATAGTAAATAAAAAAGGTCACACAAGCCATATGTATTGAGCGGCTTATGCAATGAAGAAAAGAACACTAATAAAATTATATTTATGATTCCTAAAGTGGAAGATTGAATATCTAAACATGTTAAACCACCGCTTCTCAAGAAAATATGCTCATATACAACATAGCTTACCTTATAAAGGATAGGTGTGAAACCAAGGGAAATCCATCAAAAATCCTGCTCATTAGCACCGGAAAATATAGATTTAGATAAGCAAATCAAATCCATCCAACAATTGCATGGAGAATTGAAGGCTAATCCTAGCAATTGCATGGAGAATAATCCTAGCATGGGAAATCCATAAAAAATCCTGCTCATTCCCAAGACTATCAATATTTGCAGGAAGTTTGCCAAATATCTTCCTCGCTTCACCCAATTCATCATTTCTAATGAAGCCATCAACAAGTGTCACATAAACAAACTCATCAGGTTGTATGTTTCTATCCAGCATTTCAAAAAGAAGCATCTTGGCAGTAGGAAGCATTTGCTTCTTGCATTACCCATTAAGCAAGACATTGTATATAGCAGTGTCTAGAAACAAACCTCTCTCTGCCATTTTCTCTTTCACCATTAATGCTTCCTTCACCTCACCTGCAGTGACAAGACCATGAAGAAAAGCTCCATAAGTAACTAGATCAGGCTGAATCCCTCATTCTGCCATCTCAATTAGGAGATTAAAAGTGGTAAGAATATTGCCTTCCTGACAATACCTATGAATGAGAGGAGTGTAGCTGAACTTATTTGGATTCAGGCCCATCTGCATAAATTTCTTCAAGAGGTTGCCATCTTTACTGACCCTCCCACTGTGACAATAGCCTGCAATCAAAGTATTGTAAGTGATGATATCTGGTTCCTGACAATACAACTGATGATTTCCTACATAACAACAGAAGATCATCATCTCCAGAGATGAGTATTTCAATTGTCCCACCATCATTTTTTAGAGTATATACATAGCTACAAAAGTAGTATTAGCAATCTGAAAGTTATGATAACAACTGTGTGAGCCTCCAAATGTAACTCTCTAGTAAGTTATGATAACTAACAAAAGTGCTACAAAAGCTTTTCTAGTAAGTTATGATGTCTCGTTCCTCCTGTCAGCGATATGGTATTTAGACCAAATTTATATGAGACCTTTGATGATTCATAGATAATTTTAGACTCTGCTTGGTCTGATAAGAATAGCTCAGTGCTGAAGTTGGGACACATCCTATTTCTCTTTGGTTTGTGAGGATGGAGAGTGATGCTAAACATGAACTTTACATGGCAATCCCATAGATTTACATTGTCATTGCACCCATCTATAATGTTAGCAGACCAAAGTCCCAAGAAAAATAGAAAAATTCCACAAGCTAACCTTCTATTTTGTTTCATGGGTCAAACAGAAGTACACCAATTGTTATTGACTAGAGTGATGAATGTCATCTCAGAAAATGTGATATTTAAATTGTGAAGCATGCACAGGTCCCTAATCATCTCTGTAATGGAATTCTTTTACACCCAATGTTCACCAAGAGAATTAAGCATTGGCTATGTACATGTCACCAGTCTCCCGTCAAATCCGTTTCGAAGGGGACAATAAATCAATGTAGATCACATAAGACTAGTAGAGAACCAATTGTAGATCATGTAACCTGACACAATTGCAATGCATGGGAGATCACTACAATGGTAGGTAAATTAATTGCAAAAGTTATGCATTTACTATGGAGAATGCAACAACAGAAAGAGAGGGATGAATATGGGAAAAAGTGATGCAGATTTAAAATATCATTTTTGAAATAAATTCTAAGATCATCGTGAAGGCATCATTGTATAAAGAAGGAAGGCGATATCTAGTAGAAAACCTAATTTCTGATATAAAGAACCTAGGGAATTAGTTCTTTTCCTTTATAGTGGTGTACGTGAGTGAATATGCCAATAGGGTAGCACATAATTTGGCTAATAATGCTCATAGCAGCAGGCATATTTTTTTCTTTCAGCTGAACTTTCCTTTGAGATTTGTTTCAGTAACTCAAACCAATTTGGATGATTAGTAAATTTGTATAAGACTTAAGAGAAAAATATATGCTACAACACCTACTGTTGGTCGACAGTGTACTAAGTGCTAACTTAGTGTTCAAAATAAGAATTCCATAAAGTACTCTTTATCACTAAACATGGTCAGAATGAAGAATTAATAGCACTGTTACATCTATTCCCTATTTCAGAACTAAAATGGAAAGAAAACATTTCGACTGAAATGAGAGTGCGCCCACATTATTCTTCTAAAAAATGTAATCACTATAAATCTAAGAAAAAAATATTCTTCCTTCAAGTGTTAAATCTCAGTTATCATCATTCAGATTCTTGTTTACTTGTATTGTGAAAATGAAACTATGTTTACTAACTTGTACTCAGATCTAACTTACATGCTTACACTTATTTTGGTCGACAAGAATATGAAAACAAATATCAGGGTCAGTTTTTTTCAATACAACTGAGAGAATCCATTTGATAGACCAGTCACTAACAGACTAAAGAGACATCTATATTATTCTTTGGGAGACCTTTATAATTGTATCTTTCAAAATATATAAATCATCAGACTCCTACAAGAAGGAGATTTTACCATGAAGTGGACCATCTTCCCTTTGAAGGAGACTTGTGGGGACATACAAACAAGACTTTCACCATGACAATGGCTCCCAAACCAATGACTTTATATATTTTCCATCTAAAGTGATATTACCTCTATTCCAAACATTATTAACTAAGAGTAAAGTATCACTGGTCTGAGAAATTTGTATAAGACATTACCATTTCAAATCCAAACATATAATAAAGTGAAGTATTTGTGCTTACACTGTGTATACATACATTTTTTGAGCCAAAAAAGACTTTCCTCTGTGATAAACTCTATCTCCTAAAGTTACCAGCTTTGGTGTCAGCTAATGTTGACCTTATTTCTGTTCAGAACAGAAAATGATTTCTAGTGAACCTTTTGACTAACTCGTATGTATGAAAAAGTAGAATCAATACTTTTAAAATATGCTCACTCCAACATATTTTGTAAATCCATATTCTAAAGTTGTTGGGTTTAATCTTAATTTCTTGTGGTATCCCCCTTTTTTTCTTGATGGATGTTCTTGTTTTGTTATCTGGTTGGCTATGATGGTCATGAATCTGATCAGTTTGAAGTGATCTATACGTGGTCATGAATTCTTGACAGTCAAGCAAGAGATGTTGATAGAATCACCACAACAAAGAATGTAGCATCACCTTGTAACCTAACATTATACGAAAATCTGATCTATGTAAATTCCCATAGTTGATACGATAGTTGAACAAGGAATGTGGCTTCTGTTTGGCCCCTTCTCCCCATTTGGGTAGTGATTTGACACAGCAAAAATAGCCTTTTTCTAAACCCAAGCAAGCACCTAATGGCACATTAGGCAGTAGAAGACTGAATAATATTTATCTCAAGGAAAATATTCACAAGGTTTCAAATGGAAAGTTCAACACCATGCATCAAATAATCAGCTGGATACAATGTCATCCCTGATTCACTAATATATTTTTCATAAAAAAATAGTACAAATGTTAACCATCTACCTAATATACCACCCTCCTTCCACCAAAGAATACTTCCACCTTCATCATTTCGCCTTCCAGCCCCCTCTTCAGCTCAACTTCCTCTCTGGGTGCACCCATCTATACTGCCACCACCTTAGGCTCCCTTGGATGGGAATGTCAGTTTTGAGGTACCCAACCATGGAGGGAGACTTCACGATCAGAACAGCCTACTGGATGGGAATGAACGACCATTCTGATGAGTGGGAACTTAGGAACACTCAGGGGAAAGGGGATGTGTGGAGGAAAATATGGGCCACTAATCTCCCTCTGAAGGTCAAGTTCTTTATTTGGAAGTGTTGCGTCAACTATATCCCAACAAACAGCAACCTGATGACCCGTCATGCTAGGGACTCAAATATTTGTGATTTTTGTGGACTGGAGGTCGAGACTCCAGAGCATGCACTCATGCATTGTCTGAAATGTAAGGAATGTTGGGATTCTCAAGCTCAACAAGATCTGATTAATAGCCTACCTGAGGGTTCTATGCACGACAAATTTAAATGGATGCTACATAAAGGCTCAACGGAGGAACTGGTCATATTCAGTGCGAGCTGCTTGACAACTTGGCTCAATAGAAACCAGAAGATATTCAACAACATTGATACGCCCCCTGCTATTATATACTATGTCCTTTGGATATGGATAAATGATATGGTGACCGTCAACAAGAACAAGGGCAGGCCTCACAATTCTATGTCTGAAGATGGTAGTCACCTGGGGATTCGTCATGATGATCAGCACATGTATACGATTATCCAAACTGATGCTGGCAGGGTGAGAAATGGGAGGACCAGTCTTGGAACAATCTTCAAAGATACCGAAGGGAAGGTGAAGGCCATGGCCACTCAGACTTTCAATGGTTCATGGGATGCTTTCACAGCTGAGGCGATGGGGGTCAGGCACTGCCTGCAGGTAGCAGCTACACTAAAGATGGAGAATATACAGATAGTGATGGATGCAAAAAATGTATGGGATAGGATTAAATCAAGACAAAGAGGATACAACCCAGAGATGAAGCTGTTCACAGAGATAGACAATCTGACGAACATGTTTAAGTTATGCTCCTTTGCATTTAAAGGCAGAAAATGGAACCAACTTGCACACCACTTAGCTAAAAGAGGATTAGGGGGAGAAAAAGGTCTTGTATGGGTGGGGTCTTTCCCTTTTGATCCTGGAAATGTAACAACTGATGATGAGCAATAGAAGGAAATTATTTGCCTCAACAACAACAAAAATAGATCGAAATTCCCACAGAGACCTGCTAAGAGTTTTTTGTGTCTGTTACAAGAGCAATTAAAATCATCCTTTGAATAGTTTCAAATGCTGATACAGACTAGTTTAGTTGGCAAAGTTGGAAACAATTCATTGTGTGGATGCCACTGGCCTCGTCTTGTGTGAATCAACCAGTCAACTTTAGTGTTGTTTTATTGGAATGTGCTGTATCACCAGCCCTATGCCTATCCCTTTAATCTATCACAAACTTCTTTGACCACCTTAGGAATTTTCCAAAGTGTGTCATATACTTCTTCTACTAGGTCCAAGGCATGTAGGCCATATTGAACTCCTTATCTATACATGCAAGTTCATGGCCAGTTATTGTGCTTATGTAGTTAGGTTGATTCAATGCATAAAAGGCTTCCTTCTTCATTTGAGACAACGGCCTAGTAGCACAACAAAAGATGAAAGTAAAATCTTCTGTCTCTAACCACTCCTTTGGCCATCATTTTGTTTCTATTATCCTTCCCTTTCTTTATATTGCCTATGTTGAGCTTAAGGATGACGGGTTCAATTTATTCTATCTTGCTATCTTAATTATGTTCCTCCTCACTTTAGGGTTGTCTTTGATCCATTTAGAAGATTCCCACCCACCCTATGAAGATCCTCCAACTTCTTACACACTCTCTCCTAATGATCAATAATGAAGTTTACTTGTTTCCACATAGAATCCAGATGTGCAAGCGTGTTATTCTAACATATACTATCAAAAACCAATTTGTAAGAGAGTTCCTAATGTGAGAGCAACATATACAACAATGGAATATAAAAAAGATAATTGACATCAAGTTGAACAGAGAACAAGATATTGCAAGGGACCACTTCTTTTCTTGGGAGCAACATGTCAAGGTAATACTACTGTATACCTATTTAGTAGTCAAAATATTTGCTCCTTTGATATATATAGGAATTAGACCCTTCTCAAGTAAATAGGCAAGGCATTCTAGTACATGTTCCTCATAGAAATGAATTCCCAATAAGTATATCAAAGTTCAGCTGCTGAATGGTATAAAGGTGCACCTGAAAAGTGAAAGATCTACCAACAGCTTAGGAAATGGCGCGGAGTTTCCATTCTCTAGTTTTGATCACACTGCTAGTATTCGTGTTGAATACAACTCTTATATCTGCACCAATCACTCTTATTTTGCCCAGTCCACAATGAAAATCTTCTGCATTAAGAAGTTAATACAACTAATCAAGTGATCTAGAACATCTAGAAAAATTTAAACACAAATGGATTTCTGTCAAAGCTGCTGAAATATGCCATGCTCAAAATAATAAGTGGAGCACCTCCACTTAGGGGGAATAAGAAGATGGAGCACCCCCTATGAATAAGCAGATGGAGCATCCCCACTCTAGTAACACCACCAGCGCATAGAAAGACTAGAAATTTTTATTTTTGTACAATAACAAATAAAAAGATAATAGAATAGCATCATCATAAAAGAACCACAAAAACTTGTTAATCAAACCTTTTAGTTTCCATTTAAGGTAAGCTCAGTCATGAAAAGATAATTGTCATAATTTCTTAAGCTAAGTTCAGTCATGAAAAGATGATTTTTAGAATTTCTCAGGTTTGAAGAGTGAACTTATCAAAAGGAGAATCATCAGTTTTTCCATTTCCAATTAGGCTAAGCTCAGTCATGAAAAGATAGTTGTCAAAATTTCTAAGCTAAGCTCAATCATGAAAAGGTAATTGTCAGAATTTCTTAAGCTAAGCTCATTCATGAAAAGATAATTGTCAGAATATTATCAAGCTTGAAGACTGAACTTATCACAAGCTGACTTCAAATTTGACACATGGCAAATATATTTTTTCACAAAACCATGTACGAAAAGATATTAGGTCTCTTTTGTTGTCTTTCTCTTACCTTAATAGCTGACTGATCTAGTTGTTCGCTTATTTATGCCTTAACCACTAGCTAGTACCACATGGGGAAATCTGAATAAAGGAAAATCCATACTCGATATGAGATCAATGACCAGATCATGAAACAATTACCAAACATAATGAGCACCTACAGTGATACACACGATCATAGATCAATGACCAGATCATGAAACAATTACCAAACGTAATGAGCACCTACAGTGATACACACGAGCATACTAACATTTGGTTCAACTGCCAAATATAGCATTACAGTAGAAGAGATTATTAAGAGTGTTTTCTTGAACAATACATATGCAGTAGCTAGATCGCAGCTACCAAAAAGATGGAAAGAAATGCTGTTGAAGGTGAGATACATTCAGGTGATTATCATTTAGCAAGTTCAAATATTCACTATCAACTATTAGCCATAAGCAATGCTTTAATGTCGTTCTAACTCAACTATTATTCAGGTTATCAAGTATGTGCAAAAAAATCTCCTCAACTTCTTTAGAGTCTATTGAGAGATCCTAAACATTGCTCACATACTTCAATGAAGATACCACATGATGGATAGGTGAACCCTCACTGTGTTTTTGCATCAAGAATACATAACTAAAACTTTTTTATAGAATGCATATTGGAAGTTATAGTACACCATGATTTGTGCATTTCCAGTAGTTATGGCTAGATTGCATTCCCTAATTTTCTACAAGAATGTCCTTGATGTATTTGCAGACAAGGGGAACTAACTAATACTAATAACTTCCAATTGAGTGAGATGGGAATTGAACTTTTCAAGTTTGGTTGATGTCACGTTTGGCTAGACACATTCTAAGTACTGGTAGTGTCTATATTAAATGTTAATAAATTATCTATGATATGGGATTTAACTATTGTCCTGCAATCGGAGTCATTGAAACCATGGCCGTCTCTAATCACCCAGATATCAGGGGGTGAGAAGTGCAACTAGCCTTTTCCATTCTTACTTTTTTTGTAGCAGCTTATACGGCTGACAACCAGCCGCCAGTGCTGCCACCGTGAAGTAAGTAGCTTATACTATCATCTTGGAAATTGATCTAGCTTTCAACTACTGGGATGAAAAAGGTGGAGTGATCGTACAGTTCGATTGATTTGGGGAAAACAAATGCATGCAATGTATAAGTGAGGATTTACCTTCTAGAACCCAGTTGTTAGGAAGACATGATGAGCAGGGAAACTGTAGTCCCGTCGTGAAGAGGAAAACTCCACCATTGAGGGCTTCGGACTTGACTGGCATTGCCGAGCAGATGAAATCTGGCGATGAGGGACACTGCCCGGCCAACCCTGTGGCCGGTTGGGGGAGATGTCTCCATCTGCATTCAGGGTGGGGAAGATGGCGGTCGGAGGGAATCATGTGTAGCAACGGCGACATGGAGCGGCTTGGCGGTTTTTGCGTGTCGACAAAAGTTTGGAGTTCGGGGAGATCACAGAGAATAGGGGGTGAGAGGGAGTATTGTGCGGGAGAGGGGGGATGGTATAGAATTGAATAGGGATGAGGCGCGGGAGAATGAATTTTGGGTTTATGATTTTATCTTAACTATACTTGTATGACTACATTTAAAATAAAGAGAAAAATGTAGTAAGGCATAGTCTTATCGATTGACTACATTTAGTTTGGTTATATTTTTAATTTGTATCACTAAAAATAGCTTGAACTACGTATAAATTATTTGTAGTTAGATAAATTGTAGCTAAATAGTATTTTTTCCGTAGTGTGAGAAATCTCTGGATGTATATACTAACCATGCAGGTATGTTGTTTGGATTCATATCCAGGTAAGAGCTATGAGGTATTTGTGCTTTGAATAGCACCATGTGATGATAATCCTTGTTAATGAAATAACAAGTTGATAGGTCTAAGGACCAGATAAAAGCTGAGTGCCTAGTTGAGGTGTTATCCTCTGATGTTGAGATAAGGGATTGCTATCCCAGAATGCTGATACATGATTATGATGCCTTGAGAGGCAGTGGTTGATATAATGAGGGATTGAGGTCCCAGGACAGTATGATGATGGCAATAATGATGTAATTCTATAAGGCTATGTTTATACTTTGGTTGCCTCAAAAATTGGCTTAAAATATACTAATTAATTATAGATGAACATATCATGTAGTTTTCCCTAGCCATAGATCTATCATTGTCAGTGTCATGATGATGGTGAAACATGTTTATCCTGCGGGATCTTCCTGGAGCGCATATTGTTGAATATGCGAGGTTTTCCCCTAGCCTAAAATAGGAGGAATCTGAGTACCACTAAGAATATATGGAGCATGGTGAACAGACCCATGGCTCAAGGATATGTGATGATGAGCATGATGCGTTCATGGATCAGATGTATGTACTAGCACCTGTGTCAAGGTGAGCTAGAGATATGGGTAGCTTGCGGAGCTGACCTTGAGGCTGAGGCCATATAAGCATGAGACTGTGGTCCTGCTTTGGTTTTCATGCACTGACCACGAGGAGGTGAGTTCATGGAGTCTGGCTCTCCCATTGACCTTGTATGGCACCGATGTTCGGGCTTCACAAGCAAAGGTTGGATTTGAGCAGGGACAACTCACTTCCTCAGGGCGTAATAAAACGTAATCCACCCAAATAGTATATCTTGCTTAGAGCAAAATACAAAACATTGATTGAGGCCTTGCTTATATAGTTGATCTAGTTATATCTTGCAGATATGTGTACGATCCTTATATTTTGTGATAAGTTCTTATAAAGATTATCTTATCAATCATGTTCCATAAAGAAATACTTGGTTATAGCCTCCTGGATATCTTGGTAAGAATGATGGGAATAATGGTCTTGCTCAGTATACTGCTCTTGTTATACGCTTTATCAATTATCTGCTTTATTTGCTTTAACCTTATGAGGTTTTATAGTTTTAACGGGGAGTTATGTTTCTCGTTGGGACTGTGTGTCTCACCCCGCTGGTTTACAACCTTTTTAGGTGATTGTTCTAGATGTGGCGATGGTCGTGAGGTTGCGGCCGAGTAGCAAGAAGAGCAGTAGAAGGCAAGCGATGTACATGCTGCTATTTTGGTGGTTTTGTAGTAGAGTCTTAGAGTCATCCCTGTACTCTTAGGTCCTCGGAGGTGTTTGACGACGTTTCACGATGACTAGCTGTTGTAATTTTGTATATCCTTTTGTTGTCCGTATGTGGCCTGTTATGTATGAATAAATAGGTGATGAACTCTGGTGCCGACAGTACAACTGGTTCCGATAAGATGTGGACCTATAACAAGGCTTGTAAATATTTTTATAACATGTTTCTCTACAGGAACTGGATGCAAAAGTTCTCTTATGTATACTTTAATCGGTTTTAATTAACCTGTGTTTTCAGTAATATGTGGTTCTGCACGTTTTCGTGTGTCATCTCGCTGTCTCTGTGATGGTGGGGTGTCACAATCATAATCTCCCACAAAGGTTTTACATGTAACAACATAAGAATCTAAGATAGAGGGATGTCTAAACCATGTCAACTTCGTCTCCAAGCTTTAACTCCTTAAGCTAAGTCCATATCTGTATGCCATGCCCTCCATGCTCTACACCTAGGGTTGGAAGCATACCCCAACAACAAGAGAAAAATAGAGAATATTAGCAAAGGCTGGTATGTGCATACTAAAAAATAAATTGAGTAATATTAAGAAAATAAGGGACAACAAATATAAAAGGCTTCCCATGAAAGAGAAAAGTACCACCCAAGTGGGTATCAAGAGAATTGATCCACAATAAAAGAGATACTTGCCATTAAATCAACATATGAAAGTGGTGCCACATAAGAACATATGAAATATAGGAACATAACCCATAATCCATAAACATCATCCTGCATGCATGTGAGATAAACACAGTCCTAGAACAATATAAATAACAACGGCGGCCAAGCCTCATAAACTTGAAACCTGATAGAGAATGGCACATAACCAAACTCCCAAATATATATAATGCAGCACAAACCTCATAAATTTGAAACCCGGGTATGGGACACATAACCTCCATCCTAAAAGTAAATAAGGGTACATAACCAAAAAACCAATGCAATTATACTACTCTAGTGCTACTGAATCACATAGCATGTTTAATGTAGAGGCAAGTATAAAGTATAGTCAAATTATACAAAATAGTCACCACATAAGTGAACAACATATACATCCACCTCATAAGTGGGAAGAAGACATCACATGTCATCATATAAAGTTACATCATGAACCAATCATAAAATAAGAATCCAAAAAAATATCTATGATCATATGATCAATAACAAATAAGGTAGTTCACATGAACCATTATTTTCAAAAGAAAAGACATTGTGTATAGGCCATGTCCATAGGACCAAGAGAAAGAAGAAACATAGGATAATTGCTCAATAAGAATAATTGGGGATGCAAACATACATTAAATGAGAAGAATTAGAAATTTCTCAATGTAGAAATAATGTAGGATGCAATCATACCTTAAACATGTGTCCTAGAAACACTCTTCTCCAAACTAGTTGTTTCTAAGATCAACTTTGCCTAATTAAATTATTCACATGTATTAGGGTTTGTCATATGCATTAATGTAAAGAAAATCATAGTTTTGGACTTTTCACACAAAACTCTAATTTAGACTATGAAAAGTACACCATTGATCTAGTTAGGTTCTCCTGATTAAGAAAACATATAATTTTATCTATTTTGGGGTTATGAGGATTAAAGTGTTTTTTTGGTGATTTTTAAGTATTTAAATAATTTTCTAGAAAATCACCTTCGATAAAACTCAAAACCAACCCATGAAATTATTTTTATTAAAAATAGCATCTTTTTCTGAGTTCAGAACATATTTTATTTTTATTTTTGGACAAAGGAACAAATAGTTATGATTTTTTGAATTTGGACCAATCACGAGACGACACCTCAGTAATTGCAAGAGAAAAAGGAAGAGAGAGGTGCCTGACTGGTGACCTGGACCAATGAGAGGCGGCCACCTCGCCCAATCAGGGCCCGCACCACTCAGAGTGGCATTGCGCAGAAAAAAGCCAAAAGACCAAAAGGTCAAAACTAACCCCGTGTGAAACAGCAGAGAAGACGGGAGATAGAAGGGAAAAAAGGTAAATCAAATAGAGACCTTCTTCTTCCTTGCACTCGCACGCACGGAGGCAGCAAGCTGGGAGTGAAATTGGGCAATTCTGCAATACACAACGAAACCAAAAAGCGAAAGAAAGAAAAAAAAAAGAGGAAAAACCAGACTCACCAAGGCTAACAATTTGGCCAGAGAAGCTCGGTGGAGAGAATGACTTGTCACTAGTCTTGACTAAAAACTCAAATATCGATGGCCTCTCACTCAAAGAATAGAGAAATTAGGAGAAGAGGAGTGTTGCATAGGAACCGAGGAAGGCTTTGGTGGTGTTATATATAGGTGGGGTTCCAAGATGTAGAAAGTAGATAGGGCAACCGAGAAGCTTGGTGTCCACATTTTGGGCATTTCCAAGAAACTCCACAAAACCAGGTAAAGAAGGGATCAACTTGTGTAAAATCAAAGCACGAATTCATTGGTGAAGAAATTGTTGAAAAAGAGTAAAGATTGAGGCAGATATCCACATCTGAAAAATCACAAAAAACATGTTGTACTCCTACTCCGACCCGAGCTAGGAGATGATCCCTGAGCCGTTGGATCTACGATCCAATGGTCCTGATCGGGCATGCTATATTTAAAGCATGACATTTAATTCGTAATCCAATCATGATTTGAACTACATTGTCTTATTCTTTTCTCTCTCTTCTTTTGAGGGTGCAAACGGACCCCAAATCAATGAAATTTGACACCCAACCTATTTTTGATATGAGAAATCCAAATATGTAATTAGATTTTCCTTTTGGGAACTTTTGATGTATTAAACAAATCAAATCATATTTTCTCTTTCCTCCTTCATTAATGACTTTCAAATTATTCAAATTTGATGAAACTTCACCCACAAGTCATATTTAATGTGTTGGATAAGAATTTGCCATCAATTTTACATGTTGGAGTTGTTTGATCACACTTTCTCTCTCTCGATTTCACCTTTTAAGCAAACTTTATCCAAATTGAATGAAAATTCACCCAAAGGATATATTTATTATGTAGATTACAAATCAAAGATTATTTTCCTCTTTTGGAGTCATTTAATATTTTTTTTGATATTTTGGAAAAACTTAGATCTTATCTTTCCAAATTGAATTGAATTAAATTAATTATTATGTGAATAATGTGAAACTTGACTCCCAAGATGGTTGGGACCCAATGAACACAATTCTTAACTTAGATTCCACTTTTGGGATTTCTTTTAATGAGTTATGTCACAATTAATATTTGAGGCCATTATTAACACATTATTTCATCATTATCACTATTGCTTATTTTATTATGTTCCATAGCTTAACATTATCACCAAAAGAGTTATGTGTGATCATTAGCATGAATTTTTTATTATTTCATGTGACACATATTGTATGTCCATTATTGGCCTAAGACTAATGTGAGAACATTAGGTTACATTAGGGTGATTTATTCATGCATTAGCTCATTAGTTTATACTAAACATCTTTTAGGTCTAAAACCTTAAGCTTATTTGGCTATGCACAAAGGACCAAACTTCTAGGATAGGGTTCAAGATTTAGTATGTTACAACTGTGGCACCCAACCACGGCCACAGTCACCATACATACTTATCATTTCCACTCCACTTCCCACCTCAACTGTTCCATAGCCCACGACCATTCCATGCAACCCCTACCACGATCGTGGCACCTCAACACAGCCGTGGTGACCACCTAACCCTACCCATTTTCACCACTATTTTTCCTACTTTGCCCCTACTTACCCTAATGCTTCCCCACCACCTATATATAGATAGGTTGCGGCCAAAACACCGAAGGTTACACCCCCTCAGTTGCCATTACTCATCCTCACCCTCTCTTGAGCATTCATTGCATTCCCCTTGCATTTATGCTCTCCACCCACCATTTCCACCTCATTACCACCATAGAAACCTAATTTTCTAGGTTTACTACCATAACCCCCTCCATTTTCATACCCATCATCTACCTTGGAGGAAGGAGGTTGCCTTACAACAGCTAGGAGGTGAAGAAGGAGGATCTAATTCGAGCTCCATGGAGTCATATCCACGTCTTCTCATTTCTTTTGCCTTTTCTTTGATTATGTCTAGCTAAGCCCCTTGTGGTGTGTTGTTTGGGGTAAAAATGTGACTTTGATACTATGTTGGAGGAGAATACTTTTTAATGAACATAATTTCATTGTATGATGATTTCCTTTGTTTCTATCTCATTCCCCATTATCTTGTATGTGGTTTTTGCTCTTAAACATAAATTGCTTGCTTGTGATGTTTGATGACACTTAGATTCTAGGAGGAATTGGAATGTATGTAGCAATCTTAGGAATGACTCCTAAGTCCAATTAATGGATCCCTAGCTAGTCCCATTTGTTCCTACATACATATCCCTCCTTCTACAAGTGAGTGTGAGATCTAAGTAGCTAGTGTAAGTGAGATTAGTGCAATTGCCTAGAGCTTTCTAAAGGCTAGATGGCTAGTAGCATGAGGTGAAAAAACCTCATCTCTACTCCCATTCCTACCCTTGGCTCTCAATTTCCCTAACACTACTTACCCTAGAAGCCTAGACTTGACAAGTCCTACTAGAATTACACCTAACCCTAGTTCTCCAACTAGTAGTATAAGGTACATTCTAATAGCACTTGCCTTGTTGTTTTGTTTGATAATCTAGATTGAATTGTGATAATGGCATGCCTTGTTGACACCCCCAAATTAATATCAAATCACATTCCCAAACGACCCACCTACCTAATCTATTGCTTGAAACCCATCTTAGCCTTCTTGCTTGATAATGCTAGTGTAGCTTAATTATCTTTGTTTCCTCTAGCTAATTGCTTAGTCTTGTTAATTAGGGTTAACTTAGATCCTTGCTTGTTTTAGTGTTTAGCTTAGTTCTTAGTTGCTAATTTCCTTACTAGAGTAGGGTAGATCATCTTGCTATTGTTTAGTTGATTGCTCAATCTAGTTGCTTAAACCTAATTTGCCTAGGATAATGTAGTCTTTGGTAATCTAGCTCTCATATTGCCTTTACTTGCTTGCTTGCTTAAAAACCCCTTTTATACCCTTCAACCCTAGTCTCCATTTTAGGAATGTAGCCAACGCCAACTAAGCTCCAGTGCCCCCTCTATCCCTGTGGTTTGACCCCCTTTGTTTTCCTCTCATCTATGCTATAACATGACGTCGTGCACTTGTGGGAGCATATTTTAGTGTTGTGAGTGAACCTAGTTATGGGACCTTATAAATTCAAAATACCATACGTGCATGCAAAACCACACCAAGCTTATAGTTGGGATTCTATGTTACTTGAGGACGGGCAACATTTAGGTTCAGGGTTATTCAATAAATATACATTCTCTAATGTAGGGACAATCACAAGAAAGTCGACGACATCTCCATGCTCCAAGTCCCCCTCTTCTTCACTACTTGGAGGAGATTTGAAGGCCAAATGAAGGATTTGCACTGAAGTGGAATTGCAATCAGGCGACTAGACCGGGCAGTTTCCTGGTTGGGGCACAATAGAAGCACTACCTCAGCACAACATGTGAGTCGTTTGACTGGCCATTTCACTCATTGGAGAATCGGAGTCCTTGGTGCATTTTCGGTCGACCGAATCATCTAGTGAGCCGGTCGACCAGTCGTACACTTTCATCATAATGAACGATAAAGCCCTTCAAGCATTTCCAGTCGACAGACTCGTCCAGTGAGTCAGTCGACTGACCTATAGCACACCATGTCGAATAGAAGTCCAACCACTTGGTTCACCAAGAGGGTTTTTAGGCCCAAAATCTCTCTACAACCCTCATGAGTATCCAGCCGCCCTACTCGCACAAGTGACTCGAATGAAGGTCACTTTGATGCAAGACACGCGTGATCCGAGCAGCTAGTCGATCGACTGGACCACCCTATTGTCAACCCAGTCAGGTCACCGACGTGACAGAATATGAAAAAGAAAGGCATTGTCGGCCCGTCCAAAGTTAAATTTGGTGAGACCGGGGGTGTACACTTAAAAGGAAGATGTGCTCTAATACCGAAAGTGATCTTCGCTTTATTGTAATCATGCTGGAAGCTAGGAATGAAGAAGAAGAATATAGGAAGATCCTATTCGTGAATACCTACCGTGTATTGGTGCTGTGAAAAACGTTCCGTCTACCGTCGGAGACCGACTGTGTCCATTTTCGTCTCAGTGACATGACTCTTTTTTCCTTCTTCTCTTGTTCTTGTTTTTGTTCGATGAACGTGAGAGCGAGTAGCCCCACTGCTAGTACTTTTTTTAGTTGTTATCAAACTTGTTAATTTCAGATAGCATATAGCTTTCCAATGATTTTGTGTTCTTAACTTGCGCAATCAGTTTACATGTTTAGTTGTTACCAAACTTGTTAATTTCAGATAACATACACAATCAGTTTACATGTTTAATAAACATAATTCTGTATACCTAGAGATCACATGGAATCTAGGAATGAAGAATAAGAATACAGGAAGATCCTCTTCGTGAAGACCTATCTTGTATTGGTGTTGTGAAAGACGTTCCGTCTACCATCCATTTTGGTCTCAGTTACATGACTCTTTTTTTTTCTTCTTCTCTTGTTCTTGTTTTTGTTCGATGAACGTGAGAGCGAGTAGCCCCACTGTTAGTATTTTTTTAGTTGTTACCAAACTTGTTAATTTCCGATAACATATAACTTTCCAATGATTTTGTGTTCTCTAAAGGCATTGTCGGCCCGTCCAAAGTTAAATTTGGTGAGATCGGGGGTGCACACTTAAAAGGAAGACGTTCTCTAATACCCAAGGTGATCTTCTCTTTAGTTGTTATTAAACTTGTTAATTTCAGATAGCATATAGCTTTCCAATGATTTTGTGTTCTTAACTTGCGCAATCAGTTTACATGTTTAGTTGTTACCAAACTTGTTAATTTCAGATAACATGCCCAATCAGTTTACATGTTTAATAAACATAATTCTGTATATCTAGAGATCACAAAATCTAAAGTTAAATTATTGATCAGACACGTTTAAATCCTGATGAAATCCCTGAACGTGTTGTTGACGATCCATGGGATGTGAAACGATTTCTGTGGGGGTGTAGGCCTGGCTGGCCCTGGGCGTGCGCACGCTGAGCAGCTGCTGAGAGTCTCATACCATTGGGCGGTGTCGGTAACCGCTCACCTCACGGCGCCACATGGTCGGCGTCGAGCACGAGAAAAAGGTTAAAGTTTAGCGAGACGCAAGCCAAACTGCCAAAGAAACAACACACCCGGTTTGTTCGGAGGGGTGATATGATTGTTTTTTTTAATGAAAATAAGGGCCCGTCTGGTTGGGCTGCAAACCAACGTGATTAGTTCCAACTGTATTATTTTTTCTACCCGTACCAGGAAAAGCAACTACGTGGTCTTGTCTAAGGGCGCGGTTCGTTTCTTCAGCTTTCTGACTGTACAACAATGACGGATGGATGACTTGGATCTGAACTTTTATATGGAGGAGTAAACTGACTTGCTAAAGCTGCATTATACTAAACGAAAACAGAGCATAACATTCGGTTTAATCCAAACAAAAACAATACAGTTTCATCCCCTGTTTTTCAATTTCCTGGTACGGGGTCCTCTATTCAGAACCAAACTAGCCCTAAAACCAGTAATTCCTTCCGGTCCTTGTTTCCCATCCATCTTTACTCGCTGCAACTTGCACAGTTTATGTCATCACCGAGCGAATGCATGACCAAAATTGGGTTGGTTCTCTGCATCTCCACCTATTCCTATTTCCCACGCTCTATCCACCTCTTCTTCAGAGACAGGTGGTTGGCTCATCAACCTCCTGCGGATGATGTGTCCCTCCGTTTTTCCTTGCCCCAAGTTCCCAACAAGGCAACAACTCTCCCAGAGGAGCGCTCATACGCCGCTGTACCCACCCTCACCGCCGACTGTCATCATACCCCAGCCTGCTCAATGTTTATAGCACTTGACTATTTCAGTCCATCAGCTCCGACCAGAATATCCAATTACATATCTATGATTTCTCTACTGGAATAACATCATCAGAAAGGGTGGTAGGAGTAGGAGGGGTATTGGTCCAGCCAAGGTCCACTGGCCACGACGAGCGGTGTACAGAGAACGACAGCGAATCCAGTCCTCCTTCTTCTTCTTCTTTCTTCCACCCCAGCTAGTCCCCCACAGAACGTCATCCAACGACCCTTTATCCCTCCTCCTCTCTCTCTCTCTCTCTCTCTAATTCGTTATTCACGCCCATTTCTTCTGTTCCAGTTGTTTAACCCGGCCGCAATTATTGAACCCGCGGTTTCATATTATTCTCTCTCTCCCTCCCCACTCCGTCACACAAATTCGGGCCTCTTTTCGTTGTTGTTGATATTTTGATAATAATCAAATCAAAAGTCCAGCTCTTTTTGTCCAATCCCCTCTCTCTCACCATCGGTCCCTCCCCTACCTTTTTCTCTCTCCTGTTTGTTTTTCCAAAGCCATGGTTGAAATTCTACTGGAGAGAGACAGGCTGAGCGGAGGAGAGAGTAAGAATTCTCATCAGTATTGCTGTTGCAGTGCCGAAACTTCCACCCAGTCCCCACGGATGCATCACGGCCTCTTTCTCTCCTCCCATTCCCAACCCCTTCTCACTCCGGTTACTATATATAGCACCCGCCAGCCGGTCCAGCGGGATCCCAACACCCTGGAACTACTTGGGGAGCCAGAACCGGAACAGGAGGTCGGCGTTGGGGATTATTGGGCCGACACATTCAACAACACCGCCACCGCCTCCTCTCGCCCTTCTCCTTGCGAGTCCCCCTCCTCGTCCGCGTCGCCGGCTTCCCCTCACTTCTACTGCCGCCGTCACCAACACGGACGGCCAGAGCCCGATACTAATACTACTACTACTACTACCCCTCTGCTCCACCCCTCCTCCGCCGCCGCCGCAGCCGGACGCCGACGGGGAGGAGAGATGCCGGGTGCGGTGGGACACGATGAGGAGATGGCTTACGAAATCGAGAAGCCCGCCTCCGACGCCACCGCGCATCAGATTAGCCACGGTGGGGAGTGTTCTTGTTTTTATTTTGTTTGTTTATTATTGTTTCCCGTCCATATGAACATGATTGCGCGTACGTCTCTCTTGTGTATGTGTCTTATAAACGGAAGTTGTGCCTGGCCTGCCTTTTTGGATGTTGCGTCCTCCTCCTGTGCACTGTCTGCTTTGTCTTTGTCCCCCAGTGAGTCAGTCACCCAGGTCCCCACCACTCCCCCTAATTTCATGACACCGTTTTCTTTCGAGTCCTCTTCTTTCTGCCAATGAAATTATATATATACATAGTTGCAAGATTCAGCCTTCGACCAATCGATTGCAGAATTTGCAGTTTTTGCTGTTGTTATTCGCCACTCATGTCGGTTTGTTTTGCCGCAGATGGATTTAATGAACACCGTTATTCACTCGATACAGCCCATCATCGTCGACTCAGCCTTGAGGGCTAAGCCCATTCATTTGTTTTAGGACTAAAATGTCCACCTCGGGTTTGTTCTTGTGTCCTACCATGCCTTTTGCAACACCTTCATCTTCCCAAACTCCCCCCCTCGACACTCTGGTCATTCATTGAGATGTAGGTTGTTACATGTTCGTTTCCTATGCAACCCCCAAATTTGTTGTATCTGCTAAAGCTCCTAAACTCTTGGTTTAAAACCAACAAAAATTGGTTCTCTGTGCACTTATAAGCGGCCTGCACCTTTCCAAGTCGAGAGCATATCGTGTGGGGATAGTGTTGTGTGGGTACCACCATCACTACGAATGGAAACAAGCCACCTTCAGGTGGCGTGCATACAGGCGAAAGTCACCGTGACTCAAAAGTGTGAACCAAAGACTGCGACGTTTTAAGCACACACTTGCTCAAGTCTATGGTCGCGCCGTTATGTAGGACTTGCTTTCCAACTATCGGTATTTCAAGTAATATTTTCTCTGTGTATACCCTTCTTCTTCTGTATATACAACCCATTTTCATGTGCATTAGAAAGTTACTCTTGAAAGAGACATGAACTGGACTTGTAGAATCACTAGGTATGGAAACCGGTCAGGTGGCGTGCACACAGGCTAAGTGACCGTGGCACTTAGCTTTATGTACGCATCATCATGTTTCACTTGTTTTCCTACTTAGCTTTATCGTGCCGTGATAAGTTTCCTTCTTTTTTCCTTCCAAATCATCACTGATAATGTTTCATGTCTGAACTATTGACGTTTCATGTGATATTTTCTCGGTGTTTTTTCTTTCTTTCTTTCTTTCTTCTTAAATGCACATCACATATTCATGTCCATGAAAGGCTAGCCTTGAAAGAGACACGAACTCGGCTTGTTATAGTATCAGTATTTTGAACACTCAATAGTTCTCTTTCTAATTCTCTTGTTGGGTGATCATTCAGATCCATGGTACCAGATTGGATTCGTCCTCACCACGGGCATAAACAGTGCCTATGTCTTGGGTTACTCTGGATCTATCATGGTTACTTTGGGATGGGTTGGAGGTGTCGTTGGTCTAATCCTGGCTGCTGCTATCTCCCTCTATGCAAATGCTCTTCTTGCTCGACTGCATGAAATTGGGGGCAAAAGACATATCAGATACAGAGACCTAGCTGGCCATATCTATGGTAAATATCATCCTAAACACTTTTCATTTCATTCCGAATACCAGTTGCTTAGCTTGAATTTCAGACGGTTTTCTTACTCTTTTATCTTGCTGTATACATTAAAATTTTTTGTTGCCTTTATTAAACTCACTGCGAAAAATTGAAGTTTATGACATGGTCTACTCATCTAGCCTTATCAAACCAGCAAAAATATGTACCAAATGTATAGAAGCTCAGAGGTTACTGTTTTCAAATAACAATCTGCATCAAATATCACTGTGCTAAATGCTACGACTGTAAAAGCCGGCTATGCTCGCTAAAATTTCCTGAGAAAGTTTTGACCTCTGTCATATACGTTTCTAAAACTTGTGTCTTTACATGACTACTGATTCAATCTCTTAGAAACCATCACGAGAATTACATGCAGAGCTTCTAATGAATATAGGATAAACAATATAATCAAGCAAACTTCGACCCTCACAACAGGCTGAGATCCAACTCGAAAGTCTAATGAAACAGGATATAAAGTACAGTTAGTTGACCAAATCTATCCAACACATGCTAATTCTCCAAATAAAATCATAATTTCAATTGAAACCTGAACTGAAGTCCTCACTAAGTCAAAAAGGTTCAGGATTATATGTCTGGTTCATGCCCCATTTTGTATTTCACCCTAATATACCATTTCATCTTAGATGATCTTGGCATCATGCCAGTAATCCTCTCACTTCGTTGTTACTTCATTTTAATTATATGTTCTAAATTCTTCACGTTGACTGCAGGAAGGAAAATGTACGCTCTCACATGGGCCTTGCAATATGTCAATTTGTTCATGATCAACACGGGATATATTATTCTTGCTGGTCAGGCTCTAAAAGTGAGATATAATGTGTTTTTTAATTTTCTTCTGATGTTGTTTGTTGACATTTTTTGTGATCGTTCGATTTTTCAATAGAAATGTTAAAACACCAGAAGTCAGATGTATTTTGACTATATCCCATATAATATAATGTCTCATCATGTTTAAAAAATGGGTCAAACCACCATATATAAGAAGGCTTATAGCTGTTTGCTGTTGATATGTTTTTTTTCCTTTTTTTGGGAGTGGGAAGGTTGCCCATGGTAAATTTTTTTGTTAGCTTTGTTTCAAGAGCAGCTATTGTTGTACATGCCCAAAATAATGACATTTTGTCAACTTTCCTATTGCCAGGGGGAAGAACACTTCTCACCAAAAACCGGGTTTAGCTTGTTAAAATACATATAAAACTGTGCCTGGACCCAGGCCTAAGGGATTTGTGCTACCTATATTCTCAATCAAACTATAACCAAAACCCTAAAGAAACTTGAACTTCGAACTTGTCTTGATTAGGGAAAAAGGAATTGTGAAATAAGGCATGACATTAGTGAGAGGAAATAATTATTAATTATGTTTTTATTCTTCTACCCTCTGCTTGAACTTGACTCAGAGTATGTGTTAGAATCGTGTCCCCTACTTGTGCGGATATATGAAAGGAAAATCCAAAACCCTTATCTGTAAATAACCTTATTATAATACTACTTCCTATTTTCAGAAGGGAAAAAGGATGTTTGAAATTGATACAATCTGTTACTTCTGATAATTTGCAGGCTATATATGTTCTATTCCGTGATGATGGGAACTTGAAACTTCCTTATTGTATTGCCATTGCTGGTATAGTGTGTGCAATGTTTGCCTTTGGAATACCGCATTTATCAGCTCTAAGAGTCTGGCTGGGATTTTCCACAATATTCAGTCTTATATACATTGTTATAGCGTTTGTTCTCTCACTCAGGGATGGTAAGTATTTGACCCTTTTTTGTCTCCAAGCTATATTATTGTTGTGCCAATCTTTTGAAGATTTTTTAGTTTACATTACCATTATCCTTATGTGGTGGACAATTCATGCTGTAAGTTGTATAAATCATGTTCAATTGAACCATAGTAACAAAAGTCTCCGAATTTTACGAAAAATCGGCGATTTTTCACGATGTTATAGGCTCCCGAATATTCATCACGATTAATACGCCAATAGCCGATTTTCACGACTTTTCACGATTAATCCCGCTTTTTCGTGATTTATACGATTTTTTACGATTCTTCATGACTTTTCACGATTTTTCACGATTTTTCTCTTTTAAGTCGCTTGCTCTTTTTTTACCAAACCATGTACACAAAATTCCTAATACACACTAAACCTCAAAGCCCCCACTCCGCTGGACAGTTCATGTTATTTCTCAACTATTTTTTACTTCTTTTCCTACATTTTTACTCACTAAGATTGTATGTCTTGTGGCCGTAACAGTTACATGCATCATATACGTATGTACATACATACATTTATCTATATATATACACATGCATACATGCATATATATGCATACATTATATATGTATATACTTATATTGCCGACTTATTCTCGATTATTTTTGAATAGTTGACCGAACTTTGACCGAAATTTATCGATCTTTTCACGACTTTTCTCGATTTTTTTCCGAATTCCGATTTTTTCCAGCCAGCCGAAAAGTTGCTGAATCCCGAACTTGTTACTATGAATTGAACAATCATGCTCTGAAGGATTTTCGATCCGTGTGCCTCGACCCGTGGATCCAACTCTACGGTGAATTGGCTGGTAGTGGTAGGGGGCCAGTGGCCCCTTGTTTGGGGGTTAAGCATGAAAAAGATAAACCAAAATAATCTATTTCTCAAAACATATTTAAGTGCCTGGACAAAGGCCCCAAGGTTGGCTTTTATAACTACAGACTTGACCCACAAGTAATGGAAATAAATTCCTATTTAATAAAATTCGAAATTAAATAAGATGTAAATAAATAAAAGCATAAAAGATTTACAACTAAGTACATTTAGTAGATAATTTGCACTAAGTATAAAAATAAAACAAAAACAAGTAGAATAAAGTCTAATACGTCCTACATCAACTCCCCTGGGCTTCAAAAGACGAGCCACCGGTGAGTCAGGTACATATCTTACACAGGCTCTCCCAATAGTGGATGATGGTAGGATATATGATTTGGACAACGTCAAGCGATCAGAGTTGGGGTATTATCAACCTCAAGCATGCCATAATGTTTTCGCAATAGTAGATAACTAGAGACTTTATCTTTGGAGTATTTGCAAGCATCGACCACACCAATGTGGCAGTAAAGCCATCATCAACTGGAAGGGGATTGATGTTGTTAGGTGCGATGACTGATAAGAGCTTGGATAATTGATGCGGTGCACGGTTGACATCATCACCTGACGTGCTTAGATTGTTGGATGTCCTTTGCTGTTGGTGGTGGAGACACTGTCTCCGACTCGTTCTTGTCAGTTATTGGAACAAGTGGGAATGCATCTTCATCATCTTTCTCACCCACTTCTGAATTGTTGTGGCTATGGTCACTCGAAGGAGGTGAATCCTCAGGCTTGATTTTGTCTTGGTAAAGAGTTGCATGGAAGGAGTAGGGAGTGTCCTGAATTCCATCCTTGGTTAAGAGTTGCATCCAATCCTTGCGGGCTGGGTGTTGTAGAATTTTGTCTTGCTTCTATGCAAAGTCATCCAACAGACGTTGTATGTTTTGCAAAATGGAAGAAGAGCGTCCATCATGTCGTTGACTTGTTGAGCAGTCACCATGATTTTCTGGACAAGAAAGCCTCCTTGAAGTTGATGTAGAAGGTGTGTCTGAAGGAAGTTTGATCAGTGTGCCTCAATCCTCAGGGCTGCTTACTATCAGCCTGGAGGCACCACTGACTGTTTGTACTTGCTGTTGGTTGGCAAAAGGGTTGTGGAAGGCAACCGATGGGGACAGAAAGCAGGGCCTGCTAGAATAAAAGGAGATGGTGGACTACACAGTACGTTCGCGATGGGTTATCCAGACCCGTTGGAGTTAAGGACACAGGGAAGCCACTGGAGCGATGGTGGGTGCGGCTAGGCTATGAGGGGATGTACGAATGGAAGAGGAGGGGTGGTCAGAAAGGAAGTTGTCGATTTTGTACTTGTAGAAACGGAAGGGGTGCGGTGCGTACAGAAGTATGAGATGTCAGGGGTGTACAGAAGCTGCTGGAGTGGTGATAGGATGTGCTTTGAGGTTTTTGGGAGGGCAACGGGTTGTTCCTGTTTGAGGCATGCAGAAAGAGTAGACAGACAAGAGAGAACAAGTGAGGGGAGGGTGACTAGCGGGAATGCGATAATCGACAGTCAGGGGTGCCAGTGGAGAGAAGGGAATGGGATGGGTACCCACCGGATGGGGGCATCAAGATGATGGCAAGATGGATTTGTGGCTGCAGAGTCGACTAGCCACTGACAGTGGGCTTTATCTTTCGACCGGGCTCCATACAGGAGAGGGCTGACTGGCCAGGGATCTGCGTGGGGGAGAAAGGGTTGGGGAAAAGAGATAACCAAAGGACGAAGGTGACGATGGAGTGAGGGAAGAAGTGAAGAAGGTAAAAGACGGGAGGAGGATAGACGTAGTGGAGAAAACAAGAGATAAGGAAGAAGATTGAGCAGCAATACCCTAATGGATTAGGGTTTGGCTCTAATACCATTTGATGTGGAACACATCGTGAGAAGAAGAACGAAGAGGATAAACCAAAGTAATCAATATCTCAAATCATATTCAATTACCTGGGCAAAGGCCCCAAGGTGGCTTTTATGACACTACATGACTTGACCTACAAGTAATGGAATAAACTCCTATTTAATAACATTTGGAAATAAATAAACCATAAATAATTAAAAGAACAAAAGATTTACGATTAAGTACATTAAGTAGATAATTTGCACTTAGGTCCCTAAACATAAACATAAAGCAAAAACAAGTAGAATAAAGCCTAATACGTCCTACATCACATGGACATGCTATATTTGCTTTCATGTCGGCGAAAACTATGATTATTTTGATTGCATCAACATAAGTCTTCATTCATGACAACAAAGACGACTCTTTCTATAGCTTCTACCCAAGCATTCCAATTGTTCCATATGGCACTACTTCAACTCATCGACCACCCATATCTTAAGCTTCCTGTTTCAGAGGGAAAGCTTCCCTTTTATGAGAAGGGAGTAACTTTCCATCTTGGAGCTATAATTTTTATATTTTGTTTGCACTTGGTGTTTACATATTTTTAGACTGGCCATGTTGTCTTCTTTCTTCTAAACAAGCGGGAGTTTTAATCTCCATCATCATCTAAGCTTCAATACCAACCATGTGGGGGTCGGCAACATAGATCCTTCTTTTTCATTCAGTTGTATTATGTGGTGTTAGAGATTTTTAATATATATATCCCTTTCAAGCTTGAAGGAGTCTAGTAGTCTAGTCAAAATGATGTAGGAACCATATAATAGTCATACAGGAGTTGCTTACATATCCATTGCCCTACATATACACTTGTTTGAGAAAAGTCACCAATTTCTCTCTTATTATATATAAGGTTATAGAAACAAAATATTATATATTTATTGTGACCTAGCTTCGCTGGATCATCGAAGACTAAGATTATCCAAAAGCCAACATGATTCGCTTTATATTATTGCAATTGGTAGTGCCCTTGCATAAGATTTTTCACAGTTACCGTGATACAACAGATACCTCGTCTCCTTTTGGAATGTTACAAGCTTAGAAACCTTGTCAACCGAAACATAAACAACACAAATATGGCGCTCAACATCTTATAAATAGTTTACTACTCTTCAACCTATCATCATCATCATCATCTAAGCCTCAATCTCAACCATGATCGGGTCGGCTACTACTCTTCAACCTAGATAAACCATAAAATATGAATTCTTTAACTAACCACTAACATAACCTAGCAACAAGCAATCACATCAAATCTTATTTTTGACTAACATCTATCATATCTTACCATTTCTTGAGGAGGCCAAGTGACCTGAAGTTCATTGTGACATGACGAGGTCAACCTATCTCCTATAGAGTGGGATCCTCCTTTTCCAGCCAACCATTGAAGTTCAAATTGTTAATCTGCAGTCTAGTTGATAGAAGAAGATTACCTAAGTAAGTTAGGGGGAAGCTGATGTAGGATCTTGGCTCAAGAGAAGTGAATTGAGTTGCTAAAGTTTCAAGAAAACTTATTAGAACTTAAAGGTGTATCTAAAAATAAAACAAGGATGACATAGATTGAGCATACTACAAATAGAAACAAGTGTTTAAAGAAATTCCAGTTTGAAACGCCGTTGGTCCACTATCTAGAGAGGTCAACCTCTAGGATTTCTAACACCTTTAGGTAACACCTTGTGTACCACCTTGTATTACCACCACAAGAGCACACAACAAACAACCTCTCTTTTTAACTCGAGTAACTAGCTTCCTTTCCTAGGCAAAGAGCCAGCGATCTTACCTAAGGCTCCGATTGGTTGTTTTAACTGTAATTTTTCAGGAACTTAAGTTCAGTTCTTGGAATTTCTGTTCAGACAATTGGTTTGAAAAGTAAAATTCTAAGAAAATCACTTCCATATGATTGGTATATTGTAATTCTGCTAGAAAATATAAAATGATTAGATACATGCTTCTATAATTTAGAATAATTCATGACTATAATAAAAAATAAATATATAACAACTTAACTGACTTCATAGCAAATGAAAATATCTAATTTATAGAAACTTCAAACTAATAACACAAACCAAACATTGACACGTATATCAACATGCAAAGCATACACTCAACATGATACAAACTAAATTCTAATGTGTTTTCTATTATATATATATTCATCATGGTTTTAAAAGCGGTATGCGTTATGCGTTCGGAAAGGTCACCTTGTAGAGTATATGCGGTATGCGGGAGTATATGCGTTTTTGGATTTATTTATTTATTAATTATTATATGTATATGAATATATATTTATCATGAATATACATATTTAATTTGAACAATTGTGTATCTAAATAGTACAATTACAAGAATAATGGATGCAATCATGTAAATATGCAATCATTACAACTTAAATAAATGCAAACATGCACTATGATCTAAATCTAAACCAACATATATGAATGTAAATGTAAAAAAGAAGAAATGGAAATATGTCTATCTGAAAATCGGGGATTAAGCGGCCTTGTATGCGGCCGTGTGATCGATTATGTGGCCTGATCTGCTTTTGGGGAGGGAATTGCAGTATGAGTTCGGAAGGTGGTCCGCACATTGTATGCGGCCGCATAAGCGGCCGCACAGACCGCTTTTTAAAACACTGATATTCATGACTACAAAGACCACGTCATATAAAGGCTATGTATGTAATGGCTGAGGTGTTATAATATTCAAACGAAAACTAACTGTCCTTATGATCAGATTTTCCTTGATCGATCATGTTTGTGGACTCTGTTGTGTGGCTGTGTGATTGATATCATCTATGCTGGGGGGTAATCAAAGTAAAAAATAAGCATTGGCCAACAACTGCATCCTGTAATTGGTATTCTGCTGGAGCGGTAGCATCTATTGCCAGTTGATCAAAGGAAAAAGGGTAAACGGGATTTATCTGATTGATCAAAGGAAAAAGGCAAATGGGGTTTCTCTCCATTCTGGAAAAGGTTCTGACTGTTGGGGCTTTGATTAATTTTCTCATGGTGTAATGATAAGATCAGTCACCAATTAACCAGAGAAAAATAAGGGTTGTTTCGTGACGAGAAGATCAGTTGTGGATTGAACCTGATTGTTGGGGCTTTGGTTTATTTTCTCATGTCGTGACGAGAAAATCAGTCACTGAAGGAAACGATTTTCCCATGCTGTGGCGAGAAGATCAGTTGCCAATAGAACCAGAACAAAAAGGGTAGGGGAGAGAGATGAAGCCAAGAAAGGCTCCATTAGGAGGTTGCCAAACTTGTTTCTGCTGGATTTTGTGCGGAAGTCTGGAAGCTAATGTCTATATATATGACATGAAGTCGATGGAAGATTTGGGAAGTCCAGTTCATTAAGTTTCACACAACCAATCAAACAAAATTAAATAGGAAACTGCACTTCCCATGTTTTTTTGGGTAAGTTACATCGAACCAATCGGACCCTAAGGGACACCCTTCCCTTACCTAGGGCCTCCTGTCCTTTTCCTTAAGCCAAGGAAGAGCTTTTGTCAAGCTTTGTGAGAAAGAGAGATCGGAAGAAAGATAAGGGCTTTCACAAGATCACAATTAAGACTAGTTCTCTTAAAAATATCCTAAGCAAATAATGAATGCCCAAAAGAATACTAGGGGCTCTTTGAGGCACAATCTCATAACATTAGCACAAGGGTCAGTTGGTAATATTGTGACGCTTCAAGGTGACTCCTAGGTATAGTTGAGGGTGCCTACTAGCTAGTAGATTTGTTTGATGAATTCTAGTTATTTGAAGCGTAGGCGGGGATCCATTTTTATTTTTAGCCCCCCTCGAACGGCTATTTTAGGCCTAAAAAGTTATGGAAACAACACATTCGGATGAATTTCCTGGGGAAATTCTTGGCGAACGAGTAGATGTCGGAGATCATGGGTAGGTCCGTCGGCTGAATTTTTGGATAAAATATTAGGCCGACAAGCCTCTATCTGCTTGGTCGGTTGAGTAAAAATTTCATCCAATACATGTATATGGAAAACACCATACAGTCTGGTCAGCTAAGTTTCACCAAGA
Organism: Alisma plantago-aquatica; assembly: GCA_963693085.1. Classification (NCBI taxonomy): domain Eukaryota; kingdom Viridiplantae; phylum Streptophyta; class Magnoliopsida; order Alismatales; family Alismataceae; genus Alisma; species Alisma plantago-aquatica. The sequence continues at coordinate 242,283,037 of OY856411.1, forward strand.
AATTCTTAGGGTTCTGTTTGGATATATCCACATGCGCCAAAGTGAATCAATGTTGCAGTCAAATTTGTTACTATCATAGTCTATCTTTTTTATTAGAACCAAATAGAACTGCCCAATTGAACTTGTTGTACCGATAACTCAAAAATGACTTCAAACCAGCCAATTGGTCAACTAACCGGTTGAACCAGTTCCATTTTTCTCTAACCAGTCAGTTCTTGGCCATGTGTATACCTTGACATCCAGTCCTAATTTTATATCTAGTTGCACTTGCTCCTTTCGTATTTTCTTCCACCTTGCTCTTCCACCATATTTAGGGATAGGAAAATGTAGCCATGCTTAAAATTTTGATGGAATTGTTAAAATTGTGCTCAAAATTTTGGTACCGATGACTGTTGATAGCGAAATGCAGGTATTAGACTTGGTAGGGTGTTTCAAGAAATTTTGATGGTATTCTGAAAAAAGCTGTACGTTTCAACAAAATTAGACATATTAGATGAAAAAAGGCCCATTTTGTTCCAATTTTAGGTAAACACAACGTTAACAAGATTTATCTTTCAAGAAACGTGATACCATTTTTGCTGCTTTTACTATGTGACTCTTTGGGTTTTTTTAGGGGCAATAAAAGTTTGTTTCTTTTCTTCTTAGACAAATTTTACCTATCTCTCCTATTTCTCCCACTTCTACAAATGTCTATGAAGAAAATATTAAAAAATGGATTGGGAATTGTATCTATGTCTATGATAACCCGTAGCTTTCATTTCTGAGGTCACATGATATGTAATGATAGTGCACAAAATTAGCATGACCATCGAAGATTTTGTATGTATGCCATTGACAAACAAATGAATTATCCTAGTTTTCTTGTGACATATTTACTAGTCTGATCTCCCTTGTTCATATGGATCTTACAATAGAATTATGGTTCACATGTATTGTAGGGCTTCAGAATCCTGGTAGGGATTACGGAGTTCCAGCTTCTCCTTCTGGAAGGGCCTTCAGTATTATTGGAGCATCTGCAAGCTTGGTGTTTGCTTACAATACGGGGATGTTACCAGAGATACAGGTTTGTCCAACAAAACACGTCTAAGGACCTAATGGAATTAGTTTAATTGAGGTCATAGGAGGAAATATTGTTTGAAATGGGATATCCATGACATCTTTTTGTTTTCAGATCTCCCCGGGCCAATACAATATGGTCATATAATATCGTGGCTTATTTATGTGAATGTTTATGTGATCTGTATTATATATGTAAGTAGCATGTGATATGGTTATGTGTTTTGTAAATTAACATTCGTCCATTGAACAGGCAACTGTTAAACCACCTGTTATCAGAAACATGGACAAAGCTTTATGGTTTCAGTTTACAGTTGGACTATTGCCTCTGTTTGCTGTAACATTCATGGGCTACTGGGCATATGGATCTTCCACATCGAGCTATCTTCTAAATAGTGTTACTGGCCCCATGTGGGTGAAAATAACAGCAAATGTAGCAGCCTTTCTGCAGACCGTGATTGCTTTACATGTAATCATTCTCTCTCTCTCTCTCTTCTAGATTCTTATATTTTTTTCTGTCAGTATGGAATACTTTATTATCTATATCTGAAAATCTTTAGAAGTGAAATAATCCGAACTAGAGCTTTAAGTAAAACCATCTCTTTCTTCCATGTAGCAGATGGTTGATGGTCCACATATGTCTTTTGGGTGTTAGTAATTTATTAGTTAAATTACACTCAATTCTACTACATTGCGGTCTTGTATAATATTCTGTGATGCTTTGCTTCTGTTATAGACTAAAGTTGAAGGTTGGATGATCCACAAATGTATCTTCTCGTGCGTCAGTTTTATATTACCTAGATTAGTCTTGATGATACAATCTTGCATATAGTCTCTAGAATTGTAAGTGCGATTTTGCTTCTATTACAGACTAAAGCAGCTCTCACTATAACTGCTAATCGATACTCCTTTATGTAGTCTCTATAGGCCATGTCTTAAAAGGGGGGAATAATTTTTTATTTCTTTCATTGGTGTGTGATCTTCAAGTGTATTAAGTCATTTCCTCATTTTTGTAGATATTTGCAAGCCCAATGTATGAGTATTTGGATACAAGATACGGAAGAGGGAAAGGTGGCGCGTTTTCCATTCACAATTTGGCATTCAGAGTAGCTGTTAGAGGGGGATACCTGACTGTGAATACATTTGTCGCTGCCTTGCTACCCTTCCTTGGAGATTTCATGAGCCTGACTGGAGCCTTGAGTACTTTTCCTCTCACATTTGTTCTAGCAAACCACATGTACCTGACGGTGAAAAAGAACAAGCTCACAAGTCTCCAGAAAGGATGGCACTGGTTAAACGTTATTGGATTCAGCGGTGTAGCTGTTGCGGCTGCAGTTGCAGCGATAAAGCTTATCTCTGTTGATTCCAAAACATACCATCTCTTTGCTGACATATAAGGATGGATATTGGATTACCTTTGATGTTGGATGTCGCGAAACAAATGTCATTTTGGACGGTCTTCTGACGGAAGCAGTTCCACTGAGGCGAGCTGTTGTATAGTAGGACCTTTTCTTTTTCTTATCATTTATAAAGGGAATTATACTTTCATTCCTGTTCTATTGTTGATATTGATATCTCCCGAAGCTGGAGCGTTAAAGAATAACGGTGGCAGGAACTAGATAGGTGTCTGGTGATTTTAAATCTATTTTTGGGTGGGTTTGTAGGTTATATTTTCCCTCTTTTTTTGTGTGGGTGGGTTGTGTCGGGGAGGGGGGTGTTAAATAGGCAACAATTTAGCACTTTATTTTTAGCCTTCTCCTGTATTATGGATCTATTAAAATAGAGGTCAAACATTTTTTTCCACCTACCTCATATTTTAGTGTATAAAGTGTAACAAAGTGATAACTTATTTGCATGCATACTTCTGTATGCCACTTCAAAATGTCATTGAACTTGTCTTAATTAGTCTGATGTGAATAAGAGAAGGGAGGAGTTTCTAAAACCATGAAAAACAATGTGAAAACCTTGTGAATTGGCCAACACATTTTCTTTGCACCAGACGGATAATATAGAGTTGTGACTGAAATGTAATATTATTCGGTACTCGATTTTAGTGTTGTTGAGCTTGTTTTCGCAGGATGTGTACAAGGCATGTGCGATTGAAGATACTTTGTACATATCATATCACATTAAAACTGAACATTATCGTATACATTTGTGTTCATAAGGGCCGGAGATAAGTGGCTACCGTGAATTTCTATTACGTGAACCATAGCCTTCGGTGTTGCCTTTATTCAACCACCTTAGCCGATTTGTTTGTTTTTTTTGTGCACACTTGAAAGTAAATAATAAATTTTCATTTACGGGAATTTGAAAATATAAATGTCAATGAAGATTTGAATATATGCTTTTAGCTAGAAGTACTTCTTAATATACACTTATCATACAAAGAGTGAATGAGCTTGCTTGGTTATAATTGTGTGATTTTTTTAGGTAAATGACCAACTAAGATTCTATTTGACCCTCTCTCCATTTTCCCTCCCCCTTTTCAACTTCTAGGAGGAAGAAAGGCTCCTTATAATTGTCCTATGCATCATATTTTATACGTTGCCTCTCCATGCCTCATCCTTATCACGTTCTTAGACGGATGATGCATCATGAGCGGATAATTGAATAATTGTATACATAAAAAAGTGTGGAGCTTTATAGTGGTGATCCGGTACCTTCCATTGTTATCTCCATGATTGGATAATGATCCAGTGAAATTGCTAGAAACAAAAAGCAAAAAACAAAATGTGCCACATTCAAGATACTAAATACAAAATAATTGACGCCACCACGATCCAATTGTTAGACGAGGAAGTCAACAACAAATATGGGATAATCGGCAATCAATTGCAACTGAGGGCACGTTTGGTTCAGGGGACGTTTGCTTTTCTGGATTTGGTAGGATTGGATTGCAATCCAAAATCCAACAACAGAAAATTTAAGTTTGTTTTGTAAGAGCTGGATGATTATAGAACTCCTGCACTTTTGATTATACAGTCGATGTTGTATTATGCCTTCCATCTCAAAAGGCTGGACGCTAAAACAGGGAAATGACGCTTCGTCATACCTGTGCGAGATGCTCTGTGGTCCCCTCTGCTCGTTGCGGTTAGGGCCCGTTTGGTTCCCTGAGGTTGCAGCACAGTGTGCAGTTTTAAAACAGGAAACTGAACTGCTTGAGTTAGAACTGCAACTATTTTGTTTGGTTGGAAGTAGCTGCAACCCAGCTACTTCTTTCTCATCCATTTGGTTCCCTGCAGTTACACATTCTATTCACCATAGGTGCACTTACCACAACAAATTCCTGCTACCGTTTGCTAACATTTCTACAGAATTCTAACTTCCGCTGATCATGTATTTCGAAATTGAATGACCCATACAACCAAGGCATAAAATCATTGTAAAATCAAAATAAAATTTCTGCTGATCACAGATTTACACATTACAAAACATTCGTTGATCACAGATAGACTTTGCCCAACCGGTTACTGTCTGTTCTGAGGCATAACAGAATGCATGCTAGCCTGAGAGAGGGAGGCATTCCCCAAACGAACAGAGTTGATGCTAGAACTGAAATTGGGTCTGCAATCTACAGGGTTTTGAGTCGGACAAACGAACAATCTTCCTACTGCCGAGTATACTCTCCCCCCATCTTTGCTTTCCTTCTTCCTCTTTTCCCCCTCGATTCCTACTTCCTTTTCTTCCACTGACAGGCAAGACGGGAGGGAAGGAAACCCACCCGGTGGTTGTCCTCGGGGAAGCAGTCGGCCGTCGTGTGAGGAAGAAAATGACTTGGCGATTGTTGACCTGAAAGCAGAGTGGCCGTCGATGATGCTTCAGCACAAAGTAGGCGCTGCTCCAACACAAGGCGACCTGGGGTAAATGACTGCTGCGAGAACCAGGAGGATGCCCCGCTGCCAGGTAAACGGGGAGAGCGTCCTACTGTCGTCGAGTGAAGGAGAAGGAAGTCCCGTCGCGATACGGAGGACGGAGGAGGAGAGGAGGGCAGCGGTAGCCCTAGCCGGCTGCGGCGCATGGAAACTGAACCACACCCGAATCTTGGGCGGTTCGTTCCCTCACTTTCGTATTGGGCTGGATAGGAAGTGTGGGTTGGCTTTCCTGGTGTGGGTTGGGCCTACACGGAACCAAATGATGGAATTGAAAAATAGTGTGTAGGATCGCGCGAATTTGGGTGCAGCGCAACCAAACGAGCCATTAGCGTATGCGTAGCTAGCTGTTGCCACTAGCTGCCAGCTGCTGCTGCCGTTTTACAATATAAACGCTGGTCCCCACTCCGATGGAGATATGAAAAATGAAATTCTATCCAGTTAACCAAACATAGATTTCTTTGTTGCCGCATTCCTGTAGTACGGTAATCAAATTCACCAGGATCAAGAGAATCCTCTATTTTCTGGAATCCAGATGAATCCCATAAAACAAACATGCCCTAAATCCGCCGAACCCAACCTGAATGTCATGTGCTCTCTCTCTCTCGCCAAGTCGCCCCACCGTTCTACCGAACAACCGGTTGGGCATCAAGGATAAACACCAATAAGATTCACCGTCGAGTCGTCGACCCAAGTCAGACAAAACAACCAAAGATTTCCTACATTATGCAACCCTATTATTGAAAGAGTCAATTTAATGCAAAAAATGACCGATCAGCTTCCACCGTAGGTGAGCCTTACACCACTATCCCGGATAAACAGGTCGGTGAGTCCTCCATCGCAGCTCTGAGATACATAATTATGGAACTTTTTTTTAATCTCTTGATGGCCTTTCTAGGATCAACTATTGCTGGGGCATCGCACAGTCGACCATTATTGATCCCACTAATGCTGAACTAAATTAAATAGCAATAGCAGAACCTCGTCGTGCATCCATGGCGATTAGGTTTGGCAATGAACTGGGTTTTGTTAGACCTGATCTGGCTGGACCAGAATCCAGATAAACGAGACCCGAACCTGGATCAGAAAGGACACGACTGGACTCTGACAACACATACTTGACCTGAAATTAACTGGACCCGAAAATCATAAAAATACTCTATTACAAAAATCTGCAACAAATCCGAAAGCTGACCCGATTGGATTCGACCCAAACTAGATAAGACCTAACCCAATCTGAATTAAAATGGACCGGAACGGACCTGACCTAAAACTAAATAGACCTGAAAAAGATCCAAATTTTCAGATGGAGTTGAGCCGAATCAGGTAGTGTAGGGTTGGGTAGTTTTTTTTTTCCACCCCTAAATTCACAATACAACCGCACGTCACCACTTCTCTTGGGTCTTCAATCTCTACTTTCCACTGCGGATAAAAACATAAATTCTTACACTATAATCCTCCGTCATTAGCCACTATATTTTTTAATTAATTAAACAAGCCCGACACACGCTAGAGGGCACGCCGCTACTTGTCTTAGGTCTTCAATCTCTACTTCCCATTGCGGATAAAAACATAAATTCTTACACTACAATCCCCCATCATCAGTTACTATATTTTTTAAATTAATTAAACAAGCCCGACACATGCTAGAGGGCACGTTTGGAGGAAGCAGGATACACCATTTTGTTCCATCAGATCAGGAGAATGATGATGATGATGCACATCACGTCCACTAGTTTATTCTGCAAACTGCGGGTTAATTGGTGTAAATTTGCTTGTGTTTACCGACTCAGTGTACATATAAAAATCATGTTTTATTTTCTTCACTTGAGTTGTTGTAAAATTTTGATTGTGGTATTAACGTGAGGAATATCAATGTTACAAAGCTCTCAGTTAGAGCTTTGTATATTGCATTTATGATAATGTAAACTTTTCGTAACTTCCTTAAAATTTACTTACATACATGCTTTTCCAAGATATACATATTCCAAAAATTAGTCATACCATCAAATGAAACTATAATGATATAGCGATCCATCGTCATATCTATTTTTTTCCCCTTCATATAGTATGTTTCTTGAAATTCCTCTTTTGTACTATTTGCACATGTGGTGATCGTCCGTTGGAGCATGGTTCCCTAGCTAAGTTGAAGAATATTTTCTAGAAACGGCTTAGATCAACTACTATGCCATGATTTTACCGGTGCTCACAGTGACGATACGTTATGACAACATGACTGACATAAATAGTAACCCAACCACTTGCCTTCAACATCAACGTCATTGTTGCACCTAAGGACCCACTCCATCTATCCCTACATCGCCACCGTCATCAACAAGCCAATGCACCTATCAAGAACCAATAAAGGGCTTTTGATTATTGTTAAAAAAATTTACATCGAAATAGAAGACAAGCGGGCAACAAGTTACGCTACTAGTCCTTTTTGGATGGCAAAATCAATCATTTGAAATACTACATCCATACACTTAGAAGCCATAATATTACTATTCATAACTTTTTAGACCCTCTTCAGAAGCTCTACAACTTCTGGTACTAAGAATCCAAAAGTATCAAATCCAAAAGGGATGAATGCGTGTTGATTCTCAATACACGTTTTCCCATGCTTGATCACTTTGACCGAAGTAACTTTAAGGGCAGCATGTCCCGCTGTAAATGCCTCACTCTTCAATCCCACCAATGGAGAAACTCCTGTCATACACATGCATTTTTCCCTCCGACCCAGCCAAAAATCAAAATATTGGCGGGTCTAAGTGTGGATCTCCCCTCTTGTGGATCAATTAAAAAGTTCACAGGTGCCTCTTTCTTAACGAAAAACACCTGCACGTCTGAGTACATCAAATAGAACATCTCTAACAAGACCGTATATGTACTTAAAACCTGGAAGCTCCCTGCAATGAACCGCATGCTCCCCAAAAGTGCCCAAGCACGCCTTACGACAAACTGGACATATCTCATTGACTGGAAATAAAGGAATTATGAGACGATATCTGAGGATACTACGGTACTCCACTGGTAACATGTGCATACCAAGTCCCTCAATAGGAATAGCAAGGAGAAAATCTTGAGCATGATCAACTTGAGGACACCCAAAAACTACCTTCTATCTAACCGTCATGTCAAACTTAACCTCCATGCCCTCAATTATTTTACTAAAAAGAGCACTCGCCAAAACATTTTGGGTCTTTGGGAGACGATGTCTTTTCTAGAAAAACAACTGAGGTTGAAGGAGGGAATCTGACATGAAGACGATCTAGAGAATAATCAAAGTTATAGTCCATACCGTGAATCTCGCTATCTCGCAAGATGTGATCCTGAAGTACCCATGATTGGGCCCTAGATGCCACGAAAGTGTACGAGGAAGCCTCGACTGCTGAATATAGTCCCAATCCACCAAGCCAAATGGGCAATGAAGCCACCCTCCATTGGAGGTCTCCAAAAAAGGGACCACCACAGACTATAATGTCTTCAATAGACCCTCATAAGCCTCTGTCAAAAAATATTGCTGCCTCCTCTATGTACATAGGTTGACAAGTCCTCAAGTCAATTGAATGGTTTCATGACATTGTAGCTTTGCTCAGCCACCCAATGGTTGTGGATATTTTGCCACACAACTGGTACCATCTTCAACATATGGCAAAACTTCTGAGTGCTTCATAATGGCTCTAGCTGGTGCACTTGGAAAAAATATGGTGGTGGTGATATTGTCCCCCTCTCCTAGTTGTAAAATCATTCCAAATCGGTCTTTTTGAACCTGCTGGCATCCACCTTTAGGGACTGACTTAAGGATTAGTAGTCAAGTCGACGACCTTACACCATTGGGATACTTTACCCTCCAACTGCAAATTGAAGACAAGATGAGGAGGAGGCTTGATTGAGCCTGAACTGATGACGAATACCTCTATTCAAGGCTTGTGAAATTGAGGGGAGCCCTTTGATCGGGTAGGGTGCAAAGCGGCCCAGGGAACAAAAGGAATAATGAGATGGTCTCAGAACCATTATGCAAGTAAGCGAACAACAGAAAAAAGCCCTATTGACTCTCTAGACATCATAGAGGAGGGAATTCGGGGCTGCTGGTCATTCTCAAAATTTTATTGGTGCTAGCAAGTAGAAGAATGATGATACATAGATGATCACACTAATAGATTTATGGTGCCGATAGAGACTATGTAGCAGATTTTATTCTTCTTATTATTTTTAGTTTATTATTAGGTTCAAATATTGTTTTTGAATGCATTGATAATTAGTTTTCGATATTACATGAATATTTTATGAGATAGATGAGCGGGTGATCCTTTATATTATTAATAAAACTCCGTTGCACTTTCTACAAAATATACTTACAAATGGGGCTCCTTTTGTAAACATTATTCGATGAAGATGTATTCACAACACAGCTTGATCTTTTCCACATAACTATGAAGAAGGATTACTAGGCTTGGGTGGATTTATGGTAGTAATATGAAATACATAATATATATGTGGCATCTTCTTTTGCCAAATGAACGATTTGTATTCATGATATCTCATGACTCTTGTTTGTAAGGTTTTAAGAAAGAACTTCTTAATATATTTCATATATGGAGTGATATATTCTATTTATTAAGTAAACATAATGTATACTTTCTAATGTACAAAATGAAAAAAATTAGCTTGATATTAATTTCTAAATAAAAGCATCTATATTAACGTAGAAAACACTATCAAAATCAAATATTTTATCCACTACCATCATGTGATGATAGAATTTTGACTGCTTTGGATGTATATAACATTGTAAACCATTAATACAATGACATCAACTAGACTTGTCAATTAGGAGTGTGGGTGGGGTTTGGGTATGGGTCATCGATGAGTGTGACTATTGATAACCCATTTTTTATCATTCAACCAATAATCACACTATTAAATCTACTCTCTGGATAATGATAGAATTTATCTAATTTGTTTCACATTTTGTCACATTTTCACATATTTAATCCGCTCATTTATCTTTTTTGTGAGTTATTGAGGGTTGGTGCGCCCCCGCCAATGGCGTTACATACCACTCCATTGAGACTTGAATGGATGCAACTCCGTGGAAGGAGGCACATAGGTGGATTCACTTTCGAATTCATAATGACCTAGACTCGATACACTCGCACAAACTAAAACACTACACCTACAAGCACACCGGATCGTGTCGTAGTATAGGAGGGAGGTAAGTACATGGTCGATCCACAGGGAGAAAAGGGGGTACTAGAGTTGAATTAGTTTTTCTAAGTTCCTACTGCGGAAACTAGGGTCAAGGGTTTAGGATGATTTGTTTATTAAACTAAGGTAAGCAAGAAAGTAATTAAAGGTGAGAATGAAGTCTAAGTCAACCCTAAACTAGATTAAGACTAATTGAGAAGGAAAAGACTAAGCTAGGTATGAAAAGGCAATTTACACTAAGGCATGCAAGAAGAGCAAGAGAGCAATTAAAGAGATAAACCAGCAAGAACAAAGCAAGAACAGGGCAAAAAGCTATCTAAGCAAGAAAAGAGCTAACTAAGCTAACACTAGCTAAGCAAGATGGAAACTAGGGTTTTAAAGCAATTAAGGGAGATGTGGGATGTTTGGGGGATGCACTTATCAATTTAGATTATCAAACCAAACAACAAGCTAGAATCTAGTGAATTAGCCTAAGCTACTAATTGGTCATGGATATGCTAGGTTGTGTATAGGGGAACTAGTCCCTAACACTCCCCACTACCCTTGCGAGGATCAATTGGGTTTGGAGTTAGGTGTAATTCAATTAGAGTCTAAACAAGACTAGGTTTCTAGGTTAGATGATCTTAGGATGATTAGGGGCTGAGATTAGTAAAGGGGGTGGAAGTGAGGTTTTAGGCCTCCCATCACCCACATTCTAACCTTGAGAAAGCTCCATTCTAAGAACACCAATTTCATCTAAAGTATCTACTTAGATCTCTCAACTAGGGTTAATAAGATTGATTAAGATGTAGGAGGATGGGTAGCTAGCTAGGGATCCAAGAATTGAACCTAGGAGCAAATCCCAAAATTCATACATATAATCAGTATTCCTAAATTCCCAATTGATCTCAATCACAAACCAACAAGAAATTCATGTAGAATGAGATAGAAATAGAACATAATCATTAGGAAATGGAATTACAAAGTTTACATATCATTTCCCCCCAACATAGTATCAAAGTAACATTTTACACCCCAAACAACCCACCCAAGGGGCCTAGCTACTCATAACAATGCAAAATACAAAAAGAAGGGAGAAGAAGATAGAAAAACCATGGAGCTCGGTATAGATGAAGAAATCCTTCACTTCAGCTACTACAGGGTGTCCTCCTCTCTCCTCTAAGGTGTAGGGGTGTGGAATGATGATGGAAATGGGTGGACACTAGGGTTTTGATGGTGGAAATGGTGAAATAGAGTGAAATGGAGCAGAATGGCTAAGGGGAGAAAATGGGGAGCTAAGAGGTGGTAGAAGGTAGCTAACCTCATACTGGAGCCATCACCTAGGTATATATAGGTGTGGGGGAAGCACTAGGTCAAGTAGGGGTAGAATAGGAAAAGCCGTGCAGAAAAATAATAGGGTTGAGTGACCAACACGGCCATGGTGGATGGACATGGCCGTAGTAGGGGTTAGGTTCCATGGATGTGGGTTAGGGACACAGTCGTGATGGAGGAGGTTTTAGGTAGATTTGGCCAAGTGAGGTGGCACGGCCGTGGCAAGGTGCCATGGTCGTGGTGAAGAATATGTGGCACAGCCGTGCTGGGTAGCACAGTCGTGGTGGGTAGGCCGAGCCACGGTCGTAGTGTCCTTGGAGGCCATTTTGTCTTCAGCTCGCCACGGTCGCGGCGGATGGCCACGAACATGGCCATTTAGGTGTAAAGTGGCCTAAGTTAATGTGATATTAGCCAACTTGAGCAATTAATTCCCACGACCATGGTGGGAGGCTACAATCATGATGTCTTCAGTTGGCCACGGCCATACTGATGGCCATGACTGTGGTACTTTTAGTGTAAAAGTACTGACGTCCCTGTGATTCTTGGGTTTAATTTCCATAACCGTGGTGGATGCCCACGGCCATGCTGGGCTTCTTGCTGTTGATTCTGAACTTGGAAAATCTTCAGTTCGTCTCTTCTTGGTTTGGGTTGATTCTTGTGCATCTATGGATAGCTCAGGGAAGATTGGGAGATGCTCCTTGAGCTCAGGGACCCAAATGACTCTTTCATCTCCTTACTCACATCAAAACATGCATAAGTACCCTAAAAAACATACAAGAGGATACATAAGCATATTTGACTTTGAATTCCAAATTAGGGGAATATGATTGCAATCTAACATGTTTGGATCTACATAAAGTGCAATATGACACAAGATGAAGCACTAAAATAGGTCTACATCACCACCCCAAACTTAAAACATACTTTTCCTCAAGTATGCTCTAACTTAATCTATCTCTTCAATTTCTTTCAATAAACAAGAGTGACAAATGCATAGCAAAAGATGATTATTGACTAAATGGTCTTGAAAGTGACTAAGTGAATGTGTTCCACCTCTCTCCTCTCCTCTATCACATACCAATCATGAAATGAGCACTGAACATACAAACTTCAAATATAGAGCATAAAAATATACAAGCTTTCAATATGTCCTTCATGCAATTATGGGCAAACTGTTTCATGTTGACGTTAATTAATGATGACTAGGAGTGTTGTTTCACTTTCATGCATTCAATCTTATGTCTCAAACCACACCAAATGACCCACATGGTTGTAAAAAGGGTAAAGTGAGCTAGATTTGATGTTTTCTAGCTCAATGGGTATGAAAATGGAAGAAAGGATTGCGGAAAGACTTTAGAGTGCTATTACATAGAGAACTCATCTTTTCTTTATTTAGATGCTCTTAAATAGGAGCATCTTTTTATTTTATTTTTGCTTTTTTATTTTCTTTTCTTTTGCCCTTGGTGTAGATAGGGAATATGGTCTATAGAGTGAAGTGGGGAGATGTAGATATGGACACCCCAAACTTTTGGAGGTGGTCAAAGCTGAATATGTGCTCTAAGGCATCCTTTCATGGGGCGAAGAGGTATGGAGATGGTGAGAGAAGAGTCAGGTCAAAGAGGGGTCATTAGTGTAGTCCTCAACATAAGATTTCCTGCACGGAAACTAATCCAACACTTCATCAAATGATATCACACCACATGATTGAAAAACATGAGATTCACATTTATTTCCTACAATTCCATAGGCACTAAGCATTCATAGCTTTCTCAATTCATAATTCAACCAAAACATTCACAAACATGAGAGAAGTGATGCACATGTAAAGAGTCAACAATCAAGACCATATAGAAATAAACTCTAAGAAAATGGCATGCATTTGTCAAAGATCAAAATTTTCAGCTCAAAACATTAGAGATTAAGTTAAAACATGCTTTTAGGAAAGAACATCTAAATTTGGGCAAAATTGGTCAAAATGGTATCAACAAGCATTTAGATACATCCAAACCTACTTTAGGGAAACTAAAAACATAAAGCAGTAAAATCTAGCTACAAATTAGCAAAAACTAAATGAAAGTGCAATGCATGCTATGGAGTGACAAAAAGAGCAATTTTTTTTGAAAGATTACACAAAGATGCATGAAAGTAACTACATGCTATGCATGGATGCAAGAAAAAGTAAGAAAAAGAAAAACTAAGCTAAATACTCATGACATGGTAGAGGTGGAACAAAAATCACAAAGAGATAGAGATAGGGTGGTGCATACCGCCCTACCCACCCCAAACTTTAGAATCATGCTATCCTTAGCATGAAACTATACCTTAAGGTAGGTAGGGGAAGTGTCATGGCTGCTGTAGAGGCTGGTCGAATGAATGAGGATGATCCTGAGGAGGAGCTAAGCCTAAGGGAGGATGTTGGTAGTAGTGCCCCTAGTAGTCATCCTAGAGTGGAGGGTACGTCTCTGAATATCCCGCAATACCACCCCAAAAGTCTCCATCCCATTCAGGGTTTCTTGCTACTTGGGCATGGTGGTAATGGTACATGTGGTTGACCTAGTGGTACATCTACTATTGATCCTGCCACATGTAATGCTGGATCAGGTGCATGCCATGATGTGTCTGGTGAATGCCCTCAACCTGTGCCTGGATGGAAGACATGTCATATGCATTTGTTGAGGGCTACTGTAGCTAGGATGTTCCTTCATCCCTTCTTCTTGACTTTCGAGGCTGCCTTTCTTCTTCAGCTTCTTTCTCATGCCCTTACACATTGGACTCAGCAATTTCTTCTTGTGCGGCAGTGGCTCCCCTGGTGTATGTTTCCCTTGGGTTGTTCTGATGCCATTCATTCAATTTTGCCTCTAGGTTATGGGGGATTCCCAACACAGAGAGAAGTGTGGTGCGCTCCCGCTAGAGGCTTGCAACAAGTGCAATCCATGAGATCGGGAGGCACGGGAGAGATGGGATCTTTGCTTTCGATATTTGTATGGTCCCACACTAACTACCTACGTCTACTAAGACACTACACCTGCAAGCGCACGAGGTCGTGTTGTAGTATAGGTGAGGCAGCAAGTACGGGGTCGATCTGCGGAGATAGAGGGGGCACTAGAGTTAGATGGCGTGAGTTACGTTCCTAGTGCGGAGAGTAAGGTTTTTAGGGTTTTAAGGTTGATTGTTGGTTGATTAAACTAAGAGAGCGAGTAAGAAATGTGAGATGGAAACTAAATTATGGGAGAGCAAGCAAATTAGTAAACTAAGCTATCAAACTAACTAAGCAAGAGCAAGGAGGGCTACACTACTCGAGCAAGGAAAGAAGCAAATAAGAACTAAACTAACCACTAGCAAGAGTAAGAGCCTAAGTTAACACTGAAGAGTAAAACTAAGCAATTGACTAAGTTAGACTAAAGAAATTGAACTAAGCTAACATTAACAAGCAAACTAAGCGATTAGGGTTTTAAGCAAGGTGATTAAGGTGGGTGGGCTGTTTGGGGAATGTCACTTTGATTTTAGTTGGGGGAGTTCATTAAACATGCATGGTGCTCAATTCATATCTAGATTACCAAACCAAACAACAAGGGAAATGCCATTAGAACATACCCTATACTACTAGTAGAAGACTAGGGTTAGGTGTAGTTCTAGTGAGATTGGCCAAATCTAGGTTTCTAGGGTAGGTGATAGTGGACAATTGAGGGTTGAGGGTAGCGATGGGAGTGGAGATGAAGGGGTTTAACCTCATGCCACTAGCCACTCTAGCCTTTAGAAGGCCCTAGGCAATTGCATCACTCTCACTTACACTAGCCACTTAAATCTCACACTCATTTTTAGGGGGAGGGATGTGTATGTAGGAACAAAGGGGGCTAGCTAGGGATCCACTAATTGGACCTAGGAGCCATTCCTAAGATTTCCACATACACCCCAATTCCTCCTAGAAATGAAGTGTCATCAAAAACCTCAAAACAAGCAATTCATACAAGAAGCACAAACCACATGCAATAAGATAGGAAAAGAGATGGAAGCAAGAAGTAATCATCATAAATATGAATCAAGTTCATTACAAGAATTTATCCCCCAACATGGTATCAAAGTAACATTTTAATCCCAAACAGCCCACCACAAGGGGGCTTAGCTAGACATAATCATGAAAACAGGAAAAGAAAGGGGTAGAAGAAGTAGGGACTCCATGAAGCTTGATGTAGAAGCCTTCTTCTTCACCTCCAAGCTTGCTGTAGACGTCCTCCCTCCTCCAAGGATGCAAGGGTGCATGAAAATGGTGGAATGGATGGATAGAAACCTAGAGAATCTAGGGTTCTATGGTGGAAATGAGTGGAATGTGGGTGGAAATGGGGTTGAATGCAAGGAAGAAGGTGGATGGGAGTAATGGATGCAAGGGAGCAGCTAGATTGCGGCTAGGGGTGCTCTCTCCCGAGCCCTAGAAGCAACTAGTGCTTATATAGGAGCTAGGGCTAAGTGGGGGTAAAATAGAAAAAACAGTGGAAAGTTGTATAGGGTAGGTGATCACCTCGGTCGTGGTGGGTGTACCACGGCTGTGGTGAGGGTAGTGGGGGATGACCGTGGAGTGGTGAACACGGTCGTGGGGTGAAGGAAGTGGTGAGATGGTGGTGACCACGGCCGTGGCGGAGTGCCACGGTCGTGGTGGGTAGCATGCACCACGACCGTGTTGGGTAACACGACCATTTTGGAGGGGTTGGAGCTAACCGTGGGGAGGGGCCACGGGCATCTTGATCAGCATCGGCCACGGTCGTGGCGACTTGGACACGGTCGTGGTCAGTGAGGCCAATTCCTTGTTGCAACCTGACTTCTTGCAAATTAATTCCCACGACCGTGGCAGGGTGCCACGGCCGTGTTGTCTTCAGTGGCCACGGTCGTGGCTGGGAGGCCACGGTCATGGGCGATCTATGGATTTCCCTGTTGCAACCTGTTGGTTTGGCACAAAAAAGCCACGACCGTGGCATTGTGGCCACGGCCGTGGTGAGGTTCGACTTCTTGATTTCTCTTCTAACTTTGTCATTTTCAGATGTCTTTGCTCGATGATGATTCTTGGCCACTGGAGGTCGGTTGAGGGAGACTTTGGGGCCTTCTCTGGGTCCCACCTTCTCTCTCTTCCATCTAAGCATGGTCCAAGTACCTGAAAAATAGTGCAAAGACCATCCATAAGCATATTTGCAATGATAATCATATTGGGGAGAATAACATGTAATTCTAGTGCATTTGAATGTGATAAAAGTAAAAAATGACACAAGATACAACCCTAGAATAGGGTTGGATCACCACCCCAAACTTGAAACATACTTGTCCTCAAGTATGCTCCAACTCAATCTCTTTTCCATTTTCCACAATCAAAAGATATGACAAATACAATATGATGGGCGACGAATGCTAAATGGGATCAAAGGTGACTAGGTACATGCAAATCACTTCCCTCCTCTTCTGCTTTCACAAACCAACCATGAAGAGATCACATAGCACATGAACTTCACATATAATGCATGGATTGCACAAGTCGTCAATATCTCAATCATAAGGTTCCGGGTAGACCGTTTCATGATGATGTTAATCGCTGATGACTAGGAGTGTTGTTTCACCTTCATGTGTTCAACCTTATGCTTCGAGTTATGCCAAATGACCCACATGGCTGTGGAAAGGGATAAAGTGAGCTAGGTTTTATGTTTCTTAGCTCCATATGTATGAAAGAAGAAGAAAGGGTTGCGGTAAGATTTGGAGTGCTTTTACACACTCTTCTTTTCTTTATTTGAATGCTCTTAAACAGGAGCATCCTTTTATTTTATTTTTGCTTCTTTTTTTTCTTTGCCCTTGGTGTAGATAGGGCATATGGTGGATAGAGTGAAGCGGGGAGATAAAGATGTGTCCACCCCAAACTTTTGGAGGTGGCCACGGCTAATATGTGCGCTTTGGCATCTTTTTATGAGGCGGAGAGGTATGAAGATGATGAAAGAGTAGTCGAGTCAAAGAGGGGTCACTTGGCATAATCTTCCACATAAGGTCTCCTGCATGAAAACTAGTCCAACACTTCACCATAGATATCACATCACATGAATGAACCAAATGAAATCCATATATCAAACCAGTAACTCCACAAACATTAAACGTTCTATGCTTGCTCGGATCATAATTCAATCAAACCAACACATTCCCAAGGGAGGTGATGAGCATGTAAGAAGTTACTCGTTGATACCACATAGCACTTCATCACATCATATCATCTTGTATTTGTCAAAGATAAGCAATTTCATTCAATATGGTAAAGATTGAGTCAAAACACACTTTTTGAACAAGAAACATCAAATCTGGGCAAAATTGGCCAAAAAGGTGCCACATTGCACTAAATCACATTCAAACACAACTTTAGGTAAAAAGCAAGTAAATCCTAGTTAACACATGCAGAAATTAGTCAGAAAACTACATGATATGCAATGCATGGCTGAAAAAGCAGAAATTTTGAAAAATTACTCAAAAATGCAGAAATCAACTACATGTTTTGCAAAGATGCAATGAAAAGAACAAAAATAGTAAAACTAAACTAGATGGCAGGGTGATATCAAAATGACAAAAATAGAGAGCTAGGATGATGCGTACCACCCTACCCACCCCAAACTTTAGAATCATGATGTCCTCAGCATGAAACTAAAGCTTAGGGGAGATAGGGGAAGTGTCATGGCTGCGGTGGCTGGTCTGGAATGTTCGGAGGATATGGAGGAGGAGCCGAGTTTGGAGCTAAGCTTGACAAAGGATGCTGGTAATAGTGACCCCAGTAGTCATCCTGGGGTGGAGGATATGCCTGTGGGTGTCCAGCTATACCACCCCAAAAGTCTGCACCCCCATTCGGGGTTTCGTGCTGCCTGGGCATGTTGGTATTGGTACAAGTGGTTGATCTGATAGTGCATCTGCTGTTGATCTTGCCACATGTACTGCTGGACAAGTTGCATGTCACCTTGAGTCTTCTAAATACTCTCAAGGTGCGCCTGGATGGTAGCCATGTCATAGGAGTTCCCTGAGGGCGACTGCAGCTGGGATGTCCCCTCATCCCTCCTTCTAATTCTTCAGGGTTTCCATTCTTCTTCTACTTCATGCTCCTGCCCTTGTACATTAGATTCAACGATTTCTTCATGTACGGTAGCGGCTTCCCTTGCATACGTCTCTCGTGGGTGTTCTTGCTGCCATTTGAAAAGTTTTTCTTTCAGATTGAAATTAATTCCCAACGCGGAAAGAAGAGGTACCGCGTGGTATGGCAGCTCGAGCTCGAAGTTCGACACACTAGTAGTAAGATAGATCATCTTCTTTTCCTTTATCTTTATAGTGTGCAAGCGCACCAAGTAGTTGAGGTCAACAAACTCTGCCTCAAGTGCGTCCTGTAACCCCGAGAGATCGTATCCCAGCGCTAGTGCAATCGAAGTCACAAACCCACCCATGACAAAGGGTTTTGTGCTCTTGTATGGTATTGACTTCATATGATCAATCAATAGAACACCAAGGTCGAGGTGCTTCTTGAGGTACATCGATATCAAGACAAACATATCTTTTTGTGAAATGGAGCCTTGATTATCATACCTCCCTACAATTGTGTTCGCCACGACCTTCTGCACATAGCGCATCTTTGGATTGCTTATGGCAGCTATTTTTGATCTTCCTGCGTCGTACACGCCGCTGCCTGTAATTGTCTCCCAGAAATAGGCATAATCCAGTTCTTTCACCTTCTCTAACAAGCTGTCATCCATCTTGACGGCCTCTTCAGGACTTGCAGCAAATACCCGTTCAGCTCAGTGGAAGTGAGGGTGTGCACATTGCCCATTATGGAAAATTTGATTGTGTCACAACCCCTCACTTTAGTCCTTTTGAGAGAAGCGAAGAATTCTTGGGTTAAGGAGACATAGGTTGGCTGCGGTGTGAAAAGGATGTCCCACAACCCTATTCTCTTTAAGCTCCTTTCCACTGCCTCCTTGATCCCTAGATCATCGATCACTTTCTGAGACCCGTACTTGGTGGCGACGACTCGCCTCGTCATGCAATCGGGGTAGATAAGATCAACCTTCTTTTTCCTGTGTCCTCTACCATAGGACACCCCCGCTGGTGCTTTGCCCAGGGTCTTCTCTCTGTCTGCCTCCAAAAATGTCATAACATCTTCTCCTTCCGGCTCCAATTCCACCTCTTCCTCCTCGCTATCTTGTTCTTCCTCCATCGCATAGGATTGCGACCCCGAACTGATATCAAAATTGTACCAGTGGGCCGACTTCTTCTCGTCGTGCTGCAATTGCCGCGAGGGTTGCGGCTGCACATCACGTCTCGCCGCCGCACTGGATGTCGAGTGGAGGGGTGGTGCGGGCTTTGGAGGCATCCTGGATGAGGACGTCGCCGCTTTGGATCTCTGGTTTCTTTTTGCGGTCGCCAGCTCGATCTCATCAATGAGGTTGTCCATGTCGACCCCCATGGGCTCCTCCTCTTCTTCGTCCTCCCCCTCGTAGGTAGCATCTGTGATGTGGTGGCTATCAGATGAGCGGGAGTGTGATCCGCTCACCGATTGCGACCGGTAGAGGGAATGGTGGGCGGAAGCGGTAGGTGATAGGGTGTGGGATGGAATGGACACATCGGAGGAGGCGTTTTTAGAATGCCGTTTCCCTCTGGTGAGGATGTTCATCCCCTTTGTGATATCCTTCCCAATCTTCTTCATTGCAGAAATGGAGGTGAAAGTGGTGTAGGAGGGAGATTTTCAGATTTGGTGGAGAAGGGGGTGTGGGTGTGGTTTTGTGGGTGGAATGGAAGGATAGTGATGTACGGATGGTGGTTATATGATTAGTGGTGGATTTAGGCGAGAATGGAAGGGTTTTTGTGGAGGTTTTGTGTAGGGGAGTTGCTGGGCGGAATGGAGATAGAAATGGAGGTGGAGATGTGATTGGGAGAGATTGGACGGTGGGAATGGGAGAGGGAAGGCTAGGGATCGATTTGGGATGGATTAGGGATCAAAAGGAGGTGGATTGTGGTGGATTTGGTGGTGAATGGGGGAGCACAGACATGTTATTCGCCGCCACAGTCGTTTTCGGGAGGTGGAAGACGAAAGAATAAGGGAGAGGGTCATTTTTGGATGCCTAAAAGTATATTTTTTTTCCTGAACCGGGTTCGGCCACGGTCATGGCAATGGGCCACGGTCGTGGCCAGGGTTGGGTAGCACGGACGTGGTGGGTGCCACGGTCGTGTTGTCGATGAAGAGAACCCTGGTCTGACCTCGCCATGGTCGTGGCGTCCAGCCACGGTCATGGCGTCCAACCACGGTCGTGGCCTTGTCCTCATGCCACGGTCGTGGCCTTGTCCTCATGCCACGGTCGTGGTCGACTCGCCACGGTCGTGGCCGATCTTCCAAGCAACCTGTAACTTTGGCCAATTTGCAGCAATAATTCCCACGGCCGTGGCGAAGGGCCATGACCGTGTTTGGCCTAGAACACCACAGTCGTGGTCGACTCGCCACGGTCGTGGCCGATCTTCAAAACAACCTGTAACTTTGGCCAATTTGCAGCAATAATTCCCACGGCTGTGGCGAAGGGCCACAACCGTGTTTGGCCAAGAACACCATGGTCGTGGTCTGTCTCCACGACCATGTTGGGGTTGTTTCTTCAGTTTTCAAACTTTAAAACTTGTTCTTTCGATTTTATTTGTTCTTTTTGCCACAACTATGATTGAATGACCACGATTAACTTCTAGATCCTCTCTCTCTAATGTCTATCACCTTCCATCATCAAAACTCAAACAAAAATTGTAAAGAACAAGTGTGCGTGTGTGTATTTGTGTAAAACAAAACTAAAGTATCAAAAGAAGGGTTTGAGAATCTCAAACTACGTGGGTTGCCTCCCACTAGCGCTAAATTTAACGCCTTCAGCCAGGCTTATTGATTGTTGGACTTTTTTTCACTTTTTGGGAATCTTTCAAAAGATCCTTGTAGTAAATCCCTTTCTCATCCTCATCCAAGCATTATTCTTCCTCAGATTCTTCTTCTATAAGCATGACAATATCGAAATCTTGGTTGGCCTTGTCTGGGCCGACCTCAACAACAGATTTTAGCCTTTGCCCATTAACAGCGAATTCCTTAGCTCCTTCTTTTGCACAAATGATCACTGCCCCGGATGGGTACACCTTCTTGATAAGGTAAGGACCTTCCCATCTAGAACGAAGCTTTCTGGGGAAGAACTTCATCCTTGAATTGTATAGCCATACCCATTTTCCGGGATCAAACTCTTTCTTCTTTATGATCTTGTCATGTAGAAACTTGGTTCTTTCCTTGTAGTTCTTTGACATTTCGTATGCTTCATGCCGCATTTCTTCTAGTTCATGCAATTGAAACTTTCTTTTCATTTCGGCTTTCTCTTCATCAAAGTCCATCGTCTTCAAGGCCCACAATGCCTTGTGCTGCATCTCAACCGGAAAATGACAACTCTTACCATAGATAAGCTTGAACGGTGTAGTGCCAATCGGGGCTTTATATGCAGTCCTATATGCCCATAAAGCTTCATTGAGTCGAAGTGACCAATCCTTATGGTCCGGTCACACCGTCTTCTCCAAAATGAGCTTTATCTCCCGATTTTCCAACTCAACTTGACCACTCATTTGAGGGTGGTAAGGAGTAGCTACACGATGGTTAACTCCATGTCTCTTTAGCAGCCCTTTGAAGGTGCGATGGATGAAATGACTCCCGCCATCACTAATCATAGCCCTTGGAACACCAAAACGGCTAAAGATGTTGGATTTCACGAAATCACACACCACCTTATGATCATTCATCCTTGTCGCCAAATCCTCAATCCATTTTGATACATAGTCTACGGCGACCAAGATGTAGACATACCCGCAAGAAGGAGGGAAAGGACCCATAAAGTCAATCCCCCAAACATCAAACACTTCTACCACAAGAATAGGTGATAGATGCATCATGTCCCTCTTTGAGATGGTGCCTATTTTTGGCACTTGAAGCAATCCTTGCAAAAGTCATGAGCGTCTTTGAACAATGTCGGCCAGTAGAATCCACATTGAAGAACTTTGGCAGCCGTGCGTTTCCCTCCAAAATGGCCTCCGCACACTCCGGAATGGCACATAGATAAGACTTCTTGCTGCTCCATCTCCGGAATGCACCTCCTAATGAGTTGGTCTGGGAAATACTTAAAGAGGTGAGGGTCATCCCAAATGTAGTTCTTTACCATAGCAAACAATCTCTTGCTTTCCTCTCTTGTCCACATGCTCGGTACCCTCCCACTAGCTAGGAAATTCGCTATGTGCTTGTACCATGGCTTTTGGACAGATGAGACTAAGAGGAGTTGTTCATGTGGCATTGTCTCTTTGATTGGACTTGTCATATCAAAAGGTCCATCAAGGAGGGAGAGATGATCTGCAACACCATTTTCTATTCCTTTCTTATCCACAATTTCTATGTCAAATTCTTGGAGCAACAAAATCCATCGGATCAACCTTGGCTTTGAGTCTTTCTTAGACATTAGATACTTCAACGCAGCATGGTCCGTGTAGATTGTCACTTTGTTTTGCAAGAGATACGACCGGAACTTGTCAAGAGCGAAGATCACCGCAAGCAACTCCTTCTCGGTAGTTGTATAGTTTCTTTGAGCATCGTCTAATGTTTTGCTTGCATAATAGATAGCATGAGGAATTTGGCCAATGCGTTGACCCAGCACAGCCCCCACCGCCATATCAGATGCATCCGTCATGATCTCAAACGGCAAAGAGAAATCTGGGGGCTGCATGATAGGAGCAGAAATAAGCCTCTCTTTCAAATGATTGAAGGCTTCAACACATTTGTCATCAAACTAAAATTCGGCATCTTTCTCAAGTAATCGACAAAGTGGTCTTGAGATTTTGCTAAAGTCCTTGATAAAGCGACGGTAGAAACCTGCATGTCCCAAGAAAGATCGAACATGTCCTACGGTGGAAGGAAGGTCGAGTGTAGAAATAAGGCCCATCTTGGCCTTGTCAACTTCAATCCCATCTTTAGAAACTCGGTGTCCCAGAACTATACCCTCAATTACCATGAAATGGCTCTTTTCCCAAGATAGAACTAAGCAAACTTTCACACATCTTTCCAGTACCGCAGCTAGATGTAGCAAGCACTCATTAAAGGTTTTCCCGAAAACTAAAAAATCATCCATGAAAACTTCAAGTGATGAATCAAGCATGTCAGTAAAGATTGAGGTTACACATCTATGGAAAGTGGAAGGGGCATTGCACAATCCAAATGGCATTCTACGATAGGCAAATGTACCACTTGGACAAGTGAATGTCGTCTTTTCCTGGTCCGTCGGATGCACAACAATATGAAAATATCCCGAGTACCCATCAAGAAAATAGTAGAAGCTCTGCCCAGCCAATCTCTCTAAAATTTGATCAAGAAACATAAGTGGGTAGTGATCCTTCTTTGTCTTTTTGTTGAGCTTCCGGTAATCCACGCACATTCTCCACTTGGATTTCTCTCTCACCGGCATAAGCTCACCATCAGTATTTTCTGCAATCGTAATCCCACCCTTCTTGGGCACAACTTGGATGGGGCTCACCCACGTACTGTCAGAGATGGGATAGATAATCCCTGCATCAAGAAACTTCACAACCTCTTGAGTTACAACGTCCTTCAACTTGGGATTTAGCCTCCTTTGCATTTGACGGGTCAGCCTCGCATCTTCTTCCAAGTATATCCGATGCACACAGATAGAGGGGTCAATCCCTCTCAAGTCAGCAATAGACCATCTAATGGCTTGGATGTTCTTCCTCAAGACTTCCATCAAGGCATCTTCTTGCTCAGGAGAGAGAATAGAGGAAATGATCACTGGGAGGGTGTCATTTGAGCCAAGGAAAGCATACTTCAATCCTTCAAGAAGTTTCTTCAACTCAAGAACGGGGGGTGCTTCAAGGGAGTTCTTCATAGGTGCAGAAATAGAAGGGAGGTCCTGACTTGCAGCCACTAAGGCTAGCTCACACTCTTCATCATCTTCATCATCGTCGTCAGGGAACTCAACAATTGGTTCAAGACCTCTACCTTGAGTGGCAGTCTCAATCCACGCAGGTAGGAACTCTTCAACAATCTCATCTAGGCATTCCACCAAATAACAATCTTCCTCGGTGGCCCCTATCACTTCGGCTGTAGTAGAAGACTTGAAGATGTTCAACCTGATCTTCATGTGCACGAATGTAACATACATGGTCCCTGTCCTCACATGGATCACGACATCAGCTGTGGCTAATAAAGGTCTCCCCAAGATGATTGGTACGTTTCTAGCCTCTTTTTCCATATCAAGAATGATAAAATCGACTGGGAAGAAGGCAGAAGTATCTTCATCAAGATGGACCAACACATCATCCACACGCCCTCTAGGTGTCTTCACAGATAGGTCGGCCAACTGTAGAGTGCAGTGGGCTGGCCTCAACTCCCCCATTTGGAGCTCAACAAATAGATCATACGACATCAAGTTTACGCTAGACCCCAAGTCAAGAAGAGCCTGGTCTATGCGATGTGCCCCGATGTAGCATGAGATGATGGTAGCACCGGGGCCTTTTCTTTTTCAGGGGATGGTGTGTTGGAGAATGGAGCTCACTTGCTCAGTGAGCTTGATCTTCTTAGGCGTCCTCCCTGTTGTCTTTCTTTTGAAGGTGCACAATTCTTTAAGGAATTTTGCATAGGACGGAATTTGCTTGACTGCATCTATAAGAGGTACATTGATTTTCACTTTCTTGAAGATCTCCAAAATATCATCCGCATGCTTCTTCTTTTTCTTTGCAACAGAAGGCTCCTCGAGTGCATCGGGATATGGAGGGAGTTGGGAACCCAATCGGTCCAAATCAACAGTATCATCCACTGGTATCACTGGAATCACGGTATCACGGCTCGGTATCACAGTATCACTGCTCAGCGTCATGGTATCAACACTGCCTCTTATCACTGTATCATCAATCTGCATCTCAGTATCAACCTGCTCTGCCTCAGTGTCATCTCTGCCAACAACTATACCATGGGGCCTCTCCAAGGTCCTGCCACTCCTCAACGTAGTCACAGCCTTCACATGCTCATGGGTGGTAGAAGAGGGAGCTTGTGGAGGTGGTTGTGGCTGTTGGGGTGGTGGAGGCCTTTGGTGAGGGGAGTTGGGATTTTGAAGGATGAATTGGGGTTGCAGTTGTTGTTGTGGTGGGGGATGATATTGTGGAGGTGGTTGTTGGTAAGTGTGAGGTGGAGGTGGAGCATATTGATAATTCAGCGGCGCTTGAGGAGGTGGAGGAGCATAGGGGTTTGGCGGGGCTTGGTAAGATGGTGGAACATAAGCACCTGAAGTGTTACCTAGAAAAACCCCATCATTGTTCGGATTTGGTAGTGGTTGAGATGGAAATCTACCTTCTTCCCTTCTAGCCAAAGAGAGAGAAATTTGGTCCAATCTCTGCTCAAGATGGTTTATAGACTGCCCATGTGCATTGACATCTTTTTTTACTTCATCTAGGCTCCTTAGCCTTCCTAGTACCTCGTCCTCAAACTTGGAGCTGTAGCGTGGCTTCTGCTGCCCCTGTCCTTGTCCATCCTCATTCTGTTGTTTCCAAGAAAAATTTGGGTGGTTCCTCCACTCGGGGGTGTAGGATTGGGACATTGGGCCCTGGTTTTTGCGGCCACCAAAAGAATGTAAAGCATTAACTTCCTCGTCTACAGTGTCCACAGCCATTGCGGGTTGGCTAGAAGAGCCACCCACTTGATTCTTCATCATTCACATCATATCAGCCATCATTTTCATCATATCAGGGTCGGTGGCATTGTGTGCGGGAGCCACGGAGGAAGGGGGAGGGGTGTAGTTCTGGCCGCAATGTCCCCCTTTAGTGGAAGCTCGGTGGCGTGAATTCTCGGCGAGATGCTCAAACAGCGGCCATGATTCCTCGGGAGGCTTTGCCATGAACGTGCCCCGCAAGAAGAATCAACGTTGTTTTGGCTTTGCTCCTCAAGCCCGGTGTAGAAGGCCTGAACTAGCTGCCAAAGAGGAACCTCATGATGAGGGCAGTCACGAAGCAGCTTCTGGAACCTCTCCCACGCCTCGTTGAAGGGCTCGTTGTCTTTCTGGGAAAATGATGTGATACATCTTCTCATGTAGGATAGCTTGGCGATGGGGAAGAACTTCTTGAGAAACTCATTCTTCACCTCATTCTAAGTGACCAACTCTGGCCTCGAGATGTACCACTCCTTGGCCTTCTCTTTGATGGAGAAAGGAAAGAGCGTCCTCCTGATTGAGTCATCGGTGGCGGCAGGCGTGCGAAAGGTAGAGCACGTTTCAAGGAATGCATCTATGTGGTGGTAGGGGTTCTCGTTCTCCATACCGAAGTATGTAGGGAGAAGCCCCAAGAGTGCCGGCGGGATGGAGAACTGTTGACCTGGCATCTGGTCAACTAGAGTGGCAATGGGGGGGTTGTAGTTCCCCTGTGTGAAGTACTCGTGAAGCGGGCGATGTGGCGGTGGAGGTGGAACCTCTGGTGGCGGGTCGTTCTGTGCCATATCGGCCTCTCGATGTAGGTTGCGGCGAGCTTGACGCCTTCTTCTTCCAATCTCGGGGTCGTAAACCACCAAGTCAGTTCAAGTCGAACGCGTGCTACGCATGCACAGCTGTCACCTGTGCAAGTCACAAACAAACAATAAGGAGACAAGTTAGCGAACCAATATACAAGAGTAAAACAAAGAATAAATAATAACAATGGTGAGGGCAAAAGGAAAGGCTAAGATACACTATCTAACTAGGCCGAGAGCCTCTATCCCCGGCAACGACGCCAGAAAGCTTGGTGCGCTCCCGCTAGAGGCTTGCAACAAGTGCAATCCATGAGATCGGGAGGCACGGGAGAGACGGGATCTTTGCTTTCGATATTTTTATGGTCCCACACTAACTACCTACATCTACTAAGACACTACACCCGCAAGCGCACAGGGTCGTTTCGTAGTATAGGTGAGGCGGAAAGTACGGGGTCGATCTGCGGAGATAGAGGGGGTGCTAGAGTTAGATGGCGTGAGCTACGTTCCTAGTGTGGAGAGTAAGGTTTTTAGGGGTTTAAGGTTGATTTTTGGTTGATTAAACTAAGAGAGCGAGTAAGAAATGCGAGATGGAAACTAAATTATGGGAGAGCAAGCAAATTAGTAAACTAAGCTATCAAACTAACTAAGCAAGAGCAAGGAGGGCTACACTACTCGAGCAAGGCAAGAAGCAAATAAGAACTAAACTAACCACTAGCAAGAGCAAGGGCCTAAGTTAACACTGAATAGTAAAACTAAGCAATTGACTAAGTTAGACTAAAGAAATTGAACTAAGCTAACACTAACAAGCAAACTAAGAGATTAGGGTTTTAAGCAAGGTGATTAAGGTGGGTGGGCTGTTTGGGGAATGTCACTTTGATTTTAGTTGGGGGAGTTCATTAAACATGCATGGTGCTCAATTCATATCTAGATTACCAAACCAAACAACAAGGGCAATGCCATTAGAACATACCCTATACTACTAGTAGAAGACTAGGGTTAGGTGTAGTTCTAGTGAGATTGGCCAAATCTAGGTTTTTAGGGTAGGTGATAGTGGACAATTGAGGGTTGAGGGTAGCGATGGGAGTGGAGATGAAGGGGTTTAACCTCATGCCACTAGCCACTCTAGCCTTTAGAAGGCCCTAGGCAATTGCATCACTCTCACTTACACTAGCCACTTAAATCTCACACTCATTTGTAGGGGGAGGGATGTGTATGTAGGAACAAAGGGGGCTAGCTAGGGATCCATTAATTGGACCTAGGAGCCATTCCTAAGATTGCCACATACACCCCAATTCCTCCTAGAAATGAAGTGTCATCAAAAACCTCAAAACAAGCAATTCATACAAGAAGCACAAACCACATGCAATAAGATAGGAAAAGAGATGGAAGCAAGAAGTAATCATCATAAATATGAATCAAGTTCATTACAAGAATTTATCCCCCAACATGGTATCAAAGTAACATTTTAATCCCAAACAGCCCACCACAAGGGGGCTTAGCTAGACATAATCATGAAAATAGGAAAAGAAAGGGGTAGAAGAAGTAGGGACTCCATGAAGCTTGATGTAGAAGCCTCCTTCTTCACCTCCAAGCTTGCTGTAGACGTCCTCCCTCCTCTAAGGATGCAAGGGTGCATGAAAATGGTGGAATGGATGGATAGAAACCTAGAGAATCTAGGGTTCTATGGTGGAAATGAGTGGAAAGTGGGTGGAAATGGGGTTGAATGCAAGGAAGAAGGTTGATGGGAGTAATGGATGCAAGGGAGAAGCTAGATTGCGGCTAGTGGTGCTCTCTCCCGAGCCCTAGAAGCAACTAGTGCTTATATAGCAACTAGGGCTAAGTGGGGGCAAAATAGGAAAAACAGTGGAAAGTTGTATAGGGTAGGTGATCACCACGGTCGTGGTGGGTGTACCACGGCCGTGGTGAGGGTAGTGGGGGATGGCCGTGGGGTGGTGAACACGGTCATGGGGTGAAGGAAGTGGTGAGATGGTGGTGGCCACGGCCGTGGCGGAGTGCCACGGTCGTGGTGGGTAGCATGCACCACGGCTGTGTTGGGTAACACGACCATTTTGGAGGGGTTGGAGCTGACTGTGGGGAGGGGCCACAGGCGTCTTGATCAGCATCGGCCACTCTCGTGGCGACTTGGCCACGGTCGTGGTCAGTGAGGCCAATTCCATGTTGCAACCTGACTTCTTGCAAATTAATTCCCACGACTGTGGCAGGGTGCCACAGCCGTGTTGTCTTCAGTGGCCACGGTTGTGGATGGGAGGCCTCAGTCGTGGGCAATCTATGGATTTCCCTATTGCAACCTGTTGGTTTGGCACAAAAAATCCATGACCGTGGCATTGTGGCCAAGGCCGTGGTGAGGTTCGACTTCTTGATTTCTCTTCTAACTTTGTCATTTTCGGATGTCTTTGCTCAAGGATGATGCTTGGCCACTGGAGGTAGGTTGAGGGAGACTTTGGGGCCTTCTCTGGGTCCCGCCTTCTCTCTCTTCCATCTAAGCATGGTCCAAGTACCTAAAAAATAGTGCAAAGACCATCCATAAGCATATTTGCAATGATAATCATATTGGGGAGAATAACATGTAATTCTAGTGCATTTGAATGTGATAAAAGTACAAAATGACACAAGATACAGCCCTAGAATAGGGTTGGATCAAAGTGGCACACCATAGTATGGTATCTCAAGATCACTCCTTGACACACTACTCGTGTGATACATCATTCTTTTGTTCTTGATCGTGATAGTGTGGGAGCGAGTGAGATAGTACAAGTCAACAAATTGAGCTTCATCTGTGTCTTCTAACCCAGAAACATCACACCCCAAAGCTAGTGCAATTCTAGTTACAAGCCCTCCCATGATAAAAGGTGTTTTACTTTTACAAGGTATGAACCTCAAATGATCAATCAAATGCACTCCAAGGTCAATATACCATTTGTTGTGCATTGCCATCAAGACAAAAATGTCTTTCTAAAAAATCGTGTTGTGATTATCATATCTACCAACAATGGTGTTGGCCTAAACCTTTTGCACATAATGGAACATGGTTTGCTTATAGATGAAGTTTTTGACTTCCCTGCATAATAGTCCTTTCTTTCTGTCAAGAGGTACCAGAAATTTGCATAATTAAAATCCACCTCTTTTTCAAGTAGGCCTTTGTGAGAACCCGTTACACTAAATGAGATTACTCAAAACATAAAACACAATCAATCATTAATTAATCACATACCGAAAAATATGGGTAAATTAAAACCAATTTCAACGCCAGCACCTACTCAAAAACATTTGCATAAGAGCCCAACATCTTTCTTATATCTATACTATGCCAAGAATTTGATACAAATTGTTCTATCGTCTTAGCCACAACATATATACACATGAGAACAATATTCATATAGGCCACACAAATAAGCATTAATATGCTAAAAAAAGTCTGATTCGTTTGAAAGACCATATACAAAATTTTCTCGCATGGACTTGAGAGTTCAGGGATGACTCTAGGACACACTAGACATCTAATCAACTTTCTCACAAATTCATTACTATAGCTACTCTTTTCCGCTACAGGTTTGTTTTCATCACTTCTGATTACTAAAAAAATGTGGCGAACCACAAGGGTGAGACCCATGTCCCAGTAAGAAATATAACCTCCAACAATGCCTTATTGATTATAACATTTTAAATAGTAGATCATTAAGTAGTTGGATTATTTAATAATCAATTGAAAAAATTGAACAGTTTAAGTATGATAAACAGATCAAGCAATTAACCTTAGCAACAAGTATGATCATCAGTGCATATATAGATAACAAATAAATCCATTTCTTAGGATATATATCTACTCAAATATCATCAAATTGCATCTAATAACAATCATTATCATTAATCTGACTATCATCATATTCCTTGCTAACAACACAAGCAATCTAGTAGCATAAGCATCCCTTACATCATGAATATGTCTAGTAACATAACATGGCTATCAATATTGGCATCTCAAATAAAGGGAACAAATCTATATCATAAGTAGAACTAACATCATAAAACAATGAACTACATAGGCATGATTAACAGTTTAAGCATTTCTAATTACATAGGCATGGCTAGAAATATTAAACATAGCTAGCAGCCACATCTTAACCATCAATGATAGTATATTTGACAACATAAGCATGTTTACAACATGAGCATAACTACAACATCAACATATCTATTATCTCTTATTGTACTATACATGATCTCAGTGAAAAGAAAGCAAACAAGGGTTATCATCCAATATGAAGCATTGTGCATAAACCTAAACAAATATGCTACATGGTTGTCTTACATCTTTTATTATGCCCTGGGAAATTTGAATCGTACCATCCAAAGTCCAATCGACCCCTGCGAAGGGATATTCGGTTCTGTATAAGATCTAGGAGTACTGGTATTCTAAGATCTCTTCCCCTTGGTCAATATGAGTAAAATGGCAGTGACATATCAGTCAAAGTTGCCACCACAATGACATATAGTCAAGCTGCTAACCAATAGTCCACCCTTGGTACAGGTCACGACACTATAAACCAGGGTATACAAAACCTTCTAATCTGAGGTAAAATTACAGTTGTCCTCAATCGCATCAGATGTATGAGGCATGACCATAACCATCCTCCACAACCTGCATTGTGGATGATAAGGATATATCCTCAACTTGCCATCCCCACATACTCAATAGTATGTGCTCTGAGTTTCCCTTAGGAATACTCATTTCACCATCCAGCAAATTCTGACATTGAGGATGTCTCTATGGAACAAGGCACTACATGATTAGAGTTGCACTTGATTAGTTATGGCAATTGGGTGAATTAAGGATACATCAAACAAGTGGACATACAAACCCTAATTCACTTCTAGCAAACATATAAATATCACCACTTTTAAAAGATATAAAATGTGTGGAACATAATTTCTCATCTCATCTTCACATGGTACTATTCACTTACCATTCATGAGACCACACTAGTCATCATACTATCACAAGATATAAATCCTTTTCACAATATCATAGGATATCAACCCTTATCAACACAAGAGGATTACACCTCATTCAGGGCTCAACCATGCCCAAAGGTCATTAAGGCCATCATACTATCTGTAAGGACCCTGACCTGGGTTATGAGGTAAACCTATTTGTTTTGGCTAAGTAAGTTTCTTAGAACTTTAATATAATCCTCTAAGGTGTTTTTTTGTAATGTGACACACTTATGTTCCAAGTTTGGTCCTGATTGAATGCTGTTTAGGCAATGTTCCTTTGTTTTGGACCAAAGTGCAATTTACCCAAGTTGAGGGGTTATATTGCAAAATATCACATGTTGAAAATTTCTTAAGTATTTTAGCATCATAATAGAGAGAATGATGCAAGGTGGTGGCTTGTGGAAATCCTAAATTCCAAGTTTGAACTTGTTTGAATAATGCTAGTGCATTGTGCACCAATTTTGGTACAAATTGAAATTTACCCAAATGTAGGGTTGATCTGCAAATTACCACCTCTAGAGTGTCCCTACCCCCTCCTAGTATCATGTAGAGGAGAGATAAAGAAGGATATACCATGTTTGAATCAATTATGAGTGATGGTAATCTTGGTGATGAAATGACCAAGAAAAGGGTTGAATATGAAACCTTAACTTGAGTTGTATCAGGTTGAAAAGCTTATATATGAGTGCCTATCGGCGAAGGACCATAGGACAAGACTCATATCATTTTTTGAACTCTTGAAAAAGGCCATATCATGCAAAGAACCTCAAGGAGGTGAGTTGTGTCAGGTTACAACTTCCTTAGTAAAGTTGTGACGAGTTGTGAATAAAGTGATGAATTAATTAATATATCTTATTCAAAAGGATATGTAATGGACGAATCCTTATCCCTAAATGATCCTCAACCATTTTTCATGACAAGATAAATGTTTATGCATGCATGTACACGTGTCATCCATGCATGGACATGTAGCACCTACTAGCTCAAATTGATGACACCTCATTTTTACCTTCTTTCATGAGCAACAAGTATATATACCCCTAGTTTCACCCCTTAGTGAAATGTTTCGACCCTTACCACACTCCTTTCATAAGGTATCATGCATAGAGATCTTGTATCGTGCAAGAGTGATGTGGTATCGTGCATAGGTCCTTAGATATCACCCATAGCAAGAGCATATCGGCCAAGTAGGTTGATATCGGCTAAGAAGGGTGATATCGGCCATAGTGAAGTGTTTTTGGCCCCAAGTGAGAGGGATATCGGCCACAAGTGGTGGCATATCGTGCAAGGGTTGTGAGGTATTGTGAAAAGGTGCTGGATCAAGAAGGATCTCAAGTATTAACCCTAAGGTGAGGCCATGATCATCTTCAACCTTGGATTGAAGCATGATTTTAGGGTTTTGATCTTCCTTTCTTTTCTTCTTCTCCAATTGCTTATCTATGGTGATTCCTTGTATATGAAGGATTTGTGAACGATCCTTGGACTTTTTATAAGTCATATTCAACCTTAGGAACGTGGATATTTGGAGCTTGGAGCTTTTAAGTTGTTCTTACGGCGGGTTATATAACTTGAACTCAACCATGTTATTATTCATCACCTAAATTGCTATATTTAATGATCTACTTTTAGTTCTGAAATTTCCTGAAATAGTTGATGAAATTATGAGTTCTAGTAGTTTCTTAGACCTATTTCCATGAATTATAATAGTTAGAACTAAGGTCAAGAGCTTGAAGATAATGGTATCACTTTATAAAAGTGATATCGGGTGCAAGCACACAAGCAAGTACCTCTAACTCGATATGATGATGCACATACTTCACTAAAATGATATGGATATGATTGTATACCTTCTTGCACGATATGGGGGTGTAGTATACACCTCTTTCACAATAGGGAGTCAAGTATAGACTCCATGCACGATACAAGGTTAAATGAATACTTATAAGTTGACATGAAACCCTAATTTGGGTAACCCGATATGAGTAAAGAATAGCAAATGCTATTGCACGATATGATCATATAATATATCATTGGTACTTGGTATCATGAAGCACACATATCTGGTGAACGATATGAACATTTAAGTAAACCCTATTGCATGATATGGTATCCCGATACACAACCCTAGTTGATGTCTAGCCCGACATGGTGATGAGTTGATACTCTTAAACACCATGGGCGATACATACATGTATCATGTGCCCGTCACAACCAACCCTAACCCAACATGGGTGTTACAACCCAACATTGGATGGTCTAGCCCGACATGGCTTGGTGCCCTTCAATCCTATCGACTTGTATATTGGGTTGAGCCCGATATGGCAAACCCTAACCCATCACGGCCAACCCTAGATGGTGAGCCACCCTGTATGGTGATTGAATGCATCTATAGCCCGAAATGGTGATGGCTTAATACCTCATGCACAGAATGGGTAACACATACAAACACCTCTAGCCCAATATGAATGGTGTGTATATACTTCTAGCCCGATATGGTGAGTGCTCATATACTAACAACTCGATATGGAGAACATATGCACACTTCTAACCCGAGATACCTTGTAAAGGTGAGGGCAAGAAACTCTTAGGAGTGATGAGTGTAACACCAAGTAATGGTGTGGCTAATACCTTGATAGGTGAAACACCTAAAGTGGTTGATAATGGACAAACTTATATCAACAATGCCTTAACCCTAGATGAGTCCATATCATTGATGATAGTTGGGTAATTCAAGTTTGTGACTTATGGCCAATACTTTACAAGATTAATATGATGGGATAGTGGATAATGTATTATGATGGGAAATATCCTAATACAAAATAAGTTGATGCACTTAAGTAAGTTAAAAGTGATGAGGGAAGTGATACACTAAGACATGATAAATATCACATCCAGTACCTCAAGGTTGATATACCTTGATGCATTTTAAGTCCAATATACTTGGATGAGTAATACATGAAGTGTGCCATGTCAACTGTTACATTGAGATGTAATGAGATTAATGCACTTTGATAAGTGTAGGCTACATGCCTTGAGAAAGGGTCAAGCCAAGTGAATGAAGTATGATGTAATCAATATCCTAGTGAGGATGAGAGAGAAACTCATACCTTGTGTTGATAATCATTCAATGATACATGATGAGAATAAATAAGTATGATTGAATACTTATGATATCAAAGTTTGCTCCTAGATGTGTGGAGCAATGCATTAGGGTTTGATCATTGATAATATGATCTTGAAAACCTAAATGGTTAATAATGGCAAACCCTAACCCTAATGATGGGAAGGTGGCACTTCTCTTATTGCATAAGCCTTGTAAGGCATGTTAAATACTTGTGTAACAAGTATAACAATTAATGGTTTTGTGAGCCATGTGAATAAGTTGTTGCCTAATGAGAGGTGACAAGATGTGCAATGGCCTTGTGCGCCATGTGAATAAGTTGTTTCCTAGTGAGAGGTGACAAGATGTGTAAAGGCCTTATGAGCCATGTGAATAAGTTGTTGCCTAGTGAGAGGTGACAAGATGTGTAATGGCCTTGTGAGACACGTGAATAAGTTGTTGCCTAGTGAGGGGTGACAAGATGTGTAATGGCATTGTGAGCCATGTGAATGAGTTGTTGCCTAGTGAGAGGTGACAAGATGTGTAATGGGCCTTGTGAGGCATGTGAGATGCTTATACAACAAGCATCACGTATACCTTGGTCTGAGGACCTAGAGGTATTAGTTACCTGATAACTGGTAACAATGTTCAGTGATGAAATAAGGGTTTGAATACCCAGATCTAGTAATCATGATGATAATGTTAAGGGATGAGAATTCCCAATAATGTGATGAGGGACTGAGATCCCAAGTATCATGTGTTTTAAAGATATGAAAAGTACATGATAGATGTATTAAAATTTTCTTTGTAGCATTTGTTGTGATTAATAATGATGACTTGTTTGATGCTAAAAGAATGTTGTAATACATGTAATACATCATTAGGAACTATAAAACATTGCCCTGACCATAGATCCATCAGCGTCAGGATTTGCTGAATGGTGATACGGGTTCCCCGCGGCATAACCCAGAGTGCATACTTTTGAGTATGTGAGGGCGTAAGTACGGATGACCATGTGTGAGCCGATCCCCTTATGAGCCTGAAATGAATGGGGATTTGGCTATATGTCATATCCTGGCTCGCGTGCGACTTCGGTTGTAGAATCTTTGTTGAGCACGGTGAACTAGCTCGTGGCTCAGAGTATGGTGCTTGTGTCGGCATGACTCAGTAACTGGGGACGGTTGTTAGTAGATGTTTCCCCTAAGAGAGTGCAGTTGATGTTGTAGCTCTAAGTGTGGATTCCTACGTACCCTGGAACAACTTGTTAAGCAGTTGACATAGTCCTGCTAGTGGTTTCATACTGACAGAGACAAGTGAGGTCATGGAAACTAGCTCTCCCATTGACCTTGTATGGTACCGACTTGTGAGAAGTTTGTGGTCAGTTGGATATGACCGGGGTATGTTTCATCTCCTCAGGGAATAAGTGTGATTGTAAAATATGTTCAACCGTGTAGCATATCTGCTTAAGGATCGAATATGAGAAACATTTTTTGATGTGCAATACAGTTATACATCTTAGTGGATAGATGTTATTTATGTTTCTTTACATTCCTTGCAAAGCATATACATGATTTATAACTCTACCATGGGTATATGCAATGTTCTCCTTAAGAAACGAGATTATCTTATTATGTTCATACAATGATTAATACTACCTGTTAATATAAAAAGAACCTCTACTAAGTTTATAAATGTTTAATCTGTGATAATAATATGGTCGGCAGAGAGTTATATCTCTCGCTGGGACAATTGTCTCACCCCGTGGGATCCACATTTTTTTAGGTGGACATGCACAAGGTGGTGAAGATCTTTCTACAGAGGAGGAACAATAGTTGAGACAACAGTGCCAGCTCAGGTTGAGTGTACTGTCTGTCATGTCTTGTAGATAGAAGTCCTATGTGTCGTCTCTGTACTCTCATGTCCTTGGAGTTGGTTCATACTGGTTTCATGAATAATATGAGATTTTAGCTTGAATGCCTCAAGATTTTATCTTGCTCTATTATGTGTTTAATAGAGAAACTATTATATGTTGTCCTCGAGATGAGATGAAACAATGTTGTACAATGTAAATCATGATATGTATGAGTTTTAGATCTTTCAGTAAAAGATTTTTTGGGCAAGGATCTCCTTGCAAAATGGTTTTAATTTTTAGTGATTTTTGTTAATCCACTGATTATGTTTATTCCGCTTAATTAGTAACAATTTGTCTGTCAATTAGGCGACTGTCGTTCCATGGTTTGGTATCAGATCTTAAGGTTCGCTGAGTCTACAGAGACATAGGACTAAGGTGTTGAGTCTGTTCTAGTGTCCTCCAGTATACCCTATAGTGACTCCTGCTTATGCAGAAGAAAGGGTGAAGTTTAAAAATGACTGGAGAACACGAGGAACACGTTGCTAAGAGCAATGTTGTTACACCAAGAGAGGGTGCAAGGGATCAGGCAAGAGAAGAATAAGTGCCTAAGAATTCCCATCTTGACCCAATCAGGATAAAGTTACCTATGTTTATGCTCTTGATAGGCAGGTTAAGATAACAATGATACATATAGCAGACTGGATACTAGCATTACAATCTAGGTTACCAGTTCTTAATGCAAGAACTTTGTGCTTTGAAAAGGTTCCTAAATGACATAGTCATGTTGGAATAGTGGAAAATGTGGGAAAGATTAACATATGGCAAGAAAATAGACTCTGTCATAAGTGTAGATAGATAGTACATCTGTGATGGTAATGCCCAAGAAGGGGCAATAAGCTGAGAATTAAGGTAAGGTCTCTATAATTTTAGAGACATTTTCCTAGTTGTTCTAAAAAGACAAAGTTTTTGGTGCCACCAGTGCAATAAATGCCTAGTGCACTAGGGTAGTAGCCACTAAGTATAGGAAAAGGTCCTAACTTTTCACCTGTAAGAACCCATGGCATAGTTTTTACATCGGCAATAAGACTGATAAGACCATGGTATGTGGGTAAGACATGTTATAGATATGGACATGTTGAGCATACTAAACTCTTTTCTTTGAAAAGAAGGGAGGAAATGACTCAACAACCGAGGTAGGCTCGGTAGGGCTTACGAAAGTTACAGCCCAATAGTGTAAAAAGGCAAGAGCAACAACATGAAATAACTAGAATCTATGTGTTGAGTCAACCTAAAGCAGTAAATGACCATGAGGGGTAACAGTCAGATAAAGCTTTTTCATTTTTATATGCTTTATTTTGATGTTACCTGATAATCATAAGAAGAATTGCTGTTATTGAATTCCTTATTGATTGCCCTGTGGTGACATAGGGAAGAAATGATGAGAACTAGAATTTATATTCTGTTCAGTATTCTTTTAAATGTTCTATAATTGCTCTTATCTGTGTGAAAGAGGATGAGATATAGAAGTGATGCCTGGAGAAAATCCAGGAATTTTAAATCATGTGTTTGTGATGATACAAAAAGTAAAAAAATATGATAGTACACAAAGTGCATACTACCTAATCTCAGTACTTGTATACCCTGGCCAGGTATATAATTATTGGAGATCGAGTAAGTATGGAACTCTTAGATTGTTATCTTTCTGATTACTCTGATCAAGTAGTCATTTTGAGACAATCTAGTGAGTATAATGAAACTGTAAATATGGTATGGATATTTTATCACATCCTAAGCACAATAAATGGAATCTGAGATGATCTCAGATCAATCTGTGTGTATGAGGAAGTAAAAAGTATAATCCTCATGATAAAGAAAATAAGAACAAGGGAGATGATCCCTGTTTGATAAAGCCTGTGTGAATAGTAAAGATCTTTTCCCATAATGTGGAAATGGGGAATGTGATAAAACCATGAAATGTTCACGAACATGTTAGATAAATAATACAGAAAGGGATGATGATATGTAATCATCCATATAATTCCAATGCTGATGGCAAGGAACCTAGGATGAAACAAGAGTAAGTGACTCATGAATAGTTGAAAGTTCATGCTATAATTAGAGGAGATGATAATCCCTTCTCTTTGATAAACAACCCTGGGTGATGATGGGTTGATAAGAAGAATATGTTTCTTTGTGTTCTCTCCTTTTAGGGACATGACAATCAAGTGAGTACTATGACACTTGATGTGCATGAGTTAAAAGTGTCCAATTGATGGATACTTAGAAAAGTATCAGTTCATCTTGGACTTTGGTACCAAGATAAAGATATGTGTAATAAATAATGTCCCAAAGATGAAAGAAAGATCCTTTTATATGTGTGACTTTGGTAATAACAACAAGGAGATGGAAATGATGAGGATGTGATGTGTTTTCAACACATGTGACGAATAACAAAGTAAGGAATTCTGGTATCTAAGAAATATCAGGTGGTATGGGAAAATAAAAACATAACTCCTAATCAGATGATTTATGTTGGTTACCTGGGATGGCCAACTGTGAAATCAGTCTAGTTACATAAAATAGCATGGACATCATATGTAAGGGGTTTATGCTCTGCATAAACATAACATTGATAAGGATGTACTAATTGAAGGAATAATTGTAGAATCATTTGAGAAAAAGCTTATCAAAGCTAAAAATGTATGATAAGACATGTAGTCCCAAACATGTGACAAAACGTAACCATAATCTCTCCATGAAAAAGAAATGTTAAAAACTAAGTGGGGTTTGACACCAGAATCATTCAAAGTATGAATAACACTTCTTTGATATAGAAAGTGTTACCTAACACATAGTTGACTCTACAGTCAATAATGAAAAAGACAGTGGAGTATGTGTCCTGTGTGATAGATTCTATGATAATCATGTGTGGAATAACTTTGTGCTGGTCAAAGTTCTATGGCATCTCCATGACATTAATATGTTATGTGGATACTTGATGATATAATGAATGAATAATATTTGTCTCCCTTTACCTGGGATTTTGGGGACAAAATCCTTGTTAGGGGTTTATAACTTGTAAGGACCCTGACCTGGGTTATGAGGTAACCCTATTTGTTTTGTCTAAGTGAGTTTCTTAGAACTTTAATATAATCCTCTAAGGTGTTTTGTTGTCATGTGACACACTTATGTTCCAAGTTTGGTTCTGGTTGAATGTTGTTTGAGCAATGTTCCTTTGTTTTGGACCAAAGAGCAATTTACCCAAGTTGAGGGGTTATATTGCAAAATGTCACATGTTGAAAATGAATTAAGTGTTTTAGCATCATAAGAGAGAGAATGATGCAAGGTGGTGGCTTGTAGAAAGCCTAAATTCCAAGTTTGAACTTGTTTGAATAATGCTAGTGCATTGTGCACCAATTTTGGTACACATTGTAATTTACCCAAAATGTAGGGTTGATATGCAAATCACCACCTCTAGAGTGTTCCTACTCCCTCCTAGTATCATGTAGAAGAGATATAAATAAGGAGACACCATTTTTGAATCAATTATGAGTGATGGTAATCTTGGTGATGAAATGACCAAGAAAAGGGTTGAATATGAAACCTTAACTTGAGTTGTATCAGGTTGAAAAGCTTATATATGAGTGCCTATCGGACAAGGAACCATAGGGCAAGACTCATATAGTTTTTTGAACTCTTGGAAAAGGCCATATCATGAAAAGCACCTCAAGGAGGTGAGTTGTGTCGGGTTACAACTTCCTTAGTAAAGTAGTGACGAGTTGTGAATAAAGTGATGAATTAATTGATATATCTTATTCAAAAGGATATGTAATGGACGAATAATTATCCCTAAATGATACTCAAACGTTTTTAATGACAAGATAAATGTTTATGCATGCATGTAAACATGTCATCCATGCATGGACACATGGCACCTACTAGCTCAAATTGATGACACCTCATTTTTACCTTCTTTCATGAGAAACAAGTATATATACCCCTAGTTTCACCCCTTACTGAAATTTTTCGACCCTTACCACCCTCCTTTCCTAAGGTATCGTGCATAGAGATCTTGTATCGTGCAGGAGTGATGTGGTATCGTGCATAGGTCCTTGGATATCGCCCATAGCAAGAGCATATCGGACAAGTAGGTTGATATCGGCCAAGAAGGGTGATATTGACCATAGTGAAGTGTTTTTGGTCCCAAGTGAGAGGGATATCGGCCAAAAGTGGTGGAATATCGTGAAAGGGTTGTGAGGTATCGTGCAAAGGTGCTGGAGCAAGAAGGATATCAAGTCTTAACCCTAAGGTGAGGCCATGATCATCTTCAACCTTGGATTGAAGCATGAATTTAGGGTTTTGATCTTCCTTTCTTTTCTTCTTCTCCAATTGCTTATCCATGGTGATTCCTTGTATATGAAGGAGTTTTGAACGAGCCTTGGACTTTTATAAGTCATATTCAACCTTAGGAATGTGGATCTTTGGAGCTTGGAGCTTTGAAGTTGTTCTTAAGGCGGGTTATATAACTTGAACTCAACCATGTTATTATTCATCACCTAAATTGCTATATTTAATGATCTACTTTTAATTCCGAAATTTCCTGAAATAGTTGATAAAATTATGAGTTCTAGTAGTTTCTTAGACCTGTTGCCATGAATTATAATAGTTAGGACTAAGGTCTAGAGCGTGCAGATGATGGTATCACTTTATAAAAGTGATATCGGGTGCAAGCACACAAGCAAACACCTCTAACCCAATATGATGATGCACCTACTTCACTAAAATGATATGGATATGATTGTATACCTTCTTGCATGATATGTGGGTTTAGTATACACCTCTTGCATGATAGGGAGTCAAGTATAGACTCCATGCATGATACACAGTTAAATGAATACTTATAAGTTGACATGAAACCCTAATTTGGGTAACCCGATATGAGTAAAGAATAGCAAATGCTACTGCACGATATGATCATATAATATATCATTGGTACTTGGTATCCTGAAGCACACATATATGGTGAACAATATGAACATTTAAGTAAACCCTATTGCACGATATGGTAGCCCGATACACAACCCTAGTTGATGTCTAGCCTGACATGGTGATGAGTTGATACCTCTTAAACACCATGGGCGATGCATACATGTATCATATTCCCGTCACAACCAACCCTAACCCGACATGGGTGTTACAACCCAACATTGGACGGTCTAGCCAGACATGTCTTGGTGCCCTTCAATCCTATCGACTTGTATATTGGGTTGTGCCCGATATGGCAAACCCTAACCCGTCACGGCCAACCCTAGATGGTGAGTCACTTGATATGGTTATTGAATGCATCTCTATCCCGACATGATGATGTCTTAATACCTCATGCACAACATGGGTAACACATAAAAACACCTCTAGCCCGATATGAATGGTCTGTATATACTTCTAGCCCGATATGGTGAGTGCTCATATACTTACAACCAGATATGGAGAACATATGCACACTTCTAACCCGAGATACCTTGTAAAGGTGAGGGCAAGACACTCTTAGGAGTGATGAGTGTAAAACCAAGTAATGGTTTGGCTAATACCTTGATAGGTGAAACACCTAAATTGGTTGATAATGGACAACCTTATATCAACAATGCCTTAACCCGAGATGAGTCCATATCATTGATGATAGTTGGGTAATTCAAGTGTGTGACTTATGGCCAATACTTTACAAGATTAATATGATGGGATAGTGGATAAAGTATTAGGATGGGAAATACCCTAATACAAGATAAGTTGATGAACTTAAGTTAAAAGTGATGAGGGAAGTGATACACTAAGACATGATAAATATCACATCCAACACCTAAAGGTTTTTTTTAATGGAAGCCAGGAGGCTATTTGATTCATCTTGCCCTCCTCTTGCAAGCCAATACGGAAAAAGATTACAACCTTCTAAGAAATTTCGGGAATTAAATTTGGAGGTACTACCTCCATTACATTTCTCACTAATTACTATATCTTTAATGCAATCAGGGGGTCTAGGTAAGTCAAAACACCCTTCCTTTTGTTTTTAGAACTCTTTAGCCAGCCTATCAGCCATTAGATTGTAGTTCCTCGAAATGAACTATATACTCCACAGTCTTTGCTCCCTAAGAGTTTTCCTGATCTGAGTAATGCTTCTAGAATATCTTGGACACTCCTCCTCGTCTGAATGAAGAATATCCACCAACACCTTACAGTCGGTCTCTAGAATGAGGCCCGATATATTGTTGCTGCAGGCCATCGCCACAGCAATATCCACGCCCTGGATCTCTGCCTAAAGCACAGAGCTAGCAAAAACACTCCTGACATGTCCATCAATCCACTTACCAGCACTGTCTCTGGCAATGATGGCCACTGTTGCTTTGCCGGGTCTCCAGGCTGCATCTGAGTTGATTTTGATATAA
Organism: Alisma plantago-aquatica; assembly: GCA_963693085.1. NCBI lineage: Eukaryota > Viridiplantae > Streptophyta > Magnoliopsida > Alismatales > Alismataceae > Alisma > Alisma plantago-aquatica. The sequence continues at coordinate 242,326,439 of OY856411.1, forward strand.
CCTTGCACAGGACACTTCCAGTAGTCTTTGTTCGTCGTCGTCCGATAGTCAACATTCATGCTCCATGCCTTGTCAATCAGCAACATTTCGTTTCTGATCATCTGCACTTGTTTATCCACCGGGATGACCTGATCTTCAAACACTTGTTGATTACGCCCCTTCCATATGAACCAGCAGGTAATCAAGAACCGTTTCCTCACATTAGCTGCTTTTTTCATCTGCTTATTCACCCATGAACTATCCTCCGTATGATAGAACTCAACTAAATCTTCTCTGTTCAGTATACTTTCCCATATCGCTTTAGCTTGATCACAGTCTCTGAGCGCGTGGCAGATAGTTTCATCTTGACCTCTCATCTGCTACAAGTTGCAGTCAGGCACATCTTCCTTCTATGCCTTCTGCTATTTGTTAAAATAGCCCCATGCATAAGAAACCAACCGAAGTTTCTGATCTTTTCCGGCATATTCGTCTTCAACAACATATCCCATTCTCCTTCAACATGAATTTCTCTCTCCCTCCTTACGAGTTTGTAGGCAGATTTGGTGGTGAACTTTCCATGTGGTGTGCCTGTCCAGATTCTCACATCTGGTCCAAGGCAAGCATCCAGTGGTTCAATCTTCAGGATTTTCCTGACCACTGGTGTGAGAAACCAATGCTCGAGGAACTCAATATCCCACCTCCCATTATCTAGCATTACACTTCCTACAACCATGTCTTTTATTGTAGTAGGCACTTCCCGCCTTGCAAGGTCAATCAGCTTCATCTTAGGTTCCACCCATTCCTCTTCCCAGAAAAGGGTACTCTGTCCATTCAAAATAACCATAACTGAATTCTCATTGATCAGCTCTTTACATTTAAGAGTAGCAGCCGCAAGTTTCAATGAGTTCGTGATCTTTCCTCTGTTGTAACTTCTGTATTTGTCTCTCAAATATTCACTCCAAATAGATTTTCTGTTAGAAACAATATCCCACACATTCTTGGCTAGCAGGGCAATGTTCCAATGTCTCATAGATTTGAGGCTAAGACCTCCATTGTCTTTTTGACATGTGACTTTGTTCCAGACAACCAATGACATAGGATTTTCTTTGTGTCCCCCTCCCCACAGAAATCTCCGAATGCATCCATCAACACGATAACACAAACCTAGTGGCAAAGCCACAGTTTGCATAGTATAAGTAGGGATTGCTTCCAGCACAGACTTTTCAAGACAACTTCTTCCAGCTAAGGATAAACATTTCGCAGCCCAACCATTTACTCTAGTGTCAATTCTCTTTAGAATTCCAGAATAGGTTTCCTTTGTAACCCTCTTGTGGATGATCGGTACTCCAAGGTACCTTCCAAGGTCATCAGTTTCTTTAAACTTTCCTATCCAGTTTATTCTCTGCCTGGTTGATTGAGGGACAATCGCTGCATAGAAAACTTGGGTTTTGGATATAGAAATCGTCTGTCCCGAGGCTTTCTCGAACAAACTAAAACATTATTTGATATTCCTCATCTGGTTCATCGTTGCTTCACTAAAAAGGATTAGATCATCCGCAAAACAAAGATGGGAAATGTTTCCTCCTTTTTGCTCTAGTTTGACAGGCTTCCACCAACCCTCTGCCACATACCTTAGAATAAGTTGGCTGAGGCATTCTATACACAACACAAAAATGTAAGGCGACAATGGATCGCCTTGCCGGAGTCCGCAGCTTGGTTTAAACGGCGCTGTGGCTTTTCCGTTCCACAGAATAGAGCACTCTCCTGTGCGAATAGAATTCATGATGTAGGCTGCAATCCTAGACGGTAATCCAATCTTCTGAAGAGTATCCACAATGAAGTCCCAAGATAATCTGTCATATGCCTTGGCAAGGTCTATTTTAATTGCCATAGTTTTGGCTGCAAACTTCTTTCACATCATATAGATGACTTCCTGAGCTACCTTGATGCATTTTAAGTCCAATATACTTGTATGAGTAACACATGAAGTGTGTCATGTCAATTGTTACATTGAGATGTAACAAGATTAATGCACTTTGATAAGTGTAGGCTACTTGCCTTGAGAAAGGGTCAAGCCAAGTTAATGAAGTATGTTGTAATCAATATCCTAGTGAGGATGAGAGAGAAACTCATACCTTGTGTTGATAATCATTCAATGATAAATGATGAGAATAAATAAGTATGATTGAATACTTATGATATCAAAGTTTGCTCCTAGATGTGTGGAGCAATGAATTAGGGTTTGATCATTGATAATATGATCTTGAAAACCTAAATGGTTAATACTGGAAAACCCTAACCCTAATGATGGGAAGGTGTCACTTCTCTTATTGCATAAGCCTTGTAAGGCATGTTAAATACTTGTGTAACAAGTATAACAATTAATGGTCTTTTGAGCCATGTGAATAAGTTGTTGCCTATGAGAGGTGACAAGATGTGCAATGGCCTTGTGAGCCATGTGAATAAGTTGTTGCCTAGTGAGAGGTGACAAGATGTGTAAAGGCCTTATGAGCCATGTGAATAAGTTGTTTCCTAGTGAGAGGTGACAAGATGTGTAATGGCCTTGTGAGCCATGTGAATAAGTTGTTGCCTAGTGAGAGGTGACAAGATGTGTAATGGCCTTGTGATCCATGTGAATGAGTTGTTTCCTAGTGAGAGGTGACAAGATGTGCAATGTGCCTTGTGATCCATGTGAGATGCTTGTACAACAAGCATCATGTATACCTTGGTCTGAGGACCTAGAGGTATTAGTTACCTGATAAGTGGTAACAGTGTTCAATGATGAACTAAGGGTTTGAATACTCAGATCTAGTAATCATGATGATAATGTTAAGGGATGAGAATTCCCAGTAATGTGATGAGGGACTGAGATCCCAAGTATCATGTGTTTTAAAGATATGAAAAGTACATGTTATATGTATTACACTTTTTTTGTAGTATTTGTTGTGATTAATAATGATAACTTGTTTGATGCTAAAAGAATGTTGTAATACATGTAATTCATCATTAGGAACTATAAAACATTGCCCTGACCATAGATCCATCAACGTCAGGATTTGCTGAATGGTGAAATGGGTTCCCTGCGGCATAACACGGAGTGCATACTTTTGAGTATGTGAGGGCATAAGTACGGACGACCATGTGTGAGCTGATCCCCTTATGAGCCCAAAATGAATGGGGATTTGGCTATATGTCATATCCTGGATCGAGTGCGACTTCATTCGTAGACTCTTTATTGAGCACGGTGAACTGGCCCGTGGCTTAGAGTATGGTGGTTGTGTCGCCATGACTCAATAACTGGGGACGGTTGTTAGTAGATGTTTCCCCTAAGAGAGTGCAGTTGACGCTGTAGCTCTAAGTGTGGATGCCTACGTACCCTGGCACAACTTGTTAAGAAGTTGACATAGTCCTGCTAGTGGTCTCGTACTGACCGAGAAAAGTGAGGTCATGACAACCGACTCTCCCATTGACCTTGTATGGTACCAACTTGTGAGAATTTTGGTTGGAGATGACCGAGGTATGTTTCATCTCCTTAGAGCATAAGTGTGATTGTAAAATATGTTCATCTGCATAGAATATCTGCTTAAGGATCGAATACGAGAAACATTGTTTGATGCGTAATACAGTTATACATCTTAGTGGATATATTTTATTTATGTTTTTTACATTCCTTGCAAAGAAGATGGATGATTTATAACTCTATCATGGGTAGATGCAATGTTCTCCTTAAGAAAGGAGATTATCTTATTCTATTCATACAATGATTAAAACTGCCTGTTAATATAAAAAGTACCTCTGCTCAGTTTATAAATGTTTAATATGTGATAATAATATGGTTGGTGGAGAGTTATATCTCTTGCTGGAACAATTGTCTCACCCCGTGGGATCCACATTTTTTTAGGTGGACATGCGCGAGGTGGAAAAGATCTTTCCACAGAGGAGGAACAATAGATGAGGCAGTAGTGACAACTCAGGTTAAGTGTACTGTCTGTCATGTCTTGTAGATAGAAGTCCTATGTGTTGTCTCTGTACTCTCAGGTCCTTGGAGTTGGTTCGTACTGGTTTCATGAATAATATGAGATTTTGGCTTGAATGCCTCGAGATTTTATGTTGCTCCAGTATGTGTTTTGATAGAGCAACTATTATATCTTGTCCTCGAGATGATATGAAACAATGTTGTACAATGTAAATCATGACATGTATGAGTTTTAGATCTTTCAGTAAAAGTTTTTCTAGACAAGGATCTCCTTGCAAAATGGTTTTAATTTTTAGTGATTTTGTTAATCTGCTGATTATGTTTATTACACATAATTAGTAACGATTTGTCTGTCGGTTTGGCGACTGTCGTTAAACTATCATAGGATATAAATCCTTTTCACAATATCACAGGGTATCAACCCTTATCAACACAAGAGGAGTACACCTTATTCAGGGCTCAACCATGCCCAAAGATCATTAAGACCATCATACTATTCCCTATAAGATCATCATTATCTTTGCATGCATTATTACAAGGCTCAACAACATCACTTACATATAATACACCAGATCAACACAATACTCCATTAATGAGATAGGAGATATTCATAAACAATCATAGCAAGGTTATATTAACACTGAGAACATTCCTTTATTACATCAACATGTAAGGAATCTAGATATAATTAACCCTCATCATATTCATAATGCACATGTTTAGCCTGAGAAAGTATCAACAATGTGGCTATGATAACCACCAATTAACATATTAAGGTTATGATCATATTAAGGAAGTTATTCCACCATCGTTCCATCATATAAGAATGTTAAACATGAATACTCATCTTTATCTATTTGCATTAGAGTTAGGTTCAACAAGATAAATTATATTAATGTTACTAATCAACACTTATACCCAAATCCTAACTCATGGCATCCCCATTGGATCATGGATGCATAAGGTGAAGCATCACCATTACATTACATACCATTCTCAAGTATGAACCCACACATAAATCAAGGTGTAACCATCAAGCTATAGCATACTAGGGTTTCAATAACAGTAACAAAGTACTCCATGATTGTATTAGTCATTCAAGGACGATTCATACCCAATTACCATCATTTAGAAGCTATACCTCATTATGGTTACCCATTAATTCATTATGGAAATTATAAATCATAATAATACGAGGGAAAGGGTAACACTACAAGTTTAAGGCATTGAACCATCAAATTCTCATCATTAGAATCATAACATTACACTACACACTTCACCTAAAACAATTGGAATATTGATGCATCAACTTCTAACCATGAAATGTTGAAAAGGTAAAGCCATTGGTGGTTTACATAAGTAAACACCTTGAATGAATCATCTATGATGTTACTAAGTTGTGATCTATAAAAATCACCGTTTAACCCTAGACATTCTTTGATTAACAACAATAAGGGTTTTGTTGAGAGTAGGATAAAACCCACAATTGACAATTCATTTAAAACAAGCCATCCATTATCAACAAGTAAGCTCCTTAAGTTGATCATATAAAGGAAACCATATAAATCACATTATTAGGACCAACATATTACATTAGCCATCATTCCACTTTATTGGAGGAATAAACATTAGATCTTGACCATTGGGTCAAGTTCATATGTTAAAACCATCAATTACAATATAGGTTTGACCATTGCATCAAGTGACCCAAGAAACCATTGGTATAAGGCTTAATTGATGCTACAACTATATGATTAACTCACCATAGATTTTGGAGACCTGATCCACCATCATTAGTGACCATTAAGTCATCATAGGTTAGATAAGCTCTATATTCATTAATCACATCAAATATCAAACTAATATCACCATTAATTGATAGCATCATTAGGGTACTTAGTTGTTAATCACTAGGCTTATAATTAGGCCAACACATGTTCTAAGGGCTGAACGTCAGTTGATACCCTTTTCCACCACCATCAGTTTTCATGAAGACAACACCATCGGTTGTTGCAATGGTACCACCATTGAGTCATGTGTTTATAGAAGAAATCAACTTTAAACCCTAAAATTGACCATTGGTTGATTGGTTCTTAGCACCATAGGTTGTCAAACCAACCTGATACAAGTCATATTATACCTTAGTAATAATGTACACATGATCACAGGTTCATATAGAACTGAAATTAGAACAGGGAACATTATAAAAATCAAAATCCAAGTCAAACATAGCTTTTTAGTGCATGGATCATCATTTAAAAGCAAGAACATGAGCTAGCAAGCTTATGGTAAGCAATAAACATAAATAAAGTTATAAAAATTGCCTATAATTAGAATATAAACTCCCAAAAGATGAAAACATGAGAAGGTAGGGTAGAAAATCCAAGCATAAGCTGTGAACTCGTCCATCTAGCACCTTTCTTCATCAAATGAGCAAACCCTAAGCATAAGGAGCAAGAAAGGTAGGGTTTTAGAGATTTAGAGCAATTTCTACAATGGAACAACAAGGTTTCAACCTAGAGAAAGGTATGAGGAAGGAAAACAAAGAAATAAACAGAGGAAATAAGGGGATTCTTATTCTTTTAGGTCAAGATCACTAGAAGGAAACTTTTTAAACCCTAAAAGGAAGTCAATTGCAACCCTAGATTCTTTTTCCAAGAAGATCCCCTCTTTCTTCTTCTTTGGATAGGAAATTCGTATAAGCACAAAGGTAGAACAAGGTTTGTAGAAGGAGGGAAGTGGTGGATAGAAAATGGCTCATTTGGGTGCTTAGGGATAAGTATATGAAACTTTAAGATAAAGAAAAAGAAAAAGTTGAAGTTCTAGTATCTTTCCAAGTGTCCATGGACTTAAGCTATTAAGAATATACAAGAAAACACACAAGAAGCTCCCCCACCATCCATAGAGACATTCTTATCCCTCGTTTCTTGAATTTCCAAGCAAAACAAATAACTCATTAGTTGATAGCTCCTAAAGGTAGCTCATCCATGGAGGGGTAAACCCTAAAATACCCTTGAGGAAAACACCTTCAAACCAATGTTTAAATAGCATACAAATAGCTCAACAAGTTCAATAAGGATGATAGAATATCCAAGGAACATAATGCAAGTGATAAATTGCAAAGAAAACCTCTCAATTGGGTAAATCGTAGAAAAGTCCAAAATGTGCATAAAATTGCATAACTTGCTCAAACAGTGTCCATATTGGACCAAATTTGAAACTTAAGCTTGTATTATGATTTCAAGAATACCACATGTTATATTAGGTTTATAAGAATTCAATTATGATAATTAAGCTTGTTCAACACTTTAAGCAAGGTTAGGGGTCTCACAACCATAAACCCCTAACAGGGATTTTGCCCCCGAAATCCAAGGTACACATAGATGAACACTTATCATGCACCTCATCATCAATCTTCCACATTGTTACGTTCATAACATGATGATGTCACATCTTTCTCGTAGAAGACATATTCTTCTCTTTTAATTCATACATATTTTATCTTGGGTCAGCACAAAACCCCCCACATTTGCAAATATGGAACATAGAAACTTGTTGTGCCAGCTATACAAATCTAATAGTAAATTTCAACTTTAAATTCTAACTATCATCCTAAAATTATATCTATTGTATCAACACATTACTCAAAATTCATACTCGCTGGCTCTTATCAAACATATAACATTATGTATCTCTTATCATATGTAACTTTATAAGGTTTCATCACTATGCTCCTTTAATGGTTGTTTTAATTAACAACTCAATAAACCATGTAGGCTTCCCCTAATTTTCAAGAACTATGAGGAATAGGTTTTTAGAGGATTCTCCAATCATCTCAATGGTGGAGTGACCATCTGTTTGGTTGAAGAATCATACACTTGTATGTAACTGTTAACAAATATAACTTCCTGAATGACCTTGTTAGGGGTGGAGAAACAACATTGTCTTCATCTTATTAGGCTTCACATAACATACTTAACATAGGTATCATAACCCCAAGAGGGTACTCTAGTCAACCCCAACTCACTCTTGCTAGAATTGTCACACATAAGTATAGTTGCTTCAACATTCTTAAGGTTTAGCAAAGATGTTAACCATGTTAATGACCATATCTAAAATATGTTGAGATTTCATCATTCAAAGCTTGCTACAACTTGTAAGACATGTCCTAAACACTCTGGTTCTCCTATTCATAAATTCTATTGGTACATTGGTTAGTCAAAAGGACATAATCCTAAACTCATCATAGTCATGTAACTTGTGTCATCCACTCTAACTCTTATCCATTGATATTCTGATCCTAGGTTTATCTTAAAGGAACATGGCAACATATGTCTACCAATCAACAAACCTTCTATCCTTGATAGTAGTCTTTCCCAACTATCACTAGACCATACACAACATTATTAAATCACTTTTATTTTTCCTTCCAAACAACATTTAGACAGTCATCATCAACTCTATCTCTCTCTAAGGGAGAGGAATACTTGGAATGTTCATTTAATAAACATCTCCAACCTTCACATACTTCCCATACTGTTGATACATCTTGGATACTAGGATTCATTACCTTGGTATCCACCTCATGTGCTATAAGGAACTCATGTCCTTATCTCATCTAATTTTACCAACATAATCAAATCTTAATACATATAGGAGGAGTCTTCCTAATTATTGGAAGGCTCAAAAGCATACTCATCACAAGCTTTATGATCTTGAAATCATAGTACAAGCAACCTTCTGCTATAATAAGCCAACCAACCTCATGTTTATAATGAATCCACACATACCAAGTGGCAATGATCCACTTGAAAGATGTGCCCTAGAAAGGAAAGACACAAAGGGAAACAAACTTCCCACATCATAGCAACATTGTTCAAGGGTCACTAGCAAAAAGGTAACCAATTCTATTTTCATTATGTAGGTTACAACCTCTTATGTATCATTTTACCTTTTTCATTTCAGGTTCCTTACCATTATCATAGGAATCATCATGATTAACATATCTCATTACTCCTTACTTGATGACTATTTATCCCACTAGGGTATGTTCTCTTATTTTATTATGTTTTTCAACCACTTATCAACATGTAAATCATCATATTCTTCATTTTCTTCATTAAACATGGGTCATCTCCCTTAATTTCTTTCACATGCTATGCTGATTTTACATTAACACTTTCTTACACACATAGGTTGGTATGAGATTAACTCAGGTTCCACCTATGCCTTTGTCATTGTTCCCATTCATCTTCTTATTTTATACTTATTATATGTGTTCTCTCCATCTTATGTGGATTTCATACCTTGATTTACTTTATAAGCATAGACTTATCTGTCTTTTACTTTATTATCTTCTTGAATCACATTATCAAGAACTCCTCCTTTTCTTATTTGTATTCATATTTAGATTTCATGGTGTTGTATCTTCTCTTATAGTTACTAAACATTCAAGTTTTGACAGATAATGATGCAATTCTCATCTTCTGTAAGGTAGGGTTGAGATATTCAAATCATGATTTCTTATTCATTATGATCTTTAGATTGTCTCAAAATGACTACTTGATTAGAGTAATAAGAAAGATAACAATCTAAGAGTTCCATACTTACCTTTTCTTCAATAATTGAATACTTGGCCAGGGCACCCAAATATTGAGATTAGGCAATATGCACCATATTTTTAGTCATATTCCTAATTTTGACATCATCCTAGAACTAAGTCCTAGTGTCCCAGTAGATTTAGTGAACCTAAAGATCTAATACCAACTTGTGAGAACCCGTTACACTAAACAAGATTACTCAAAATATAAAACACAATCGCTAATCACATACCCAAACATATGGGTAAATTAAAACCAATTTCAACGTCAACACCTACTCAGAAACATTTGCATAAGATCCCAATATCTTTCTTATATCATACTATGCCAAAAATTTGATACAAATTGTTCTATCATCTTAGCCACAACATATATACACAGGAGAACAATATTCGTATATGCCACACAAACAAGCATTAATATGCTAACAAAAGTCCAATTTGTTTGAAACACCATATACAAATTTTTCTCACCTGGACCTGAGAGTATAGGGATGACTCTAGGACACACTAGACATATAATCAACTTTCTCACAGATTCATTACTATATCTCCTCTTTGCTGCCACATGATTGTTTTCGTCACTTCTGATTGCCTAAAAAAATGTGGTGAACCACAAGGGTGAGACCCATGTCCCAGTAGGAGATATAACCTCCAAAAATGCTTATTCATTACAACATTTTAAATAGTAGATAACTAAGCAGTTGGAGTATATAATAATCAATTGAACAGATTGAACAGTTCAAGTATGCTAAATAGATTAAGAAATTAATCTTAGCAACAAGTATGATCATCAATGCATATATATAATAAATAAATCCATTTCTTTAGATATATCTACTCCAACATCATCAAATTGCATCTAATAAAAATCATTATCATTAATCTGACTGTCATCATATTCCTTGCTAACAACACAAGTAATCTAGTAGCTTAAGCATCCCTGACATCATGAATATGTCTAGTAACATAACATGGCTATCAATATTGGCATCTCAAATAAAGAGAACAGATCTATATCATAAGTAGAACTAACATCATAACACAATAAACTACATAGGCATGATTAGTAGTTTAAGCATTTCTAATTACATAGACATGGCTAGCAATATTAAACATAGCTATCTAGCAGCATCTTAACCATCAGTGCCAATATATTTGACAACATAAGCATGTTTACAACATGAGCATAACTATAACATCAGCATATCTGTTATCTCTTATTGTACTATACATGATCTCAGTGAAAAGAAAGCAAACAAGGGTTATTATCCAATATGAAGTGTTGTGTATAATCCTAAACAAATATGCTACATGGTTGTCTTACATCTTTTATTATTCCCTGGGAAATTTGAATCATACCATCCAAAGTCCAACTGACCCCTATGAAGGGCTATTCAGTTCCGTACAAGATCTAGGGGTGCCGGTATCCTAAGATCTCTCCCCCTCAGTCAGTACAAGTAAAAAGGCAGTGACATATCAGTCAAAGGTGCCACCATAGTGACATATAGTCAAGCTGCTAACCACTAGTCCGCCCTTGGTACAGGTCACGACACTAGAAACCAGGGTATATAAAACCCTCTAATATGAGGTACAACTACAATTTTCCTCAATCACATCAGATGTATGAGGCATGACCATATCCATCCTCCACATCCTGCATTGTGGATGACAAGGATATATCCTCAACTTGCCACCCCCACATACTCAACAATATGCTCTCCGATTTTCCCTTAGGAATACTCATTTCACCATCCAGTAAGTTCTGACACTGAATATGGCTCTACGACATAGGGCACTACATGATTAGAGTTCCAATTGATTAGTTACACCAATTGGGTGAATTAAGGCTGCATAAAACAAGTGGACATACAAACCCTAATTCACTTCTAGCAAGCATATAAATATCACGACTTTTAAAAGATATAAAATGTGTGGAACATAATTTCTCATCTCATCATCACATGGTACTATTCACTTTCCATTCATGAGACCACACTAGTCATCATACTATCACAAGATATAAATCATTTTCACAATATCACAGGGTATCAACCCCTATCAACACAAGAGGATTACACCTCATTTAGGTCTCAACCATACCCAAAGGTCATTAAGACCATCATACTATCACAAGATATAAATCTTTTTCACAATATCACAGGGTGTCTACCCTTATTAACACAAGAGGATTACACCTCATTCAAGGCTCAACCATGATTAAAGGTCATTAAGACCGTCATACTATACCCTACAAGATCATCATTATCCTTGCATGCCTTACAACAAGGCTCAACAACATCACTTACATATAATACACCGGGTCAACACAATATTGCATTAATGAGCTAGGAGATATTCATAAACAATCATAGAAGGGTTATATTAACATTAAAAACATTCCTTTATTACATCAACATGAAAGGAATCTAGATATGATTAACCCTCATCATATTCATAATACACATGTTTAGCATAAGAAAGTATCAACCATGTGGCTATGATAACCACCAATTAACATATTAAGGTTATGATCATATTAAGGAGGTTATTACACCATAATTACATCATATAAGAATGCTAAACATGAATACTCATCTTTATCAATTTGCATTAGAGTTGGGTTCAATAAGATAAATTATATTAATGTTACTAATCAACACTTATACCCAAACCCTAACTCATGGCATCCCCATTGGATCATGGATACATAAGGTGGAGCATCACCATCACATTCCATACTATTCTCAAGTATGAACCCACACATAAATTAAGGTGTAACCATCAGGTTATAGCATACTAGGGTTTCAACAATAGTAACAGAGTACTCAATGATTGTATTAGTCATTCAAGGACTATTCATACCCAATTACCATCATTTAGTTATATTAAAGCTTGGTATAATAAGCTATACCTCATTAGGGCTACCCATTAATTCATTATGGTGATTATAAATCATAATCATATGAGGGAAAGGGTAACACTACAAGTTTAAGGCATTGAACCATAAAATTCTCATCATTAGAATCATAACATTACACTACACGCTTCACCCAAAACAATGGGAATATTGAGGCATCAACTTCTAACCATGAAATGTTGAAAAGGTAAAGCCATTGGTCGTTTACATAAGAAAACACCTTGAATGAATCATGTATGATGCTATTGAGTTGTGATCTATAAAAATCACCATTTAGCCCTAGACATTCTTTGATTAACAACAATAAGGGTTCTGTTGAGAGTAGGGTAAAACCCACAATTAACTGTTCATTTAAAACAAGCCATCCATTGTCAACAAGTAAGCTCCTTAAGTTGATCATATAAAGGAAACCATCTAAATGACATTATTAGGACCAACATATTACATTAGCCATCATTCCACTTTATTGGAGGAATAAATATTAGATCTTGACCATTGGGTCAAGTTCATATGTTAAAACCATTAATTACAATATAGGTTCGACCATTGCATCAGGTGACCCAAGAAACCATTGGTCTAAGGATTAATTGATGCTAAAACTATATGATTAACTCACCATAGGTTTTGGATACCTGATACACCATCATTAGTGACCATTAAGTCACCATAGGTTGTTAGATCAACACTATATTCATTAATCAACATCAAATATCAAACTAATATCACCATTGATTGATAGCATCATTAGGGTACTTAGTTGTTAATCACTAGGCTTCTAATTAGGCCAACACCTGACCTAAGGGGTGAACATAAGTTGACACCCTTTTTCATGCATCAATTTTCATGAAGACAACACCATCGGTTGTTGCAATGGTACCGCCATTGAGTCATGTGTTTATAGAAGAAATCAACTTTAAACCCTAAAATTGACCATTGGTTGATAGGTGCTTAGCACCATAGGTTGTCAAACCAACCTAATCCAAGTCATATTATACCTTAAGAATAATGTACACATGATCACAGGTTCATGTATAACTAAAATAAGAATAGGGAACATTATAAAAATCAAAATCCAAGTCAAGCATAGCTTTTTAGTGCATGGATCATCATTTAAAAGCAAGAACATGAGCTAGCAAGCTTATGGTAAGCAATACACATGGAGTAAGTTATAAACATTGCCTCTAATTAGAAGATAAACTCTCATACATAAGAAAAAAATGAGTAGGTAGGGTAGAAAATCCAAGCATAAGCATGAACTCGTCCATCTATCACCTTTCTTCATTAAATGAGCAAACCCTAAGCATAAGGAGCAAGATAGGTAGGGTTTTACAGCTTTAGAGAAATTTCTACCATGTAACAGTAAGGTTCTGACATGGAGAAAGGTAGGAGGAAGTATAAAAAAGAAATAAATGGAGTAAGGATGGGGATTCTTACTCTTTTAGGTCAAGATCACTAGAAGGAAGTATTTTAGACCCTAAAAGGAAGTCAATTGCAACCCTAGATTCTTTTTCCAAGAAGATCCCCTCTTTCTTCTTCCTTGGATAGGAAATTCATATAAGCACAGAGGGAGAACGAGGTTTGTAGAAGGATGGTAGTGGTAGAGAGAAAATGGCTCGTTTGGGTGCTTAGGGATAAGTATATGAAACTTTAAGATAAAGAAAAAGAAAAAAGTTGAAGTTCTAATATCTTTCCAAGTGTTCATGGACTTAAGATATTAAGAATATACAAGAAAACACACACAAGAAGCTCCTCCAACATCCATAGTGACATGCTTATCCCTCGTTTCTTGAATTTCCAGGCAAAACAAACAACTCATTAGTTGTTAGCTCCTAAAGGTAGCTCATCCATGGAAGGGTAAACCCTAAAATACCCTTGAGAAAAACACCTTCAAAACAAGGTTTAAATAGGCGTTCCATGGCTCAAAAAGCTTAAGAATGATGAGAGAATATCCAAGGAACATAATGCAAGTGATAAATTGCAAAGAAAACATCTCAATTGGGTAAATTGCAAAAAAGTCCAAAATGTGCATAAAATTGCATAAGTTGCTCAAACAGTGTCCAAATTGGACCAAATTTGAAACTTAATATTGTATTATGTTTTAAAAGAATATCACAAGGTTATATTAGGGTTATAAGAATTAAATTATGATAATTAAGCTTGTTCAACACTTTAAGCAAGGTTAGGGGTCTCACAACCTTCATCCATTTTCTTGGCCTCTTTGGGGTTAGCAGGAAATATGCAATTCAATTCCGCTGTCATGAGAGTGTACATTTTTCCCATAATGGAAAATTTGATTACGTCATCACCTCTCACTTTTGTCTTTACAAGAGTGACAAAGAATTCTCGAGTCAATGTGGTATAAGTTGGTTGGGGTGTGAAAAGAACCTTTGACAACCCGACTTTCTTCAAACTACTCTCCATAACCACCTTGATTCCCAGCTCATCAGTGACCTTATCACATCCATACCTGGTGGAGACAACTCTCCTTGTCATGCATTCAGGGTATGTGAGGGCAATTTTTCTTTCTCTATGTCCTCTTCCAAAGGACACTCTAGTGGGGGCCTTTCCCAAGGCCTTCAATCTGTCAGCCTCCAGATGTGCCAGTACATCCTCTGCCTCAGTTGACAATTCCATCTCTTCATCATCACTTTCATCCTCTTCTTCATCCATCCTGTATGATTGAGACCCAGAATTTGTATCAAGATTGAGTGGTACCCGCTATTTGGGATACCAATGTGCTAATTGTTCTTCTTCCAGATGCAATTGCCACTTTGCTTGCAGTTGATACACATGCCCCTCTACCATGAAAGATGTCAAATGGCGGGTTGAAGTGGGCTTCGACAGACACTGTGATGAGGATGTGACTGCTTTGTATCTTTGGCCTCTTTTTGCAACCACCGGCTCGACCTCATCGATCAAGTCATCTAAGTTCTTCTCAGATGCCTCCTCCTCCTGTTCCGTATATGTCTCATCCGTGATGTGATGGCTGTCAGATGACTGGGTGTGGGATGCACTCATGGAAATCGAGAGGGGGAGTGATTGGGAAATAGAATTGGATGGTGAGGGAGTGTGTGAAGGCATGGAGACCTGGGAAGAGGCTCTCTTGGTGCGTACCTTACCTCCGGTGATCACCTCAAGGATCTTTTGAGCCCCTTTCTTCACTTCCTTAGTGATTTCCTTCATTTTTTTAGATATGGAGGTGGAGGTATGTATGTGAAATTTGGATTTTTATGGAGAAGGTGAAATGGAAGTCGATTGATGGGTGGAAATGGCTAATATGGTTTCTTGGATGGTGGGGGATGAATTGGTTGGAGGTTTTGGGTGAAAAATGGATGTATTTTGGTAGTTTTTTATGTGGGGCAGATGTAGGACAAAATGGAGATGAGAGTGGTGGTGGAGGGTGGATTGATGGATGATTTGGTGTAGAAATAGAAGGGGAATGGTAGAGGGATGATTAGGGAGTGATTGGTGGTGGATTGGAGCTGATTTGGGGGCTTGGAGGTGGAGTTTGGAGGAGCTGGGGGTCGAGGTTCACTGCCACAGTCGTGTTGCGTGCGAAGGAAGAATATAGAATGAGGGGAGGGTCGGACTGGAGAGGAGTTTTAGTTATATATATTTTTTGGGGTCAGGGCGCGCCACATCTGTGGCGGGTGGCCACAATCATGGTGAGGGCTTGGTAGCATGGTCGTGGCCAGCACCATGGTCGTGTTGTCGATGAAGAGCGCACCCAATCGACCTCGCCGTAGTCGTGGTATCCTACCATGGTTGTGTCCATCTGTCCTTGACACAACCATGTCGGTTGGCCACGGCCATGGTCATTTGTGTACAGCTTGGACACAATTAGTGATCCTCTGACTTCTTCGACAATTATTTCCCACAACCGTGTTGGACTGTAGCTGCCACGGCCGTGGCGAGCTCCATAGCCGTGGTCATTCCTTCACATGACTTCAAAAGTTACTATTTCTTTGGCAATAAAATTACACAGTCCAGGCTGGAGAGGCCATGACTGTGGTGGGGGACATTTCTTCAATTTTTTTAGCTCAAACTAAAGAACTTTGATGAACTTTGTTTTTCTTTGAGATTTTGTCACAAATTGATCTTAGTGGACATGATTCACCTCTTCTTCCTCTCTATTTAGTGCCTAACACCTGCCATGACCTCAAAACTAAAAGAAAACTATTAAACACATGTATGTGTATTATGTGGAAAAGAAAGAAAAAGTACCAAAAATAGATGGTTGGGTGAAAAAGCTCTCAAACCTAGGTGGGTTGCCTCCCGCAAGCACTGAGTTTCTTGCCTTCAGCTTGTCTTATTGGTGATTCTTCATTCATTCATCCATTTGGCATTCTCATGTGTCCATTCTTACAAAACATTCATCCCTCATTTACACTCAATCTATTGTACTCATCCCTTTGATCGCAATAATCGTATCAATTAATCCATCTTGATCCCCTTTTCTCAAATGATCATTCAGACTTGTGAAGTGATGATGTCCAATATCCCTATCTCAGACTTGCCGGGTTGGGGTTTTTGTACATATTGATCTTGATCTTCATGTCCATGAATGAAACCTTCATGGTTCTGTTGTGTACATAAATCTCAACATCAGCTGTAGATAAGAATAACCTTCCCAAGATGATGGAAATCTTCCTATCCTCCGACTCCATATCAAGTACAATGAAATTCATTGGGAATACTATGCCTTTCTCTTTATCTATCATCACCAAGACATCATCCATTCTCCCCCTAGGCACTTTTATAGATCTATCTGCCAATTGGAGAGTGCAATGTGCCAATTTCAACTTGCCTAAGCCTAGCTCAACATAGACATTATATGGCATCAAATTCACACTAGATCCCAAATAAAGTAAGGACATGTGTATGCGATGTCCCCCTATATATCTAGGTATGAGTGGGGCTCCTGGGTCTTTTCTCTTCACGGGAAGTGAATGTTTTACGATGGAGCTCACTTGTTTAGTTAATTTCACCTTCTTGGGTATCCTCCCCATTGACTTCCTCTTCACAATGCATAGGTTTTTTGAGGAACTTGGCATATGATGGAATTTTTTTGATAGCATCCAATAGTGGAATGTTCACCTTCACTTGGCAAACCACCTCAAGAATATCCATATTGTGCTTTTGCCTCCTCTTCATTTTTGGTGGCTCATCTTGTGACGTCCCCGGATTTTGGCTTCTCCAAAATCCGGGGACGTCACAGTTGGTATCAGAGCGTGAACAATAGCTATACCTGACATTTGCTCACCATAAAACATAAAATATTAATCTCACCTTTCACTTTAAACCTTAGAAACTTAGTAAGTTATTTTATAGGAATAAGTTTATGACCTAGCCTCTAGGTTAGAACCTAGATGTTCGAGAACTAGGTTTAAACAAGTGTGAGAAACCCTTTCCATATAGAGCTCATATGTATTGGGTAGCTACACTAGTCTACATCTCGTTCTCACCATTTCACTAGGTTACATGACACTAGACTGTCTACTGTGTGTGGGACACTCGGTTTTGCTGATTTGGTTTTGTTTTCCAATCGGCTCGAGCCTCGAGTGTTTTCTCTGACGTCTTCTTTCTCGGAGAAAAACTATATAATATTTTATTACCTCTATGTAAATATGAAAATGTGTCCCTCACACTGTAGAGTAGTTAGTGTTCATGCAATCTAAGTGAAAGGGAGCGACATCAGTCTAGAATAGAGAGTAGTCTAGATTAGATGTCTAGAGCCTTATCAAGATATATGATACATAGAGTACATGATAGAATGATAGTTGGAATAAGCATGTGGAATCTTATCTAAGTTTGATCTCTGATGGTATACGTTTCCTTATAAAGTTTTAAATTGTATAATTTTTGAATCCAATTTTGTAGAATTTATGAAAAATCTTGACGATGAAAGTACATTCCCTTTTCCTACTTAAGATAAGCTAAGTTAAGATAGAGATGAGTATGCATGAGCCTCAAGCTCTTATACAAGGAGGATATCTAGTGGTAGGATGAGATATGTGGTGAACTCTAGAGAGAGTAAGACCCACAGGGAGAAGGTCATAGGACCTAGCCTCCAATACATGAGATATGTGTAAAAAAAAAAATCCTACACTAGATTACTCTCGAGTGCTGAGTTGAGTCCTTATGCATGATTCAAATCTATATATGAGAATTGGGTAAAATAAAATGATGGGTAGATGACCCATATGATAAAGTCAATCCTTTGGCTGAGTTAGGTCCTAGCTAGAGTGACATAATTTGTTAAACTCATCATTAGTTGCAAGTGAGGTAATATATGAACTCTAGTTATGAGAGTATGATGCTTTGTGCAAAAGATACTCAAAATACATGTTCTCCCTTCTTCTTCTCTTTCTTAATATATGATGATAGAAACCTCACTTGAGCTATATAGATGATTTATATATGAGGAGTCACTCGCATAAGCTTGACCTATTCTATATTTCCCCCTATATCATACATGTAGCACCCAAGATTGAAATCATGATAAATTTGACTTTAAAATATTCTCTTCCCCTTCATATGAAACACGAAAGATATGATGACTAAGACACTAAGTGATGCTACGATTCCTTAAAAAAAAGCTTTCACCTATATAAGGTGGGGTGGGTACACTCTACATGCTTATATATATCCTAAGATGACAACATAGTGTGCTTGCAGACAATGGTGGTCTTAGAACCTAAGAATTGGTCACATCTATGAAGTGGAACTCCTTGATGCCACCTTCAGTATGATACTAGTTGAATTTCGAGGACAAAATTCCTTATAAGGTGGGGTGAATGTGATGACCCTAAATTTTAGGAATTTTCTTCCCAATACATTAATTGAGGACCATGGATGTTGTGTAGATGGTTGAACCCAAATTGAGTGATTGGTTATTCAATGGTTGATTCTTGTCACAATAAAATTCCAATTTATGATCATGACACATATTTTATGTCAATGATGAGGAATATATTTAGTTAATAAAATTGGGTATTTATGTGCTTATATAACCATTCACGATATACATGAATATGAATAGTTCATTAGGAACTCTAGGTTGTATCATGATCACTGTAAGTAGTTGTTTGGTTACAACTTAAATATAATTGATCATTTTATTTGACCATCTACCCCTATATTGATGTTATCGGAGGAAGCAACTAATGGTAAAACATGTGGACCTCCAAATTGGATAAAATGTACTATGGGATATTATTAGCATGCATCTAACCCTCCATGAATAAAGAGGTTCCTATTTGAGGTTATGCAAGTGTGAAGATATTAGATATTTTCTTAAAGGAGTGGCCAATGCAATATAGTTCATGCTACCATTACTTTCGTGGGCAGTGTGGAACCCAAAACCATGCCAGCCGCTGATGAAGGCCGGATAGCTCCCTGGTCATCACTGACCTCCGAAAATGGAGGAGCAGTACCAGATTGGTTTCAAGTTGATCCGATCAAGGCCCTAGGAAATGATTCAATGGCAATTCTCATCTCTTCAACATGCGGCTAAAGCGGAGAGGAGAACAAATCATCACCACGAGTTCCATGAACTTGTTTACCAAGTCATATGCGAGGCCGTTCTAATTGGATGAGTGGATCCTATAATCCTGCAATTACTGAACAACCTTCCACCAAGGCAAACCAGGGAGTTCTAGGTCCCGACTCCCAGCCAAAATCTGTAGAAGAGGATAGTGTATGGTAGAGGAGGTCGTGCTCCATCGTTCTATGCATTGGAGATAGAGTCTAGGAGGGGGAAACCAGGCTGTGATGTCGGTCATCAACAGAAGTTTTGATCTCCCAAATCCTTAGCTAGCGCTCCTCTTCAGCACTTACGCTGGTTGCAGATAATGTGGGGAACTGTTCTCTCCTTATTTTTGCCTATAGATATGCTCCACGATGGCGAGCTCGGGTTTGTCGAGGCTGCTTTCTATCAGATGGATCAGGGGCTCTGGAGGGTAGCTGGGAGCGTCGACAAAACTGGAGGCATATGGAGAACTGACGAGAGGATTCTAGTTCCCCCTTTCCGCAGCATCTCCGCTATCCACCCACACAGGCCGGAGAGGAGGGGATGAAGAAGGGAACCACAAATAGAAGGTAGAGCGGAGGAAATAGAAAAGAGGAAAAGAAAGATCAGACGTAGAGGAAGCAATCCCCATCTTTCCAAACCACCGTGATGGCTTTCTTGGACGATGAGGTTCAATTTACGGACGAAGAGGAGCAAGCTTGATAGGGCTTTTCAGACCTCGCCATCGCAATTAGAGGTTGTGAGTGGGTCCCGGAAGGCCTTGTGATGCTCGACGGCACTTTGGCGTGGAGGTTCAGACCGCAATTGAGGTACACCCCCCTTTTTTGACCCGCCATAGCATCAGCTGGGCGGCGGCGCCTTTGCAGAAGACGAGACCTACAACTGCAGATGGGGGGGGCGAATGGTCGTGGAGGTCATGGAGGAGACCTCGAAGCTGTTGGCGTCGTGAGGAGCTCGCGAGGAAGACTTTGAAGTGGAGGGTTCCTCGCCGTGGTCTGATCCAGCGGCAGCGCTCCCCAGACCAGCTCAGCGACGGCACGATGCCTCGCGCGAGAACTGAGTCCTGCTAGGACTCAGCGAGCGTGTGAGAAAGAAAGGGAGGACCAGGTCCACAACCCTGAACCAAGATTAAACCAAGCTGAACCCGGTTCAAAATCCCTGAACCGGACGGACCCCAGTGAGGCAAGAAGAAGCAGCGCGCGATGGACACATGGCGCCATTCAATTGGTCGGAAAAAGGTATTTTCCTTCAATATTCCCAGATCTTGTATAATTCCTAGTAATTAGCTCCGTTGTCAGAAAAATACAAAAAATATACCAAAATTCCCAGAAAAATGCGTAGAATGTAGTGAAAGCATAATATTTGTTATTTTATGCACCAATCTCAGTTATATCATATAAGTTGTGAAATGCTCGTTTAATGGATAATAAATAGCAAATGATGACATAAAATCATGGAAAAATATCAGTAAGTCTATAATTACATATAGAATGCATATGATCCCATATATGTTCATGATGATACTCAAAAGCATATAATTTGATTAATATGTCTAATTAGGACTAATAACCCTAATAAAATGCAATAAATGCATACATGGTCAATAAATGATGATATTCACAAGGTAAGGTCATATCAGTATATGGAACTTCAGTTTTTCATAATGATGAAGAGAATCCATGTTATATGAATATGAATCTTAATACATGTTATAAAACCCTAATCTGGGTTAATGATGTAACCTAGGGTTATTATGTGCACCAAAAAGAATATGGAACCTAATATTCAGATAATGAATCATAATCTGGAAAATGATATCATTAAGATAATTCTAAGACAAGAATGCAAGTAATGTTGAGAATATCCTAATGAGTTAAGAAAATCCTACAATGGATACGATTAGGGTTAAGATGAGATGTAAGATGATAAGGACCTAATGATAGTATATGATCTTGTCTTAATCAAGTGCTGACCAGTTTACCTAGATGATCATGGTTATGTAAGGAATCTCTGAACTCAGGTACGTGGGTTTATTTAATTATATGACTATGGTTTTCTTGCTTGCAATCATGATATGTATGTATGCTCTCTTCTATTTGCAAATATTGGATGTAGTATTGCTATGTAGTACCCGTTGCTTTGTCACTTGAAAACATAAATTATGAGTAGATGTTTTGTAGTTATTTAAGGTGTTCATTATCCCCCTTACGAGGGAATGGATTAATGTTGGCTAGTACACCTCCCTAGAGCACACGGTGTACGGGGAGTTTCCCTAGAGTACTTGGTACACGGGGATGGGCCCAATATTTATGTTTTGGTACTAGTCCACCTTGATAATGCAATTCATCTAGGAAAATGGCTTAAATTGGAGTATTTCGCTTAATAAAGAAGTGTTTTCTATGATTTTCTTTCCTTCTGCAAATCTTTTTCAAAAATTATGAAAGCCATAAATATATGTATCTTTCTGCCCACGTGCACAACACCTTGTGTGTTGATTTGTTGTTTCACGTATGTTTTAGGTTCAGAGCTAGCTTGGGATAAAAGGCGGGAAGTGAGAAGTTGTCCAGGTTGTACCTATTGTGTTAAGATCCTATTAGCATGCATGTTCATAGACTTGTAAACTTTTATTCAAATTATGTAAATATAAGTTGCACTTTTAATTCATGTTGTAATATAAATTTACATGTTGAATGTTGAGAATGTTATGGTTGTATGTTCATGTATGCATATTATGCTTCCGCATCGCTTTCTGATATGATTGTTTGATGTCTTCGGATTATGGGCTCTCATTCCCAATAGGGTTTGGAGAAGCCAAAATCCGGGGACGTCACACATCTAGTGCTTGAATGAATGGAGGATCATTGGCTTTTGCCTTCTTTACATCAATATGAGGCAGAACTCTAGGGATGGTAGGACTTGTAAATGGAGTTTGAGGTGGAGCACATGGTATCCCAAAATCAACATGATGTGTCACTAAATCATCTTTGGCAATTTCAATCACAGTATCACCACTTGGCTGCCTTTGCTTTACTTTGTCAACCTTTCTTTGACTTGTAGTCTGCCCAACATATTTCCCACTCCTTAGAACTGTCATAACACTTCCTTTCTCATAGTGGAGATGTGAAGCTAGTTGTGGTTGTGGAGGAGGTAGAGGTGACACTTGGTGTTGAAATTGAAGTGGAGGAGGGAATTGAGGTTGAAAGGTGAATTGTTGGGAAAATGATGGTGATGGAGGGGGAGGTGGAGTATAAGGCTTGGGATCATCTTGGAAATAGTAGATGGGATGCACTTGCATGGGAGGCAGACTATAGAAAACTTGACAAGAGGGCATTGGTCCACTTGCTTCATGGTAGCTCATGATGGGTTTTGAAGACAACTTTTCTTCTTGGAGAGAAATTATGGAAGATATCATCTCTATCCTCTCATCTAGCCTTGCAACATCTTTTTAAACATCATCAAATATTTTCAATCTAGAGAGAATCTCTTCCTCAAACCTTGAGCTATATTTTGGACTTTGTGGCTCTTGATAGCTATAGGAATGAGGTGTCTTCTTTTCTTCACCATAGAACTCAATAAAATTGACCGAGTGGAAAGGAACATGTGTCACCTGGTTCTTCATGAATCTCACCATGTCACCAAGATTCTTCATTACTTGCGGGCTTGAGTCATTATGAGTAGGAGGTGTCACACCAAAGGCATATCCTCCGTCATTCATCATGCTAGAAGCTCGAATTCTTGATCCTTTAGCCAGTTGCTCAAACAAAGGCCATATCTCCTAGGTGGCCTAGCCATGAAAACTCCTCTACAAGAAGAGTCTACTGTATCTTTGTCCTTTAGAGACAAACCGGAGTAGAATGGTTGAACTAGCTGCCACAAAGGGATCTCATGATGTGGGTACTCTCTCAAAATCTTCTTAAATCTCTCCCATGCACGGTGGAACTTCTCATTGCTCATTTAACTAAAACTTGTCATGGCACGCCGCATTTTAGTTAACCTTTCTATCGAGTAGAATTGTCTCAAGAAGGCATTCTTCATTGTTTCCCAACTCATGATGTCTCTTCTTGAGTCATACCAATCTTTAGCTCTATCTTTGAGGGAGAATGAGAACAAGGTCAACCTGATTGTATCATCACTAGCCATCAGTGTCCTGAAGGTGGAGCATACTTCAAGAAAGGATTCCAAGTGCTTGTAGGGGTTCTCACTCTCTGAGTCATAGAAGATGGGTAGGATCCCAAGAAGACCTGGAGGGATTGAGAATTGCTCCCATGGCATTTGATCAACCTTTCTAACAATTGGTGATTTATAGTTGCTAGTCATAAAGTAGTCTTGAAGCGGCTTGTGGGGTGCATTTTGGCCTTCCATCTTGTCTTCTCCCCAATGGCTTGTGATGTGCACAAAGTACAACCAAACAAAAGAGAACAAGTTAGCAAACCAATATGCACAAAGAATGCAAAGAATAATGAATAAAGAATAGCAATGACGAGGGCAGTAGGAAAAGTCAAAGCAAAACTAACTAGCTAGGCCGAGTGCCTTTGCCACGATTGTGGTGAAGAGTATGTGACACGGACATTCTTGGTAGCATGACCGTGGTGGGTAGGTCGAGCCACGATCGTAGTGTCCTTGGAGGCCATTTTGTCTTCAATTCGCCACGGTCATGGCGGATGGCCACGACCGTGGCCATTTAGGTGTAAAGTGGCCGAAGTTATTGTGATCTTGGGCCAACTTGAGCAATTAATTCCCACAGTCATGGTGGGAGGCCATGTCCATGATGTCTTTAGTTGGCCATGACCGTGCTGATAGCCACAACTATGGTACTTTCAGTGCAAAAGTACTAACGTCCCTATGATTCTTGGCTTTAATTCCCACGACCGTGGTGGATGTCCACAGTCGTGCTGGGCTTCTTGCTGTTGATTTTGAACTTGGAAAATCTTCAATTTGTCTCTTCTTGGTTTGGGTTGATTCTTATGCATCCATGGATAGCTTGGGGAAGATTGGGAGATGCTCCTTGAGCTCAAGGACCCAAAGGACTCCTTCATCTCCTTCCTCACATCAAAAGATGCATAGGTGCCCTGAAACATATACAAGAGGATACATAAGCATATTTGACTTTGAATTCCAAATTAGGGGAATATGATTGCAATCTAACATGTTTGGATGTACATAAAGTGCAATATGACATAAGATGAAGCCCTAAAATTGGGCTACATCAAGGGTTTGTGGAAAAACTTCTTTCTCTAGGTTTAAGTGCAATTTGACTTTTAAATGAGCTTTTTTACAAGTCTTTCTTTAGTAAATTGCCCAAATGAATTATGGATGAATAAAATATTTAAATCTAATTTTAGATAGAATCCATTTACCTTTTATATTTCTTCAAAAACCAATGATATTATTTTGAGAGAAAATAATTGGTTCAATTATATATCCTTTTGACAAAGAAAGAGAAAAGAGAAGATTTGTATGTAAGAAGCTGGACCAATAGGGGAGTGACTCACTTACTTTGAGGAAATATAGAAAACCATCCAATGTCGAACATGATAATAATTTTTAGAAAAGGATGATTCAACTAAAATCCAAGTATGTACTCTATCATCCATAAAAATTATAGCAATAGAAGATAAAATATATAACTATTACTATATTTATATCTAACATTGTTCCTCATCACAGAGGGTGTACATAAAAGGAAACTATAAGAATCATGCCACAGAGGATAAATCAACCACTTCAATCTACCTCCCAAGAAAGATCAACTATATCTGGATCAATCCTAGTTAACTTTTTTCCACACCTCCTTTCTCTCCACCTAGGGTTGGAAAGCATGCCCCAGAAGAGAAGATAAAGTGGATGTTTTCAGCTAAAAGTCAGCATGTACATATAAATAGTGATTTAACAACATTAGAAAATTGAGATAAAAAATAACATAACAAGGCTTCCCAAATAAAAGAGAGAAAGAATCATCTAAATTGGATATCAAAAGAAATCTTCATATAGTATAACAAAAAAGATTATATGAAGAAACAATAAAGCTTACAATTAACAATTCTTGCCTTTTGATATCAAATTAGATACCAACAAATAAGTTTTGTATGCATATTAAGTATTAGACTACAACCATCTAAAAGTAGGGTCGGAATACTTCCACATCTTGTACCTAGGAAGGAGGTGAGAGCACCCAAAGTCCTCTATATAATGACACACACACACACTATATATATATATATATATATATATATATATTTAGAGAGAGAAAGAGATATCAGGTGAGAGAATCAGGGGCTTAGGTGAGCTGAGAGAACTAAAATCCCATTTATAGGAAAAGTTGTACAATGGGATCGAAACCCATAATGTGCTACTACTAATCGATAGTATTAGTCCCAACAATCAAATATGTATATAATAGAGAGGCAAGATAAGTCTAGGCCAAGAAATTCATCAAATTAGGTTTCCGTTATCAAATGGAATGATAAGATGAAATAATACAATAAGGGTTGTAAATTGAATAAAAATCAACAAAATTAAAGTAAAAGAGATTCAATTTGCATTCTCAATAGTATATAAGATAAGTTTTAGTGAATTGGATCCAACTGGGTTTGATAGAGCAATATGCCATAATATATTCAAAGAGATAAAATAAACAATTTTCCAATATGACTCATAAAGAAAATCTACATACCACAAAGAGATAAAAGTAACAATCATTGTTCAATATGACTCATAAATATAAGAAATATACCACCAAGTGAGAAAATTAACAATCATTATCTAATATGACTCATAAAGATAAGCAACATACCTCAAGACATGCATCAAAACCCTAACCCAAACCAAGGTCAAAAGCTACCTATTAAGAATTTAGATGGATTAGGGTTTAGGTTCCTATATATAGATGCCTAAAAACGATCCTTTTTGTCTTTACTAATTTAGGTTAAGGAAATTATATGTTTAGATAGACTACATCTTCATGATTTCAAAAATATCTATTTATTGACTTTTAACATTTGAATTATTAGATATGAATTTTACAAATTAGGGATAATTATATAAAATCCATAAAAATCACATATTTAATATATTAGAGTTAGACCACAAGACTATTCCAAATGGTAGGACTTAATTTTTTAATTCTGAATCATGCCTTACTTTATTTGTCTAACCTATACATTAATTGTTACAAATTTTCTATAATAATATCATTTCCTATATTTATAAAATAAAATTGATCAGACAATTCCCACAATACCACTGTATCACCAGCCAAGACTTTAGCCGCTTGACATGGTAGACTTGGGAAACGAGTTCTTAAATCAACCGACGACATTATATCATATTAGAGACAAAAGTACTTGAATGCCCATGAAAGCGTGACAGTAAATAACTAAAGATTGGGGCAAATCAGAAACTCTTTGCACCGATTGATCATATTGGAAATTTTAGGTAAATCTATTTACAACCCTACTAAGAGGGACAAAAAGTACAAGCTATAAATAGCTTATAGATACAAACAAAATTCTATACAATGAAATGTAAAGAGCAAACTAACTAGCATACATGGAATGGGATTAGGCTAAGTACCAATTCCTACATACAATGTGAGAAAGGCTTGCTAGTTTCTTCTTATGAATGTTATAAAGTAGTCTCAGGTCATTTTCAATTTTGTTGAAAACCACCACAGAGTCAATTTCCTGAGCTCCATGCTTTCTATTATTGAGTTCTTGCCAAACAGAATGAAATTAATTTCCCATAAATCCATGATGTGATTGGAATAGCCTTTCCTACTATCTTAAGTCAAGCAATTGAATAGAGAAGAAGACTTCCTGATGTTGAGCTTCAGTTGTGCTCGACTCCAAAGATATTTCCAATATGGGCAATCACCAAATAGATGACTGGTGGACTCCTCATTGTTTTTGCAGAGATAATGTAGGTTCTTAACATTCAGATACTAACTTTTAATCTTATCCATGGTGGGTAATGTATTTTTCATTTCTTTGAATGTCGTGAGGCTCCACCTTGGTTGATGCAGTTTACCCCAAATACTCTTGGATGAACTATCAACCTCTTGCTTTTTCCTACATAGCTCCCATAAAGCTTTATCATCTGTGTTATAGAAATTTGTCCAGATCTTTGTCATTATTCTCCATGTAGTAGAGGAACGCCATGACTGATTTGCATTGAGGTTCATTCCATATCTTCTTCGCATCCAAATGATCCACGTGCTATCAATGAACAATAATTTTTTGATTCTCTTCATAGTGTGGAAGTCAGCTAGATCAGACAGATTCTTCAAGTAGAGACCACCTTCATCTCTTGGATAATCAAGCTTAGTCCAACTAGAAGCATGGACTGAATTTCCCTAAATGAAGTCACACATAATTATTTTCATATAGTGTAAAGCATCATAAGACATATCACCTTGTCTGAGCTAGAATTTTATCAGTCCAATACCATAATGATTGATGAGAATCAGGCATCCAACCATTGAAATATTAGTACTTGTCAATCTTCCTATCATGTCCTTGATCTTGTCAAGGCATTCATGAAAATGCTTACGTCTTAGATTTCCCCCAGCTAAGGGAAATCCAAGATACTTGGTCGGCCATTCCCCTCTATGAATACCAATAGCAGTTACTAACCTTTCTTTATTCCGGCATGACTTAGAAAGGAATATGTTGGCATTTTTAGATTGTGCTTCATACCCAAAACCTTCCCAAACTCCAAGAGAAGGTTTTTCAAGTTCTTTAAGATTTTCCTTCTTCCTTTAATGAAGAGTAGTACATCATCAGCAAATAGTAGATGTCTCAGAACTTTTGTGCATCTGATGGAGAATGTCCTTATATGACCCTAGTTATTTTCATTTTCAATTCTTTTGCTAAGTCCTTACATAGATATGGTGAAGAGTAGAGGTGATAAGGGGTCACCCTGGTGGAGGCCATTTGAGTTTTTAAAAAAGTTGATTGAACTACCATTAAGCAATAGGGAGAAAGATGAAGTTTCAACACATTGCTTAACCATGGAAATCCAACGATTACAAAAACTCATTTCTCCAAGTGACTTCCAGAGATAAGGCCAACTAATAGAATCAAAGGATTTAGTTATGTCCAACATCAAACAAGTTGAAGGTGATCTATGCTTACGACTGAAGTTTAGAGTGAATTTTGTAGTAAGAATTGAGCAATCCTCAATGTTTCTTCCATTAATGAATGCACCTTGATGTATGGAAATAAGTTTAGGAAGAATAAGGGACAACCTTTTGGTGATGATCTTGGTTATAATTTTTTTTTCGAGACTAGAGATTTAGGTATTATTCATCCTGCTCTCTAGCGCAGGCCAAAACATATCTAGCCATACATTGATAGTTTCCTGTAGCCAAGTAGGTTTATTCAAATTAAAAGAACAAAATAGAGAAGTATGTAGAGTGTGTTTGGCAATGCAATCAGTCACTGTGTTCAAGTTTCGCGACATATGGAGCACAAGGACTTGATTTCTTTATGACTTGAAAGTTTGAAATTGCCTCCAGTAGGGCTGGAGTTTGAGCAAGGTACTACATGGAGAGTGCATCTGAAGGTGTGACCGTGCCTAGAATACATTGTCCCCTATTGTTACTGACATGGATCCCAATACCTATGTTGCATGTGTTGCTGTTGAAGGATGCATCCACAAATAGAATGGCTTCATAATCAACAGGTTTGTAGAACACCTAGGTGCCCGATTCTATCTCTCTTTTCTTTAGGTGGAAGGAAAAAAATGGAGGTTGTTCTTTCCTTGATGAAGGTAATACAAGAGTGTATTGTAGGCCAAATATTATTATGCATTTTGTCATTGTAGACACACCATATGTTCCAACATGCAATGATGAGAAAAGTGTGTTCATGGGATGAGGCACAAAAGAGGATGATATCTTTAATCTAGGCTTCCTCATCAAAGGTGAAGAAGTTACTTACTACCTTCAGACCAGACCATATGGGTCAGACATGAGCACAATCACGAAGGCAATAAATTAAGGTTTTTGGGGCATTGCATAGTTGACACAATGCATCGACATCAATGTGGTAGTGTTGTTTCTCAACGTTAGTAAGGAGTGCTCGATGCTAAAGAAGCTAGGAGAGGATACACAAGCATTTTGGTAGCTACAATTGCCAGATTTGATTCCATTCACTGGGGGTAGGTAGGTCCTTTTCGGTGCATAACATTGCATAAGAATATTTCACAGTGAACTCCCCATCACTCTCGTGGGGCCATGACCAAGTATCCTCACCAGCATTGTCAACTGGTGGTGGAATGAACTGAATTTTATGCCAGGCACTGGGAGGAAGGAAGGAGTGGATGAAGGAAGAATCCCATTCTCCATCGTCTATTCACATTGAGTTAACAGTAAGGTCAGAGATATCCGATGGAATGTTCCAGTGAGGATCAAGGTCCAGGATAGAATTTCCTAGAATCCATCTATACCTCCATACGTTAATACTATTGCCCGAGTTTATAGTCTTGTGGATGGTTGTCATGAGGCTAGGCATATGATGTTTGACAAAAGCCCAGGCCAAAGAGCAAAGCTTATTCTTTATTCTGCCTTGATTCATGTACTTTTCATGCATCACCTTAACCCAAGGGATTGAGTGGTTGTTGAGAAAACCAGACATTCTTTAGCATCAAAAAAATGTTCTGATCGTGAGCGTATTTAATCCCAAGCTCACCTACCTCCTTTGGGGATGCAATCTTCTTCCAGGATATGAGTGAGAGCTTGTGTTGGTCCCTCCCGCCAGACTAGATGAAGTTCTTCACGTGCTTGTTGATGTCATCAACGGATTATGTGGCATAAGATGGAATGGACTGTAATATTGACTTAGCGAGGGTAATCCTTCCTACGAGAGAGAGGTATTTGGCCGACCAGCTAGTCATCTGCTCCTTGATAGTTGTTGTAATTTGTTGATGAGTGGACTTGTTAGTTCTATGGTGGATGATTGGTACACCCAGGTAGCGTCCCAAGTCATTAGCTTTCTCAATGCCTATACGCCTACAAAATGCCCTTTTTTAGCCCGTGAGGTATTGGCAGAGAAGAAACAATGGGATTTTAGGCTTGGAAATGATTTTCCCAGAGGCTGCAGCAAACTCATCGAGGATTCCCAGAATAAGATCCACATGGGTAGTATTGGCTTCTTCCATGAGTAGTATGTCATCTGCAAAGAATACATGCGATAGAGGCATGCCAAGATTCACAAGGATAATAGGCTTCCATACATTGTTGAAAACTACGCGGTTGATGGCCTACGCAAGTCTTTCCATATGTAGAACAAACCGATATGGGCTGACAGGATCACCTTGGCGCACAACTTGTGTGGACTTGAAGGGAAGGAATGGGGTACCTTCCCAAAGAGTGGAGGTTTCACCGCTGGACACAATTTGCATAATCAACTTGATTGTGATGTCAGGAAGGCCTAGCTTGATTAACGTAACATGAATGAAAGGCCACCACATACTATCAAATGGTTTGGATAGATCAAGCTTGATACTAACCCATTTCTTGCATCTAATTTTATATCTCATAGAATGTATGACTTCTTGAACCAGTAGGATGTTGTCAATGATCCTATGGCCTGGGATGAAGCTGGATTGTGTCTCAATGACCCATTATTTGATATACGGCTTGAGGCATTCAACTAGAATTTTGGATATTAATTTGAAGCTGCAATTGTTCAGGGAAATTGGTCTCAAATCAGAGCAGCGTTGTGACTATTTCATCTTTGGGATGAGTACCATGTACAAGTTGGTGAGATTTTGGTTGATGACACTTGTATTGAAGAATGCTTATACCGTGAGAATGATAGAGTTACCAACCTTACTCCAATGTATTTGTAGGAATACATTGTAAACACCATCAGGCCTAAGGGCTTTTGATGGTGACATTAAGAAGATTGTGCTTTTGATTTTGTTGGGGATGGGCATGCGAGCAAGGAAGTTCAAAGCATGAGGAGAGATACGATGAAAGTGGTCTATGTAGCTGCTAGCACATACTGGATGAGGTAGCTACGATCCATCAGAATCCATGAGGTGGAGAAAAAAGTTATGTATGAGGTGTTTAAGGGATGCAGGGTCATCGACCCACTCATCTCGTTCATCACGGACCCTACTAATCTTCGTGTAGTACCTTCTTGACTTAATATAAGACTAAAAGAACTTGGTATTGCATCACCAGATTGGATCCAATGTATATAAGCATTTTGTTTCCAGTCTAACTCTTCGCGGAGGAGGATTTGATTATATTGTTCTTGCAACGAGATAGAAAGTAATTCGTTAACGGGACTGGGGCACGTTGCGTTGGTTACCTGACAACGATCGAGCCGAGCAAGGATGTGGGATTTTTCCTTATTCTTGGCACACATATTGGAGCATTCATATTTAGCAGTGGAACTTTGGAAGAGAGGAAGGACATCGATGAAGGGCACACTAGTGTCCCAATGTGGCATAAGCTCCATGCAGAATGCCGAGTTTAATGCCCAACTAGCTTTGGTTTTGAAGACTGGCCATTTAGCATTTTGGACACTAGAACTAGAGATGAGGATCAGATTATGGTGTGAATATATTAAAGATAGAACTATATATTTGTAGCCTCCATCGACAGAAAGCCAATCATCGTTAGTAATGACTATGTCAAGTTTCTCTAGAAGTTGTAATATCTTGAAAGTGTAGAAGTGGCCATGCATATAGACTTCATCTAGACCAGTATCAATGAGTAACTTCTTGAATAACAAACTATTGCAATGATCAAAATTCTTGCCACCTTTCTTCTCAGTAATGTCAAGCATGGTATTAAAGTCACCTACTGCCTCCCACATACAATTAATGGTGGTGGCAAATTCTAGAAGCCTCTGCCACAACAAGCATCGTTTGATGGGGGTGGGGACTTCCACAGATGAAAGTAATGTGCCAAGCTCCATTCATCACAGAGTGAATGAATTGGTGGTGGTTATATAAGATTTTAATGGAGCAGAGTCCATCATCCCATAGTATCTAGATACCCCCTGAGAAACTGAGGGCTTCAACTCTATGGGAAGAGGGGTAACCAATCTTCTTGATTATGTTATCAACTTTCTGACCACTGCACCTAGTTTCAAGTAGCACCATGACATGTAGCTTATAGGTAAACTTGTATTCTTTTAGCAAACATATTTTGTCCTTAGAGAATGCTCCTTGGACGTTCCAACACATAATGTTAACCATATTGTACAGAGTGATGAGGTGGGAGGGTAGGCTAGCTAATGGATGGCCTCGCAAAGCCCCAGTGTTGGGTTTCCGCCTTCCTCATCCTCAATAACAGGAGTGTCATTACCGATCAAATCTTCCATAGCATCATTTGCTTCATCGAACATTAATTGTTTCTTTGACTGATTAATGTTGAAGTTACCAACCAACTGTGCTAACTTTCCTTTCTTCCTTTCCGTACCTGGGCTGATCATCATGTTCTGGTAGATGATCTTCCTATTGCATAGGATGACTCCACTACCTGTCCCATGGTTCCCCTAATGAAAGCCATCAGGGGGGATTACAATTAGCTTGTGTTGAGGCATTCTTAAAGCGGAAGGTTTCACCATCATTTGGGAATACGTTCCTACCCTCTGAGACATGGTTGTCAAAGAATGTCACCACAGAGGTAGTTGTTGTGCTGTTGGACTGCACCTTACCACCTTGGGTTGTGCTACCCTTCTTGTTTTTCCTACTAATCAGTGTCTCCCACTTAGGCTCCTTTTATACCTTTTGTTTTCCATTGATGATACCTACAAGGTCAATCACGTCAGAGGTGGTAGCAGCCTCAATTGACTTTTGTCCGCTGGTGTTCCCTAAAAGAGCCTTAGCAGAGTGTTGGTTGTCCTTCTTTGGTGTTGCACGCCTAGTTGGCTTAGGGGCATGAATTGCTTGGGTATAAGATATGGGGGCACTTCCATTCCCGAGTTCGACGTCGAGGGCTCAGGTGGAATGAAAGGCTTCACAAAGGAACATTCAGTGTCGACATGTCCCAAGAGTCCGCACCACATGCATACTACAAGGAGGTTCTCATACTCAATCCTGTAATGTTCTCCATTCAAGAAGATGGCTAGAAGCAATGGTTGGGTGGTGTCCACTTCTACTGCCAGGCGGGAAAACTTGCTTCAATTTTGCCTCAGTTACCCGTTGTTGTAGTGGTGTTGATCTTAATAGTCTTGCTGACCAGATCTGCAATACTTGTTAGGAGTTGGTTTTAATAGAGGAAGACTGGTAGATCGACCACTCTATGGCAGACCACTATTTTACATGGGATCGAGTTAGAGGGTTGAAAGTTTGGTGACCATGATTGCACGAAGAGGTAATTCCCAAAGATTACCCAGGGGCCTCCAGTCATGGCCTTGACGAAGTCTACATGGTTTCCAAGCTGAATGATATAGTAACCTTTCTCTAGGTCGATGGATCTGAATAAATATGATGGTGACCAGAGAATTGAGAGCCTGTTCACAAGGGTTTGGAACCCTATGGTGCCGCCAAGCAACTTGACGATGACCACATGCTTCCACGATTCAAGTAATAGTGGGAGGGATGTCGGGTTGATCATGATGGCCGGTAGTTAGCCACTTCTATCGAAGGCTATGTACTCTGTCTTAAAGTTATCCAGGGATACCACAATAACTAGGTTAGACACCTTTCATCCCGTCTTTGCGTCTCTGTAGCTTCTAGCATATGGTCGATAAGCAGCCTCATCAGTGGTTGAATCGACCACGTCTATCTCAAAGGCAGGGCCATCATGTGGATCTACCATGGACGAGGCCATGCTCGGACTCCTTCCACCTCTTCCTCCTCCATGACCTAGAGGAGGGTCCATCGCGCTATGATTGGGATCAATCTTGGTTATGATTTTATATAACATTAAATAATAGGAAATAGGTCAGAAATTAGCTGGTGAAGCCACCATTTCTTTCTTGGGAATGAGTGCAAGAAATACATGGTTAACTTGATGTACCATGTTACCTCCTTGGAAGAACCATTGGACAACATCAGTAAGATCTTCTTTAAGTGGATTCTAGTTCTCTCTATAGAAAAACCCATTGAAACCATCGGGTCCAGAGCTTTTGTGAGCTCCAATCGACCAAGTAGCTTCTTTGATTTCTTGCATATCTGGAGTCTTCAAAAAAGCATCATTCTGCTCATCGATGATATCAATCCACTCACATTCATGTATTGGATGATCAGTTGAAGGTTGATTATAGAGTCCTTCAAAGAAATCTAGTGTTTCAGAAGCAATGCTCTTTTCATCATTCAAGCTATTACCTGCAACATCAAAAAGCTCAATTATGGTATTAATGGCATCACACCTTTTAATAGTAGTGTGGAATATCTTGCTATTTCTATCACCATTAGCTATCCACTCCAATCTACTGTGCTGCCTATAAAATTTCTCTTCAGTTTTGGAGAGAGTTTCCAATCTATCAAAAGTGGTCTTCTCAGCTTTGATAAGATCATCATCTAATCGTTTCCTTCTAAGTGGAGAAGCAATGTCATCCATTTCCATCCTTTCACTACTGATTAAGTTTTTTAGATTAACAAATTCCTCTGACCACTTCTTGAGCTCAGTTTTAATAAATTTAAGCTTTCATGTGAATCTGAAGAGAAGATTTCCTTTGCTTTGTGTGTTCCAGACTTTGGCAATAAGTTCTTTGCAACCAGACCACTCCATCCAAAAGTTTAGGAATCAAAAATGCCTTTTCTATCATCATCATTTCTTTGAGGTTGACATTAATGGCTGAATGATCCGAGAACTCACATTTTTTTAATTTCATTTTGGATCCAGGAAACTTTCTTAGCCAAATGTCACTAACTAATGCTTGGTTAAGCTTACAAACAATCCTTTTAGTAATCCCTTTCTTATTGTGCCATGTGAAAATATCATTCATGATAGATGGCAGTTATTAAAATCACCTATCACTAGCCAAGGATTAGTGATTGAGTGATGAATCCAAATTCATCACAATTTTCAGTCGCCATTTTGGGCCAAATTCGACTTAATACATTCGATTTCATCTCCTTAAATCTTACAATGTGTAATTTTGCTTGGTTGATCAGATTATCAAGTTATTAACTAGTTTTATAAGAATTTCATGTGATCATGTACAACCAGCACATTCGATCCTGAGTATGCGATTTCAGCCAATCGGTTTGCTCTAACGATCCTGTGCATTCGGTCTCGACCAAACGGTTTTGGGTCCATTCGGTTTGCATCCACATAGTTTGTTCTTCTTTCTCCAAACGGTTTCACCTATACGATCCTCCTCACGACTAGAAAATGGTCTTGAGACCGCATGGGCTGCAAATGGTCTTGAGACCGCGCATGCCCAAACGGTCCTCAAACCGTGAGAAGCAAACTGTCTCCAAATCGCTTGGGAAATCAACCCACAAAACTGATTGGAACTCACTAGTCTTCAATATCGTTTTGACACTAAAACCCTGGCGCTCAGTCCTCAAGACCATTAGGCCAGCTAAGGGTACAAGACCGATCAGAGGTAGCAAACCGCGAGCAACTGAGACCGTTTGGAAGTGAAGATCATATGGAATAGAGATCGTTTGAAGGCCAAGACTATTTGGATGGAACGCGAGATCATTTGGATGACGAAGATCGTTTGGAAGTGAAGACTGGTTGGAATAGAGATCATTTGAAAGCCAAGACCGTTTGGATGGAACATGAGATTGTTTGAACGACGAAGACTGTTTGGAAGTGAAGACCAGTTGGAATAGAGATCGTTTGAAAGCCAAGACCGTTTGGATGGAATGTGAGATCGTTTGGATGATGAAGACCGTTTGGAAGTGAATACCGGCTGGAATAGAGATCATTTGGATGGAACACCGAGACCGGTTGGGCGCAATAAAAATTGCCCAAGACCGTTTGGGTGCATGCCAAAACCGTTAGAAGCCAGGACCGGTTGAAGCAGCGTTAAAACAAGACCGTGACGAGAGTCCTCAAACTGTTAAGATGAAGACCGGTTGGAGGCATTTAACTCCAAACCGTTTAAACTCAAAACCGTGTGAAGTGAACTCACATCCAAACCATTCAAGAATTGACCCAAGCCTATAAATAGGACCAATAGGGTCCTCATTTGGGGTATCAGACCCAGGACGCCAACATGATGCCTGAACATAGGTTCAATCCCGATCATCCACACCATTGCCACTTCACCTACTTCTCCTGCTGTGAGCAAGGAGGTCAAGACGTGAAAGAAGGTGGAGAAGAAGATCTTCCCAGTCTGCCTTGGTGGTTCTTCCTCCTCATCCAGATCTACTCTGACACGACGTAGAAGACCACATCATCTTCACCGAGCTATGACTATCTTCTGCATCATGCGCATGGTGGAACCTTCCCTCTCTCTTGTTCTTCTTATTTCTCTCACCATGAGCAAGTAGTTTCGTTTCACTGGGGTGCAGGGACTGGCCCCTCTTCCCATGCAAGTATGTTCTCTTGTTAAACATTCCATGGAAATGTATATAATTTTTCATTTCATTGTTAATCGTTAATGTTTGTGGACTGATTACCTGCTTGCTTTTATCTTGTTCTTCCCTATGTTGTGAGAATTTCTATATGTAGGGTAGAATGTCGATAAATGAGGTTGACTCCAAAACTAGAAATAGAATGGGATTCCTTGAGGTTGTAAGTGTATGATCCGTTAGGGGATGAGCCATCTAGCCTACGATGACACTTCTGTGGCCTAAACATCCCTCAGGGAGGGCCACAACTTCAGTTGGATATCTGTATCGTCGTTGTTAATCGTCGATGTTTGCTTGTAGATTAATCACTTGCTTGCTTATCGATTAACACGGTTGACTCCCTGACTAGAAATAGAAAGGGATTCCTTGGGGTTAAAAGTGTATGATATGTGCGGGGACGAGCCATCTAACCCACGGTGACACTTCTGTGTGCCTAAACATCCCTCAGGGAGGGCCACAACTTCAGTTGGAAATATATATCTTCAGAACCATAAGTGCATGATCCGGATGGCGACGAGACATATGATGCCTAAGGTGATGCTTACGTGAAGCTAAACATCCCTCAGGGAGCACTACGACAGAAACAACGTTCAGTGTCGCTTTTCTGGGCATCGGTTATTTAGGAAAACTGACGCCTATAATTTTAGACGTCAGTTATTTATGCAAACCGAAGTCTATATTCGAAGACCAACCAGACACGGGTACCGCTTTGTATTCAGCGTCGGCTGGTTATAATAGACCGACGCCTAAAATCTCCCACAAAATCCAATTTTCGAGCGAAAACATTTTAGGTTACCTACAACGTCGGTCTTTTAACAATTCACCGACGCCTATTTAAAATGAAAATTTACACGAAAAGTCCCACTTTCAGTGTCGGTTATCCTTCGATAACCGACGCTGATAATGGTTCCCACCAAATAATTTAGGGTAAAGGTTGTCTAGTTGGGCGTCAGTGTTTTACTATCAACCGACGCTAAATCATAATAGGCATCAGTTTTATAGATAACCGATGCCGTTGACCAACTTAATAATCCCGATCACCCGGATCTTCCCCCTTTCTTCCTGTTTCATCACGATATTGCTGTGCTACTACCGCCGCTCTCCTGAAATCGCCCGATGACCCCGCTGCTGCTCGTTGCCACTACTACTGGTGCTTCTCCGCTCGCCGCCGCCACTGCTGCTGGTGCACCTCTACTCCCTGCTGCCACTGCCGCTGCTGCTCTGCTCTGCTCTACTCATTCCCGGCGCCACTGCTGCTGGTTCACCGCCCGCCGCTCTGCTCTCTCTTCGTCTGCCGCCACTGCTGCCGCCGCTCACCGCCGTGCTTTCCACGCTAGCTCCAGGTAGCGCTACCTCTTTGCTTCCTTCTCCCTAGCTATTTAACAACATGAAAGCACGACCATGGCTGTGTTGGCCTACCACGACCGTACTGGACAGCATGGCCGTGGTAGGGCAACACAGCCACGACCGTTACCAAGGCCGTGCTGTCCAGCACGGCCGTGGTAGGCCAACACAGCCACGACCGTGCTTGCTGTTGGTAAGGATATGAACAAATTTTTATGTAATGCTTTATGTAAATCCTAGGATATGAACAAATTTTTTGCTTGCATATATTTGTGCTTCTAATCCTAATGTTTGACTTAATTCAGTAAATTTTGATGCATATTGAAATAAGATTTAAACTTGTCAATTCTAGCATCCTAATTTGATTTGATTAAACCTAACATTGATGAAACACTAACATCAGTTGTGATGAAACCCTAACATTAATTGTGATGAAACCCTAACATGTACATATCTATTATTGTGTTTGTTGACCTAGAAACCCGTCTAAGATTTACTCATTAGGAGTAAATCTTGGATAGTCCTCAGTTTGGGACTGTTCTTGAACACCTAATCCCACTTAGGATGTAAGTGTATAATGTGTATTGGGTTTTCGAGAAAATTTCGGTAGCATTTCCCCGTTTGTTCTCTAAGTACATATGTACTTAGAGAACAGCGGGGAAATGCTGTCGAAATTTTCTTGAAAACCCAATACACATTATACACTTACTAGTGAGATTAGGTGTTCAAGGATGGGATAGGTGGTACACATTTATTATATATAAGAATGACATCACATGTGTTTGTTGGCCTAGAAACCCGTCCAAGATTTACTCATTAGGAGTAAATCTTGGATAATCCCCAGTTTGGGACTGTTCTTGAACACCTAATCTCACTTAGGATGTAAGTGTATAATGTGTATTGGGTTTTTGAGAAAATTTCAGTAGCATTTCCCCGTTTGTTCTCTAAGTACATATGTACTTAGAGAACAACGGGGAAATGCTGCCGAAATTTTCTTGAAAACCCAATACACATTATACACTTACTAGTGAGATTAGGTGTTCAAGGATGGGATAGGTGGTACACATTTATTATATATAAGAATGACATCACATGTGTTTGTTGGCCTAGAAAGTGAACAATCATTGTTCTTTATATTACTTGTACATTGGTATAAATTAGAATGAACAATCACTAAATTATATACTGTTTGTATGGAGTCCGGCTTCATTGTAGATAATAGGAGTAAATCTTGGATAGGATGTAAGTGTATACCCTAATCTTGTCCTAATATATACTTGTTTTCTCTTTGATCATAGAATGGATAGATCATGGTTGTCTATTCGCAATCGCTCCACCCCAGAGTTTATATCTGGTCTTGATCGGTTTATTAGATTTGCCGAGGAACATAGGAAAAAACCTACAGATAGGTTCTACTGTCCATGTAGGCATTGCGGTAACAATTTGAAAGTCAACACTGGTGAGGAAATCAAAAGTCATGTCATGTGCAACGGGATTGTACAAGGCTATACAGAATGGCACTGGCATGGAGAGATTTCAAAATCGAAACCAGTAGATGTCGATAGCAGTGCTTGGGTGGAAGAAGAAATGTCCTCCGATGACGTAGATGTGAACAAACCAGTTCCAGTAGACATCGTTGATGCGATGCTGGATAGTTGTAGGGTAGAGCACACCGATCCACCTCCTATCTTTAGAAACATTGTGCATGATGCTGAGATACCGTTATACACAGGTTGTGCTAAGTTTATGAAGCTTAGCACTGTGTTGAGATTGTATAAGTTGAAAGCTAACAATAGATGGAGCGATAAAAGCTTCACTGAATTGTTGACTTTGTTGAAAGAAATGCTTCCTGAAGGAAACGAGCTGCCAATCTCAACATACCGGGTAAAGAAAATGTTGTGCCCAATGGGAATGGAGGCCAAGAAGATACACGCATGCCTGAATGATTGTGTATTATTTCAAAGGACTATGTAGATTTGAAAGATTGTCCAAAATGTGGTGCGTCACGGTATAAATTGACGACTTCGGGGGAGTCCAAAGGAGT
Organism: Alisma plantago-aquatica; assembly: GCA_963693085.1. Taxonomy (NCBI): domain Eukaryota; kingdom Viridiplantae; phylum Streptophyta; class Magnoliopsida; order Alismatales; family Alismataceae; genus Alisma; species Alisma plantago-aquatica. The sequence goes on from OY856411.1 coordinate 242,367,325, forward strand.
TATAGTGGATGAATTGGGTTTCACTTTGGTGAACTTTGAAAAGATTGGCGAGAAGGGTGAACCATTCATATTGGCATCACAGGAGAAACAAATATTCTATATCGATGATCCTGCAAATGATAAATGGTCGGTTGTTCTTCATGGTAAAAGACAGTTCATTGAAGATCCTATAGATGAAGAAGAGTACTATGATAAGTATGATGACTCCAGTCCATTCTCAGTTGGGTTGCCAACTCCACAAAATATTGAAGCTAATGATGACTTATATGTGCGCGGAGATCACAATGAAGGATTGTTAATTGATAAAAGATCACAATTTTAGAGACATGTATGTTTATTTTTTTTTACAAATGCTAGTTAATACAAATGCTAAATGTTTGCCTTTTTTTGGTTAATACAAATGCTAAATGTTTGCCTTTTTCTAGTTAATACAAATGCTAAATGTTTGCCTTTTTCTGGTTAATACAAATGCTAAATGTTTACCTTTTTCTAGTTAATACAAATGCTAAATGTTTGCCTTTTTAATGATATTTTCAGTTGGATGACCATGATGAGCATGATGTCCATGATGAGCATGAAGTCCATGATGAGCATGATATCCATGATGAGCATGGCGAGGATACCAATGTAAGTTCCAAAAACATATCCTGTATTTCTATAAAATTCATTATCTTCTAGTTATGTCATATATCCCATATTTCTATATTGCGCTAATTCAGAGGGTTTATTTTTGTGAAATTTTAGGTTGATGATGCACCTGTACCCACTGAAGCACTGAAGAAACTTGATGCACATCACCAAACACTTAACAAGAAAAGGGGCATCACTCTGTTGAAGAAGTTAATAGCACTAAGTGGTAGTGGATCCAAATTGGTTGTGGAGTTTGATAATGGAGGAAATGCAATTGGAGTGAACCGCAATAATTTTGTAAACTATCTTGGGTGTGTCAATCGAAGCCATTGTGGTGTTAAGTATGATAATTGGCATAAAGTTCCTCAGGGGAAGAAAGACTTGATATGGAAGGATTTATGCGTGAGTTATTATTATTTGCAATTCTATTTTTGGATACTAGTTAATAAGAATTCTATTTTACAGAATTTGTTTACATTGGATGAGAAGCTGCATTGTAAAAGCGTGATGCAACACGCTGGAAAGATGCTTAGGAACTATAGGACAAATCTGAACAGAGAATGCATAAAAGATGGTGATAAGAAGAAGAAGTCAGCCCTTGAGCAGTGGAACTTCTTGGACAAAGAAGATTGGGACAATTTTGTTGCTTCAAGAAAATCTGAAGAATTCAAGGTATTAGGCGTCACTCCCAATTTAATTAATATATGTTGTATTCACCTATTCAAGATTAACATTTAGTGCTACTAACCAAATCAGTAACGTGCATACTAACTAGGCCCTCAGTGACGCACAAAAAGCAAGGCGTGCACTGAATGTGCATGACCACACTATGGGCCCAAAGGGCTATGCAAGCGTTCGCCAAAGACTATAGGCGGAGTCTGCGGCTACTCAGGAGTCTACTCCTACTCAGGAGTCTGCCGCACCCATGCCTCTCCATGATATCTGGATAGTTGGGAGGCAAAACAAGAAGGGTGAAATAAAGAAGCTCGTAACTGCTGAGGCGGCTGCAAAAATGGTAAAATACAACTCTTAGAGCAATCGTTTGAATATTGATTATTTGTGGTGTTAACTTACCAATTTCTATTGATGGTGATTAGCGGGAGCTGCACGAGCAGAGGAAACAAGGCACGTTCATCCCTCAGGGCACAAGGGATGAATTGACAGTTGCTTTGGGTAACCCAGAGCATCCTGGACGTGTTAGGGGTGCAGGCGCTGGTGTGGGCATCAAAGCATTCTTTGGGCCATCCCAGTGCAAACCCAGAGCGGGACTTTCACAAGAAGAGGTAACCTATTCTTTTTTTAGCATGTTACTGCTAAAGGGAATTCAATAATAAGAAGCTAATGTTTCTTTTATCCATGTATATGAGAATAAGAGAGTCGCGGATATAGTTGCTAAGAAGGTCAATGATATAGTTGCTGAGAAGGTCAAGGAAGAAATAGTGCGGTGGCAGGCATCTCAGGCTTCCAATCAGCCTATGGTGACCCACTCTTCTCCTGATGCACAAATTGCGAGTAATCCTGGAGACCCATCGCCTAGCACGTCTGTTGTAAGTATTGTTTATGACATTGTATCTAGTCTTTTCAAGATGATATGTTCGAAAGGTGATATGTATATATGTATAACATTCTTTACGTAAATTTGTAGGCATTGAAGCCATGCCGCTTAAGAATGCAAGACTATGTTGTTGCAGAGGCACAGGCTTACCAGTCCCTTCCTGGGGCAACGTTTCATGGGACTCCAATGCCGCAGGGCTACGTTTGTGTGAGCCCGATATGTGTATTACCCGATTGGAGGGAAGATGCATTGCCATATGCCCACCCAGATATTGATACACTTGGTGAGGCAGAAGGCGGGGTGATATTGTGGCCCAAAGAAGATTTCGTCTACACTACTAAAATTGTAAGATAAATTTACATTACTTTAGATTGTTAATGTGTATATATGAGGTCAACTGATCTGAAATTATATATACAGATTAAAAAGAAGACACTCGGAGCACCTAGGCCTCCACCTCCACTTCCTGCATTACCAAGTTGGGTTCCAACTGACCTAAAATACTTGTTAGGTCCTACTTGTAGGGGAATGGCATGTTGGCTACGAGCACATAATATACATTGCCCTATAATTGTTTCTTTAGAAGCAGATTATGCAGGTCAATCATACGATAGCTCTTTATTTATACAAGATATTATTGAGCTATTTATGTATGATTGGCTGAATACATCAATGATAGAGACATGGATAAGGTGAGATCTTGTTTATACATCCATATACCTTGTATAAGATCTGGTGATCTGGTTTCTTATATATTAATGCATACGTAATACATGTTTTGCAGCTACTTAGTCGAAGATCAATGCAAACAATTTGCATTTGATCATGTGGGATTTTTGATTCCATCATTGATTAGTATGGTAGCTAAAGACCCTGATAGTGTTCAACAATACTGTATAGATGCTTTTATAGTTTTCGGTCAGCAAAAGAAGACGATAATAATAACTCCATTCAATGTCAAGTAAGTTTACTTTATTTATAATTTAGACTTAAGAAAATTCCATTTTTATTGTGCATTTTGAGTTATTAATTTTTAACTTTTTTACCTCTAGAGGTAGACATTGGGAGTTACTAGTTATTGTCCTCGGGACGTTTACTGTTTATTATCTAGATCCTGCGGGAAGTACATTGAATACTAAAATTGGACACATATTGAGAATTCCATTATTCTGGTGAGAAATATTTCATTTTTATATCCGTTAACATCTGTTATTACATTACTATTTAATTATGCAATTTACTGTGTTACATTAACATGTAGGGGTTTAGATGCATTCAAAAATGCTGGAGGAAATGTCCCAAGGAGAAAGAACCAGCCAATAATTTGGGAGAACGTAAAAGTAAGTTCTCGACTCCAATGTATATATTATTTATGTGAACAATGCTTAGTTGTATTTTTTAATATTTTGTATGTTTCAATTTATAGTGTGCTACACAAGACAATGGCTGGGCATGCACATACTATGTGATGTGATTTATGCAGATGATTATCCGACATGCTGCATTGGATATTAATACCATACATGTGGTATTATATATAGTCTCATTAGTTAGTATGAATTATATCAATCTTATTTTTATATTATTACTTATATATATACATCATTCTCTTTGCAGGTGTTTAAAGTTGACCATACTATAGGTAAATGCTTAAAAAATGTACATGCTCCATATACGATGGAAGCATTAAATGAAATAAGAGAAGAGTGGGCAAAAGCCATACAAGTAGTGGAGATTGTAAGATATAATTGGGATGCTGATAGCAATGCTGAATGATATTTTGTAAATGAATATTTCTGAATTATATACATGTCTGAATGTTTCTACATGTATTTGAATGTTTCTACATGTGTGAATCTGAGAATTGAATTGATGTCTGAATGTATCTACTTGTGTGAAAAAATATTTGTTGATTTTGCAGGTTTGTGGCCTGTTTGTAGGCTGATATCAATGGATGTCGTAAACTTGTAGTTCAGAAAACTGAACTGTAGGTTCTCATCCTGCTGACCAGCCATAGCAGGCCTGCAAACTAATAACAAAAAAAAAATTAAAGTTTAGGCGTCGGTTATTTATAGAACACCGTCATCAAAGGCCTACAACGTCGGTTATTTGATAAAAACCGACGCCTAATAGGACAAACAACCCGACCGTGCAGGAAAGCACGGCCGTTGTAGAAAAGATGTCGCTTATTAGTATAAAACTGACGCCTATAGTACTAAACACGGCCGTGCAGTGAAGCACGACCGTGCTTCTCCGTGTCATCTGGGTGTATGGCATCGGTTGTTAAGTTGTTAACTGACACAGAAAGTGTCCTACGTGGTGCTCTTTTTTGTGGTGCGAACCTTATAGACGTCGGCCAACTATATATAACCGACGCCTATATGTCATATAGGCGTTGGTTAGAAAACCGATGTCGAAGAGTTCGACCTTTAGCAGAGCCCACATAGGCGTTGCTTGAAAACCGTCGCCAAAGGGGGTTAAACAACTGACGCCAAAGAATGTTTCTGTAGTAGTGGAGGGTTCACAATAGTTCTATTTGGATAGTTATATCTTTCCTGGATGTTTGATGTTTGAATGTGTTTGCGTGTAGTGGTGGTGAAACCCGGTACCATCCCTGCAATTCCATATCATTAATCTAGATTGACTTTAATTCTGCTCTTTACTTTTCAACACTTAGTTTAATTAAACTCAACTCAACCTTTGTTCTAAATATTAGCCTTTCTTGAACTGGAGTAGACTAGCAAAAATTCTTATAAACGTTATCCCTTGGGATTCGATCCTTAACTATACTACGATAAGACCTGTCCGCTTGCGGGTGGTATTATTGCACGAGGTTTTGGTAAAAACTCTAGAAATTTAACCCTGAGTGAATTTGTTAGTGCTATAATAAACCACGTCAAATTCTGGCGTCGTTTCTGGGGACAACAGAAACAGTTAGTCAAATCTAGTTCTTTTAAGGCTATTCTAGGATTTTGGTTTTTGTTTTGATACTATCGATCATCTGCTTGAATTCGATTCTACTCTGTCAATCTCACTTCTAAAAAATCTTTCCATCCCTGGTAACAACAAAGACCAGTGCATGCACAGCTAGCTTTGATCCTGAGATAGACAGAACTTTTCGTTGTTTGAACAGAGAAAACCAAGCAAGAATGGCTCAAGAGGAGGAAATATCCCGAAGGGTTGCTCAAGCCCTTACTGCACAAAGAGATAGACTTATGCTAGAAGCCATAGCTGTAGTTGAAACAGAGATCCGAGCAGCTCAAGCAGCAGTACAAGAAGTAGAACTGCAGAAGGACCTTTGAGAGTTCTCCATTCCTAAAGCAGCTGACATTCACCATCCAGTGCAACCTCCTCCCATCAACACTCCGAATTTTGAGATCCGAGCACATTGGATCACCTTACTCCAAAACATCCCATTCTATGGTAAGCAAGGAGAAGATAGTCAGGAACATCTTCAGAGGTTTATCGATTTGTGTGCTATGACAAAGCAAAATGAAGTCTCAGATGATGCCATCTGACTCCATCTTTTCAAGTATTCTCTTGCTGATAGAACCATAAGTTGGTACAATTCCTTGCAATGTGAACCCATCACCACTTGGGAACAACTTCAAAATGTTTTTTTGAAAAAGTTCTATCCTCCTTCTCTCATGTATGAAATTAGGGGTCGAATAACAATGTTCACTTAGGTCCCTAGAGAATCCCTTGCTGAAGAATGGGAAAGATACAAAGAGCTTCTACGTAAATGTCCACACCATGACATTCCTAAGAATCAACTCATCGAGATCTTCTATAGGGGTGTGGATGATGACATCAAGAGGTTCTTAGACTCCTCATATGGTGGAAACTTCATGCGTCAGAGTTATGACAGTGCATGGAAGCTTGTCACCCTTGGAGCTGAAAATCAAGCTAATTGGGGTAGATCTGTAGGCAAAGGAGTGTTGAAAGTAGCTATGGCTGAAGCCATTCCTGAGTACAAGTCTATCGCCGAAACCCTCAAACTCTTAGTTTCCAAGAAAGACCATATCGAATCATCTTTTACCTCCTATGAAAGAAGACACTCACTCCCACAATAACAAGAGAAAGTCAAGTCAACCTCTTTTTTTGTGAAGCCTGTAAAGGCAATGGCCACTCTACTTTATCCTGCAATGTTCTTTATGATGTTGTTTTAAAAAAAATCAATGGAAAAGGAGATAATGTCCATATGGAAAGCCTGAATGTTGTCAACACTATCCCTGGTCAAGGTTATTACAATCCAAGTCAGAATAGGAACCATCCCAATTTTTAGTATGGAAATCCTTCTAGAGCGGTAAACCCACATCAACTTGGTTCAAACAATCAACAATGAGGTCCGTCAGGATACTAGTATAACCAACAACAAAATTTTGAGAATCAAGGAAACTTTAGGGGTAACTTTCAGAACATGAACTACAATAATTATCAAAACAATTCCCAATTCCAGAATCCCAACCAAGTCCCCTATCAACAACAAAAGCAAGGACAACTAGCCAGTCCTATCTCTCCTGATGACAAGCTGAAAACCATTCAGAAGATGTTGCATTCACAATAGACTATGATAGCTAACCAGCAAGCCCATCAGAAGGCTATCAAATCCCAACTAGCTCAACTTGTAGCTAGCATGAAGCCACATGCTGGAGCTTTTACTGGCCAACTGGAGAACAACCCTAAGTACCCTGAGCAACTGAAGGCTGTCACCACTAGGTATGGAAAAGATTATTCTGATCCTCCCATCAAGACACCTGTGGTTATTACGGACGAGGATGACTCTGTGATTGTACAAGACTCTACCACACCTGAGTCTCAACCAAAAGAACCAACAACTGCTGATAAGACAAACGAGGAATGTTATGAGAAACCAACTGATGTAGAACCAGAAACACTTGAGCTAGATGTGCCAATATAAAAGCCTCGTATACCTTTCCCAGCTCGTTTAAGGCAGACAAAGCTTGACACTCGATTCAACAAGTTCAAAGAAGCTATGAAGAAACTTCATGTTGATATACCCTTTCTTGATGCGCTGGCTGAAATACCAGCATGGACAAAGTACCTAAAGTCTCTCCTGACAAGGAAGTATATAACCGAAGAGTATGAGACAGTCCAGTTAGCAACAACCACTTTCGACATTATTCAGAGCAAGATGCCAAAGAAGTAGAAAGATCCATGATCCTTTGGGATTTCATGCCATATTGGTGACTCTTAATGCAAGAAGGGAATGGCCGATCCTGGTGCCAACATCTATATCATGCCACTTAGTCTTTGGAAGAGGATAGGGTTTGCTGAACTACTCTCTACTGTCATGACCATACAACTTGCAGATAACACTGTAACTCTCCTCTTGGGAATTATTGAGGATGTACCTATCAAGGTAGGCAAAGACTCCTATGTTCCGTGTGACTTTGTCATTATGGACATAAAGGAAAATGCCAGATATCCTCTTATATTTGGCCGTCCATTCCTTGCCACTGCAAGAGCTCTGATTGATGTTGAAGCATGAACCTTACTGCTCAGACTAGGTAAAGAAACCCTCGAGTTCAAAGTTTTTGAAAGTATGCGAAGACCAAACATGTAAGAAGAAGTCTACTTGATTGAGTGCATAGAGCAGATGTCACTCCTCACACAAGAGGATTATGAACAAGACGATCCATTTGAAGTGGCACTAACAAACCCATCTGATGATGACTCCATTGATAAACAAGTGAAAAATTTTGTTCACCACTTCTACACTACTGAAGAAGATCCTAAAGCCAAATTTGGGGAGCTCAAGGCTGTAAGTGATACTGAAGAACCATGTGAAAAACCACAAGCTCCTGAAATGAAACCCCTACCTGAGGGATTGAAGTATGTGTTTCTAGATGACCTCAAAGTCTTCCCAGTCATTATAAATTCTGATCTAATGGCAGAACAAGAAGATAAACTCTTAACAGAATTAAAAGAAAGAAGAAAAGCCATAGGCTACAAGATGAGTGATCTCACCGGGGTCAGTCAAGCACTGTGCATGCACAAAATCCCCATGATGGAATATTACAAGCCAACAGTTGAACACCAAAGGAAACTTAATCCGAATATGCAAGAAGTTGTCCGCCTTAAAGTTGTAAAGTTGCTTAAGACAGGAATTATCTATCCGATCTCCGATTCACCATGGGTAAGTCCTGTGTAGTTTGTCCCGAAGAAGGGTGGAATTACAGTGATACAAAATGAAGACAATGAACTCATCCCCACTCGAACAGTCACCGGGTGGAGGATGTGTATTGATTATAGGAAGTTGAACAAGGTAACACGAAAGGATCATTTCAAAATGCCTTTTCTTGATCAAATCTTAGAACGGTTGGCTCATCAAGAATATTTCTGCTATCTCGATGGTTACTCTGGATTCTATAAAATTCCTATACATCCAGATGACCCAGAGAAAACAACCTTTACTTGCCCATTTGGAACATATGCCTTTAGAAGGATTCCGTTCGGTCTCTACAATGCGCCTGTAACTTTCCAACGTTGCATGGCGGCTATATTTGTTGGTCTCACTAAAACTATCATGGAAGTTTTCATGGATGATTTTTCAGCATATGGAGATTCGTACGACTCATGCTTGAAGCACCTCTCCCTTGTCCTTAAACGGTGTGAAGAAGCACATATTGTGTTGAACTTGGAGAAGTGTCACTTTATGATAAAGGAAGGCATTGTCCTTGGTCATAAAGTTAGCAGCCGAGGGATCGAAGTAGACAATGAAAATTGAAGTGATTTCCAAACTCTCTATCCCGACACATGTAAGAGAAGTTTGTGCTTTCCTTGGTCATGCAGGATTTTATAGACGGTTTATAAAGGATTTCTCTAAGATAACCAAGCTGATGACAAATTTTTTGCTAAAGGATGCTGATTTCCATTTTGATGAAGAATGTGTCAAGAGTTTCAATAACCTGAAGCATGCCCTTACAACAACACCCATCATCAGAGATCCCGATTGGGATCACCCATTTGAAATTATGTGTGATGCTAGTGATTACGCTGTGGGTGCTATTTTAGGCCAATTTATAGAGAAGAAACATTATGTAATCTACTATACATCTAAGACCCTCGATGAAGCTCGGAGGAACTACACGACTACTGAAAAGGAACTCCTTGCAATTGTGTATGCCTTTGACAAGTTCAGATCCTATATCATTGGTTCAAAAGTCATTGTCTATACGGATCATGCTACTATCCGTTACCTCCTAGAAAAAAAGATTCTAAGCCCAGGTTGATTAGATGGATTCTCCTTTTGCAAGAATTTGATCTAGAGATAAGAGATAAGAAGGGCACAGAGAATGTTGTGGCAGACCATCTCATTCATATTCACACTCAGGAAACTGAGAAGATCTCGATTAACGATTGTCTTCCTGACAACCAACTAATGAAAGTTTCAGAAGCTACCCCTTGGTACTCAAATTATGTGAACTACCTTTCCGCCAGTATCATCCACCCTGAATGCACCGATAATGCATTTAATAAATTCATGCATGATGTAAAGCAATATCACTGGGATGAGCCGTATCTCTTCAAGCTTTGTGCTAATGGTCTCTATAGATGTTGTATCGTTGAGGAGGAAGCCCAACTCATTATAGGGCAATGTCACTCAGGCCTAGTTGGAGGCCATATGAGTTCTAAGAAAACTGCTTTGAAAGTTTTGCAATGTGGTTTCTTTTGGCCAACCATATCCAAAAATTCCTACAACTTTGTTCTATCATGTGACAAATGTCAGGGAACGGGTAACATTACGAAAAGAGATGAGATGCCACTTAAACTATGGTAAGAAGTCGAGATTTTTGATGTTTGGGTGTGGACTACATGGGTCCATTCCCACCTTCACATGGATTTTCCTACATCCTAGTCATAGTGGATTACCTCTCAAAATGGGTAGAGGCCATACCAAATGTAACTAGCGATTCTAAACCAGTTATCAAGATGTTCAAAGATATTATTTTTCCCCGTTTCGGAGTCCCACACACTGTGATATTTGACGGAGGTTCTCATTTTCTGGAAAGAAGCTTTGAAGTGTTGTTAATAAAATATGGTGTGACACATAAGGTAGCCTCTCCCTACCACCCACAAACAAGTGGGTAGGTAGAGGTTTCTAACCGTCAACTCAAGGATATCTTGGAAAAGACAGTAGGCCGCAACTGAAAAGATTGGTCAGTGAAAATCAATGACGCCTTGTGGGCCTACCGCACCACTTTTAAGTCTCCTCTCGGAACTACACCATTTCATTTAATCTATGGAAAGTCATGCCACCTGCATGTAGAACTCGAACACAAAGCATGAAGGGCAATCAAACAACTAAATTTTGACATGAAGAAAGCAGGCAAAGCCAGGATTCTACAACTTCAAGAGCTGGAAGAACTCCAGATGACAACTTATGAAAATGCACAAATCTACAAAGAACGCACCAAACTTTGGCACGATGGTCATCTAAAAAGAAAGGACATTCAAGTGGGAGACCAAGTTCTACTATTCAACTCAAGACTGAGGCTATTCCCAGGGAAGCTCCATTCTCACTGGTCTGGACCTTACATTGTCAAGAGCATCTACCTGCATGGTGCTTTTGTTTTATGGAGCGAACAGTCAGGAGAATTTGTAGCTAACGGCCAATGCTTGAAGAGACATTTCACCTCAGCTGACATAGGCACCGAAGCAATGATGGATCTTACCAATCCAACGTATCTACCAGAAAATTGATGGAATTACATCGAGCCATCAACGTAAAACAAAGGCGCTTGTCGGGAGGCAACTCGATCAATAATATCATTTTACTTTTAGTTTTGAATTAGAAAATTTCCTTAATTTTGTTTTTACTTTTTAGAATTTTTTGCACTAAATAAAAATCACATCGCAAGATGCTATCTTAAGTTCTGACTAGTCTTCATTTTTGAGACTTTCAGATGGAGGATACATGCTGATTGGAACGCAACCACATCTGGTGGTCCAACCGGCATGAATTTTTCCCCTCCATCTCAGATTTAGAGTTTGCTCAGGACGAGTAAATTTCTAAGTTTGGGGTGGAGGGTGGGTGGTAGGTATTTCACTTTCCACCTACACCCATCCATTTCAGACTTAAGCTACACCCATCCATTTCAGACTTAAGATTTCATCGTTGCAATTTTGATCAAAATTTTCAAAATTTTTATGTTTTCAAAGAAATTGAACAGAAACTTGATGAAGATTTGATGCTTTTTGTTTCAATAATAGCCACTACCTAGCTAGCTATTTTTTCTCTCCATGCTTTTCTTTGCATTATTATACCCCCCTCATTCGAATCAGATCCACAAAAGGGCCATTTTCTGAAAACTAGCCTATTTACTGAAATCATTATGTGAAGCTTATGAATCCTAACACCATGATCCTTCTCCAAAAATGGCAAGTGTCTGTCGAACTGATAGAGCTCAAAAATGTCGTGCTTCCTAACTGATAAGTGGAACAATAACATGGAATCTCCACCAGATCCTCATCAAGTTATTATTTGAGCAGAGTATGGTAAAGAGAACCACCCGGTGCACTGAATTGTAAATCAAGTTGCATTCTGATCTGAACTCTCTTCTACACTTCTTCTATCATCTTTGTACCCTTCCATCCATCTAAAAGAAACAAAAATAGCCAAAATAGTGACAAACCCTAAGTTTAGGGTGGCACACCACATCCCTCTAAATCCACTTCTTCCATACCCCTCACTAATAAAAAGGGGCGTACCACCAAGAAAATATGCCAATGTGCACACAAAAAGATAATGCAACCTCAAGTCAAATAGAGGAGAGATTAACACACACAAAAATGCAATCATAAAATAAAAATCTCAAGTCGAATAGAGGAGAGATTTATTTCTTTCTTCCATACCACCATTCACTCCCTTTTCTACCTAAAGGCACAATGAATGCCTCCACTATCTTGAAATACACCAGTGTCAGATCAGGTGTACACTTGTTGTTCAGCGGGTATCTTTGGACTCTTACAAAACTCTTAGAAATGCTTGTTGTTGGAAAAAGTGAGGAGGAAGTGATGTTGGAAAACAAACTCGAGAATGAAGATGTGGTAAGATGTGTTCAGTGATCTCAGGAAGTTGAGATGCTTAGTTATACTAAGTAGAAAGGAAACAATCGTGATGTGAAGAGGAAGCAATCACATGATATGAAAGTATTCCTTTGGCGACTGTTTTATATTTTGTGTTACTCGAGGGCAAGCCACATTTAAGTTCAGGGTATTCTGATGAATCCAAATTCATCATGATTTTCAGTCGCCATTTTGGGCTAAATTCGACTCAATACATTCAATTTCATCTCCTTAAATCTTACAATGTGCAATTTTTCTTGGTTGATCATATTATCAAGTTATTAACTAGTTTTATATGAATTTCATGCAGATCATGTACAACCAGCACATTCGATCCTGAGTATGAAATTTCAGCCAATCGGTTTGACCTAACGATCATGTACATTCAGTCTCGACCAAACAGTTTTGGGTCCATTCGGTTTGCATCCACACAGTTTGTTCTTCTTTCTCCAAATAGTTTCACCTATACGATCCTCCTCACGACCAGCAAACGGTCTTGAGACAGCATGGGCTGCAAACGGTCTTGAGACCACGCATGCCCAAATGGTCCTCAAACCTTGAGAAGCAAACGGTCTCCAAACTGTTTGGGAAATCAACCCCCAAAACCGATTGGAACTCACTGGTCTTGAAGACCATTTTGACACTAAAACCCCGACGCTCAGTCCTCAAGACTATTAGGCCAGCTAAGGGCACAAGACTGATCAGAGGCAGCAAACCACGAGCAACCCAGACCATTTGGAAGTGAAGACCGGTTGGAATAGAGATCATTTGAAAGCCGAGACTATTTGGATGGAATGCGAATTCGTTTGGACGATGAAGACCGTTTGGAAGTGAAGACCGGTTGGAATAGAGATCGTTTGAAAGCCAAGACCATTTGGATGGAATGCGAGATCGTTTGGCTGATGAAGACTGTTTGGAAGTGAAGACCGATTGGAATAGAGATCGTTTGAAAGCCAAGACTGTTTGGATGGAATACAAGATCATTTGGACGACGAAGATCGTTTGGAAGTGAAGACCGGTTGGAATAGAGATTGTTTGGATGGAACACCGAGACCAGTTGGGCGCAAGATTGATTGCCCAAGACTGTTTGGGTGCACGCTGAAACCGTTAGAAGCCAAGACCGGTTGAAGCAGCGTTAAAACAAGACCGTGACGAGAGTCCTCAAACTGTTAAGACGAAGACCGGTTGGAGGCATTTAACTCCAAACCTATAACATCCCTGACCTGGGTTATGAACTAACCCCAGGTGTTTTTCTTAATCATGTGATTAAATGCTTGTGGTTATCTATTGATAATGTAATTAAAGCTCCTGAGGAATATATATTTCCCTTTCTGTCCTTTTGAACAATATTGTAATATTGTTTTGTTAAAAGTGGACTTCTGTGAAAATTATCCAATTAAAGGGGTTAACTTGCAAACTACACATGTTTAGATGTTCCTCTGATGATAATACATCATAAGAATGAATTTGATGAATTATTATGGATTCTCCAAGCTTGGGCACCAAAAGGTAGCTTGTGGAGCCATCCTTGTGCTTTAAACCCTAGTTTTGGTATAAAGTGCAATTTACCCAAAACATGAGGAGCAACATGTAAAATATACCTTATAGAATATCTTTTATGACTCTTGGCATCAATTAGAGTAAAAATGATAAAGGGGGTGCTTCATTTGAATAAACAAATAAGAAGGATAACCCTTGTAACTAAATAACCAAGTTATAAGCCTAATAACCCTTCTATATGTGCAACTTAGTAAAAAGTTGGCTTTCTTCACCTTTAGACCTTGGGTTTAAGATGAGTTTTGCTTAAGTATGGAAGGGAGAAACGTGGCTTAGAAGAAGGGAAGGACCTAGATGATAAATGGAGAAACAAGTTGTCCTTATGTTGGAATTTCACCCAAAGTATATATGTACACCTTTTCTCACTTAGCAAGGATCGTTTCCTTCACTTCCCTTCTTATCCCCTTGCTTAGACCGACTTAGGACAGAGATCTGGAGCAGAGGAGGACAGATAAGGAGTTCTAGGTAATCTTTGGTCATCTTCTTGCTCGGATTCATGGAGGAACTCATGGTGCAAGGTTGGTTTTATGTTCTTCCTTACTTGTTTCCTCTTTCTAGCCATCTTTTCCCAACCTTTCTTTGGAGAAACACCCTTGGCCGACCTGTGGAGCTCAAGACACCATTAAAAGCTTGAATCTTGGAAGTTTTGAGCTCAAGGAACGACCTTAAGGCGGGTTTTATAACTCTAAACCTTTTGCTTTCTTATGCATATCTTTGTTCTTGCAATTAGTACTTAGTTCTTCTTCTTTCCCACTCTTCCTTGCTTTCTTGCAACTAAAACCACAAAGAACAGACCTTGATCTGGAGGTAGAAGAATATGGGTGTGATTACCAATGTTACTTTATCAAACGGTCTTGTTCCCCCCCCCTTTTGGCCAAACGGTTTGGGGCAAACGGTTTGCAAAACCGTTTGAGGGGCAACGGTTTCACAAGGTCGGTTGGAGAAAACGGTCTCCAAGACAATTTGAGGGCGTTGACCAAGCGTTTACCGTTTGGGATTTCTCTTTATAATTATGTAGGCTAATGACCCACCAAATTTGAGGGGTTAACTCCAAATAAATCGTAGGTTGAAGGCCAATCAATTAGGAAAATCGAATTGAATTAAATGCTGATTTTCGGTCTGATTAACTTGAACGTTTTGGGAAAACGGTCTCAAGACCGTTTGAGTGCGTTGACCAAGCGTTGACCGTTTGGGATTACTGTTCCGAATGATGTGTTCTAATGACCTACCAAATTTTATAGGTTAACTCCCAAGGAATCATGAGTTAAAGGCTAAACAATTAGGTAATTGAATTGAATTAAGTGCTGATTTTTCCAAAATGATTAATTGAACTTTTTAGGCAAATGGTCTCAAGACTGTTTGAGGGCGTTGACCAAGCATTGACCGTTTGGTATTACTGTTCATAATTATGTTGGTTAATAAACCTCCAAATTTGAGGGATTAACTCTAAAGGAATCGTGAGTTGAAGGCTAATCAATTATGTAAACCCTAATTGGATTAAGTGCTGACTTTCAACTTGATTGATATGACTTTTTTGGTTTTCTTGCCCAAACGGGCTCAAGACCGTTTGGGGATCACCCAAACGGTCTCAAGACCGTTTGGAGGTCACCCAAGACCATTTGGAGGTCTAGGGTTGGATGTGGTTAAGTGTTTTAAGGACAAAAGATATGGTGTTAACCCTAATCGACTAAGTGTTGGATTTGCATTGAATTGAGTTGATTGTTTGGGGTTGATTGGCCCAAACGGTCTCAAGACCATTTGGGGATCACCCAAACAGTCTCAAGACCGTTTGGGGATCACCCAAGACCGTTTGGAGGTCTGGGGTCAAGTATAGTTGACCAATTGAAGGTCCAAAGGTACCAAATTACAAAGCAATCAATTGCTGATTTGATGATCCACTCAATAGCTCAAACCCTAATGATTTTTCACTAGAATCCAAGGGTTGGGTGAGTCAAAAGGTCTCAAGACCGTTTGGAACTCATCCAAACGGTCTCAAGACCGTTTGGAGGTCACCCAATACCGTTTGGAGGTCTAGGGGTGAATATGGTTAAGCAATTGATGATCCAATGTTACCAAGTTAAGGTGTAATCAATTGTTGATTTGGTGATCAATCCAATGATTCAAACCTTAATTGATTGACTTGGATTTTGATGATATGATGGGAAAACGGTCTCAAGACCGTTTGTAGGTAATCCAAAAGACCTCAAGACCGTTTGGGGTCAGGTCATACCCAATTTGGATGATGGTTCTATGGTTTCAAAGTAACTAGTCTTACATTGATTAGTATTGAAGGATCATCGATTCCAAACCCTAATTAAATTGAATCAAACCCTAATTGATGAACGATTGAGGGTTAATTAAGGGTCAAATCAGTTGAAGGTTGACCTATTAAACTCAATTGAGGTATGAGTATAGGTCCAATTGATGTTTGGTTCCATGAATTCAATGATTGAAGTAATCAACATTGGAAACCCTAATTCAATTGGATACCTTATGTAATGGAGGTCCAATGTGATTAAATCTTTGGGAATTAAGATGATGAATGTTCTATTGATCCAATAATGATTAGTAATGATAATCAATGAAGGTATGAAGGTTGAAACCCTAATAAATACCTAAGTGATTAGAACCAATTAAAGGGAGAATTCTTAATTGTTTATAGGATTAATATCTTGATACACTATGTTAACCATAGTAGCATGTACTTGATTGAAGGGTTGATGTGACCTAATAAAGTTAAAAGAATGAAAGATTAGAATATATATATATATATATATATATATATATATATATATATATATATAAATATGAATCATGTAATGATCTTATGTAGCACGACCGTGTAAGGGAGCACGGCCGTGGTAGCCTTAACTTGCACGACCGTGCAAGGGAGCACGGCCGTGGTAGCCTTACTTTGCACGACTGTGTAAGGTGGCACGGTCGTGGTGTCCTATAAAGAAATTGAAAAGTTTTGGTATTGTGTTGACATTGTTATATATACATGTCCTTATTTGTATAAGTCATACAGATTGATATTATGAGGTGATCATAGCCAGGTAAGAGTTATGATGTCATATTCCTTGAAAACAATTATAAGCTTTTAGAGTAATTATATGTGAAAAGTATATACATTGCTTCAATCAAGGTCATGTTGTTAGATGACTTGATGCTTATATGTCACTTGGGAGCAAGTGTTATGATAATCTGAGGGTTTGAATAACCATGTTCCTGAATCATTTTATGCTTAATGCCTTGAAGGCTTAGATGGTTCAATGGTTCTTTAATCTAAAACCTAATGATACTTAAAGACATTAAGGGGTTAAGTGATTAGTAGATTGACCTATGTTATGATTATTAAAGAAGATTACCAAGGTACCCCTGAAGGGCTCAAGTAGATAACAACCCTTGATCAAGCAAACCCTAATGATTATAATGGGTTGACTTAATCTATGTTAATCAAAGATGACTTGACCTAATCTAACCTAGAGTGATTTAAACATCATCTAGTAGTAAGAAGAGAGAGAACGCTCCTAATATGAATGAGAATCAAGTAACATACTTTCAATATGTAAGAATGTACATGATTAGGGTATGATCCATCAAGGTAAGATCATGGAAATCCTAATTATAATGATTAATGAATCTTAACCTAATTTGAGGGCATCAATGATGATAATTTTCATATATAATGATGCTATGAGCTCAATTCAATATGAAGTGAATACTAAACCCTAATCCTAGGGTAATAACATGTAACGTGAATAGTAAACTCTAATTTAGGGTGATCTGATAAATGGAGTAATTCAGGGTTATGCCTTTGAGTATGAAACCTAATTACAAGTTGTAATATGAGAAATCTTTATGCCTCGAGAGCTAAGAGGTTCTATAACCCTATGTTGAAGTAAAATAATACAAATCCTAACTAATGAAGGATGGGGTATGTTAACCCTAGTCCTGGGTTATGCTTTCAAGTATGAAACCCTGTGAACAAATTACAATATAAGAATTCTTATGCCTTATAAGACAAAGGGATTCAATAACCTTAATTGAGTGGGGGTAAACCCTAACTCTACTTATGCTTTTAAGCATGAATCTTCATGATTAAAGTATGAGATGAGGAATCATTATTCCTAATCATAAAGAAAGGGATTGAATAACTCTAATTGATGTAAATAAGGGAACCTAGCCTTAGTGTAAGCATGAAGGTACTATTCCTGAATTGAAAGGTTAATTCTGCTTTATAAATTGCTGATCTGGAAATGAAATGTTTATTGTTGTCAATTGAATTAACCATGCAAGTTCTTATAAAAGAATGATTATATCCAGGTAAAGGTTATGATATCATATTCATTGGAAGCATGTTATTAGCTTTGTGAATAGTGATATACCATGTTGCCTAGTTAAGTGACATCATATAAGATTGATAGGCTATGAGAGCCATGAGTAACATCAAGGCCATGCTAATAAGATGACTTATGATGAATTAAGGGTTTGAATACCCTATTCTTGAATCATAGTAATGAAATGGTTAAGAAATGATATCCAATTGATAATTGATGTGAGTTAGACTTGATACATTTAGTATTATACTTTTATAGCTGTTGTTCTAATGATTAATGTTTGGAAACATGCTTGATGTTAAAAGAATGCTAGAATGTACCTAACTAATCAAGTATAATCATATCATGTAGAGCCCTGACCATAGATCCATCATTGTCTGAGACCAAATGATGGTGAAACAGGTTTTCCTAAGGGAACTCCTGGAGCATATACTTTTGAGTATATGGGGGTATATGGACGCGAATATCCTTACGTCCTAGTGTAGGAATTGATGTAGATGTACTTTAATCTTTCAACCCTTCACTATATATTCATACCGGGTGATGTACCAAAAATCTCCCGAAGAAATTGCTAATACCGCATCGATGAGAGATAAACAAGAAATCTTTCGATGACGATGAGAGTTCAGAACTCCACTGTAACTCTATAGCAAAGTTTCCAGAATACCCTGGATAGCTACTACATCAGAGACACAAGATGTCCTGCAAATAAATCCTCTTACTGACTGAGGAAGATGAGGTCATAAGAATCCGACTCTTTTGATGACCTATGTATGGTACCGACGCGATTTTTATAAATGGTTGGTTGGAGTATGAGCGGTATACCTCATCTCCGCAGGGCATAATAATGTTTGAAAAATATAATCAGCCGTATAGTATAACTGCTTAGGTTGAACTACGATAAACAATGATTGATGTTACATTATTGACTTTAATAGTCTGTTCAAGTATCTAGCATACATGTTCTACATATGCTTTAATGAAGTGATTGCTTAAGTAAATGTTGTTTTACTTATTACCAAACCTGCTGTTGATATTTTCAGTTACTTTGCTTCTGTTATTCCTTATATGCTATAATAAAGCCTATGGCGGAGAGTTATAACTCTCGCTGGGACAATTATTCAAATTGTCTCACTCCCTTAGGTTTCTACTTTTTAGGAAGACGCCAAGAACGAAGGAATCCATTTAAGAATGAGAAACAATAGCAACAACATCATCAGGGGCTGTAGTGAATCTCAGGTGGAGATACTGACTGTCTAGTCTTATAGATAGCATGTCTTATGTCGTCTCTGTACTCTTAGGTCCTAGGAGTCAGTAGGTCTGAGGATTTTGGCATGATGCCTCGAGATTTTGTATCTTACCTTGTACAGTTAACAAGGTGGGTTTTGTTGTAATGCTCGAGATGTGTTTATTACAGAGATGTATCAATGAATCAGTTTGTAAATGACCTAACATGTTGTTTATGAAAGAGTTTTTATCTTTCAAAGATCTCTTTACAAAAGTTTTAAATTTATAGTGATTTTTGATAATTATGATGCTAATCGCTTCCGCATTCTTTAATTTGATTGTCAGTTTGGTGAAGGTCGTTTCAAGTGGTATCAGAGCTCTAGGTTCGCTGAGTCCACAGAGACATAGGACTTAGGTAGTAGAGTCTGTTCTAGGTGTCCTCCAGTGTATCTGATGGTAACTTCTGCTCACATAGGAGGAGAAGAACTTGAAGATGACAGGATCGGATGAGGAGTTGGTTGTGGAGAGCAACAATACTGCACCAAGAAGAGGTGCAGAGGAGCAAGCAATAGAGGGACAATTACCTAAGATTCCCCTAGCTAACCCAACCATGATAAGGAATTCTTCCTTAGGAATCATTGTTGGGGAATTTAGTGCTACCATGATGTATCTAGTGGATCAAGCACTAGCAATACAACCCAGATTACCAGCTCCTAATGATGATGTTTTGGATATCAACAGAATATGTGAACCACAACAACAGGTTGAAGCAATGGTAAATGATGAAGCTCTGAACCTAGAGCAAGCCAGTGCTCAACCTCAGTCTGATGAATCAGTATACAGTAATATAGGGGTTAGAATACAACCAGAGACCAGGACCTGCTACAGGTGTAGGAAGCCTGGACATATCAGAAATAATTGTCCAGAAGAGAAATATTAATGAAGAATTGAGAAAAGGCCTATCCAAACCCAGGAGCAGAGACCTGGTAGTTCCAAAAGGAAGAAGTTTCTGGTGTCACCAACACAACCAGGACCTAGTACACCAAGACAATGGTCATCCATAAAGGGTAAAGAACCCTTCAGACCATACTGGGCACTTAGAATTTGCTACATATGTAGGCAGGTTGGACATCTGGCAAGAAATTGCCCAGCCAGAAATGTTATGGCAAATAAACCTCTGAGGCAGAATCAACTTGAGACAATGAATAATCCTCGAGTCATGACAGATTAGACGAAATAAATGTTATTCTTATATGTCTTTTTATGATATCTTGGACAAAACTGAGAAAGTAATTGATTGAACTTTTCTTAATTAATCCTATAAGGACTTATAATGTTGTATGAAATAGATGTTTCATGTTACATGCTTACCTCCATAAAAAGGATGAAGTATTAAAGAGATGTCTGGATAAAATTCAATAATGTTAGATCTTACATTTGTGATAATAGGAAAAGAGAAAGAAAATGGTAGTATACAAATACATATTACCTTATCTCAGTATTTATATACCTTGGCCAGGTATACAATTGCTGATGATAAAGTAAATATGGAAACTCCTAGATTGTTATCTTTTTGATTGCTCTGATCAAGTAGTCATTCTGAAACAATCTAATGAGTATCAAGAAATAAGAAATATAGGAATAAGGGAGGTCAACCCTGTCCAGTAAAGATGTAAGAATAACAATAAAGATCCTCCCCATAAATGTGAAAATGTGATGGAATCATAAGATGTTTCATGAATGGTTGAAAATACATGATATAACAAGAGGAATATGATCCCTTATTCTCTTTCTTTCCAGGGAAATGGCAATCAAGTGGGTCTTAGGACACTTGATGCGCATAATATAAAGATGTTTATGTGAAGTATACCTAGAAAGGTATCAGTTTATCTTGGATTTTAGTTCCAAGTTGAGAATATATGTAACAAGTAATGTCCCAAGATGAAAGGAAGATAACACATTTGATATGTATCAAGATAAGAATGTAATAATATATCAAATGACTTATGCTGATTACCTGGAATGGTCAACTATGAAATCAAATTAAACATGTAAAATATTATGAACATCACTTGTTAGGGGTTTATGTTTTTCATAAACATATCTTTCTCCAAGATATCTATCAAATAAGTCCTTGATTGATAAGTAACGTTTCCCTATGATAAGAGAATGTACAACTAATGAGTTAATTAGTGTAAGTAATAAGGAAAGTTAGTATGGTGTTATCAGGTGAGATGACACAATCAAGGTATGAAAGGACTTATATAGTCTCAAAATAGATGACAGAGTATGATTGTGATTTTAAGTAAATGTTGATTTAACTAAGGAACATGAGAGTATATGTCCCATGTGAATCTTTCCATGGAAAAACTTGAGTGGAGAAACTTTGTATTGAACAAAACTCTATGATGTTCCATAATAACGAAATGTCACTTGAAGACATAATGGTATAATGCTTAAATAATATCTGCTTTTCCTTTTCTTTCTGGGATTTCGGGGACGAAATCCTTGTTAGGGGTTTATAATTTGTAACATCCCTGACCTGGGTTATGAACTAACCCCAGGTGTTTTTTTTAATCATGTGATTAAATGCTTGTGGTTATCTGTTGATAATGTAATTAAAGCTCCTGAGGAATATATATTTCCCTTTCTGTCCTTTTAAACAATATTGTAATATTGTTTTGTTAAAAGTGGACTTATGTGAAAATTACCCAATTAAAGGGGTTAACTTGCAAACTGCACATGTTTAGATGTTCCTCTGATGATAATACATCATAAGAATGAATTTGATGAAGTATTATGGATTCTCCAAGCTTGGGCACCAAAAGGTAGCTTGTGGAGCCATCCTTGTACTTTAAACCCTAGTTTTGGTATAAAGTGCAATTTACCCAAAACATGGGGAGCAACATGTAAAATATACCTTCTATAATATCTTTTATGACTCTTGGCATCAATTAGAGTAAAAATGATAAATGGGGCGCTTCATTTGAATAAACAAATAAGAAGGATAACCCTTATAACTAAATAACCAAGTTATAAACCTAATAACCCTTCTATATGTGTAACTTAGTAAAAAGTTGGCTTTCTTCACCTTTAGACCTTGGGTTTAAGATGAGTTTTTCTTAAGTATGGAAGGGAGAAACGTGGCTTAGAAGAAGGGAAGGACCTAGATGAGAAATGGAGAAACAAGTTGTCCTTATGTTGGAATTTCACCCAAAGTATATATATACACCTTTTCTCACTTAGCAAGGATCGTTTCCTTCACTTCCCTTCTTATCCCCTTGCTTAGACCAACTTAGGACAGAGCTATGGAGCAGAGGAGGATGGATAAGGAGTTCTAGGTAAGCTTTGGTCATCTTCTTGCTCGGATTCATGGAGGAATTCATGGTGCAAGGTTGGTTTTATGGTCTTCCTTACTTGTTTCCTCTTTCTAGCCATCTTTTCCCAACCTTTCCTTGGAGAAACACCCTTGGCCGACCTGTGGAGGTCAATACACCATTAAAGGCTTGAAGCTTGGAAGGTTGGAGCTCAAGGAACGACCTTAAGGCGGGTTTTATAACTCTAAACCTTTTGCTTTCTTATGCATATCTTTGTTCTTGCAATTAGTACTTAGTTCTTCTTCTTTCCCACTCTTCCTTACTTTCTTGCAACTAAAACAACAAAGAACAGACCTTGATCTGGAGGTAGAAGAAGATGGTAGTGATTACCAATGTTACTTTATCAAACGGTCTTGTTTTCCCCCCCTTTTGGCCAAACGGTTTGGGGCAAACGGTTTGCAAAACCGTTTGAGGGGCAAACGGTTTCACAAGGTCGGTTGGAGAAAACGGTCTCCAAGACCATTTTAGGGCATTGACCGTTTGGGATTTCTGTTGATAATTATGTAGGATAATTACCCACCAAATTGGAGGGGTTAACTCCAAAGAAATCGTAGGTTGAAGGCCAATCAATTAGGAAAATCGAATTGAATTAAATGCTGATTTTCAGTCTGATTAACTTGAACGTTTTGGGCAAACGGTCTCAAGACCATTTGCGTGCGTTGACAAAGCATTGAACGTTTGGGATTACTGTTCCTAATGATGTGGTCTAATGACCTACCAAATTTTATAGGTTAACTCCCAAGGAATCATGAGTTAAAGGCTAAACAATTAGGTAATTGAATTGAATTAAGTGCTGATTTTTCCAATATGATTAATTGAACTTTTTGGGCAAACGGTCTCAAGACCGTTTGAGGGCATTGACCAAGCATTGACCGTTTGAGATTCCTGTTCATAATTATGTTGGTTAATAACCCTACAAAATTGAGGGATTAACTTTAAAGGAATCGTGAGTTGATGGCTAATCAATTATGTAAACCCTAATTGGATTAAGTGCTGACTTTCAACTTGATTGATATGACTTTTTGGGTTTTCTTGCCCAAACGGTCTCAAGACCGTTTGGAGATCACCCAAACGGTCTCAAAACCGTTTGGAGGTCACCCAAGACCGTTTGGAGGTCTAGGGTTGGATGTGGTTAAGTGTTTGAAGGACAAAAGATATGGTGTTAACCCTAATCGACTAAGTGTTGGATTTGCATTGAATTGAGTTGATTGTTTGGGGTTGATTGGCCCAAACGGTCTCAAGACCATTTGGGGATCACCCAAACGGTCTCAAGACCGTTTGGGGATCACCCAAGACCGTTTGGAGGTCTGGGGTCAAGTATAGTTGACCAATTGAAGGTCCAAAGGTACCAAATTACAAAGCAATCAATTGCTGATTTGATGATCAACTCAATAGCTCAAACCCTAATGATTTTTCACTAGAATCCAAGGGTTGGGTGAGCCAAACGGTCTCAAGACCGTTTGGAACTCATCCAAATGGTCTCAAGACCGTTTGGAGGTCACCCAATACCGTTTGGAGGTCTAGGGGTGAGTATGGTTAAGCAATTGATGATCCAATGTTACCAAGTTAAGGTGTAATCAATTGTTGATTTGGTGATCAATCCAATGATTCAAACCTTAATTGATTGACTTGGATTTTGATGATATGATGGTAAAACGGTCTCAAGACTGTTTGTAGGTCATCTAAAAGACCTCAAGACCGTTTGGGGTTAGGTCATACCCAATTTGGATGATGGTTCTATGGTTTCAAAGTAACTAGTCTTACATTGATTAGTATTGAAGGATCATCGATTCCAAATCCTAATTCAATTGAATCAAACCCTAATTGATGAACGATTGAGGGTTAATTAAGGGTCAAATCAGTTGAAGGTTGACCTATTAAACTCAATTGAGGTATGAGTATAGGTCCAATTGATGTTTGGTTCCATGAATTCAATGATTGAAGTAATCAACATTGGAAACCCTAATTCAATTGGATACCTTATGTAATGGAGGTCCAATGTGATTAAATCTTTGGGAATTAAGATGATGAATGTTCTATTGATCCAATAATGATTAGTAATGATAATCAATGAAGGTATGAAGGTTGAAACCCTAATAAATACCTAAGTGATTAGAACCAATTAAAGGGAGAATTCTTAATTGTTTATAGGATTAATATCTTGATACACTATGTTAACCATAGTAGCATGTACTTGATTGAAGGGTTGATGTGACCTAATAAAGTTAAAAGAATGAAAGATTAGAATATATATATATATATATATATATATATATATATATATATAAATATGAATCATGTAATGATCTTATGTAGGACGACCGTGTAAGGGAGCACGACCGTGGTAGCCTTAACTTGCACGACCGTGCAAGGGAGCACGGCCGTGGTAGCCTTACTTTGCACGACTGTGTAAGGTGGCACGGACGTGGTGTCCTATAAAGAAACTGAAAAGTTTTGGTATTGTGTTGACATTGTTATATATACATGTCCTTATTTGTATAATGGCTCGTTTGGTTGCGCTGCACCCAAATTCACGCGATCCAACTACACACTATTTTTCAATTCCATCGTTTGGTTCCGTGTAGGCCCAACCCACACCAGGAAAGCCAACCCACACTTCCTATCCAGCCCAATACAAAAGTGAGGGAATGAACCGCCCAAGATTCGGGTGCGGTTCAGTTTCCATGCGCCGCAGCCGGCTAGGGCTACCGCTGCCCTCCTCTCCTCCTCCGTCCTCCGTATCGCGACGGGACTTCCTTCTCCTTCACTCGACGATAGTAGGACGCTCTCCCCATTTACCTGGCAGCGGGGCATCCTCCTCGTTCTCGCAGCAGTCATTTACCCCAAGTCGCCTTGTGTTGGAGCAGCGCCTACTTTGTGCTGAAGCATCATCGACGGCCACTCTGCTTTCAGGTCAACAATCGCCAAGTCATTTTCTTCCTCACACGACGGCCGACTGCTTCCCCGAGGACAACCACCGGGTGGGTTTCCTTCCCTCCCGTCTTGCCTGTCAGTGGAAGAAAAGGAAGTAGGAATGAAGGGGGAAAAGAGGAAGAAGGAAAGCAAAGATGGGGGGACAGTATACTCGGCAGTAGGAAGATTGTTCGTTTGTCCGACTCAAAACCCTGTAGATTGCAGACCCAATTTCAGTTCTAGCATCAACTCTGTTCGTTTGGGGAATGCCTCCCTCTCTCAGGCTAGCATGCATTCTGTTATGCCTCAGAACAGACAGTAACCGGTTGGGCAAAGTCTATCTGTGATCAACGAATGTTTTGTAATGTGTAAATCTGTGATCAGCAGAAATTTTATTTTGATTTTACAATGATTTTATGCCTTGGTTGTATGGGTCATTCAATTTCTAAATACATGATCAGCGGAAGTTAGAATTCTGTAGAAATGTTAGCAAACGGTAGCAGGAATTTGTTGTGGTAAGTGCACCTATGGTGAATAGAATGTGTAACTGCAGGGAACCAAATGGATGAGAAAGAAGTAGCTGGGTTGCAGCTACTTCCAACCAAAAAAAATAGTTGCAGTTCTAACTCAAGCAGTTCAGTTTCCTGTTTTAAAACTGCACACTGTGCTGCAACCTCAGGGAACCAAACGGGCCCTAAGTCATACAGGTTGATATTATGAGGTGATCATAGCCAGGTAAGAGTTATGATGTCATATTCCTTGAAAACAATTATAAGCTTTTAGAGTAATGATATGTGAAAAGTATATACATTGCTTCAATCAAGGTCATGTTGTTAGATGACTTGATGCTTATATGTCACTTGGGAGCAAGTGTTATGATAATCTGAGGGTTTGAATAACCATGTTCCTGAATCATTTTATGCTTAATGCCTTGAAGGCTTAGATGGTTCAATGGTTCTTTAATCTAAAACCTAATGATACCTAAAGACATTAAGGGGTTAAGTGATTAGTAGATTGACCCATGTTATGATTATTAAAGAAGATTACCAAGGTACCCCTGAAGGGTTCAAGTAGATAACAACCCTTGATCAAGCAAACCCTAATGATTATAATGGGTTGACTTAATCTATGTTAATCAAAGATGACTTGACCTAATCTAACCTAGATTGATTTAAACATCATCTAGTAGTAAGAAGAGAGAGAAAGCTCCTAATATGAATGAGAATCAAGTAACATACTTTCAATATGTAAGAATGTACATGATTAGGGTATGATCCATCAAGGTAAGATCATGGAAATCCTAATTATAATGATTAATGAATCTTAACCTAATTTGAGGGAATCAATGATGATAATTTTCATATATAATGATGCTATGAGCTCAATTCACTATGAAGTGAATAGTAAACCCTAATTCTAGGGTAATAACATGTAACGTGAATAGTAAACCCTAATTTAGGGTGATCTAATAAATGGAGTAATTCAGGGTTATGCCTTTGAGTATGAAACCCTAATTACAAGTTGTAATATGAGAAATCTTTATGCCTCGAGAGATAAGAGGTTCTATAACCCTATGTTGAAGTAAGAGAATACAAACCCTAACTAATGAAGGATGGGGTATGTTAACCCTAGTCCTGGGTTATGCTTTCAAGTATGAAACCATGTGAACAAATTACAATATAAAAATTCTTATGCCTTATAAGACAAAGGGATTCAATAACCTTAATTGAGTGGGGTAAACCCTAACTCTACTTATGCTTTTAAGCATGAATCTTCATGATTAAAGTATGATATGAGGAATCATTATTCCTAATCATAAAGAAAGGGATTGAATAACCCTAATTGATGTAAATAAGGGAACCTAGCCTTAGTGTAAGCATGAAGGTACTATTCCTGAATTGAAAGGTTAATTCTGCTTTATAAATTGCTGATCTGGAAATGAAATGTTTATTGTTGTCAATTGAATTAACCATGCAAGTTCTTATAAAAGGATGATTATATCCAGGTAAAGGTTATGATATCATATTCATTGGAAGCATGTTATTAGCTTTATGAATAGTGATATACCATGTTGCCTAGTTAAGTGACATCATATAAGATTGATAGGCTGTGAGAGCCATGAGTAACATCAAGGCCATGCTAATAAGATGACTTATGATGAATTAAGGGTTTGAATACCCTATTATTGAATCATAGTAATGAAATGGTTAAGAAATGATATCCAATTGATAATTGATGTGAGTTAGACTTGATACATTTAGTATTCTACTTTTATAGCTGTTGTTCTAATGATTAATGTTTGGAAACATGCTTGATGTTAAAAGAATGCTAGAATGTACCTAACTAATCAAGTATAATCATATCATGTAGAGCCCTGACCATAGATCCATCATTGTCAGAGACCAAATGATGGTGAAACAGGTTTTCCTAAGGGAACTCCTGGAGCATATACTTTTGAGTATATGGGGGTATATGGACGCAAATATCCTTACGTCCTCGTGTAGGAATTGATGTAGATGTACTTTAATCTTTCAACCCTTCACTATATATTCATACCGGATGATGTACCACAAATCTCCCGAAGAAATTACTAATACCGCATCGATGAGAGATAAACAAGAAATCTTTCGATGACGATGAGAGTTCAGAACTCCACAGTAACTCTATAGCGAAGTTTCCAGAATACCCTGGATAGCTACTACATCAGAGACACAAGATGTCCTGCAAATAAATCCTCTTACTGACTGAGGAAGATGAGGTCATAAGAATCCGGCTCTTTTGATGACCTATGTATGGTACCGACGCGATTTTTATAAATGGTCGGTTGGAGTATGAGCGGTATACCTCATCTCCGCAGGGCATAATAATATTTGAAAAATATAATTAGCCGTATAGTATAACTACTTAGGTTGAACTATAATAAACAATGATTGATGTTACATTGTTGACTTTAATAGTCTGTTCAAGTATTTAGCATACATGTTCTACATATGCTTTAATGAAGTGATTGGTTAAGTAAATGTTGTTTTACTTATTACCAAACCTGCTGTTGATATTTTCAATTTCTTTGCTTCTATTATTCCTTATATGCTATAACAAAGTCTCTGGAGGAGAGTTATAACTCTCGCTGGGACAATTATTCAAATTGTCTCACTCCCGTAGGTTTCTACTTTTTAGGAAGACGCCAAGAACGAAGGAATCCATTTAAGAATGAGCAACAACAGCAACAACATCATCATGGGCAGTAGTGAATCTCAGGTGGAGATACTGACTGTCTAGTCTTTTAGATAGCATGTCTTATGTCGTCTCTGTACTCTCAGGTCCTAGGAGTCAGTAGGTCTGAGGATTTTGGCATGATGCCTCGAGATTTTGTATCTTACCTTATACAGTTAACAAGGTGGGTTTTGTTGTAATGCTCGAGATGTGTTTATTACAGAGATGTATCAATGGATCAGTTTGTAAATGACCTATCATGTTGTTAATGAAAGAGGTTTTATCTTTCAAAGATCTCTTTACAAAAGTTTTAAATTTTTAGTGATTTTTGATAATTCCGATGCTAATCGCTTCCGCATTCTTTAATTTGATTGTCAGTTTTGTGAAGGTCGTTTCAAGTGGTATCAGAGCTCTAGGTTCACTGAGTCAACAGAGACATAGGACTTAGGTAGTAGAGTCTGTTCTAGGTGTCCTCCAGTGTATCTGATGGTAACTTCTGCTCACATAGGAGGAGAAGAACTTGAAGATGACAGGATCGGATGAGGAGTTGGTTGTGGAGAGCAACAATACTACACCAAGAAGAGGTGCAGAGGAGCAAGCAATAGAGGGACAATTACCTAAGATTCCCCTAGCTAACCCAACAATGATAAGGAATTCTTCCTTAGGAATCATTGTTGGGGAATTTAGTGCTACCATGATGTATCTAGTGGATCAAGCACTAGCAATACAACCTAGATTACCATCTCCTAATGATGATGTTTTGGATATCAACAGAATATGTGAACCACAACAACAGGTTGAAGCAATGGTAAATGATGAAGCTCTGAACCTAGAGCAAGTCAGTGCTCAACCTCAGTCTGATGAATCAGTATACAGTAATATAGGGGTTAGAATACAACCAGAGACCAGGACCTGCTATAGGTGTAGGAAGCCTGGACATATCAGAAATAATTGTCCAGAAGAGAAATATAAAGGAAGAATTGAGAAAAGGCCTATCCAAACCCAGGAGCAGAGACCTGGTAGTTCCAAAAGGAAGAAGTTTCTGGTGTCACCAACACAACCAGGACCTAGTACACCAAGACAATGGTCATACAGAAAGGGTAAAGAACCCTTCAGACCATACTGGGCACCTAGAATTTGCTACATATGTAAGCAGGTTGGACATCTGGCAAGAAATTGCCCAGCCAGAAATGTTATGGCAAATAAACCTCTGAGGCAGAATCATCTTGAGACAATGAATAATCCTCGAGTCATGACAGATTAGATGAAATAAATGTTATTCTTATATGTCTTTTTATGATATCTTGGACAAAACTGAGAAAGTAATTGATTGAACTTTTCTTAATTAATCCTATAAGGACTTATAATGTTGTATAAAATAGATGTTTCATGTTACATGCTTACATACATAAAAAGGATGAAGTATTAAAGAGATGTCTGGATAAAATTCAGTAATGTTAGATATTATATTTGTGATAATAGGAAAAGAGAAGGAAAATGGTAGTATACAAATACATATTACCTTATCTCAATATTTATATACCTTTGCCAGGTATACAATTGCTGATGATAAAGTAAATATGGAAACTCCTACATTGTTATCTTTTTGATTGCCCTGATCATGTAGTCATTCTGAAACAATCTAATGAGTATCAAGAAATAAGAAATATAGGAATAAGGGAGGTCAACCCTGTCCAGTAAAGATGTAATAATAATAATAAAGATCCTCCCCATAAATGTGAAAATGTGATGGAATCATAAGATGTTTCATGAATGGTTGAAAATACATGATATAACAAGAGGAATATGATCCCTTATTCTCTTTCTTTCCAGGGACATGGCAATCAAGTGGGTCTTAGGACACTTGATGTGCATAATATAAAGATGTTTATGTGAAGTATACCTAGAAAGGTATCAGTTTATCTTGGATTTTAATTCCAAGTTGAGAATATATGTAACAAGTAATGTCCCAAGATGAAAGGAAGATAACACATGTGATAGGTATCAAGATAAGAATGTAATAATATATCAAATGACTTATGGTGATTACCTGGAATGGTCAACTATGAAATCAAATTAAACATGTAAAATATTATGAACATCACTTGTTAGGGGTTTATGTTTTTCATAAACATATCTTTCTCCAAGATATCTATCAAATAAGTCCTTGATTGATAAGTAACTTTTCCCTATGATAAGAGAATGTACAACTAATGAGTTACTTAGTGTAAGTAATAAGGAAAGTTAGTATTGTGTTATCAGGTGAGATGACACAATCAAGGTATGAAAGGACTTATATAGTCTCAAAATAGATGACAGAGTATGATTGTGATTTTAAGTAAATGTTGATTTAACTAAGGAACATTAGAGTATATGTCCCATGTGAATCTTTCCATGGAAAAACTTGAGTGGAGAAACTTTGTATTGAACAAAACTCTATGATGTTCCATAATAACGAAATGTCACTTGAAGACATAATGGTATAATGCTTAAATAATATCTGCTTTTCCTTTTCTTTCTGGGATTTCGGGGACGAAATCCTTGTTAGGGGTTTATAATTTGTAACATCCCTGACCTGGGTTATGAACTAACCCCAGGTGTTTTTC
Source organism: Alisma plantago-aquatica (assembly GCA_963693085.1). Classification (NCBI taxonomy): domain Eukaryota; kingdom Viridiplantae; phylum Streptophyta; class Magnoliopsida; order Alismatales; family Alismataceae; genus Alisma; species Alisma plantago-aquatica. The sequence continues at coordinate 242,398,835 of OY856411.1, forward strand.
TTAATCATGTGATTAAATGCTTTTGGTTATCTGTTGATAATGTAATTAAAGCTCCTGAGGAATATATATTTCCCTTTCTGTCCTTTTAAACAATATTGTAATATTGTTTTGTTAAAAGTGGACTTATGTGAAAATTACCCAATTGAAGGGGTTAACTTGCAAACTGCACATGTTTAGATGTTCCTCTGATGATAATACATCATAAGAATGAATTTGATGAAGTATTATGGATTCTCCAAGCTTGGGCACCAAAAGGTAGCTTGTGGAGCCATCCTTGTGCTTTAAACCCTAGTTTTGGTATAAAGTGCAATTTACCCAAAACATGGGGAGCAACATGTAAAATATACCTTCTAGAATATCTTTTATGACTCTTGGCATCAATTAGAGTAAAAATGATAAAGGGGGCGCTTCATTTGAATGAACAAATAAGAAGGATAACCCTTGTAACTAAATAACCAAGTTATAAGCCTAATAACCCTTCTATATGTGCAACTTAGTAAAAAGTTGGCTTTCTTCACCTTTAGACCTTGGGTTTAAGATGAGTTTTGCTTAAGTATGGAAGGGAGAAACGTGGCTTAGAATAAGGGAAGGACCTAGATGAGAAATGGAGAAACAAGTTGTCCTTATGTTGGAATTTCACCCAAAGTATATATATACACCTTTTCTCACTTAGCAAGGATCGTTTCCTTCACTTCCCTTCTTATCCCCTTGCTTAGACCAACTTAGGACAGAGCTCTGGAGCAGAGGAGGACGGATAAGGAGTTCTAGGTAAGCTTTGGTCATCTTCTTGCTCGGATTCATGGAGGAATTCATGGTGCAAGGTTGGTTTTATGGTCTTTCTTACTTGTTTCCTCTTTCTAGCCATCTTTTCCGAACCTTTCCTTGGAGAAACACCCTTGGCCGACCTGTGGATCTCAATACACCATTAAAGGCTTGAAGCTTGGAAGTTTGGAGCTCAAGGAACGACCTTAAGGTGGGTTTTATAACTCTAAACCTTTTGCTTTCTTATGCATATCTTTGTTCTTGCAATTAGTACTTAGTTCTTCTTCTTTCCCAATCTTCCTTGCTTTCTTGCAACTAAAACCATGAAGAACAGACCTTGATCTGGAGGTATAAGAAGATGGTCGTGATTACCAATGTTACTTTATCAAACGGTCTTGTTTTCCCCCCCTTTTGGCCAAACGGTTTGGGGCAAACGGTTTGCAAAACCGTTTGAGGGGCAAACGGTTTCACAAGGTCGGTTGGAGCAAACGGTCTCCAAGACCATTTTAGGGCGTTGACCGTTTGGTATTTCTGTTCATAATTATGTAGGCTAATGACACACCAAATATGAGGGGTTAACTCCAAAGAAATCGTAGGTTGAAGGCCAATCGATTAGGAAAATCGAATTGAATTAAATGCTGATTTTCAGTCTGATTAACTTGAACGTTTTGGTCAAACGGTCTCAAGACCGTTTGCGTGCATTGACCAAGCATTGAACGTTTGGGATTACTGTTCCTAATGATGTGGTCTAATGACCTACCAAATTTTATAGGTTAACTCCCAAGGAATCAGGAGTTAAAGGCTAAACAATTAGGTAATTGAATTGAATGAAGTGCTGATTTTTCCAATATGATTAATTGAACTTTTTGGGCAAACGGTTTTGAGAGCGTTGACCAAGCGTTGACCATTTGGGATTCCTGTTCATAATTATGTTGGTTAATAACCCTACAAATTTGAGGGATTAACTCTAAAGGAATCGTGAGTTGAAGGCTAATCAATTATGTAAACCCTAATTGGATTAAGTGCTGACTTTCAACTTGATTGATATGACTTTTTGGGTTTTCTTGCCCAAACGGTCTCAAGACCGTTTGGGGATCAACCAAACGGTCTCAAGACCGTTTGGAGGTCACCCAAGACCGTTTGGAGGTCTAGGGTTGGATGTGGTTAAGTGTTTGAAGGATAAAATATGTGGTGTTAACCCTAATCGACTAAGTGTTGGATTTGCATTGAATTGAGTTGATTGTTTGGGGTTGATTGGCCCAAACGGTCTCAAGACCGTTTAGGGATCACCCAAATGGTCTCAAGACCGTTTGGGGATCACCCAAGACCGTTTGGAGGTCTGGGGTCAAGTATAGTTGACCAATTGAAGGTCCAAAGGTACCAAATTACAAAGCAATCAATTGCTGATTCAATGATCAACTCAATAGCTCAAACCCTAATGATTTTTCACTAGAATCCAAGGGTTGAGTGAGCCAAACGGTCTCAAGACCGTTTGGAACTCATCCAAATGGTCTCAAGACCGTTTGGAGGTCACACAATACCGTTTGGAGGTCTAGGGGTGAGTATGGTTAAGCAATTGATGATCCAATGTTACCAAGTTAAGGTGTAATCTATTGTTGATTTGGTGATCAATCCAATGATTCAAACCTTAATTGATTGACTTGGATTTTGATGATATGATGGGCAAACGGTCTCAAGACTGTTTGTAGGTCATCCAAAAGACCTCAATACCGTTTGGGGTCAGGTCATACCCAATTTGGATGATGGTTCTATGGTTTCAAAGTAACTAGTCTTACATTGATTAGTATTGAAGGATCATCGATTCCAAACCCTAATTCAATTGAATCAAACCCTAATTGATGAACGATTGAGGGTTAATTAAGGGTCAAATCAGTTGAAGGTTGACCTATTAAACTCAATTGAGGTATGAGTATAGGTCCAATTGATGTTTTGTTCCATGAATTCAATGATTGAAGTAATCAACATTGGAAACCCTAATTCAATTGGATACCTTATGTAATGGAGGTCCAATGTGATTAAATCTTTGGGAATTAAGATGATGAATGTTCTATTGATCCAATAATGATTAGTAATTATAATCAATGAAGGTATGAAGGTTGAAACCCTAATAAATACCTAAGTGATTAGAACCAATTAAAGGGAGAATTCTTAATTGTTTATAGGATTAATATCTTGATACACTATGTTAACCATAGTAGCATGTACTTGATTGAAGGGTTGATGTGACCTAATCAAGTTAAAAGAATGAAAGATTAGAATATACATATATATATATATATATATATATATATATATATATATATGAATCATGTAATGATCTTATGTAGGACGACCGTGTAAGGGAGCACGACCGTGGTAGCCTTAACTTGCACGACCGTGCAAGGGAGCACGGCCGTGGTAGCCTTACTTTGCACGACTGTGTAAGGTGGCACGGCCGTGGTGTCCTATAAAGAAATTGAAAAGTTTTGGTATTTTGTTGACATTGTTATATATACATGTCCTTATTTGTATAAGTCATACAGGTTGATATTATGAGGTGATCATAGCCAGGTAAGAGTTATGATGTCATATTCCTTGAAAACAATTATAAGCTTTTAGAGTAATGATATGTGAAAAGTATATACATTGCTTCAATCAAGGTCATGTTGTTAGATGACTTGATGCTTATATGTCACTTGGGATCAAGTGTTATGATAATCTGAGGGTTTGAATAACCATGTTCCTGAATCATTTTATGCTTAATGCCTTGAAGGCTTAGATGGTTCAATGGTTCTTTAATCTAAAACCTAATGATACCTAAAGACATTAAGGGGTTAAGTGATTAGTAGATTGACCCATGTTATGCTTATTAAAGAAGATTACCAAGGTACCCCTGAAGGGTTCAAGTAGATAACAACCCTTGATCAAGCAAACCCTAATGATTATAATGGGTTGACTTAATCTATGTTAATCAAAGATGACTTGACCTAATCTAACCTAGATTGATTTAAACATCATCTAGTAGTAAGAAGAGAGAGAAAGCTCCTAATATGAATGAGAATCAAGTAACATACTTTCAATATGTAAGAATGTACATGATTAGGGTATGATCCATCAAGGTAAGATCATGGAAATCCTAATTATAATGATTTATGAATCTTAACCTAATTTGAGGGCATCAATGATGATAATTTTCATATATAATGATGCTATGAGCTCAATTCACTATGAAGTGAATAGTAAACCCTAATTATAGGGTAATAACATGTAACGTGAATAGTAAACCCTAATTTAGGGTGATCTGATAAATGGAGTAATTCAGGGTTATGCCTTTGAGTATGAAACCCTAATTACAAGTTGTAATATGAGAAATCTTTATGCCTCGAGAGATAAGAGGTTATATAACCCTATGTTGAAGTAAAAGAATACAAAACCTAACTAATGAAGGATGGGGTACGTTAACCCTAGTCCTGGGTTATGCTTTCAAGTATGAAACCCTGTGAACAAATTACAATATAAGAATTCTTATGCCTTATAAGACAAAGGGATTCAATAACCTTAATTGAGTGGGGTAAACCCTAACTCTACTTATGCTTTTAAGCATGAATCTTCATGATTAAAGTATGAGATGAGGAATCATTATTCTTAATCATAAAGAAAGGGATTGAATAACCCAAATTGATGTAAATAAGGGAACCTAGCCTTAGTGTAAGCATGAAGGTACTATTCCTGAATTGAAAGGTTAATTCTGCTTTATAAATTGCTGATCTGGAAATGAAATGTTTATTGTTGTCAATTGAATTAACCATGCAAGTTCTTATAAAAGGATGATTATATCCAGGTAAAGGTTATGATATCATATTCATTGGAAGCATGTTATTAGCTTTGTGAATAGTGATATACCATGTTGCCTAGTTAAGTGACATCATATAAGATTGATAGGCTGTGAGAGCCATGAGTAACATCAAGGACATGCTAATAAGATGACTTATGACGAATTAAGGGTTTGAATACCCTATTCTTGAATCATAGTAATGAAATGGTTAAGAAATGATATCCAATTGATAATTGATGTGAGTTAGACTTGATACATTTAGTATTCTACTTTTATAGCTGTTGTTCTAATGATTAATGTTTAAAAACATGCTTGATGCTAAAAGAATGCTAGAATGTACCTAACTAATCAAGTATAATCATATCATATAGAGCCCTGACCATAGATCCATCATTGTCAGAGACCAAATGATGGTGAAACAGGTTTTCCTAAGGGAACTCCTGGAGCATATACTTTTGAGTATATGGGGGTATATGGACGCGAATATCCTTACGTCCTAGTGCAGGAATTGATGTAGATGTACTTTAATCTTTCAACACTTCACTATATATTCATACCGGGTGATGTACCACAAATCTCCCAAAGAAATTACTAATACCGCATCGATGAGAGATAAACAAGAAATCTTTCGATGACGATGAGAGTTCAGAACTCCACTGTAACTCTATAGCGAAGTTTCCAGAATACCCTGGATAGCTACTACATCAGAGACACAAGATGTCCTGCAAATAAATCCTCTTACTGACTGAGGAAGATGAGGTCATAAGAATCCGACTCTTTTGATGACCTATGTATGGTACCGACACGATTTTTATAAATGGTCGGTTGGAGTATGAGCGGTATACCTCATCTCCGCAGGGCATAATAATGTTTGAAAAATATAATCAGCCGTATAGTATAACTGCTTAGGTTGAACTACGATAAACAATGATTGATGTTACATTGTTGACTTTAATAGTCTGTTCAAGTATCTAGCATACATGTTCTACATATGCTTTAATGAAGTGATTGCTTAAGTAAATGTTGTTTTACTTATTACCAAACCTGCTGTTGATATTTTCAGTTACTTTGCTTCTGTTATTCCTTATATGCTATAACAAAGTCTCTGGCGGAGAGTTTTAACTCTCGCTGGGACAATTATTCAAATTGTCTCACTCCCGTAGGTTTCTACCTTTTAGGAAGACGCCAAGAACGAAGGAATCCATTTAAGAATGAGGAACAACAACAACAACATCATCAGGGGCAGTAGTGAATCTCAGGTGGAGATACTGACTGTCTAGTCTTATAGATAGCATGTCTTATGTCGTCTCTGTACTCTCAGGTCCTAGGAGTCAGTAGGTCTGAGGATTTTGGCATGATGCCTCGAGATTTTGTATCTTACCTTGTACAGTTAACAAGGTGGTTTTTGTTGTAATGCTCGAGATGTGTTTATTACAGAGATGTATCAATGGATCAGTTTGTAAATGACCTATCATGTTGTTTATGAAAGCGTTTTTATCTTTCAAAGATCTCTTTACAAAAGTTTTAAATTTTTAGTGATTTTTGATAATTCCAATGCTAATCGCTTCTGCATTCTTTAATTTGATTGTCAGTTTGGTAAAGGTCGTTTCAAGTGGTATCAGAGCTCTAGGTTCGCTGAGTCCACAGAGACATAGGACTTAGGTAGTAGAGTCTGCTCTAGGTGTCCTCCAGTGTATCTGATGGTAACTTCTGCTCACATAGGAGGAGAAGAACTTGAAGATGACTGGATCGGATGAGGAGTTGGCTGTGGAGAGCAACAATACTGCACCAAGAAGAGGTGCAGAGGAGCAAGCAATAGAGGGATAATTACCTAAGATTCCCCTAGCTAACCCAACAATGATAAGGAATTCTTCCTTAGGAATCATTGTTGGGGAATTTAGTGCTACCATGATGTATCTAGTGGATCAAGCACTAGCAATACAACCCAGATTACCAGCTCCTAATGATGATGTTTTGGATATCAACAGAATATGTGAACCACAACAACAGGTTGAAGCAATGGTAAATGATGAAGCTCTGAACCTAGAGCAAGTCATTGCTCAACCTTAGTCTGATGAATCAGTATACAGTAATATAGGGGTTAGAATACAACCAGAGACCAGGACCTGCTATAGGTGTAGGAAGCCTGGTCATATCAGAAATAATTGTCCAGAAGAGAAATATAAAGGAAGAATTGAGAAAAGGCCTATCCAAACCCAGGAGCAGAGACCTGGTAGTTCCAAAAGGAAGAAGTTTCTGGTGTCACCAACACAACCAGGACCTAGTACACCAAGAAAATGGTCATCCAGAAAGGGTAAAGAACCCTTCAGACCATACTGGGCACCTAGAATTTGCTACATATGTAGGCAGGTTGGACATCTGGCAAGAAATTGCCCAGCCAGAAATGTTATGGCAAATAAACCTCTGAGGCAGAATCAGCTTGATACAATGAATAATCCTCGAGTCATGACAGATTAGACGAAATAAATGTTATTCTTATATGTCTTTTTATGATATCTTGGACAAAACTGAGAAAGTAATTGATTGAACTTTTCTTAATTAATCCTATAAGGACTTATAATGTTGTATAAAATAGATGTTTCATGTTACATGCTTACCTCCATAAAAAGGATGAAGTATTAAAGAGATGTCTGGATAAAATTCAGTAATGTTAGATCTTATATTTGTGATAATAGGAAAAGAGAAGGAAAATGGTAGTATACAAATACATATTACCTTATCTCAATATTTATATACCTTGGCCAGGTATAAAATTGCTGATGATAAAGTAAATATGGAAACTCCTACATTGTTATCTTTTTGATTGCTCTGATCAAGTAGTCATTCTGAAACAATCTAATGAGTATCAAGAAATAAGAAATATAGGAATAAGGGAGGTCAACCCTGTCCAGTAAAGATGTAAGAATAATAATAAAGATCCTCCCCATAAATGTGAAAATGTGATGGAATCATAAGATGTTTCATGAATGGTTGAAAATACATGATATAACAAGAGGAATATGATCCCTTATTCTCTTTCTTTCCAGGGACATGGCAATCAAGTGGGTCTTAGGACACTTGATGTGCATAATATAAAGATGTTTATGTGAAGTATACCTAGAAAGGTATCAATTTATCTTGGATTTTAGTTCCAAGTTGAGAATATATGTAACAAGTAATGTCCCAAGATGAAAGGAAGATAACACATGTGATAGGTATCAAGATAAGAATGTAATAATATATCAAATGACTTATGGTGATTACCTGGAATGGTCAACTATGAAATCAAATTAAACATGTAAAATATTATGAACATCACTTGTTAGGGGTTTATGTTTTTCATAAACATATCTTTCTCCAAGATATCTATCAAATAAGTCCTTGATTGATAAGTAACTTTTCCCTATGATAAGAGAATGTACAACTAATGAGTTACTTAGTGTAAGTAATAAGGAAAGTTAGTATGGTGTTATCAGGTGAGATGACACAATCAAGGTATGAAAGGACTTATATAGTCTCAAAATAGATGACAGAGTATGATTGTGATTTTAAGAAAATGTTGATTTAACTAAGGAACATGAGAGTATATGTCCCATGTGAATCTTTCCATGGAAAAACTTGAGTGGAGAAACTTTGTATTGAACAAAACTCTATGATGTTCCATAATAACGAAATGTCACTTGAAGACATAATGGTATAATGCTTAAATAATATCTTCTTTTCCTTTTCTTTCTGGGATTTCGGGGACGAAATCCTTATTAGGGGTTTATAATCTGTAACATCCCTGACCTGGGTTATGAACTAACCCCAGGTGTTTTTCTTAATCATGTGATTAAATGCTTGTGGTTATCTGTTGATAATTTAATTAAAGATCCTGAGGAATATATATTTCCCTTTCTGTCCTTTTAAACAATATTGTAATATTGTTTTGTTAAAAGTGGACTTATGTGAAAATTACCCAATTAAAGGGGTTAACTTGCAAACTACACATGTTTAGATGTTCGTTTGATGATAATACATCATAAGAATGAATTTGATGAAGTATTATGGATTCTCCAAGCTTGGGCACCAAAAGGTAGCTTGTGGAGCCATCCTTGTGCTTTAAACCCTAGTTTTGGTATAAAGTGCAATTTACCCAAAACATGGGGAGCAACATGTAAAATATACCTTCTAGAATATCTTTTATGACTCTTGGCATCAATTAGAGTAAAAATGATAAAGGGGGCGCTTCATTTGAATAAACAAATAAGAAGGATAACCCTTGTAACTAAATAACCAAGTTATAAGCCTAATAACCCTTCTATATGTGCAACTTAGTAAAAAGTTGGCTTTCTTCACCTTTAGACCTTGGGTTTAAGATGAGTTTTGATTAAGTATGGAAGGGAGAAATTTGTCTTAGAAGAAGGGAAGGACCTAGATGAGAAATGGAGAAACAAGTTGTCCTTATGTTGGAATTTCACCCAAAGTATATATATACACCTTTTCTCACTTAGCAAGGATCGTTTCCTTCACTTCCCTTCTTATCCCCTTGCTTAGACCGACTTAGGACAGAGCTTTGGAGCAGAGGAGGACGGATAAGGAGTTCTAGGTAAGCTTTGGTCATCTTCTTGCTCGGATTCATGGAGGAATTCATGGTGCAAGGTTGGTTTTATGGTCTTCCTTACTTGTTTCCTCTTTCTAGCCATCTTTTCCCAACCTTTCCTTGGAGAAACACCCTTGGCCGACCTGTGGAGCTCAATAAACCATTAAAGGCTTGAAGCTTGGAAGTTTGGAGCTCAAGGAACGACCTTAAGGTGGGTTTTATAACTCTAAACCTTTTGCTTTCTTATGCATATCTTTGTTCTTGCAATTAGTACTTAGTTCTTCTTCTTTCCCACTCTTCCTTGCTTTCTTGCAACTAAAACCACGAATAACAGACCTTGATCTGGAGGTAGAAGAAGATGGGCGTGATTACCAATGTTACTTTATCAAACAGTCTTGTTCCCCCCTCCCCCCCCTTTTGGCCAAACGGTTTGGGGCAAACAGTTTGCAAAACCGTTTGAGGGGAAAACGGTTTCACAAGGTCGGTTGGAGAAAACGGTCTCCAAGACCATTTGAGGGCATTGACCGTTTGGGATTTCTGTTCATAATTATGTAGGCTAATGACCCACCAAATTTGAGGGGTTAACTCCAAAGAAATCGTATATACATGTCCTTATTTGTATGTCATACAGGTTGATATTATGAGGTGATCATAGCCAGGTAAGAGTTATGATGTCATATTCCTTGAAAACAATTATAAACTTTTAGAGTAATGATATGTGAAAAGTATATACATTGCTTCAATCAAGGTCATGTTGTTAGATGACTTGATGCTTATATGTCACTTGGGAGAAAGTGTTATGATAATCTGAGGGTTTGAATAACCATGTTCCTGAATCATTTTATGCTTAATGCCTTGAAGGCTTAGATGGTTCAATGGTTCTTTAATCTAAAACCCAATGATACCTAAAGACATTAAGGGGTTAAGTGATTAGTAGATTGACCCATGTTATGGTTATTAAAGAAGATTACCAAGGTACCCCTGAAGGGTTCAAGTAGATAACAACCCTTGATCAAGCAAACCCTAATGATTATAATGGGTTGACTTAATCTATGTTAATCAAAGATGACTTGACCTAATCTAACCTAGAGTGATTTAAACATCATCTAGTAGTAAGAAGAGAGAGAAATCTCCTAATATGAATGAGAATCAAGTAACATACTTTCAATATGTAAGAATGTACATGATTAGGGTATGATCCATCAAGGTAAGATCATGGAAATCCTAATTATAATGATTAATGAATCTTAACCTAATTTGAGGGCATCAATGATGATAATTTTCATATATAATGATGCTATGAGCTCAATTCACTATGAAGTGAATAGTAAACCCTAATTCTAGGGTAATAACATGTAACGTGAATAGTAAACCCTAATTTAGGGTGATCTGATAAATGGAGTAATTCAGGGTTATGCCTTTGAGTATGAAACCCTAATTACAAGTTGTAATATGAGAAATCTTTATGCCTCGAGAGATAAGAGGTTCTATAACCCTATGTTGAAGTAAAAGAATACAAACCCTAGCTAATGAAGGATGGGGTATGTTAACCCTAGTCCTGGGTTATGCTTTCAAGTATGAAACCCTGTGAACAAATTACAATATAAGAATTCTTATGCCTTATAAGACAAAGGGATTCAATAACCTTAATTGAGTGGGGTAAACCCTAACTCTACTTATGCTTTTAAGCATGAATCTTCATGATTAAAGTATGAGATGAGGAATCATTATTCCTAATCATAAAGAAATGGATTGAATAACCCTAATTGATGTAAATAAGGGAACCTAGACTTAGTGTAAGCATGAAGGTACTATTCCTGAATTGAAAGGTTAATTCTGCTTTATAAATTGCTGATCTGGAAATGAAATGTTTATTGTTGTCAATTGAATTAACCATGCAAGTTCTTATAAAAGGATGATTATATCCAGGTAAAGGTTATGATATCATATTCATTGGAAGCATGTTATTAGCTTTGTGAATAGTGATATACCATGTTTCCTAGTTAAGTGACATCATATAAGATTGATAGGCTATGAGAGCCATGAGTAACATAAAGGCCATGCTAATAAGATGACTTATGATGAATTAAGGGTTTGAATACCCTATTCTTGAATCATAGTAATGAAATGGTTGAGAAATGATATCCAATTGATAATTGATGTGAGTTAGACTTGATACATTTAGTATTCTACTTTTATAGCTGTTGTTCTAATGATTAATGTTTGGAAACATGCTTGATGCTAAAAGAATGCTAGAATGTACCTAACTAATCAAGTATAATCATATCATGTAGAGCCCTGACCATAGATCCATCATTGTCAGAGACCGAATGATGGTGAAACAATTTTTCCTAAGGGAACTCCTGGAGCATATACTTTTGAGTATATGGGGGTATATGGACGCGAATATCCTTACGTCCTAGTGCAGGAATTGATGTAGATGTACTTTAATCTTTCAACCCTTCACTATATATTCATACCGGGTGATGTACCACAAATCTCCCGAAGAAATTACTAATACCACATCGATGAGAGATAAACAAGAAATCTTTCGATGACGATGAGAGTTTAGAACTCCACTGTAACTCTATAGTGAAGTTTCCAGAATACCCTGGATAGCTACTACAACAGAGACACAAGATGTCCTGCAAATAAATCCTCTTACTGACTGAGGAAGATGACGACGCGATTTTTATAAATGGTCGGTTGGAGTATGAGCGGTATACCTCATCTCCGCAGGGCATAATAATGTTTGAAAAATATAATCAGCCATATAGTATAACTTCTTAGGTTGAACTATGATAAACAATGATTGATGTTACATTGTTGACTTTAATAGTCTGTTCAAGTATCTAGCATACATGTTCTACATATGCTTTAATGAAGTGATTGCTTAAGTAAATGTTGTTTTATTTATTACCAAACCTGTTGTTCATATTTTCAGTTACTTTGCTTCTGTTATTCCTTATATGCTATAACAAAGCCTCTAGCGGAGAGTTATAACTCTCGCTGGGACAATTATTCAAATTGTCTCACTCCCGTAGGTTTCTACTTTTTAGGAAGATGCCAAGAACGAAGGAATCCATTTAAGAATGAGCAACAACAGCAACAACAGCATCAAGGGAAGCAGTGAATCTCAGGTGGAGATACTGACTGTCTAGTCTTATAGATAGCATGTCTTATGTCGTCTCTGTACTCTCAGGTGTTAGGAGTCAGTAGGTCTGAGGATTTTGGCATGATGCCTCGAGATTTTGTATCTTACCTTGTACAGTTAACAAGGTGGGTTTTGTTGTAATGCTCGAGATGTGTTTATTACAGAGATGTATCAATGGATCAGTTTGTAAATGACCTATCATGTTGTTTATGAAAGAGTTTTATCTTTCAAATATCTCTTTACAAAAGTTGTAAATTTTTAGTGATTTTTGTTAATTCCGATGCTAATTGCCTCCGCATTCTTTAATTTGATTGTCAGTTTGGTGAAGGTCGTTTCAAAACCGTTTAAACTCAAAACTATGTGAAGTGAACTCACATCCAAACCATTCAAGAATCGACCCAAGCCTGTAAATAAGGCCAATAGGGTCCTCATTTGGGGCATCAGACCCAAGACGCCGACAGGCTACCTAAACGTAGGTTCGATCCCGATCATCCACGCCATTGCCACTTCACCTACTGCTCCTGCTGTGAGCAAGGAGGTCAAGTTGGGAAAGAAGGTGGAGAAGAAGATCTACCCGGTCTGCCTTGGTGGTTTTTCCTCCTTTTCCAGATCTGCTCTGACTCGACGTAGAAGACCACATCATCTTCACCGAGCTGTGACTACCTTGTGCATCATGCTCATGGCGAAACCTTCCCTCTCTCTTGTTCTTCTTGTTTCTCTCACCATGACCGAGTAATTCCTTTTCATTGGGGTGTGGGGACTAGCCCCGCTGCCCATTCAAGAATGTTCTCTTGTTAAACATTCCATGGCAATGCATATAACTTTTCATTTCGTTGTTAATCATTAATGTTTGTGGACGGATTACCTACTTACTTTTATCTTGTTCTTCCCTATGTTGCGAGAATTTCTATATTTAGGGTAGAATGTCGATTAATGAGGTTGACTCCCAAACTAGAAATAGAATGGGATTCATTGAGGTCGTAAGTGTATGATCCGTTTGGGGACGAGCCATCTAGACTACGGTGATTCTTATGTGGCCTAAACGTCCCTCAGGGAGGGCCACAACTTCAGTTGGATATCTGTATCGTCATTATTAATCGTCGATGTTTGCTTGTAGATTAATCACCTGCTTGCTTGTCGATTAGAACGTTTGACTCCCTGACTAGAAATAGAAAAGGATTCCTTGAGGTCGTAAGTGTATGATCCATGAGGGGACGAGCCATCTAGCCCACGGTGACGCTTCTGTGTGCCTAAACATCCCTCAGGGAGGGACACAACTTCAATTGGAAATTTGTATCTTCAGAACCATAAGTGCATGATCCGGATGGCGACGAGACATCGGATGCCTAAGGTGATGCTTACACAAACCTAAACATCCCTTAGGGAGGGTTCGCAGTAGTTCTATTGGGATAGTTATATCTTTCCTGAATGTTTGATGTTTGGATGTGTTTGCATGTGTAGTGGTGGTGAAACCTGGTACCATCCCAACAATTCCATATCATTAATCTAGATTGACTTTAATTCTGCTCTTTACTTTCCTGCACTTAGTTTAATTAAACTCAACTCAATCTTTGTTCTAAATATTAGCCTTTCTTGAATTGGACTAGACTAGCAACGATTCTTAAAAACATTGTCCCTTGGGATTCAATCCTTAACTATACTGTGATAAGACCCGTCCACTTGCGGGTGGTATTATTGCAGGTGGTATTATTTCAACCCTGAGTGAATATGTTAGTGCAATAATAAACCACATCATTGAGCTACTAATGTTAACCAAGGCATCCCATAGTCCAGTGCGTTGCTGAGAGAATGTTTTAGCATAAACAAATGATAACATTATGACTAGTCTGCCTATATTGGTACAATTTAAGATGATTTGCTGATCATCCTTGAAGTTATAGAATATGTTCCACATTTTTGGATTCTAGCCTACGCAAATTCGACCATTGACATCACAATCTTAGTTTGTCAACCATTTCCATCCGCCAGGTAAGAGTTTTTTAGAGAGTTCATCATATGACGTTTGATCTTTGTCTCAACAAGAACTGCAATAGAAGCTTTTGATTCAATAACTGACCTTATAACCTCCCTCTTTTTATGTGGTTTCCCTAAAACACAAACATTTGTCATGAGGATGGTCATTAATGACCTTTGCTAGATGATCAGGTATGACTTGGGCCATCCACTTTAGCTTTCCTACCCGATTTCTTCTTTGTCATGGGTGTACCATAGAACTCACCTTCTTCTGTTCCACTACCTTTGGCTCCTACAGTGTTGGTGACAATGCATGGTGTTACAAAAGCTTCTATGGTTGTGTTATCTGGAACATCATTCTATTTCTCATTGAATGTGTTGCCATCATATGTGAGAATCACTTCAGGTATCACCTCCTCAACAAATTCTTCATCTGTATTCAGATTCTCGAATATGTTACTGATAGGAACCCGTGGGGTCTGGTTGTTATTCCCTTTATCACCTTTATTCATCCTCTTATTGGCTACGACTTTCCATTCTTGTTTTTATGCTAATTGTTGATCTATTTAGTGTCTCCAACACTCACCTTCAATGGACAGTCATGTTCATTGTGCCCAAAAACCTTACATTCCAGACATCTCTTCAGGATATGATCATATTTTATGGCTACTACTGCAGCCTCACACTTTGGTATATTGACCCATACTTCATCTGGTGGATCTTCATTAGCCTCGATCTCGACCAAGGCAGGAGCCTCACCCATGGACTCTTGGCCTATTGATTTTTAATCGATTCAAAGAAGCTTGCCCACGCCACTAGCAAAGATACGCACGACACGTGAGACTAGTTCCTCCCCATGCTAGGCATGTTAATCCAGATTGGAATCGCACTGAATAGGCCTTTCTGTAGATCGTCACCTATTTGATAGTTCTTCACGATCACCAATCTACCATCGAACCAGCGAGGTCCTCCTTTGTTGATGTATTCTTTGTATTCAGTAGCGTTGAAACAAAGTAAGAAGAACTGATCTGACTTAGAATACAGATCAAATCCTCATTTAGGCTTCCAAACCCAATTGATCCAGGCGAGTAGATGGTAATAGTATGGCCTCTTTACCATCACATAGAAGATGGAAGTGTGCTCCCAATATTTCTTCATCGCCTCGTAAGTATTGTCATCTATGGTGACAAACCACTTACCGTCAATCTTCTCTGGAGGCGAGAAGTCATTTTGTTTATAGTTGTGGGCTCCTCTTAGGATTTGTGACCATGTCTTCTTTCCTTTCTATACTCCTATGCCATCTAATGCTGTCGCTCTGACTGCACCAATTGATCATAGAACACAAGTGAAGAACTAATCCATGCCTGTGCTCAAACCTTCAATCCAAGTCGAGGAATCACAAGAGACCAAAGATTGGAGTAGGCATCTCCAGATTCCCCTTATCCAACAAAACTTGGGGACCTCTTGTTAAGGTGTTGAAGTTGAATGGAAACACAGATCCACAACTCCACCATGGAAGGCAAGGAGCTACAACATAGAGACCTCAAAATGAGAAAACACCATGAGATGAACATGTTTGAGGGTTGGAAAACCTTGTGGGGGACATCCAAGTCTAGGAGACAAGCAAAACACAAATAAGATAACTGAAACATAGCTATAAAATGATCAAAAGCAATACACTAGGGGAAAGAGGGAAAATTTAAGCACACCTCTTCTTGAAGAAATCAATGTCACCAAAAGCTTCTTCATGGTATGAGGAAATGATTTGACTCACTAGGTAGTTAAATGGTGGGGATTTCATTCTCAGTCTTTTGATGTCCGTCACAAACGATTAAAGATGGGGACAAGGGTTGCACGACAAAAATAGGAAAGTGGAGGTAATAGATTGATAACTAGGGTCTCAGTGAGGGTCATATAATGCCAATTTATAATTGTGACAACCTTCGGTGGCCAGAAATGCCAATCAGGAAAGGAAACAAGGGTTAGAGTAACCCTTTTGTCGACTGGGATATTGGAGAACCCAATCCCCATAAAACTAGGGCTCATCCGGTTCATATCCAAGTGAGGAACACAAAAAGCAAGTGTTCCTCAAGAGAGGATATAAGAGATAGCGAGAAACTGAGAAAAGAGAGGAGGGTATATATCACATGATTTTAGAGTCTAGACCTGCACAGACTTAAGGAAGAAGACGAGAAAGGCACCATGAGATAAAGATCTAAGGGCCATCATAGAATCTAGAAACAACAAGGACGCATGATGCCCTAACTCAGGCAAAATCAAAATAAATCCATGATCAAATCCAAAGCCTAAATAAAATTAGGACTAATATTTACACAATATCTTATTTAATCAAATTGAGATAGTTAGGATTATCCGATTAGGTTGAAACTTGACACCTAGACTAATCAGGACCCAAAGAAACTGATTTTTGAAGTTAGATTTAGATTTGAGATTACCTTATATGAGTTTTATTACAGTTAGGGTTTCAATCAAATCTTTTATTATTTATTTCAATGTTATTATAAAAAATTTGTGGTTTAGGGTCCTATTATCATTATCTTACTAAGAACCAACTTTCATGATATTATTTTGCATGATTTAAGTTATTTTAAGAAATTATTCAATAAATTTGTTAATGTCAATAATAATTTAGATAATGGCACAACACTAATTTCTTATTTACATGAAAAGTAAAACTTTTTCTTCTGTTAAACAATTAATCACATTAGATACCTTTCGAAGCATTTATCGACATTTATACACACCCAAACTTTATTGATCACTTTAGTTCATTAATTACATGTTTATGTACAAAGTGACATGTATTTGAGATCAACTCACCTATTACGCCATAATTAAGCTATTAGGCCCATTTAAGATGTGTTGATATATGATATATAATTATGGAACATAATGTCCCTAACGTATCATGAGTGTAACCAAGGATACATAGGTTAGGGTTGGTCAACTTCAACCTAGGGTTGAGTCAACATGGTAACTAACCATCTGATGTCAATCAGTATCACCTTCAAGGTCTAGGGTTAGATTCCATACCTCATATCAACATCACACTAGGGTTTACTAGTCCATTGTAGGGCCAAGATCATATGTATCCATAATTATGGTTAAAATGTGAGTTACCCATATTATTTGCACTAAATGTTCATCAGGGTACAAATAAGCATATAAAGGCATATGTCTAACCTTGTGTAATGACCCTGCTCCTACTTAGTAGGTAATTGAGGGTTATAAGACACTAAGTTCAATTTTAGAATCTTAATGTGAATTTGATATCTGCCTGGATGTGATTTTGTACTTCATCCTTCTCTTGGATTTTGAGATGAAATCCCTAAAGAGGGGTGATTTTTCAAACCCTAAATCCTTATTAACCTTTAGTCCACTTATTCTTCTTAAAAGTGTTCTTTTGCCAAATTAGTGTAAAAATCAAATTTATCTTGTTTATTGATTTATTAAATTTCACATACCAATTTTTATTTACTAGATAGGATTTCGGGTAGACAAAACCCTAGACAGGTTGAAGTTAGGATTTTTTGTCTTGAATCTACCCCAAAATAGGTTAAAATGATGGAATTATAGTAAATAAATTCCATAAATTAATTTTCACTACTTATAACTGATATTAGGTTACTACTAGACTCTAGAATAAAATTTTAATCTATAGACTTTTACAGATATTGATTTGGATATCAAATGCTCAAGATATGCCAAATTATTGTTTGTAAAGAAAAATTTAAAGTAAAACTTCATAGATGGACCTCTTTACAAAATACCCAAGTACCTCAAATAGTCTTATTAGAAAAATACGACCTAAAACATCTCATAAGTCATCATTCTTCTCTAGAATATCATGTTGGGGTGTAGAGAGGTGATTTTGAGGAGATTTCAATTGAAGTTGACCTAGGGTTGATCTTTCTCAAGTTCTTCCTCATATTCAAGTTGAATCTAGTAAGTTCTTTGCTTCTCTTCTTTTTTCCAAGTTTTCTTAGTTCTCTTTGTGTGGAAAATTGTTTTTTTAAAGTGGAGCAAGAAAACCTATCTATCCGACTTCTCTCTCTTTTCTCATGCTAGCATCTTGGAAGGATCCCAAGGTAGGGATTTTTTTGGTGATTATCAATTTTACAGAAGTTTGGTGGAACTTTTTGAAGAATTCTGGAATCTACCTTCTTGGAATAGGGTAGAACGTTTTTCACCTACTTTCTACAACAAGGATGAGTGGATTTACACCAATTTAGATATTTAAGTATGCAATTAACTCGATTTGGACTTTATGATGCTAATTTAACATTATTTTAGAGAATTTGGTTGATGCGGTGGTTAAATGAGATTTTTATTATGCAATTCAGAATTCAAGCTTATTTTATAGAATTATACTGATATCAAACTTGTTTTAAAAATACATTTGTGTCAAGAAATCATTTTCGACGGAGTCTCATGTTTTCATTAGCTTTTGCCCCAGTTTGGCAGGTTTTGTCCATTCAGGGGAAAATGGCTCAAAACTTCATATTTGGAGATGAAATTTGGAATACTAGTCTTAAATGACTTATATGATAGGAATGAATGTTGTTTATCCTAATTTAGATGTATAAATATGAAATGCCTTCCTTTGTTAGGAATCAATGGCTTTAAGCTGTTTTTCCATGAATTTGGTGGATTGAACTCAAAGTGAGAGGACACTATCAATTAGCTGTGGTTTCCAATATCTAATCCAAAACCATGAAGGACATAATTGTATATTCTTATATATTATCCATTTTGATCTCAGTGAGCCTCAAATTACACGATTGTACATTCTTCTATGTTATCCATTTTGAGCTTAGTGAGCCTCAAATCAGTTCAGTTATACAATGCATGCACACGATTTATGTGATTATCAAACACAATATATTATTGAGGCACTGGGGTATCCAGGTTTTCCCTAAATCTTCAATAGTGGAACACATAATAGAGTGTTCTATTAGTTAGATTGATTTCTATTGGTTATGAAACTGGGTTGATAAAATGTGTATCCCTTCCATCGTTGTTTATTCAATGATCAGTTCAGCTAATTCAAGAATTTTTAGTTTTGGATACTAACAGTCTAGTCCAATTCAGTTAGTAGTAGTTTCACTATAGCATATATCATTTTAGTATATTCCTACCACCTCAGATTATTAAGTTCATTTGAGATACAATATTGAGAATCAGTAGTACAATTGTATTCTTTTCTAGAGTACCAGAATTTCATAGAATTGTTCATTATTGTTCCAATAACAAAATATAGTGTTGAATACATAAAGAAAAAAGAATGATTTAGTTACATTATAAAGATAAGAAAAGGTGAGTGGATTATTGTTTAGTGAAACTATGCAAATCAACTAGACATCTAGATGTCCTAAACCCTGTAGGTTCCCTACGGAGGTCTGCACCGTAGTCGAGGAAATGACTTGCCAACTGATAGCGTCCATGAGTGGAAGTCAGAGCATGCCAGTGGGGCATGAGGGGTTAAGTCTAGGGTGCACAACCTCTTGATTAGTAGTAGGGGTATCCAACATTAACCGGAGATCCCGATGGTACCCAGTTCATTTAGTACTCAGTGAGTCAGCCCTTATGGAACCATTGGAGTAGACAGTTTTAGCTAGAGTGCTTTTGACTCTTTGCATGAGTGCCCATGTTTAGATGAGGAGTCTAGTTTTTTTGGCCAGCTATTTAGCCTCCGAGGCAAGATGTGTGAGGCCCATTGTAGACCAGGTGCCTAGTAGCAGACTTAGAGTCCCAAGTCTACTCTTAGATCGTAGCTTGCTGTGATGCTTCCACATGTTGTGGTACACCTCATGTGGGTCAAGGGCATTAATAAATCAATTAAAGGTTAATAAGTCAGATCTGGGAATTTGATGTTCAGAATACAACTTTAGAAATGTTTGTTCAATTATTCTCAATATTTAGTATGTTGATGAGTTTTACATTGCTGCTCATTTAGTTTAGTATTTATTGATATATTGCTTATGTCTTCTTAAGTTTATATCCACTTAATATATGCATATTATCTAGCTATTTGGGTGAATTTCCATTCATTGAGCCAGTAGCTCACACTCTATTGAACAAATGTTTTGGTAACGCTACTGATATGGAGATAGGAATAGATTTTCTAGAAGATTCCTACCATAGAGGATGTTTTGAGGTAAAAATAGTTAGTTTTAGACCCTGTCTAATCTAGCTTATTGTATAAAAAGAGTTGTAAATGCTATAACATAATATTGTGTCTTTGCTGGTAGAACATGTACTTGATTATCAAGACTTGTGTACTGGTAAATAACAAGGATTTGTATAAATGTCTTAATGGGTATCTTTAAGAATGAATTTAGTTTAGAGGAAATTTGGTTGTATATTTATGCTAAGTCGGTTCATATGATTGAATGTGTCATATATGAGGATTTTTAAATAAAAAATAAATAAGAGTGATGTTTGCCTTCTATTTAGTCATTGGTTTATTCCCTAATCTCATGATTAGTAGTTAATATGAGATGCGTGTGTAACAACTTGGTATCAGAGCTTAGGCTGAGTCATCAGGGACCAATAAGTTAGATAGTTAGAGTCATAAGTGTGACAGTTAGGAGGTGATGTGATCATAGATCTGGGAAGTCTGAGAATTTAGATACCTGGCCCGGTATCTGAATTATTGGGTTGACCAATATCAAGCTATTCTATCTATACTTTCCTATATACACTGACCAGGTATGCAGAGGGAGGATGGGATAGAGAGTAACCCAAGAAGTATTAGGGTTAGAAGACCAGAAATTAATAGAGGAATCATACCATAAACATAGAATATGACATGACTTTGATTTGATTTTGAGATGAATAGAAGTACTCTTACCTAAGTAAATCCTAGATTTTATTTTTTTAGTAGAATATGTTGTCGCACATTCAAAATTTACTTCAGTTATTGTTATTATTGACATAAAGTAGGCCTGAATTTATTCTTATATGAGTTCTCCTAAGTGAATATCATTTCCATATGTTTTAAAAAAATAGGAGTCTGTTAACCCTGAGTAGATCTTGGCTTTAGGACTATATGTTCGACCTGATCCAGCTAGAAGGATGCAATACTAGGATCTAATGACTCCTAAAATATTTGAACAAGAAAAAGACATTTTAATGCAATATCAAGATATACGAGGGCATGAGAATATTAAGATATTATAATTTAAAACAAATGACAAAATGACTAATGAAAGTTAGCTGTATTTGGTAATTAAGAAATTATTTGAATGGCCAAATACTCTAAGATCAAGAGCAAAGAATAAAAAAATAGAAAATCAAAGATACATTTGTGTATAGAGAAATAACTATTAATACATAAAACATATTATAAGAGCTCTTGGTAGTGTTTTGAATATATCTAAAAAGTTGCAACAATGTAAAAGTAAAAAATGCCCTAACTTGACTGTGAAGTCTTCCAACTATCTTCTATGTTGATTGAGTAGTCAGCATGTCGAGTTACTAATGATAGAGGTTGATTCAATTTCTTAACTACATGTAGAATAAACTTATAAAGGAAGAAGTAATGGTAAAAAGAAAATAAAAATGATTGAAGCATGTGTTATGAGATTGAAAGATCAATTTATTTACAAGAAATTCATATGATTTAATAAATAAGGTAAAAGACAAATACATATAACAAATTTAAAAAAGAAATGGATCAAGAAGAATGAGTTCTATAATCAAGCATCATAGTTATGCAGTTTTTAATTGAGGAATCATAAGATGAAGATGGAAATGGTACAAATTTACAAGTTCATTAAAGAGGAATGATTCTTAGTAGGACATAAGTCAAGAGAAATATTCCAAAGTAGATGAAACAATAAGATATGAGGTTAAGGTAATAAATTTAGAAGAAATAGAAAAGCAAGGGAAAGTAATTATCATGGTTTAAGGAGAAAGGGTTGATTGCTAAGAGAAGTATATGAAAACATACATCCTGAGATAATTTAACTTAATCATACTTGTTTCCATTTCATATAGATATTTCTACCAAGTAGTTAGTTGATTTAATTCTGATATGCTTATTGGTTTCTTTTATTTGTCAATTTTGAGAAGGTTGAGGATGATTTTGAGTAAGTGAATTCTGTCAGATAGATATAAGTTGAGATTAATATTAAAATGAATATTTTTTCCTTACATGAGCCATATGAAATGAAATGACATCTATGTTATTTATAAACTTTAGAAAGTTGAAATTTGTAAAGGAAAAATATTGATCTAGAAGTTTAAAGTATGGAATAAGTACGAGTTAATGAGATATATCCAAGTCATGGAATTCTAAAATTCCATAGATATATCAATGTGAATTGAATAATAAGAAATTAGTGAAGGTTAATTATGCTATATGTAAGGAATGGTGTACATAAAGGGAATGGTGATGAGAAGTATATTGGTAATGTATGGATGATAATCTCATGTTAAAATCATAATAAGGAAAAATATGAGGAGATGGGAAATGAAAAAGAGTAAATAAATTTATTAGGCACACAACCTAAGAAAATAAATTAGAATGATTTAAAATTTTAGATTTCATCATAGGATTAATGGTCAAGAAATTGTCTGTTGTATATTTGTGATATGCTTGCATTGTTTTCAATATGAATGTATTCTTGTATTTGGGATCTTAGTAAGGAATTGTATAACTTAATGATTGCCACAATATGGAACTAAACTTTTAAGAAATAAAAAAAATAAAAGGAAATGATTATTCTAAAGCATAAACATCATGAGAAACATCTCATGTAAGAGTGATGATGACACATCACAAGTCATAATATTCTAGTGGAACAATTAGAGAGAGTTAAGTAAGTGTCAAAGAAAATAATAGTATAAGTGAAAAGTAAGATACATGTGAATCTTAAAAGAGGAATGAACTTTTGGTCTAGGAAAGAAAGAATAACCCGAAGATGACAATGTGTAGGTGAATGACATATGTAAGGATGTTTTGGGATCTAACAACCCAAGGAAGGTTTGTAGCGATTTGACCTTGGATGCCAACAATTTTATATAAGGAAACTTGATTATAAATACAAAGAAGAAAAAGTAATCATTAATAAGTATTTTTAAGCAGGAGAGATGAAATTCCAAAATGCGAGTGAACAATATGGGGAGGATTAACAAAAGAGGATGATGGACAAATGTCAAATATAAGAGATGCAAGTTATATAAAAGTCAGGATTCAGAAAGTGTCAATGCTATGTTATGAGTATTTTAACATGCGTCTCAATCATCTCTTCATAATGTATCCATAATAATGATAAATAAGAAGAGACAAGTGTTCATGGACAAGAAACAATTCAATTACAAAAGTTATTTTAGAGATGTTCATATTTATTTTCTAAAAATATAACTTTTGAAAGGAAATCTATGAAAAGTGAACTTTGTTTATATGGTTTGAATTGTGAATGGATTTATGCTAATTAAGTGAAAATTATACTCGATTATGATAAATGTTACCCGAGCATTGAAATTTCAGCTTAGTAGTAGAACTGTGGTTATTTTGATCTTGCAGCTTATCGGGGCTTCAAGATTAAGATACCATAATAACAAAGTATATCCCTTAGCATTTTTTGTTGTCGTTGTGCTGTAAAACTAAAATAGAAAATCTGTATAAGTTGATGCAGCAAAAAAAAAGATACATGCAAAGGATAAACCTCAACAACATATACCAGGTTGAAAGAAATTGCATTATTAGCAAATGACCGTAAATTCATGTTGATATTGAAATGCTTTGTTAGAAGATGATTAGATAGTTCAGTTTAGGACTCATTGTTCAGATAACATATATAACAATAGGTCATGTACCAAAACTTAATATTTTAAATGAAGTTTAAATGCTCCTTTTTTATTACATTTGCTAGTTTCAAGGACAAAACTTGTTGAGGGGGAGAGATTGTAATGATCCTGCCCCTACTTTGTAGGTAATTGAGGGTTATATGACCCTAAGTTCAATTTTAGTTTCTTAATGTGAATTTGATATCTAATATATATGTGATTTTGTCCTTCATACTTCTTTTGGATTTCGGGATGAAATCCCTAAAGGAGGGGTGATTTGTCGAACCCTAAATCCTTATTAACCTTTAATCCATTTTTTAACTTAAAAGTGTTATTTTGCCAACTTAGTGTAAAAATCACATTTATCTTGTTCATTGATTTATTAACATGTCATAAACCAATTTTTATCAAATAGATAGGATTCAGGTAGACAAAACCCTAGACAGGTTGAAGTTAGGGTTTCTGTATTGAATCTACCTAAAAATAGATTAAAATGATGGAATTATGGTATATAAATTCCATAAACTATTTTTCACTGCTTATAAGTGATATTAGGTTCCTAATAGACTCTAGAATAAAATTGGAATCTATGAAATTTTATGAATATTGATTTGGATTTCAAATGCTCAAGATATGCCAAATTATTGCTAGAAAAGCAAAATTTAAAGGAAAACTTCATAGACAGACTTCTTTGCAAAATTCCAAGCACTTGAAATAGCCTTATCAGGAAAATACTACCTGAAACACCTCATAAGCCACCATTCTTCTCTAAAATTTCATGTTGGGGTATATAGAGATGATTTTGAGGAATATTTGATGGAAGTTGACCTAGGATTGATCTATCTAAAGTTCTTCCCCAAATTCAAGTTGAATTAGTAAGTTATTTGCTTCTCTTCTTCTTTCTTCCAAGTTTTCTCAGTTCTCTAGGTCTGAAAAAAAAGTTTCTAAAAGTGGAGCAAGAAATCCCAATCGATCTATCTTCTCTCTCTTTTCTCATGCTATCATCTAGGAGGTTCCCAAGTTAGGGATTTTGTGCTGATTATCAACTTTAGAAAAGTGTGGTCGAACTTTCTATAGAATTATAGAATCTACCCTCTTGGAAAAGGGGATGATGTTTTGACCTTCTTTTTACAATAAGGGTGATTGAATTTACACCCACTTAGATATTTAAGTATGCAATAAACTCAATTTGAGCTTTATGATGCTAGTTTAACACTATTTTAGAGAATTTGGTTGATGTGGTAGTTCATGCTTATTTTACAGAATTCTACTAATATCAAACTTTTTTGAATACTAATTTTGTGTCAAGGAACCATTTTTGATGGAATCTCTTGTTTTCATCAGCTTTTGCACTAATTTGGTGAGTTTTAGCCATTTAAGGTGAAAATGGCTCAAAACTTTATATTTTGAGATGAAATTTGGTACACTAGTCTTAAATGACTTATATGATAGAAATGATTGTTGTTTATCCTGATTTAGATGTATAAATATGAAATGCCTTTCTTTGTTAGGAATATATTGTTTTAGGTTGCTTTACCATGAATTTGGGGGATTGAACTCAAAGTGAGAGGACACTATCAATTCAATATGGTTTTCACATAATTAATCCAAAACATGAATGACATGATTGTATATTCTTTTATATTATCCATTTTGAGCTCAGAGAGCCTCAAATCACATTGACAAGGTGAATCATTTTAGTTATATAATGCATGCACAAATTCATGTGAGTTTCAAACGCAATACATTATTGAGGCATCGATGTATCCAGGTTTGCACTAAATCTTTAGTAGTGAATCACATAATAGAGTGTTCTTTTAGTTTTCTCTATTAGTATTAGTTATGAAACTAGGATGATAAAATGCATAGCCCTTCCAATATTGTTTATTTAGTGATCAACTCAGCTAATTCAAGCTATTCATAGTTTTGAATACCAACAATCCAATCCAATTCAGTTATATCAGATTAGTAATATTCAGTATGAAAACTTAGTAGTTTCATTAAAGCATAGATAATTTTAGTATATTCCTATAATTTTAGATTATTAAGTTCATCTTAGATAAATATTGAAAATCTACTATACAATTGTATTCTTTTCCAGAGTACCAGAATTTCATAGAATTGTTCATTATTATTTCAGCAGTGAAATATAGTGTTGAATACATAAAGAAAAGGAAAGATTTAGTTACATGCTAAAGATAAGAAAACATAAGGAGATTATTATTATTATTTAATGAAACCAAGGAAATAAATAAGACATCGAGATGCCATGAACACCATAGATTCCCTATGGAGGTCTGCAATGCAGTGGAGGAAACAGCCTACCAACTGGTAGTGTACAAGAGTGGAATATGTAGTAGTACGAGGGGTTAAGCCTAGAGTGAAGGACCTCTTGATTAGTAGTAGGGGTATCTAACATTATCCGAAGATTGCCATGGTACCCAGTTTAGTTGCTACTCAGTGAGTCTGCCCTTGTGGAATCACTGGAGTAGACAGTTTTAGACATAGTGTTTTTGACTCACCGCATGAATATCCATGTTTAGAGGAGTCTAGTTTTTCCGACTAGCTATTTAGTCATCGAGGCCAAATGTGGTGAGGCCCGTTGGAAACTTAGAGTCCCAAGTCTACTCTAAGTCTTGTACGGTGAGATCTTAGCTTGATGTGATGCTTACACCTCATGTGGGTCCAGGGTATTAATAAATCAATTAAAAGATTAAGAAGTCAGATCCTGGATTTTGATGTTCAGAATACAACTTCATAAATGTACTGTTCAACTATTCTCAATTTTTAGTATTTTGATGAGTTTTACATTACTTCTCATCCTATTTAGTATTTTGATAGCTTTCTTATGACTACTTAAGTTTCTATGCACTTAATAAGGAGTATGCATACTATCTGGAAATTTGGGTGAATTTCCATTCCCTGAGCCAATATCTCACACTCTATTGAACAAATTTTTAGGTAACACTGTTGATAAGAAGATAGCAACATCTTTTTGAAAGAGTCCTACCATAGAGGGTGTTCATAGTGTTTTGAGGAAGAAATAGTTAGTTTTGGTCCCTGCCTACTCTAGTTTCTTGTATAGAAAAAGTTGTAAATGATATAGTGGAATATTGTGTCATTACTACTAGAGTATGTACTTAATTATCAAAACTAGTGTACCTATAATTTAAAATGTATCACTATGAATGCTTTAATGTGTATCTTTAAGAATGAATTTAGTTTAGAGGAAATAAGGTTGTATATGTATGCTTAGTCAATTCATATGATTAAATGTGTCATATATGAGAATCTTTAAATAAAAAATATTAGTAATGTTTACCTTTTGTTTAGTCATCAGTTTATTCCCTAATATCATGATTAGTAGTTAATGTGAGATGAAGGTGTAACACCTTGTTTGGTCAATTCTAAAAGATACAATAACTTTATCATCCTAATAAAGGAATTAAGATTTTTTAGAGTCAAGATAGCCAAATCTCAGTATGCTATAGGATTCCACCGCTTAAAGAGGATTCATTCCCAAAATAAGCATATCTGCGTACTATTATGTTACTACACTCCACCCCGTAAAAAGGTTTGACCTAATAAACTAAACAAAACTAAAGGAAAAAGAGATGAGTCTATATAAACTTCAAGTAACATCCTCAAAATTCACTCTCCATAAAAAATTAAGCAACAAGAAGAAAAAGAAACATAACTATAAAGATAAGTTAACTAGAAATATTAGGGTTACCTTCATTGTTATCTTCTCCAACACCAATTGAAGTGATATG
The DNA here is from genome assembly GCA_963693085.1 of Alisma plantago-aquatica. Taxonomy (NCBI): domain Eukaryota; kingdom Viridiplantae; phylum Streptophyta; class Magnoliopsida; order Alismatales; family Alismataceae; genus Alisma; species Alisma plantago-aquatica. Next base: position 242,426,731 of record OY856411.1, read on the forward strand.
TCAACATGAACCTCATCAAGTATCTCTTCATGATGCCAAGGGCATCAAGGTCTAACATGACCAGGCTCTCCACAATGGTGGCATGTAACTTGGAAATTGGATGCAAAGGGACACTTCCTAGGAGGATTATGCTCATGAAACTTGGCATACTTGTCCCTCTCTTGTTCTTCACCTGAGAACTTCCTCTTATTTTTGTTCTTATCTTGAAAACCTAGGTAATCTTCAATAGCTAGATCCTTATCCACCATCTGTGAGAAGCTCACTTATAGATGAGGAACCAATCTTAGTCCAATACTATTGAATAAAGCATTTGGAAAAATACTAGCTTATCTATCTTTGCTCAATCCTTTCACACATCATTCAATCTAGTTGAGATTCTATAGGCACTCCACCACAATCATGGAGTTCTGGCATAGACTGTCAAACTCATACTCCTTCTTTCTTAGAGTTGTAAATGATATATACTTTTATCTAAATTGGGTTAGGAACTACTCCCATGTCATTGAAGCAACGTCACGAGTCTTGGCCATGTTGTTCCACTAATTTTAAGCTGGTACACTAAGTATGCATGTAGTAAAATGAACTTTTTTATGCTCAAGGCAAGCCATGCCTTCAAAAGTTCGTTCAGTAGTGAGAATCTAGTCATCAACTGTTTCCACCACGCCCACTTCACTCTCATTATAAATGTGCATAGGAGACAACTTCAAGAAGGATGTGAGAGGAAACTCCTTAGGTTGTAAAGTAGCATTCCTCATTAGGATTAAGGAAAGAAGTCCTTAAAGACAATCCATCTCCTGGTCAGGGGGGAAACCAAAACTTGGGAGTAGTTGAATCTAATGTCAAAGCAGATGGCACTACATTGGGTTAACTCTCAACTTTTGGAGTAGCTTGAGATACGACAAGGGTAAAAGGGAAATCCAACCTCGCCATCCCATACATTGGGTCCTAGGGTGTCTCACATCCAACTAGTTAGTCAAAAGTTGAGTTATCTCCAGACATATTGATGTGCCTACACAAGGCAACAATATAAGGGATAAGGAACCTATATGATATGTAAAACTTAAGGGTGATAAAGATTGAAATAGTCAAATTAAATGACTGCCTTGGATCTAATACTATACTTGTAAGGAGTGGACATGATATGGGAGCCACTCATTTATTGAGGGAATGATGGAAAACCATCCAATGAAAAACATGACAGTGATATTTCGCAGAGGATGATTGAACTAAAATCCAAGTATGTATTGTATCATTCACCAAAAATATAGTAGCAGAAGATAAAATATCTAATTATTACAATATTTATGTTTAATAGTTCTTCATCACATAGGGTGTACATAAAGGGAACTATATGAAATATACCGTAGAGGGTAAACCAACCACTTCAATGCACCTCCCAATATAGATCAGCTATACCTGGATAAGACGTGGTTCACTTTGGTCCACACCTCCTTTCTCTTCTTCACCTAGTGGTTGGAAGCATACCCACAAGAGAAAACAAAGTGGATGTTGTCAACATAAAAGTTAGGAGGTGCATATAAATAGTAATTAGACAACATTAGGAAAAAAGGACAAAAGTAATATAATAAGGATCCCCAAACAAAAGAGAGAAAGAATCATCCAAATGGATATCAAAGAAGTATTCATATAATAAGACAAATAAAGATTATGTAAAGAGACTATAAAGCTTAAAATAAACAATTCTTGTCTTTATAAATATGAAATTAGAGAAAAATAAATAAATAAATCTTTTGCATGCAAATTAAGTATTAGACTACAACCATCTAAAAGTAGGGTCAAAACACCTCCACATCCCATTCCTAGGAAGGAGGTGAGAGCACCTACAATCCTCTATGTAATAGTGTATATATATATATATATATATATATATATATATATATATGGTTTCCATTATTAAAAGGAACAATGAGATGAAATAATGCAAAAGGTGTTGCAAATTGAATAAGTATCAATATGATAAAATAAAAGAGATTCAATTTATATTCTCAACATTCTATAAGATGAGTTTCAATGAATTGGACCGATTGGGTCAAACATGTATAACTAGGTGATATATAGAGAAACATGCCACAATTAAGTTAGAGAGAGAGAAGATAAATAATTGTCCAATATGACTCATAAAGAGAAGGAACATGCCACTAATAGAGGAAATAAAAAAATCATTGTCTAGTATCACTCATAAAGATAAGCAACATACTACCAGGAGAGAAAATTAACAAGAATTGTTCAATATGACTCATAAAGATAAGCAACATACCTCAAAGATGTGTATCAATAAGTCACGATAAAATCCTATATCCAAACCAGGGTCGAATTCTACCTATTAAGAATTCAAATGGATTAGGGTTTAGGCTGCTAAAGACAAAACCCTAACAATGACCCTTGTTGTCATTGTTGACTTAATACATTTAGAGAGATTACATCTTTGTGGTTTCAAAACATATTTATTTATTTATTAGTTAATTTCTGACTTTTGAATCATTAGATATCAATTTTACAAATTAGGGATAATTATAAAAAATCCATAAAAGTCACATATTCAAATTAGGGATAATTATGATTTCTATGATATCACTAGATTAAAAGTGAATTTTGAGAAGAGTTTTATTCTCTTTAGTAATGGTGTTGACAAACAGATGATTTGTGGTCTTCTAGGAATTGATGAAGGAAGTCTAGCGCAAAGACATCTTGCTATCTCCCTTTTCATAGGTAAATTGTCTAGAAGTTATTGTAGACCTTTAATTGACAAAGTTAAAAGCAGATTGGAGAGATGGAAAGCAAATCAACTCTTGATGGTTGGTAATCTTAAGCTTGCTCACTCATCCTTGTCTACTATTCTCCTTTATAGTTGACATTTTCTCCTCAACCTTCGTATGTTATGTATGAGATTGAAAAACACACTAGATATTTTATGTGGGGAGATTTTGGAAACAAATCATGTGTTCATCTTATCAAATGGGAGAAAGTTACTACGCCTATAGTTGAAGATGGCTTATGTATTAGATTGATCAAAGACATTACTAAGGCTGTTTTGATCTTTCAGGCATACTTGTTTTCTAGGAAAGTAGATTCTTTATGAATTAAATGGTTGCATGAAAAATAATTCAACAAGATCTCTTTCTGATTAGTTTCTGAGAACAATTCCTTTTCTTGGCATTTAAACATAATTATTAGAACTCAGGATATTATCAAGTGTTTTATTAAGTTTTGATATTGGGGATGGAAAAGATGTTTTGCTATGGGGTGATCCATGGATTCCTAGAAACTATTTTCTCACTGATAAGTTGGGTTGACAGAGTATGATTAGGCTTGGTTTTCCTATAAATTGCAAGTTATGTTGGATAATTAGCAATGGTAAATGTGCTATTGATGACTCTCGTCTGCACACAGAGTTGAATACTGTCTTAGAAAATTTGGGTAGTCCAAGCAACTCAAGGGATAGAATTCTTTTTAATGGTGTTCCTCATATCAAGCTCAAATCTGTTTGGGAGGCTATCAGATCCAAGGCTATTATTTCTCCTATCTTTGAGTGGATCTGGAATTTCAGAGTCTCAATGAGCTTTCATGTCCATGCTTGGAAGGTAGAGCATGGAATGCTCCTTACAATTGACTTTGTTAAAAATACAGGAATCGCCACTCCTTCAATCTATTTCTTATGTAAAAATAGTGAAGAATGGACACGTGATTGGTTGTTCTCTTTTGATGTCTCTTCTAGCATTTGGGCTGAAGCTATCAAGGTTGGATTTCCTTGCATTCTAATAGATTTTCACAATCTGCTGGTATGTAAGAGAAGAAGGGATCACAGTGTATCTCTCTACATTTTTTTCTGGATTTGGAAAGAAAGGAACTCCAAGGTCCATGATGATGTAGAGTTGAATGGAGCCAAACTATGGGATCTCATACATAAATACTTTCCTATTATTGACTGAATGAGTTCTTTGCTATTCTTTTGATGCTTTTCTAAGCAAGGCAAAAACTTCTCTATCCCGTCCAAAGCGGTTCTTACTGTTCTCTTTTAGAGATGTTTTGGCTTGTCGATATGGTGACTCAAGCCATCTAGTTCTATAAATTTGTTCTATATTGTTTTTCCTTTGAGTCTCCAGTTTCTTGGCCGCTGTGCCTTTCTTTCTTGTACAATTTCTTTTCTCCTTCTGTACAGCTAACACTGCATTGTAAATAACAAAATTCAAAATATAAATACAAAAGAGCTTGGTTCACCAAAAAAATATATTAAAATTAGATCACAAAAATTATATCAAATGGTAGGTATTATTTTTATACTTCCAAATCATGTCTTAGTTTAATTTTCTAACCTATATGTTAATTGTTATGAATTTTTGAAGATAATATCATTTACAGAATCTATAAAACATAACCAATTAGACTATCCCCAAAATACCCTTGTATCATTGGCCAAGTATTTTATCCACATGATAGGGTAGACTCTGAAAACCAGACACTTATATCAACCAATGACATTATATTGTATTAGGGACAAAAGGACATGAATGCCCATGAAAGCATGACACTAAATAACAAATGATTGAGGAAAAACCAAAAGATCTTCACCCCAAATGACCAGAGAACACGTGTGAAGAACATACTCACATTTGTGTAGAAACCTTCTATCCAAGTAAAGGAATCACATCAAACCAAAGATTGGTGTCGACACCTCCAGATTCCCCTTGTCCTACTGAACCTGGGGACTTCTTGTTGATGTATTGAAGTTGCATGAAACCCCAGATATGCAACTCCACCATGGAAGGCAATGAGATACAACACAAAGACCTCATAATGAGAAAACACAATGAGATTGACATGTCTAGGGGTTGGAAAACCTTGCGGGGAATTCCAAGAGTAGGAGACAAGTGAAACACAAATAGGATCATTGAAACATAATGTTGGTATGTATGACCAGAGATCCAATCATATGATGATTGTAATGTGGAATTAGATACCTAATTTGATAATGATAAAGGTAATTTCATCTATTATGTTTGTCTCAATCATGAGATGATGAAACATACATAGTAGATGTCTAAATAATGATGTTACTCAATGACATATGTATTCAGGTTAATGAACTAAATAATGAGATCGTATGTATGATAAGAATACATACTTTCTTATTATGTCCATTGTCGAATATTACTGTTGAAGAAAAATAGATGACAATAATTCATAAGACTAGACTGTGTGTTGATTGATGACAAAGTTTTATTAGTCATGATATGTGATATCAAGTCAAGCACATATGTACATATTAGAGAACAATATATCAAATAGACCCACCATGAGAGTGATACATCAAGACCATGGAATGGTAGTCAGAATCAACTCTCATAGTGATAGAAGAGATTGTGATTCTTAAACTTGAAGTCAGTACATTCATTACATGTCGTCCATTGGACTTTGACATCATCCAACATGACCTTCAATAAGGGTTTCCATAAAGGTGATGCTCGGGTACTTTGTGACACATGGGGATTGAATGTGAGTGATGTAGATGGGATTTGTCCCTCCTATAAGAGTTTGATATCTAGGATACTTGAAAGAAAGATTGAGAAATGTATGGCCATACTCATGTGATTCAATATATGATATGTGAAATCACATGCATCTCAGACAATCTGCTCTAGTTCAAGGAACATGGATTGAATGTTGAGACGATGATGAGCTCAAGTTCAATCTGGAAATTAGAGATAAAGGAACTATATGATCATGGTAAGACTGATCATCGATTATAGGTTGAAGTTGTTCTCCAACTTTCTGAATTACTAGGGTAGCAATGATGAGTTGCTAGATACCGCTCATTGCTTGTGATGTCATAAGTTGGTTATGGACATTCACTGACAATGTAATTTGGGACCTATAGGGTCACACACATATGATGCACTTGGAATAGGATTTTATTCATGAATGATTTTTAAATTGATTACAAAAAGTGTTTAGGCATTCAATTAAACAATTGAGGTTCAAAATTGACTGACTAGATTCTAAACTTACTAGTTCAAGTATTGAATCGGTCAGTTGGAGTGTTAGGTCAATTGGAAACAACATTGGTTGATCAATGGTTGAACTAGGGTGTGAACCGACCAGTTCATGGTTTGAGACGATCGATTCATGTGATGAACTTCCCGATTCATGGATCAATTTGATTGGATCAAGGATTTGATGCCAACATCATGTTTTGCATTAATCAAACATTCAATGCCAATTTGATTCTAAAGAGGAAAGTACATGAACCGACCTATTCAAGAGATGAATCGATTGGTTTTCCTTTAAGGCTGACTAGTTGGACAGTAAACTGACCGATTCACTGTTCATAGTTTCCAAACAATTTGTGAATTCCATCTCTTTGACTCCCAGTCTGACTAGAAACCTTGACCCTGACCTCTCTTATAAATAGAGGGGTACTGCGGAGCTTCCTAGACACAAAAATAAGCTCTGACAATTGTTGTCCTATTTGGCTGTGGTAATAGATCAATAGTCTGAGCAAGTCCTACCTGTAGAAGGGAAGGACAGTAAGGGAGAGACAATTGTGGGAGAGCGAATGAATCCTAGTAGATTAATGTTTGAAGGGACAACTCCTTCCCGTTGGCTCTGGCAGCACAATGTGGATTTCCCTGTGGTCCGCGTGGACTACTCTAGAGGTGAGAAGGTTGTTTCTTGTAGCTAGGAGGACACCGTCAACCGTCATCTATGGTGTTGCACCAGGAGGCTGCCACTCATGACTGTTCGAGTTCCTCTTGAAGAAGCACACTACTTCTTGAAGAAAGGCACACACTAGTACAAATGTATTGTCATTGGACTTGCTCCATGACTAGGTATAACCTTGCAAACCTTCCTTCCTGAATACATTGTTGTTGATGCGATCTTGCTGATAAGGAAATCAGAAATTAATTTTTGTTTTCACTACCATATCTGTCACCCTGATTTCCCAACACATAGCTACAAGATTATAACAAGAAAAATAGTAGGGGAAAGAGGGAAAAGAACACCTATGCTTGAAGAAATCAATGCTTCCATGAGATTCTTCAAGGTATAAGGAAATTATTTGACTCACTGGGTATTTTTCTGGTGGTAAGGATTTTGTATCCAGGCTTGTGATGTCCTCCACAGATGGATGGAGATGGGGACGTAGGTCCCATGGAAAAAGTTGAAAAGTGGAGGTAACATGTTGATAATTGTGATCTCAACCAGGGTTTTAGAACACCTATTTATCAGTGGGACAACCTCAAGTGGCAGGGAATCCCAACTAAGAAAGAATATAGGGGGCTTGAGGACCCCTTTGTCAATTGAGATATTGGAGAAACCAATCCCCATAATACTAGGACTCATCTAGTTTATATTTGCATGAGGAACATGGAAAGCAAGCAATCTATGAAAGAGGAGAAGAGAAGAGATAGAAATAAACTAAGAAAAGAGAGGAGGATGTTGCTGGACTATAGATTCTAGATTCTCACAGACTTAAGGAAGAAGATAAGACAAGCGCCATGAGATGAAGATCCAAGGACCATCATAGAATTCAGAAGTGATAAGGATGCATGACGCCTTGACTTAGGTAAAATCAATAAAAATCCGTGATTAAACACTAAAGTCTGAATATATGCTAATGTCCGAATAAAATTAGGACTATTTATCTTCTTTAGCTAAATTGGGATATCTATGATTATCCAATTAGGTTGAGACTTGACACCTAGACTAATTAGGACCCAAGTTAACGAATTTTAAGTTAGATTTAGATTTTGAGATGATCTTATATGATTTTTAGTACAATTAGGATTTAACTCAAAATTGTCATTATATACCAACATTATCCTCAATATTTGGGATTTAGGGTCCTATTGTTAGTATCTTAACCAAGTTTCATGATATTATCTTGAACCATTTAGGTAATATTTAGCAATAACTCAATAAGTTCATCAATAAAATATTAATAAAAAATGGCACAATACTAATTCATTATTTACATGAAAAGTACAATTGTTATTACATTACACAAATGAAGCATATTAGATACCATCCCAAATATTTATGCACATTTATACACACCCAAACTTTAACATTTAGGTCATTAATTGCATGATGATGTACATAGTGACATGTATGACATGTCATTGAGATTAACTCACCTATCAAGCCATAGTTAGGCTCTTAGGCCCATTCTAGGTGTACTAATGTATGATATATGATCATGGAACCTAATGTCACTACTTATCATGAATGTCACCAAGGATGTATAGGTTAGGGTTGGTAAACTTCAACCTAGGGTTGGGTCAACATGGTTACTAACCATCTAATCTCCATCAATATCACCTTCAAGGTATAGAGTTATATTCCATACCTTGTCTCAACATCACATGGGGTTTACTGGTCCATAGAAGGGTCATGATCATATGTACCCATAATTAACCTTAATATCTGAGCTATTCTTATTATATACATCAAATATTCATCAGGGTACAAACAAGCATATCAGGGCATATGTCTAACCTTGTTAGGTCAATTCTAATGATCCAATAACACTATCATCTTAATCAAAGAATTAGGGTTTTCTAGAGTCAAGATAGCCAGATCTCGATATGTTCCATTGTCCCTCAAGTTTTCATCTCTCTTTCCTTATTTTCCAGTGAAATTTTATTGCTCACTGGCACTAACTTGTGATAAAAATGAAATTCTCATTTGACATACACTCAAAATATTTCAAAAAGTCAGACGCTTAGATAAGTAAAACTCATGTTTTCTACACAAGGAATCCCCCATGGAATGTCGGATTCTACCAAGGTTCCATGTGGCAGAACACTATGGCCACCACATGAAACCAACATTGGATAGGGTTCCCCCAGGGCACAAATCTTGATTTTTATTTCCTATTCTTAATTTTAAGGTATTCTGTTCACCAAACTTTAGTTCTGATGTTGAATCCTATTAAAGGCCACTATATCCAAAAATATCCAACATCCTTTTTTACTCTCCTATATGCAATAGAGTGAATGAACTCAATTTGTTCAGACTCTACTGATGATTGTGTAGGAGCTCCTTGTTGAACTAAGATTCTAATAAATTGAGTGGTCGCAAACACTTTTAGGAGACACAAAGGGCGTTTTGATTTAGTTCAACTATTCTGATTGGTCATCTCGACTATGAAATTTGGATGAAAAGAACTACTTGTTCATATTATAACAACTAATTGTCTATTTATTTGTCTTACAAAACAATTGTTCATCTATCTAGACATCTATGATACAACAATAACATTGCCATGCTTAATTGAACTAGATCTTGCCTTGACATCTAATCACTTCTTAATTATAGTTGCATGATTGCATCCTTTTCATGAGAGTCTAGCTATCTCTTTTGCATATTTTACTTAATTTCTTTAGATAACACATCTTTCTCATAATCGATTTCTTCTCTCATCATCACTCTTTCCATTTCCACCATCTCATCCCAATCATCCAAGTTGCATATCTACCATTTGACATCCTAAAGTGATTAGATCCCTTAATCAAACTAGAGTATTTTTAGATGATGAAAGAAAGTTATAAGGTCATCTTGTTTCCCCAAGAACTCTCACACCTTATTCTATCCTATCAATCAAACAAATTGAATTCATGAAACGTAGGAAATCTTACCTAATACTAATTTAGGGTGATTTAGAGGTGTGTAACACCTTCCCAATCAATATTAGGATTTCCAATCCCACTCTCATAGCCACATTTTCACATCTTATCTATCCTTGGTTGGAGTCATTTCACACAACATATTTCACATTTTTTCACCTATTTAAACACTCATTCTAGTTCTCTATGTGTAACACCCTCCCTAGGAACACACATATACATAGTGGAAGCAACACAAAGTTATTCATAACTCGTGAACTGAAGGGGGAATCACATAAAATTGGTATTCATAACAACAATACAATCACAAACATCAAATAATAAACATTCTCATTATTTTTCTTACAAAAGGAAACATAAAGGCTACTATACGAAAAACTTATTATCACCTCTTGAGACCAATTCGTTATACCAAAGTTCTAAACATTCAAACAATATAGATGAATCTATGAAGAAGGTTCATCTTATAGTTGGAACCCCAATAAATATTATGCTTCTCTATTCTTATTTTCCAAGTCTCTAGATGCTACTTCTTCTCCTAATCCTCACATTCAGTCATATCATCCCCAACCATGCACTTGAAAACAATTTTTTAGATTAAGTGGAATTAATACTCTTATATATGTGATACTGGAGTAAAATATACTACAAAATATTCTTAAACATGATACACATAGAATTAACAACAACATTTCTAGTAAATGTTAGACATGAACAACTACTCTTTCTTTACTCTTAGTTCTTTCCTTTTACACGTCTTTCTTTGGAGACCTATACTCTGGTACCTGGGTCTCATGGCCTACACTCTAGTGCCTGGGTCATATATCTGAATCGACCTACACTCAGGTGCCTAGGCCTCGTGACCTATACTAAGGGCCTGGGTAGACTTGTAAGCGGATCAAATATAGAGTGTACACCACTATCTAATATTCGAATCAGTTTTCCTTTTGATCTAATGTCCTGTTGTATATCCAATAGATACAATATGATAATATATGAATCTGATCCGAATGGGTAATATCTGAAATTTCATAAATACCTGATCCAAACCAAAAAGCATACATCTGATGTTAATAAAAGCCAACGAGGGATAGCTTAAGTGGTGTGGCTTGATAACTCACTATGATGGGACCCATGTTTACCCTTCGAGAAGCCCCCTTAGAAGTGATTTAGTCTCATTGCATCATCTGACCAATGATTCAATTTAACTAGGTCTCAGGTCTTGATGGCGGGTTTGGGCCCCCAGGGTTTACCTTGCCAAGGCGTGTCACAAAGTGGCCAATTTTGAGAGGAGTTTCCAGTTACCAAAAAAATGTTAATATAAATATTATATGTAGAAAATAATGAAAATATATTAAATGTATGATAAATGTATATATTTTCATATTTATACATAAATTATATTTATTTATAATATATGTATACATTGTCAAATTCAGATTTTTTTGGGAGCAGATACAACTATATCTAATATTCGATTCAAAATTTTTGAATTTTAAATTTATTATTTGAAATCCGCTCTGAATTATGCGGATGTCATATTTTTTTTCAAACTTTCATACTCAAATCTTGTTCCAATGTGTGGATGCGATATATACATTAACAAGCCTAGTCCTGGGTCATGTGTTTTGAGTTGACCCCCACTAGGGCCCGAGTCTAGCTCCATAATTTGAGTCATCTTATTATATATGTTCTTAATAGGAATCATATTACATTCTAATATTATAATCTTATTGGGAACTAAGATATCTAATCCTAATACAAATCTTATCTTGGAATGTTAATCTTCAATCTTAATACAATATGAACACTTAGATTTTTAAAATAAATTTAAATTATTAAATGATAATTATTATTCAAAAATTAAATTGACATATCTCTAACTTGAAGTCTTAAAATATAATACCACATAAATAATGAACATCATACTTATTAACAAGATGAACGAGTAAACATGCTAATAAAAATAAAAAATGAATACTCATGGGCATGTACCACTTACCTTTTATGTCTAGGGTATCTTTATGGTAGCCTTGATTCCTTGTTCAATAACCTAATCACTTGGACATCATCAAAGTCCTATAAGTCATGTGTATTCCTTCTTTCCATTTCCAAATCTCAAAACCCATCACCCTAACCTTCTAAACTAAATCAAGATTCTTATTCAGACTAAACATAGCTCTGATCTAAAACCATGATAAGATCATAGAGCTTAGAGTGTATCAAAAACTCACTTTATATTATTACTGTAAGCCACTATAGTTAAATAATCCATGTTAACCTCATATGGTACTAATACTTATATGCAATAATCATCGATCAAGAGGACATTGTAAAACATAATTTATATGGATATAGTTACTATAATTCTAATTTAAAAATAGATATAAACATCACAAACTGCATATCATAATGATTAGGAAAACTAGAAAAGTAAAATCTCACTGATAATCATAAAATATAATATGCAATAACCACTCAGGTTTAAGTACTAAATACTAATATAATGAGGTATAAACTACTCAAAACTTTGAGCAGAGTATGTATACCATGTATTAGAACTTCCACAAAAACATTACAAAAAAATGTAGTCTAAATATGGGTGAAATACCCAAAATACCCCCATCAGGGTTACCCCAAAAACATAGATAAAAGATCATATATAAAATATCCACATAAAAGATCATATATACACATGAAGTTGAAACTGGGACCATCGCAGCACTTGGGACCCTAGCCCATGGTGGGTCAACTAGATTGGGACCATTATTGATAGTGTTTACATATCATAATACACCTTCAGTAAAATATTCACTTTCATTTGATAGTTTTAATACACAAAACATTGAAATTGCACATCTTTTAGTGATCAAATTATATTACATAATATACCTCTAAACACCCTTTGAAACCATTTTTACAAGATGTAGACATCATAAGATTTTCATGTACCTCTTATTTGCTAAATTTATAGTTTCCTATATCAATATATGAAATTTTGAAGTTATCTTAGTTTGTATTGATCCCAACCATCTGTTTAAGGTCCAATGGATCCAATCAGCGGAACCTCCCTTATTAAGTTCATTTTTTGGTCACAAATCCCCCCTAGGGATCCCACTAAGTAGTGATCCAAATTTTTATTAGGATCCACTCCTCCTTCTGTTTCCTTATGCGATCCCACACACAATGCTGCTCTGTTCTCACCCAAAAAATAGAGTCCACTTTGGCCCTTCTTCCTTGGCATTAGTGAGGTGCAACCCCAAGGCAGCTCAACTAGTCACACTTAGGCATCCATAAAGCTTTTGACAGATTGCAACTATGAACCTAGGTCTCTCTCTTGCAGACACACATGAATGAGCTTGTTGCTCCCATGTTTTGTGCCAAAAATAGAGTGTCCTTGCTTAGAGCTTCTCTGTCGACCATGAGGTTGAAGATTAGAACACCTATCAATGCCCTGAGGCCTCAAACCAGTCTGTACTGATCTCCATGGCAAGGGCGGTGCCATCACTGAGCACTAGTAGGCTGGTATTAGAGACCCCTAAACCTCTAAATAATCGCCGCTTCCATGGCTTATTCTTCCCTTTCTCTTCATACTCTATATCTCTCATTTGATGATATTCCCTCTCTAATCTGGTACTCATTTATGGCACCTTAACCCATTATATAAGCATCACTGACCATCATCCTTGTTTAGCTCTGACGTGAAGGTTTGGTTCCCAATAATAAATGTTATCTAATACTAAGTTTTGTTATTCTAGGAATGAGTGTTTCCATATAGATAGACTTGGTGGGGTTGGGAACCCATTATATGGATACATCCCTGTTACATTGGGTACCAAAACAATGAATACTGAGTTGTCTCCATAAGGAAACATTGTTTACTATTTGTTTTTTAAACCTTCTTACTTATCTCAAAATACTCATTCGAATACTTAAACCATCAATTTTCTTTATAGTTTGAACGTATTAAGTTAAATAGGGATGCTTTTCTCATACATATAAAACTAGTTCTTTTTAATATTTTCTAGGATATGTACTACATTTAATTGAGCCCAAATTTAGTAGAAATCCATGACTCATATTACTATCTATATTAAATTTCTAAAGATACATTTTATCTCCATCATTTATAATAGAACCACTAAAATCAGCTGGAACCTTCTTCCCAATTTGCATATTAATTATAAGTTCAATTAGATCCAAAATAGTATCATAAGTTGGTCAAATTACATATTTACCTCTAAGGTTCAACTTATACTCGAGGGTTCAGATTGAGGTGGAAACCATTATACTTGGCCCATATGTCTCGATCTCAACTTATATCAATAACTTTATCATGTAATTTCTAGGTTTTGAAAAAAATAGAGCATGACACCATGTTTTATTCACAAAATAAAATGGCGACTCCATTTCCTTATTTGTCATTTTTTTGTTGTTTTCAACATCTGAGATTTGTTGTTCATAGAGTTTCTCCATAGTCAAAAAAATCTTGTGACTCTGCTAGAATGTTCTAGACAATCTGAGTTATTTTTGGTTCTTGATTTACTTTTCTCAAGTGGTTTTTTCATTTAGGGCTTTTCTTTTATTTCTTAGTAAGTATCCAATCTATTTCCAAACAAATAAAAAATAACATAAGAGAAGTATTTTGTAACACCCCAAATTTTCATATCACATGAATAAAATCTATTTTTTTCTTTCAAACTGGAAGTGTTACTAACATGATATGCATTGCAATCATGATAGATAAGAACCATTATAAGTTGTGTATGAAATACATTCTCCTAAATTCTCAGGAAAAGAAACTTGGATACACCATACTTTATAAAAGTCTATATACATGATGCTAAAACATGTACTCTGTCATAATATCTTAGATTATGTAGATGTCACCCCATTAAGAAAACATCTTAAAACTAGTAGATATGTCCTCTATCTTGACTGATATTCCTAAAGATTGGTACCTGTGGACATCTCGTCCCCATCCATGAACAAAGAGGGAAATTTGTAACAACCTAAAGTTTAGGGTTTCACAAATCAAAGGAGTCTACATGGATTAGTAGAACTGATGATCATGAAACTTGGACCATATATGTGGCTCTAGAAAACATCTCAAGAATTTGATAGGTGGTGAGTGATGATGATTATCAAATGAATAAATCATATGAATGAATTTATTTGAGTAGATGTTTGTTTATATAGTCATCTGGTCAGTTGAATGTTTTAGAACATGTTTATGTCATAAGGAGTTTTTCTAATTATCATGATGGATATATGTCATTATATGGTATACTTGGAAATAGTTGGTGGTGTTTGACTATTAGTATTAGGTTGTATAATCATGATAAGGATCCTAATGGGAATAATCAAATTAAATGATCAAATATTGGTATCTTGAACTTACTTTCCCATGAGGAGTTATTCATAGTGGTGATGGAATTAAAGTTTATTGTTTTGTGATCCTACCTATGTTGTTGGGATTTATGCACAAGGTGATCTATATGAAAATCAAATTGACCTAAATAAGTGATATCATACAAATGGACACAGTTTTAGGCATTTGACATATCATTAAATTCATAGTGGAGATAATGACTAGATGCTATTATCCATGTGATAGAAGATCCTCTATTTATTACGTTTCTTTGGGAATACCTAAATCTTTCATAACAATTACTTAGTTGAGTTGATATCATGTCCTTGTAGTTACTCTTCTGCACATGTAAGATAGAGGGTTAGACTCCACCCTATTTGCGGTTGTGAGGCATAATATTATCAGAAACTTTTCATAAGCATAAACCAATATCCAAATACTACAGGACACTCAACCAAGGGTACTGAGGTTTGTGAGAAACCTACCAAGATGTGATCTCTAGGGTATCTATATAAGTTTTCCCTGAGCCTAGTCCATTATATGCAAAAGGGATCATATGGTTCTAATATATGCCATCACTAATAGAAGATTCAGGGCAATGATAATGATAGGTGATGGGAAGATATGCTATATTCAGGTTCCCTTCAGGGTGCAGGGCGGTGCATAGGGAACTAGCCCTAGATTCATTTGAACCCAAGGGCAATGAGTATGGCCAGAGGAGCTAGGTGGAGAAAGATCCACGAGGACCTGCAACCAGGCGACACTTCCCTTCTTCTCACTAGCGTCACCCTAGAGGAGTATGTTGCCCCAACACTCCCTTTTACTTTGGAAATCACAACTTTGAATAAGGTGACATATAAGGGATAATAGAAGCAGAGACGATTCCACACTAGTACCAAGATAGGAGCCTAGCCCCATCGCCTGGTCGCTGGCCTTCCACGGCTAGATGCACCGCTCTATTTCACTGGGAAAACAACATTGTGCACTCGCAACCCAACATACGGGAGAAGAAGACCGGATAGGTTGGGTCATGTATTACTTGGATCCAGGAGAAAGATCGACATGAGTATATCATGGGGCACTGGATGGGGCCCAATGCGACTCATCTTGGCCGCAAAATCACCAACTAAAGGCTAAGATCGGCCAATACAGGTAATATCTTTGTATAATCATAAATTGAGATATGGTTCTCCATTTTTGACGCGCAAGGTATCTATATAAAGATATTCATGTTTATTATGCACGAAAAATTTCCTCATTACATTATCTAGATGTTTGATTATTATTTTAAATTGATTACTAAACATATATGTTATTTTAATGTTTAGTGCATTGAAAAGAGGAAACGACTGTGGAAATTAATGAATATTTTACAATAATTATTTATTTTGATATGATATATGTGATTCTAAAGCCTAATAATTATGATTCAAAGTTTTTTAAATATCTTTGATTTAAACCCTAACAAGGGTATTTTGAGTATCTCATCCATGATTTGACCATGAAATGACAAGATATTTTTATATGTTCCCTAGTACATTGTATGATTATTGTTTCTAAAGTTTTATTGGAGTTTTAGGTGTCATTATATGATATTAAATTTAGAGTCTTAAGTTTCCTTTAAGGTGATATAATTGATGTTTATTTCTATTGTTATGAGTTTGATTTACATATTTTGTCCAGAAGATGATTTGTAGTTATTTCCTTCATATATAGTAATTGAGTTAGTAGGATTACTATATGTCATTATGTTTGAGATATATTCTCATTATGTGATGTGCATTCTTATATTAGTGCATAAGACGATTTTGGGTTTATTTGAGTATAAAGATTATAGTAATTATATAATAAGAGTTTTGATGTAATTTCAATGCCAATAATTTATGATGATTTTAGATCAATGTTATGTTTAGTCTAAATAAGAACCCTAATTTAATTTAGGAGGTTAGGGTCGTAGGTCTTGAGATTTAGAAATGCAAAAGGGAAATATACATGGACTTACAAAATGTTGTTGATGTCCAAGTAGATATGTTGTGAACCAAGGAATGCATATTACATTAAGGATCTCCTCAAACAAGGTAAGTGGGCCATGTCCATTAAATTTTATTATTATTATGATTTAGCCAACACATTTTGCAAAGTGACTTAGAGATTAAGTTACTTGTAGACCTTTAGTTAGTAATGTTCATCTCATGTCCCATAATGCTTTTAGTAATCAAACTTTATTCAGATGGAGTTATGTTGTAAGGACAACTTATTATAGATTTTTAATCTTTATGCTACTTTCAAATACTTAGTAGTTATTTATTCATATTAGTTTATATCTCAAAACCTTAAGACACAGATTCATATATCTGGTATCAGAATTTCATCAAGTCATCTATTAAATAAGAATTTTAGATTAAGACATACTCAGACAACATGAATCTACATTTTAGATTTTACATTCAGATTGCTCATTGTGAGTAGTCATAAATTAGATCCACATACCTAATAAGAGTCTCAGATCTAATATCCATAATTTAGTAACTAAGGTATATATTACAAATTTAGATTCATATTTCAGATTTAGATTTAATTTAAAATTTAAGAATAGAAATTGAGATTCAAACTCAAAATTCAATACATATTGAATTATCAATATTCAGTTTTAGTATAACATAAGTTCATACCTAGAATTTAGTATGTTTAAATTTAATATAATTAAGTCAAACTTCACATAAGACATTATATGATAATTCCTCACTCAGTTAGTCCTGGGATGGTTCAGAGGCATCTATTGCCAATTCAGAGGAATGTTGACTCCAATTGAGAGGTACATTGGTACCAATTCAGGGTGCAGACATTCCAATTTAGAATCACCTAGGTGTCATTTAGAGGCATGTAGTGCCAACTCAGAGGTACTTCAGTACCAATTTAGGGCATAGATATGCCAATTCAGGAGGACTTATCCTATAATGGTGGCCACAAATCAAATAAAAGACATAAAAAAAGATACATCGAGCCACTATAAGTTTACATCTTTTAGATCTCAGTTTAACTTTTTAGTTATAGCATATTTATGTTTATCTTATTAGAAATTCAACGTCACTTACTCTAACCCAAGATTTCCCTTTTTGCATGGCTGAAGACGATATGTCATACAGAACTTCAGGAGATACTCATGAAAAAGGGATGCAACTACACATTTAGGAGGTTTGCTTGGTGGGGCGCCATCTACACAGTTCAAGATATGATGTGAGATTTGTATAAGGTAGTATCATGATATGCAATTCTATTTGTATATAGTGATGTAATAGAGTTTATTTCCTAAAGAATTTATGAGAATGTATTTTTACACTAGTCTATATTGGCTCTTGTCTCTTGTCTCTTGTTATTATTACGTGTATCATGTTTGTAACACTCCCTAGTTGAAAAAAGTTAGCTTTTTCTCATGTCCTATGAAAATCAGAGTGTTATAAAGCTACTATTAGAGTAAGTGGAATTCATTTTCTAATAGATAAACATTAATATACAATATTTGAAAGTTGAACTAAGATCTAAAAGCTATAAATTTATATTGAATCGATGCATCTTCTATTTATGACTTTTATTTATTTGTGGCCACCATTATACGATAAGTCCTCTATGAAACCAAAGTGTCCTCCATGGTGCAACACACCCTCTATTGGAACAACATGTCCTCTATTGACACTGAAGTGTCCTCTATGGTGCAACACACCCTCTGTGACACCTACAATGTCTTGTACAATGCACCCTTTAAATGATCTCGAGACTCTCCAGTGAGGAGTTATCCTGTAATGTCTATAGTTAATGTTTTGATTTCATTTTCTATCTATGTTCTTCATTTCTTATATCTGAATCTTAATATCTTATATGTAAATATATTCTTAATTTTTTTTATCTCTAAATCTAAGTCTCTTATCTCTGAATCTATTCTTGATTTCTTCTCTTTGAACATTAATCTATTATCTTTGACTAAGTATCTTTGTTCTTTAGTTCTAAACTAAATCTAACTCTAAATCTAATATTCTTATTATCTACATAGATCATAATCTGAAGTTCTAATTCGATCGAATGACTTAATTAAATTTTGATATCAAATGTATGACATCTAAGTCTAAATGCTTAACCAAATAAACTGAACTGAGCATATAAATATTGAATATCTAAAAGTTATATAAATCTCAACTACTTGATACCTAATAATCTGACAACATAACTCAAACTGTACAAGATCTGATTTCTCAAAGCATGACATGATATGAAATACTGATTTTTGAAAGTAACTTAATCTGTAAATTACTTTATAGGAATGTGTAGGCCGAATCATAATAGTAATTAAATTTAATGGACATGGCCCACTTACCTTATTTGAGAAGATCCTTAATGTAGTTTGGATTCCTTGGTTCATAACATATTTACTTGGACATCAACAAAGTTCTATAAATCCATGTGTATTTTCTCTCTTTCTATTTCAAAATCTAATAAACCATCACCCTCAGCTCCTAAATTGAATTAGGATTCTTTTCTTAAATAGACATGAGTATACTATAAAACCATGAAAAAATCTTAGTACGAAACGTATATCAAAACTTATATTATATAACTACTATAATCTTACTCAAATAAGCCAGAATTGCCTTATGTACTAGTATGAGCTTATACATCATATACTGAGAATAAATGCTGAACATAATCACATATACTAATCTTACCTACTCAATTAGACCATCAAAGAAAAATAAAATTAAAATCGTATACCAGACCAAATCGGCATACATATCATGTGTCTAAAATAATCATCAATAGTGGCCACTTAGACCCAAAATCATATAATAGATAAGTATATATGAAATTCCATCAAAATTTGGAAAGAATAAGAACATTATGCATTAGAGTTTAGGTAAAATCTCAAACCATTTCATTGTCAAACAATGGGTAAAATATCTATATATCAAAAGCTTCATTAAAACTTCAAATAATAAAGATCAAGATTTAAAACTATACTAAAACATAAAAAAATGCTTAATGTAAAACATGCATGAATTTTTAAATTCATTTTCTATTTTTCATTCACAAAATATTGAAATATCATATATTTTATAAATCAAATTAAAATAAATACGTGACCTAAAATCACCATTTGATATATTTTTTTAAAATAAAAGGCACCATAAACTTTCCATTGATATCTTATACATAAAAATAGACATGTGGATCTCAACATATGAATTTTTACAACATCATACCTTTTATCCTCATCTCGGTCATCCAAAGTAGATCTGACGGGCCCTAAATGGCCGTGTTTCTTCCTGGACAGAAATCCTAGTGACCGCTCATGGATCTTCAACTAGGATTTGAGTCCATGCAAACTGCCTAACCCGAGGCATCCCGCTCCTTTCAATGGTTCAACCACCACATACAGATTTGCACCTCCTTAGTCTTTTTGATTGACATTGCTTAGGGTAACCCATACCATGACTTATGGTCTGTTCCTATGGCCATCTTCATTGTTTGTGTATCTTGTACCAATGATGTCCTGGGACAAGGAACATACCATCATGTTTGTGCTTCCCCTCAAGAGAGCATCATCAACAACTTATATATATATACCTAGAGATCTAATCTATTTAGGTTTCTTGCAACAGGTGATAACTCTCTAGTTGGGATTCTGATTTTATGAGATATCCTTCTATCCTATTCAAACTCTAACTGAAAGGTTTCCTACAAGATTACGTCCCCTGACCATGTGATCCTATTCATGATGGATAACTAATCTTGACATATGATGAATTCAACTGAGCCGTTGTTATTAAAAGCCACATATTCCACAAGAGAACTAATAAATAGAAAATATTATGTCACATTGATAATTCCATACAATCATTATTTCCTAAATGAAATTTAGTATTCAATCCAATTCCAACACTGACATCCATATCTATTCTAGTATTATGATATCTAGGTCAATTTATTTTTCATATATGTCACCTAATACCTAAATTCCCACCACCTAGATATGAATCGTAAAGCTGTAAATTGTGATTCCATCATGTTTATGAGTAGCTCCTCATGGGGAAAAGAGTTCAAGATATTAATCTTGACCATATAATTTGATTACTCCTATAGATTCCTTACCATGATCATAATACTTGTAGTTAAAACACCTCCAATTTTTTCCAAATATGTCATATTACCTTTAAATATCCATGATGATCATCAAGGCAAGGTCAAGTGATGTGAACCTACACTAAGAAATTGAAATGACCACTCACTATTATAAATAAGTTGATACTAGTATGATTTGATGACTTGATCCTAATCCTTATTCATCATTCAACACATGGTAGATTAATTATAGACCATCATATATGATCTCTCATCTCATAGAAACCATCTTGTTTCCCCCTTACATGATTTTTAGATCCAATAAAACCCTTCATTCTATCTCATCTAGGGTTTTAAAGATTATGATGTTTACTCATTTATGTGGATGTCATTGGGTATGAAACCCTAAAAAAGGATGTTACATATTCCATCTCAAACATATTATTTCTTTCTTTGTATATCCCAGATTTATTTCTAACAATATTTATTTTGAGAAGGTGAGAATTACATGTATTCTTGAGTTTTCCACTTACTCTTTATATATTTCTATCATATGTTTGCACTTAAAATCATTAAATTTACACATTTGACTTTATGAACCTACATAGCCATGTGTTTACAAAATGCATCACAGGGTGCTACAACTCAAGTTGGATCACAAGATGATGTGTGGGGGTATTAGTAAATGTACTATCACATCATAAAATTGGATGTTCCAATGCCTTAACGTCACCCCATCTCCTATCACTAACAGCTAACGAAGACCACCATTGTCACAAGGTGTATCAGGAGTAGTACCTGAATATAAAGAAATTGGGTTATACTCATGAGAGTGAAATCACACCATAGAGAAGTTAAGATACATGTCATGCTTGAGTGAGGTGTAAATCACATCTAAATGTATGGGCTAACAAGGGAAATCTTTCTATCTACAATGGATCGTTTCCTGCTCTACATAATATTATTAGAATTTTCTTTATGCCCCAAGGTTTTTGCTTGTTAACATTCTTGCATAGATCATTCTTTGTTTTTTAACATCTTCATGTTTACAAAATATTCATGTCAACCACTATCAAGAATATCCCACAAATCCAACAATATTACCAAATATATTCTACAACCTATATCACACTGATAGGCTACCAGAATTCCCATTTTTCCATGATTATTTTGGACATCTATTAAAATCTTCTCCGTGGCCTAGTTTACCCCTCAATATTGTTCAAATAATCTATAAGTGTATATCATGCCTTCATGATTATTTTGGACATCTATTAACATCTTCTTTGTGGCCTCATTTTCCCCTCAAAATTGTTCAAATCATCTCTAGTCGTATATCATGCCTTGGAAATCCTTTCCAAAGATCTATTGACATGATCCACATGGGAAAGATACTCAATATGGGTCCCATCGTTACCAATCATACCGAAACATTGGGTACTTGTTGAAAAGCTATAAAAACTCAGTTAAAATCTCAAAATAAACTATTAGGAACCTTTCAAGATTGACCACCAATCAAGCACACCCAAAGGATTCCAAATTCAAGAACATCTTTAGGAATCTTTGACCTTTTGAAATTTAGGTTTCACACCTTGTATGCCAAAAGATTTCCTAATTTATAATGACACCCACAAGCTATGTGATTTCACAAACAAATCCTGCCCACCTTGTTACAGACAACCATATGTATTTTTTCACGATCTAAACATACTTGCATGAGTGGCCTCACATATGTGCTTATAATGTCTACCTTATTGAAATACATCATACTGAGTTTGATACTTTTAAAAATAGAGCTTCCCTACCATGTCGTAAGGCTATTCACTCAATCTAGGACATAACCTCCCAATTATCATCCACTTTCAACCTATGATCCATGTTATTATCCCTATCTGACCTAGGGGACATCCAACTTGACTAAGATGTCACCTAACATCATGATCGTCCACCAATCTTTACATACCCCCTAAGATGATCTTGGACAATGACCTAAACCTAGACCATCTGCCTATAATTTTTAGTCTAAACTATCCAGGATTATGAATGTTAACTAGATCACATAGTGCAGAGAGCCTTAGATGATCTCCCCCTACTTTGGTTTCTTCTCTATATTACCTATGAAATATAGAGACACGACTATATATTATTCCATTTGATATAACACCACCAACCTTTTCCTGAATAGGGAACAAACCACTATGGGGGAATTGAATCCAAATTGAATATGAATTATCTTGATGACTCGACCATGCAAATGCATCCTTATGCATGTGACCCCAAAGGTTATACATTAAGTTTGTAGTTATGTTCATAAATCACAATAAACTATTGGTGTCTAACAATACATCATTTCTACCCAAGTAATTGGAATACATTGAGAACAAATTGAACATGTAAAGCGATTAATGTTACCATGACTAGATGATCCATTTGTCACACATACCCATATCAAAATAGAGGCATATAGATTTAATGATCTTAACATTCAATATATTTTATTTGAATTAGAGCAGAGTATTGAGATTTTGTGAGTTCAATATAATTTATTGACTCACATAAACATGACCTTACATTTCATAGTCTCACGTATTAAGTGGTCAGTATATCACTCACTCCAATGCATGAACAAATTCCATCTGCATCTCTTACAAGTAATACACAAGTGTCATAATGCACCCAATCACCACCATAACCTATATGGAAACCCTTATCCAGAGCCACGTTGGATAGTGTTAAAGTACACATAACATGTGATTACTGTAGTAACTTCAAGTCTAATGATCAAAGTCACCATGTTGCACTGAGATATGACTCTTATTGCCATGACATGGTTACCATGTCTCAATCTCAACAGTACTTGTTCTTTAACAAGTACACATGCATCTGAGTTGATATCCCATATCATGACTAAAGAGACATAGTCATCACTCAACATACACATGAGTCTTACTTATCATTGGTGTGCAATAATATGCACAATGATAACCAACTAGGTATAAACAAATTAATTCTCTCTCATGTCCAAGTCCTCAACCCAAACCATATTCCACTGAGTCAAAACATTATGAGGTCATTATTACATTATGTATTATCCTAATATTGAAATAAACACAATAAGTAGATTTGGATCTATTAATAAACAAATCATATACAATATATCTATCAGCACTTGATGGCTCTTAGGGCATAGAACCAATAGTCTTCCACTTGCACTAGAGCCAATCACTCATGAATCATGTTCCAAGTGATCTAGCATGACCATCGTTCTTCTATTATGAAAGTGCTTTTGTCAAGGTATCAACAACACTTCTTTTAGTTTGTACTTAAAAATCTTTACATCCTCTCTTTGTACAATCTCATATATTAGATGATATCACCAAAGTATTTGTTTGGAATATTGATACGATATGGGTTCCTTAGCTTGTGCAATGGCTCGATTTTTATCACAATAAACCTCTACCACATCCTCAATGGTCGAAACAACCCCAAGCTCACTAACGGATCAATTGTTATCACAATAATGCTCAAAGCATGCAAAAGACATTTGGGTGTGTACATATCATTGTATACATGATAGATACAATTCTTATATACTAAACCCTTTTGGTATCTTATCAATGTATGCATTTCTGGCTTAGGTCAAGAAACATTTTAGACCTATATCTATAGATCCTGATTCCTAGAATATAGGATGCTTTTTCTAAGTTCTTCATGGAGAAGGTATTATCCAACTATTTCTTAACCAATTATGGAGTAGGTATGTCATTTCGCATAAAGAATATGTCATTCACATATAATATGAGAAATACAATTATGGTTCAACTAACCTTCTTGTACACATAAAGATAATCTTCATTTTTGGTAAATCCAAACTCTTAGTTTGTCTCAAAACAACAAATAGTCCAGCTTCTAGATGCTCACTTCAATCATAATTTGACCTCTATATTCTACAAACTTTATTGGCTTCATTTAGAGCGATAAACCTTTAGTATGTCTCCTATGCACAACTCTGGAAGATTCATTTTAAGGAAAGCTATTTTAATGTCCATTTGTCAAATCTCATAGTCACAATAAGTTGTAATTGTGAGAAAGATCATGATGGATTTAACCATTGCAATTGGTGACAAGTTTCATAAAAGTCAACACCTTGAACATGTCTGAAACCTTTTGCAACGAATCTTCTTTTATAGGTCTGTACACTACCATCCACATCAGTTTCTTCTTGAAGACTGATTTGCACCCTATGGATTTTACCCCTTCAGGTGCATCCACCAAAGCTCATACTTTGTTGGAATACACAGAGTCCATCTCAGATCCCACAACCTCAAGACATATGCTAGATTTAGGTCCCTCTATGGCCTCATTGTAGACTGTTGGATCATCATCTATACCCATCAAACCATCTAATTGAGTAATGAGAAAACCAAATCTCTCTAACTACAAACACGACCTACTATACCTTTGAGGTTCTTGTGTTTCATGAGGAATTTGAGATTCCACAACGTCTTGCGATTCTCTTTGCTCCTCATCTACCCCCATAGGCTCAATGTCTTGTTGTTGTCTCAAACTCATTTGAGATCTAATTTTCTCCCACTATTTCATTATGAAAATAATTCCCTTTTAAGGAAGACAATAGTTCTAGCAACAAACACTTTAGTTACAAGAAGTAATAACCCTTAGTTTCTTTTGGGTATCCAAAAAAGCAACATTTATCCAATTTGGGTCCAAGCTTTTCATAGAGCTATTTCTTGACATAAGATTCACATCCCCATACTTTTATAAGAGACATACTGGGACACTTCCCATTTGATATCTCAAATGGTTTCTTTTGAATATATTTAGAAGGCAATCAATTTAGTGCAAACATGGCAATTTAAAGAGCATGTTCCCATAAGTAAGTTGGTAGATTAGCTAAACTCATCATTGATCATACCATGTCCATCAAACTATGATTCAGTATATCAAACACACCATTATGTTGTGGTGTTCCATGTTGATTCAACTATGATACAATACCACAATCTCTCTAAAGGACCTCAAACTATTGTCTTAGATATTCTCAACCACTATAGATTGTAGTGCTTTAGTATTCTTGACAAATTGTTTCTATACTTTGTTGATGGATTCCTTCATCATTTTTAGAGATTCTTATTTATGTTTCATAAGATACACATATCCATATCCACCAAAGTCATTAGCAAATGTGATAAAGTACTAATTTCCACCTCTAGAACTTGTGCTAAATGGTGCACTCACATCACTAGGTATGAATATGAATGCATCACTTTCCCTCTCACTATTATCAATTAAGGGTGCTTTTTTCATCTTGACCAATAAATAAGGTTCACATGTCTCTATTGATCAAAAATCAAAAGAGTGTATATAACCATTTTTATAGAGTATAGACATTCATTTTTCATTTGTGTATCCTAGAAGACAATGCCATAGATAAGTTTTGTTTGAGTCATTGGGTTCGAAATTCTTGGTATTTGTGTTATAAATTATTGTCTCAAGTTCTAAGAAATAAAGACATAAGATGTTGGTGGCAATGCCACATAATATCTCTTTTATTGAACCAAAAGTTGGTCATTCTTTATAAGAAATTCAAAAACGTTCTTGTCCAAACAAAATACATAATAAGTTTCTATCTATGCTAGGTACATAATAAAAATTCTCTAACTCTACTACAAGTCCACTGGGTAGAAACATTATATGTTACTATAGATGTGGAAGCTACTCTGCTCCATTACCTAATCATAAATGCACCTCTCGCTTAAGTAAGAGTTTACTTCTTCCCAAATCATGTATATTAGAGCATATGTGAGATCCACATCCGATGTCTAATACATAGTATGCACAAGTAGATAAGTTTATCTCTACATTATATATACTTGAAGTGGAGTTCTCTATCTCCTTCTTATTCTATAGTTCCTCAAGTTAAAGATGGCAATTTCTTTTTGAATGTATAGATTGGGGATAATGGTGAAAGTAGACTTACTTGCCCACTCCTCCTTTAGCTTAAAGCAAACAATACAAGGAATTTTGGTCATCTTTAGAACTATTCTTAGCTTTTCCTTGTCCCTTTCACTTACCATTTCCTTTGTTGATCGTCAACACTCACTTTGTCTTGTATTTTTTAATATGAGTCTCAGTAGTTCTTAACATGCCAAGAAGCTCTTACAATGGGCAGACAAAATTGTTTATGTTGTATTTCATGACAAATTGACTGTATGATACCAACAAAGATTGCAATATTACATCATTGGCTATCACTTAGTCTAAGGCATTTCCGGTCTTTCAAGTATTTACACATACCTAATCAATTTGATTACAAGTGTCCCTATTGGATCTCCTTCAATCAAATTGCACCTCAAACATTCTTGGTATATATTCCTAAGTTGTGTGGTCATTTCAAGAATTCCCATGTTCAAATGCTTCTTCTTATGCTCATGATTCATGTAGAATAACATAAGGCAATTCACATCAATAACATCATTAGTATGCTTATTATAAGCTTTCCTTTCCACTCTAGCGATATTTGGAGTTGGTTCTTCCATTTTTGCTATTTCTAGGATATAGAGTTTATGCACATGGGTGAGAATAATTCTCAATGTCCTATACCAATCATGAAGGATATTCCCATTCAATTTTCTTTCCCAAGGATCAATTACAATGAGAAGCTATTATTTGTGTTTGTCACTAAATCAACAATGAAATTATTTTCACAAGTCATCAATTTGATTTAGATATTTATTTGATTTGACAATGTTTATATGGCCTTTATCTAATAACAACCACAATATTTTGATTAAAATAATAGACCTCACTATTAATATATAAGATAAAGACAATATTCTATTGATCCAAAATCCATAATACATCAAGTTATGAGTCAACTTTGGTTGACCACTCACAACTTAACTATTTTGGTAGGCAATAATTACTAACTACATCCAATACAACTCTTGGATAGATAGTTTCACAAATCCTTTTCAATTATTCATCTCGTAAAGTAAATGCCATCTTTATGCTTATGTGCACTTAATCCTAATTATATCACCTAGTCAACTCCAATCCAAAGGCCGACACAATAAGCTACACACTACTTTTGTCAGATCTACATACATACTATCACACTTCCCCAAGATAGACGGTGCACCAATTTGTTCAAACATCAATCCTTGTTCCAATCAAATTGACAATTGAATCGGGTAACCCCAAAGGAACTGGTCGATTCACATAGTGATTACAATCCTTTCACAAGTGAAATGTTCATTTCACATGTCGAGTTCATGCAAAGTTTAACCAATATCGATTCCAATTGACGTGACACTCCAACCGATCAATTCAACACTTCAAATGGTCGATTCAGAGTCCCGTCGGTCAACTTTGAACCTTAGTTGTTTAATTGAATACCTAAACACTTTTAATAATCAAGTTAAACATCATTCATAAATAAAATCCTATTCCAAGTGTATCCTATGTATGTGTCCCTATAGGTCCCAAATTGCATTGGCAGTGAATGTTCATAACCAACTTATGACATCACAAGAAATGAGCGGTGTCTAGCAACTCATCATTTCTACCCAAGTAGTTTTGAAAGTTGTAGAACTACTTCAACCTACAATCCATGATCAATGTTACTGTGATCATGTAGTTCCTTTGTCTCTAATATCCGTATTGAACTCGAGGCATGGAATCATCATCCTCTAAATGTTCAATCCATGTTCCTTAAACTAAACTAGACTATCTAAGATGTACGTGAGCTCACATATCACATATTGAGTCACATGAGTATGGCCATACATTCTCAGTCTCGCTTATTAAGAGGCCCTGGATATCAATATCCTATAGGAGGGACAAATCCCATCTAATCACTCGCACTCAATCCCCATGTGTCACAATTCACCCAAGCACCACCTTTATGCAACCCTTATTCAGGTTCACTATGGATGATGTCTAAGTACATTAACTAATGTGATGAATGTTGTGACTTCCAAACTTAGAACCACAATCACCACTATCACTATGAGAGCTAATTCTAACTACCATTACATGGTATCTGTGTATTACTCTCAAGGTGGGTCTGTCTAATACACTATTCTCTAACATGTACCTGTGTGCTTAACTTAATCATATATCATGACTAATGAGGCTCTGTCATCAGTCAATACACACTCTATTCTTATGTATTATGTTGGCTAGTTATCTTCCATAGTAATATTCGACTAGGGACATAACAATAATGTATGTACTCTTATCGTACATATGATCTCATTGTTCAGGTCCTCAACCTGACGACATATGTCATCAAGTAACATCATTCTTTAGACATCTACTATGTCTGTGTCATCATCTCATGCTAAGACAAACATAATAGAAAAAAATACCTTTATAATTATAAAATCAAATATCTAATTCCCCATTGTAATGATCATATGATTGGCTCTCTGGGCATACATACCAACAGACTCCCACTTGCAGTCAGAGACAATTACTCACAAATTTTATTCCAAATGATCTTAGCATGTCCATCATGTTTCTTCTGCGCAAGCACTTTTGTAGTGGGTTAGCAATGTTTTCTTCCTGTCAGTATATTGCAATTTTCACATCTCCTCATTGTGCAACCTTTCACATGAGATGGAAGTGTCATAGTATGCTATCTGGGATTCCTGGCCTATCTAGTAGCTCCATTATTGTCACAATATTTCTACTTCATCATCAATGGTTGGAACCTCCCATAAGTTCATTTCTATGAACTTCTTCATCCATACAATATCCCCTACTGTTCTCATAACACAAAAATACTTGACTTCTATTGTAGATTTAAACAATTGTCATTAGTTCAAATCCCTTTCCAGCTTATAGTTCTTATTTAAGGTCAAACATAATTTTATATTGTGATCATTAATTTATTTGTCTTTTCAGAAGCTTACATCAGTGTAAAATTTACACCCAATTCTTCCTTATTACTATAATCAAGGAACTGATCCTTTTAGTGCTTCTCAAGAATCTAAGGATGTTCTATGTGGTAGTCCAATGACCTTCATTTGAATCTAATAGACAACCACTTGTCATGTCCAATACATACAAGATGACTGAATGAGTATATATCCTCTCATCATGTCCAATACATATGAGATAATTGGATATTCTCCCATCATGTCCAATATAAGATAATGGGATGAGAACATAACATTGCATATTGATCCAATTGTGATTGTGTAATAGAGTGAACCTTGAATGTTCCAGGCTACTGGATTCATTAATTGAATCATGAGCTGGAGGATGAAATAATCAATTTGAGTTCATATGTAGGTATGTGAATGATGATGTCAACTTTGTTGATTTTGTACACTGATGAGCCTGATTATGAAGGTAGATGATTTTATTACTAAATATGATATGATTATGGTCCTTAAAGGGTGTTTATCATATAAATGCATCCCATTTATTTGGATGGAGTTTGAATATCTTTTCGTGTTAATGTTATGTATATTACCCTTGTTTATGTGTCACCTTGAGATATTTAATTGACTGGTCAAACAAGTGATTCTTGGCACAAAAATTGGATGGTATGAAGCATGGATGATATTAAAGTTATGTTTAAAATTACACAATGTTTTGAGGTTTGTCGAAGGAGATATGTTGGTTTGAAGTTGGTGAAATAGTACAAGTATTGGTGACTTTTGGACTAGGTTTATTGATTATTCAGGCTTACATTTCATACACTTGTGATGCCTCATATGCATGTTTAAGTGGTGGGATGCGTGGTCTCTTCTACACCCTAGATTACTGATCTGGTGGTCACAGACAGTCAAAGGTAGAGCCCCAGATTGGCATATAATTAGAATAGATCCAGATAGTCAATGACAGATCTAAAGGTTGTAGGCATGTAATCAACCTATAACGGTTGGGGGCTAAGTGTAGGATGGTCGTTGCCCACCTGTGGTGCCATGAATGTTCAAAATGTGCGTCGAAGGAGAAACTAACTAGGTCATTGTCTCCATTTTGCGATGTGTTTCATAATAACATCTCATTCAGAGCATATGGAACAT
Source organism: Alisma plantago-aquatica (assembly GCA_963693085.1). Lineage (NCBI taxonomy): Eukaryota > Viridiplantae > Streptophyta > Magnoliopsida > Alismatales > Alismataceae > Alisma > Alisma plantago-aquatica. Next base: position 242,457,918 of record OY856411.1, read on the forward strand.
ATATAGATGAGAACCAGGAGAAGTTTCTTCTACTCTCTCCATCATAGTTTTTAGTGGATGGAGAAGAAGAGAATATAAGTAAATCTCAGAGGTAGAGTGGAGTTCCATGGAAGACGAAGAAGGGAAAAGTAAGAAGGAGGCAAGGGGAATTCAACATAGATGCTCCACATACGCCCACCTAGTTCTTTCCTACTTGACGACCTCTAGTTTGTTAGAGGAGAAGGTGGATCTCCTAGGCTAATGGATAGAGCATCTCGCTAAGAATGGAGGGCTTAGATGGGTCTCTAAGGGTTGCACTCGCCTCGTGGAGGTCTCATCATCTAGTTTTAGCAAGAAGAGAAATTTTCCCCCTTCTCCCATTGCCGCAACAACACTTATTGCCATCAGACTTGTTGGGGAGGAGCTTTGGGCAGAGGACGATCTCTCCAATGATGCCGTGAAGGACCTAAGTGTTGGAAGCCAAATGGATGGAGCGCTGGAAGACAAATAGAAGCAGATCAGTGCTGGTGTTTGAGCTCATGATGGAGGCTATATGGAGAGAACCTCGCAGGCATGATCGTGTGAAAGTGAGAACGCGAGAAGAGAGGGAGCGTGGTTGAAATGGGTCCAGGTGCATGAACCAGATTGTAACGACCCTGCCTCCCAGTAACCCCCAATTAAGGGAGACCCGAAGGTCAAAGTTGTTATCCCAATTAACATGATCAAAGGTTCTACAAATAATCAGTAATAATTATTAAATTCTACCGAGACTATACTGAAAGATGGAATAAAATAAAACTTTGCATAACTTTTTCAAAAACTTGGATATCTACTTCTATCCACATCTGGAGTCTATTCTAACTAATCATCCTTTTTACTTAAATTCTTATTTAATTCCACATGTGCCACTTTACTATTTGTCCTTTTCAAACTTGTACCTAAAATGCTGACAAACAAAACGTCGGTCAGCATAAATGAATATTCCAGTATGTGGGGAAAATAATAACTGTGCAATAAACTGTGACAACATATTGCAGTCAATTATGATTTAACAAACAACTTTACGTTTTAAACATAACTGCTCAATCCATACATACCGTAGCCTCTTCGCTGTCCCTGCAGTGGACCTGGATGCTACCTTCCTTATGGTAGATCCCCATTAAACCCCTCATGATCCTACCTAACAGGTGAATCAATTTCTAGGGTTGAGTTACATGGCACTACGCATAGGTAGCCCACTCCTTAACTCATGGTGTGCTAAAGAGTCTCATGGAACTATACGTGGGTAGCCCATTTTCTAATTCATGATAACCTGATGTCCTACTTAATAAGTAGGCTCTGTACTAGGTTACCCTTTTCATTATTAAAAAAGCCACAGAGGAGGACCAGGATCTGAGCCAGTCATGTATATATATTTTTGGTGATAATCCTAGTCACTTTATAGTTGCATGAAATAAAAGTCATCCAAGCAGTTATTTTCAGGAAACCGATAAAACATCCGGGAATCATCGTGAAACTAAAGCGATTAACCATAAGCGTAACTACATACATGTCAGGATGATTTGAGACAGAATTAATCTAATCAATGCAAGAAATCCAATAGGCAAGCAAGCACACAAAGAGATCCTGAAATATGCTTATAATTTCCTAGCATTGATCATGCCATCAAGATCTATCAAACCTAGCTCGCTTCCTAGGGTTTCTAGTCCTCTTTTAGGGTTTCCATTGCAATTAGGGTTTCACTTCATTTTTACTATTTTAAACCCTAATTATCTCATCTACTCTTCATGAAAGACATTAAGGTTACCTTTTAACAACATATAACCCTAATTTCGGATTAAAGGCACAATTAAATGTTAATTAAGTCTATTATGCCTCTTTTACATTAAAACTACCATTTTTGTCCTTTTAAGACATGACATGATCATTAGGCCCAATTATCATCTTTGGTTCCCTTCAAATTAACAACTTATCTTTCATGAACTCCATTTATCACTAATTCCACATTTATCCATTAGAAAACCCTAATTACAATATTAAGGGTATTTACCCACAAATAGGAACATTTATACTCGAAATAGCTTTGAACCATCATATCTCAGCCTTATTCATGAATTTGAACAGTTAAAACCATTAAGAGTCATAATTACTAACATTAGGGTTTGAAGGCCCATTAAAGCATATTCTTGTACATGGAACCCTAAATTAATCAAACTATGCATAAAGATTCTCCTTTTAGATCTAATGTGCCCTTTTTATAATCAACATGTCAATATCAACTTTAAACATCCATTTAACCCTTCTCAATACATTAATCATTTCAAAATTAGGGTTTCTTATTCATTAAAGCATTAAAGTTGATAACTTCAACTACTTTTCGAATTTCAAGAATAATTAGGTTCTAAAACTATTTTTATTGGATTCCTCACATTTTTCTGAGCAAAATCCATATATTATTTGATACCATTGGAGTTACAAATAATTAATTGCAAATACTGCAAGTTTCACTTACCATGACCAATCAGAGGCTTCCACGTCAGCCAGCATGTGTGTTGCTTGCCTGCGTAACCCGAAAACTTGAAATATAACATATGGACTAAAATACCCCCGTACGGCAATCCGGCTCATCATATGACGAAGGGGTAAATTTGTCCAAAACTTGTTTGGTCGTCCCCTACCTCGCGAGCCCTCCCACTTCCATCGGGTGAGGCTTCTCATGGGGCTGTCTCCCCTTCCTTAGAGCTCAAAGGGCACCACCCTTGGTCCCTCTATGCCCTCTGCCTTCCACCGCGCTCAGCAACACCCCAAACTGTGGCCGAAGTGGCGCAGTTCAAGAGAACCTGACCTGTAACATGCAGTCGGTTTGTAGACCTCCTGTAGGCACTGCGCAGAGGTCAGGGCAAGTAGATGAGGGTCGAGATCCTTTCAGGCGGTGTGGGAGCGTCACTCTTCCATCATGAACTCCTTCATGGCTTCTCGTTGCTCCAGGGGTTGCACTACCCCCTTGGTTAGGGTTTGAGCGGGTGCATGGTTGGAGAAGAGTGTGAGATGAGGAAAACTCAATGTTATGGATCCGTCCATATATAGGGACAGGTAGCAGTGTCCTAGCATGCCTACCCACGAGGAGAACAAGTCCCTTTATCTATAGGAAACCTCATTTCTTGTTTACAAAGTAATCCTCTCTTTTTAATTATCTCCTTAATAATTCATATTCCTTAGTCATTAGGAAAACCGAATTTTATCTCCTTTAACTTCTTTGAATTTGACTTTTAATCCATTCACCACGAAATTCTTCTTTCTTAAAGTAAATAATACCTCCTTTTTGATAATATCAAAAAGTAATTAATTATGTATCACATTATCCTCTTACTTTGTATTATTTGTATTTTCTCTTTCTTCTTATTCATTGGGACTCCTTGGACCCCAAGAAAATCTATTATTTCGAAATTCCTTTTTAAGGATACTTATTATCCTTCTAGATGCATCTACATCCTTCATTTCACATTATCTTTCTTATTTCTTTATTAAGATATTCTTTGGCAAGAATTTCTCATTATCTTTCATTTCCTTTCCTCTGTTCCTATTTCTTTTATTAGAAATCACATATAAACGAATATTACTCAATTATGGCCATTAATGCCACTTTCTAGATATTTCCAAGTATTTCTCATAAATACTTTTGCTTAATATCCATTATCTTGTATCTTTTCCTATTATTTAAACTTTTCTTCTTTTCTTCTCTTTCATATCCATTAATGGATTAATGTAATAATAAGAATCACAAAATTCCTATCCAAAGGGGATATTTGCAAAGAAGCTCCATCTTTTGAAGCAAAGCATACAACCCTTTTCAATTAAGTACATATTCATAAAATCATTACATTTCAATTATGAAAACATATGAAAAATTGAGGTTGTAACATCCTTCCCCTCTTATAAGAATTTTGTCCTCAAAATTCCATCAAGCAAACAAACAATTCTGGATGAGACTTTTACATGTCCATCATTGGCCCCTGAGTGACTTTACCTTATCCATGGCGATTCCAAAAAACCTTTATCATCACATATTCTTTTCTCTGAGTTCTTTCACCTTGGCATCTATAATCCTCACAGGTGACTCATGACATTTCAGCCTCGCTTGGGGCTCACTAGGTTCATTGCTCAGCACATGGCTTGGGTACCTCACATAGTGCTCTAAATTGGACATATGGAACTCATCATACATTACTTTATGCTAAGGGATAAGGTCAACCATAACCTCCTCCTCCAATCCATCTCAAATGGACCCATGTATCGGGGACTCAACTTTATTGGTTGTAGCTTAGAGGGGTCGGATTTTCATATCACATATTCTCCCAAAGTGAACTACATGTCAGTCTACTTTACATTAGCTCATGACTCATGTCGTCCCTAGGCTCTCTTTTCCAGCCATTGCACGATCAAAGCGACTTCATCTGCACACACTGTGGTCTTTTCTGACCTTTGCGAGATCCCTTCACCAACATCATCTTAATGAAGTGGTGACCGACACCACCTCCCTTACAAAGATTCTTTACATCCCAATACTGGTTATGGTGGTTATCATCACATCTTACAGAGGACAAGAACTGTCTCCATGTATCACCCTGAACAAGCACATATGCTCTCATCAGACCCTCTAGTCTGGATCATACTAACTATTAGTTAGGGGTGACAAACTATACTAACATCAAGTTCTTCATGTACCTACTTCCACCGCATGGATGTAACCCTTTAGGTCATACTCAAGAACCTTTGAACTCATATCATGGTGTAGTTGAACCATCTCTCTTACATGTAGTTCAACCGGACCTGTCTCTTGACAACATTCTTTCCTTCTCATGTCATCTAGGTAAGGCGATCTACCATTACCCATATTGCATCTTGACCTTCCTTGATCTAGGGGATACTTACCACAACATCCATAGTGTTTAACTCCCATTCCCTCTTGGGGACTCTTCACCCTCTATATCAATACACTGGGTTACTAGTGTTCGTCCTTCACCTCCTGGCTTGCATGGCGGCAAGCCATGCACAACTTCATCTTAAGCATCCAAAGTACTACTGTCACTTACTATCTTCGTAGTACCACAGTGTATGGTGATCTTAAATCATGATCTCCTGTATGTCATGATTCCTCAAGATTGGTTCCTCGGAAACCCTAAATCACTCTAGTCGGGGTTTCATCACCTTCTTTTCCAGAGAAGTGCATATGTGGTTCTACCACCATCCTTTTATTGCATCAAGGCCTAGGCTGGCTAACCAAACAACCACTAACTTGATCCACATATCTCATTACATCTAAGTGTTAGCCCAAACATATCTACTTTTTCAAACTTAGGGTTAACCTAAAAACCACTTCTAGCCTCTAGATAAACTAGGCAGCTGCATCTCAACAAGAGCATCCATTACTACCTTTCATCTTTAGGTGCTAGGTAATACTGAAGACATACACTTCCATGTGTTCCAGTTTTCATCTCATCTCATACTCTAAGTCTATCTTCATCAAGAAAACTCTAAGCTCATCCTCTTGGTTATCAAAATCAACCTTGTATATCTTGCAAATTCCACATAGCTCATGATAAAACAAACATCCTCACAAGATGGATACCTTAGTTCTCTTAGTGTTTGTAAACCATCCCTGCATTGTTCACTCCACAAGGGTATGTTATCATCTATGTCCTCATACCTCATAGCAACATTCCAACTCACATCATATTTATCCTTGGTGTATGGCATGCGTACTATCCTATCTCTCACTCCCATAACAAGAGGAAATATGCATTTGGCTGCAGTCCAAATACAAAGTTCTTCCCAATCCAAGAGTAGAGATGGTACATCCCACAGATCTGGTACACCTACAAATCTAAACTGAAACGTGACTCACATGCATCTACATCATGAACATCTCAATATCCAGGTTACTTCCATGAAAAACTAGTCTCGATCCCACTTGGTCATCTCCTCTAGGTCCGTAGGGTTCCGACACTTTTGGGGTCATCCCTCTTCCCTTATGCATCAAAGAGTGTCCTCTTCATCTGCCCTTTGGGTCCCATGAGTTCATGAAGGTGATAAATATCCTAACCCATGGCCCTCAGACAATGATAGTTGTTACCTCCCAACCCTATGGTCATGTGAAACTAGGGAATTAGGTAACTCCTACTTCCATCAGTCCTATCCCTACCTGACCAACATAGAACCTTACCCAAGTCTCCATCATCTCTCTCAGCATTTGTGGTCTGACTTACGTCCTTTCATAGGGGTCATGGTGACCTGCCTACCTTGGTCCGGCCCCATACCGGTTACCTCCATGGTAACACATCCACATGCACTTAGAGATGGTTATCTATGGGTCTTCAGGTTCATTCTCATACTATGTACTTTTCACTTAGCTTCTCAAGATCCTATGAGACCTATTTAGGTTACCTCAAAACCAACAGAAACTGGTATACACCCTACAAAAGGGTCCCTCTCCCAGGATGGGAGGAAACTACATCTTGATAACAAAGGTCACAATGTCCTTATGTCCAGGGTTTACATCCACATTAGCATGCTTAGCCCTAGCAAGCTACTAAGGCACAAGCAGACCACCTACTAAACCATTCTAGGTCATACTTGTTCTCATTCCTCAACATTGGACCAAGAACATACCTTCCCATGTCACCGACTTAGTTGTGAGGGGTTCATCAAACATACCTTAGACTTAAGGGGTTTCCCTTTCCTCTAAACATGACGAGTTCCATGCTCGAATCTATAGAAACTCAAATCTCATCATGAACATCAGGTACACCACTTCCCTCTTAGGCCTAGGAACCCTAGGTTCACTTTTTAGATGTCCCACTGCATGCTCAACCTTTTAACCATGAACCAAGCATGTACAAGGTATGACATGCACTTCCCATGATCCTTCTACTTGAACAACACTTCAGAGTGGAGTCCTCCTCAAGGACAACCAACTAGGTGTAAGGCTTCACAATTCATTACTAAACCTCTTCATGGTCTAAGGAACTCTTCTTCCCATATCATAAGGTAAACACCTATACCATAGGCACATAGGTACCAACAACCTCATCCTCCCTCTAGGGTTTGGTTCCTCTAAAGGCAACCAAGATATCATCAGCCTCAAGGGATCAAGCATGAGGTAGACACTATGATCTACTTAGGTCGCATCATCCTCAACTCCCCACTGTTCCTCATATCTCGGGGTCTAAGCTTCCAACCTTCTTACTTGGGGTCCTGCTCTCTCTCTCTAGAGCTAACTCCACAACCAAACTTACTACTAGAGGTCCTCCCTCCAAGAAGGTGGGTCAAGCTCACAAGCATACCCCTACATGGGTGAAGCCTCTGTTCAAACTTATGTTTGCTCACGATTATCCATAGCTCTTTATGATTATCTCATAAGCTATCCAACATACTCTCCTGGCCAGGGTTTCAACCTACTTCCCGCACTACTAACGTACTCTGGGTGCATGCTATGCCATGCTCATATAAGCCCATAGGGTTTCCATAGGTTCTTTACTAACCTCATCATTGAAGGAGTTATTCTTTACTCTAACATGCACGACCCTTCCCAGGGTTGGGTTGCCAAAGGCACTAGGTCATCCAACCTCACATGGCTCATATCTAAAAGCATTTCCACCCACACACCTGGTCTACCATGACATCTAACTCATCGTGTCATCTCTCTCTCTAACCACCACTTAGGATTTGGGTTAGCATCATCCTCCAAGGATGTGCTAGGTCCCTACCTTTAATGGAGATCTCTGCCTCCAAGACCAACTCTCTCTACTCATCCTCCTGACAAGAAGGTCTAGCCTCAGGTCTCTCCTGAGGGCATGACAACATATGTCATACGACCTAAGCATGCAACTATTCTTTAGTTTATGCTTAAACTATTAAGCTTATGTCCATGACATCTTATTTACATGCTTTTCATTAATTTGGTGGAGGATTCCTTAAGCCTTATCAACTTTACCCATACCTCAAGAGGATGAGGAAGAGAGGGAAAACCCAAATCCTTAAAATCCTTAACAACATTTGAGTTGAGGAGGGATGAACAAGATGAGAGAGTCCTAAAGGTATTTTATTTCGAGTCAAACCCTGAGACATTGGCCAAACAGTCACACAGATCTGGGAGTCCTCATATTCCGACTAGCGATGCAGAGGAAAATCTTGCCAGCCCCCATACGTTATCCTTTTCTAGACACCTCTGCCTTTCGGAAAATCCTCTAATAACTCCCTTGGGTTCTACATAGTTTGTAAAATTTAATAATTACTAAAGATTAGATGAGGAACTAGTGCTCTGATAACAAATGTAACGACCCCGCCTCCCGGTAACTCCCAATGAAGGGAGACCCGAAGGTCAAATTCATTATCCTAATTAACCGGATCAAAGGTTCAAAAAATAATCAGTAATAATTATTAAATTCTATCGAGACTATATTGAAAGCTGGAATAAAATAAAACTTTGCATACCTTTTTCGAAAACTTGGATATCTACTTCTATCCACATTTGGAGTATATTCTAACTAATCCTCCTTTGTACTTTAATTCTTATTTAATTCCACATGTGACACTTTACTGTTTGTCCTTTTCAAACTTGTACCTAAAACGCCGACAAACAAAACGTTGGTCAGCATAAATGAATATGCTGGTATGTGGGGAAAACAATAATCGTGCAATTAACTATAACATCATATTGCAGTCAATTATGATTTAACAAACAACTTTATGTTTTAAACATAACTGCTCAATCCATACATACTGTAGCCTCTGCGCTATCCCTACAGTGGATTTGGATGCCACCTTCCTTATGGTAGATCCCCAATAAACCCTTCATGATCCTACCTAACAGGTGAATCAATTTCTAGGGTTTAGTCACAATGCACTACCCATAGGTAGCCCACTCCTTAACTCATGGTGTGCTAAAGAGTCTCATGGCACTACACGTGGGTAGCCCAATTTCTAACTCATGATAACCTGATGTTCTACTTAACAAGTAGGCCCTGTACTAGGTTACCCTTTTCATTATTAGCAAAGCCATAGAGGAGGACCAAGCTCTGAGCCAGTCATGTATATATATTTTTGGTGATAATCCTAGTCACTTTATAGTTGCATGAAATAAAAGGCATCCAAGCAGTTATTTTCAGGCAACCGATAAAACATACGGGAATCATCGTTAAACTAAAGAGATTAACCATAAGTGTAACCACATATCTGTCAGGCTGATTTGAGACAGAATTAATCCAATCAACGCAAGAAATCCAATAGGCAAGCAAGCAGACAAAGAGATCCTAAAATATGCTTATAATTTCCTATCATTGATCATGCCATCAAGATCTATTAAACCTAGCTCGCTCCCTAGGGTTTCTAGTCCTCTTTTAGGGTTTCCATTGCAATTAGGGTTTCACTTCATTTTTACTATTTAAACCCTAATTATCTCATCTACTCTTCACGAAAGACATTAAGGTAACATTTTAACAACATATAACCCTAATTTCGGATTAAAGGCACAATTAAATGTCAATTAAGTCTATTATGTCTCTTTTACATTAAAACTACCATTTTTGTCCTTTTAAGACATGACATGATCATTAGGCCCAATTATCATCTTTGGTTCCCTTCAAATTAACAACTTATCTTTCATGAACTCCATTTATCACTAATTCCACATTTATCCATTAGAAAACCCTAATTACCATATTAAGGGTATTTACCCACAAATAGGAACTTTTATATTCAAAATAGCTTTGAACCATCATATCTCAGCCTTATTCATGAATTTAAACAATTAAAGCCATTAAGAGTCATAATTACTAACATTAGGGTTTTAAGGCCCATTAAAGCATATTCATGTACATGGAACCCTAAATTTATCAAACTATGCCTAAATATCATCCTTTTAGATCTAATGTTCCCTTTTTATAATCAACATGTTAATATCAATTTTAAACATCCATTTAACCCTTCTCATTACATTAATCATCTCAAAATTAGGGTTTCTTAATCATTAAAGCATTAAAGTTGATAACTTCAACTACTTTTCGAATTTCAAGAGGAATTAGGCTCTAAAACTATTTTTAATGGATTCCTCACATTTTTTCTAAGCAAAATCCATATATTATTTGCTACCATCGGAGTTATGAATAATTAATTGCAAATATTGCAAGTTTCACTTACCATGACTAATCAGAGGCTGCCACGTCAGCCAACATGTGCGTTGCTTGCCTGTGTAACCCGGTAACTTGAAATATAACATATTGACTAAAATATCCCCGTGCGGCAATCCAACTCTTCATATTACAGAGGGGTAGTTTTGTCCAAAACTTGTTTGGTCGTCCCCTACCTCATGAACCCTCCCACTACCGTCGGGTGAGGCTTCTTGTGGGGCTGTCTCTCCTTCCTCAGAGCTCAAAGGGCACCACCCTTGGTCTCTCTATGCCCGCCGCCTTCCACTGCGCTCAGGAGCACCCCAAACTGTGGCTGAAGTGGTGCAGTTCAAGAGAACCCGACTTGCAACATGCGACATGTTTGCAGACCTCCTGCAGGCACTGCGCAGGGGTTAGGGCGAGTAGATGAGTGTCGAGATACTTTCGGGCGGTGTGGGAGCGTCGCTCTTTCATCATGAACTCCGTCATGGCTTCTCGTTGCTCCAGGGTTTGCACTACCCCCTTGGTTAGGGTTTGAGCGGGTGTAGGGTTGGAGAAGAGTGTGAGACGAGGAAAACTCAATGTTATGGATCCGTCCCTTATATAGGGATAGGTAGCAGCGTCCTAGCATGCCTACCCATGATGAGAACAAGTCCCTTTATCTATAGGAAACATCCTTTCCTTGTTTACAAAGTAATACTCTCTTTTTAATTATCTCCTTAATAATTCATATTCCTTAGTCATTAGGAAAACTGAATTTTATCTCCTTTATCTTCTTTGAATTTGGCTTTTAATCCACTGGCCATGAAATTCTTCTTTCTTAAAGTAAATAATACCTCCTTTTTGATAATATAAAAAATTCATTAATTATGTATCACATAATCCTCTTACTTTGTATTATTTGTATTTTCTCTTTCTTCTTATTCATTGGGACTCCTTGGGCCCCAAGAAAATCTATTATTTCGAAATTCCTTTTTAAGGATACTTATTATCCTTCTAGATGCATCTACATCCTTCATTTCACATTATCTTTCTTATTTCTTTATTGAGATATTCTTTGGCAAGTATTTCTCATTATATTTCATTTCCTTTCCTCTTTTCCTATTCTTTTATTAGAAATCACATATAAACAAATTCAACTCAATTGTGGCCATTAATGCCACTTTCTAGATATTTCCAAGTATTTCTCATAAATACTTTTGCTTAATATCCATTATCTTGTATCTTTTCCTATTATTTGTACTTTTCTTCTTTTCTTCTCTTTTATATCCATTAATGGATTAATCTAATAATAAGAATCAAGAAATTCCTATCCAAAGGGGATATTTGTAGAGAAGCTCCATCTTTTGAAGCAAAGTATACAACCATTTTCAATTAAGTACATATTCTTAAAATCATTACATTTCAATTATGAAAACATATGCAAAATTGAGGTTGTAACACATATGGTTCAAGTAAATAGCCGTACCCCCACATTGGACATGTGGTGACTTCTGATTGTCCGTAAAAGGTAATTAACTTAAAAATCTCATTGAATTCATATATCTTGCATAATTCATAGTAATTAGCTCGAGCATCAGAAAAATACAAGAAAACTACCAAAATTCTCAGAAAAATGAGTAGAGCAACATGAAACCCTTATATAAGTCTTTTGATGCTTAAATCTTGATGATATCATGTAAAATGTATTATACTAATTTCATGTATAATAAATAACAACCAATGGCCTAAAAATCATGAAAACATTTCCATAATTTTATATTTTGTATAGAATCCTTATGATGTCATATATGGTGATGTTGATGCATGAAATTATATAAAATGCTTAATATAGAAAATTAAGGCTAATAACACTAAGTAAAATTATATAAATACATATATGGATAATAAATGTCAGAATATTCAGTATAGACTGATATTAGTATATGGAGCCTCATATTAATTTTGCAAATCATAATTATGCATATAAATAGTGTTACATGTTAAATGATCCTAAAATGATGAGAAAAACCTAACATTATTAATACATGTAATCTAGGGTTAATATGAGCACCTTTAATCTGAAACATAATCTACAAATGATCTATACTAATCCAACACATAATTAGAGAACAATACCAGTAACCTAATTCCAAGAAGATAAGACAAGTAATGATGCACATATCCTAATGAACTAAGAAAACCCTAATGAATCATAACTAGGGTTAAGATGATGAGAATATAATGATAGGACATGGTCTTGTCTTAATCAGGGTTGAGCAAGGATATAGTTGACCTGAGGATTATGTGAATACTATATTATCTCAATTGAAGGTACGCCCTTACCTCTTACTTGGCTTACTACTTAGTACGGTTGTATTATGTGTGTACAAATACTTGGCATGTGATATTCAATGAAATGATTGTTCTTGTATGATATCTTTCTTGATTATCCATACTTATTTCTATGAACACATGAAGCATAATATTTATGTTCCATTATATCTAAGCACTTCAACTCTTCGGTAGTCAAGTGCTAGAAAATAAAGTACTTCAACTCTTTGGTAGTCAAGTACTTGAAAGTGATCAAACTCTTTGGTAGTTTGATCACATTATGAAATGATCCCACTCTTTGGTAGTCAATCATTAGGCCTTTAGTGCATTCAACCTTCGGAGGTCAATGCATGGATGATATAATGGAAAATGTGCTTAAAATATGTGTTCTCTTTTGTTAATAAACATCTTTGATCAATTATGCTTCTTGTTATATTTCTATTGTTACTGCCAAGTATTAGTTTTTATCTTATTTCCAAGTCTTAGTAATGAGAGTCTAACAGAAGACACCAAGATGGTTAGACACTCGGTTTGTTAGTGAGAGGTCCCAAGATCGAGCCCAGGCCATGGGATGAATAGAATGTCCAATTTAAAAAAAAGTCTTAGTAATGAGAGGTATATAAAAAGACACGTAGGTGTACTCAGTACAATATTCTTGAATATTGTGCTGACATGTACCACATGTAATCTTTTGTTTAGGTTGTGGATATATGATCTTAAAGAACCAATATAGTTGAGAATTGTATGGCGAGTTGATGTATAGGTGGACATGTTGTCTTAAGATCCTATTTATAAGGTAGTATGTGTTCATGTATAACTTTACTATTCAATGTGTAATATAAAATGTTGTAACAATTCATTCTGTAATTATATGTTGAATGGTGAACATGTGTTGTATGGTTTTATTATTGTTCATGTGCATGTGCTACTGTTGTTTCCTTCTGACTTCCTCAGATTTTCTTCTTCTTAGCCTAGTGTGGGGTGTTTAAATTGTAGTCTCACTGAGGTTAGGTTTCAATTTGGACGTCACACATTAGATTAAGTTTTAGAAAATCTGGGGACGCCACAGGTGGTATCAGAGCATGAATAATAGCAAATCCTGGCATTTTCTCATTATGCAACTCAAACTAAAGAATACCTTGAACTTGAAAAAATTTATGGTTAGATTAGTCATATCTTAGAGACTATATCTGACCTAGACTCTAGGTTAGCACCTAGATGTATGAGAACTAGGTCTAGACTAGTGCTTGTTGTATAGCAAGTCCTAAGATGTCGTTCTTTCCTTATAATGTGATTGTATGGGATGTTGCATTATTGGGAAAATATGTGCATCAAGGGAAGAGAAACCCTAGACATATGGTGCTCATTGTCTAGAGTAGATACACTAGTCTACACCATGTTCTCACCCTTTCACTAGTTTTCATGGCACTGTACTCTCTACTATGTGTGGGACACTAATTTTCTGGATTTTGTTTTTGATTCCAATTGGATCAAACCTTGATAGTTTTCTATGACACATGTTTTATCAGAGAGAAATTATATAATATTTTATTATATATGTAAGTATTACAAAAGTGTGTCCCAAACATAGGTACAAGTAGGAGGTGGTCATGCAACCTAAGTGAAAGTGAGTGACATCAATCTAGAAGAGAGAATAGTTGTAGATTAGTTGTTTAGAGCCTTGTTGGAATATATGATAGATGGAATAGTTCAATTAAGATTTGATGATATGATTTAAGTCTTATATAGATGATATACGATGGTTTATGATGATAAATGTTGTCTTTAAGGATTAAGGTTCAATTTTGAAGATTTGAGATATGCTTTGATGATGAAAGTATCTATGTTTTTGTAAGATATTATAAGATAAGATGGGAATCTGCATGAGCCTCAATCTCTTTGACAAAGGAGGACCTCTAGTGTAAGGATGAGTTTTAGGGTTAATCCAGAGAGAGTGAAACCCACAGGGAGAAGGTTTGAGAACCTAAAATCCAAGATATGAGAATTATGAGAGATATGACTTATGATGTCTTAAACTAGACTACTCCTAAGTGAATGAATTCAGTCACTTTATGCATGATTCATATAGACCTATTAAACCCTAGATGTCCTTGGGAGGACCAAACCCTAGAGACAGAGAGAGGCTGGTTATATATGGTGAACATGTGAACATGAATATGAGTACTTGCCATCTGGGTGAGGGAGAGAGAGTCCCAAGACCCTGGAGGAGGTACATGTGTTAGAATCTATAAAACCTTAATCTTGGTTTGGTGGTTCATTGTAGGAATCTAGTGGCTGCATATATAAGAGAGTTTTGGGTAAGCATGTTTTATGGGTAGAGATCTATGAAGAGAATGTTATATCACATTTTGGTTTGTGCTTATGTTGCTAAATATGGTGAAGCTATCTATTAGTGCCAACGAGGTAACCTGATAACCTTAGACCAAAGAGGGAAAATAAAGTTAGTACTTTTGGTAATCATAGAATTGAGCAAGCTGTGAGAGAGGGGCATGAAACTACTCTCAAGTATAGGTTAGGAGAACCTTAATTGGACTATATAAAGTTTTCATATATGTTTGACAAGCCACTTGCATAAGTTCTTTAGCACAACCATGATGTAATAAATGTAAGAATGTGATCTAATCTTGAGATTTGACATATATGATATGACATGATGGAAAATCTAGAGATGGTTTAATACCTCTCTATGTATAGATGGTTAACCATATAAATGAACAATGATGATATAAAAAAAGTTGGTTAATATTGTGATGAAATCATTAGCAAATGTTCAATCTAATATGAACAATGAAATAACATTGTATGAATAAAACATGTTACATGAGGTTTTAATCTTATGCTTAATAAAGATGAAGAATATAGTTTGTAATTTAGCATGACATTATGATTATGACACCTTGAAATGATCTATGTGGATAAAGTGGGTTAATTATAATTAACTCCTTCATAAAATGTATAAGTTAATGTTGAAATCTTAATGCTTGGGTGAAATGAGTATGACAATCCTAAAGTGAAAGATGGCATGACATAAGCTAAGTTTCTAAACCCTTTGAAGGGGTAGTACACCCCAGATTCTTTTGAAATGCCCTATAAAAACATGGATATAATTATGGAGCTTTTGTTTGTGGATATGTTACACCTAAAGTTGTTTCGTACATGTGAATGAAAACCTTGGTTTATCCTTGGAGTATGAGAATGTCTTAATTTCATGGACAAAATTTTATTTAAGATGTATATGATGTGAAGGATTGGATTTTGGCTTAATTTTGAGGACAAAATGTTTTTTAAGGTGTGTAGGATGCAATAGAGTGAACCTTGAATGTTCCAGGCTACTGAATTCATTAATTGAATCCTGAAATGGAGAATGAAATAATCAATTTGAGTTCATATGTAGGTATGTGAATGATGATGTCAACTTTGTTGATTTTATGCACAGATGATCCTGATTAAGAAGGTAGATGATTTTATTACTAAGTATGTGATGAATGCATATTCATCATGAAATTCAATTATCACTTCGGGACCAATTCAACTCTATACATACTATTTCACTCTATATGAATCATAATGTGCAAAAATACTTAGTTGATTCGATTATCAAGGTTTTAACTAAACATTATTCATTTAATGCATGTTTTGACAAAGCTGAACAAATAGTCAAGGTCCACCTTCATCTCTGGCTCCGATCAAGAAATATAACCAAGCAATTCCACCCATTCGGTCCCAAGACCGCATGAGTCCATGCGGTCCCAAGACCGTTTGAGCCCATGCAGTCCCAAGACCGTTTGAGTCCATGCGGTCCCAAGACCGTTTGAGTCCATGCGGTACCAAGACCGTTTGAGTCCATGAGGTCCCAAGACCGTTTGAGCCCATGCGGTCTCAAGACCGTTTGAGCCCATGTGGTCCCAATACCGTTTGAGCCCATGTGGTCCCAAGACTGTTTGAGTGCCAAGGTCGCAAGACCGTTTGGCCAAGGAGACTGTTTGGCCACGAAGACCGTTTGGCCACGAAGACCATTTGGCTGTGAAGACCGTTTAGCTGTGAGACTGGTTGGAGCCAGACTTCGAAACCATTTGCAACCGGACTGCGGGACCATATGGAAACCATGCAGCAAAGACCGTTTGCCCATACCATGCAACGAAGACCGTTTGCCTGTACCATGCATAGAGACCGTTTGAATAAAAGATACTCCAAACCGTTTGCTCAAATCGGAACATGAGACCACCTGCTATCAAAAACCGTTTGCCGGAATGCGGAGACCGTTTGCTCCATTTTACTAATGAAACCGCATGAGCTCACGAGCGCTGCCAAAACGAATGGCTGAAGACCGATTGCCAGAACGCGGAGATCGTTTGGGCAAGATACTCACGCAGACTGAATGATAAAGTAAATGCATGAAACCGGTTGGACACAGGCACGTAAAATCAAGACCATTTTGTTATATACAGCAAACCATTTGGTGAAAATATCTTCGGACCATTAGTAAACCGTTTGGAATCACACCAAAAGCATGAGGGCCAGATCTGTGCCTATAAATAGGACCCCAAGGGTTCTCATTTGGGGCATCGGATCCAGACACCGCCAGGCTGCCTGAACACAGTTCCGATCCAAATCCAGTCCAGTTTATGCCAGTCCCATTTCACCTACTGCCCGTGCTGCAACCAAGGAGGCTGAGGAGAGAAGGAAGACGGAGCGAGGGAGACTGTCCGCTCTATCTTGGCAACTCCCGTTCACATCCAGATTTTCTCTGACATGACGTAGGAGGCCGTATCTTCTTCACCGAGCTGCGACTACCTTATGCACTGAGTTCATGGTGGATTTCTCTCTCTTTCTCATTCTTCTTGTTTCTCGCATCATGAGCGAGTAGTACCCTTTTCGTTGGGGTGCGGGGACTAGCCCCGCTGCCCATGCAAACCATGTTCTTTTGTTAAACTTTCCATGGCAATGAATATATCTCTTCATTTCATGGTTAACCGTTATGCTTGTAGCTTGATTAATTGCTTGCCTTCATCTCTGTTCTACCTATATTGCGAGAACATCTATATGTAGGATAGAATGTTGTTTAACAAGTTGACTCCTTGATGAGAACTTCTGAAAGGATTCCTTGAGGTCATAAGTGTATGATCCATGAGGGGATGAGCCATCTAGCCTTCAGTGACGCTTCTGTGTGCCTAACACCTTTACAGGGGGTTCACAACCTTAGTTGGATTTTGTATATTCTTATTGATCGTCGATGTTTGCTCGTATATTAATCGCCTGCCCGTTTATTGGTTAATACAGCTGTCTCCCAAACTAGAAATAGGATGGGACTTCTTCAGAGCCGTAAGTAAGTGATCTGGATGGTGATGAGACATCTGATGCTTAAGGTGATGCTTACGCGAACCTAACGCCCTCACGGGGGTTCTGTAGCAGCTCTATTTAGATTGATATATCTTTCCTGGTTTGTTTGTGATTGAATGTGTTTGCACGTGTAGCAGTGGTGAAACCCGGTACCATCCCAGCGATTCCATACCATTAATCTAAATCCAACTTTAATTCAACTTTTAAATTCTTGCAATTAGTTTAATCAACCTCAAATCAACCAATCGTTCTAAATATTAGTTTTACTTGAGCTGGATTCGACTGACAAGGATTCTTAAAAAGGTTGTCATTTGGGTTTGATCCTTAACTATGTTGCGATAAGACTCGTCTGCTTGCGGGTGGTATTATTGCACTTTGGTTTTGGTAAAAGCTCGGGGATTTCAACCCCGAGTGAGTTTGTTAGTGCGTTTCAAAAATACCACGTCAAATTCTGGCGCCGTTGCCGGGGACAACAGAATCAGTCAGTCAAATCTAGTTCTTTTAAGACTAATCTAGGATTTTGCTTTTTCTTTTGAAACAATCGATCATCTATTTGAATTTGACTCTACTTTGTGGATCTCATTTTCAAAATCGTTTTATTTTCAGGTACAACCCAAGGCATAGTGTATGCACCGTTCAGACAACCCCGGACTCACAGCGAGCTTTGATCCAGAAATAGATAGAACTTTCCACCGTCAGATCAGAGAGAATCAAGCAAGGATGGCTCAAGAAGAAGAAGTAGCCTGAAGGGTGGCTCAAGCCATCAATGCACAGAGAGAGAGGCTCATGCAAGAAGCTAGGGCTGCGGTTCAGTAGGAAATCCTAGCAGCACAAGCAGTAGCACAAGCAGCCGAACTACAAAAGGATCTCAGAGAGTTCTCAATCCTGAAAGCTGAGAATGTTCATCATCCAGTACATCCTCCTCCCATCAATGCTGCCAATTTTGAGATTAGGGCACATTGGATCACGTTACTTCAAAACAACCCTTTCTATGGCAAACAAGCAGAGGACAGCCAAGGACATCTTCTGAGATTCATCGATCGATGTGCTATGACAAAGCAAAACAGAGTCACTGATGATGCCATTCGACTCCATCTCTTCAAGTATTCCCTTGCTGATAGAGCCATAAGTTGGTACAATTCATTGCAAAGTGAAATACCCATCACCACCTGGGAACAACTCCAAAATGTGTTTCTAGAAAAATTCTATCCTCCATCTCTCACATATGAAATTAGGGGCCGGATAACAAATTTCACTCAAGTCCCTGGAGAAACTCTCGCTGAAGCATGGGATATGTACAAAGAGCTTCTACGCAAATGTCCACACCATGGAATTCCCAAAAACTAACTCATTGAGATTTTCTATAGGGGTGTGGATGATGATATTAAGAGGTTTCTAGATTCCTCATCTGGAGGAAACTTCATGCGTCAAAGTTATGACAGCGCATGGAGAGTCGTCACCCTGGGAGCAGAAAATAAAGCCAATTGGGGAAGATCTGTAGGTAAAGGAGTCTTGAAGTTAGCTATGGCCGAAGCTATTCCTGAGTACAAGTCTATCATTGAAACCTTGAAAGTCTTAGTTTCCAAGCAAGACCATATTGAATAATCTTTAGCTGCTATTGGAAGAGGATGTTCACCCACTCGGCGACCAGAACAGGTCAAGTCCACTTCCCTATTCTGTGAAGCATGTAAAAGCACCGATCATTCCACTTTATCATACAATGTTCTCTATGACGTTGTGTTGAGCAATGTATGTGGACAAGGAGATAATGGTTAGATGGAAAATCTTAATGCTATCAACACTATTCCTGGGCAAAGTTATTACAATCCGAATCAGAATAGAAATCACCCAGGTTTTCAATATGGAAACCCCTCTGGAGCAGTAAACTCGCATCAATTTGGTTCAAACAATCAATCAAGAGGCCCACCAGGATTCCAGTATAATCAACAACAGAATTTTGGGAATCAAGGAAATTTCAAGGGGAACTTTCAGAATAGGAACTACAACAATTATAAAAAAAACTCTCAATATCAAAATCTTAGTCAACAACAAGGATAGCAAGCAGGACACGTCTCTTTTGATGACAAGCTATCAGCCATTGAAAAGATGTTGCAAACTCAACAAACCATGATAGCTAACCAACAAGCTCAGCAGAAGGCTATTAAGTCTCAATTAGCTCAACTTACAGCTAGCATAAAGCCACCTACTGGAGTCTTTGCTGGACAACCCGAGAATAATCCTAAGCATCCTGAATAGTTGAAGGCAGTCACCACCAGGTCAGGAAAAGATTATTCAGATCCCCCAGTAGAGACACTTGTGGTTATTACAGACGAAGATGAACCTGTGATCATCCAAAACTCAACAACACTAGAGTCTCAATCAAAAGAAGATAAGACAGATAAGGGAAGTCTTAAGAAATCTACTGATGAAGAAACTAAAACACCATAACCTGATATTCCCGTATATAAGCCTCGTATACCCTTCCCAGCCCGTCTAAGGCAAACCAAGCTTGATACTAGATTCAATAAGTTTAAAGAAGCTATGAAGAAACTTCATGTTGATATACCCTTTCTGGATGCTCTGGCTGAGATACCAGCCTGAACTAAGTACCTAAAGTCACTCCTCACCAGGAAGTATATAACTGAAGAATATGAGATAGTAAAACTGGCTACAACTACATCGGATATCATATTGAGCAAGATGCCCAAGAAACAAAAAGACCCAGGATCCTTTGGAATTTCATGTCACATTAGCGACTCATCATGCAAGAAAGGATTGGCAGATCTCGGTGCAAGCATCTCTATTATGCCACTTAGCCTATGCAAAAGACTAGGGTTTGTAGAATTGCTTCCTACTGGTATGACTATACAGCTTGCAGACAATTCGATAAAATGTCTGTTAGGAATTCTCAAAGATGTCCCGGTCAAGGTAGGCAAGGACACATATGTTCCATGCGACTTCGTCATTATGGACATCAAAGAAGACGCCAGATATCCTATCATCTTTGGTCGTCCATTCCTTGCCACTGCAAGAGCCCTGATTGATGTTGAAGCCGATACCTTACTGCTCAGATTAGGCAAAGAAACTCTCGAATTCAAAGTTTTTGAAAGTATGAGAAGACCAAGTATGCAGGAAGAAGTTTATTTGATTGACTGCATTGAACAAATGTCACTCCTGACTCAAGAGCATCATGAATCAAATGATCCCTTAGAAATTGCTCTAACAAACCCATCAATGGATGAACAAATCGACGAACGAGTAAAGGATTGCATCGAATCCCTCAACTTTGCTAAAGAAGATGTCAAAGCCACCAGTGAAGAACTCAAAGTTATCAAAACTACAGAAGAAACAAGCGAAAAACAAGAAGCTCCTGAAATGAAACCCCTGCTCGAAGGACTAAAGTACGTGTTTTTAGACGATATCAAGGTTTGCCCAGTAATTATAAATTCCGATCTAACAGCTGAACAAGAAGAGAAACTTCTGAGGGAATTGAAGGAAAGAAAGAAAGCCATTAGTTATAAAATGAGTGACCTCACTGGGGTCAGTCAAGCGTTGTGTATGCACAAGATCCCTAATCACAAACCTAATATTGAGCATCAATGGAAATTGAACCCAAATATGAAGGAAGTGGTCCGTAGCGAGGTCATTAAATTGCTCACAGCAGGAATAATCTATCCGATATCTGATTTGCCATGGGTAAGCCTAGTGCATGTTGTCCTGAGGAAAGGTGGAACGACTGTTATACGGAATGAAAACAATGAACTCATCCCCACTCGAACAGTCACCGGGTGGAGGATGTGCATAGATTATAGAAAATTAAACAAGGCGACTCGAAAAGATCATTTTCCAATGCCTTTCCTTGATCAAGTCCTAGAAAGGTTAGCTCATCAAGAATATTTTTGTTATCTTGATGGTTACTCTGGATTCTATCAAATACCCATACATCCAGATGACCAAGAGAAAACAACCTTTACCTGCCCATTCGGAACATATGCATTTAAAAGAATGTCGTTTGGTCTCTGTAATGCGCCCACAACTTTCCAACGATGCATGGCCGCCATATTCGTTGGTTTTACTAAAACAATTATGGAGGTTTTCATGGATGATTTTTTTGTATATGGAGATTCATTCGATTCATGTCTTAAGCACCTTTCCCTGGTCCTCAAATGTTGCGAAGACGCACATCTTGTGCTAAATTGGGAAAAATGCCATTTTATGGTAAAAGAAGGCATTGTCCTCGGTCATACAGTCAGCAATAGAGGAAGTGATTTCTAAACTAGCTACACCCACAAATGTAAAAGAAGTTTGCGCTTTCCTTGGTCATGCATGATTTTATAGAAGATTCATAAAGGATTTTTCCAAGATAACAAAGCCAATGACAAACCTATTACTAAAGGATACTGACTTCAATTTCAATGAAGAATGTGTCAAAAGTTTCAACATACTGAAGCAGGCCCTTACAACCACCCCCATCATCAGAGCTTCCGACTGGGATCACCCATTCGAAATCATGTGCGATGCCAGTGATTATGCTGTGGGCGCTATTTTAGGGCAATATGTAGAGAAAAAACACTATGTGATCTATTATGCATCAAAAACTCTCGATGAAGCCCAGAGGAATTATGCAACTACTGAGAAAGAATTTCTAGAAGTCGTGTATGCCTTTGACAAATTCAGATCCTCCCTAATTGGTTCGAAGGTCATTGTCTACACAAACCACGCTGCCATTCGCTACCTTCTGGCAAAGAAGGATGCGAAACCCAAGTTGATTAGATGGATCCTCCTATTACAAGAATTTGATTTAGAGATAAGAGATAAAAAGGGTATAGAGAATGTTGTTGCAGACCACCTCAGTCACATCCACACTCTGGATACTGAGAAGATTCCGATCAATGATTCCCTGCCAGATGATCAACTAATGAGGGTCTCAGAAGTTGTACCATGGTACTCAGATTTTGTAAACTACCTTGTTGCTGGGGTCATCCATCCCCAATGCACCGGGAATGCACTGAAGAAGTTCATGCATGATGTGAAGCAATATCACTGGGATGAGCCATATCTCTTTAAACTAGGTGCTGATGGCCTGTATAGAGGATGTATCGCCGAAGAAGAAGCTCAACTTATTTTGGAACAATGTCACTCAGGACCAGTGGGAGGACATATGAGCTCTAAAAAGACTGCTTTGAAGGTTTTGCAATGTGGATTCTTTTGGCCAACCATATCCAAAGACTCTTACGATTTTTTCCTATCATGTGACAAATGTCAAAGAACATGTAATATAAAAAAGAGAGATGAGATGCCACTGAATCTATGGCAAGAAGTAGAGATATTCGATGTTTGGGGGGTGGACTACATGGGTCCATTCCCATCTTCTCATGGATTTTCATACATCCTAGTGGCGGTGGACTATGTCTCAAAATGGGTTGAATCTATACCAACCGTCACTAGTGATTACAAACCCGTCATCAAATTATTCAAAGATATTATCTTCCCACATTTTGGAGTGCCACGAACCGTGATATCTGACGGAGGTTCCCACTTCCTTGAAAGAAGCTTTGAGGCTTTACTGAGAAAATACAGTGTAACACACAAGGTAGCCTCATCTTACCATCCACAAACAAGTGGACAGGTAGAGGTTTCTAACCGTCAGCTAAAGACTATTCTAGAAAAAACTGTAGGACGTAATCGAAAGGATTGGGCAATGAAAATCAATGATGCCTTATGGGCCTATCGAACTGCTTATAAAACTCCCATTGGGACTACACCTTTTCGATTAATATATGGAAAAGCTTGCCACCTGTTATTCGAACTGGAACACAAGGCATGGGGGGAAATTAAACAATTGAACTTTGATATGAAAGAAGTAGGCCAAACCAAGATTGTGCAACTCCAAGAGCTGGATGAACTCAGGATGACATCTTATGAGAATGCACGAATATACAAAGAACGTACACAACTTTGGCACGATGGATATCTGAAAAGAAAAGACATACAAGTGGGAGACCAAGTTTTGGTATTCAACTCAAGATTGAAGTTATTCCCAGGAAAACTTCGCTCACGCTGGTCTGGACCATACATCATCAAGAGCATCTCTCCACATGGTGCCTTCCCATTATGGAGTGAAAAGTCAGGTGAATTTGTAACAAATGGTCACCGCTTAAAGAGATATTTCATCTCAACTGACATATGCACTAAAGCAATGCTGGAACTCACCAATCCAAAAGACCCACCGTGAAGTTGAAGGATCCAGTCGAGCCATCGACATAAAACAAAGGCGCTTGTCGGGAGGCAACCTGATCAATAAATTTGTTTTACTTTCATTTCTTCAATTTTGTTTTTACCTCTTAGTTAATATTTCATTAAATAAAATTAGCATCGCAAGATGCTATTTTAAGATCTAATTGCTCTTTACCTTTGAGATTTTCAGATAAAAGGATGTTCGCTGATTGGAACGCGACCACACCCGGTGGTCATTCTGGCATGATTTTTCCCCTCCATCTTAGATTTAGGGTTTGCTCGGGACAAGAAAATTTCTAAGTTCGCGATGGAGGGTGGGTGGTACGTACCTCACTTTCCACCTACACCCATCCTTTTCATACTTAAGTTTTCACTATCACATTCTTGATAAAAAATTTCAAAATTTTCAAAATTCTTTGATGTTTTTCTAAGAGATTGAACAGATACTTGATGAATTTTTGACATTTGTTTGACACTTCCTGATTTCATTAAAAGTCACTAAATGATTTTCTATGCATTTTCAATCATTATATCCTCCTTATCCGAAGTAAATCCTCAAAAGGACCATTTTTTAAAACATGCCTTTTGCTTGAAATCATCTTGTGAAGCTTATGATTCCTAACACCATGATACTTTTGCAAAGATGATAAGTGTCTGTCAAACTGATAGGGATCAAACACTTTGTGCTTCCTAACTGATTTGTGGAACAATAGCATGGAATCCCCACTGGATCCTCATCAGGTCATTATTTGAGCAGAGTTTGATAAAGAGAACAACCCGGTGTATTGAATTGTAAATCAAGTTGCATTCTGATCTGAACTCTCTTCTACACCTCTTCTATCATCTTCACATCCCTCCATTCATAAAAAAGAAACAAAAATAGCCAGATACGTGCCAAACCCTAAGTTTGGGGTGGAACGCCACTTCCCTCTTTATCCGCTTCTTCCATACCCCTCGCAAATAAATAGGGGCGTACCACCAAAAATGCAATCTCGAATCGAATAGAGGAGAGAATTGCAAACAAAAAAATGCCAAAGTGCACACAAAAAGAAATGCAATCTTGAGTCGAATAGAGGATAGATTAGCACAAAAAATGCAATAAATGAAATTGCAAAGAAAATAAAAATCTCGAGTCGAATAGAGGAGAGATTTACTTCTTCCTTCCATACCACCTTTCACTCCCTTTTCTACCTAATGGCACAATGATTGCCCCCACTATCCTGAAAAACACCAGTGTCATATCGGATGCACACTTGTTGTTCTGCAGGTATCTCTGGACTCTTACAAAACTCCTTGACATGCTTGTTGTTGGAAAAAGTGAGGAGGAAGTGAAATTGGAAAACGAACTCAGGAACGAAGATATGGTAAGATGTGTTTAGTGGTCTCAGGAGGTTGAGATACTGAGTCATACTGAGCAGAAAGAAAACATTCATGATGTGAAGATGAAGCAATCACACAAATTGAAAGTATTCATTTGTTGACTGTTTCATATTTTGTGTTACTCGAGGACGAGCAACGTTTAAGTTCAGGGTATTTTGATGAATGCATATTCATCATGAAATTCAATTATCACTTCGGGACCAATTCAACTCTATACATACTATTTCACTCTATATGAATCATAATGTGAAAAACTACTTAGTTGATTCGATTATCAAGGTTTTAACTAAACATTGTTCATTTAATGCAGGTTTTGACAAAGCTGAACAAGTAGTCAAGGTCCACCTTCATCTCTGGCTCCGATCAAGAAATCTAACCAAGCAATTCCACCCATTTGGTCCCAAGACCGCATGAGTCCGTGCGGTCCCAAGACCATTTGAGCCCATGCGGTCCCAAGACCGTTTGAGTCCATGCGGTCCCAAGACCGTTTGAGTCCATGCGGTACCAAGACCGTTTGAGTCCATGCGGTCCCAAGACCTTTTGAGCCCATGCGGTCCAAAGACTGTTTGAGCCCATGCGGTCCCAAGACCATTTGAGCCCATGCGGTCCCAAGACCGTTTGAGCCCATGCGGTCCCAAGACCGTTTGAGCGCCAAGTTCGCAAGACCGTTTGGCCACGAAGACCGTTTGGATGCGAAGACCGTTTAGCTATGAGACCGGTTGGAGCCAGACTTCGAAACCGTTTGCAGCCGGACTGGGGTACCATATGGAAACCATGCAGTGAAGACCGTTTTCCTGTACCATGCAATGAAGACTGTTTGCCTGTACCATGCATAGAGACCGTTTGAATAAAAGATACTCCAAACCGTTTTCTCAAATCAGAACGTGAGACCATCTGCTATCCCAGACCGTTTGCCGGAACGTAGAGACCGTTTGCTCCATTTTACTAATGAAACCGCATGAGCTCACGAGCGCTGCCAAAACGAATGGCTGAAGACCGATTGGCAGAACACGGAGATCGTTTGGGCAAGATACTCACGCAGACCGAATGATAAAGTAAATGCATGAAACCGGTTGGACACATGCACGCAAAATCAAGACCATTTGGTTATATACAACAAACCGTTTGGTGAAAATATCTTCGGACCATTAGTAAACCGTTTAGACTCACACCAAAAGAATGAGGGCCAGATTTGTGCCTATAAATAGGACCCCAAGGGTCCTCATTTGGGGCATCGGATCCGAATGCCTCTAGGCTGCCCGAACACAGTTCTGATCAAAATCCAGTCCAGTTTACGCCAGTCCCATTTCACCTACTGCCCGTGCTGCAACCAAGGAGGCTGAGGAGAGAAGGAAGACGGAGCAAGGGAGACTGTCCGATCTGTCTTGGCAACTCCCGTTCGCGTCCAAATCTACTCCGACACGACGTAGGAGGCCGTATCTTCTTCACCGAGCTGTGACTATCTTCTGCACCGAGTTCATGGCGGATTTCTCTCTCTTTCTCATTCTTCTTGTTTCTCGCATCATGAGCGAGTAGTACCCTTTTCGCTGGGGTGCGGGGACTAGCCCCGCTGCCCATACAAACCATGTTCTTTTATTAAACTTTCCATGGCAATGAATATATCTCTTCATTTCGTGGTTAACCGTTATGCGTGTAGCTTGATTAATTGCTTGCCTTCATCTCTGTTCTACCTATATTGCGAGAACATCTATATGTAGGATAGAATGTCATTTAACAAGTTGACTCCTTGACGAGAACTTCTGAAAGGATTCCTTGAGGTCGTAAGTGTATGATCCGCGAGGGGACGAGCCATATAGCCTTCGGTGACGATTCTGTGTGCCTAACACCTTTACAGGGGGTTCACAACCTTAGTTGGATTTTGTATCTTCTTGTTGATCGTCGATGTTTCCTCATATATTAATTGCCTTCCCGCTTATCGGTTAATACGGCTGTCTCCCAAACTAGAAATAGGATGGGACTTCTTCAGAGTCGTAAGTAAGTGATCTGGATGGTGACGAGACATCTGATGCCTAAGGTGATGCTTACACAAACCTAACGCCCTCACGGGGGGTTCTGCAGCAGCTCGATTTAGATTGATATATCTTGCCTAATTTGTTTGTGATTGAATGTGTTTGCGCGTGTAGCGGTGGTGAAAACCGGTACCGTCCCAGAGATTCCATACCATTAATCTAAATCCAACTTTAATTCAGCTTTTAAATTCTTGCAATTAGTTTAATCAACCTCAAATCAACCAATCATTCTAAATATTAGTTTTACTTGAGCTAGATTCGACTGACAAGGATTCTCAAAAAGATTGTCCTTTGGGTTCGATCCTTAACTATACTGCGATAAGACTCGTCTGTTTGTGGGTGGTATTATTGCACTTTGGTTTTGGTAAAAGCTCGGGGATTTCAACCCTGAGTGAGTTTGTTAGTGCGTTTCAAAAATACCACGTCAAATTCTGGCACCGTTACCAGGGACAACGGAATCAGTCAGTCAAATCTAGTTCTTTTAATACTAATCTAGGATTTTGCTTTTTCTTTTGAAACAATTGATCATCTACTTGAATTTGACTCTACTTTGTGGATCTCATTTTCAAAATCTTTCTATTTTCAGGTACAACCCAAGGCATAGTGTATGCACCGTTCAGACAACCCCAGACTCACAACAAGCTTTGATCCAAAAATAGACAGAACTTTCCACCGTCAGATCAGAGAGAATCAAGCAAGGATGGCTCAAGAAGAAGAGGTAGCCCGAAGGGTGGCTCAAGCCATCAATGCACATAGAGAGAGAGGTTCATTCAAGAAGCCAGGGCTGCGGTTCAGTAGGAAATCCTAGCAGCACAAGCAGCAGCGCAAGCAGCCGAACTACAAAAGGATCTCAGAGAGTTCTCAATCCCAAAAGCTGTGAATGTTCATCATCCAGTACAGCCTCCTCCCATCAATGCTGCCAATTTTGAGATTAGGGCACATTGGATAACGTTACTTCAAAACAACCCTTTCTATGGCAAACAAGAAGAGGACAGCCAAGGACATCTTCTGAGATTCATCGATCTATGTGCTATGACAAATCAAAATGGAGTCACTGATGATGCCATTCGACTCCGTCTCTTCAAGTATTCCCTCGCTGATAGAGCCATTAGTTGGTACAATTCATTGCAAAGTGAAATACCCATCACCACCTGGGAACAACTCCAAAATGTGTTTCTAGAAAAATTCTATCCTCCATCTCTCACATATGAAATTAGGGGCCGGATAACAAATTTCACTCAAGTCCCTGGAGAAAATCTCGCTGAAGCATGGGATAGGTACAAAGTGCTTCTACGCAAATGTCCACACCATGGAATTCCCAGAAACCAAATCATTGAGATTTTCTATAGGGGTGTGGATGATGATATTAAGAGGTTTCTAGATTCCTCTTCTGGAGGAAACTTCATGCATCAAAGTTATGACAACGCATGGAGAGTCATCACCCTGGGAGCAGAAAATCAAGCCAATTGGGGAAGATCTGTAGGTAAAGGAGTCTTGAAGGTATTTGTGGGCTCCGATCTCCAAAACCACGATTTAAACTTAACGGAAGAAATCGATTAACAGCGGAAGACAAAAATCACGGGAAATTAAAACTTTTTGAGATAAGATCTTGAAACTATAAAACTCCTTCCATAGAACAGGAAATAAATTGTTTACATCTCTGATAATTACTTCTTGAGTAATTATATACAACATGATACAAAATTCTCAAGAGTCAAAACCAAAATCTCAGACACTAACTCCTAGGACCTGAGAGTACAGAGATGGCATAGGACTATCTAACTACATAACTCAGTAATTAGTATCTCCACCTGAGATTCACTGCTGCTCCTGGTGCTGCTGGTTTTGGTCACCTGTAGGCTGGTTCCTCCGTCTCCGACGACCACCTAAAAAGTTGAAGTCTACGGGGTGAGACAATTTTAAACAATTGTCCCAGCGAGAGTTATAACTCTCCACTAGAAGCTTTATATATCAATCAAAGAACAACATAAGCAATAAAAGCTTTTAAGGTAACCAACAACAGATTGGGATTAAGCAGAAAGTCAACATTTAATACATATGAGGAACATGTGTACTATATAGTGTTACATCATTCAAATATCTCGTAGTTCAAGCTGAGCAGATATACTACGCGGTTGATTATGTTTTACAAACATCATTATGCCCTGTGGAGATGAGGTATACCGCTCATACTCCAACCGATCATTGTTTAAGTCGCATCGGTAGCATACCTAGGCCATCAAAAGAGCTGGATTCTTATGACCTCATCTTCCTCAGTCAGAGTGAGGATAACTTGCAGGACGTCTTGTGTCTCTGCTACTATAGCTTACCAGGGTAATCTGGTACTTCGCTATTTTTAGATTTACAGTGGCATTCTGTACTCTCTTCGTCATCGAGAGATTTCTTGTTTATCTCTGATCGATGCGGTATAAGGATTTCCTCGAGAGAATTGTATTGCAGCATAAACATATAGTGAAGGGTTGATGGATTTAAGATACATCTACATCAATTCCTACACTAGGATGTAAGGATTTACACATCCATATTCCCACACATACTCAAAAGTATGCGATCCAGGAGTTCCCTTAGGAAAACCTATTTCACCATCATTTTGCTTTCTGACAATGATGGATCTATGATCAGGGCTCTACATGGTATGATTATTCTTGATTAGTTAGGTACATTTCAGTATTCGTTTAACATTATACATGTTCTCAAACATTAATCATTAGCATAGCATCTATGAGAAGAGAATACTAAATGTAACAAGTCTAACTCACATCAATTATCATTTTTCAATCATCTCATCACAAGTCATCTGTTAAGCATGACCTTGATGATACTCATGGCTCTCATAGCCTAACAATTTCATTAGATGCCACTTACTAGGAAACATGGTATTTCACTATTCATAAAGCTAATAACATGCTTTCAATGAATATAGTATCATTATCCTTACCTGGATATGATCATCATCCCATAAGAACCTGCATGGTTAATTCAACTGATAATAGTAAACAATTCTTTTTTTAAAGAAGTTGCACCTTCCTACTCTTACAAGAGTTAGGTTCCCTGATTTTCATCAATTAGGGTTTACTATTCACATTACATGTCATCACCCTATAATTAGGGTTTACTATTCACCTCATGGTGAAATAAACTCATAACATCATCTTGTATGAGAAACATCATCATTAAAGTCCTTAGATAAGATTAAGATTCATCAATTATCACAAGAAGGGTTTCCATGATCTCACATAGGTGGATCATACCCTAATCATGCACATTCATATGTATTGAAGGTACTTTACTTGAGTTTCCACCATAAATGGTACTTTATCTCTCCTCTTACTAATAGATGGTGTTTACACAACTCTAGATTAGGTTGGGTTAAGCCCTCATTGACTGTCATAAGCCAAATCATCATTATCATGTGATTAGGGTTTGATTAAAACAAGGTGTTACTCAATTGAACCCCTCAAGGGAATTTTGGTAAATTACACCATTGATCACCATCATGGGTCAAACCATTAGTCACTTAGTCCCTTAATGTCCTAGGTTATCATTAGGGTTTAGATCAGATCACCATTGAACCAATTACACCTTCAATTGATTAAGTATAAACAACCTTGAACATCTCCAAACTGTTTCAACCTTCAACCACCAAACGGTCTTGAGACCGTTTGACCTCAAATGGTCTTGAGATCGTTTGACCTCAAATGGTCTTGAGACCGTTTGGAGTGCGTTGACCGTTTGGAGAAAGTTGACCTCCAAACCGTTTGAGCTTATGCGGTTTGAAACCGTTTGATCACAATTGACCTTGAGATCGATTGGTCCAAACGACCCTGAGATCATTTGAGCCCAAACGGTCTTGAGACCGTTTGGTCCCAAATGGTCTTGAGACCGTTTGACCTCAAATGGTCTTGAGACCATTTGAATCCAAACGATCTTAAGACCGTTTGGTCCAAATGGGCTCAAACTGTTTGGACCTCAAACATGGTTCAAAAGTTACAATCGATTATGGTTATGTATGCTGAAGCCCTTAATTATCCAAATCCATGTTAACCACTTACAAATTGAGTTAATTAGAATGAGCCTTAACCAATTGGACACCAAATTGACCCTCAATTGAAAGCCAATTAGGGTTGAGTCCATCTCAATAAGGGATTCCAATCGGATGATCATCAATGTTCAACAATGTAAATCAAATCAAGGTTGAACCTATCAATTGACCTCCAATTAGGCCCAAACGTAGACCAAACGATCTTGAGATCGTTTGGATGACCTCCAAATGGTCTTGAGACCGTTTGACCAAAAACCAAGTCGGTTGCATAAGGGTTTAACCCTAAATAGGTCTAAAATCAGCATTTTTGTCAATTCTTCAATTTATTGTAATTGGACCTTCAAACCATCAAATTACCTCAACCCTAGACCTCCAAACGGTCTTGAGTTGTCACCAAACGGTCTTGAGACCGTTTTGATGAATCCCCAAATGGTCTTGAGACCTGTTGGGTCCTTCAACCCAAAACTCATCAAGATCTATACTTGAAATCAGCAATTTCAGCCCGATTTGGGTTAGGGTGTTGAAGTGTCTTCAACTCTCAATTGGTTAAGAATTAGATTATGATTCTTTGTAGGAATGAAATTTAATATGTTACCAACAGACCCTCAAATGGTCGTTCCTTGTTCAACTCTATCAAATGGTCTTGTGACCATTTCAATCCAAACGGTCTTGCAAGATCGTTTGAGATCAAACAGTTTGAGACCGTTTGATTTCAAACGGTTTGCAACCGTTTGGACCAAAAGGGTCCAAGGTCGTTTGATAAAGTTACCTAGGAATTCACGCCCATCATATTCAACCTCTGTTCAATTCGGTTACTCCACCGTTTTGCTTGCAAAAGTGCAAGGAAGAAGGGAGGTAGAAGAAGAACTAAGTATACTTTGTAAGAACAAAAATAAGTAATATAAAGCAAAGAGTTTAGAGTTGTAAAACCCACCTCAAACGTTGTTCCTAGAACTCCAAGCTTCCAAGCTTGAAGCCTCTAATGGTGTCTTGAGCTCCACAACTCGGCCAGAGGTGATTCTCCAAGGAAAAGATGGGGATGGTCGGCTAGAACAAAGAACCTAAGTAAGTTAACCATAGAACCAACCTTATATGATGAATTCATCCAAGAATCCGAGCTAGAAGATGGTTCTTTCTCACCTTATAACTACTTGGTAATCTCCCTGAAGTCTAGAGCTATGCCTTGGCCATTTGAGAAAGATGAGAAATGAAAAGGATAAGTGATACGTTCAATTGGTTTGCAAGGGTGAAGGCTTATATACTTTAGGCCATTTTCCACCATAAGAACCTCTAAAACATGGATTTCTCATCTAAGTCCCTCCTTGTTCAAGGGCACGTCCAAGCCATCCAAACTTAAGCAGAGTTTATCTAAACTCAAGATCTATGGGAAAAGGAAACCAACTTTCAACTAGGGTACATATATGAAATGTCTCCATTCTCATACTTAGTGAATTTTATGCACTAAGATCATTTTTCTTATCTGATTACTCATTCATGTGTACCTTTCATCATTTCTACTCTAAATGATGTCAAGAGTCATAAAAGATGTTCTAGATGGTGTATTTTATAAATTGCACCCCACAATTTGGGTAAATTGCACTTTACTCCAAATTAGGGTTTTTAAGTACAAGGATCATTCCTCAAGCTGCATCTTGATGCCCAAGCTTGGAAAATTCATCATCCCTTATCATATTCATTTATATGACATCTCATCATCAAAAGAACATCTTAACCTGTGATTATTGCAAGTTAAACCCCTTAACTGGGTAATTTGCACATAGGTCCCTGCATTACAAAACAATACTACAACTTTGTTTAAAAAGGACAAAAATTGAAAGTATATGTTCTTGAGGAACTTAATTACATGCCAGGGAGTAATCACAAGTATTTAATTACATATTTAGGCAAAGCACCTAGGGTTAGTTTATAACCTAGGTCAGGGTGTTACAAATTATCCACTCCTTACAAGGATTTCATCCCCGAAATCGATAAACACATTAGGAGAAAAGAGTAGGGTATGTCCTTCTCATCTCATCCTTTAGTTCCCAAGTGGCTTCTTTGACACCACGATGGTTCCATAGGACTTTCACAAGACTTATATCTTTCTTCTTTAGCTTTTTAATTCTGTTATCAAGGATTGACACTGGTCCTTCCTCATAAGTTATATCTTCATTCAATTCTACTTCCATAGGTTGTAGAACTGACTCGATGTCAGGGTGACATTTCCTCAGCATAGAAATGTGAAACACAGGGTGTAACTTCTGCAACTCTGGAGGTAACTCTAGTCTATAGGCTACCTTTCCAACTCGTTCAATGATTGGATAAGGCCCCATAAATCTAGGAGCTAACTTCCCTTTCCTTCCAAAACGAAGGACTCCTTTCCAAGGTGAGACCTTGAGGTACACTTTGTCTCCAACCTGGAACTCTAAGGGTCTACGACGTCTGTCAGCATAAGATTTCTGCCTATCATGTGCAGTCTTGAGCTGTTGTTGTATAACTTTGATCTTCTCTGTAGTCTGCTGCACAAGATCAGGACCTAACAACTGATGTTCACCAGTCTCATACCAACACAAGGGTGATCTACAACGTCTTCCATACAAGGCTTCATAAGGTGCCATATCAATACTATGTTGATAGCTATTGTTATAGGCAAACTCTATCAAGCTAAGGTGTAGATCCCAACTTCCAGTAAACAGGAGAACACATGCTCTCAACAAGTCTTCCAAGGTCTGTATAGTCGTTTCTGACGTCCACCAGTCTGTGGATGAAAGGTTGTACTAAACCTTAACTTGGTGCCTAAAGCTCTGTGTAACTGCTCCCAAAAATGACTTGTAAACTGGGGACCCCTGTCAGAGACTATAGTGACAGGAACTCCGTTCAAACACACTATCTCTTGGACATACAAGTGTGATAACCTTTCAACAGTATAGGTTGTTTTGACAGGTACGAAATGTGCTATCTTTGTCAACCTATCAACAATTACCCAGATGGAATCATGTCTTTTGTTTGTCCTGGGTAGGTCAACAACAAAGTCCATAGTCACATGATCCCACTTCCACTATGGTATGGGTAAAGGTTGTATTATTCCTGCAGGATTTTGGTGTTCAACTTTAACTTGCTGACACACATGACACCTCAAAACAAACTCAGCCACATCCTTCTTCATCCCAGGCCACCAATACATATCCTTTAAGTTTCGATACATCTTGGTGCTTCCTGGATGCATAGCATACATCGAAGAATGAGCTTCCTCCAGGACTAACTTCCTCAGGTTATCCATATATGGTACTATCATCCTCCCATGATAGCATGCTACTTGATCATCTGAATTGTGGAAACCAGCTCGCTTTTCATCACCATACTCAGATCTAATCTGCTGAACTGCAGCATCAACTTGATGTGCCTCCTTTATCTGCTCTCTTAGGGTAGGTTTAATATGCATCTCAGCTAACAAACCGGTTAACAATGACACCTTTAACCGCACATTGTCTTGCCTTAAAGAGATAATCATATCTCTCCTAGAGCATACTAAGGAGTTTAGTTGTGCCCTATCCATGGTTGATGTTACTGATTTCCTACTCAAGGCATCTGCAACCACATTGGCCTTTCCTGGATGGTAATCAATTGTACAATCGTAGTCCTTGATTAACTCCATCCAATGACGTTGCCTCATGTTAAGTTCATGTTGAGAGAAGATATAATTAAGATTTTTATGGCCTGTGAAAATCTGGAATGTCTCTCCGTAGAGATAATGTCTCCAGATCTTCAAGGCATGAACCACAACAGCTAACTCTAGATCGTGTGTCGGATAATTCTCTTCATGTTTCTTAAGCTATCGGGAAGTGAAAGAAATCACTTGCTTATCCTGCATCAACACACATCTGAGTCCATTCTTGGAGGCATCACAGAAAACTATATATCCTTTACCCTGTTCAGGTAGTACAAGCACAGGTGCACTTGTCAACCTCTCCTTCAACAACTGAAAGGACTGCTAACACTTGTCACTCCAAGCAAAAGGAACATCTTTCCGGGTTAACTTGGTTAAGGGTAAGGCAATAGAACTGAAATTCTTAATGAACCTTCGGTAGTAGCTAGCTAACCCTAAGAAACTTCAAATCTCTGTCGGTGTCCTCGGTTGTTCCCACTGTAGAACAGATTTTAAGGTCAACTCGAATACCCGAGGAAGATACCACATGTCCAAGAAAAGATACTTCTGATAACCAAAACTCACACGTGCTAAACTTAGCGTATATCTTATGTTCTCTTAGCAAGGTTAGAGCCTGTCGGAGATGCTGTTCATGCTGCTGAGCATCCTTACTATAGATCAGAATGTCATATATGAAAATGACAACATACTGATCAAGGAAAGGTCGGAAGACTCTATTCATGAGTTCCATGAAATAGCTGGTGCATTAGTTAGTCCAAACGACATAACTGTGAACTCATAGTGACCATATCTTGTCCTAAAGGTAGACTTGGATATGTCACTGTCCTTAATACGGAGTTGATGATATACATACCTCAAGTCTATCTTTGAGAAGACTGTTGCACCACGCAATTGGTCAAAAAGATCATCAATCCTCGGCAGAGGGTACTTATTCTTTATTGTTACTTTATTGAGTTGTCTGTAATCAATGCACAACCGCATTGACCCATCTTTCTTTTTAACAAACAAAACCGGAGCACCCCAAGGTGAAGTACTCGGTCGGATGAAGCCTTTCTCAAGTAACTCTTGAAGTTGTTTCTTGAGTTCTTCCATTTCGGTAGGCGCCATTCTATACAGTGTCTGGCCTATGGGTTGTGTATCTGGGACTAAATTGATTTCAAAATCAATTTCCCAAGGCGGTGGTATACTGGGAAGTTCTTCAGGAAACACGTCCTCGAATTCCCTGACTACAAGAACTTTAGCAGGGTTGGGACTCTCCTTGGTAGTATCTACCACATGGGCCAAGAATGCATAACATCCTTGCCTCATCAGCTTATCAGCAACCATAGCTGACACAAGACAGGTGGGTAGAATCTTCCTTTCTCCTTGAAAGATCCATGTGTTGTTTTCATCAGCAAACACAACCAACTTGGATTCACAATCCAAGACAACTCGATACCTTTCTAAGATATCCATTCTGAGGATTATATCAAACCCTTGCATATCAAGTGGTATAAGGTCCACTTGAATGCGATGATCAGAAAAGAAAAGGATGTAGGAAGAGCATATCTCCTGCAAAACAGTAGACCCTCTCAACGGAGTCTCCAGCAACAAGCTATCTACCCTATGACTGACTGTCATATTGCAGTTGTGAATCACTCTTCGAGTGATAAAAGAGTGTGTAGCACCCGGGTCAATCAGAACAGATACAACACAGAATTTAGACATATCGGAATATAAAAGTTCCATCTGACCTACCACAACCCATGGATTGACCACTACATCTGGTGGGTTCATAGCATAGAACCTCGCTGTCGCCTGGGGTTGAGTTGGTGCTGATGATCCAGCTTGAGACGCTTGTCCACGTCCTTGAGCTGCTCCTTGGGATTGTCTTCTCTGTGACTGCTGTTGATTCTGTCTCGGAGGCTGTGTCACACTGATAGGCCTAGACCGGCAGTCCTTCATCAAATGTCCCATCTTCCCGCAGTTGTAGTAGTTTCTTCCCAGTTGTTGTGGGCTTGGTGGTCATGTGACTGACATTGATGCTGAACTGCGAGTCTCTTGTAGTGGTAGGCTTTGTCCTCTACCTCTACTCGGTGTCCACTGAGTCTGAGAGTTAGATCTGGGTGGTGGAGGTGTAGGTGCAGAGAATCTAGGCTTCTTAAACTCTCTAGATGAAGAACCCTGGAATTGCAGATATCTCTTTTGGGTTTGCCTTTTCTCGACTACGGATCTCTCTATCCTTCGGAATGACTCAACGAAGGTAGCGAACCTCTCCCGGTTTTCTAGGGTAGACACGGGAGTAGTCATGTCGGCATTCAAACCCTTCTCAAACCTTCTGATCCTCTCTTTTTCTGTGGCGGCCATGTGCGGACAAAACCACATCAACTCCATGAACTTAGCTTCGTACTCGCTACCGTTCATGATGCCCTTCCTTAATCTCTCGAATTGAGAGATCTTCTCATCCAGGAAGGTCTTTGGAAAATATCTGAGGACAAATTCCCGACAAAAGTCTTCCCACGAGATCTCTATTCCAGGTCTCTTCTGCTCTTCCATGGTCCACCAGTGACCAGCGCTTCCTTTGAGAAGATAGACAGCGTGTCTGACCTTCTCAGCTTCAGGGATGTTCAAGATTCTGAAGGCTTTCTCCAACTCAGTTAACCACAGATCGGCATCTGCGGGGTCAGCTATCCCAAAGTATTCGGTAGCTCCGACATGACGAACTCGCTCGAACGTCTTACCGATACCTTGTCCTTCAGGCTGGACAGGTGCCCTAGGTACAGGCATAGGCATTCTGTTGGTGATGTGTGTCATGGCAGTCATAAACTGCCCGAACATAGTTTGAACAGCTAGATTTCCCATGTCAGCTGGGTCAAACTGAGGTGGCTCCATAGGTGGCTCGGGTACATGTTGCTCTATTTTTAGGTTCCTTGCACCTTCTTGAGGTGCAGTAACACTACTTTCTGCCTCGTACTCCTCTTGTGGCTCAGACATCCTTATATATCTTCTTCTCCTGAGGAGCAGAAGATTCTATTAGATAAGGGAGAAACACTAAGGATAGACTCGACATCCTAAGTCCTATGTCTCTGTAGACTCAGTGAACCTAGAGCTCTGATACCACTTAATTGTGGGCTCCGATCTCCAAAACCACGATTTAAACTTAATGGAAGAAATCGATTAACAGCGGAAGACAAAAATCACGGGAAATTAAAACTTTTTGAGATAAGATCTTGAAACTATAAAACTCCTTCCATAGAAAAGGAAATAAACTATTTACATCTCTGATAATTACTTCTTGAGTAATTATATACAACATGATACAAAATTCTCAAGAGTCAAAACCAAAATCTCAGACACTAACTCCTAGGACCTGAGAGTACAGAGATGGCATAGGACTATCTAACTACATAACTCAGCAGTTAGTATCTCCACCTGAGATTCACTGCTGCTCCTGGTGCTGCTGGTTTTGGTCACCTGTAGGCTGGTTCCTCCGTCTCCGACGACCACCTAAAAAGTTGAAGTCTACGGGGTGAGACAATTTTAAATAATTGTCCCAGAGAGAGTTATAACTCTCCACTAGAAGCTTTATATATCAATCAAAGAACATCATAAGCAATAAAAGCTTTTAAGGTAACCAACAACAGATTGGTATTAAGCAGAAAGTCAACATTTAATACATATGAGGAACATGTGTACTATATAGTGTTACATCATTCAAATATCTCGTAGTTCAACCTAAGCAGATATACTATGCGGTTGATTATGTTTTACAAACATCATTATGCCCTGCGGAGATGAGGTATACCGCTCATACTCCAACCGATCATTGTTTAAGTCGCATCGGTATCATACCTAGGCCATCAAAAGATCTTGTGTCTCTGCTACTATAGCTTACCAGGGTAATCTGGTACTTCGCTATTTTTTGAGTTACAGTGGAATTTTGTACTCTCTTCGTCATCGAGAGATTTCTTGTTTATCTCTGATCGATGCGGTATAAGGATTTCCTCAAGAGAATTGTATTGTAGCATAAACATATAGTGAAGGGTTGATGGATTTAAGATACATCTACATCAATTCCTACACTAGGATGTAAGGATTTACACATCCATATTCCCCCACATACTCAAAAGTATGCGATCTAGGAGTTCCCTTAGGAAAACCTATTTCACCATCATTTTGCTTTCTGACAATGATGGATCTATGATCAGGGCTCTACATGGTATGATTATTCTTGATTAGTTAGGTACATTTCAGTATTCGTTTAACATCATACATGTTCTCAAACATTAATCATTAGCATAGCAGCTATGAGAAGAGAATACTAAATGTAACAAGTCTAACTCACATCAATTATCATTTTTCAATCATCTCACCACAAGTCATCTGTTAAGCATGACCTTGATGATACTCATGGCTCTCATAGCCTAACAATTTCATTAGATGCCACTTACTAGGCAACAAGGTATTTCACTATTCATAAAGCTAATAACATGCTTTCAATGAATATAGTATCATCATCCTTACCAGGATATGATCATCATCCCATAAGAACCTGCATGGTTAATTCAACTGATAACGGCAAACAATTCTTTTTTTAAAGAAGTTGTACCTTCCTACTCTTACAAGAGTTAGGTTCCCTGATTTTCATCAATTAGGGTTTACTATTCACATTACATGTCATCACCCTATAATTAGGGTTTACTATTCACCTCATGGTGAAATAAACTCATAACATCATCTTGTATGCGAAACATCATCATTAAAGCCCTTAGATAAGATTAAGATTCATCAATTATCACAATTAGGGTTTCCATGATCTCACATAGGTTGATCATACCCTAATCATGCACATTCATATGTATTGAAGGTACTTTACTTGAGTTTCCACCATAAATGGTACTTTCTCTCTCCTCTTACTAATAGATGGTGTTTACACCACTCTAGATTAGGTTGGGTTAAGTCCTCATTGACTGTCATAAGCCAAATCATCATTATCATGTGATTAGGGTTTGATTAAAACAAGGTGTTACTCAATTGAACCCCTCAAGGGAATTTTGGTAAATTACACCATTGATCACCATCATGGGTCAAACCATTAGTCACTTAGTCCCTTAATGTCCTAGGTTATCATTAGGGTTTAGATCAGATCACCATTGAACCAATTACAACTTCAATTGATTAAGTATAAACAACCTTGAACATCTCCAAATGGTTTCAACCTTCAACCACCAAACGGTCTTGAGACCATTTGACCTCAAATGGTCTTGAGACCGTTTGGAGTGCGTTGATCGTTTGGAGAAAGTTGACCTCCAAACCGTTTGAGCTTATGCGGTTTGAAACCGTTTGATC
Organism: Alisma plantago-aquatica; assembly: GCA_963693085.1. Taxonomy (NCBI): domain Eukaryota; kingdom Viridiplantae; phylum Streptophyta; class Magnoliopsida; order Alismatales; family Alismataceae; genus Alisma; species Alisma plantago-aquatica. The sequence goes on from OY856411.1 coordinate 242,498,442, forward strand.
AAAATTGACCTTGAGATCGATTGGTCCAAACGACCCTGAGATCGTTTGAGCCCAAATGGACTTGAGACCATTTGACCTCAAACGGTCTTGAGACCGTTTGGATCCAAACGATCTTAAGACCGTTTGGTCCAAATGGGCTCAAACCGTTTGGACCTCAAACATGGTTCAAAAGTTACAATCGATTATGGTTATGTATGTTGAAGCCTTTAATTATCCAAATCCATGTGAACCACTTACAAATTGAGTTAATTAGAATGAGCCTTAACCAATTGGACACCAAATTGACCCTCAATTGAAAGCCAATTAGGGTTGAGTCCATCTGAATTAGGGATTCCAATCGGATGATCATCAATGTTCAATAATGTAAATCAAATCAAGGTTGAACCTATCAATTGACCTCCAATTGGGCCCAAACTTAGCCCATATCGTTTGGATGACCTCCAAACGGTCTTGAGACTGTTTTCCCAAACTTTGACCAAAAACCAAGTCAGTTGGATAAGGGTTGAACCCTAAATAGGTCTAAAATCAACATTTTTGTCAATTCTTCAATTTATTGTAATTGGACCTTCAAACCATCAAATTACCTCAACCCTAGACCTCCAAACGGTCTTGAGTTGTCACCAAACAGTCTTGAGACCGTTTGGATGAATCCCCAAACGGTCTTGAGACCGTTTGGGTCCTTCAACCCAAAACTCATCAAGATCTATACTTGAAATCAGCAATTTCAGCTCGATTAGGGTTAGGGTGTTGAAGTGTCTTCAACTCTCAATTGGTTAAGAATTGGATTATGATTCTTTGTAGGAATGAAATTTAATATGTTACCAACAGACCCTCAAATGGTCGTTCCTTGGTCAACTCTATCAAATGGTCTTGAGTCCGTTTCAATCCAAACGGTCTTGCAAGATTTTTTGAGATCAAACGGTTTGAGACCGTTTGATTTCAAACGGTTTGCAACCGTTTGGACCAAAAGGGTCCAAGGTCGTTTGATAAAGTTACCTAGGAATTCACGCCCATCATCTTCAACCTCTGTTCAAGTCGGTTACTCCACCGTTTTGCTTGCAAAAGTGCAAGGAAGAAGGGAGGTAGAAGAAGAACTAAGTATACTTTGCAAGAACAAAAATAAGCAATATAAAGCAAAGAGTTTAGAGTTGTAAAACCCGCCTCAAATGTTGTTCCTAGAACTCCAAGCTTCCAAGCTTCAAGCCTCTAATGGTGTCTTGAGCTCAAAAACTCGGCTAGAGGTGATTCTCCAAGGAAAAGATGGGGATGGTTGGCTAGAACAAAGAACCTAAGTAAGTTAACCATAGAACCAACCTTATATGATGAATTCATCCAAGAATCCGAGCTAGAAGATGGTTCTTTCTCACCTTATAACTACTTGGTCATCTCCCTGAAGTCCAGAGCTATGACTTGGCCGTTTGAGAAAGATGAGAAATGAAAAGGATAAGTGATACGTTCACTTGGTTTGCAAGGGTGAAGGCTTATATACTTTAGGCCATTTTCCACCATAAGGACCTCTAAAACATGGATTTCTCATCTAAGTCCCTCCTTGTTCAAGGGTTTAGGGTTTAGGGTTTACAAAACAATACTACAACTTTGTTTAAAAAGGACAAAAATTGAAAGTATATGTTCTTGAGGAACTTAATTACATGCGAGGGAGTAATCATAAGTATTTAATTACATATTTAGGCAAAGCTCCTAGGGTTAGTTTATAACCCAGGTCAGGGATGTTACAGTAGCTATGGCCGAAGCTATTCCTGAGTACAAGTCTATCGCTGAAACCTTGAAAGTCTTAGTTGCCAAGCAAGACCATATTGAATCATCTTTAGATGCTATTGGAAGAGGACGTTCACCCACTCGGCAACCGGAACAGGTCAAGTCCACTTCCCTATTCTATGAAGCATGTAAAAGCACCCATCATTCCACTTTATCATGCAATTTTCTCTATGATGTTGTGTTGAGCAATGTATGTGGACAAGGAGATAATGGTCAGATGGAAAATCTTAATGCTATCAACACTATTCCTGGGCAAAGTTATTACAATCCGAATCAGAATAGGAATCACCCAGGTTTTCAATATGGAAACCATTCTGGAGCAGTAAACTCACATCAATTTGGTTCAAACAATCAATCAAGAGGCCCACCAGGATTCCAGTATAATCAACAACAGAATTTTGGGAATCAAGGAAATTTCAAGGGGAACTTTCAGAATAGGAACTACAACAATTATCAAAACAACTCTCAGTATCAGAATCTTAGTCAACAGCAAGGACAGCAAGCAGGACACGTCTCTTCTAATGACAAGCTATCAGCCATTGAAAAGATGTTGCAAACTCAGCAAACCATGATAGCTAACCAACAAGCTCAGCAGAAGGCTATTGAGTCTCAATTAGCTCAACTTGCAGCTAGCATAAAGCCACCTGCTGGAGTCTTTGCTGGCCAACCCGAGAACAATCCTAAGCATCCTGAACAGTTGAAGGCAGTCACCACCAGGTCAGGAAAAGATTATTCGGATCCCCCAGTAGAGACACCTTTGGTTATTACAGACGAAGATGAACCTGTGATCGTCCAAAACTCGACAACACTAGAGTCTCAATCAAAAGAAGATAAGGCAGATAAGGGATGTCTTGAGAAATCTACTGATGAAGAAACTGAAACACCAAAACCCGATATTCCCGTATATAAGCCTCGTATACCCTTCCCATCCCGTATAAGGCAAACCAAGCTTGATACTAGATTCAATAAGTTTAAAGAAGCTATGAAGAAACTTCATGTTGATATACCCTTTCTGGATGCTCTGGCTGAGATACCAGCCTGGACTAAGTACCTAAAGTCACTCCTCACCAGGAAGTATATAACTAAAGAATATGAGATAGTAAAACTGGCTACAACTACATCGGATATCATATTGAGCAAGATGCCCAAGAAACAAAAAGATCCAGGATCCTTTGGAATTTCATGTCACATTGGCGACTCATCATGCAAGAAAGGATTGGCAGATCTCGGTGAAAGCATCTCTATTATGCCACTTAGCCTATGCAAAAGACTAGTGTTTGTAGAATTTCTTCCTACTGGTATGACTATACAGCTTGCAGACAATTCGATAAAACGTCCGTTAGGAATTCTTGAAGATGTCCCGGTCAAGGTAGGCAAGGACACATATGTTCCATGCGACTTCATCATTATGGACATCAAAGAAGACGCCAGATATCCTCTCATCTTTGGTCGTCCATTCCTCGCCACTGCAAGAGCCCTGATTGATGTTGAAGCTGGTACCTTACTGCTCAGATTAGGCAAATAAACTCTCGAATTCAAAGATTTTGAAAGTATGAGAAGACCAAGTATGCAGGAAGAGGTTTATCTGATTGACTGCATTGAACAAATGTCACTCCTGACTCAAGAGCATCATGAATCAAATGATCCTTTGGAAATTTCTCTAACAAACCCATCAGTGGATGAACAAATTGACGAACGAGTAAAGGATTGCATCGAATCCCTCAACTCTGCTAAAGAAGATGTCGAAGCCACTAGTGAAGAACTCAAAGTTATCGAAACTACAGAAGAAACAAGCGAAAAACAAGAAGCTCCCGAAATGAAACCCCTGCCTGAAGGACTAAAGTACGCATTTTTAGACGATATCAAGGTTTGCCCAGTAAATATAAATTCCGATCTAACAGCTGAACAAGAAGAGAAACTTCTGAGGGAATTGAGGGAAAGAAAGAAAGCCATCGGTTATAAAATGAGTGACATCACTGGGGTCAGTCAAGCGCTGTCTATGCACAAGATCCCTTTGATGGAAGATCACAAACCTACTATTGAGCATCAACGGAAACTGAACCCAAATATGAAGTGGTCTGTAGCGAGGTCATTAAATTGCTCACAGCAGGAATAATCTATCCGATATCCGATTCACCATGGGTAAGCCCAGTACATGTTGTCCCAAAGAAAGGTGGAACGAATGTTATATGGAATGAAAACAATGAACTCATCCCCACTCGAACAATCATAGGGTGGAGGATGTGCATAGATTATAGAAAATTAAACAAGGCGACTCAAAAAGATCATTTTCCAATGCCTTTCCTTGATCAAGTCCTAGAAAGGTTAGCTCATCAAGAATATTTCTGTTATCTCGATGGTTACTCTGGATTCTATCAAATACCCATACATCCAGATGACCAAGAGAAAACAATCTTTACCTGCCCATTCAGAACATATGCGTTTAAAAGAATGTCGTTTGGTCTCTGTAATGCGCCCGCAACTTTCCAACGATGCACAACCGCCATATTCGCCGGTCTTACTGAAACAATTATGGAGGTTTTCATGGATGATTTTTCTGTATATGGAGATTCATTTGATTCATGTCTTAAGCACCTTTCCCTGGTCCTCAAACATTGCGAAGACGCACATCTTGTGCTAAATTGGGAAAAATGCCATTTTATGGTAAAAGAAGGCATTGTCCTCGGTCATAGGGTCAGCAATAGAGGAATTGAAGTAGATAAAGCCAAGATTGAAGTGATTTCTAAACTAGCTACACCCACAAATGTAAAAGAAGTTCACACTTTCCTTAGTCATGCAGGATTTTATAGAAGACTCATAAAGGATTTTTCCAAGATAACGAAGCCAATGACAAACCTATTACTAAAGGATATTGACTTCAATTTCAATGAAGAATGTGTCAAAAGTTTCAACATACTGAAGCAGGCCCTTACAACCACCCCCATCATCAGAGCTCCCGACTGGGATCACCCATTTGAAATTATGTGTGATGCCAGTGATTATGCTGTGGGCATTATTTTAGGGCAATATGTAGAGAAGAAACACTATGTGATCTATTATACATCAAAAACTCTCGACGAAGCCCAGAGGAATTATGCAACTACTGAGAAAGAACTTCTAGAAGTCGTGTATGCCTTTGACAAATTCAGATCCTACCTAATTGGTTCAAAGGTCATTGTCTACACAGACCACACTGCCATTCGCTACCTTCTGGCAAAGAAGGATGCGAAACCCAGGTTGATTAGATGGATCCTCCTATTACAAGAATTTGATTTAGAGATAAGAGATAAAAAGGGTACAGAGAATGTTGTTGCAGACCACCTCAGTCGCATCCACACTCTGGATACTGAGAAGATTTCGATCAAGGATTCCCTGCCAGATGATCAACTAATGAGGGTCTCAGAAGTTGTACCATGGTACTCAGATTTTATAAACTACCTTACTACTGGGGTCATCCATCCCCAATGCACCAGGAATGCACTGAAGAAGTTCATGCATGATGTGAAGCAATATCACTGGGATGAGCCATATCTCTTTAAACTAGGTGCTGATGGCTTGTATAGACGATGTATCGCCGAAGAAGAAGCTCAACTTATTTTGGAACAATGTCACTCAGGACCAGTGGGAGGACATATGAGCTCTAAAAAGACGGCTTTGAAGGTTTTGCAATGTGGATTCTTCTGGCCAACCATATCCAAAGAATCTTACGATTTTGTCCTATCATGTGACAAATGTCAAAGAACAGGTAATATAACAAAGAGAGATGAGATGCCACTGAATCTATGGCAAGAAGTAGAGATATTCGATGTTTGGGGGGTGGACTACATGGGTCCATTCCCATCTTCTCATGGATTTTCATACATCCTAGTGGCGGTGGACTATGTATCAAAATGGGTTGAAGCTATACCAACCATCACTAGTGATTCCAAACCCGTCATCAAATTATTCAAAGATATTATCTTCCCACGTTTTGGAGTGCCACGAACCGTGATATCTGACGGAGGTTCCCACTTCCTTGAAAGAAGCTTTGAGGCTTTACTGAGAAAATATGGTGTAACACACAAGGTAGCCTCGCCTTACCATCCAAAAACAAGTGGACATGTAGAGGTTTCTAACCGTCAGCTAAAGACTATTCTGGAAAACACTGTAGGACGCAATCGAAAGGATTGGGCAATGAAAATCAATGATGCCTTATGGGCCTATCGAACTGCTTATAAAACTCCCATTGGGACTACACCTTTTCGATTAATATATGGAAAAGCTTGCCACCTGCCAGTCGAACTGGAACACAAGGCATGGTGGGAAATTAAACAATTGAACTTTGATATGAAAGAAGCAGGACAAACCAGGATTCTGCAACTCCAAGAGCTAGATGAACTCAGGATGACATCTTATGAGAATGCACGAATCTACAAAGAACGTACAAAACTTTGGCACGATGAACATCTGAAAAGAAAAGACATACAAGTGGGAGACCAAGTTTTGGTATTCAACTCAAGATTGAAGTTATTCCTAGGAAAACTTCGCTCACGCTGGTCTGGACGATACATCGTCAAGAGCATCTCTCCACATGGTGCCTTCTCATTATGGAGTGAAAAGTCAGGTGAATTTGTAACAAATGGTCACCGCTTAAAGAGATATTTCATCTCAACTGACATAGGCACTAAAGCAATGCTGGAACTCACCAATCCAAAAGACCCACCGTGAAGCTGAAGGATCCAGTCGAGTCATCGACATAAAACAAAGGCGCTTGTCGGGAGGCAACCCGATCAATAAATTTGTTTTACTTTTGTTTCTTCAATTTTGTTTTTACCTCTTAGTTAATATTTCATTAAATAAAATTAGCATCGCAAGATGCTATTTTAAGATCTAATTGCTCTTTACCTTTGAGATTTTCAGATAAAAGGATGTTCGCTGATTGGAACGCGACCACACCTGGTGGTCATTCTGGCATGATTTTTCCCCTCCATCTTGGATTTAGGGTTTGCTCGGGACGAGCAAATTTCTAAGTTCAGGGTGGAGGGTGGGTGGTAAGTACCTCACTTTCCACCTACACCCATCCTTTTCATACTTAAGCTTTCACTATCACATTCTTGATAAAAAATTTCAAAAATTTCAAAATTCTTTGATGTTTTTCTAAGAGATTGAACAGATACTTGACAAATTTTTGACATTTTTTTGACACTTCCTGATTTCATTAAAAGTCACTAACTGATTTGCTATGCATTTTCAATCATTATATCCTCCTTATCCAAAGTAAATCCTCAAAAGGACCAATTTTTGAAACAAACATTTTGCTTGAAATCATCTTGTGAAGCTTATGATTCCTAACATCATGATATTTTTGCAAAGATGATAAGTGTATGTCAAACTGATAGGGATCAAACACATCGTGCTTCCTAACTTATTGGTGGAACAATAGCATGGAATCCCCACTGGATCCTCATCAGGTCATTATTTGAGCAGAGTTTGATAAAGAGAACAACCCGGTGTACTGAATTGTAAATCAAGTTGCATTCTGATCTGAACTCTCTTCTGCACCTCTTCTATCATCTTCATATCCCTCCATTCATCAAAAAGAAACAAAAATAGCCAGATACATGCCAAACCCTAAGTTCGGGGTGGCACGCCACTTCCCTCTTTATCTGCTTCTTCCATACCCCTCGCAAATAAATAGGGGCGTACCACCAAAAATGCAATCTCGAGTCGAATAGAGGAGAGAATTGCAAACAAAAAAGATGCCAAAGTGCACACAAAAAGAAATGCAATCTCGAGTCGAATAGAGGAGAGATTAGCACTAAAAAAATGCAATAAATGAAATTGTAAAGCAAATAAAAATCTCGAGTCGAATAGAGGAGAGATTTACTTCTTCCTTCCATACCTCCTTTCACTCCCTTTTCTACCTAATGGCACAATGATTGCCCCCACTATCCTGAAAAACACCATGGTCAGATTGGATGCACACTTGTTGTTCTGCGGGTATCTCTGGACTCTTACAAAACTCCTTGACATGCTTGTTGTTGGAAAAAGTGAGGAGGAAGTGATATTGACAAACGAACTCAGGAATGAAGATATGGTAAGATGTGTTTAGTGGTCTCAGGAGGTTGAGATACTGAGTCATACTGAGCAGAAAGAAAACATTCGTGATGTGAAGATGAAGCAATCACACGAATTGAAAGTATTTATTTGGCGACTGTTTCATATTTTGTGTTACTCGAGGACGAGCAACGTTTAAGTTCAGGGTAATTTGATGAATGCATATTCATCATGAAATTCAATTATCACTTCGGGACCAATTCAACTCTATACATACTATTTCACTCTATATGAATCATAATGTGCAAAACTACTTAGTTGATTCGATTATCAAGGTTTTAACTAAACATTATTCATTTAATGCAGGTTTTGACAAAGCTGAACAAGTAGTCAAGGTCCACCTTCATCTCTGGCTCCGATCAAGAAATCTAACCAAGAAATTCCACCCATTCGGTCCTAAAACCATTTGAGTCCATGCGGTCCCAAGACCGTTCGAGCCCATGCGGTCCCAAGACCGTTTGAGTCCATGCAGTCCCAAGACCGTTTGAGTCCATGCGGTCCCAAGACCGTTTGAGCCCATGTGGTCCCAAGACCGTTTGAGTGCCAAGGTCGCAAGACTGTTTGGCCACGAAGACCATTTGGCCACGAAGACCGTTTGGCCGCAAAGACCGTTTAGTTGTGAGACCGGTTGGAGCCAGACTTAGAAACTGTTTGCAGCCGGACTGTGGGACCATATGGAAACCATGCAGCGAAGACCATTTGCCTGTACCATGCAGCGAGGACTGTTTGCCTGTACTGTGCATAGAGACCGTTTGAATAAAAGATACTCCAAACCATTTGCTCAAATTGGAACGTGAGACCACCTGCTATCCCAAACCGTTTGCCGGAACGCGGAGACCGTTTGCTCCATTTTACTAATGAAACCGCATGAGCTCACGAGCGCTGCCAAAATGAATGGCTGAAGACTGATTGCCAGAATGCGGAGATCGTTTGGGCAAGATACTCACGCAGACCGAATGATAAAGTAAATGCATGAAACTGGTTGGACACATGCACGTAAAATCAAGACCGTTTGGTTATATACAACAAACCGTTTGGTGAAAATATCTTCAGACCATTAGTAAACTATTTGGACTCATACCAAAAGCATGAGGGCCAGATCTGTGCCTATAAATAGGACCCCAAGGGTCCTCATTTGGGGCATCGGATCCGGACGCCGCCAGGCTACCCGATCACAGTTCCGATCCAAATCCAGTCCAATTTACGCCAGTCCCATTTCACCTACTGCCCGTGCTGCAACCAAGGAGGCTGAGGAGAGAAGGAAGACGGCGCGAGGGAGACTGTCCGGTCTGTCTTGGCAACTCCTGTTCACATCCAGATCTGCTCTGACATGACGTAGGAGGCCGTATCTTCTTCACCGAGCTGCGACTACCTTCTGCACCGAGTTCATGGCAGATTTCTCTCTCTTTCTCATTCTTCTTGTTTCTCGCATCATGAGCGAGTAGTACCCTTTTCGCTGGGGTACGGGGACTAGCCCCACTGCCCATGCAAACCATGTTCTTTTGTTAAACTTTCCATGGCAATGAATATATCTCTTCATTTCGTGGTTAAACATTATGCTTGTAGCTTGATTAATTGCTTGCCTTCATCTCTGTTCTACCTATATTGCGAGAACATCTATATGTAGGATAGAATGTCGTTTAACAAGTTGACTCCTTGATGAGAACTTCTGAAAGGATTCCTTGAGGTCGTAAGTGTATGATCCATGAGGGGACGAGCCATCTAGCCTTTGGTGATGCTTCTGTGTGCCTAACACCTTTACAGGGGGTTCACAACCTTAGTTGGATTTTGTATCTTCTTGTTGATCGTCGATGTTTGCTCGTATATTAATCGCTTGCCCGCTTATCAGTTAATACGGTTGTCTCCCAAACTAGAAATAGGATGGGACTTCTTCAGAGCCGTAAGTAAGTGATCTGGATGGTGACGAGACATCTGATGCCTAAGGTGATGCTTACGTGAACCTAACACCCTCATGGGGGGTTCTGCAGCAGCTCTATTTAGATTGATATATCTTTCCTGGTTTGTTTGTGATTCAATGTGTTTGCACGTGTAGCGGTGGTGAAACCCGGTACCATCCCAGTGATTCCATACCATTAATCTAAATCCAACTTTAATTCAGATTTTAAATTATTGCAATTAGTTTAATCAACTTCAAATCAACCAATCGTTCTAAATATTAGTTTTACTTGAGCAAGATTCGATTGACAAGGATTCTTCAAAAGGTTGTCCTTTGGGTTCGATCCTTAACTATACTACGATAAGACTCGTCCGCTTGCGGGTGGTATTATTGCACTTTGGTTTTGGTAAAAGCTTGGGGATTTCAACCCCGAGTGAGTTTGTTAGTGTGTTTCAAAAATACCACGTCACCAAACTTTTTGCATCTGGGGCAGTGAGCAGGTTTAGCAACCACCGCCGTCTTCAAAAGCTTCGGTTCAGAGTCCTCCTCCACCATTGTGGATTTCAGAATTTGGGAGTCGATGTCCATTTTGATACAAACCAGCTCATCCCTGAGACAGCCAGAAGATAGAGAGTTGTCGTCAATATCTACAGGCTTGCCTATGGTGCTGGCGACATATGCAATATGCCTACGCGTCCAAGGCAAACCTATGTTCTCAATTTTGAACCATATGGGAACCTGCGTGAAGGAGAGGGGTTGGAGTGGAGCACCAGGTATCCACGTGTGGACCACAACCAAGGATCCATCCATGAACCATGGAGCTTCATCTAGAACATGTTCCCTCTCACTGTTCATCGACATCTTGATGATATAGCCCTCACGCTCTTCAGCAATGATCTCGACTGAACTACTTGGCCTCCATAGATGTTGGATCCAGCCACTAATTTAGCCTCAGAACAACTTCCTGCCCACAAAGCGGAGTGATAGGAACTCTTCCCAGGTAGGGATAGAGCACTCCTGGCTTGAAATAGAGGCACACCTCACACCATTGCAGAGGGCAGACTCTATATACTCGACCAGATCTGCCACGATCTCCTCTCTACCCAGCCTGCTAGATTGAAGCCAATCAACAACCAAAGAAGAGGGAGCCGCTCCTTTGGGACTGCTAGGAGGGAAAATTAGGGGTTTGGTGGAAGATGCAGAAGTCGCCTCCTTCCCTTTTTACGAGGTAACCCTAGATGAAGTTGTGGAATAGGATTGAAGCACATTGCTACCTTCTCCATTTACCCCCGATTGGGAAACTAGAGTTGTCACGGATGACTCTGCAGCACCGTCTTGCCCTCTTCCACTTCTACCACTAGAGAATCACCCACGCCCTCGCTCCGACCCCCGTGCCCACGAGCCATAATTTACTCATTCTTAATACCACTTCAATATTAATTTCATAACTATAGTATATTGATAGTACTTTGGTTGTAGAACATGCAATAGCATGAGACATGAAATGTACAACACATAACATTTTACCTTGTATTATGAGGGTCACGAACATTTACCGATTGACATATATTGATTGGTTTTCAAGCCAAATCACATGAAGGCTCATGTTTGATTTCGATGTACACTAGTTAAGATTTTAATATAAATCACTATATAGTTTCCATATTGGATTGTGTCTTGCAATCAGCCGCAAATGTAATCACCATTTTTCGGCTATTATTTTGGTCAAATTGGCAGTAACAATCACATTTTTATAAGGAAGAAATACTTCTAGATTACTATAATGTTCAAGATAATGTGCAACATAGTGGGTACTCCACTATATTATGAGACTGGCTTACAAATACTCATAAATTGAAGACCTTGTGTCCTTACCAATAGTCTTAATAAATTATTTGAATATGATAGATAACATGATAGACTAGCCAATGGTTGTATTTGTTGGTCATGTGTTAATAACTAATGCTCACTTACCATGAATTCTCTATATATAAATCAATATGTTTTAAATATTTGAAATACACTAGATTCATAAAAAAAATTTAGTTCACATGTTCTGACAGAGTCGTGCTTGTGGAAAACAATTTAGTGATTGGTATAGTAAGAAATAACAAAAGGAATGTCTCTAAATAACAAATAAAAATAGCTACATACAGTTTTGTTTATCAACACATTCATATTAAATTTGCATTGATGATAGTGTAGAAACATTCACAACTACCATAGTAAAATTTCTAACATTAGATGACAAATGGATCATTAAATATGCAACTCAATCACACTATCAAATCAAATTAAACACCAGCTTCAGACAAGTGTTGTGGAGATACTTGATTTTGGCATCCAAAGGAGCACACACCAAATATCAACAAATAGTCGACGAAATTGTGAAAATGGGAAGAAAAAAAACATTAGAAGGGAAAGCGGAAGGAAGATGATAGAGATGAGATGGGAAAAAGCATACATGAGGATATAATGTGGGATGAAAAGAGAAGGATCAGTAGTTGCAACTTTGACAAGAATGAGAAGCACTAAAGGAAACTAAAACTATGATGGCATGCATTAGCAAATCTTCTATTATAAGACTGGCTCCCCCATCATATTTGAACTAGGGTTCAACCATCACAATTTCCTTGGCAAGGTAGGAATAGTGGTATAGGATATTTATTGTGAGAACATAGGCCCATTATGGTCATCAAAGCAGTAGACCTACCTTGCTTTATATATATATATATATATATATATATATATATATATATATATATATATATATATTTGCAATCCAATAGATCCTATGCCACTAGTGATGATAGGGACAAAAGTAGATTTGTTGTTCCTAGTTCTTATGACATGATGAATCCCTAATCCTAGCTCCAATGTCATCGGTATACCATCCTTTTGGTTGTTGTTTTGGCCTATATATCTGGTACATATACTTATACATGAAAGTAAATTTGCATTCTCTTTTCCACAAACTTTGTTTGATCCTCCTCACTTAGATCTTGTTTGGTTCAGGATTGGGATTCTATAGTCAGGACTGGGTTATTATGGGTTATCTAGGAAATCTAGATTAGTTTTTGTTGGATCCAATATGATTTTGTTTGAGAACCTACTCTGGTTCTGGTCATCAAGTCATGATTTAGTCTGATTCTATTTGGAAGCCTAATCAGGACCTGGTCAGGATTTGTAGTCTGATTTTGTTTGGCAACCTAAATATGATCTGATCTAAATCTCATATGCTTAAAATCAAAACAGGTATGGTTAGTATAATATATGATCTGATTGTGATCAATATTATATTTTGATGCAGTAGAAAATGTGTGTATATAAAAAATATAAAATATTTAACAAAGATTATTGGAATTTATGAGTATGACTATTTTAGTTCACATGTACGTTTTACTCATTTTTTGACATAATACATAAGATCTATGTTGTTGTATCTATATTTAACTGTATGCATACTTTAAAAAAATAATGACTATATGGGCACATGAAACATTTGTTGTTGTACAAATAGGTGTATAATAACCAAACAATGCAAGCTAAAGACATGTACATCTATAAGTGAAATCAAACATGTGATATGAAATATTACTACAATACTAGTATCTAATAGTATGCATTGACAATTACAAAACTAAGTTGCATAAGGTTAACTACACCACTTTGGATAGTCATTTATTTGACTTTCACTTATTGTCTTCACAACCAATGCCTCTAGAAACATCATTTGGTGAAGTAACTCCATCGTAAGAAACATCATTTGGTCCAGTAACTCCATCGTCAGCAGCTATTAGACGTGGTTGAGAGTTTTGCACTTATTCAGGTTGTTATTGTAGGCTTGGTGGGTATGTGTGACAACTAGTCTAGAAGGTACTCCAAATGGGATCTACAATTTTCAACACTCTCCACCTCACCTTAAACATGTTCATATTGACGTCGGTCCTCCCTATTAATTTCTTGAATTCACAAAGGGCATCACAACAAGCTTGACATAGAAAAGGTCAACACATCCATCCTAAAAAGTATTGACATCCTAAAACTGTGTTGAGTGTTGCATCTGAATCATCATCCCATTGAACCCAATTCATTTTATCAGGAAGTAGTTGAAGCATAGTTCTAATAATAACAATGATAGCAGTGTATTTGTTTGTTAAAAAAAATAGTGATTGAATTGAACTAGCCATTTAAGAGGACACATTTCATATTACTTGAGGGACAACAAACAATACAAAATGAGCAACAAAGGATACAATCACTGATTTACTAGATGTACAAGAAACAATGCTAATAAACTAAAATTTAGTAAGCTCTACTACAAACAATGGAACTCTTTATAAATTACTATGTGGAGAAGATCTCAATATTAAAATTTAATAATTGTCATTGACAGTAAAAGAACACTAGTTCCATAAAAATAGAGTGCATATAGGTTCTTTGAAATGTAAACATACAAAATAAAAATGTTCATAGGCTTGCTAGATAATGGTGAAATGTGGAAAGGTTGGAGTGATAATATCTTATGAGTTCTTATGGCAAGATCGACATTCTCCGTGAGTTGGGACATTAGTCAAAAGATTTTAAAGGATCCTTCTGATGGAGAGAATCTTGTGTTTTCCTCAATGATGAAGCTGAGGAAGGCTTTGAACAGTTGATCGTGGGCCAATAGGATGAGCTACTACCTATTGTTGAATCATGAAGGAAGTAGCATGATAGAATTTTCTCTTGTTTGTGCAATGGGACTTTGTCCAGTTTTCCAAATAGAAATAGACTCCATCATGTTACCATCTTCATAGGATCCATCAACTTGTATTGTCAAGATTATCTTTACCATAAGGTTCCTTTGACATCTTCTGAATGTTGTACCATCTCATGGTGGATTCCTAGGTCATAAGACCTACAATCACTCAAAGATGGTGACCAACTGCCGTTTTACCCCTCATGTGTTTGCAATGAAGTTTTATGGTGATCCCATGTAGGGCCATCCTAGTTGGCCCACTTTAGGGCCTCATCATACTCGTCCCATGAGACCCCATTGTCTTCCATCAATGCTTCCTTGTTCTTTTCCTCGACGTCATCTTTTTCCAATCAAATAATAAGGGAAAATGATGAACAGGATGAGCAACTGCATCATTGCTTTGTTTTGCATTTGTGGGTTGTTCAGGCATGAAACCATGGTCTCTTCATGCAAAGATGAGGAATGGTCGTGGGAAGGCTTGCATGACTTGCATAAAAATTTCGACCAGAAATTTTTTTCAATCTTGGCGCATGACGTCTAGATGATAAAATATTTTAAAAAATAGTGAAATATAGAATAGTTTGAGCCCATGATGATAATAACAAAAAAATAATAGAAATAGTTAATAGAAAATTCAAATACATAGGTAGTATATTTGACATCAACATTAAAGGTATGCATCAATTAGAGCATCATCAATATATTATATCAACATAAAAAAGTAAATATTGTAAGATACTAATATTACATCAACATAAAAAAGGGTTCAATAGATACAAATATTACATCATAGAAATATTACATCATACTACAAACCATTCTAACAAGTACAGTTCCAAATGCATAAAACAAACATCGTAAGTACGCCCTAAATTTGTTGCATAAATTCTTTACAGCAAATTTTACATAAGGATTCTTGCAAATTCTTTCATTGCCTTCACCACCAACTCCTATAGATGCATGATTTATGTTTTCATCATTGATAATGTGCACTACAACTCCTAGTGGTTTAGAGTGATGAGTGGTCACAAAGTTGTGTGGAATCTCCTATTGCACGCCTGATGGCTAAATAGCAAATGCCTTTCTCAAAATAAAATGATTTTGTCTAAGAAAATCTCTCCTAAGGTTCTTCCATCGGGTTTTCACCTGCTCCAAAGATATGCAAGGCATCCCCATCATGTCTTCCTCTAAGCCTCTCAAGTATATACTCCATCGTCTTGTGGGTCTAATTACTGAACGATTGGCAGCGAGAAAGCAATCTGGGTGCCTCACCTTTGGGTTTGGCCAGTCTTCGACACATGTCCCCATGTCTTATTGGTTTCTCATCACATCAAGTAGGATTTGGTCAGTCTCCATAGACCATAGACCATATGGGCTCATGTTTTGACCATTCATATTACCAATTTTGTGTTTAATACATTCCAATCATAGGGATGCATTTCACAAATATGTAGATATAATATGATAATTTAAACATGAAGACATATTGTGTGAACAACATATGATGTAAATTCCACATTATCATCCATGTATATGTAGGTATGAAATTTCATATCGCATCATTGGAGGTTAAGGAGTCTAAAATAGTAATTTATGTCCTCCAACTTGTTAACCACAGTGTATAGAGAAACGAACTTGTATAGATAGGATAGGTTAACATCTTTAGTATCATGATGAATTTCAAAAAGTCCTTCCTATTCATTGATTTCTGCCACACAAACTTGCATTCATTAGTCATTAATTTAATCTTAGCTTGCACTAATTGAATTATAGGGGGGAGATTGAATGCCTAGTGGATGTGTTTGTACCGATTTTTTCCCTATAATGTATCAGGCTTGAATATTGATAACAAACACATAACATACTTCTTTGTGAAATAGATTCTTAATGTTTGTATTAGCAAACATGCCTTGTCAAATATGCATAACACATATATTTCCCTAGGATGTTCACTGAGGATGTCAAAGTCATAGAATACTAGATCTTCAGTGTTGATATGCAATGTGAAAACTTTACCACATAGACATTGCCACACTTTAAATGCAACCATTGACGTACAATTGCAATATTCATTAGTAATGTAATGTGGGAGTCATACGCTAGATTCCAAACTCAAATAGATGAATCACAAATGATTATTAAAATATACAACTAATTCCATTTTTTTATTAGGCCAAGTATGTAAAACTATGACGTATTCCATCACTCTTCCACAAAAAATCCAAAACAATATTGTAACGAGCCATTTTCAAATTAGTCATATAATTAGGGTTTACTTAGAAAATTACATGATTACCTAGATTAATCATTATTTAAAGATTAATTAATGATGGTAGTATAATGATAATTCTTTAAAACTTAATGATAAACTCTAAATATGATTTTATTTCAAATAATTAGGCTTTGAGAATTGAAAATCCTAATCGGCTAAAATTAGGATTTTGGTAGCATATGAATAAAGAATTTGATAAGTATAGTGGTGCACAAAATGATTTTTAGTATCTTGTATACAACTCTTATTTAGTTGAAACTTGAATATGGTTTGGAAATCTCAAATATACAACTCTGATTTAGTTGAAATTTGAATATGGTTTGGAAATCTCAAATATAAGCATTATTGCAAAATATCAGAATTTTTGAATGTTTATAACCATGCTTTCAGGTTGAAATATAATAATCTGGTGTCTGAATTTTATCTTTTTATTAGTTTATCCAATTCATCTGAAATTTTAATTGTTCTCATGAAACTCCATTATAAACATCCTATTTAATTGAAACCATTTTGGGTGATGTTTTAGTCTTACAGAGTGTGATTTCGTTCGAGGTTCTCATCGGTAACGACTCTATTAACCATGCAATAAACTACAATATAGCAGTGTAGTGTATCATTTTATTTATTTATTGGTAAATCTGAATGATTCGAAAATTTCATTGGAGCTCTCAAATGGTGTATCGCACAATGTGCTAAAGTTTGATAATTTTTTGAGGAGCTTTGACATTTTAAGTAAACAATTTACAGTAGCATGTTTATGATAGATGATTTTGTTGCAATAAAATAAAGTGTAAAATGGGGTCAATTTGTAGTTGACCCAAGCACCTTTAATTAACTATATGAGTTACCTAGAACCCAAGGAACTATCATATTTCATAACTCCTCTTCTAGAAATAGAATTCTAGAGAGAGAGGAGAGCTAGGGTCTTGAGAGGAGAAAGTGGTGGAGATGTTGGCCTAGGGTTTCACCATCCAAAAATGACGAAATCAAGTAAGTTTAACTTCTTTTCTTAGTCTTTTATGGTGAATCTTCACTCACATGTCAAAATTCCATCCCTCCCCTAATTTGAATTGAAATGATATTAGATATCCTTCATTTCTTACTGTTTCTATCCTAATCTCCATTTGTAGGGTTTTTGAGTTGAGAGGAGGAAGAAATGGATTCAATAGAAAGAACCTTGGTGGATTTTGAAAAATTTAGAGTTTGACCTACATTTTTAAAATTCTTGTCACCTTAGGTGAGTGTTTCTCTTCCTATTAAACTTTGTAATCATATTGAAAACTTAATTACATCTGGGTAAAATAATCAAGATCATTGATAGTACTTGTATGGAATTCTATAGTCAATTGAGATGATTTTAGGGAAATAATGTCTACTGATTTAGATCCCTTCTCGCTAATTTGTATTTTCCTAGTTACTGATCTATTGATTCAATAAATATGGAATGTCTTGTGGATAGAGAACTATATTTTAGTTATAATAATTTTGCTTAAAATTCGGGGAATAGGTGATATGCTTGGAAATTTCGTGGTCAAGAATGTAAACATATTTGAACCCAATAATCATGAGTTGCTCAACGGAAATTTAGAATCCTTATTTGAATTGAATATGTTATGAACATGAGTATCAGTTTATGAGGGATTAATATGGAGGAAATCCATGTTTAGGGTTAATGTTGAGGTATGGACTCAAATGAGTCAATAAATCATTGTATTCTTGTAAATGATTAGTTGATTGTGTGGTATGGAACATAGTGTTTCTGTGTTCTTGAATAGAATCAATGAACCTCCATGCGCCTTGAGGAGAATAATAAATAATATGATTTTAGTGATGCGTTGAACTGAGATGACTTCTTTAAAATCCTCGAAGTTTAGTATTAAGATGAGTATGAGTGATAAATCTAGAACATATATATAATGTTGTAAATATGATGATATGTTGAAGTGTAGGTATTAATACTTCAATTGAAGATGATGAGTCTACTAATATGATCTAAGTGTAATGCATTTATTTTGGTATGATTTACGGAATATTGACCAAACCCTCACATGAATGTGGGTCCTTTTATACAAGCTATATAATAATGAACTGGGAAGGATCGCTAGATATTATGATGTCAAAAGATGTAACCTAATCCATTCTTTTCAACTAAACCAAGTCGTATTATAAGGGGTATAATGATCTTTGTTAATTATAAGAATTCCATTGGAATTCAATGACGTGGTACACTCAACTAATTACAAGAAAGGAGATGGATAAGAATAATTGAATGCTGATGACAAGCTACAAATGAAATTAATGAAATGTGCATGATGGAGTATATAGCCTATATATTTTGACTACATGTGTGTTGACCTAAATTGAATAGAATATATTAAAAAAAGTTAATGAAGGATTTTAATGGGAGATAGAATTTATAAATAAAGTCAATTTATAATGATTTGTTCCTAGAGTACTGATGATGAAATGAAAGAAGTTAAAACTAATGAATATGAAATGAAGGAAAAATGATGAAAATTAGTAGATGGATCTAAGGACCTAACCCTAACCCTAAAATATTGAGCTATGTGTTTCTAATGAATAATGATCCCAAATAAGGGATTAAGGAAGGCATTTGAGTATAGTTTAATTAAAAAAGATGAGGTTCAAGGATATAAATTGTGTTATTAGAATGTGGACTTGGATTGTAATTGTATGTTAGGATACTTGTATTATGAGGATGGCCTTTCTAATAGATTTCAAATGAGACCACTTATGCATTGAATAGTAGCCCTAACTGAAGAGTGGTAAATAGTAAGAGGGAAGTATTAAACGTGTTATGCATGTTTATACATGAGATTCATTCATATGTATAAAAATTGAATAGAATAAGTAATTGTTGCATGTTAAGCCTATTCTGAGCATTATGAATGACATGAGATGTCTATATGCTTATATTGTTTTTTGTTTTAATATCTCTACAAATACTTGATGAGAATTATGATATGAAATGAATGGATAAGAAATTTGTTGAGATAGGATTTACATTCTTTGTTTACTTTTGAGAAACTTTGATGAGTGTAAATGCTAGACAACGAGATTATGTCTCAAGATGAAAGCCCACTGATTATGAAGAAACCCTGATGAGGGTGAATGCTAGAGAATAAGATTATGTCTTGGATTAAAAGCCCACTAATGATTACTTCTATGAGATGATTTGGAAATGTAAAGAATTATATGTGTTGCAAATTATAGATTGTTGTAATTCTTGTTTTGGTCATTGTCTTTCTTGATAAGCCTAATCTATTTCATGTTACTCTAGTTATGTGAAAATACACATATATGATACATGATGTTTTGGATTCTTTTAAGATGAATAAAAGAGATTAATAACAAGTGAAATGATGACACATCCAGTTAGTTGACCCTGAAAAACATGAGTTTCCCTCCAGATCCACACTAGGGAAACAAAATGAATGTCCTTATAGCAATCGATGAATTATGAGAAGGAATTCTAGAGTGTGGACTGATACCTTGAAGGTTAGACCATCAAGATTTAGGTGTGAGTCATCTGAAGTTGCTCTAGACCTAAATCCTTATTGTTAAAGTCTATGTCCATGAGGAATAGACTCTGAAGAAATCAAATATATGAAATACAAAAATATGAGAAATGTTGTGATATGTGATATATTATTTGGTGGTTCCTATCCTGGGTACCCGAGATGAGGACATGGGACTCTACAGGCAACCCTGAGGTGGCCATGGTCTATTTTTGATATCTTATGTTGGCTGGTTGAACCCTAAGATAGTGACAATGAGTCATTGACACAAGAATTAGGTGTGGTGACTTCTACGTGGTGAGGTACAAGCAAAGTAGTTTTAGGGAAAATGAATAAAATATGACTATCTGTGTAGAGTATGATTTGAATGTTTGTTGCATTCTTTATACTGCTAGATGATAATTTTCCATTACCGATTATGTTACTTGTTGTGGAAAATAATAATTCTATTATAGATATTATCTATTTCATATTATAATATCACTTTTTGACAAGTGGTAAATGTTGGGATTTATATCCACCCTATATATTATATGGATTGCTTGCTATTTGATAGTACTGTTTGGTAGAATGTCTTAAGTGTAATTCAACTTCATGTCTATAGGATGTGTTCCTAGTCTGGCTGGTGGAGTGTCACGAAGATGACGTTATTTTTATGGATTAATTATGAATGTTTAAGTCTTGACTTGTTACTCCTACTAAAGTATTGTCATTCTGAATTAAGTAGAATATACTTATGTTTTTGTAGACATAATCTAAAAGAGGTTTGAAAGTCGAATTTGGTCTAAGTGATTACATTATTTGTTTGATTATATTATCATTGTAAATTGGATTTTTTAGATGCTAGAACTATTTGCTAGACTTTATAATATCTACATGTTTCTTTTAAGTTCATTATACTTAATTTGATGTTGATGCATGTACTCTATTTGAGTGGGAGGTATCCACTTAGTGGGGCTCCATATGAGTCTCATGAGGTTGTTTCAAATTATTTTAGGTATAATGATATCTAGCAGGAGGTCTTGACAAATAAGATGTAAATAGAAGGATAATCTACATAAAATAGAATGTCCATGTATTCTCTCTTTCCCAGGATGGGTAGTATATAGAGTTTGTTGTTTCATGTACATCTAATTGGAGTAAATTGAACTGCATATGAGTAACAATATTTTGATTTTAGATTTTATGTAGGTTAATAAGTTTATGGATAGTGTGAAATTGCTAATGAGGTTTTATGGGAAAGGAAAAAAGAAAAATTTATTTGTACTTTTCATATACTGTATTGATTGCATTTGTTGAGAATTAGATGTTTCACTTATTGATATGAGTTTAAGTTTAGGGATTTTCATGTAAGGCTAGGTTCATAACATAATCCTATGGCTATCCAATTTCGAACAAAGCAACTTGGCAGGACTACCAAGAATTTCATACCATTCTGAATGCCAATTGGGACTATGATGTATTGTTCTATGACACCCTGAATAAGGAAAGACTATCGATCATAGCCTGGAACTGAAAAATTGAGAGGAAAAAGGACAGAAACAAAATTAAGCTTACAACAAACATTACCAAGCTTCAAAAGGAACTTGAGGTCACCTATGATGCAGAAAAAGACCCCAGATGCGTAACGATGGGGGAGGAACTGGAAGACTTGTTATAGAAGGAGGAGGAAAATTGGAAACACCGTAGCCATACTCATTGGCTAATGCATGGAGACAATAACAACAACTTCTACCATGCTTACGTAAACAATAGGTGAAGAACTAATCACATCAATACTTTACATAATGATCACATTAAATGAGTCACTGACCATGCTAAACTTCAACAATTGGTAATAGACCATTTCAAGAACTTGTTCATAGCGTCATCCACACCAATGTAGCAGATGATGGCAAATTTGCCTAGAAGATTAAAGTGGCTTACTTCCACACATGAACAAGATTTTTCTACTATTCCTGTTGAGTATGAGGTTTGGAGAATACTAAAAAATGTTTACCCATACAATGTTGTAGGTTCGGGCGAGACATATAATCTCTTCATGAAAAGCAACTGGAAGGTCATCAGAGGTGCAACCATGAAATCCATTTGAAGAATGATTATTGTGAGACCCTTCTAGGATAATATGGGTGATTTGAGCATAGTTTTGATTCCTCAAACAAAAAAGCATGTTAACTAAATCTCCCTGAACAATGCATGGTTGAAACTAGGTTCAGAAGTAATCATGGAGCGAGCAAAGAGTCATATCTCGTCCTGGATATGGCTTGTTCAAACCAACTTTTTGTTGGGTAGAAATATTACTGGTTATATTGTCCTAGTCCAAGAGATTATCCACAACATGAAAAGACTATCAGCTGCACTCCAAATGGAAATTAAGGTTGATCTCTCAAAAGCCTATGACAGGATGTCCTGGAACTTCATTGAAGATACAACTAACAAGGCACATTTGTCTGGGAACATCAGGGAATATGTGATGAACTCATTGTATCAGCAGATACCGGCATTATCTGGAATTGGTAGGCACTTCCAAGCTTTAAAACTTCAAGGGGTCTGTGAAAAGGCGATTGGTGCGTCCCCGCTAGTGGTGCTTTTACACCCCACGAGGTCGGAGCGCACGGGATATGGGATTGTGCTTTCAAAATTTATAAAGCCTAAACTAGCTACCTATGTCTACTAAAACACTACACCCGCAAGCGCACGGGGTCGTGTTGTAGTATAGGAAGGTGGCAAGTAAAGGGTCAATCCACAGGGAAAAGAGGGGGCACTAGAGCTAGGTTAGTTTGGCTAGGTTCCTACTGCGGAGACTAGGGTTAAGGGTTTGAAGGTTGTTTTAATTGTTAAACTAAGGATAAACAAGCAAGCAATTAAAGGCAAGAATGAAATCTACGTTAACCCTAGACTAGATTAAGGCTAAGAAAGCAAGAAAGGATTAATCTAGGTAGGAAAAGGCAATTTACACTAAGGCAAGCAATAGAGAAACAAAAGAACAACTAAAGAACTAAACTAGCATAAACAAGGCAAGAGAAAGGCAAGAAGCTAACTAAGCAAGAAAAGAACTAATTAAGCTAAGCAAGCACAAAACTAGGGTTTTAAGCAGTAAAGAGATGTGTGGGTTGTTTAGGGGTATGAACTTATCACTTAAGTTGGGGGGTGACATGTGAACATTATGATTCCATTTAGATTATCCAAACCAAACAACAAGTTAGAGTCTAATGAATTAACCTAAGCTACTAACTGGACATGGATATGCTAGGTTGTGTATAGGGGAACTAGTCCCTAACACCCCCTACTACCCTTACGAGGCTCAATTGGGTTAGGGATTAGGTTCAATTCAATTAGAGTCTAATGAAGTCTAGGTTTCTAGATTAGGCATTCCTAGGGCAATTAGGGGCCGAGGGTAGTAATGGGGAGGTGAGATTAGGGTTTTGGACCCCAATTCCCCCACATTCTAGCCTTGAGAAGGCACCATGCTAATTGCACTAGAATTATCTAATCTAGCTACTTAGATCTCTCACTTAGGTTTAGGGAGATTGATTAAGATGTAGGAAGATGGGAGGCAGCCTAGGGATCCAAGAATTGGACCTAGGGGCAAATCCCAAAATCCACACATATAAGCAATTTGCCTAAATTCCTAGGTGATTTCACACACAAACCAACAAGTAATCCATGGAGAAAGAGATGCAAATAGAATATAATCATTAACAAATGAAATTACAAAGTTTACATGTCATTTCCCCCCAACATGGTATCAAAGTAACATATTTTCCCCCCAACAGCCCACCCAAGGGGCCTAGCTACTCATAAACATGGAAAATACAAAAAGAAAGGAGAAAGAGGTAGAAGAAGCCATGGAGCTCGATGTAGATGAAGCAATCCTCCTCTCCAGCAGCTGTAGGACGTCCTCCTCCCTCCTCCAAGGATGAAATGGAGTGGGATGATGGTGGGAAGTGGATGGAAGGCTTAGATATGGGGGGTTATGTGGTGGAAATGGTGAAATGGAGTGGATTTGAGGTGGAGGTGAAGTGGAATGGAGTGGAGGTGACAAGGGGGCGAAAATGGGAGTAGAAGGTAGCCAACCTCGTACCCCAGCCGCCACCTAGGTATATATAGGTGTGGGGGAAGCACTAGGTTAAGTTAGGGGTAAAATGGGGAAAGCAGTGGAAAAGTGGCTGGATTCTGTGAGTAGCACGGCCGTGGTGGGGTACCACAGCCGTGGTGGGTAGGATAGGCCACAACCATGGTGGATGGGCACGACCGTGGTGATTAAAATGGCTAAATGTCAGGTTGTTGGTCAAATTTGGGCTGAAAAGGCCACGACCGTGGTGGTCACCATGGCCGTGGTGGTCACCACGGCCGTGGTGGGTTGAGGGTAGCACGGTCGTGCTGCATAGCACGGCCATGGTGGGAGTTGGTAGCACGGCCGTGGTGGGATCTGGTAGCACGGCCGTGGTGGGTGGTCGCAGCACGACCGTGCTGCGTAGCACGGCCGTGGTAGAGTTCTGCTTGATTTCGAGGTTGAGCCTGTCGATTTCTAAGTGACCTAGCACGGCCGTTTTGTTCCACCATGGCCGTGCTGAGTCCTGGGGCAGCACTTTTACTTGGATCTTTGGATTTTCTTGGACATCTTTGCTTCAAATGATCTTTGGCCACTAAGGGTAGGTTGAGGGAGCCTTGGACTTCACATTGGGTCTTCTCCAAGGGCAGAGGAACCCTAGGATCAATCCTTCTCTCTCTCTTCCATCAAGTGTGGTCCAAATGCCTGAAAAACACGCAAATGATGTCCATAAGTGCATTTTATACAAATAAGCATATTAGGGGGAATGACATGCAATCTAACAGGTATAGATGTGATTGAAGAGCAATATAACACAAGATGAAGCCCTAAAATAGGGCTGCATCACCACCCCAAACTTGAAACATACTTGTCCTCAAGTATGCTCTAACTCAATCTCTCTGCAAACTTTCACAAAAAGAAATGACAAATGCAATATAAAAGACGAGTGTTGTTAAATGGGATCAATGATGACTAAGTACATGCATTTCACCTCTCTCCTCTCCTTCTTTCACAGTCCAATCATGAAAAGAGCACAAAGCATATGAACTTCAAATATAGCACATAGAATACACAAGTTATCCATATTTCTTCCATTAAGTTCCGGGTAAACCGTTTCATGGTGGCGTTAATCAAGAATGACTAGGAGTGTTGTTTCACATTCATGCATTCAGTCTTATATCTCAAATCACACCAAATGACCCACGTGGCTGTGGAAAAGGGAAAAATGAGCTAAGTTTGATGCTTCTTAGCTCAATGGGTATGAAAGTGGAAGAAAGGGTTGTGGTAAGATTTTTGGAGTGTTTTTACACACTCATCTTTTCTTTATTTGAATGCTCTTAAACAGGAGCATCCTTTTATTTTATTTTTCTTTTCTTTTTCTTTAGTTTTCTTTTTCTTGCCCTTGGTGTAGATAGGGCATATGGTGGATAGAGTGAAGCGGGGAGATAGTAATATGGCCACCCCAAACTTTTGGAGGTGGCCAAGGCTGATTATGTGCACTAGGGCATCTTTTTATGAGGCGGAGGGGTATGAAGATGGTGGAAGAATAGTCGGGTCAAAGAGGGGTCATTGGTATGATTTTCCGCATAAGACATCCTGCATGAGAGTTAATACAACACTTCATCCAAGATATCACACCACATGAATGAACAAAAAGGAATTGATATATCAAACAAGTAATTCCACAAACGCTAAGCGTTCAAAGCTTGCTCAATTTCACAATTCAACCAATTCAATCACAATCCTAAGAGAGGTGATGCACATGTAAAGAGTCAAACATTAATACCACTTAGCAACAAACAATTATAATTCACTTGCATTTGTCAAAGGTCATCATTTTTACTCAAAATAGTAGAGATTGGGTCAAAACACACTTTTAGACAAGAAATTCCAAATTTGGGCAAAATTGGCCAAAATGATGCCAAGTTGCCTTCAATCACATCTAAACTTATATTATTGAACTTAAAGCAGTAAACAAGCAAATCCTAACTAAAACATGTCCAAAATTACCAAAAATCTACATGAAATGCAATGCATGGCAAAAGAGAATTTTTTTTGAAAATTACACAAAAATGACAAGAAAGCAAACTACATGGCATGCAGAGATGCAGTGAAAAGAACAGTAACAATAAAACTAAACTGAATGGCAAAGGTGGAACAAAATGACTAAAAGAGAGAGATGGGGTGGTGCATACCGCCCTACCACCCCAAACTTTTGAATCATGCTGTCCTCAGCATGAAACTAGAGCTTAGGGATAGTAGGGTGAAGATCATGGATGGTGCGGAGCGTCAGAATGTAGGTCACCCTGCTATGGCTGGTGCTCGACCCTCGCCACGGTCGTGGTTGATCGCCATGGTCGTGGCCACTCCTCTTCAACACGGCCGTGGTGGGTGGCCACGACCGTTGCCAATCTTCTAAAAACTTTGTAACTTCAACCAACTTGATGCAATAACTCCCACGGCCATGGCTGGGTGCCACGGTTGTGCTTGGCCACATGTGCCACAGTCGTGGTTGAGCTCCACGGCCATGGTGAGGATGCTCCTTCAGTTTTCTCACTTCAAGAACTTGAACTTCACTTTTATTTGTTATTCGGCCGCATATTTGATTTAAGGACCATGACCTTCTTCTGTACCCTCTCTCTCTATTGTCTAGCACCTGCCATATCATCAAAACTCAAAGAAAGCTATTAAACACAAGTGTGTGTGTGTGATTTCTTGGAAAGTGTAAAACAAAAGGCAAAAGTATCAAAAATGTAGATTGGGTCAAAAATTCCCAAACCTAGGTGGGTTGCCTCCCACAAGCGCTGAGTTTCTTGCCCTCAGCTAGGCTTCTTGGTGATTCTTCAACATTCATCCATTTGGCATTCTCATGTGTCCATTTTTACAAAACATGCATCCTTCCTTTGCACTCAATCTATTTTCCTCTTCCCTTTGATCACAATAATCATCACTAACTTCTTCACCTTGATGTCCTTCTCTCAAATGCCCATTTGGACTTGTGAAGGGGCCATGTCCAATATCCCTATCTCGGACTCGCCGGGTTGGGGTCTTATACATGTTAATGTTGATCTTCATGTCCATGAATGAGACTGTCATGGTGCCACTGCACACATGAATGTCAGCATCAGCTGTAGATAAGAACGGCCTCCCCAAGATGATGGGAATCTTCCTATCCTCCGACTCCATATCAAGTACAATGAAATCCTCCGGGAACACTGTGCCTTTTTCCTTGTCTATCATTACTAAGACATCATCCACTCTACCTCTAGGCACTTTTATGGATCTGTCTGCCAACTAGAGAGTGCAATGTGCCAGCTTCAACTTGCCTAAGCCCAGCTCAACATAGACATGATATGGCATCAAATTCACACTAGATCCCAAATCAAGCAAGGACCTATCTATGTGATGTCCCCCTATGTAACTAGGTATGAGTGGGGCTCCTGGGTCCTTTCTCTTCACGGGGAGTGAGTGTTGTATGATGGAGCTCACTTGTTCATTCAGTCTCACCTTCTTTGGAATCCTCCCCGTTGACCTTCTTTTCACAGTGCATAGGTTCTTGAGGAACTTGGCATATGATGGGATTTGCTTGATAGCATCCAAAAGTGGAATGTTCACCTTTACCTGATGAAACACCTCAAGAATGTCAACATTGTGCTTTTGCCTCCTTTTCAATTCTGGTGGCTCATCTAGTGCTTCTACAACCGGAGGATCACTAGCTTTTGCTGCACTTACATGAACATGAGGCGGAACACTAGGGATGGTAGGACCTGCACAAGGGATATGTGATGGATCACATGGAATTCCAAACTCAACATGCGGTATCACAACATCATCTTCAGCAATATCAATCACAGTATCACCACTTGGCTACCTTTGCTTTGCTTTATCAACCATTCCTTGACTTGCGGGCTGCTCAAGAGTTTTTCCACTCCTTAGAACTATCACGGCACTACCTTTCTCATGGTGGAGAGGGGGAGCATGTTGTGGATGTGGAGGAGGTGGAGGTGATACTTGGGGTTGAAATTGAGGTGGAGAAGGGAATTGAGGGGGGGTGAGAGAATTGGGGTTGGAAAGTGAAATTTTGTGAAATTTGAGGTGAGGGAGGTGGTGGAGGAGTGTAAGGCTGGGGATAGCCTTGGAAGGAGTGAATGGGATGCACCTGCATGGGGGGTGGACTGTAGAAAACTTGTGAAGAGGGAATGGGTCCACTTGCTTCATGGTGGCTCATGATGGGTCTTGAAGACAATTTTTCCTCTTGGAGAGCGATGATAGAAGATAGTTGCTCTATTCTCTCTTCTAACCTTGCAACATCCCTTTGAACATCATCAAACACTCTCAATCTAGAAAGAACCTCTTCCTCAAACCTGGAGCTGTATGTGGGACTTTGTGGTTCCTGATAGCTATAGGAGTGAGGTGTCTTCTTTTCTTCCCCATAGAACTCTATAGAATTGACCGGGTGGCAAGGAGCATTTGTCACTTGGTTCTTCATGAAGTTCACCATGTCACCAAGAATCTTCATCACTTGCGGGCTTGAGTCATCATGAGTAGGGGGTGTCACAGCAAAGGCATACCCTCTTTCATTCATCATGCTAGAAGCTCGAATTCTTGATCCTTCAGCCAACTTCTCAAACAAAGGCCATATCTCCTCAGGTGGCCTAGCCATGAAAACTCCTCCACAAGAAGAGTCCACTGTGTCTTGGTCCTTTAGAGACAAACCAGAGTAGAATGATTGAACTAGCTGCCACAAAGGGATGTCATGGTGAGGGCACTCTCTCAATAGCTTCTTGAATCTCTCCCATGCATCGTGAATCTGCTCACTGTCCATTTGGCTAAAACTTGTCACGGAACGCCACATTTGTGTCAACCTTGCAATAGAGTAGAACTGTCTCAAGAAAGCATTCTTCATTGTTTCCCAACTCATGATGTCCTTTCTTGAGTCATACCAGTCTTTAGCTCTCTCTTTGAGGGAGAAGGAGAACAAGGTCAATCGAATTGTATCATCACTAGCCGTCGACGTCCTGAAGGTGGAGCATACTTCAAGAAAGGAGTCTAAGTGCTTGTAGGGGTTCTCACTCTCTGAGCCGTAGAAGATGGGCAGGAGCCCAAGAAGATCTGGAGGAATAGAGAATTGCTCCCCTGGCATTTGATCAACCCTGCTAGCAATTGGCGATTTGTAGTTTCTAGGCATGAAGTAATATTGAATTGGCTTGTGAGGTGCACTTTGATCTTCCATCTTGTTTCCTCCCGAATGGCTTGTCACATGCACAAAGCACAGCCAAACAAAAGAAAGCAAGTTAGTAAACCAATATACACAAGAAATGCAAAGAAAAATGAATAAAGAATAGCAATGATGAGGGCAGTAGGAAAATTCAAAGCAAAACTAACTAGCTAGGCCGAGCGCCTCTATTCCCCGACAACGGCGCCAGAAAGCTTGGTGCGTCCCCGCTAGTGGTGCTTTTACACCCCACGAGGTCGGAGCGCACAGGATATGGGATTGTGCTTTCAAAATTTATAAAACCTAAACTAGCTACCTACGTCTACTAAAACACTACACCCGCAAGCGCACGGGGTCGTGTTGTAGTATAGGAAGGTGGCAAGTAAAGGGTCGATCCACAGGGAAAAGAGGGGGCACTAGAGCTAGGTTAGTTTGGCTAGGTTCCTACTGCGGAGACTAGGGTTAAGGGTTTGAAGGTTGTTTTAATTGTTAAACTAAGGATAAACAAGCAAGCAATTAAAGGCAAGAATGAAATCCACGCTAACCCTAGACTAGATTAAGGCTAAGAAAGCAAGAAAGGATTAATCTAGGTAGGAAAAGGCAATTTACACTAAGGCAAGCAATAGAGAAACAAAAGAACAACTAAAGAACTAAACTAGCATAAACAAGGCAAGAGCAGGGCAAGAAGCTAACTAAGCAAGAAAAGAACTAATTAAGCTAAGCAAGCACAAAACTAGGGTTTTAAGCAGTAAAGAGATGTGTGGGTTGTTTAGGGGTATGAACTTATCACTTAAGTTGGGGGGTGACATGTGAACATTATGATTCCATTTAGATTATCCAAACCAAACAACAAGTTAGAGTCTAATGAATTAACCTAAGCTACTAACTGGCCATGGATATGCTAGGTTGTGTATAGGGGAACTAGTCCCTAACACCCCCTACTACCCTTACGAGGCTCAATTGGGTTAGGGATTAGGTTCAATTCAATTAGAGTCTAATGAAGTCTAGGTTTCTAGATTAGGCATTCCTAGGGCAATTAGGGGCCGAGGGTAGTAATGGGGAGGTGAGATTAGGGTTTTGGACCCCAATTCCCCCACATTCTAGCCTTGAGAAGGCACCATGCTAATTGCACTAGAATTATCTAATCTAGCTACTTAGATCTCTCACTTAGGTTTAGGGAGATTGATTAAGATGTAGGAAGATGGGAGGCAGCCTAGGGATCCAAGAATTGGACCTAGGGGCAAATCCCAAAATTCACACATATAAGCAATTTGCCTAAATTCCTAGGTGATTTCACACACAAACCAACAAGTAATCCATGGAGAAAGAGATGCAAATAGAATATAATCATTAACAAATGAAATTACAAAGTTTACATGTCATTTTCCCCCAACATGGTATCAAAGTAACATATTTTCCCCCAAACAGCCCACCCAAGGGGCCTATCTACTCATAAACATGGAAAATACAAAAAGAAAGGAGAAAGAGGTAGAAGAAGCCATGGAGCTCGATGTAGATGAAGCAATCCTCCTCTCCAGCAGCTGCAGGACGTCCTCCTCCCTCCTCCAAGGATGAAATGGAGTGGGATGATGGTGGGAAGTGGATGGAAGGCTTAGATATGGGAGGTTATGTGATGGAAATGGTGAAATGGAGTGGATTTGAGGTGGAGGTGAAGTGGAATGGAGTGGAGGTGACAAGGGGGCGAAAATGGGAGTAGAAGGTAGCCAACCTCATGCCCCAGCCGCCACCTAGGTATATATAGGTGTGGGGGAAGCACTAGGTTAAGTTAGGGGTAAAATGGGGAAAGCAGTGGAAAAGTGGCTGGATCTGTGAGTAGCACGGCCGTGGTGGGGTACCACGGCCGTGGTGGGTAGGATAGGCCACGGCCGTGGTGGATGGGCACGACCGTGGTGATTAAAATGGCTAAATGTTAGGTTGGTGGTCAAATTTGGGTTGAAAAGGCCACGACCGTGGTGGTCACCACGGCCGTGGTGGGTTGAGGGTAGCACGGCCGTGCTGCATAGCACGACCGTGGTGGGAGTTGGTAGCATGGTCGTGCTACGTAGCACGGCCGTGGTGGGATCTGGTAGCACGGCCGTGCTGCATGGCACGACCGTGGTGGGTGGTCGTAGCACAGCCGTGCTGCGTAGCACGGCCGTGGTAGAGTTCTTCTTGATTTAGAGGTTGAGCCTGTCGATTTCTAAGTGACCTAGCACGGCCGTTTTGTTCCACCACGGCCGTGCTGAGTCCTGGGGCAGCACTTGGACTTGGATCTTTGGATTTTCTTGGGCATCTTTGCTTCAAATGATCTTTGGCCACTAAGGGTAGGTTGAGGGAGCCTTGGACTTCACTTTGGGTGTTCTCCAAGGGAAGAGGAACCCTAGGATCACTCCTTCTCTCTCTCTTCCATCAAGTGTGGTCCAAATGCCTGAAAAACATGCAAATGATGTCCATAAGTGCATTTTATACAAATAAGCATATTAGGGGGAATGACATGCAATCTAACAGGTATAGATGTGATTGAAGAGCAATATAACACAAGATGAAGCCCTAAAATAGGGCTGCATCACCGATCCCTTGTCCCCCTAGCTCTTCATCTTGTGCATGGAAAGACTAACACAACTGATAGACAAGTTTGTCAGGGAAGGAAAATGGAAACTTGTCAAAATGTCTCTGTAAGGTCCTAAGTATCTCATATCCACTTCAAAGACGATATAGTCATATTTCTAAGGGCATCCTTGGAGCAAATATCAATCATAAACCAATGCTTTGAAATGTTTGAGGAAGCTTCTAGGCAACAAATTTTAGTTGAGAAATCATGAATCTTCTTCTCTGCATCTGTTGATCAACACATAGAAGCTATTAGTTTATCAGCTAGTGGGATAACTAACACCAAAGATCTAGGGCACTATCTCGGCGTCCCTATCCTCTACAAGAAGTCAACTTACTCATATGTGGAAAACAAATTGGAAGCGAAAGTCAACAGTTGGGCAGCTCGAACCCTATCCTTGGTGAGCAAAATATGCTTAGAAAAAATTGTTCTTGCTACCCTTCCAACATATACAGTGCAAACAACTAAGATACCAAGTAGAATCTATAAAATCTTGAATGAAACGATAAGGAGGTTCATATGGGGGTTGCCACAATAAAACCCATATCCTTGGTAGCATGGCAGAAAGTGACATCTATCATGGATAAAGGAGGGTTAGGTGTTAATTCAATGGTGAACTGGAAGAAATTCCTACTATGGAAGAACACATGGAACTTTAACAACAACAAATATTCTCTCTAGATCAAAGGAATTAATATAAAATATAAAAACTATAACAAACAAATAGGGGGTCGATCAACACCATTACGACAAGCTATCTAGTTAAGGACTAGCTTTATATGATCAAACTACTTCAAATCGATAAACAATGGGGATAATACTATGGTATGGACAGATAATTGGGTTCATGGTTATGAATATCTAGTGGATATCAATCTATAACCAATGAAGATAGAATGAAGGGTATGAAGGTTGATATCTTGGTAAACTTGAATGGAGAATGGGACACATATATTCTTATAATATATCTTCCTAGCAGATGTGTGGACTGCATTCTGAACCTGTCAGTGCCTCAAAACACCAATACAATATACTATTGGATCTAGAAGCATGACCTAGGAGGAAAGTACACAACTAGCTCAGCCGATAGCATTATTCACGAAGAAGAAGAGTTACTTATGGAAGGTCCTTGGACTACAATCTTGAAGGTAAGAGTCCCACGTAAGATCCCAATGTTCATGTAGCTAGTAGCCCATGAACCTATCATGATGAATACTAGGAGGGTGCAGTGGAAATTCACAACAAATGAAAATTTTCCTAGGTGTGAGAGTGAGGAGGAGAATACCATACATGCCTTGTGTGATTGCCCACATACCATGGAAGTATGGAACCACCCAAATTGTCTTGGGAACCCCGACGCCCAGTATGGGGATCGACACATGGACTGGTTATAGACAAATTTGAAGGCAGACAAAGAATAGGAAACAAGGTTTGCTATCACTTTTTGGGTCATTTGGAAATCTATAAATGGGGAAGTGTTTGACAACACTACTACAAGTACTAAAAACAAATCAACCACATAGTCTCCCTATGTAAGTCTAATATCAAGTCCTGGGCTCAACCTAAGAGGAGGATAGCTACAGAGGAAAACAAGGAAACTAGATGGATCAATCTATCGAGAGGTCAAGTGCTCATGATGACATATGCCACAGTAAAGGGATGCAACACTGCTATAGTAGCCATTATCCTTGAATAGAATGGCATTTGTCAAAGGGGTTTTGTGAGATCCATCCAGGTTTGTTAGTAGAAGAGGTAGGAATGAGAGCTATACTCTTGGCTTTGCAGGTCATGAAAGAAGGAGGAATTTCATCTTGTGCTATTCAAATGGATAGCACTGTAGTGATAGATTCTATAGATGGTCATGTAGATCAATTTCCAGCATTTCAATCCTCGATATGGTCCATTAAAAAAGCTATACAAGAACTTGAAGAGGTGAAGTGTATGAAGGTGGATCGATATTGTATTGCTTATGTTGATTCGCTGGCCAAGAATCATCTAAAAGCTCCCACATGGGTTCTAACCTATGTGGACCCCCCTCTTGACCATGTGGGTCATCCTTTTCCCTTTCCTCTTTGTAATGGTAGAAAATCTATTGTGTTTAAATTTTTAGTTGGTAATGTAATAGAGTTTGATTTAAACCCTACAAGAGGAAGGCGTGCTGAATAAAAGTACCTCGCTGCTTCCAAAAAAAGTTTAGGGATTCTATGTAATGGTTGACATTTATGTTAATTAAAAGAGAGGTCATGACAACATGGTATCAAAGCCCAGGTTAGAAGAGTCTGTAGGAACAATAGGATCTAGGGCTAAATGATAATATGGATGTTGAACAAAACTTGAATGATATGCATACTGACTGAACTCAATATCTAGATACTCTGGTCAAGTATTTGGGTATTGAGATAAGCTAGTATGGAACTATCGACTGTACTTCTTCTGGATGTCCAGACCAAGCATTCAAATGAAGATAGTTGGGGAATGTAAGAATATGGATGATTGTAATAAAAGGATAAAATGTTGAAAAAGAAAAGATTATATAATTTAATGTGATGCCTAAGACAAGCATGAAATTTCATGTGAGAATGATGAAAGTGTAATGGATTATGAAGATAATCCTTAAAATTTTTGAACAAGAGTATGAATCTAGTATTGTAAAAAAGCGGATAACTAAGGATGAAGACCAATAAATGATCTTCTTCATGAAGAAAACTATTGAATGTAAATAATCATGCATAATAAATTGTAATATTGATCCATGAGATACATAATCAAATTCTAGAATAATAAGAAAGGTGATATGAATCACATCTTGTAATAAGTGATGTATTACTAATAATAATGAATTAAGTGTTTGTAATACTAAATGAGGGATATGATGATGATAAGGGGTGAAATATCCATCTAATGCTAAGAGATATGAAATTCCAATGTAAAAGATCCAAGAAGCAAGAAAATGGTGTCATATGAAAGAAAGATAAAATCAAAATCATTATAACTTTATTCCAAGAGAGATGAATGATTAGATTCTACAATATTCTACCAAATCTTTTCATCAATTTTGGTATGATATCCCAAATGGAGAGGATAGTTTGTTACGACCTATTTTCAAATAAATCATCTAATTAAGGTTTACTTGGAGGATTGCATGGTTCACTTGATTAATCACTGTTTAAATCTTGATTAATGATGGCAGCCACTTTAAACATAATGAGTAACTCTAAATATTCTTTCATTTCAAATAAGTAGGGTTTGAAAATTGAAAACCCTAATCAGCCAAAATTAGGGTTTTGGTAGCATATGAATGCAGAATTTGATAAGTATAATGGTGCACTAAATGATTTTTAATATTTTATATACAAATATGATTTGGATAAAATTTGTATATGGTTTGGAAAACTCAAATATAGTAATTATTGAAAAATATCAAAAACTTTGAATGGCTTATGACCTACTTGTCGGCCGTGTTTCCCCAGGACAAACTCAGGCGACCATGCTTTGAGGCTTAAATATAGCAGTATGGTGTTTGAATTTTATTTTTTATTAGTACATCCAATTGCTTAGGAATTGTCACTGAGTTGCAACACTCCATTGTAGATATCCTATTAAATTGGCATTTTTTTGATGATGTTTGAGCCTTAGAAAGTGTGGTGTCGGTCGAGTTTCTTATCAATAACAACTTGACTGACCATGTTGCAGACTACAATATAGCAATGTAGTCTTGGATGTTTTCTTATTAAGTGGTAACTTTGAATAATCTAAAAGTTTCATTGGACCTCTTAAATGATGTATCACAAAACATGCTAAAGTCGCATAATTTTTTGAGGATTCTTGGACCTCTTAAGTAAATAATTTCTTGTAACATGTTTATGACATAAAATTTAGTTGAAATAAAATAAAGTGTAAAATAGGGTCAATTTGAAATTGACCCAAGCACCTGAAATAAACTTTATGAGTAACCTAAAACCCAAGGAGCTCTCATATTTCTTCATTCCTTTTAAAGAAACTAAATTATATAGAGAGAGGAGAGTTAGGGTTTTGAGAGGAGAAAGTGGTGGAGATGTTGACCTTGGGTTTCACCATCTAAGAAATGATGAAATCAAGTAAGTTTACCTACTTTCCATAGTCTTTCATGGTGAATCTTCTCTCACATATAAAGATTCCATCCTTCTCCTCATTCATTTTGATATGATATCAAATCTCCCTCTTTTCTCACTCTTTCTCTCCTAATCTCCATTTCTAAGGTTTCTGAGTTGAGAGGAGGAAGAAATGGATTCAATATCTAGAACCTTCATGGATTTCTAAAAATTCAGAGTTTAATCTACGTTTCTAAAGTGCTTGTCACCTTAGGTGAGTGTCTCTCTTCCTATTAATATTTCTAATAATGTTAAAAGATTAATTACATCTGGCTAAATAATCAAGATCATTGATAGTACTTGCATGCAATTGTATAATCAATTGTGATGATTTTTGAGAATAAAGGATAATAATGTATATATGTGTTTGCTTAGTTCCTTATCTATTGATTCAATATATACATGGAATGTCTTATGAATATATAACTAAATCAATTTATACCAATTTTTCTTTAAATCTGGTCAATAAGAAATATGCTTGGAAATTCCATGGACATGAACTCATTTTTTAACCTAATAGTCATGAGTTTCTCAACTAAAATTTAGAATCCTTACTTGAAATTGAATATGTTATGCGCACGAGGATCAGTATATGAAGGATTGATATGAATGAAATCTATATCTAGGGTTAATATGAGGGATGGACTCAAATGAGATAATATATCATTGTATGCTTGTAAATGATTAGTTGATTGTGTGCTATGGAATCTAGGGTTTCTGTGTGTCTTGAATTGACTCAATGAACCTCTATACACCTTGATGTGAATAATAAATATTTTGATTCTAATGATGCGTTGAAATGAGATGGCTTCTTGAGATTCCTAGAAGTTTAGTATTAAGACAAGTATGAGTGATAAAGCTAGAATGTGTACATAATATTGTAAATGTAATGAAATCTTGAAGTGTAGGTATTGATATTTCAATTGAAGATGATGAGTCTACTAATATGATCTGAGCATAATGCATCTATTTTGGTATGATTCATGAAATAGTGAATAAACCCTTACATGAATATGGGTCCTTTTATACAAGCTATATAATAATGAATTGGGAAGGAAGATTAGAGATTATGATCTATGATGATGTAACCTAATCCATTATTTTAACCTAAAGTGAGTAGTACTATAAGGGAAAAAATGATCTTTGTTAATTATACAAATGCCACTAGAAGTAAATGATGTGGTACACTTAATCAATTACAAGAAAGAAAATCGATAAGAATAACTGAATGGTGATGACAAGTTGCATATGAAATTAATGAAATGTGTACGATATAGCATATATTCTATATATTTTGATTACATGCGTGTTGACCTAAATTGAATAAAATATATTAGAAATAATATTGTGAAGGATATCAATGAGAGAGAGACTTTATAAATCAAGTAAATTTAGAATGATTTGTTCCTAGAGTAGTGATGATAAAATGAAAGAAGTTAAAACTAACAAATATGAAATGAAGGGAAAATGGTGAGAATTGGTAGATGGATCTAAGGACATAACCCTAACCCTAAAATAATGAGCTATGTGTTGCTAATGAATAATGATCCCAAATGAGGGATTAAGGAATGCATATGAGTATAGTTTAATTAAACAAGATGAGGTTCAAGGATATGAATTGTTTTATTAGAATGTGTTCTTGGATTGTAACTGTATGTTAGGATACTTGTATTATTAGGATGGCCTTTTCTAATAGATTTCAAATGAGACCACTTATGTGTTGAATAGTATCCCTAACTGAAGAGTGGTGAATAGTGAAGGGGAAGTATTAAATGTGCTATGCATGTTTATACTTGAGATTCATTCATATCTATAGAAATTGATTAGAATAAGTATTTTTTGCATGTTAAGCCTATTATGAGATGAACATGGGATATCTATATGCTTATATTGTTGTTAATTCCAATATCTCTGTTAAAACTTGATGAGAATTATGTATGAAATGAATTGATAAGAAATATGTTGAGATAGAATTGACATTCTTTGTTTACTTTTAAGAAACCTTGATGAGGGTAAAATCTAGGCAATGAGATTATGTGTCGGGCTAAAATTCCACTGATGACGATGAAACCCTGATTAGGGTAAGTGATGGATAATGAGATTATATCTCAGGCTGAAAGCCCATTGATGATGTCTGCTATTAGAAGATGTGAGAATGTAAAGAATTATATGTGTCACAAATTATAGATTTTTGTACTTCTAGTTTTGGTCATTGTCTTTCTTGATAAGCCTAATCTGTTTCCTATTATTTTAGTTATGTGAGAATATACACATATGATACATGATGTTTTGAATTCTTTTAAGATGGGTAAAATATATTAATAACAAGTGAAATGATGACACATCTAGTTAGTTTCCTTTAACATTGTGAGTTTCCCCTGAGGTGCACACTAGGGAAACAAAATGGATCTCCTTATAGTAATCAAAAATTTATGAGAAGGATTTCAAGAGTGTGGATTGAGACCTTAAAGGTTAGACCACCAAGATTTAGGACTGAGTCATTTGAAGTGGCTTTGGAACTAAATCCTTGTTGTGAAAGTATATGTCCATGAGGAATAGACTTTGATGAAATGAAATATGTGAAATATGAAAATATGAGACATGTTGTGATATGTGATATATTGTTTTACTGATTCTTATCTTGTATACCCGAGATGAGGACATGAGTCTCTATAGGTGACCCTGAGGTGGCCAGGGTCTATTGTTGATATGTAGGGTGGCCAACTAAACCCTAAGATAGTGACAGTGAGTCATTGACACAAGAATTGGGTATGGTGACTTCTACTTGGTGAGGTACAAGCCAACTAGTTTTAGGGAAAATGAATAAAAGATGGCAAGTTGTGTAGAACATAATTTGAATGTTTGTTACATTCCTTATACTTCTAGATGATAATTTGCCATTGTTGAAATTGTTACTTGCTTTGGAAAATAATCATTCTGTTATAGAGATTATTTGTTTCATATTTTGAATTGTTTTTTTTACAAGTACTAAATTTTTTGATTTATATCCACTTTGAATATGATTTAAATTGCTTTCTATTTTATAGTATTATTTGGTAGAAATGTCTTATGTGTAATTCATCTTCAGAAATTTAGGTTATGTTCCTGGTCTAGTTGGTGGTTTGTCATAAAGATGGTGTTATTGTTATGCATTGATTTTGAATGTTTAGATCTCTTCTTGTTACTTCTGCTAAAGTATTGTAATTTTGAATTAAGTAGCATATACTTATGTTTTCGTAGACATGATCTAAAATATGTTTGAAAGTAAAATTTTATGTAGGTGATTATCTTACCTATTTTATTAGATTATCATTGTGAACTGGATTATTTAAGATGCTAGAACTATCTACTAGACTTTGCAATTTTATGTTACTTTTTGGTTCATTATAGTTAATCTAATGTTGATGCATGCACTCAGCTAGAGAGGGAGGTATCCACTCACTACGGCTCTATATGAGTCTCATGAGGTTGTTTTAAATGTTTTTAGGTATAATGCTATCTAGCGTAGAGATCATGACAAAGAAGATTTAAATATAAGGATAATCTAGATAGAATAGAATCTCCATGTATTCTCTCTTACATGAGATGGGTAGTATATAAGTTCCAGGTACGATTCACATAGGATCGTGGAGCGAGCGAGTACAACTGAGAAGGCAACTGAGAAGGTGAATGAGAGAGCGAAGGAGAGCATGATTGCAGAGTGTTATAGGCAAACTTCTCCGATATGGAGGTGCAAGGACGTTGTTAGTGTAGATCTGTCTAAAGGTTCTTCTTCCCCGAGTGATTAGTTTGATAGAGTTTGGGGTGAACACGATATCCAAAGTATCTTCACTTGATGGTGTGAACATTATTGTGTTGAATGGTAATCTGGTTAATCCTAAGGAGGAAGCTCTTGAAAATGCTCAAAAATGGAATAGATGTTTGGATGGTTATGTGCTTGATTTCAAACCCCATTTACATACTCTTCAGGGATATCTTAACTGGATTTGGAATCCTGATGGTAGCATTGAAGTTTTTGGTCATGGTGATGGGTTATTCATCATCAGATTATCTAGTCAGCTAGATCTAGACTACTCTCTGAAGTCGAGACCATGGTTCATAAAGAATAGACCATTGGTATTGTTTCATTGTAAACCTGGTGATGAACTTGGAAGGTTATGTCTTAAGAATGTTCCTATTTGGGTTTGTATTTACCACCTCCTACTGGAACTTTGGGACAGGCATATGTTTGAAAGATTTGGTTCATTCCTTGGTATTCCACAGCAAGCTGATGAAGGTACAAGGTACAACTCGAGAATTAAGTTCAGGTGCATTCAAGTTTTGATGTCCTCTGACTCTTCTTTTCCTGATCACATTATGCTAGAGAGTGATGATGGTGATATGCACAAAGTCAATTTATGTTATGACTAGATTCCTACCATTTGTTCTAGATGCTCCTTCTTCGATCACTAAGGATTGTTTCTCTTTTTTATCTCCTAAGTCTTCTAATAAACAACAATGGAGGATTAAGGAGTCTCAAGTGCTTAACGGTTCCAATACTATTTCTAATAATAAGGAACTTTCTATCAACTCTATTCATGTCCCTCCCTCCTGTGTTGTTAATGATGTTGTTGAAGGGGTAGAAGTGTTCCTTTAATGCCAGTATCGATATTTCTTAATAGCCCCTCTAGCTCTAGTCTTAATAACTGTTACTTTCCTCCTCCTAATTTGCTAAGGTTAGCAGTGGGATTATTCACTGGCTAGCTTCATCTGGATTTTCACCAATGTTAACAAATGATGGGGTTCTGGAAGTCATTATTGAAGACACATTTGTTGAGGCTGACAGCTTAACAGCCCACTATCAAAATTATTTATTCGTTTCATATCTCCTCCTAGAACATGAGAGGCATTAGCAATAAATTGTTGGGCTTTAGGTGAGGGAGAAGGCAGCGGAAAAAAAATTCTCTCACCACAAAACTGCATCAACGAATATGAAATAGGAAGGATGGTTTTAGCGAGGTGTAGATGGTCTTAAGCCTTGCTCAGCAACAATACCTCATAGCTAGTGCAGTCTTCAACCACCTAGTCTTCGACGACGTCTGTGCAGCTCCTGGTCCTGATCTGGACTACGGTTGATAGTCATCCTCCTGAGTGGCGGATTGTCCGAAAGACTGAGGTGTCTAGAAAAGGATCACGTCTGGGGGCTGGCAATATTTTCCTCTGCACCGCTAGTCGGAATATGAGGACTCCCAGATTGTGTGACTTCCTGGACGATGTCTTAGGGTATGACTTGAAATAAGATACCTTTAGGACTCTCTCATCTTGTTCATCCCTTCTTATCCATATATTAAATAATACCAAAAGATCGAATTTCTATCTTGACTGGTTAATATAGATTTGCTTTACTTTTGTTGCCTTATTCTTTTTTTGGTTACCATTGTTTCATAAGGGACATTTATCTCTCCTTTTAGTTAGACATTACTAAGTGAAGACCTCAAATCCTTAGCACTTGTCATCACTTGTCCCTGTGTCCAACCCCATTTACAAAACAAGACCCCATATTATAGTTGTTGGCTTCTAAGTATCAAGTTACAAATATAAAGTTTGATACTATAGATTCACCCCTATTTTGGACACTAGTGAGGTCAATCCTCACTAAAAAATCTAGGCATGGATGAATAGGATGGGAAAATAAATTCCTCATCAGGTCTAGGGAAGTCGGTGTGATGGTTGAAATTTTAATGGGTGTAGACTAGCACCTACAATGGTAGCTGAACTAATCCACTTTGCCTTTGAAGGACTCTTCCTTTCTCTTCTCCTAGATATTGGAACTACTAACATTCTCCTCTTGGTCTTGTTGAAGTTGAGCAATGGATTCTTCTAGGCTTGGTGGTGGTATTGTGTATATCAGTCATGGATCCTCTATATTGTTTGATTGTGTGTTAGCAAAGCTTATTTCGAAAGCATCGAGTACACATCTAGTGCTAGCTCCTAGTTGTGAAACTGGTAATCCTACCACAAGTATGGACTAAAGAGTGTCTACCAGTTGTTGAAGGTGGGATACCAAAATAGAAAGGAGTTTGTCATTACTATCTTTTTGATGTTCCATTACTCTCGCTAGCTATTGTGTTTGGGTTGACATGGTACACAAGAGTGATTTCAAATTTTATCTTGTAGAAGCCATTGTTCTTGTCTGCTATTGGATGGAAGAGTAGAAGTGTGATGTTGTTACAATGTCCTCGGGGTTCTCAGCCTCAGGCAATGCGGGACTAAAGTGGGAGTAGAAGGGTTCGGAATTTCCATGAACTGATTGCACAACAGTAGTCGAACCATTCGTTTCACAAATGAACCAGTCAGTTGGGAGTGTGAGTCAGTCGATT
This sequence comes from Alisma plantago-aquatica, assembly GCA_963693085.1. NCBI lineage: Eukaryota > Viridiplantae > Streptophyta > Magnoliopsida > Alismatales > Alismataceae > Alisma > Alisma plantago-aquatica. The sequence goes on from OY856411.1 coordinate 242,541,132, forward strand.
CACTTAGTGAACTGGTCATTTCACATTCTTGACTCACCTCTAATTGACTTCCCTCTTTCGTTTCCAATTGATACTAAGATCAATTCTTATCCCAATCGAATTGTACAAGTGAAACAAAAATCTTTTTCCACAAATCGGAACAACCCAACACTGCTCATTTGGACACATGAACTTATTGGTACACCAGAGTGAACTGGTCATCTCACTGACCATGAGCCGATCGGTTCATCTAATGAATCAGTTGGTTTGTGGTCCAGATTGTGCAGAACATAGTCAATGCATTTCTCAATCAGTCTGACACTCAAATTAGTTTGTTCAAGAGTTGAACTTGATGGTTCTGAGTCAAGTCAATTGATCAAATATTTGATTGAGTACCTAAACACCTTTAGTAATCAATACAAACATCATTCATGGATAAACTCCTCTTCCAGGTAAATCCTTTGTGTGTGACCCTATAGGTCCCATTTCACGTTGGCAGTGAATGTCCATAACTAGCTTATGACGTCACAAGCAAAGAGTGGTGCCTAGTCACACATCAGTGCTACCAAACTGAGAAGGAAAGATGGAGAACAACTTTCAATCATATAGTTTGTGATTGGTGTTCCAGTTAATGTATAATTCCTTTTATCTCTGATATACCTAATGAACTCAAGGCATGGAACTGTCATCCTTTCAATGTTTATTCATGTTCCTTGAACCAAAGCAAACTGTCTGAGATATGTGTTCCATCCATATCACATATTGACTCACACATGCATGTGCATGCCTTTCTCAGTCTCACTAATCAAGTGGCCATGGACATCATACTCCCTCGGGAGGAAAAAATCCCATATCTATCACTCACAGTCAAAACCCCATGTGTCAAAGTCACCCGATCATCACCTTTATAACAATCCATATTTCAGGACCGCGTTTGATGATGTCAAAGTGTACCCAATGACATGTGATGAGTGCAGTGATTTTAGGTCTAAGAATCACAATCAACACCATCACTGTGAGAGCTGACTGTGACTACCATGTCATGGTTCCATGTGTCACTCTCACTGTGGGTCTGTCTAATACACTATTCTCTAACATGTATCTATGTGCTTGGTTTGATATCACATATCATGACTAATGAGAATATGTCATCAACCAACACACACTCTAGTCTTGCTATGTCATTGTTGTCTATCAACCTTCCATAATGACATCTGACTAGGGACAAAACAAGAATGTACAAACTCTTAGCATCTGTATGATCTCATTCTTCAGGTCCTCAACCTGAAGACATACGTCATTGAGTATTGTCATTCTCTAGACATTCATTATGTTCTATCATTATCTCATAACTGTTTGAACCAAAATAAATTGGAAGCTTGCCTTTAATATTTATCAAATCAATCTTAATGTATCCCAATCCAATCATCCTATGATTGGCTCTCATGACATACATACCAACAGACTCCCACTTGCTCTGTGAGCCAATCACCTTTGAATCATATTCTTAGTGATCTCCAAACATGTCCCACATGTTTCTGCTTCCCTAGTGCTAACGCAGTGAGTTAGCAACACTTTGCTTTAGTTAGTATATTGCATGTTGCACATCTCTTCACTTTACGACATTTCATATGAGATGGATTTGTCATAATATGCGATATGATATTCCTTGCCTAACACTTAGCTTCATTTTTTGACTCAGTATTACTACTTTTCATCAATGGTTGGAATATCTATAAGTTCATCTCTATGAACTTCTAGATCCATATAGTATCCCCTGTTGTTCATAATACAAGGATACTCAACATTCCCCTTCAGAATTAAACGGCTTTTAAATCAGAATGTTTCCATTTATCAACTCATATTCACTTTTATATTTTATATTTTGCGATCAATTTCTGTCATTTCAGAAGGTTGCATTAGTGTAAATCTTTACACTCAACTCTTCCTTTCATTACCATAGAACTAGTACTTCATAAGTACCAAACAATTTCTTCATGGTATTCCAGTGACCCTCACTAGAAGTAGATAGACATCCACTCGTCACACGAGTTAATAGGATGAGTATATCATATTGTCATGTCCAATACATATAAGATGATGAATCCATATTTTCAAGTTATGTCTAATACATACAAGATAATGGGATGATTACATACATGATAGATTTATATCTATCTATGTGTTCCCATTCTTCATAAGGATTTGGGACACACTTGGCATCTGAGATACTAACTCCATGTAACATGGACAAGTTTTCTCCCATTGAATATGTGCATACTGAACCCTTCAGTATAGGTTGCCAATGTATGCTCTCTTTTTACCAGGTCAAGAGGTTTTCGAGAACTATCTCTATAGATCTCTATTCCTACCACATAGGACATTTCTTTGTCTTCCCTTAAAGAAGGTATTTCCACACCAGTTTGCATTTTAGAACATTTCATTCCTCATCATCATGTGGAATGTGAATACGCTCCCACTAAATCTTTGTAATCACAGATCCCTTCCTTATTTTGATATATCAGTCAAACCTTTTGACAATATAATCAAAGTAAAGACTGCTAGTTCTGAGTTGTTTGTATTTAATCAATCATATTGATTAATCCCTTCTAACTTATAGACTGCATTTGCATTATTGGATTCATAAAACCCTTTAGGTTGTGTCACGTACACAACCTTATCTTATTCCTACTAGGAATCCAGTTTTAATATCCATATGCCAAATCTCATAGTCTTTAAGTTCCAATAGCAAGCATGATCCTTTCTTTGAATGTCATCCATGTCATCCATAAATCTTAAGACTCAATTGCACTTATAGGTTTTATCCCAACAAGTGCTACCATAAGGTCATACCTTAATTGGTTCACAAGGAAGTCATTTTGGATCTTATGGCCTCAAGCCATGACTCAAAATCCGGTCCATCAACATCATATAGATTATTGGCTCATCACATGACCAATTCATCACCTAAATATATGAGGTGTATCTGTTACATAAGGAATTTGAGGACCCACAACACTTATGATTCTTAATCTCCTTTATTTAGTGTAAAGCATGTTCTTTAGAAGAATTATAGAATGTTAGTTATTTGATGATCATGCTCTAACTATTTGGAGTATGACTCCTTCTTTGATTTAGACATCACTATGCCTTAATCATGAGTTATCTATGATACACTATCATAATGACTCACAAGGTCCTAAAACATTTGGTTTAAGCATCCCATTCATTGATCTCATCAAAGAATTAACACTTTTACCAAGTTTGTACTTCATTTATGATATTCTTGAACATTTCAAGATATTCATATTGGTATTTCACTAAACACCATCTGAAGCATTAGCATTTATTCTAATAGGCATTTATATACATCAATATGTATTATACCTAATAGAATAGTCATTCTCCCACTACATCTAGTGAAGATTAACTTGTCATCATGCCCAAGACATTCATATCTATTAATGGTTCACAACCAAAAGAGTCTGGCCTATCCGTCAAAATGGAAGCTAGAAATGAATTTATCATGATAATTCTAATTAATTGTTTGAGTCATCAATAACTTTTAGGTATCATTTTATCTTATGCATACCAAGTACCACAAGATACATAGGGCATTGCCATAAGAGATCATATCTTTAAATTGAAACATCAACTTTATTGATAGACATCCTTGTCATTACAAGATGCATAAATAAAGTGTTTCTATTTATTGGCAAAATGAAATAGCAGTTCAAACTCTATTACATGCCCTTTGGGATGAAATAAACTGAAAAGTACTCCTATCTATGGCAGAAACACTTGCTCCAATGATGAGTTCTCCTTCTTAGTCCTTTTGTAAAGGCCTTCACTTCTTTTTAGATCTTATGCATCATTATGTCATATCTTTCTCTTGGTATCATATACCTGAGATAAAGAAGCATTTCAAGTTTATTTCAAGATACCTGAGGTGGAGATTTCCATCCCCTCCTTCTTCTTCTTTTGTTCATCCAGATAGAGAGGGCAATTTCTCCTCAATGTCATGGCTCTTGACAGTGGTGAAATTTGCCTCCCTTGTTCACCCCCTCCTTTGGCCTTGAGAGCTGAAGATGACTTGGGTTGCTGGCTAGCATCAGAACCCTTCTTTGCTTTGCCCTTGCCTTTAGACTTACCCTTCTTTCTACTGATCAACATCACAGATTTGGGTTTGTCTTTCTTCTTTTGTGCCTCAGTTGTCCTCATTATGCCCAACAACTTTGTCAATAGTCTGTCAAAGTTGTTCATGTTGTAGTTTGTCACAAACTGACTGTAAGATTCTGGCAACGATTGCAGTGTCACATTAGTAGCCAACTCTTGGCTCAGAGGTAATCCCAGTCTTGTTAGGTTCTTCACATACCCAATCATCTTGAGTGTGTGAGGACCAATTGGATCTCCTTCTATCATGACACACTTGAACAACGTCCTAGAGACATCATATCTCTCTTGCCGTGCTTGGTCTTGATACATGTTCTTGAGATGTTGAACCATCTCAATGACATTTGTGTTCTCATGTTGTCTCTGCAACTCATAGTTCATTGAGCACAACATCAAGCACTTCACATCAATAGCATCCTCAGTATGCTTCTTGTAAGCATCCCTTTCTTCCTTTAGTGTGGTGGGAAAGGGTTCCTCTGGCACTGGTGTATCTAGGACATAGAGCTTTTGCTCTTGAATGAGAACAATTTTCAACGTCCTAAACCAGTCGTGGAAGTTGTTCCCATTCATCTTGTCCTTCTCAAGGACCAATCGCAACGGAAAGTGATTATTGTTGACATCCATTTGTTCTACAAAAAGGAAATATGCAATTTTAGTTCAAAACTCTTTTTGAATTAATTTGATTGATTTGAAATTTTTGACGATATAATTAGGCCTTTAATTAATTATCACTCTCACTATTTTTTTCAAATTGATAGCCCTCACCATCAATTCAGAACATTACAACGTACAACCTTCTAGTGAGCCAAGATCCAAAACAATTGAATTATTACCCGATCAATGCCAGCGTCCATAATCAATTAGTAAGGTAGGTAACACTTACCAATTGCATCATATGCAACTCTTTGATAGATGACATGCAAAACTCTTTGCCATGAACATCTCCATGCCTCCAAGTGCTTAATCCCATTAAGATCAATCAGTTAAGCCCGACCCAAAAGCCAACACGATAGAAGTGCACCCCGCTTGGCGGGCCCACACTACTACCATCACACTTCCACGAGATAGATAGCACACCACCCTTGGGATGCCAACGCTTGTCGATCAAGCTTTTCATGTGTGTCGCTTATGGAAAGCACCTAAGACTTAATATTATATTGAGGGGTTTTAATATGCTTATATATGCATATGTGTATCCAATCAACACATATATAGTACATATCATATACATGTTATATCCCACAATAAAAACATGTAATAACGATAAAGCGATGATTATGGCCATCCTGTTGTAATTCCTTGAGCCACAAGGAATTACGGTCATCTAGGTTTACATCACATGCAACCTGTTGTTGATGATGATCATGTGCTTAGGACGTTCTGGGTTTGATCAGCTCGTCACACGACTGATCTGCTCACCTCTTGGCTGGTCGGTTGGTTGTCTCCAACCGATCGTCTGGCTCCTCCATACGGTCGGTTCATCAGGTCGTATGCTCCTCGTCAGGCCTCCAACTGCACCATCAATCAGTCATCTCAGTCTACTAGCCAATCATTTGTCACCTCCATTCGATCATCTCACACCACCATCCGCTCATCTGGGTGCCCTCCACTACTATAGAAATGGCTTATAACGTCACATTTATAGGCTTCGGTTGCATACAAGAAACCGATGCCTAAACCATATAGCGTCGATTAAATACACAAACCGATATCTATCTGTGAAGAGCGTCCAGACACGGGTATCACTTTTATTTAGCGTCGGTTCCTCAATAAGGAAGTGATGCCTAACATCAACTGCCAAATCCAAATTTTCTAGCAAAAAAAATCACCTCGAAAATTTAATATACATTGTCAGTTTGTAGCTAATCAATTGATGACTAATGGTTTTTCACGATCCAGAAATTGGGCCCATTGTTATCATCAGTTTTCTTGTAATAACTGACGTCGATGCATTTTCGCACGTTGTCCCACAAAATTTTTCACCCCCATTGGACGTCCGTTTTTTTACTGCAGCCGACACTGATTGTTTTAAGTGTCAGCTATTTTGAATAACCGACGCCTATTGTTAACTTAATACACCCGCGCGAGCCAGGCTCTTCTCCCTTTCTCTGTTTCATCGACTTCACACTTAGGTTTGGTGATCGATTCCCTACTCTGGCCGCCGCTCACTGCTCCTCTGCTCACTATCGCCGCCATTGTTCGTTGCTCCAGCCGCCACCATTTGTTGATTTGGACGTCGTCGTTCGTTGCTCCATCATGCACCTTCTCCTTTGCTTGTCGTCACCTACTTCTGGTCACCTTCTCTTGCTCACCGTCGGCCACCTGCTTGCTTCTCCTGGTCGCCACCGCCACCGCGAAGGTACTGTTCTTCCTCCTCTTATTCCTCCACGGCCGCCGAGGTACCCTTCTTCCTCCTCTTCTTCCTATAGGGTATTCCTACATATGGAAGTAGTAGCATATGTTCTCTCTGCTGGTTGTTTGTTTTTTTCCTTTGCTGATGCTCCCCTCTCACTCGATGAGTTATGGTCAAGTCTTCTATGGGTTTGCTTCTTGGCTGGTTATCTACAAGGTTACATGCCTATTTGCTTCTTTAAAAAGGGGGTGTTATTCTTTACCTCTTCATTCTTCTCATAGATACTCCAGATCTAACACATCAATTGTTTTTTGTTAAACCCTTGATGACAACTTCAAATAGGTGCTTTATATGTTTTAACCCTAATTAACACCACAAGTGGATTAACCCGACCTCAACATATATGTTCATGCTTAATATGATGCAGTATGACATTGAATGATAGGTAGCGATGGTGAAATTCATTCCACCATGTGTTACTTTCATATGATAATTTAGTTCAACCCTTTTATTAACCACAACTTTAGAATAATCAATATTTAATTCAACCCTTTTATTAATCATAACCTTAGAATAATCAATCAATCTAGCTTTTGTCTTAAATATTAGTTATTGTTTTTTTACCTTGATTAGTCGATTCTTAGATACATTGTCCTTTGGGATTGATTTTGAACTATAAGATCCATCCACTTTTAGGTAGGTATTATTGTATGTTGGTTAAGGTAAACTCTAGTGATTTCACCCCTAGTAAATTTGCATGTGCAATATCACACATGTGACTATTATATGACTATATATTATTGCATAACTATATGGGAAATTACATGTGAATCCTCTTTGTTAACCTAATTGAGACATATTACCCTACAAACCCTATCTTATATAATTTGTTGACTTATTAATTTGAGTGTTTCATCCTAAACTTGATCTGATGACAACACATGTATTGAGATTTTGATTTGAATGGCGATTCGAAACCCAGGCCATGGTTACCCGGAAGCTGATGGGTGATAGGTTGTGGATATGGTGGGGGGATGTAATGCAGGGCCGCAGAAAGAGCCAAAGAAGATGGGAAACATATCAGTTTGTCCCCTAGTCAAATCACATCCAGACCTGCACAAAGATTAGACCAAGGTTTTAAACCATCACTCATCCATCTGTCCCCATCCATCATGGAGTTTGTGAAATGTAAAGAAGAGAATGAAGCCTACCAAAGTTTCCTCCACTAAAAAATTTGTTATGAATAACCTCCGCTCATGCTAGTTGTAGGTTTGAATAAGGGTAAATGCTGATAAGGCTATTACAATGGAAAAATGTTAAGAGTTGTTATCATTATAACAATCGAAAAAATGTTTCTTTTATTATATATTGGGCATTCTACTTAATTTTCTATGGTATAGCTACCACGAGTTTTGTTACAAATATCTATATATTAGGTTAAGGACATGTTTCTGTTGTGACATGTTGAGTTTTTTTCTATGTTATACCCACCATAATTTGTGTTATAAAATAATACATTGATTAATTTAGGAAGAATTGATATGTTGTTATGGTTGTCCACAAGTGTTTTTATAAGAAAATTGTGTGTTGAATGGGGTTGTGAACAAGAGACTAGTGTTATATTATGTTGGCCTAGAAACTCATCCAAGATTTACTCATTAGGAGTAAATCTTGGATAGTCCCCGGTTTGGGACTGTTCTTGAACACTTAATCTCACTTAAGATGTAAGTGTATAATGTTTATTGGGTTTTCAAGAAAATTTTGGCAGCATTTCCCCGTTTGTTCTCTAAGTACATATGTACTTGGAGAACAGTGGGGAAATGCTACCAAAATTTTCTTGAAAACCCAATACAAATTATACACTTACTAGTGATATTAGGTGTTCAAGCATGGGATAGGTGGTACACATTTATTATATGTAAGACCTTTAACCCTAACGTTTTAACCTTAAACCCTAATCTTTTAACCCTAGACCCTAATCTTGTTCTAATATATACTTGTTTTCTCTTTGATCATAGAATGGATAGATCATGGATGTCCATAAATTGCTGCACCCCAGAGTTTATTTCTGGTTTTAATCTATTTATTAGATTTGCCAAGGAACATAGGAAACAACTTAGAGATAGTTCTACTGTCCATGTAGGCATTGCAGTAACAACTTGAAAGTTAGCACTGGTGACGAAATCAGAAGTCATGTCATGTGCAATGGGATTGTACAAGGCTATAGAATGGCACTGGCATGGAGAGATTTCAAACCTGAAATCAGTGGATGTCAATAGCAGTGCTTATGTGGAAGAAGAAATTTCTTTCGATGACGTAGATGTGAATGAACCAGTTCCAGTAGACATCGTTGATGCGATGCTAGATAGTTGTGGGGTAGAGCACACCGATCCACCTCCCATGGTTAGAAACATTGTGCATGATGCTGAGATATTGTTATACATAGGTTGTAAGTTGACGAAGCTTAGTGCTGTGTTGAGATTGTATAAGCTGAAAACTAACAATAGATGGAGCGACAAAAGCTTCACGTCATTGTTGTCTTTGTTGAAAGAAATTCTTCCTGAAGAAAACGAGTTGCCAATCTCAACATACCGGTTAATTAAATTGTTGTGCCCAATGGGAATGGAGGCCAAGAAGATACACGCATGCCCGAATGATTGTGTATTATTTCAAAAGGACTATGTGGATTTGAAATATTGTCCCAAATGTGGTGCGTCAAGGTATAAATTGACGACTTCGGGGGAGTCCAAAACTGGTTCTCCTGCCAAGGTGATGTGGTATCTACCTATAATACCACGGTTTCAACGCTTGTTTACCAATCCGATAGATGCAAAGAATTTGAGGTGGCATGTAGATGTTAAGAAAAATAATGATGGGATCCTACAACATGCGTCTAATTCCCCATAGTGGAAGAAGATTGATTTATTGTACCCTGAATTCGGTGAATAAGTCAGGAATCTAAGACTTGGGCTTTGTACAGATGGGATGAATCTGTACGGGACATTGAGTAGCCAACATAGCACTTGGCCAGTTATGCTTGTTATATACAATCTTCCTCCCTAGTTGTGTATGAAAAATAAGTACGTTATGCTGTCGCTATTGATATCAGGCCCTAAACAACCTGGAAATCATATCGACGTTTATCTTGAACCTCTGATTGATGACTTGAAGAAACTCTGGGGTGAAGGTGTGATGACCTATGATGCTTCATGAAGAGATACATTTCATTTGCACGCTATGTTGTTTTGCACTGTGAATGACTTTCCAGCATATGGGAATTTGTCTGGATATAGTGTCAAAGGATCAAATGTGTGTCCTATATGTGAAGAGAACACTGATTCAATATGACTAAAAGACGACGGCAAGACTGTATATCTTGGTCATTGAAGGTTTCTTCCAAAATCCCATCCATATCGTAGGTTGCGCAAAGCATTCAATGGACGGAATGAGGAATGAAGTGCACCTAAACCTATACCAGGGGAGGATGTTTATGAAAGAGTAAAAGACTTTGCCAATGAATTTGGTAAGAGATCACAATGTACGATGGCCACACGGAGTGAAAATCTTTATTCAAGAAGAAGTCAATATTTTGGGATCTTCCTTATTGGAGTTCTTTGGCAGTTAGGCATTGTATCGATGTCACGCACATTGAGAAAAATGTATGTGATATCATCATCGGAACTCTGTTTAATATACCAGGTAAGACTAAACATGGGATAAAATCCAGAATGGACCTTCGTGAAATGGGAATAAGGACAGAATTAACATAAGTAGTTAGTAGCGATCAGAGAACATACGTACCTCCTGCTTGTTACACGTTGTCAAGAAAGGAGAAGAAAGCTTTTTGTGAATGCTTGGTAAATGTTAAGGTGCCACATGGTTACTCATCCAACATCCGTACATTGGTATCAATGAAAGATCTGAAGTTGATAGGTCTTAAATCTCATGATTGTCACACTCTAACACAACAAATATTTCTCGTGGTAATTCAATCTATATTTCTGAAGCATGTAAGGTTTGCAATCACCAGACTTTATTTCTTTTTCAACAGTCTGTGCAACAAAGTTATTGACCCTGATACTCTCGATAAATTGCAAAGAGAAGTGGTTGTTACCCTATATCAGCTTGAGATGTATTTTCCTCCTTCATTCTTTGATATCATGGTACATCTTGTAGTTCACTTGACTAGGGAAGTGAAAATGTTGGGACCAGTTTTCTTGCATTGGATGTATCCCTTTGAACAATACATGAGCATTTTTAAAGGTGATGTTCGAAACAATTATCGGCCTGAAGGGAGTATTATTGAGGGTTATGTGGCGAGAGAGGTTATGGATTTTTGCAATGACTTTCTGAGTGCTAATGATGCTCCTGTTAATGACAAGAATATTGAGGAGCATTTTGGCAAAGGAATTTTGGGATCACAGATGAAAGTAATCAGTCGTGAGAAGTTAGAACAAGGTCACTTGTATATTTTACACAACATCGATGAAGTGAGTGTTTATATCGAGGAACATACCAATTTCATCAAGAGACAATATCCTCGAGCCAATTCAATGTGGCTTGCTAGAGAGCATAACAAGATATTTGTTAAGTGGTTTGAAGATAAAGTCATACATCAACTATCTCAAACACCAGATGATCTTACTGAAACTATCAAATGCCTCTCCTTTAAACCAAAATTGAATGTTATGTCTTATGAAGGGTTTGACATAAATGGATTCTCATATTACACAAAGCGTTAAGATGATAAAAGTGTCATCCAAAATAGTGGGGTCACCCTTCAAGCGTCTTCATTATTTTTTTGAAAATGCAAAGGATAAGAGTCCACGTGAAGCTAAAATGTCATATTATAGTGTCATTGAAGACATATGGGAGTTTGACTACGTAGATTTCAAAATTCCACTCTTTAAATGTAATTGGGTTGATAAAACCAAAGGAGTTATAGTGGATGAATTGGGTTTCACATTAGTGAACTTTGAAAAGATTGGCGAGAAGGGTGAACCATTCATATTGGCATCACAGGCGAAACAAGTATTTTATATCGATGATCTTGCAAATGATAAATGGTTGGTTGTTCTTCATGGTAAAAGACAGTTCTTTGAAGATCCTATAGATGAAGAAGAGTACTATGATAAATATGATGACTCCAGTCCATTCTTAGTTGGGTTTCCATCACCACCAAATATTGAAGCTAATGATGACTTGTATGTCTGCGGAGATCATAATGAAGGATTGTTAATTGATAAAAGATCGCAATATTAGAGGCATGCATGTTTATATTTTTTTATATGTTTTATTTTTCTGAATGTGAACTTTACAATGTGAACTTTACAATGTGAATATGAACTTTACAATGTGAATTACTTTACAATGTGAATTACTTTACAATGTGAATGTGAACTTTACAATGTGAAGTACTTTACAATGTGAACTTTACAATGTGAATGTGAACTTTTAGATGGTTGAGCATTCTCCTGATGATTGTGCTGATGATTACCGTGAGGGTGAGGACATCAATGCGCCACCTCTCAATGTAAGTTTTAAAAATATATCCCTGAGGTTTCTATCTATATGTTCATTTATAGTTATATCATGTACGTGTGTTTTTTTTTTATTTTAGGTTGGTGATGAACCCCCTGAAGAAATTGGGGCACTTGATTATCAGCAAAAAAATTGAGAAAGTGAGGGGCACCACAATGATGAACAAGTTACTATAGCAAAGGGGCAGTGGACCCAAACTGGCTGTGGATTTTGATCATGCAGGAAATCTAGTTGGAGTGAACCGCAACTCATTTATTTCATATCTTGGGGTTTTTACTCACAACCATTGTAGTCCTATTTTTGAATCCTGGCATAAAGTTCCTAAAGGGAAGAAAGTCTTAATATGGAAGGAACTATGTGTGAGTTATTATTATTTGCAATTCTATTTTTGTAGATTACTAATTTTTAGGATACTAGTTAATAGCAATTAAATTAATATACGTTCTTATGTATCCAAGGAAAGTCCAAGAAGAAATGGTGAAGTGGAAGGCATCTCAGACGGCCACTCAAATGGTACCTGTGACGTGCCACACTTCTATTACTCCTACTGCAGAGGTTGGGAGTAATCCTGTAGACCCACCACCTAGCACATCCTCTGTAAGTATTTTTATGACATAGTACCTAGTCTTTTCAAGATGATATGTTTATGTATATATGTATATAACATTCTTTACATAAATTTTTTGGGGTTGAAGCCATGCCATCTAAAAAGTAAAGAATATATCGTTGCAGAGGCATAGGATTACCCAGACCTTCCAGGGGGGATGTTTCATGGGACTCCAATACCAACTGGTGATGTTCGTGTGAGCCTGATACATATACTCCCCGATTGGAGGGATCTTCAACTGCCATATGCCCACCCAAATTCTAAAACGCTTGGTGAGGTGGAAGACGGAGTGATAATGTGGCCCAAAGTAGATGTCGTCTATACTAATATTGTATGGTAAATTTACATTACATTAATTTGTTAGTGTGTATATATGAGTCAATTGATCGGAAATTATATATATAGGTCAAACAGATGACACCTGCTACATCTCGGCCTCCATGTCCACCTCCTCAACTACCAAGTTGGCTTCCAAGGGACCTACACGCCTCATTAGGTCCTAATTGTAGGGGTATGGCAGTATGGATCGGAGAACATGATCAAAATTTCCCTATAAATGTTACAATTATGGAGGATGCTGCAGGTCAATCATATGATAACAATCTATTTATACAAGTTTTGCATATGTATTAATTCAGGTCAATCATACGAAAACAAGCTATTTTTACAAGATATTTTGGAGTTGTTTCGTTATGATTGGTTGAACACATCTATGATAGAGGTGTGGATATGGTGAGATCTTATTTATACATCCGTATACCTTGTTTTATATACGGTGATCTGGTTTCTTATATAGTAATGCATACACCATACATGTTTTGCAGCCACTTACACATGATATGTACATATTTTGCATTTTTCCAGGTGGGATTTTTGGTTCCATCTTTGATTAGTCTTGTAGATATATATCCTTCTTTAGTTACTTCATACTGCTATGATGCTTTTGAATATTTTGGTAAAAATAAGAAGACGGTGATAATATGTGACAAAGTGAGTTTTTATAGTATTTTCTCTCTCTTAAAAGTTTTATTATCAAATTTGTTGACCAAAATGCCCTCATACACTTCCCTCACTCAATTGGACAAATATGTGTCACAAATTGCAAAAATATGTGAACCCTAGTATTCTATTACAATAAATACATATGTTAATGTATTTAGTAAATGAACACAGCAAATATTCGATTTTGGATTTCAAATTTATATCATAGTAGCATAATAACCTTTTGAAGCTACACCTCAAATTTCATTAGAATTGGGTTTACCAATCAAGAGTTATGTCCAATTTAATAAATCACCTTAGATATATGTCCTAGACCTAAGTTTTCATTTTAATCAATGGTGAATAAATGTCAAGGTTGCCTTTGATTAACCCAGCCCCTCTCCTAGCTGTTAGATTGGGCGATCCATGGATGTACCCTAATCCAACAGCAGAGACCTCGTCTCCTACCTCCCGCAAAGGGCGGGGAGGTAACAGGAAATGAGGCTCGTCCTGCCGCGCCACCTCATGCCTCCTTTCGAAATTTGAAGCCAACAAATATCTCTGCCTCACCAAGACGAGGTCAACCAGCCTTACCTCGACTCCCCTAACCCTCGGAGCAGGGAGAACGACGTCCCCTTTTCTTGCTGCTCTCACTCCGATGGCGGCTGTAAAGCCCAGGACCCTCCAACCAACCCTAAACATACCCAAAGGCCTATAAAAGACCCCCTCGACGTCGCCGCCACCCTCTTTTACCAAAACCCTCTACTTCCCGACCCACTTTGACACCGGAGACCCCTACCTAACATTCAATTCTCAGCTACGCCGCCGCTCTACCTTGCTAGCTTTCTCCTCCGCCTCGCCATCCTCCCCCTCAATTGGTTGCTCCACCCAGTTCGCCAGAGCCCACCAGTTTTGGGCGGCATCTTCTAGCTTACGCCCGCAGCCTGTTGCATCTTCGCCTCCTCTTCCGGCGAGCTCCCTGCCGCTCTCGATTACAAGCTGCTCAAGAAAGGCTTGCACGCGTGGTTCCAATAGAGACCGAAGCGGACCAATAGCCAACCGCCAAATCATCCAAGAGGAGTCGCGGGCCACCACTCCCACTCAGATATCCACAGGCTATCTTGCAAAACCTTGGATCAACGAGAGCCGTCGATCCAGTTGGATCCGACCGTTGATCAAGGTAATCCTTTCTTTCTTTTTCTTTTACCTTAAACAATAGAATAATGATTATCTTAGAAAAATCCTAGAAAATGCTAGGATTATCAGAAAATGTTTAACCTATATACCATTTTGATCATAAAATTATTCTCTATCCAAATAAAATGTTACTAGGACCTAGATCTGTTGCCTCTTTCAAAAATAGTTGCCTAAAGCCTAAAAGACTTCCTTAATTATAATTAATTGTGATAATAGTTTTCCTTGATAAAATCTGATTGTCTACAATATATTTAACCCTAGATGAAACCATGTTTTTGAAATAACTCAAAACACCATTCTAATATGATAAATGATTAAAGGATTAGGAGAAACCCTAGATCTAGTTTCTCTTTCTACATGGAATTAAAGATATATCTTTAGAACAAAATTGATATCATTAGATGATAATTAGTGATTATGATTGGTCTGAATCCTTAAAACGAACCATGATGTATGAATGGTTAATATGTTGAGGGTTACTCTCCCTTTTTGCTCCAACCATCTTAGAAACCCTAATTCTTGAAAATCTTCTAATTGTTCAATTAAATATTATCTTTTAATCAAAATAGTTATGATGGATCAGACCTGATGCTATTTCTAAACTCAATTAAAATATGGGAAATCCCTGATCTGGATTAAGATAACATAAAAAGGAATAATAACTAAGGATATATCTTAGCCTTGGTCACTTAGACCAATAGTAATGTTGTACCCTTGCTTTATATGCAGGGTGACTAAATTACTGATTGATTCTAAATCTTTGGACATCTGATTTGAGCAAGCAGGTACGTGGATTTATAAGTATAAGACTAGATTTCTGGTTGCCTATGATATGTATATCTTGAATGCTCGTATTTGAATATGATTTCTTGGTTGACTAGTATGATTTATACTTCGCCAAACCAAATGAAACATAAATGGTTATGATGGGTTGTAGCTACTAGAGCACATAGCCTGGTGTGGATGTATGTTGCCTAACATGGATGTATGTTTCCTTGGACCATGTTAGATGTAGGATGATATTCTATTGCCCACACTAGATGTAAGTCAAGTGCAATATGTTTAGTACAACCACATCAAAAATGATTGTAATAACAAGGATGTTTACCTAATTTTCGTCTTAAGAAATGGTTTTATCTCTCTTTTCCTCTTGTTCAAATATTTTTCCTTTATGAAACCATATTAATGTAACTTTTACCACGTACCATCTTTGCTGATGTTTTGTTTCTCATATTTTCTAGGTGCAAGGAACAAATGACAACAAAGTTAAATGCATGCTCAAAGTACCTGAAGGCGTAAAATAATAATAAACTTGGATGATACATTAGATAGATCTTTTCCTCTTATCTCATTTCTTGCTAGATGTTAGTCTATTTCTTTTCTTAGTTGATATTGAGGATGATTGATATCCTATGTAATAAAGTTAACTCTCTCTAGAACAACATTTCTTTCCATATGTAATGAATTTTATTATCTTTATGAATGAATGTTTGTGTGGCATATATGATGATGTGGACTTGATCTTGGCTCAATCTTTGTTTTAGTTGACTACCTTAATCTCTTATATTTTCCCTTTTGACATCTATAGATATGAGTGCACACATATCTATGAATGTCACTATGGAAAGTATATAGAAATTGGGGGACGTCACAGTTGGTATCAGAGCCAATGTTCACACTTCAAGTCACATGAACTTCATTCACCCTATTTTAGGTCTAGGGTAGTCCTTGAGTTTGGGATGTGAAGGGTTGAGGTGTCTAGTATAGCATTTGCCATGGGTCTGACTAAAGTCTCTGAGCCACTTAGCTTGGCAATCACGAGGCTACCTTTATGGCAGTATAAGTCTACCTGGCTGATATCCTAAGTATCCCCTATTCTTGGGCGTACCTTAATTTAGGAATCTTCTCATCTAGAGATTTTCCCTCTCACCTCTTCTATAGGAAAAAAAAAATCTCTGTCTCATCTATGTTTTAAAATAAATTAAAATTTCCCTCTTACCTCTGTTATAAGGTTAGGAAGGAGTCTCTCTATTTACAAAGTCCTAAGGATCGACTGATAAGGATTTTAGGATATCCTCCCTAAATCATAACATTCAGAACAGTAATTTTTAATAAATGAGAATAATGAAATATCCTGTGATAATAATAATGATAATGACGAGAATAGTTGTTGAAGTAATAAATCTAATACGTTCAAATTAATTACAGGATGCCTCCTAAGACTCGTAGCTCGAAGGCCTCAGGGGAATCGTCCTCTAAGAAAAGAAAAGAGCCTGAAACCTCTGAAGTACTTGATCCCGATGCTGAGGCCAAGGAAAGATGGGAGGAACAAAAGAAAATCCTTCTAGACTTTATGGAAACCCTCGCCACCAAAGGAACTCCTGAACCTAGCTCCTCTAGGAAAAAGGAAGTGACGGTGATAGACTTCATTAAGCTCAACCCTGATAGCTTTTGGGGGGAAGACCAACCCGAAGTCATGGATAAGGTTGAGGCCTGGGTCCTTTCCATAGAGAATGCCTTTCGTACCCTAGAAGTACCCAAAGAAAAGAAGGTTAAATTCGCCACCCATTTGCTTAAGCGAGGGGCGAAGATCTGGTGGGAGAACTATGGTGGGAATCGGGGAGAGGAAGTAGACAACTTGGGGTGGGAAGCCTTCAAGACCCTCTTCACCGACTGTTTCATGCCCATAGCTGAGAGGAAGAGGAAAGAGAAGATGTACATGGAGCTTAGTCAGGGCAGTCTCTCAGTGGTCGATTATGCCCAGAAGTTTAGGCTTCTGGAATGCTATGCCCCTATCCGGACTGAGGACCGCCTCATTGAGCACTATGTAGATTGCCTCTCCGCACAACTGAAAACCCTAGTTATATCCTCTCGTCCCCAAAGCATTGATGAAGCCCTAGACATGGCCCTTAAGCAGGAAAGGGAGCAGGGATTGCAGAAGCCTTCTAGCATGGGATATTTAGGGTTGACCACTACTGAGGAAGAGAAGTTCAAGAAGTTCCACCCCGGCCATAATAAAGGATAAGGGAAAGGAGGAGGTTCAGGGAAGAAAGGACCAAAGAATAGCAAGCTGATGGATTACCGCAACAAATGTAAGACTTGTGGACGAGGACATGATGGACCTTGTCGCTACACCAAGCCGGTCTGCTACAACTGCAAGAAGGAAGGACATTTCCTTTCCAAGTGCCCCAATGCATCTATCCTTGGAAAACCTCCAGCGGGTGCTCCACCCCCTCAGGGACACCGCAATGCCAGGGTGTTCGCAGTAACAGCAGAGGAGGCTAGGGAAAATCCGAACCAGCTTGTCGAAGGTAACCTTAAATCTTTTTCATATATCTAATATCTTGTTCAATGCCTTCAATTATTTAAAATGTATCTATCATGTGTAGGCATTGTTTTCTTGAATGGACATCCTGTTAAAGCATTGTTTAATTCTGGATCCACAAATATGTTTATCTCTCAAAATCTAGCCTCAATGTTGCACTTACATATAAGGGACTTGGGATACGTTCTGGATGTGTCAACTCCTAGTGGAAAAATATTCACTACATTGCAGAAAACTGATGTCCTCCCTCTAAAATTTGAAAATCATGACATGCCCATTGAATTCATTCTCTTAACCATGGAAGACTTTGATGTTATTCTTGGCATGGATTGGCTATACACATATCATGCTTACATTGACTGTAGAAACAAGATGGTAGTTCTCTCTCAACCTCATTCCTCTCCTGTAGTGATCCCTCGGGGAAGCGGATTTTGTAATAATATAATAATTTCCTCTCTTAAAGCTAAAAATCTCATATCTAAAGGATGTAAAGTCTTCCTCTCATTCGTCTCAAAGACCAGTCCTGACAACGGGCCTATAGAAAGACTGGAGGTGGTACGTGATTTTCTTGACATATTTCCAGAGGAGCTTCCTGGGCTGCCTCCAAACTAAGACATTGAGTTCTCCATAGATCTTCTTCCTAGAACCACTCTGATTTCTAGGGCACCATATAGGATGGCACCTGCTGAGCTTATGGAGCTGAAGAAACAATTACAAGAACTTTTTGATAAGGGTTTTATCTGCCCTAGCATTTCCCCTTGGGGTGCACCTGTCCTTTTTGTTAAAAAGAAAGATGGTTCGATGTGGATGTGTATTGACTATCGCATGTTGAACCAAGCTACCATTAAAAACAAGTATCCTCTCCCTCGTATTGATGACCTTTTTGATCAACTTCGTACTGCTAAAGTCTTCTCAAAAATTGATCTTCATTCTGTCTACCATCAACTTAAGGTCAAGGATTTTGATATATCTAAGACTGCTTTCTGAACTCGTTACGGGCACTATGAATTTCTGGTGATGCCGTTCGGATTGACCAACGCACCTGGCGTATTCATGAACTTGATGAACAAAGTCTTCCAACCATATCTTGATGAGTTTGTGGTTGTCTTCATTGATGACATTCTGATCTAATAATGACTCTATGGAGAAACATCGAGAGCATTTGAAGTCTGTCCTTGAGATTCTTCGTGCCCAGAAATTCTATGGTAAGCTTTCTAAATGTGAATTCTGGATTGACAAAGTTATGTTTCTTGGTCATGTCATTTCTGGGGGTAACATATATGTTGATCCCGCTAAAGTATCTTCTTTACGTGATTGGAAACCTCCTCGTAATCCTTCTGAAATCCGGAGTTTCTTGGGTCTGGCTGGATATTATCGTCGTTTTATTCCAAATTTGTCCAAAGTGGCACTTCCTCTCACTAAGCTTACTCGGAAGGATGAGCACTTCATTTGGTCAGCTGCTTGTGAGTCCAGTTTCCAAGAGCTCAAGCAGAAGTTGACATCAGCACTTGTCCTTGTTCTACCATCTGGCAATGAAGGATTTGTGATATTCACTGATGCTTCCCGACATGGCCTAGGGTGTGTCCTACAGCAGAGCGGGAAAGTAGTGGCCTTCGCTGCTAGATAGCTGAAACCCAATGAGTTGAATTACCCTACGCATGATTTGGAGTTAGTTTCCATCATCCATGCTCTCAAAATATGGAGGCACTACTTGTACGGGGCAACGCTCGATATCTTCACCGACCATAAGAGCCTCAAGTACATTCTGACGCAAAAGGACTTGAATTTGTGACAACGACGGTGGATCGAGTACTTGAAGGACTATGACTTCACCATTGGCTGCCATCCAGGTAAGGCCAATGTGGTTGCAGATGCTCTTAGTAGGAAAAGAGCTATTTGTGCATCCCTGTCTATGCCCTAATGGAGGAACATGGAGGACCTAGCAAACTGGAGACCGCAATTCCTGGCTGATCATATGCATGTCAATAACATCTCTATCACATCCAACTTGCATTCTGAACTTCTGGAGACACAGAAAGCTAGTCCCGAGATTGTAGAACTCTCCTCTCTCCTAGCTAAACCTCATACACATCTGTCTGTGGGTCTTGATGGTGGTCTACGATACAAGAACCGTATGTGGGTCCCTGAGAAGTCAGTTGTAAAGGCAACCATTCTTAGTGAGCCACATGGGTCCAAGTACACATTTCATCCCGGCACGACAAAGATGTACAAAGACCTACAACGTCAGTTCTGGTGGAGAGGCATGAGGCACGACGTTGCAGATTTTGTATCCAGGTGTATGACATGCCAAAGAATCAAGGCCGAGCATCAAAGACTAGGTGGTCTACTACAATCCCTCGAGATTCCAAAATGGAAATGGGAACATATCACTATGGATTTTGTAGTGGGATTACCCAGGACCAAGAAGGGATACGACGTTGCATGGGTCATTGTGGATCGTCTCACCAAGTCATGGCCAACCTTTATTTACAGGAGATCATACGTCTGCATGGATTCCAGTGTCCATTGTCTCGGATCGGGACCCGAAGTTCACCTCAAAGTTGTGGAAGCAGGTTCAAGAGGAATTGGGCACTAAACTGAACTTCAGTACAACATACCATCCACAAACAGAAGGACAATCAGAATGAACAGTGCATATTCTGGAGGATCTTCTGCGAGCGTGTGTGCATGATTGGGAAGGCTCGTGGGACCATTACATGCCTTTAGCTGAGTTTTCCTATAATAATAGTTATCAGGCAAGCATTGGGATGCCATCATACGAAGCTCTCTATGGCCGACAGTGCAGATCTCCATTACATTGGGACGATGTCGGGGAACACACCTTGATGAAATCCGAAGAGATGCAGTTGTATGTAGAGAAAGTTGCATTGATTAAACAGAGATTGAAGCGATCACAGGATAGGCAGAAATCATATGCAGATGCTCACTGTCAGGAACGTCAGTTCAAGGAGGGTGATCATGTCTTTCTGAAGATCCGACCTATTCGGTCTTTTGCCAAGGATAAAGGAAAGCTCAGTCCTTGTTATGTGGGACCCTTCGAGGTTCTTGATAGGGTTGGAGAATGTGCCTATCATATTGCTTTGCCACCTCAGTATAGTGTCATGCATAATGTCTTTCATGTATCTAATCTGAAGCCTTATGTCAAAGACCCCAGTCACATTCTGAATCATGAGCCTCTTGAGCTGAAAGATGATTTGACGTATGCTGAGTCACCAGTCAGAATTCTTGATTTCAAGACAAAGGAGCTTCACAATAATCGGTGTATAGATATGGTGAAAGTTCTCTGGAGTCACCATGATCAAACCGATGCTACATGGGAGCTCAAGTCCGAAGTCGAGCGGAACCATCCACATCTCTTTCAGGATGCTTGAATTTTGAGGGCAAAATTCTTAAAAGGAGCGGAGAATGTGACAAAGTGAGTTTTTATAGTATTTTCTCTCTCTTAAAAGTTTTATTATCAAATTTATTGACCAAAATACCCTCATACACTTCCCTCACTCAATTGGACAAATATGTGTCACAAATTGCAAAAATATGTGAACCCTAGTATGCTATTACAATAAATACATATGTTAATGTATTTAGTAAATGAACATAGCAAATATTTGATTTTGGATTTCAAATTTATATCATAGTAGCATAATGACCTTTTGAAGCTACACCTCAAATTTCATTAGAATTTGGTTTACCAATCAAGAGTTATGGCCAATTTAATAAATCACCTTAGATATATGTCCTAGACCTAAGTTTTCATTTTAATCAATAGTGAATAAATGTCACGTTTGCCTTTGATTAACCCGGCCCCTCTCCTAGCCGTCAGATCGGGCGATCCATAGATTTGCCCTAATCCAACAGTGGAGACCTCGTCTCCTACCTCCCGCAAAGGGCGGGGAGGTAACAGGAAACGAGGCTCGTCCTACCGCGCTACCTCACGCCTCCTTTTGAAATTTGAAGCCAACAAATATCTCTGCCTCGCCAAGACAAGGTCAACCAGCCTTACCTCGACTCCCCTAACCCTCAGAGCAGGGAGAACGACCTCCCCTTTTCTTGCTGCTCTCACTCCGTTGGCGGCTGTAAAGCCTGGGACCCTCCAACCAACCCTAAACCTACCCAAAGGCCTATAAAAGACCCCCTCGACGTCGCTGCCACCCTCTTTTACCACAACCCTCTACTTCCCGACCCCCTTTGACACCAGAGACCCCTACCTGACATTCGATTCTCAGCAGCGCCGCCGCTCTACCTTGCTAGCTTTCTCCTCCGCCTCGCCATCCTCCCCCTCAATTGGTTGCTCCACCCAGTTCGCCAGAGCTCGCCAGTTTTGGGGGGAATCTTCTAGCTTGCGCCTGCAGCCTGTTTCATCTTTGCCTCCTCTTTCGGCGAGCTCCCTGCCGCTCTCGATTACAAGCTCCTCAAGAAAGGCTTGCACGCGTGGTGCAAACAGAGACCGAAGCGGACCAATAGCCAACCGCCAAATCATCCAAGAGGAGTCGCGGGCCACCACTCCCACTCAGATATCCACAGGCTATCTTGCAAAACCTTGGATCAACGAGAGCCGTCGATCCAGTTGGATCCGACTTTTGATCAAGGTAATCGTTTCTTTCTTTTTCTTTTACCTTAAACAATAGAATAATGATTATCTTAGAAAAATCCTAGAAAATGCTAGGATTATCAGAAAATGTCGAACCTATATACCATTTTGATTAGAAAATTATTCTCTATCCAAATAAAATGTTACCAGGGCCTAGATCCGTTTCCTCTTTCAAAAATAGTTGCCTAAAGCCTAAAAGACTTCCTTAATTATAATTAATTGTGATAATAGTTTTCCTTGATAAAATTTGACTGTCTACAATATATTTAATCCTAGATGAAACCCTATTTTTGAAATAACTCGAAACACCATTCTAATATGATAAATGATTAAAGGATTAGGAGAAACCCTAGATCTAGTTTCTCTTTCTACATGGAATTAAAGATATATCTTTAGAACAAAATTGATATCATTAGATGATAATTAGTGATTATGATTGGTATGAATCCTTAAAACGAACCCTGATGTATGAATGGTTAATATGTTTAGGGTTACTCTCCCTTTTTTCTCCAACCATCTTAGAAACCCTAATTCTTGGAAATCTTCTAATTGATCAATTAAATATTATCTTTTAATCAAAATAGTTATGATGGATCAGACCTGATGTTATTTCTAAACTCAATTAAAATATGGGAAATCCCTGATCTGGATTAAGATAACATAAAAAGGAATAATAACTAAGGATATATCTTAGCCTTGGTCACTTGGACCAATAGTAATGTTGTACCCTTGCTTTATATGTAGGGTAAACTTCCTTGTTATTACAATCATTTTTTATGTGGTTGTACTACACATATTGCACTTGACTTACATCTAGTGTGGGCAATAGAATATCATCCTACATCTAACATGGGCCAAGGAAACATACATCCATGTTAGGCAACATACATCCACACCAGGCTATGTGGTCTAGTAGCTACAACCCATCATAACCATTTATGTTTCATTTGGTTTGGCGAAGTATAAATCATACTAGTCAACCAAGTAATCATATTCAAATACGATCATTCAAGATATACATATCATAGGCAACCAGAAATAATTTTCGTCTTAAGAAATGGTTTTATCCCTCTTTTCTTCTTATTCAAATATTTTTCCTTTATGCAACCATATTAATGTAACTTTTACCACGTACCAGCTTTGCTGATGTTTTGTTTCTCATATTTTCTAGGTGCAAGGAACAAATGACAACAAAGTGAAATGCATGCTCAAAGTACCTGAAGGTGTAAAATAATAATAAACTTGGAGGATACATTAGATAGATCTTTTCCTCTTATCTAATTTCTTGCTAGATGTTAGTCTATTTATTTTCTTAGTTGATATTGAGGATGATTGATATCCTATGTAATAAAGTTAACTATCTCTAGAACAACATTTCTCTCCATATGTAATGACTTTTATTATCATTATGAATGAATGTTTGTGTGGCATATATGATGATGTGGACTTGATCTTGGCTCAATCTCTATTTTAGTTGACTACCTTAATCTCTTATATTTTCCCTTTTGACATCTATAGATATGAGTGCACGCATATGTATGAATGTCACTATGGAAAGTATATAGAAATTGGGGGACGTCACATAATAGCTCCATTCAATGTCAAGTAAGTTTACTTTTCTTATAATTTGGACTTAAGAAAATTACATTTTTATTGTAGATTTTGAGTTATTAATTTTTAACTTTCTTACCTATATTGGAAGGCATTGGGAGTTACTAGTTATTCTCCCCAAGATGTTCACTGTCTATTATCTAGATCCTGTGGGGAGTGAATTGAATACATTATATGGACACGCAATGAAAAGGCCATTATTCTCGTGAGAAATATTTCATATTTTTATATCCGTTAACATTTGTTATTACATTACTATTTAATTATGCAATTTAATGTGTTACATTAACATGTAGGGCTTTATAAAAGTTCAAAAAAGCTGGAGGAAAGGTCCCTAGGAAAAAGAATCAGCCACTAGTTTGGGAGAATGTGAAAGTAATTTCCCGACTCCAATGTATATATTATTTATGTGAATTGTGCTTATTTGTATTTTTGAATATTTTGGATGTTTCAATTTATAGTGTGCTAGACAAGACAACGGCTGGGCATGTGCCTACTATGTGATGCGATTTATGGACCTAATCATCAAATATGTTGTAATGGAAATCAATACTATACATAAGGTATTATATATAGTATCATTAGATAATATGAGATATATTAATCTTATTATATATTATTAATTATATATATACGTCATTCTCTTTGCAGGTGTTTAAAACTGACTTCAGTACAGGTGGAAAGTTATAAGATGTGCATACTCCCTATACGAGGGAGGAATTAGATGTTGTAAGAGAATGGGTAAAAGCCCTATAAAGAGTGGGAATTTTTAAATATAATTGGGACGTCAATGATGACAATGATGACGATGATGAATAAAGAATGATATTTCTAAACTTTGTTCTCATAATTATTTTTGTGTGAATGTGAATGACTTTTTTTGAATTGTCATATGTGTGAATGTCAATGACTTTTTGTGATCAATACATGAATTTCTGAATGTGAAAAATGATGAAATGAATGGAACTGAATGTGAATGTAAATGACTTTGCATGTTTCTACATGTATTTGATCAATACATGTGTCTGAATGTGAATGACTTTGTAGGTTTGTGGCCTATTGTTGGTTGATATCAATGGATGTTGTAAACCTATAGTTCAAAACTGAATTGTAAGTTTTGCATCCTGTGACCAGCCATACAACATGCCTGCAAACTGATAAGAAAAGAAAATCAGAACATAGGTGTCGGTTATTTGTATGAAACCGACAACAAAGACATACATCATCGGTTATTAGCAAACAACTGACATCTCTTACATGGCTGGCATCAGTTATTAGTAAGAACTGACACATATTGTGGCCAGGAATGGCCGTGCTGGAAGGGATATGGCATCAGTTATTGTTTAATAACTGACGTGTTTAACCATGATATAGTGTCGGTGTTCTGTACTAACCGATGCTTATAGTTCCCTTGCTGGCACATTTTCGGTGGCGGGAAGGGTTATGGTGTCGATGTTTGTTTAATAACCGACGTGTTTGATCATGATATAGTGTCAGTTTTCGTTAAGAACCAACGCCTATAGTACCCTTGCTGGCACGTTTTTGATGAAGGGAAGGGTTATGGCGTCGGTTAGAAACCAACACTGAAGGTGTCTACTTTTAGCGGAGCCCACTTGGGTGTCACTTGAAAACTGATGCTAAAGGCTCTAAATAACCGATGCCAAAGGCCTGTTCTATAGTAGTGCGCCAATCTTTGACGTAATAAGAAATAAACTATCCTACTTTTACATATCTCATTGGGAAACCCCAAGTTACATTCAGGGGGAGCAAAGGTAGAAGAGAATCTTGAGTTATCTCGAGTCACATCAGGAAAAGAAGAAGGCTCAGTGCACAAACCGAGATGCAAACAACCACAGCCAACCAAGCACACATAGGGGTTTATAGGCCATAACCACGCTACACATCCACCATCAAAACTATTTTGAGTGACGCATATCGTTTGCATATATATACCATATCATATATGTATATATTAGTTTGGAATCATGTGGTATTAATCGGATATTCATATTTAGCCAGTTAAATATTCACATCGTATGCAATTAATAAAAGGTGTTAAAACAAAAAATCGATCATATCAATTCTCCTAAAACACAGTACATTGACGTGGCTCTGATACCACTGTTGGGTTTAAGGTGAGGGAGAAGGTAGTGAAAATTTAAAAAAAATCTCACCACAAAACCATAACCACGGATCGCATCAACGACTATGAAATAGGAAGGATGGTTTTAGCAAGGTCTACCTGGTCATGAGGCTTGCTCAGCGACAATACCTTGCAGCTAGTGCAGTCTTCAACTACCTAGTCTTTGATGGCGTCTGTGTAGCTCCTGGTCCTGACATAGACTGTGGTTGACAGTCATCCTCCTGAGCGGAAAAAACCTCCCACCTCTATAGATAGTCCACACAGACCACCGAGAACTCTAGTCATCCTATCCTATAGGATACTAGAAGGAGGCGTCCCCTTCTGTCGGCGTACTAGTCACTGGCACACTCTCCCACAATCAGTTGCTTTTCTGTAGTTGTATTTTCCTTGTTGTTCCTCCCTGGACGGGTAGAACTTGCTTGGACTCTCTCGGTTGCCACAACTTGAGAGGAAAACAACTTTGCAGAGCAACTCATGTTCTGAGTTGTGCTATCTGAGAATACCCCAGTACCCCTCCATATATAGGAGGAGTCAGGGTCAGGGTTCTTAGCCTCAGGCAATGCGGGACTAACGTGGGAGTAGAAGGGTTCAAAATTTCCATGAACTGATTGCACTGTAGTAGCTGAACTGGTCATTTCAAAAATGAACCGGTCAGTTGGGAGTGTGAGCCAGTTGGTTCACTTAGTGAACTGGTCATTTCACATTCCTGACTCACCTCCAATTGACTTTCCTATTTTGTTTCCAATTAATACTAAGATCAATTCATGTCCCAATCAAATTGTACAAGTGAAACAAAAATCATTTTTCACAAATCAGGACAAGCCAACACTGCTCGTTTGGACACATGAACCGATCGGTTCACTAGAGTGAACCGATCATCTCACAGGCCATGAGTCGATCGGTTCAACCAGTGAAC
Organism: Alisma plantago-aquatica; assembly: GCA_963693085.1. Classification (NCBI taxonomy): domain Eukaryota; kingdom Viridiplantae; phylum Streptophyta; class Magnoliopsida; order Alismatales; family Alismataceae; genus Alisma; species Alisma plantago-aquatica. The sequence goes on from OY856411.1 coordinate 242,568,567, forward strand.
TAGTCGGTTGGTGGTCCAGATTGTGCAGAGCACAGTCAATGTAGTTCTCAATCAATCTGACACTCAAATCAGTTGATTCAACACTTGAACTTGATGATTCTGAGTCAAGTGAATTGATTGAATGTTTGATTGAGTACCTAAACACCTTTAGTAATCAATCCAAACATCATTCATGGACAAACTCCTCTTCTAGCTAGGTAAATCCTTTGTGTGTGACCCTATAGGTCCCATTTCACGTTGGTAGTGAATGTCCATAACTAGCTTATGACATCACAAGCAAAGAGCGGTGCCTAGTCGCACATCAGTGCTACCCAAGTTAAAAGGAAAGTTGGACAACAACTTTCAATCCTACAGTCTGTGATTGGCGTTCTAGTGAATGTATAATTCCTTTGTCTCTGATATCCTGAATGAACTCAAGACATGGAACTGTCATCCTTTCAACATTCATTCATGTTCCTTGATTCAAAGCAGACTGTCTGATATATGTGTGCCATCAATATCACATTTTGACTCTCACGTGCATGCACATGCCTTTCCCAGTCTCTCTTATCAAATGGCCATGGACATCATACTCCCTCAGGAGGGAAAAATCCCATATCTATCACTCATAGTAAAAAAAACCCATGTGTCAAAGTCACCCAATCATCACCTTTATAACAATCCATATTTTAGGACCATGTATGAAGATGTCAAAGTGTACCCAATGACATGTGATGAGTGTAGTGATTTTAGGTCTAAGAATCACAATCACCACCATCACTATGAGAGCTGACTGTGCCTACCATGTCATCGTTCCATGTGTCTTTCTCATGATGGGTCTGTCTGATACACTATTCTCTAACATGTATCTATATTCTTGGTTTGATATCACATATCATGACTAATGAGACTCTGTCATCAACCAATACACACTCAAGTCTTGTTTTGTCATTGTTGTCTATCAACCTTCCACAAAGACATCCGACTAGGAACAAAACAAGAATGTACAAACTCTTAGCATTCGTATGATCTCACTCTTTAGGTCCTCAACCTAAAGACATACGTCATTGAGTATTGTCATTCTCTAGACATTCATTTTGTTCTATCATTATCTCATAACTAATTGAACCAGAATAAATTGGAAGCTTGCCATTGATATTTATAAAATCAATCTTAATGTATCCCAATCCAATCATCCTATGATTGGCTCTCAGGTCATACATACCAACATAAATTGTAGGGAGTCCAAGAGGAGTTACGTTGAATGGGTGTGACATTTTTGTTCTTAATGAAACTAAGTTGAGAAAGGATAAAGATTGCAAGGTTATGAATAAAATTTTCCCTCAATACAAATGGATATCCAATCACAAATCCCATGTTCTTGGAAGAGTGTTTGTTTTGTGGAAGGAAGATGCTTGTTTGGTTACTAAACTATATGAAAATGATCAGCTTGTCCATGCCAAAGTTTCTATTACAGGTTCTAACTATACTTTCTTTATCTCTATTGTTTATGGTCACAATCTAGATTTGGATAGATTGAGTTTATGGAACTCCCTTGATAATATTAGTAACTCTTTGGATGATCCCTAGATTGTCCTTGGCGACTTTAATACTGTTAGGAAAACAATTGAAAAGATAGGCAAGAATCCGCCATCTATTTGTTCTATGGAGGACTTTAATAACTGCATTATGCATTGTGGCTTGGTTGAGCTTGATCTTCGTGGCCCTTTTTTATTTGGGATAATCATCAAGATGGTGTTGGTTTTGGTACGTTTAGGATTGATAAGATTTTCTACAATCAAAGTTTTTTGGACCTTAATTCTGATTTCTTTGGTTATGTCTATTCTAATATAGTAAGTGACCATAGAATTATCTCTTTCAAGTTGGGCAGAGCGAGAAAAATTTGTTCTCCTTTTAGATTTATTAATGTGTGGTTTTCTCATGATAGTTTTATGAATGTTGTCAATGAGTCTTGGAGTTTGAAGGCTGAGGGTTGTTCTATGTTTAAGGTCTATAGGAAACACTCTTATTTCAGATATAAGCTTCGTGCTTGGAACTCCTCTGTTGTTGGTAATCTCTGTGTTAATTCTAAAATAGCTTCTTCATATGCTCTCAAAGCTTAGATTGAGGTTGACCTTGATCTGTTGAACCCTTCCTTGGTATCTAAAGCTAAAGAACTCAGATTGGTTGCAAAGAAAGAGGTTGATCTTGAAAAGTCTCTTTTAGACAGAATTCCAGAGTTCAATGGCTAAAAGAGGGGGATTCTAATTCGAAATTCTTCTATTTCTCTATGAAGACTAGAAGACAAAGAAACCAGATGAGATCCTTGCTTATTGATGGCGTTTCTAATAATTTCCTTGATGATATTAAGAATTTTGTTGGTAGTTTCTATTCTAAACTCTTTAATAGTGGCTCTGAGGGTGTTGTTTGGCCAGATGCTTGGACAAGAAACTCTTTAAGTGATAGTCTCAAAATCGGTCTTATTGTTGTTGTGAATCAAAAGGAGACGGATGATGTTGTTCACTCTTTAAAAGAAGATAAGGCCCCTGGGCCTAATAGCTTTAATGGTTTTTTCTTAAAGAAGACTTGGTCTATTGTTGGTGATGATATTAGTTGTGTTATAAAAGATTTCTTTAAGAATTGTAAATTTTTGAAGGAAACCAATCGTACTTAAATTTCTCTCATTCCTAAAATTTCTAATGCCTGTGAGATTCAAAATTGGCTTCCCATTTCTTTGTGTAATGTGGTCTATAAACTCATATCCAAGATCCTTGCTAATCATCTTTAGATTGTTCTACTGTTAGTTGTGGATGAAAATCAATTTGCATTTATCAAGGGGAGAAGTATTAAAGATGCCATTCTTTTATCTAATGAAATTGTGCATGATTTCAAAAAGTCCAAGGAGAAAATGTGTGTGCAAGTTGACATCTCTAAGTCCTATGACTCGATCAGTTAGAAGTTTTTTTTATTCCATCATGTATAAAATTTGTTTTCCTACTATTTGGATTGGTTGGATTGAGGAAAATTTCAAATCGACATCATACCAAGTTTTGGTTAATGGTGAACCTTCTGATCAATTATGTCCATCTAATGGTATTCCTCAAGGGGACCCTATAGCCCCTTATCTTTTTGTCCTTGTTATGCAAGGGCTCTCTGAACTATTCAAAAAGGTTGTTAAAGACAATAATTTGTCTCCTATTGCTGCTTCAAAAGATTTTTCTATCTCTCATTTAATTTTCACAGATGATCTTATGATTTTCTCAAAAGTTGACACTTCAAGTGCATTATCTAACAAGTCTATCTTGGATTTCTTTGGTAATATTTTTGGTCTAAAGATAAATCAAAATAATAGTTCTATTTTCTTTAGAAAGCATGCTGCATGGTTAAATATTTCTGAGATCTTTGGGATTTCTGGGGGGTCCCTTCCCTCAAAATATTTGGGGGTTCCATTGTTTATTGGAAAGTTATCCAAGGGCTATTGTTCTGGTATCATTGACAAAATCAAAACTAGACTGGAATCCTAGAAGTCTAAAATTATGTCCATGGCTGTTAGGCTTGAATTAGTGAAATCTACCTTATCTACCATGTATCTTTAGTGGGTGTTTTCTTTTCCTATTCCGTGTTCTATTTAGGATGAGATTGATGAAATCTATAGAAATTTTCTTTGGGGTCACTCAGATCAAGTAATCATCTTCACTTAGTCATGTGGGAGGTGGTTACTAGACCAAAGAAAGAAGGTGGCCTAGGGTTGAGAAGGAGTAGGGATATTACAAAAGCTTCTATTCTTTTGAATGCCCGGGACATTGCTAGAAAGAAGGACTCTCTTTGGGTCAAGTGGGTTAATGAAAGGTACTTAACTTCTATTTCCTTTTGGTCCATTGAAGAATCAAATAATTTCTCTTGGCTTCACAACAATATTATTAGAGTGAATGACCTCCTCCTTCAGTATGTTGATTTCAATATAGGTAAAGGGGATATTATTCACATGAGTCAAGATCCTTGGATTAATAAGAAAAAATGTCTGATTTCTTTGGCAATGATATTCATATTAAAATTGCCTTACTGAAAAATTTCTATCTTTCATCTATTATTAAATATGGCCACTGTAATGTTCCCGTTTCTAGAAATAACTCTGAGCTTTCTAACTTTTTGAATTCATTGAATGTTATTTTTCATGAGATTGATCATTTCTTCTTCTATGATAAGAAGAATATATGTCTTAAAGTTGTCTGTGATGTTATTAGATGTAAAGATCCTGAACAAATGTTTTCAGGTGGGTTTGGAGTCTAAATGTTTCCAAAAGATGCATGATGCATGGTTGGAAAGTAGCTCATAATAAAATTCCTACTTCAGACCATTCTAGAAGAAGAGGCATTCCCCTTGTGTCTGTGTGTTTTCTTTGCAAGGCAGGTTATGAGGATACCCATCATATTTTGTTCGCTTGACCATTTGTAAATAACATTTAGATTTTAGCTATCACTAATGGTTTCTGTGATAGTACTCCTAAATCTTGGGATGATGTTCTAGCTATTTCAAATGATAGAAAAAAAACTACTTGTGCTCTTATCTTTTACCATTGTTGGGTTGAGAGGAATAGGAGGGTTCACAAAAACCACTTCAAGAATTATGATGTTCTCTAGAAGGAGATAAGGAATTAGGTTGAGATCTTTATTTGATCTACTCTATGGTCTATTTTCTCATCAATCTTATTCTTTGGTCTATCCTACTTGCTTGATTGGTAGTTCCTCATATTATTTCATCTGAGAATGGCCTTATCTCTGTATTGGGATGTCTCTGGTTTCTTTTCTATGGTTTTTAACTATCTGGTTTTGTATATCTCTTATCCTTTGGTCAGAGTTTCTTTTTGTATATTCGGGTTGAGTATGCTGCTTAAAAGGTGCCTTTCTGTCTGGCTTATCTATGTGGATTTCATTGGTTGATTCTTCTGAAGTGTTGTAGGTGCACTTTTGGCTTTTATCTGTGATACTTCTGGTATCCCCTCATAGCATTTGGATAATCTCTAAGCTATGCCTTTGGAATATGTTTTCTTCGTAGCATGTGGGATCTTCGCTAGAGATCCTTCTCTTTATTGGATTATGATCTATCTTTGCTTATTTTTTCATCTATTTTTGCTACTCTTTTCAATCTACGCTTATATATCATGGGCATGTATGCTCTTATATTCTTTTCTATCTTTTTTGCTCATTCTTTACAAACCTATACTTGTACAGACACTATTACAAAAAAAGGAAAAAAAGGAAAAGGAGTTTTGATGACCAAAAAAAAGAGATGGGTAGTATACAAAGTTTATTATTTCATGTGCATGTAACTAAAGTAAATTGAATTTTGTATGGCTAACAAGATCTGATTCTGGCTTTGATGGGGGTGAACAAGTTATGTGATAGTGTGACATTGTTAATGAGGTTTTATGAGAAAGGAAAAAGGAAAATTTATAAGTATTTTTCATATATTATGTTGGATGCATTTGTTGAGAATTAGATGTTGTACTTCATAATCAAATATTAAGTTTAGGGAATCTCTATACTGGTTGGCATATGTGCTAATTGAGAGAGTTCTCAACAAATATAATCCATGTAGAAAATTACACACAAACTATACACCTAACCTATGCAATCCACACAAAAATAGGGTAGTATAATCCACACAATTCAGACCATGGACTTGGTTGCTCTATATTTAACCTTTGTTTTTTATCAATCATGAATCTAACATATGCAACGTGTTTTTGTAGTAAAACAATATCTTATTATAGATGAAATGTCTTATGTTCAAAATTCATTACCCAAGACATATCATAGAAGAATATTCTATTAATACAATTCCTTTCACCTTTTCTAAGAATGAAAAATAATGTGCAAAATTTATTACCCATGACATATCATAGAAGAAAATTTGACTAATACATATTTTGATTATGATTATCTAAGTAGGTACCTAAAAGTAGACCCATTTAATGTCCATAGATATGTACTATGGGTTAGAGCTACTCATTATGATCATATGAATCTTAATCATGCTATCTTACTTATTGCATGTTGGTTGTGTTTTATTCTATATGATGAGGGAAAGAGTAATTAGACAAAAGACACGGTTGGCTAGAGGTCAATATAGTAGCAACCAAATAACAGAGGTCATATAAACAATTCCAAACTATGAGCATATGAAGCAAGGGAGAAATATTATTTTTGTACAACAATCAATTGGGTACAATTTGTTATATAATGCAAATGCTAGATTAATATATCAAACCAATTTTATTATTAAAAAAATATCGGATCAATAGATATATGATGTTATATGATATGATATTTTATAGTTACTTAACTATTATATATTTTTAATACCTTTCACCACAACCAATAGACATATCACATATATATATACATAATCTAGTAGAAAGATCTTGCCAGAAAAGTGATATATTTTTTATATGTAAGTACCTATGTTCAATGTTTGAGTCTGGTGTTTCTTTTAGATCTAATAATTAAGCCATTCTAATCATATGAATCTTAATCATGATATCTTTCTTATTGCATGTTTACAATTGGAGGGCTGTAAACATGGCAGTAAAATAAACAACTTGGTAGAGAAAGCATGTGGTAGAAAAACACATAAGCCAAATAAACTACCAGCAAATTACAAAAAGCAATAAGATGACCACTTTGAATAACAAGTTAGTCAGTTTCTCGTATTCATAGGTATAGTATAAGATCAAGAGGGCAAAGAGTAACTAGGTAAAAGACCTAGGTGGCTAGAGGTGGTGAAAGTAGAAACCAAATGAAGGAGGTAATATAAACAACTCCAAATTGTGATAACATAAGACAAGGGAGAAATATTTTTCTGATACAAAAAATAATTAGGTACCAATTAATATGGTGTTTTAACAACTCCAAGAATAATACCCCTCTGATCAATTATCTGGGTAAGACCATCCTAGTCATGTGGGTGGTAGGGACTCCATTTACAAAGGAGGGAAAATGAGGATCATCAAAGATTTCATATTTATCATTAGAACTGATATACTAAAACCTAGGACAGTTGGCTGTGCAGGTAGCTGAGCCCAAGGAAGTATATTGTTATTTCTTGGAAGCTCTATTTTAATGGTGTTCTTACCCATGACAACCTTATAAAAAGATTACAAATGATTAATTCGAGGAATCTACTATGTGTATGTGATTATCAATCCTAATAACATTGCTTTTGATTATTTCTATGCTAAGTCTATCTGGAAGAAGGCTAGGATGGTGGAAGTCAATCCATGTCTCCTAACTATACCAATGATCTCTGTATGTTCACTTCTAGAACTGAGCATTACATTTCTATGGCTATTATTTCCTATCTATGGAGAGAAAGCAATAACAAATATTTTAGGAACAAGTAAGATCATGCCCCTCGACTTTGGTGCAATATTAATATGATGTTATATAATATGATCTTTTATAGTTAATCGGGACAATAGGGTACCTAGGGAGAATAGTGAAAATAGAGAAAGAAGAAAACACTCTTTTCTAATCTGTATAGAAAGTTGCAATGCATTTGATAGACCATTATAGTTGATAGGTCATGTGGGGATAATCAAAATAAAAGCACCATGGGAGGTTTTTATGTACCAATTAGATATATATATACATGATAATAGGGCATGTATAGGAAGGATTTTGAGAATAGTGAAAGAAATAGAACACTCTTATATAATATATATATACAAAGTTGGTTGGCATTCTGTCGACCATTATAGTTGAATAATAATAAAATTAAAGCACCATTGGAGGTTTCAGTGTACAAAGCTAGAACTTTATCAGATTTGGGTTCAAACGTGGTAGTATTCACTAAAAGCAAGCAATTTTCGTGTATTGATATGTATCTTCACTCATATATGTTGAAAACAGCCATCTTTCTTTTTTTTGAAAAAACCATAGAGATCAGATTATATTCATCCCGCCCTCTACTGTAGGCCAAATGTTAGAGAAATTAACATCTAGATTACTTGTGAGCCACGGGGGTGCCACATTTTGGAAGGTAAAAGCAGTGCTAACAGAAATAGAAAAGCGGGCAATACAGTTAGCTACATTATTATGCACTCTAGGAACGTGGACTATGGAATTAAGACCGACTTCATTCTGGAGCTGTTGAAGACTGCGCATGTGCAGGAGGAACATGGTTGTTGCGGATGCAGCCTTGGTGGTAATGGATACCGCAGAGGTAGCATCAGACAGAATGGTGGGTGCACGCCATCTTGTAATTTTGCAAAGTTCCAAGGCCCATATAATGCCTTGCATCTCTACCTCCAATGTTGAGCTGGCATGGCTGGGCACTCTGTGGCCCAGAAGGAAGCCTCCATGGCTATCTACAACATGAATACCTATCCCAGCGTGAGAGGATTCAACATTATGAGAGTCGTCAACAAAAATAACAATGTCACTGAGAGTAGGGGGGTTTCTGTCTTGGCTGCACACCGTCGTGCGTGTCGAGAACAGCGTCGGGCTTGCCAAGATGGCTCGAACTCGGTCCTTGATGAAGGATACCCGCATATGGAGAGGTTGTTGCTTCCTGTTGTGCACAAACTCATTTCTCTGTGGCCAGATTGCCCAGCATGCTACTAGAGGCAACATGGATGGAGGGTCAGTGCCTTTAGAAGAGATGATCACTGCGATCCATTCATCCTTAGGAAGAAGGAAGAAGGATGGGTCCACTTGACAGGCAACCCACACTTCCCTGCCAAGGTTGCAGTTGCGGAGAGCATGCACTAGGGTGTCACTTGCATTTGCACAAACCGGGTAGTTTTCGTCGACAGGGATATGGCGGCAGGACTTCTCCACATTGGTGAGCAACGCCTTGTGGAGAAGAAGCAATATAAAAGTGCGAACACGGGGTGGAACCAGCAACCTCCAAATAGTATCCCATTTCCCAGGCAGGGGCAACTCAATGTCTGTGCGGAGCCATTTGTATGCAGACTTGGTGGTAAGAAGGCCAGTAGGTGACCCAGGCCAATGGCGAGTATCATGGCCATCTGACAGAGAGGGTGGGAAGACATGCTGGATATGCAGCCAGGAACTACTCAGAAGATAGCTATGGATGAAGTCCCAGTCCCAGCCATTGCCTTCCATGCCCATGGATGAGACAGTAAGATCCGCGAGGTCAGGCGGCAGCACAAGAGAGGGGTCAATGTCTTTAATATATAGGTCGTGAAGCCATCTATCGCTCCAAACATTAGCAGATTCGCTGTTATTGATAGTTACCACCGAGTCCTGAAGGATGGCTGGCATGTGCTTCCTAATAAAAGCCCACACCGAGGAACATGGTTTCTTTATAGGTGTGTCATTGCACATGTACTTGTTACGCATAACACAAACCCATAGGACATCTCTGTTGTTTATGAAGCGCCAAACATTATCGAGCATCAGAGCTTGATTTTGAGACCGTGCATCCTTGATGCCCAGACCTCCGTCAGATTTAGCCATAGTAACCTTCTTCCACAAGACCAGAGAGAGGTTTTGGTGGGATCGGTTGCCAGACCAGAGAAAGTTCTTCACGTGCTTGTTAATATCATCACAAAGCACCTGTGAGAGCTACACCGATTGCATAGTGTAGCTGGGAATGGCTTGGAGAGTGGATTTTACAAGAGTGATTCATCCAGCTAGGGACAATTGTCTTGCTGACCAGCTCGTCATGCGGCCCTTCATAGTATCAACAATTACAACATGAGTTGATTTGTTGACTCGGTGGTGTAGAATGGAAACACCAAGGTATCGACCCAAGTCATTGGTGTGTGAAATACCAAGGTGCCTGCAGAAAGTATCTCGGACTTGGCGTGGGGTATTAGGAGAGAAGAAGCAACGTGAATTGGCCTTAGACACCCGTTGCCCAGATGCTCACGCAAAGGCTTGGAGAACTTTATTGATGCCCTTAGCTTGCCCATCAGATCCTCTGCCAGTAAGAGTATGTCATCGGCAAAGAAGACATGCGATAACAGCAGGCCTTGTCTGGAAAGACGAATAGGCTTCCATGCTCCTTGGTTTATGGATTGCAAGATGGCTTGACTGAGTCTCTCCATACATAGAACAAAGATGTAGGGACTGAGTAGGTCGCCTTGGCGGACTCCTTGTGAAGTTTTGAATGACTCAAGAGGGCAGCCTTCCCAGAGAATCGAGGTGCACCCTTTAGTAATGATTTCCATAATAAGATTAACCAAAACAGCCGGAATACCAGTCCTCTTGATGGTGTCGTGGATGAACGCCCCACGCATCTTATCAAAAGCTTTACCAAGGTCTATCTTGATGCAAGATAGCACCTTGCCATTAGTCCTCGTATGCATGGTGTGGATAACCTCCTGGACAAGTATAATATTATTAGTGATGCGCCGTCCCGGGAGGAAACTAGATTGAGTTTTAGAAATCCATCCTTGCATGAGAGGCTTGATGCATTCCACAATGATCTTGGATATCAGTTTGAAGCACGTGTTATTAAGCGAGACAGGACAGAGTTCACTACAGGTTTGGGGTTGTCTGGTCTTCAGAATCAGACACATAGGAGTCAGCAAGCTGGTCTTCAATGGTACCTGATGTGAAGGTATCTTATACGGTGCGAATAAAGGAAGAGCCAACGTTGTCCCAGTGCTTTTGGACGAATGATTTGCAGATTCTGTCAGGCCCTGGAGCTTTGTTAGGCGCCATCATGAACATGGTGTGCTTGATTTTAGTAGCATAGGGGAGGGCGCTAAGGTTGTGCATGGTTGGTCGAAGGTGCCAACGAAGTTAGAAACAACAGCAACACTGCGATCGCTGGGTTGCGGGGCAGTCATCAAATCAAGGAAGAAGTTGCGCACATGCAACCTAAGGGAAGCTGGATCTTCTACCCAGTTGTCAGTGTTGTCCTTGAGCCTTGTAATATTGTTGAAGAGACGGCGCGTCTTGACGTAGGTATGAAAGAACTTTGTGTTGGCGTCACCAAGGCGGAGCCAATTAATGTTAGCCCGCTGACACCAATCAACTTCCTCTTGAAGGAGAATATTGTTGTACTCATCTTGCAAATATTCCAAGGTGGAGTCAGAGGAAATATGAGACAAGTTGGTAGAGGATACATGGATGTTATTTATCTGACGCATGATTTTGTTTTTGCGTTTGCTATTGGAAGTTTGAAGCTTGGAGTCCCATGCAGATGTCGCCTCATGGAAGGCGGGAAGAGCATCGAGGAAGTTCTTCGTCGGATCCCAAGATTGAAGAATGCCTTCTTTAAACCCAGGGGTCAGCGACCAAGACTCTTTAGTTCGGAAAGACTTAGTGCGAGCCCGGCGTTGTGTGGAATCTTGAATGAGTAACGGGTTGTGGTCTCTATAAAGCCTAGGAAGGACAGTTACCGATGCAGAGGTTGCCATAGTCATCCAATTGTCGTTGGCGATGACTCAATCCAGCTTCTCTAAGAGTTGGAGCCGCTTGAAGGTGTAGAAGGGGTCGTTAGCCTTGATGTCTGCTAAGCCAGTGTGCATGAGAAGAGAGTTGAACTTCCTACTCGAGCGGCGGTCAAAATAACGCCCATTGTGTTTTTCATAGATGTCCAGCATGGTGTTGAAATCACCGATGACAGCCCATGCACCATTAATGGAGTTGGAGATGTCATGCAAACGATTCCACAAAAGGTCTCTCCTACCCAGATTAGGAGCACCATAGACGAACGTTAGGTGCCAGGAGTCATTAATGCAATAGTGTATGAACTGTCTGTGGTTGAGGAAAAACTTGATGGAGCAGCGAGCATCATCCCATAACACCCAGATGCCACCCAAAAAGCCAACAGCCTTGACCCGGTGAGAGGAAGGGAAACCCAATTGCTTTATGACGCCATCAGCCTTGGACCCACTTATACGCGGTTCAACAATAGCCATGATATGAAGCCTATGTCTTCTTCTGAGATCCTTGAGAAGATGGATCTTCTTCTTGAAACAAGCACCTTGAATATTCCAGCAGAGGATGTTCAACATTAAAACACTGAGAGAGAGGGGGTGTGGGAAACTCAAGAAATTGTCGCACGGAGGCCGGTGGATTGATCATCGCCGACCATAGCATCATCTGGAGATTCCGATTCATTGTTGAAGTCAATAGCGCACTTAGCCGTCGGGCCTTGCTCAAGGTTTCCGACTAACTGGGCAAGCTTTCCTTTTTTCCTTTCTCTACCAGGGATGACAGTCTGATAGACGACTTTTCTGTTCCTAAGTAAGACCCTGCTACCTCCACCTTTGTCCCCCCATTGGAATGAACATCGGGAGACATCATTGGCAGTGTCAATGGTTGTGAATTGGAATGGTGTGTCGTCCCCCGTCGCCTGCGTTCAACCCTCACAGGTGTCATCGTTAAGAAGGATGATGCTTGTGTTATTTGGGTTGGTTGCATTACTCCCGACAGGCGGGCCCTTGGGCGGGAGATCTTGTCCTGTTTCGGAGTGTGCGTGCAACTTTGACTTAGTCTTCTTCTTATGCTTCCTGGATTGGACAGTTTGCCACTCCTCTCTGGTTGCTTCATGGACTCCAGTTGTGGGCTGGGACTGCTGTTCCTTAGTCACATCCACATTTTCAACAGTGGGCGACTTCTCCGGTATCTTGCTATCAGACTGTGATGATCCTCCCTTCTTTTGAGAGGTTTCACATTTTTTTGGCTTCTTAGCATGAATCTGAGGCGTGTACTACACCTCCTTAAGGAGAGGGGGATCTGAGGATGAAGGTGCTTCAGTAGGGGAGAAGGGCTTACTGAAGGTTCAAGCTGCATCATCATGTCCCTGTCTACCACACTTCATGCAGACTGTGGGTAGATTCTCATATTCCAAACGGAAGTACTCACCGTTAAGGTAGACTGCCGGTAATAAGGGCTTGAGAGTATCGACTTCAACTGCTAGCCTTGCAAATTTACCACGGTGGCCTGACAGTGTGGTGGTGTCGACTTTGATCGTTTTCCCAACAACATCACCAATGCTTGCTAGGAGTTGATATTGATACAGGTATACTGAAAACATCCATCTTTCTATATATTGGAAAGAGTACAACCCACTCCTATAAATAGGAGGGGACACACAAGGAGGAAAATAGTAAACCCTAATGGGGCTATTATGCTTAGGCCCATTTTATATAAGATTTAAATAAAAGGAAAACATAAATAAAGATAATACAATCTACTGGAGATAAATATATCTCAATACTCCCCCTCAAGCTGGAGAATAGATAACAATTATGCCCAGCTTGCAACACAGCTCCTCAATTATCTTTCCAGTGAGAGGCTTTGTAAGAATGTCTTTAGTTTGCTCATGTGTAGGAAAAAAAGGGGTAGTGACTTTTTTAGCCAGCCCAACATCTCATAGAAAATTGTAGTCCACCTCAATGTACTTGGTCCTTTCATGAATGATAGGATTACTAGAATGAAAGCAAAAACACAATTGTCACAATACATCGGAATAGCATGAGTGATAAGAAACCCAAAGTCAAAAAGAATAGATTCTATCCATAATAGCTCACAAGTAGTATGTGCCATTGCACAATGCTCATATTATGCACTAGATCTGGCAATCACATTTTGTTTCTTACTTATCCAGTATCCAAGTTATCCCCAACGAATGTACAATAGCAAGTGGTTGATCTCCTATCAGAATTACACCCCACATAATGAACATCAGAATATGTAGTCACATCTAGATGCCCATTTCTTTTATACAACAATCCATGTCCATGTGCGTTCTTTAAATATCTCAATACTAGACATGTAGATTTCCAGTGAAACTGCTTAGGACAATCCATAAATTGGCTAGAAAACCAACATCAAAGCATATATATGGCATAATAATAGTAAGATATAAAAGTTTACCAACCAAGCATTTACAGCTATCCAAGGGTTGAGTGGGTTTTGCTCATACATCATGTTCTTGATCCATAGGGGAGACTATAGGTTTGCAACCAAACATTCCAATTTTAGTAAGTAAGTCTAGATCATACTTTCTCTAAGATAAAGATACTCCATTCTTGTTATGTGCTACATCGATGCCAAGAAAGTACCATAGATGCCCAAGGTCTTTGGTTACAAAATACTTCATAAGGTATTTCTTTGCGTCAGTAATTCTGGTGACATCAATACCAGACAAGATGATGCCATTCACATAAACAATAAGAACAATAAAGCCATAATTAGTTGTTTTGATAAACATAGAATGATCACATTGGCACCATGTGAAAGCCAAATTTGTGCTATACAATTGATAACTTATCTAACCATGCTTGAGGACTCTGGTTGAGGTCATGAATGGCTTTCTTCAGAAGGCATACTTTCACAGAGTACTTCCCCTAAAAACATAACCGAAAGGTTGTGACAAATACACAATCTCCTATAAATTGCTATATTGAAAGGCATTCTTAACATCCAGTTGATTTAAGTGCCAACCTTTATTAATAGTAACAAAAAACAAAATATGGACAAAATTAATACAAGACACAAGAGAAAAGGTTTTGAAGTAATCAGTCCTAGCTTCTTGTGTGTATCCCTTAGCTACAAGTTTGGCCTTTAAGCATTCAAATGTCCCATTGGGAAAGTATTTCATAGTAAAAAATCACCAGAAGCGAACCAATTTACTACCTATTGGGAGATCAACAAGGCTCCATGTCCCACAAGAATGAAGTGCATACATATCCTCATCCATGGATTATTTCCACCCAGAGTATAGTAATTCCTCCTAAATGTTCTTTGGGATAGAAATTACAAATAAAGTAGTAGTAAATTGAGCCATGGAAGCATTCAAATGAGTTGTAGAAACATGCTGAGAGATGTGATATTTGGTACCAAATTTTTAGCCTTTTTATAATGTAATGAGAATGTTAGAATCATAAATTGTAATAGAATTGGTAATATTACCATTGTCTAGAGGTGGGTCATCATTCCCAAAAGATATCAAAGTAGGGAATACTCTGGGTAGAGATGCAGACACCATAGGGCCAAGAATGGGCCCAATCAGAAATCACCTAGTTACTAGATCAAAAAAGAAACATGCATCTTCATAAAAGGTGGCGTCCGCACTGACATACATATGATGTGCAACAAGATTGAAACATTATACCCCTTTTGTGTATAGGATTTTCTAAGGAAACAACAACAGAAAACATTGGGCACTAGTTTATCACTCCTAGGTTGGTGATTATGAACAAAGCATAGGCAACCAAAAACTTTTTGCAGTCTACCAAAGTTTGGTTCATGGGGATAGAGAAGGTTATAAGGAATCTTATTTTGAAGTACATAAGAGGGCATCCAATTGATGAGATAATTGTCTAAAAGGATGTTTTTTTAATAAACCACAGATCTAATATATTCATCCCATGATCCGCAATGGGCAAAACACATCATGCCTTCATTACAAGGGAACCCAGCAAGACAATACATATCACCCTATCTTCCTCAACTAATATTAGTCCATCTTGTAAGAATATAGGGAACTCCTTTTCTCTCCAGGTAAATCATACCTCTAACACGCATAGGGAGATTCATCTACTCCGTCCACACTTCACCCTCCTTGAGCTGATTACCCCACATCCCTAAGCAACTCGGTGTGGAGTTAATGATTTTAGGGACCAGGAGACCCAAAATCACTTCTTCTGCCATCACATTTTGGATTTCAGAAAGGTATGGAGCTGCTCTCCATGGGCCCGATGCTCCATTCCATATGCAGTCATGAGTTCTCCGATCATCAATCTCAAAACATGATATCGTCAAGTTGTGATCATTGGGAATCTTCAAAGCGACGAGACACGCTTGTATATATGCCACATAGTAGTCCTTCTCCAACAACCAAAATATGAAAGCGAGCCTCACATGCCCATGCCTGTTTCTAATAATCCCGGCTGTCCATCGACGCTGAGACCCCATCGCATCTTTGCCTATTTCGATGGTCTGGTTCAACTTCAAGTTCACCATATCAGGAGGTACCCATCTGATCAGGCTAATACACCTGATTCTAGAGCTGTGGAAGTCTATTCCTTTGGCTCCCAGCTTCTCATATAAAGGCGCATTATCTTTACTTCTAAGCTTCTTCTTAGACACAGTTCTATTAAGAATGAAACAGATCTCATCCCACATTTTCTCGGGCCTATATTTCTTCTGCTGAAAACGTATATTACATCTAGCTCGCCAAATCATCCAAAGTATAAGAATGATCATCTCGTTTTGAATCCAAACCTCCAGGATTTCAGACGGCTTCAACAACTTCAGGCTAGCGATGGACCGAGGTCTAGACTCAAAGATGTTAGAAAAACTTGTCCAGAAGGTTCTGGCCAACTGTCCCTTTTACAACAAATGTTCAATTGTTTCCTCTTGAGGCTGCTCGCAGCAAGCGCACATGGAGGCCATAGGAATTCTATAACTCTTAATACGATCATCGGTTGGCAACGCGTCATTAATTGTCTTCCATAACACAGCTCCTGCTCTAGTAATGGATGTGGACCATATCCAATCGGAGTCCCTGGGATGGATAACATCCATAGGTTGTGTGTGTGAGATGATCGCCTTAGTAGATCGTATACTGAATGAGCCATTGTCTGTAGGGGTCCAGACCAAGCAGTCTGCCTTGTTAGAAACCGCTGCCATGGACCTCTGAATCTGTTCAATCCCTTCCAGAGATATGATATAGTTGAATGTGTTCCAGTCCCAACCTACGCCATGTAACCATAAATCATTGACCTGGATGTCTAACCTGGTGTCCGCCTGTCTGATAGCATAATTCTGCATGATCTTCTGGCACCATCTCGCCTCCCAGAAGGAAATGTCCCCTTTTCCAACGACCCACCTACATCTTGGAATTACTTCAGGGTATGTGGCCCACAACTTCTTCCAGTAAGGTGAAGCAAAGGAACTCTTCTTCAAATACAGTGGATAGCACCCAGCTTGGTTCTTGTATTCCGACTTGTATTTGTCCCTCATGAAGGTAGCCCAAGCGGAGTCCCCTTGAATGACTTCCCAACATGCTTTGAACATGAAGGCCTTATCCGTGAGATGTAACGACAGGATGCTCATGCCGCACGTCTGTGTAGGACTGGTGACTCGATCCCACGCGACCCAATCTCTCATGGATCGATTCTGCCTATCCGACCATAGGAAACAGGAGAAGATGGAGTTGATTCTTTTCATCACGCCCGCCGGCAAATCCGCTGCAGCGACAACATGTAACGTCGTGGAATTGAGAACATGCTTGATCAACAAACGTCGCCCTGTGAAAGATAGGAATTTGGACTTCCAGGCTGCAACTTTGTCAGACACCTTCTCAATCAAGAAATAAAAATGAGCAACGTGTTGTCTTCCCACTATGATAGGTACTCCTAGGTATGTAAATGATTCCTCCAGCTTGGGGACTCCCAACTCCGATTCAATCCTATCTGTGACGGCAGTATCCTTTGACCCAACAAGAAAACCTGATTTAGATCTGTTCAACATCTGGCCCGTTGCTCTTCCATATTGTGTAAATATATCATTGATGACCTGCCCGCTTCCTGGTGAGCCGTTGAAGAAAACTACTAAGTCATCTGCATACAATAAGATAGGTGGAGTATCACCTTTCCCCCACGTGACAAAACGTGTGAAGCTTTGCCTTTGTACCTCCAAGTTTAAGCGCCTACCCAACACTTCTTCGAATAGAATGAATAAGAGCGGCGATAGTGGGTTTCCTTGCTTCAGCCCTCTCCCACACGAGAAAAAACTAGCAGTGAAATCGTTTATCGTTATTGTGGCCCAGGATCTAACGAAAAACTCCATGCATAAGTTAATTGATTGCTCTGTCAACCCCACACGACTAAGGACTTTCTTGAGGAACTGCCATGAAACTGTATCATAGGCTTTAGAGATGTCATACTTCACCACCATATTCAGATAAGTGCCTCCTTTATTGATATCATATGTGATCTCTCTGGCAAGCTTTATATGGTTCACAATGTCTCTACCTTGTACATATGCGCCTTGATAAGGACCAATCAAAGAAGGGATGATAGAAGCCAATTGGTTGCTGATCAATCTGGCGAACACCCTTGCTACAACATTCTCGATCAAGATAGGATGGAAGTCCTTGCCCAGCATCGACACCGTGGGAGTCTTAGGGAGGAGAACAATCCGGCAACAGAAGAAACTCTGATGACAAAGGCCACCCTGAAAGAAAAAGTTAGCAAAAGCCGCGATATCGTCCGCAATAATGTCCCATGTTGCGCTTAAGAACGTAACTGTGAAGCACCTAGTCACAAACTAAGGATGTCACGCAATAAAACTTAGGGACTTTCATTTCAATAATGAGAGTGTGAGATACATCAAGGAGATGCATGTCTCCATGTTGTTTTGGGTTGTATGAATAAGAATTTTGGTGAATAATCCCCTAGTTGATAAATCTTTTGAAAACCATGTTGCACATAGTCAGAAGAATTATCAGTGCGGTAAAATTTAGGGTTAGGTGAAAATTGAGTCTTTATTTCACTTAGGAATTTGGAGAAAACATCTAAACTTCAGAATGATCTTTTAACAAATAGATCAAAGTAGTACAAGACCAATCATTAATAAAGGTTATGAAATATCGTACACCAGTATGATTAGCAATACGACATGGTTCCCAAACATTAGAATGAACTAAATAAAACAAACTTGGACTCCTATTGTTATGACGGTAAGAAAATATTGTCTGATAGTGTTTCTGAAACTGACAAGACTAAAATGAAAAAAATTCTAGACAATTGAAAATAAATACTTCAATTTGGAAGCAGCAGGATGACCAATTCACAAGTTCCATTGGTGAAGGGAGCTAGAATAGGCCACAAGAGCAATAGTAGGGAGTTTTGACGAGGTGTGCAGGTAGTACAGACCATATCCACCTTCCCATCCTGACCAATCGTCTTCTTTATCCTAAGATTCTACATAGAGACAGTGTAAGGAAAGAAGGTTACATTGCTATTTAAGGTTTTGGTAATTTTACTAATAGATCTCAAGTTTAATGGGAATTTTGACTCAAATACAACAAATTTAAGAAGATCTCTATTCACATCTCCTATCCCAAAAATTGGAAAAGTGGATCCATCTGCTAGATTCACATGAAGACGACAAGTAGATTTCTTTGGGTAAGTAAATAGTTTCTCATTACCAGTCATATGGGTTGTAGTGCCCAAATCAATAACTCAATCATATTAATATGTAGAAGAAGAAGGTTGAATACGTGAGGGGTAAACTAAGTGTTGGGCAATGTTTTCTTGAGGGTAGTAGTAGTAGAAGTGACATTGACCAGTTTTCAAGTTCAGAAGAAATCGATGTTACCATATGAGGATTAGTACCATGAGTAACAGAAGTAGACTATACATTAGCATTGTTAGTTGACACTTTATTGCACCATTCTAGTTTCACATGCTTTAGCCGACATTTATCTTCATTGTGATTAGTATGATTGTAGAAATTGCATAATTAGGATTGAGACAAGGAAGATATATATGAACAAGGAAGAAGAGGATCATTTCCCACTATTCTTGAGACTCTTTCCCCAACCACGACCAGGGTTACCACGCCCTCGTCCAACAACAACAAGGCAAATAGGCTCATCAACAACTATAATATAAGACACAGATTGAGAGAGACAAATATACACATCAGCTAACATCGACAAGGCTTTAGATGTTAGGATTTGTTGGTAGACAACTTCATAACTTAAAGGTAGAGATGCCAAAAAAAACACAATTTTATATCCTCTTGTTGCTTCTACATTTTGGAAAGATAAGATGACAAGGTATGATGAAGCTCGAGCTCACCCCAAATCCCTTTAGAAGTGTAAAAATGTGAAGTGAAGGCAGAGTTATCTTCAACTCTAAGGGGATGCAAATGTTTGTATAGATCAAATACTAGAGATGTATTTCCCTTGTTGTAATACACTTGGGCAAGGTGATCTCATGCCTCCTTGGTTGTGTCATTGAAGAGTAGATTTGTAGAGAATGTGATTCATAGCTAATTTAGAATCCATAAGATAGCTAGAGAGTCATGTTCATCCCACCTTTCAATGTCTCTTATTTTTGTTAGATGCTTCTTTGGTAGATTTCTTTTTAACAATTGTGTGTTCTTGTAGTGGAGGTAGATCTGTGAGATGCTCCTATTTTCCCAAAGAGTGTGCATAGATTTGAAATGAGTGTGCCAATAGCACATAGCTAGAGACACTAAACTACACAGAGGTTACACACTTAGGGTGTGTCTTGAGAATCACAACGGAGGAAGAAGATGAACCCATAATATACCAAAAAAAGGTATAATAGAACAATAGATTTAGAGAATAAAATAGGTCTGATAGTTATTGACACACATGTCAAGAGAGAGACACACTGTGTCAACTGTAGAAGAATGAACAACAATAGATTCAAGATGCCAACATGTTGTATTAGACTGCATGCATGTCGTGTAGGTGGAAAAATAGCAATTTGAGTCTAGAAAAGACCCAGAATGAGGAGTGAACCTTATCAATCACCATGAAAAATAGGATATGTTGGAAATATCCAATATATAAAGGAATACATAGATGAAACCATATAAGAGATGGTCATAGATGAGCACAAAAATGATGTTGTATGGCTTCCTAAACAATCGATCATCGTAGAATAAGACTGACGGAAAGGTCATAAGTAAATCTCTTAGATCCTCTTGATTGGAAGAAGATAGGGCTACAAAGGAGACTAGATATCGCTTGGTTTGATCAATGGTGGTGGAGAAGAAAGGATATGGTGAGTGGAGATAAGAGGGGAGACGACGGCGATGTTAGCTAGGAAAGGAGGGGTCTTGAGGTAGCTATACAGTCTGCTCTGATACCATGTTGAAAATATTCATATTTCTGTATCTTGGAAAGAGTACAACCCACTCCTATAAATAGGAGGAAAAGGAAGAAAATAGCAAACTCTAATGGGACTACTATACTTAGGTCCATGTTACAAAAGACTTAAGTAAAACAAAAAACATAAACAAAGATAATACAATTAGCTGGATATAAATATAGTAATAGTATACATTCGTACCCATGCTAAAAAAAACACATTCATAAAATGTAATTATACTAATGACTCAGAAATCCACAACAATACATTATTCATGTGCAAACAACAAATAACATATTATTCCTAAAATCATTTTCACAATCAAATAGAAATGACATGAATGAAACACATTTGAGTTATTTTAACAAGTAATAGACTATAAACCAGAGGAAGAGTTAGTCGGTGTTAAATCAAACTGGAGGAATCTGACAGAGAAGGCAAATACATAATAATGAACGCTTGTGAGATTAGGAGTGAAGAAGATGACCATTGTAACACCCCAATTTTCATGTCACACAAGAGGAAGCCACAAAATTTTTTTTTGGAGTGTCACAAACATGATAATAGTCACAACAATAATAGAAAATAACCATTACAGACTGTGTATGAAATAAATTTCATAAATTCTTAGGAAAAAATTACATCATCATGTACAAAAGAAACTTAATACCATGATACTAATTTATATAAATCTCATCTCAAATCTGGGACTGTGTAGATGGTACCTCACCTAGCAAGCCTCCTAAAGTTGTCGCTGCATCATCTAGCCATGACTAACTCTTGAAGTTTTATACCAACAGACATCTCATCCCCAGCCGTGCACAGAGGGAAACCTAGGTTAGAGTAAGTGGCATTGAATTTCTAATAAGATAAATATGAATGTTCTATAATTAAAAACTAAACTGATATCTGAAATTTTGTAAACTTACACTGAATCGATGTATCTTTTAGTTACATCTTTTATCTTCTTGTGGCCACCATTATACGATAAGTCCTTCTGAATTGGCGTATCTACGCCCTGAGTTGGTACTGAAGTACCTCTAAATGACACTGAGGTGTCTCTAAATTGGCATAAGTACGCCCTGATTGGTACCAAAGTACCTCTGAATTGGAGTGAACACTCCTCTAAATTGGCAACAGATGCCTCTGAATTGTCTTGAGACTAGTGAATGAGGACTTATCATATAATGTCCTATGTGAAGGTTTGGACTTAATTATCTTGAATCTAAACTTACTATATTCTAAATCTGAACTTTTATATTGAAACTTTATGTTGGTAACTAAACATGTACTAAATTCTAAATGTAAATCTGAATCTAATCTGAATATCTCAGAAAGTTTGCCTTACTTAACTGATGCATTGATGTTATTCTATTATGAATTAAAAAAGGTTTTAGACAAACTGAGTTATTAATTTGAATCTCTACTCATAAGTTCTTAATTTCTATCTTTGAATCTGATCTATTATCTCTCTATATGATCTATTGTCTCTCTATATGATCTATTATCTCTATATCCATATCTTTGTTCTTTAATTCAATATAGAATCTAACTCTGGATCTAAAATATGATAATCTTATTATCTGATAAATCTTAAGCTGAAGCTCTATTTTCACATGACGACTTAACATAATTCTGATATCATATATTGGCCATCTGAGTTTGAAGCCTTAATAAAATAAACTGAATTGAGCATAAAAATACTATAAATATCAAATACTTGAAATCTAGTGATATGTCAACATAACTTAAATAGGATGAAATATGATTTCTCAAAGCATGACAGGATATGAATTAATGGAGTCTAAAAGTAACTTAATCTCTAAGTTACTATATAGGGATGTAAGTTATTATATAGGGATGTGTAGGTTCAATCATAATAATAATAATGAATTTCAATGGACAGAGCTCACTTACCTCATTTGAGGAGATCCTTAATATAGTCTAGATTTGTAGGTTCACAATGTAGTTACCTGGGCATCAACCAAATTATATAAGTCCACGTATATTTCCTTTCTCCATTTTAAAATCTCCAACCCCATCATCCCAACCTTATATACCAACTTAAGACACTAATTTAGATTAAGTATGACTCTAATATAATACCATGACAAAATCTTAGTACCGAATGTAATATAATATTTACATTATAGAATTAATATAGTCTCTGTACTCAAATAAACCAAAAACCATCTTATGCACTAATATGAGCATATACATCATATAATGTATATAAATCTTGAACATGATTATATATAATAATATTACTCTATCCATCAATACGTTAGAGTAAAATATCATTACAAACCATTTTCTAAACAAAACATGCTTACATACAACATAATAATCATTAATTACTTGCCTAATGGCCTAACCTCAAAATCAAAATACTAATACATAATATACGAAACTCTGTCAAAACTTTAAAAATAGTAAGGAAACTACATATTAGAGTTTGGGTAGAAATATCATATTGTTTCATTATCAAACAATGTGTGAAATACCCAAAATACCCTTATTAGGGTTTACATTAAAAACATAGGTAAATAATCAAATCAACAAGATCTTGCCTTAGAAACATGTTAAGCATGTCAAAATACACATACTGTAAAATTTCTCTCAATTTCAAAAATCATTTGCTATTTTTAATGCTCAAAACATTGAAATCATGTATATTTCATTCATCAAAATATAATAATGATCCAACATTAAAAACACTATCTATATATTTTTTATAGATTCTAGACATTATAATTTTTCTGTAGACATCTTATTTGATTAATGTTGAGTTCCCTATCTTAAGGTATGAATTCTTAAAAATGCCTGAATTTGAATCGATCTCACCTGTTAGTTTTAGATCTAACCACGATCAAAACACCACTTGTTCCCAACAGAACCTTGCACCTCATAGATTCTGGTTTGGGGTCCAATTCTTCTTGACCCCACTGGATGAATGAGGCACATTTTTCTTTGACCCTATTTGTGTGAGCACTGCCATGTTGCTGAGGTATGGAAAGGCCTTGCGCCCTCAGTAGTTGCTCGCGCCGCCAACAAATGGTCCCTTTGGCATAGCCTCCCCTTCCTCTGCATGGATGGCATACTCTCCATATCCTGGGTGGACGGAGAAGAGAAACCCTAGATGAAATGCTCTTTGTGCCACCATGGCTCGAAACTAGAAAATCTTCTGTCTCGCTCTCAGTTTTAAGATAAACCCTAGGATAGTCATCGCCGAACTTCATTCTATCAGAATTCGAGGCTTTTATAGCCTCTATTCGTGTCCCTATTTCATATGAATAGGGATCGCAAACCAGCCTCCCCTTTCTTTTCTTTTTTTAATTTTCTTTGCACAAAAGTCCAAATTAATGAAATTTTTATAAAGCCCAGATCATAGCTTAGTTTGATCCAAATTTTGAGATAAACACTAGATTATTATCATCTCTACATGAGCAAGATTTTAGGTCAAAACTAAATGGATAGACACTCCAAACATGTCTTTTAAATAAATACAAGATCAATACTAACTTAATTACCTAGATCACTAAATATGTCAGAATCATTTGAAATTTTCCCACCATCTTATGTTCTAATTATTCATCTAATAGAAATATTTTGATCATTTATTATGAGCACTTAATACTTCATTCCGAATTTGTACTTCAAGGACCTATTTGTAAAACATAATTGTCTTAATTGGGCCCATTCCTCAATCTTCTATAGGGTCTATAACCTTAATCATATTCTTTATTACAAAATTTAATAATTGAAATGACACAATTCCTCAATTGAAGATTCCTCATGACACATCTAACCGATGAAAATTTGTACTAGGTCTAGGGATCAAATCCACTAATTAGAGTCATCATATTCACCTCACTATTCTACTTTGATTTCCACCTCATATCATGAAATTAAATTGAAATTCCCGAATTTGCAGATGTTACAAAAACTAACTGATTGCATAAAAGGAGACCTTTCTACTTGCTTTTTCCCTTACGTACAAATATAATGAAAATTTGATGGAACCTTATTGTAACCATAAATCAATCCTATAATAATTTCACCAATAACTTAATCATGTACTTTCTAGGTTCAGACCATTAGGGTGTGACAACCATCCACATCAAATAAATCCACATGGATAAACAAAGAAATAAGGAATCCAAGTCAGTATAAAGGAGGAGCAAGTGATGTTGAATAGATGAAATTTAAGAAATAGAGGTGTGAACAAGAAAGATAGGGTGTTGCAATACAGCGTGTTGGGAGGAGCAATGCGCCCTCTCCCATTTATTAATAAGAGAACTTGGAGAAATTACTATAGAAATTACAAAATATAATAAAATTGAATATGAATAAGATATATTAACACTCCCCCTCAAGCTGGAGCGTATACATCATGTATTCCCAGCTTGTTGCAAAAATTCTAAAATGTTGCTGGACTCAATGGCTTTGTGAGAACATCTGCAAGTTGATCTTTAGATTTGACGTGCGGAGTCACAATAGTATCATTCTTGATCTGATCTCTGATGAAGTGGCAGTCAACCCATATGTGCTTAGTGTGTTCATCAAAGAGTGGGTTCTTGGAAATATAGATTGCAACTTGATTATCACATCTGAGCTTTATGGGAGACAACACATGAATCTCTAATTTAGAAAGCATAGATTGAACCCACTGCAACTCGCAACAGGCATGAGCGATTGCTCTATACTCAGTCTCCTTGCTAGATCTTGCCACAACATTCTGCTTTTTACTTTTCCAGGTGATAAGGTGATTTTCTAGAAATGTGCAATATCCAGAAGTAGACCTCCTACCATTCAGATTACCAACCCAATCTACATCTGCATAACCAGTAAGAACAAGAGTAGACACAGGGGTCTTGGGTCTATAATAGGTGAACCCCTTACCAAGTGCACCTTTCAGATATCTCAAAATACAAAAAACTACTATCCACTGTGACTGTTGTGGAGAACTCGTATGCTGACTCACCACTCTTAAGGTGAGTAATTGTCAGATAGAAAAAAAATCATGTAATATCTTAGATCTGGATAATTAATGTCATCATTCATCTCCTTCACATAATAGTCCATAGGAGTAGACACTGGCTTGGACTCACTCATACCTGCTTCCTGCAGAAAATCCAGCATGTATTTCCTCTCAAACAAATTAGTACCTGCCTGAGATCTAAGTACTTCAATGCCCAGAAAATACCTCAGTTTGCCCAGATCCTTTGTATGAAAATGCCCCTACAATCCTTCTTTCACACATGATATGCCTATAGAATCACTATCGGTGATTACTTTATCATCAACATATACAACAATAATAATAGATCCAACAAGAGAGCTAGAATAGAACAAGGAGTGGTTAGTCACAGAATGAGAAAAGTCCATCTTTTGTACAACATCACTAAATTTATCAAACCAAGCTCTAGGGTATTGTTTCAACCCATAGATGGTTTTCATCAATCTACACACCTTCTGACTCCCCCTCAGCAAAAGAATCAGGAGGTTTCTCCATGTACGACTCTTCCTGTAGATCACCATGAAGAAAGGCATTCTTGACATCAAGCTAAAATAGAGGCCATTTAAAAATAGTAGCCAGAGAAATAAGAATATGCACTGAATTCAGATGAGCCACAGGTGAAAAGGTCTTAAAGAAATCAACCCCATATGTCTGAGTGTAAGCTTTTTCCACCAATCTAGCCTTCAACATCTCAACTGAACTGTCTAGATTGTGTTTCACAGTGAATACCCATTTGCAACCCACAACATTTTTATCTGGAGGTAAGTCAATAAGTTCACAGGTGTTCTTTTGTAGAAGAGCAGACATTTCCATATGCATTGCCTGTTTCCAACCAATATCCTTCGTATCATCAAGATGATTTCTTGGAATGACCACATACTCAATCCCAAGAGTGAATGAACAAGTCTTCTTAGATAATTTTGACAAACAACACACACTTGCAATAAGATGTCGAACAGTACAAGAACGAGTACCTTTACGGACAGAAATGGGAACATCAAGGTAAGATGTTTCTTCAGGGGTCTCTTGAGTAGAGGGAAGACTTAGAGACTAGAGTCTCTACCTCATCTGAATCCCATCTACCCCATCTACTGTAATCATGTGAATGTTGTTGAATTAAGGTACCATCTTCTAGCTGCTCTTCCTAAACTACAGTATAGTCAGGAATGATAGGTGGCACTCTCTCATTGATGTTTGATGGTGGCACTCTCTCACTCACACACAATTGCTCCCCCTTATTGGGAACACTAGAGAAATATGGAAATCCCTAGACACAAACATATGACAAAGACTGGGACAATAACCCTTGTACCCTTCGCTAGTGTTGGGGTACCCAAGAAAAAGAGTCCTAATCGACCTAGGGGATAATTTATCAGCCTTAGGATCAAAATTGTGGACAAAGGAAGTACAACCAAACACTCTAAGGGGAACAAGAAAGGACTGATTTTTGGACGTAAGATAGAGAATGGAGTACATCCTTGAAGCACAGAAGAGGACTACCTATTAATAAGGAAACAGACAGTAAGTAAAGCATTAGACCAGAATCTCTAAGGAACATTGGATTGAAACATAATTGTCCTGGCAATATCAAGAAGGTGGAAATTTTTTCTCTCAGCTACCCCATTTTATTGAGGGGTGTGAGGACAGGACGTATGATGTATCATCCCAACAGAGCTACAAAAATCAGCCATAGCACTTTGAACATATTCCAAGGCATTATCAGTTTGAAGAATTTTAATATTGCAATCAAATTTGACTTTTATTTCTTGATGAAAATGCTTGACAATGGATAACACAGACTATCGATTCTTCAACAAATAAATCCATGCTATGCGAGAAAAATCATCCAAAAAGGAAATAAAATAGCAAAAACCATTATAGTTGTTGTCTTTTACAAGACCCAAACATCATTGTAGACTAACTTAAAGGGACAAGAAGCCCATTTATTGACACAACTAAGATAAGACGTTCTATGATGCCTCCCTAATTGACATGACTAACACTCTAAATAAGATGCTTGGGATAACTCAGGTTCTAACTTTCTCAAGCTCTCCAACAAAGCATGTCCATATCTATAGTGCCATAGTAAGGGAGAACCACTTAAAAGGATAGCAGGAGCAGGAGCAGATACTTAGTGAGGCAGACTTTCACCATGAAAGAGGTAGATATCACCTCTCCTAGGCCCCCCACCAATCATACTCATACTCTTGAGATCATATAATACAAAACAAGAACGTCCAAATGTCACCGTATGTTTTATAGTATCAATCAATTTTGTAACAGAAAGAAGATTAAATGGAAATGCAAGCACATAATGTACAGATTTAAGATCAATTCTAGGAGTCAGAGAATAAGATCCACTGGCTAACACTCTCCTCACTGAACCATCTACTATTGTCATAGATTGGTGAGGAATATGTGAGTCAATGGAATGAAGTAGTCTCCTCATACCAGTCATATGTTGTGACACTCTAGAGTCAACCATCCATGAAGAAGTTGAACCAGAAGCGAGTAAAGAGGTATCCTGATTACCAGTAGTAGATGCCAGGTTTGCTGAAGAAGAAGATGATCCCAAACTCAGATGTTGAGTAGCCAGAATAAATTTATCATATTCCTCCTTGGTGAGTCTGATACCAGAAGATCCAGAACTCAAACTAGGAGGCTCAGAAGACTCAGTAGTGCTAGTATAGTTTGCTTCCCCCACGGGTGGTGCAACAGGTCTACTATGAATCTTCCATCATTTCTCAACTGTGTGTCCATCTTTGTCATAGGAAGTGCACTTAGGACGTGTGTCACGTCCTCAGCCCGTACCTATATAGACTCCTCTAACCACAACGGCTATAGATTCATGAGAATCTCCATGAGACGGGATAGCTATGGATCAACTTGTTCAAAATTTGGTTGTAAAATCCTAGAGTAAGCTTCTTCCAAGCTAGGAAGTTTGTCAGAAGGTAGGATGACACTACAGTCTAAATTGCATGAGGATCTCAGGCTAAATAAGAATTTTGTTTTAATCAAGTCATCTCTGTCTTTGACTTGTTCTGTGATATTCACTAGATGATAGAAGCTTAGTTCTTGAGCAATAGCTTGGATCACTCCAATATATTCTTCTAAAGGCTTGTATCCCTATCATTATGCAAATAGACGGTCATATATCATAAAATGATGAAGAGCATTCTTTTCTTGTGAGTAATGTTTCTTTACTACATCCCATATCTCTTTGGTAGTAGTGTAGAACATGAACCTAGAAATAATTTTGGGTTCCATACTCCCCCACATCCATGTCTTCACCTGACTATTATGACGCTTCCATTCAACATAACCTTTGTCAGTAGAAGCAGGAGGATCATAATCAACATGTTTTGCCTTGTCTTGGGATTCCAACACTGTATGGACAACATTCATCCACAAGAGATAATTCTTCCCATTTAGCTTGATGGAGAGGATAGGTGACATCTCATTGTAGATGGTAGATGCTTTGGTGTCCTCCATGAGTAAACATAAAATAGAATGATGGGATGATACACGTCAAGAGAGAAATTGAGTTATTGAAATATACATGTCACGTTGTAGAATGGAGTGATGGAGAGATACACATTATCTGAATATAAATGAGATGATACATTTTTGACACATCAATAGCCTCCAAGTGAGTATTTCCTAATCACACATGGAGGAGATGTGATTAGGAATTCTCTAAATAGACGCGGGTTTCTTGATTTGTACTTTTAGAAAGTCATTGGAGAGGTTGAAGAAGTATTTGCCTTTCGATCAAGAATCAACCATGTTTGGCCCCTCACTCGGTGAAAACCAACCCGAAAGAAAGCTTACTGGAGGCTGCTTAGCTGGCGGTGGGTCGGTGGTGGCTGTTGTCTAGTGTGGCGGCAGCTTACCCTATTTGTTAGGGTTAGGGCCGACTACGCTTCCCTTAGATCTTGTTGCTCTGATACCATGTAAACAAAAAAGATAGAGTGTTGCACTGCAGCATGTAGCGAGGTGCAATGTGTCCTCTCCATTTTATTAATAAGAGAACTTGGAGATATTACATAGTTGAATAAATATATGATATATTAACAAGAGGGATGTGTTCCTCTTCATAAAGATGCAAAAGGAAGTATGCACTGGATCACTCTCTTCTGTTGTTACTTCAGAGAATATGCAGTGGAGAGTGGAAACTGGAGTGTTGCTACCATAAAGATGAAATCAACTAATTTAATGGCCCTAGAACTCTTCCTGCAAGAGCTAGGGTTTCTCCTAGTATCACCCCTTCACAAGGCACCATGAATGGTCTAATATAGGAGAGAACCAAAAAGAAAAGAAGAAGCGGTAGGAAGAGGAAAACCTAACCTATATTTGTATGACTACAACCACATGTTACTCATGTGATGGAAAGACGAATTGATTCCACCGTGTAGTTTCCATAGCTGGAGTCACTCCACTCACCCTAAAACCCCAGTACCATGTGTGCTTCCTTACTGCCAATAGGAATAAGACCAATGGACTAGTTTGTAGCCCTTGTTTAGCCTACAAAAAGCTTTACACGGTCGGCATGCCTGCACCTAGCCATCAAAGAATCATTGCCAGTAGTTGGGGTGGGGGTAGAGGTTGCGAGAGCATCAAGACTGACCAAACTGACTTGTCTCCCTCATTGAATGCGACAGTACCAAACTAGACTGGGATTTTACAATCTTTCTCACACCGGGGATGAGTTGGTCAGATTTGGGGATAATAGAATCCCAAAATGGGGCCATTCTGAGATAACCAACCAAACAAAAAAAGCCTCACTAACCAAAACCGAATTAGGTGGAGCTGGAATAAAATGACATGGACTAATCCTGACCTAGTCCTGAACTAAATAGGGGCTTAGCAATGAGCACAGAGCTATTCTACATTACCATTTGATGATTCCTTTATAAAATGGGTGTTTCCCCCTTTGTCGTTATGCATAACTTGATTCTTTTGGTGTCCATGTAGTGCATTGCCACATCCTCCCATCATTTAAATTCTGTAATGATGATGTTTAAGATGTATTTTTTGACATTATTTCTCGTGTTGAGATAAAAGTGTTAAAAAAGGTCTAGACGCCTTTCCAGGAACTCATAATGATATCATCCATGCCCATATACCTGCTAACATATTGTTATTCAATTGGAGATGGAAAGCACACTTGTGTTGATCTTATTGATGTCTCTCCATTGACGGGGTATGGTTTGAATAACTTTAAGGCAGGCTTGACAGCTTCTAATGCAGCCACAAGTAAAGTTTGTAAGCATGGGATTGCATGTGAAGCAAATCATCATCATTTCCTTCTCTTATTTTTGATATCTTTGGTGGTTGATGACTTTATTTTTCTCTTATGAAGCATCTAAAATATCATAAATAGAAATGTGATGATGCCATCATTTACTTCTTTGGATTTTCTCTTTATATCAGTGGATTTTGCCATAAAAAAATTGACAGTCTAATTTGTAGCTCAGACCTCTACATAGATATTTATTTAGAGATTTTGATTTATGTGAATGAACATTCTTCTCCCGCAACCTTTTACGGACGCGAGATCAACATTTAGACTCGATTTAATGCCTAGTTTGGCCGATTACTTTCTGAATCTGGGTAGTCATGAGCAAATAACATATTTTTTTTATAAAAGTTCATTTCATTGAAGAAAGTAAACCATACAAATGTAAAATGCAAGCTAAAAACCTGCATTCACAAGGTTTTTCCTACTGGAGAAGCTAGAATGTGAGCAAGCAGCAAAAAGTAAGTAGATAGTTCATGGGGGAGGCACCCCTTAACAAGCCTCAAAGAACATCGGCCATAGGAAACAAAATGATTATGTAATTATCCTTGAGGCAGCATTTAGTAGGTTGGTTCCAGTTTCTTCATCGAGCATTTCCTTAAGCTGGAAAAAATAGGTTGCTTCTGATTTACTAGCATTAGAGTCTACAATTTCAACCACCTCCTCCGTTTCCTAGTGACCTGCAATGATGCATAATTTTTAGATCGAAAATTATTGTATTAATTATGGTGTTCTTGGGTTTGTTTTTATTGTCGTATCTTCTATTATTTCTCTTGTTCCAGATATTCTAGAAGATTGTTAGAAGGTAGTCATCTACCAGGAGCTGGTGGTTGTTTCTGCGGGGATGGAGGTTGGCTGGGATTTTTGTTATGTTTTGGTCTGAGTGTCTGAGAAACATGAAATGGTTGATGATTTCCCTAGAGATATAGCAGTGGTTAAAGATTTGGTCCACTGTTTCTTCCTGTCTAATGCAAAGGGAGCATCTAGATGGTCCTTGAAAGCCTCTTTTTTTGAGATTTTGGTCAGTAAGAAGTTTATTGTTCAGGAGAAGCCAATAGAAGATTTTGTTTTTTTGTAGCCATTTTTTTTCATATGGTGGAGCAAGGAGGAGTGATACCTCTTAATAGGAGGAACGAATAGGCATCTTTTGGCGTGTATTTTGATCCCCAAATCCACAAAATTTTGTTTGAAGTATTATTTTCAATCTCGTGGATGATGTTGGTAAGTTCATTTTGATCTAGATGTTCTAAAAACCATTGTTTGAGGGTGTTGGATCTCTTGCTGGTGAGGAGGCCAAGAGGTTTGGCTATAGTGATGTTTGTAAGTTTTTTTGGGATGGACCAGCTTATGTGCCTACTTTCTATGGTGTAGTTTTTAAACCATCACTACTACAAAAATAGCTTATAATGTCACATTTAGAGGCGTCGGTTATTACCTAAAACCGAACTGACGCCTAAACCCTACAACGTTGGCTAATTACAGAGACCGACATCTATATTTGAAGACCGGCCAGACACGGTTATCTCTTTTTATTTAGCGTCGGATCCCTATAATGAACCGACGCCTAAAATAGTCCGCCAAATCCAATTTTTTGAGCGAAAAAAAATTACCCCCAAAGTTTCACATACGGCGTCAGTTTTTTGACCTAATAACCGATGCCTAATGACGAAAAAAATTACCTCCAAAGGTCATCGGTTTTTTTGGAAAAACCGACGCTGATAAGGTTTCGCGCGCCGTCCCCACAAAAAGTTTTAGGGTTAAGATTGTCCAATGGACATCGGTTTTTTCTAGCAACCGACGTTGATGGATAATAGGTGTCGAATTTTTAAATAACTGACGCCTTTGTTAACTTAATAACCCCCGATCGATCGAGAAACAGACTCTTCCACCCCATTCTCTCTGTTTCATTGCCGCGAATTAGCCCCCGCCCGAAGCTGCTGCCCCCTGCTCATTGCCGCTGCCTGATCAAGCCGCCGCCCGCTGCTCCTCACACCGCCGTCATTGCCGCCCCCTACTGTCTTCTTCCTCCTGCCCGCTAGCTCCTCACACCGCCGACGCTGATGATAGGGATTCCTAGATAGTCTCTTCTTCCTCCACGTCGTTGACAGGTAGGTTGTTGCCTCTTCTTCTTCCTCCACCCCTTCTTCTTCCTCCACCTCTTCTTCTTCCTACTCCCTTCTTTCCAAATGGATAAAAGTAAGGCACAATCGACCTGTGGGCTAGACATGAGTGGTTGTGTTGGCCGACCATAGTCATGCTAGCCAGCATGGCCGTGCTGGCCAGCATGGCCATGGTTGGCCGACACATCCATGGTCGTGTCCAGCCCACAGGTCGTGCCTTGCTTTTATCCATTTGGAAAGGAGGGAGCAGGAAGAAGAAGATACATTTGCAATTGAATACCAATTCTTGACCTAATTCTGTAAATTTTGATGCATGTTGAATTAAGATATTAAAACCCTAATACACATTTCACCATAATCTTGAATTAACTATATTGCTGAAATCGTGTGATCAATCTATCTAAGATATTAAAACCCTAATGTTAAATCTTTGATTTTGCAGTGATGTGTCGCCCTGACATCTACTTGAATCCCTGTTGTATGATGTAGATTGATGATAATGCATGAGCTAGTTTGAAATTTTGAAATCAATTATGAATCTCTCCATCCCTAGGTCATAGTAATTTATGTGTAATCTTTATTTTGATGATGAACATGCATGGACACTCGAAATGTTGAAATCAATGTTATAGAATGACATCACATGTATTTGTTGGCCTAGAAACTTGTCCAAGATTTACTCATTAGGAGTAAATCTTGGATAGTCCCCGGTTTGGGACTATTCTTGAACACCTAATCTCACTTAGGATGTAAGTGTATAATGTGTATTGGGTTTTCAAGAAAATTTCAATAGCACTTTGCCGTTTGTTCTACATATGTACTTAGAGAACAACGGGGAAATGTTGTCGAAATTTTCTTGAAAACCCAATACACATTATACACTTACTAGTGAGATTAGGTGTTCAAGAATGGGATAGGTGGTACACATTTATTATATATAAGAATGACAACACATGTATTTGTTGGCCTAGAAACATGTCCAAGATTTACTCATTAGGAGTAAATCTTGGATAGTCCCCGATTTGGGACTGTTCTTGAACACCTAATCTCACTTAGGATGTTTTAACCATTAATTATATATAAGACCTTAAACCCTAAAGTTTTAACCATAAACCCTAATCTTTTAACCCAAGATCCTAATCTTGTTCTAATATATACTTGTTTTCTCTTTGATCATAGAATGGATAGATCATGGATGTCCATTCCAAATCACTACACCCCTGAGTTTATTTCTAGTCTTGACCAGTTTATTAGATTTGCTGAGGAACATAGGAAACAACATGGAGATAGGTTCTACTGTCCATGTAGGCATTGCGGTAACAACTTGAAAGTTAGTACGGGTGACGAAATCAAAATTCATGTCATGTGCAACGGGATTGTACAAGGCTATACAGAATGGCACTGGCATGGAGAGATTTCAAACCTGAAATCAGTGGATGTCGATAGCAGTTCTTGTGTGGAAGAAAAAATTGCCTTCGATGACATAGATGTGAACGAACCAATTCTAGTAGACATCGTTGATGTGATGCTGGATAGCTGTGGGGTAGAGCACACCGATCCACCTCCCATATTTAGAAACATTGTGCATGATGCTGAGATACCGTTATACACAGGTTGTAAGTTTACAAAGCTTAGCGCGGTGTTGAGATTGTATAAACTGAAAGCTAACAATCGATGGAGTGACAAAAGCTTCACGTCATTGTTGTCTTTGTTGAAAGAAATTCTTCCTGAAGGAAACGAGCTGCAAATCTTACCATACCGATTAAAGAAATTGTTGTGCCCAATGGGAATGGAGGCCAAGAAGATACACGCATGCCTGAATGATTGTGTATTATTTCAAAAGGACTATGTGGATTTGAAAGATTGTCCAAAATGTGGTGCGTCAAGGTATAAATTGACGACTTCGGGGGAGTCCAAAACTGGTTCTCCTGCCAAGGTGATGTGGTATCTACCTATAATACCACGGTTTCAACGCTTGTTTGCCAATCCTATAGATGCGAAGAATTTGAGGTGACATGTAGATGTTAAGAAAAATAATGATGGGATCCTACGACATGTGTCTGATTCCCCACAGTGGAAGAAAATTGATTTATTGTACCCTGAGTTTGGTGAAGAAGAGAGGAATCTAAGACTTGGGCTTTGTATAGATGGGATGAATCTGTACGGAACATTGAGCAGCCAACATAGCACTTGGCCGGTTATGCTTGTTATATACAATCTTCCTCCCTGGTTGTGTATGAAAAATAAGTACGTTATGTTGTCGCCTTTGATATCGGGCCCTAAACAACCTAGAAATGATATCGACATTTATCTTGAACCTATGATTGATGACTTGAAGAAGCTCTGGGGTGAAGGTGTGATGGCCTATGATGCTTCACGAAGAGAGACATTTTGTTTGCACGCTATGTTGTTTTGAACTGTGAATGACTTTCTAGCGTATGGGAATTTGTCTGGATATAGTGTCAAAGGATCTAAAGTGTGTCCTATATGTGAAGAGAACACTGATTCAATACGACTAAAACACGGAGGCAAGACTGTATATCTTGGTCATCAAAGGTTTCTTCCAAAATTTCATCTGTATCATAGGTTGTGCAAAGCATTCAATGGACGGAATGAGGAACAGAGTGCACCTAAACCTATATCAAGGGAGGAGGTTTATGAAAAAGCAAAAGACATCTCCAATGAATTTGGTAAGAGATCACAATGTGCGATGGCCACACAGAGTGACAAGTCTTTATTCAAGAAGAAGTCAATATTTTGGGATCTTCCTTATTGGAGTTCTTTGATAGTCAGGCATTGTATCGATGTCATGCACGTTGAGAAAAATGTATGTGATAGCGTCATCGGTACTCTCTTGAATATACCAAGTAAGACTAAAGATGGGATAAAATCCAGAATGGACCTACGTGAAATGGGAATAAGGACAGAATTAACAGAAGTAGTTAGTAGCGATCGGAGAACATACTTACCTCCCGCTTGTTACATGTTGTCTAGAAAGGAGAAGAAATATTTTCGTAAATGCTTGGTAAATGTTAAGGTGCCACAGGGTTACTCATCCAACATCTGTACATTGGTATCAATGAAAGATCTGAAGTTGATAGGTCTTAAATCTCATGATCGTCACACTCTAATGCAACAAATATTGCCTGTGGCAATTCGATCTATATTGCCGAAGCATGTACGGTTTGCAATCACCAGACTTTGTTTCTTTTTCAACAGTCTGTGCAGCAAAGTTATTGACCCTGATACTCTCGATAAATTGCAAAGAGAAGTGGTTGTTACCCTATGTCAACTTGAGATGTATTTTCCTCCTTTGTTCTTTGATATCATGGTACATGTTGTTGTCCACTTGACTAGGGAAGTGAAAATGTTGGGACCAGTTGACCGGCCTAAATCGCGCGTCCTATATTTGGAGGCGGATTTGAGGTAGTCGAGCTTTTACATTTATAAACCCGAATCCTTCTAGGCCCCCGCAACTTTGTTTATGGGGTTGAAGTAGATATACAGGGTCAAACACAGGGACAAGGGGGGTAGTGTTGAGAACCCAAAATCGACACACTACACTCCGGTAGGTAAAAAGAGATTATAAATTCCCCAGAAGGGAAGCGTAAAGATGTCACAATCAAAACCAGAAAACTATCTCCAAGTGGAGTTACTAGAAAGATTTAAGGTTTTAAGCATTTAGCAGTTTTTAGGGGTTTTCATGCAACAGAATCCGAAAGATAACACTAGAGGTAGAGCAAGGTACGAAGGATAAAACTACTGTAAAACAAGCGGCTCCAGTAACACCCTGCACCCCTCCTCTCAGAGCGGGCACCTCTAACCAAGCCTCGGCACCCCTCTCGAGGTTGCTGGGCTCAAAGTTAGAATGGAATGTTGCTGAAACAACTCCATTCAAGGCACTCTCGTACTCCAGAATCGGACCAAACACTAGAGCCACAACACAACTCTCGAAGTTGTTGCGACGGGAAAACACGATTCGGTAGCTAAGCAAAACGCGATCCAAAACATGTAAGCTAGAGTTCGGATATCAAACATAGCAGTCATCCAACATATTGCACCAAGCATAGAGCATCAAGTAATTAAGCATTTCCATTTCTATAAACACTAAAGGTCTTAATTACAATTAAATGACAGAATTAAAGGTATGTGTCACCTTCTTTATGTAGAAGGACGACAGGCTACAGTAACCATCCCGCCCGATATCGGACAGGGGCCTAGCCCGATACAGCCGTGTCGGGCGGCACGCTCTCTCAAACGGCACACCGCGATGGGCGACTGCATCGCTCAAGGACATGGCCGATACGCTCAAGTCGGGAGGTACACCCTCTCGGGCGACACGCCTGACGGGCGGAGTGTATCGGGTTCGTTATTGTGTCAGGCATGGAGTTGCGTTCCCTATTGTCAGGCACTGGTGTCGGGTACTCGTGTCGCGTATCTACATCGGCCGATATCGGCTCCCAATGTCGCCTGGTACAGTCCTAGGTGAACCAGTCCTCTCCCTCTCAGGATGAGGAAGAGCTCACCTAGTTTCGCCCGGTACGAACACTGGAGCACGATACGCCTGCTCTCGCAGTCT
This sequence comes from Alisma plantago-aquatica, assembly GCA_963693085.1. Taxonomy (NCBI): domain Eukaryota; kingdom Viridiplantae; phylum Streptophyta; class Magnoliopsida; order Alismatales; family Alismataceae; genus Alisma; species Alisma plantago-aquatica. Next base: position 242,606,409 of record OY856411.1, read on the forward strand.
CCTCTGAAGATCACTCGACTATCCGAAACCTGAAGTGACCAAGCTTGTCCGAACTGTCTAAACTGTCTTTTCGGCTCCCTGTAGCTGCTATTTATAGGCAGCTGGTCGTGAGAAGATATGATGCTCGAAGCGCCACGCGTCCTCCTTTCCGCCGTTCAGTTGGCGATCGGCTAACGCAGGTATCGCCCCGTACAAGGAGGTCGGCTGTCGGGCATCGTGGCGAGAGGCGTCTGCCAGTGGGTGGCCGATATCGCACGGCACGTGGAGTAGTTGCGGCGTGCTCAGCTCCCTGTCGGGTAAAGAGGCGTGTCGTCCATCAGTACCTTCTCGTGCAGCATCCTTGCGTCACACTTTGTCGTATCGCGCAGCCCTGTCGGGCAGCGTGCGTATCAGGCGTCAGGGGGGGCTGAAACAGACTTGGACTTATTTGCGGGCCGGAACGACCTTATTGGTGCTAAATGGGCCAAAATGGGAGGAAACTCTGCAAAAGATAGAAATATTGGACTGAGAGCATTGTTTGGTTAATTATTGCAAAAATGCATATAAAAGAGAGGAAAATGTCAGAAAAGGGCAGTTTTGATAATAGAAAAACAGTCTAAAACATCACAAAAATTGGTGTTATCACCAGTTTTCTTGCATTGGATGTATCCCTGTGAACGATACATGAGCATTTTTAAAGGTGATGTTCGAAACCGTTATCGGTCTGAAGGGAGTATTATTGAGGGTTATGTCGCGAGAGAGGTTATGGATTTTTGCAATGACTTTCTGAGTGCTAATGACGCTCCTGTGAATGACAAGAATATTGAGGAGCATTTTGGCAAAGGAATTTTGGGATCACAGATGAAAGTAATCAGCCGTGAGCAGTTGGAGCAAGGTCACTTGTATATTTTACACAACATTGATGAAGTGAGTGTTTATATCGAGGAACATACTAATTTCATCAAGAGACAATATCCTCAATCCAATTCAATGTGGCTTTGTAGAGAGCATAACAAGACATTTATTAAGTGGTTTGAAGATAAAGTCTTACATCAACTATCTCAAACACCAAATAATCTTACTGAAACCATCAAATGCCTCACCTTTAAACCAAAATTGAATGTTATGTCTTGTGAAGGGTTTGACATAAATGGATTCTCTTATTACACAAATCGTCAAGATGATAAGAGTGTCGTCCAAAACAGTGGGGTCACCCTTGAAGCGTCTTCATTGTTTTTTGCAAGTGCAAAGGATAAGAGTCCACATGAAGCTAAAATGTCATATTACGATGTCATTGAAGACATATGGGAGTTTGACTATGTAGATTTCAGAATTCTGCTCTTTAAATGTAATTGGGTTGATAACAATAAAGGAGTTATAGTGGATGAATTGGGTTTCACGTTAGTGAACTTTGAAAAGATTGGCGAGAAGGGTGAACCATTCATATTTGCATCACAGGCGAAACAAGTATTTTATATCAATGATCCTGCAAATGATATATGGTCAGTTGTTCTTCATGGTAAAAGACAGTTCATTGAAGATCCTATAGATGAAGAAGAGTACTATGATAAGTATGATGACTCCAGTCCATTCTCAGTTGGGTTGCCAACACCACCAAACATTGAATTTGGGGATCATAATGACTTATATGTTCGCGGGGATCACAATGAAGGATTTTTAATTGATAAAAGATCACAATATTAGAGGCATGAATGTTTATATTTTTTATATGTTTTATTTTTCTGAATGTGAACTTTCCAATGTGAACTTTACAATGTGAATGTGGACTTTTCAATGCGAATTACTTTACAATGTGAATGTGAACTTTACAATGTGAATTACTTTACAATGTGAATGTGAACTTTACAATGTGAATTAATTTACAATGTGATTGTGTACTTTAAAATGTGAACTTTACAATTAGTGTTACTTTACAATGTGAAATTTATAATTTTAATGTGAACTTTCAGATGGCTGAGCATTCCCATGATGACCATGTTGATGATCACCGTGAGGGCGAGGACGTGTTTGCGCCGCCTGACAATGTAAGTTTTAAGAATATATCCTTGAGGTTTCTATCTATATGTTCATTTATAATTATATCATGTAAGTGTGTTTTTTTATCAAATTTTAGGTTGGTGATGTACCCCGTGAAGAAATTACAGCGCTTGATGAGCAGCAAAAGAAAATTGAGAAAGTGAGGGGTATAACAATGATGAATAAGTTAATACAGCAAAGGGGCAATGGACCCAAATTGGCTGTGGATTTTGATCATGCAGGAAATCCATATGGAGTGAACCGTAACTCATTTGTTTCATATCTTGGGGTTCTTACTCGCAGCCATTGTAGTCCTATCCTAGAATCCTGGCATAAAGTTCCTAATGGGAAGAAATACCACATATGGAAGGAACTATGTGTGAGTTATTATTATTTGTAATTCTATTTGTGTAGATTACTAATTTTTAGGATACTAGTTAATAGCAATTCTATTTAATTTGCAGAGCATATTTGATCTGGATGAAAAGATGCATCATAAATGTGTGATGCAACGCTGTGGGAGGGTCCTACAGAACTATAGGACCAATCTCACCTGAGATTGCATACGCGATGCTGATAAGAGGTTCTTGATTGATTTCTAATTCTAGACATTGATCACTATTTCACTAACTCTACACTAATAATTTGTGTTTGTATTCTCTTTAAAAAATAAATTTAGGCAGAAGGAAGCCACACAGCAATGGAACTACCTAGACCCCAAAGACTGGGAGGCGTTTGTTACCCAAAGAAAAATAGATAAATTCAAGGTATTAAGTGCCACTCCCAATTTAATTAATATACGTTTTTATGTATTCACCTATTCAAGATTAGCCTTTGGTGTTACTAACCAAATCAATGTGCTAACTAACCAGGCCCTCAGTGAGGCACAAAGAACAAGGCATGCACTGAATGTGCATGACCACACAATGGGTCCAAGAGGATATGCAGGCGTTCGCCAAAGACTACAGGCTGAGTCTTCTCAGCCTACTACTACTCAGGAGACTTTAGAGTCCTCTACTACTGCTCCCGTACCTCTACCTCACCATGCTATGTGGATAGCTGGGAGAAAAAACAAGAAGGGAGACATACCAAAGCCCACAACTACTGAGGCAGCTGCAAAAATGGTAAAAATCAACTCTTAGAGCAATCGATCGATATTAATTATTATTATGTTTACTTACTAATTTTTGTTGATGGTGATTAGCGGGAGCTGCACGAGCAAAGGAAGGAAGGCAAGTTCATCCCTCAGGGCACAGGGGATGAACTGACCATTTCTCTGGGTAACCCAGAGCATCCTGGACGTGTTAGGGGTGCAGGCACTGGTGTGGGCATCAAAACGTTCTTTGGGCCATCCCAGCGCGCACCTGTCCCAAAAGCGAGACTTTCACAAGCTGAGGTAACCTATTCTTATTTTAGAATGTTATTGCAAAAGGGAATTCAATAATCAAAATCTAATGTTTCTTTTATCCATGTATAGGTAGATTCGTTAATTGAGAAGAGAATCTAAGAAGTAATGGTGAAGTGGCAGGTGTCTCAGCCTGCCACTCAAACAGTACCTGTGGCGGGCCGCTCTTCTCCTACTGTAGAAGTGGTTGGGAGTAATCCTGTAGACCCACCACCTAGCACGTCCTCTGTTAGTATTTTTATGAAATAATAGCTAGTCTGTTCAAGATGATATGTTTGTGTATATATGCATATAATATTCTTTACGTAAATTTGTAGGGGTTGAAGCCATACCGACTAAAAAGTCAAGAATATATCGTTGCAGAGGCGTCGGCTTACCCACCCCTTAAAGGGTGCATGTTTCATGGGTATCTAGTACCAGATGGTGTAGTACGTGTGAGCCCAATACATGTACTCCCCGACTGGATGGATCTTGCACTGCCTCATGCACACCTAGATGTTGAAACACTTGGTGAGGCAGTAGGCAGAGTGATATTGTGGCCCGAAGCGGATGTCCTCTATACTGATATTGTATGATAAGTTTCCATTACTTTAATTTGTTAGTGTGTATATATGAGTCAATTGATCTGAAATTATATATACAGGTCAAAAAGACGAGACCCGCTACATCTCGGCCTCTACCTCCTCAACTACCAAGTTGGCTTCCAAGGGACCTACACACCTCGATAGGTCCTAATTGTAGGGGTGTGGCAGTATGGATCAACGAACATGATACAAATTTCCCTATAATTGTTACTATTCTAGAGGATGCTGCAGGTAAATCATACGATAATAATCTATTTATACAAGTTTAGCATACATATTAATGCATACGTAATATAAGTTCTGCATATGTACGTATTAATGCATAGGTATTTATGCATGTCAATCATACGAAAACAAGATATTTATACAAGATATTTTGAGTTGTTTAGTTATGAATGGCTGAACACATCTATGATAGAGTTGTGGATATGGTGAGATCTTGTTAATACATCCATATACCTTGTTTTATATACGGTGATCTGGTTTCTTATATATTAATGCATACGTAATACATGTTTTGCAACCACTTACACAAGATATGTACATATTTTGGGTTTTCCCATGTGGGATTTTTGGTTCCATCTTTGATTAGTCTTGTAGATGCAAACCCATATTCAGTTACTTCATACTGCTGTGATGCTTTTCAATATTTTGGTAAAAATAATAAGATGGTGATAATAGTTCCATTCAATGTCGAGTAAGTTTACTTTGCTTATAATTTGGACTTAAGCAAATTACATTTTTATTGTGGATTTTGAGTTATTAATTTTCTACTTTCTTACCTGTAGTGGTAAGCATTGGGAGTTACTCGTTATTGTCCCCAAGACGTTCACTGTCTATTATCTAGATCCTACGGGGAATGAGTTGGATACATTATATGGACATGCAATTAAAAGGCCATTGTTCTCGTGAGAAATATTTCTTGTTTTTATATCTGTTAACTTCTGTTACTACATTACTATTTAATTATACAATTTAATGGGTTACATTAACATATGTAGGGATTTACAAGAGTACACAAAAGCTGGAGGAAAGGTCCCCAGGAAAAAGGATATGTCACTAATTTGGGAGAATGTGAAAGTAATTTCCTGACTCCAATGTATATATTATTTATGTGAACTGTACTTATTTGTATTTTTGAATATTTTGTGTGTTTCAATTTATAGTGTGCTACACAAGACAGTGGTTGGGCATGTGCCTACTATGTGATGCTATTTATGGACCTAATCATCAGACATGCCTTAATAGAAATTGATAAGATACAACATGTATTATACATAGTCTCATTAGATAATATGAAATATATCAATCTTATTATATATTATTAATTATATATATACAACATTCTCTTTGTAGGTCTTTAAAACTGCTGACTTCAGCACAGGTGGAAAGTATTTCGATGTACATACTCTCAATACGAGAGATGAATTAGATGTTGTAAGAGAAGAATGGACAAAATTCTTACAAAGGGTGGGAATTTTTAGATATAATTTTATTGACAATGATGACAATGATGAATAAAGAATAACTTTATTCTCATAATTATTTTTATGTGAATGTGAATGAATTTTTATGAATTGTCATATGTGTGTGAAGATGATCAATACATAAATGTTTCTACATGTGTCTGAATATGAAAAGAGATGAAATGAATGGAACTGCAGGTTGCTACTGGTTTCTACATGTGTGTGATGAAAAAATAATATGAATTAAATGTGCTTGTACATGTGTGTGAATCACATATATATAATATTGTCCATCTTGTTAATTTTGCAGGTTTGTGTCCTGTTGTTGACTGATATCAATGGATGTCGTAAACCTGCAGTTCGGAACTGAACTGTAGGTTCTCATCCTGTTGACCAGTCATACAGTAGGCCTATAAACTGATAAGAAAAAAAATTATAACATAGGCGTCGGTTATTTGAACAAAATTGACACCAAAGACATACGGTGGCGGTTTTTGATAAAAAAAAACCAACATCTATGTGGCCAGGAACCACGGCCGTGCTGGGAAGCACGACCGTGGTGGCAGGCAGGGGATATGGCATTGGTTATTTGTACAAAACTGACGTCGGTTCAGCGGATATGGCCAGGAACCACGGTCGTGCTTCCCAGCACGGCCATGGTGGCAGGGGAGATGGCGTCGGTTATCTTACAAAACTGACGCCTATAGACCCTTTGTTGGTACGTTTTCGGTGGCGGGAAGCGTTGTGACATTGGTTCTTTTAATAACGGACGTCTGTAACCATTATATAATGTCGGTTTTCTTAAAAAATTGATGTCTATAGTCCCTTTGCTGGCGCGTTTTCAGTGGTGGGAAGTCTTTTTGCGTCGATTGGGAACCGACGCCGAAGGGGTCCACCTTTAGCGGCGCCCACTTGGGTGTCGCTTGGAAACCGACACTAAAATCCTTAATTAACCGACGCTAAAGGTTTGTTTTCTAGTAGTGCATGGATCAAACCAGAAAGAAATTCTATTGTGGGAGTGTGGAAGGGTGTAGATGATTTGTTTTATGAGGTGGATTTTCTTGTTGATGTATTTTCAGAGCGGAGAATCAACATTTTTTTTATTTTGTACTTTTTTGTAGTAGTTTTTAGAGATCAGGTTGTATCAAATTTTGTTTTTGTTGTTGTTTGTCAAGTTGTTTATGATTTTTGCTATCAAGCAGAAGGCATGATTTCTAGGTTTATGATTCCCCAGCCCTCTTGGTTAGTTGGGGCAGCGATGATGTCCCAATTTACTAGATGAATATGTCTCCCTGTATGTGAGTATTTTTGGTGGTTGTTCCAGAGGAAATTTCTTCTTATTTTATCAATGGTGATTCTGGTTTTTGAAGGTAAAGGGATGCAACTGAGGTAATGGGTGGTGATTGAAGTTAGAGAGTTGTTGAGGAGAGTGAGTCTTCCGGCAAGGCTCAGAAAGTTGTTTGTCTATGATGAGAGCTTGTTTTGGATTTTCTCTATAATTGGGAGCCAGATCGTGTGTGAGATGTTTAAGGGGGTGATGGGGAGTCCCAGGTAATTGATTGAGAAATTGTCAATCTTACACCTGAGAAGAGTCTTAAATTTTTGCATTTTTTGTTGGTCAATATGGACTCCAAAGGTAGAGGATTTTTGGAGATTTATTTTGAGACCCGATATGTAAGAGAAGCAACCAACGATTTTGATGGTGTTTATGACTGATTTGTCTTCTGGTGTAAGAAGGATGATGGTGTCATCAGCAAATTGAATGATATTTTCGTGGCATTTGGCTGGTGTTTTTATCAAGCCTCTTGAAACACTCAGTTTAATCATGTTTGTGAGGATGGTGGTGACTATAATGAACAAGTAGGGGGATAGAGGATCCCCCTGTCTAATTTCATTTGAGTTCTTGAAATATCCAAATGGTGTTCCATTGATGATAGTGGAGAAGTTATTTGTAGAGATACATGCATGAATCCAGGAGGTCCATTTATCAGGAAACCCAAAGCCCCTTAGAGTCTCCAGGAGACAATCCCAGTTTAGATAGTCAAAAGCTTTTTCAAAATCTAATTTGATGGTAAGAATGGGTGTTTTGTTTTTATAACAAAGATGGATAGTTTCATTTACACGAGCAAATAACATATTAGTGGAGACCGAGGTCACATTGTTTGTACACAGCTCACCGTGATGGAGCGTGCGCTCTACTGTAAGCCGCGGCCGGCAGCTGCTATGGAAAAAGAAAGAAACGGTAGATGAGAGTGGCAGTTGTCACTCCTGATTTTAGGGTGATTTCTGTTGCCTCAGTCACCGAGCGGCTGTTCCAACTTCCAAATCTATATAGATTTATTAATATTTAGTATATTAACTCGGGAATTAAAATGGGTTTATCCAAACGTAACCGAAAGGACATCGTCATATACGACATGCATTGAACCGAAGTGGATTTCACAAACCAACTTCGGATTTGGGTTAAGCTGGTCTGGGTAATGGGATAACGGAACCCAACATTAGCCCGGCCCAGCCAAACAGCATTAGGACAATTCCAGATCAGATTAGGCCGACCTGGCCGAAACGAGGATTAGTCCAGTCCAAATCCATTCCACACAAAGGCCTAATGTCTTCCATTGTTAATGATGACCAATGAAGGCACATATCGTTAGTTTCAAAGTTCTTTTAATCAACCATTGCCTGCCTTCTCATTGAAGACGTCAGCGAGTTTGCGTCACAACCCTGGCCTCGTCAACCCTATCAAATAGATCAGTATGAATGTGTCATTTCTCTGATGCATTCTTCTTGTTAGTTGGAACATACTCAATTCACATGCAAATGCCATCTATCTTATTAATTGAAAGAATATTATTCATCCTGGAATAGTTTTGTTTGGTGTATGATCGTGTAATTTTTGTTTGTTTGAACAGTTCTCTTGGCCGATAATTTCCTCCGTATCCTTCGTATTCCTAGGATTCATTTAATTCTATGTGGTCATATGATCCTCTATTTCCTCCAAAAGGAAATGGACTGCTCATCGGAGGATTTATATTTCCTGTCACGGTATTTCTGGAGCTGTTTGTACTCGATTCGTTTCCAATATACTACTCATTATCAACATACCTTTCTGCCGTGCATCTACCTGGTGTTTCTACTATTTTTCTATTTATTTCTGTTTTGCAATTTACCTAGAAATGTTGGTGCCGTCTGCTTTGAAGGAGCAGGATACGGTATCCAGAAATCGTTAGACAAAACAATCCAGAAAGTTACTTGCACTCATTCCTAACAGCTTGCCACGGCGAGGTCAACTTTCATTTGCTTTATTCGGCTTAATTTCCTTCTTTCTAACCGAGAAAGATAAGCACTTGCTGTTTGCTCCTTTCCACATGGTCTGAAGTACGCACATGCGGAGCCAAGCCCTACTAACCGAAAACTATACCTATTCGATGTGGATGTTTTAGTTTATTAACGTAATGCCTGTGGACTTCGGGATTTCCAATGGGTTCGAATTTTCCAAGACGGTGCTCTTTTGCGTCAATAATCGGGATAGATTAATCCCCATTCTTTGTCGTTCTAGATGGCAGATACCATGGGCTTTGGAAATATGTCGACAAGACACGTGCCCTTGTAACATGCAATTTGGTGTAACCAGCTCAGCCCGTTGAACCAGGGTCAATATGGAAACCGGTTGGATTCTTCGTATTGATTATGGGATTAAGACCCTGTTTGGTATGTGTGGTTATTGGAGGAGAGGGGATTGGGACCCGAAAAGGCTTGAGTTGTTTAATTAGACAAAGTGATGCAGAGGAGATGAGAATGGAGGGGAACGGTTTGGAACAAAATATTGAGTGTCTCGAAGATTTTATGCTGATCAGATTGTATATCTGGTTCAAAATTAAATGGATCTTTACTGACCCATCCAAGCTAAGGGGGTGTGGGCGGCGAAGGCTCCCCCCACAGTATTGTACGATCTAAATTTCAGATCTGAATGGAAAACTTATTACAGTTCTACATGTATAACTATATGCGTCCTGGTTAGAATTTTAGCATCGTCATGTATTCTACGAGACGACAGCCGTCGTACTCGAGGGTGTAGTCTGCCTCCTTTGAGAGTGCTCCTCCTTATAATCTCATCTCTGATATAGTGAAAATCTCACCCCCTCACATGGAGTAGGTCATCCCGACCGAACCACGTAAATCATGTGTTCTTTGGTTGCATGGTCGTTCTCTTCGTTCTCGTCTTGTTATTCCGTTGTGAACTTGTCATAATCTATCATTCAAATCCTATCAAATTAGTATCACAGTCTCGTGTTTAAGATCTAAACGATGACGAGTCTATACAAGATTGAGAAGTTTGATCGCAAAATTAATTTTGAACTCTGACAGATCATGATGTGTGGTGTGCTTGTTCAACAAGGAGTCATTGTGGCTCTCGAAGGGATCAAGAAGATACCAGCCACTATGAAGGACAAAGAAAAGAAGGAGATGGACCAGAAGGCTCTTACCGCCATCCAGTTATCCTTGGACTACAAGGTTTTGGTTAAAGTTGTCAAAGAAACTAATGTTGTAGGGATTTGGAAGAAACTCGAACATCTCTATATTATGAAGTCTCTCCAAACCAAACTCTATCATAAGCAACGTCTCAACTTACTGTGGATGGTGGAAGGTACTTCTACTCCTGATCACATTGACGAGTTTACTTATATTACTATGGATCTAGAAAACATAGATATTAAACTCAAAGATGAAGATAAATCCCTTATTGTATTATGTTCTTTGCCCCCCTCTTATAAGAAAATTCTTGAAACTATTATGTATGAAATGTCTTCGATCAAGGTGGAGGGTTTATATCCTCATTGTTGTCAAAGACAATGGTTGATAAAAACCTAATTGCTTCTTCTTCTAGCGGAAATCAGTCAAAAGCTCTTATAGTGAGGGGTCAAATAAAAGAAAAGGGAAACAACAAGAAGGAAACACATAGATCTAAGTCTAAATCCAAGAAGATCTGTAAATATTGTAAGAAGACCGGGCATGTGGGATCCAACTTATAAAACACAAGATTAACTTAAGTGGAAGCGATTCGTTAGCAGCGGAATTACTGAAAATCACTAAAAATTAAAACTTTTTGCACAAAGGTTCACAACCTGTAAGACTTTTTCATAAAAGAACATGATAAGTTATTTACAAGATGATACATCATTACGTCTATGTAATATCACATCTCAAGTATTACAAACATCAACTACCTTGTTAGCTGTACAAGGTAAGATACAAAAATCTCGAGGCATTACTCCAAAATCTCAGATCTATAATAAACATCTATTAACTCCTAGGACCTGAGAGTACAGAGACGACACATAGGACATTCTATCTACAAGACTTGACAGACAGTGTCTCCACCTGAGGATCACTGTTGTCCCAGATGTTGCGGTTGCTGCTGTTGCTGTGGCAACACATCCCACTATCACACAGACAGCGAGGTGTTACGCAAAAACGTGCGGAAATCACCATAACCACAAATTACTAAAACACGGGTTAATTAAAACCGATTGCGGAAAACGGATAAACTGTGGAACTATTACATATAGGTCCTCATCCTGCACGAAAACATGTTATATAAACATATACAAGATCTGATACGTGTCCACAGCTTAGAGGAACAGTTGTCTTGTCATCACCTGAGTTCATTACCTGTCATATATACATAAAGGCCCACATCCGGCCAGCAACAGGATATACAAAGGATCAACGACCATACATCGTGAAACAACATAAAAACGCCCCCAAGGACCTGAGAGTACAGGGATGACTCTAGACTCTACTATAAAACACCAAAACAACAGCATATCCATCTCTTGCCTTCTACTGCTCGTCTTGCTGTTCGGCCGCCACTCCATGACCACCACCACATCTAGTGCGAACACCTGGAAACCAGCGGGGTGAGACAATCGAACATTGTCCCAACGAGAAACATAACTCCCCGCCGAAACTATAAAACCAGAAGGATAAAGCAATAACAGAAGATAAACAGTAAAACGTAGAATAATAACAATCTATACAGCAAGGCTATTCTTACCATCAAGCTTATCAGGCTGTATGGAAGACATATCATCAACTATCTCTTTATGGAACATAAGACTATAAGATCTTATTGCATAACATGAGGAACATATAAGTAACTGTAAGTATAACAAAGGTAACTGTACAAGAAAGGCCTCCACCAATGTTCCGTGTTTTGCCTTAATCAATAAATGCTATATGGCTGAATTACGTATTTTATGCCCTGAGGAAGTGAACCGTACCATTCAAATCCAACCTTCGGCTGTGAAGCCCATAACCGGTGCCATACAAGGTCAATGGAAGAGCCGAACTCCACGACCTTTCCCCTCGTGGTCAGTGTACGAGAACCATAGCAGGACTGCAGTCTCATGCTCGATTGGCCTCAGCCACAGGGTCAACTCCATAGGCTACCCTTCCTCTAGCCCGCCTCGGTATAGGTCACGGCGCTAGTATATCTGAGCCACGGGCCAGTTCACCGTGCTCTGAGCCATGAATGCATTCATGCTCCTCATATCGCATATCCGGAGCCATGGGCCTGTTCACCATGCTCATCACGTATCCCGAGTCTACAACCGAAGTTGCACTCTTACCTCCTCACTTTAGGCTAGGAGAAACCTCGCATATTCAACAATATACGCTCCGGGTTAACCTGTAAGAGAACTCGTTTCACCATCACCAGCTCCTGACGATGATGGATCTATGGCCAGGGCAAACTACATGATATGTTCCACTGTGATTAATTAGTGTCTTTTATATGAATTGCAAGATTCAACCAAGTTGTATGACATGCAAACTATAACAAGAAATAAACAGCATAAAACTCATCATTATGCTTTTATTATAATCACATCATCCTGATCCATCGCAAGGATCCAACATTACATGTTATCACTTGGCCTCTTGCCAATCATCCAGATCCATCTCAAGGATCATCACATGCCATGGGATCTCAATCCCTCATCATATAGTGCCACTGCCTCTCAAGGCTTTTAGTCATGTACATTATATAGGTTATTTCAACATCCAGAGTAACAATCACAGCAAAGTTACTCAACATATACATATACCTCATAGCCCTTTTTAATTGGCTATGCATCACCTGCATGGTTAGTAACAACAATAAATAGAAAGACCATGCTATCGACATAGGGTGATATTGATGATTATATGCTTTATCAACCGTGTCTCAACTTGTGATCATAAGCATAGGTTACATCATTAAGCAAGGAATTCTACATGCTTATCATTTCCTTATCATTATACATGATCATATGCACATGAAATGTTGTATTAGAATACATGAAGGTGATCTACTATCTCAAGCATATAAATAGCTTCCATAATCAACCAAACATGATAGAATCCAACATATCGGGTTTCAAACGAGGAACAAGACCCTCACAATTGGCCCCACTACCCTCACCATAAGTGGTATCGGGCAGGGCTCCCTCTATCGTCCAACCATATCGGTCAACATGTGACAACCAAGTATACTAGGTGACGTGTAACGCAGCGTTGTGCAGCACTGGTGGTATATCGTGCAACAAGGCCTTGTGAGTCATAACGTGCAATGACCAAGGGTACCAGGTGACGCTCTGTCGGGAAGGGAACTCATTCTAGGGAGACGCTTGACACTACAAGGTAAAAACTAGGGAGAGGATATCAGGAAACACCATCAAACAAAGTATAACGCCAAGGTGCAACTCAGCCTGACGTTCAACCAGCATAACCATGCTCTATCTGTTATCACATAGGGCAACGACGAAGGTGTGACGCCCGTCACAGAACCAGACCCCAACACCCCATCGACCAAGGTATAGCAGCACAAGGCAAACATCTAACCAAGGTGTATCAGGCAGGTCATCTTAGCATGGTATGACGCCCGTCACACAAGATAGGAACTAGGCATGTGACGCCCGACACAACACCCATCATGTGTCATCCAAGTCTCAAGATCAAGTGGGGTATCATCCATCACAGCTACCACCACCTATCGTCCAAAGCATCTAGGTCAAGAGGGCTATCAGGCAACACCTCCCCAGGATTTTAATGACCAAGATACAGCTCGTCACTAACCTTAAGCACAAGGGCATCAAACCCTAAAGAGTCAAGAAGATGACTCACCTCTCAACTTAAACGAGAGAGGGGTTTTGCACATCTCTTAACATTCATCGGGCAACACAAGGGACGACCCTAACTGAGGTCCACAATTACCATCAAGCTCACCCTTCAAGTCCATGGTGAGAGGAGGGTGTTGCTTAAGCTACTAGAATTCAAGCTCACTCCTCAAGACCTAGGAGAGAAGAGAGTGTTGCTCACTAAGAAACCCTATGATATAGGTTTGGCCAACATGAAGACGAAGCAAGAAAACAAAGCTAGCAACATATAAGAACATGAACGGAGGTAGAATAGTTAGGGTTAGGAGTTATGCAACCCACCTTGAGCAAGCTCCAATCTCCTAGCACCAAGGAAGAAGAAAGACTCCAAGGTAGATTGGCCACCAAGCTTGCAAAGGAGAAGGGTATCGTGTACCAAGGTAGAGGAGAAACCAAGAGACTAAAAGGATCCCTAGCCAGAGGAAAAGAACACATATATAGAAGGGGATGGAGGAGAAAACAAAGCAAAGCCAAGCAAGGTGTCGCCCACCTAGGGACACTTGTCCTAGTGCACGAGCCACCACTCTAGCAAGCCCTAAACACATGTCCAAGGCTATTGCCACATGCAAGCATCAAGCACCAAGTGTCCACTAGTGGTGACACAAACGAGGTCAAAACTTGGTCAAAGGCTCTTGGGTGACACACCTCATGGGCGACACACCTCCATGGGCGACACACCCCATGGGTGACACACTTCCTCTTTGCCCGATACAAGGCTCAACCAAACCAAAGCAAGGCACCTCAAGGCCCAAAAAGCTCAACCAAGCCCAAAGGAACTCCAAGCAACGAGCCCAAGCATTCCTCTCTACACTAGAGGAAGCAAAGAGAGAGAGGAACACCTCACAAGGTGGCAAACTTGCCCACAAACCCTAGACTTGGGTTATTTGCAAGTAGCACCTCCAACTCTCAACAGAGCTCAAACAAACCCTAATCACTACTAAAGGTGATTAGCAAGCACCAAAGCATCAGGGTTAAGCAAAGCAAACAGGGTAAACCCTAAACGAAGGTCAGGGTCCTTACAAGCTAACCCCCTTCAAGGGATTTCGTCCCCGAAATCCGAAGAGAAGAGCGAGGGATACTTCCTCCTCATCTCTTCCTCAAGCTCTCACGTGGCTTCCTCAACACCACGATGATGCCAAAGGACCTTCACAAGAACCAGGTCCTTCCTCTTCAGTTTCTTAACCCTTCTATCAAGGATCGCCACAGGACCTTCCTCGTAGGTCACATCTTCATCAAGCTCAACCTCAACTGGCTGTATCACTGTTCCTGAATCTGGATGACTTTTCTTCAGCATACTGACATGGAATACTGGATGTAACCTGTGCAACTCTGGAGGCAACTCCAACTCGTAAGCTACCTTGCCAACACATGTTATAACTGGGTAAGGCCCCATATACCTGGGTGCTAACTTACCCTACCGACCAAACCTTAGAACACCTTTCCACGGCGAGACCTTAAGATACACTTTGTATCCTTCCTGGAACTCCAAAGGTCGTCGACGATTGTCTGCATAAGACTTCTGCCTGTCATGTGACACTTTCAACTGTTGTTGTATCACCTTGATCTTTTCTGCTGTCTGTTGTACTAACTCAAGACCCAAAAGATGATACTCACCAGACTCATACCAACACAAAGGAGATCTACATTTCCTTCCATACAGAGCCTCATAAGGAGCCATGTCAATGCTCCACTGATAACTGTTGTTGTAGGCAAACTCTATCAAACTAAGATGCACGTCCCAACTGCCTAGAAACTGCAAAACACAAGCTCGAAGGAGATCTTCTAAAGTCTGAATAGTCCTCTCAGACTGTCCATCTGTCTGTGGGTGGAAGGTGGTACTGAACCTTAACTACGTTCCCAATGCTTTCTGCAACTGTTCCCCAGAAACGACTCGTGAACTAAGAACCTCTGTCAGAAACTATCGTCGCTGGCACACCATGCAAACATACTATCTCATCCACATATACTCGAGTGAGTTTCTCAGCTGTGTACATCGTCTTTACTGGTAAAAAATGGGCAGACTTCGTCAATCTGTCCACTACTACCCAAATGGAATCATGATTCCTAGTTATCCTGGGCATACCAACTACGAAATCCATGGTTATATGATCCCATTTCCATTGCGGTATCGACAAGGGTTGTAACGTACCTTTCGGCTTCTGATGTTCAGCCTTCACTTGTTAACATACCGCACATCTTGCCACAAACTCAGCTACATCTTTCTTCAAGCCGGGCCACCAATACAAGTCCCTCAGACTATGATACATCTTGGTGACACCTGGATGCATAGCATACATCGACGTGTGTGCTTCCTCAAGCACTAACTTCCTCAGATCATCAGCATCTGGAACCACCATCCTATCATGATAGAAAACCAGCCCATCCTCGGACTCATGGAACCCATCACGCTTTTCACTGCCGAACTCTGATCTGATCAACTGTACCGTATCATCTGTCTATTGTGCATCTTTGATCTGCTATCTCAGTGTAGGGTTGACTTGCATTTGTGCTAAAAGTCCAGCTAATAAGGAAACTTCCATCTGTACATTCATCTGCCGCAAAGAAACAAACATATCTCGTCTATGGCATACCAAGGAACTCAATTGTGCCTTCTTTGAAGAAAGAGAAGAAGACTTTCGACTAAGCGCATCAGCTACCACATTCACTTTACCAGGATGATACTCAATAGTGCAGTTGTAATCATTGATTAACTCCATCCATCAACGTTGTCACATATTCAACTCTTGTTGCGAAAAGATGTACTTTAGATTCTTATGATCCGTAAAGATCTGACACACTTCCCCGTAAAGATAGTGTCTCCAAATCTTTAGTGCATGAACCACTGTCACCAACTCCAAATCATGAATCAGATAGTTCTCCTCGTGTTTCTTAAGCTGTCGCGAAGCAAAAGAAACCACATGATCTTCCTGCATTAATACACAACCTAAACCTTTCTTGGAAGCATCACAGAAAACAACATAGCCCTTTCCAGACTCTGGCAGGATTAAAACTGGGGAACTGGTCAGCTTCTCCTTCAAACTCTGGAAGGCTTGCTGACATCGATCACCCCAAACAAAAGGTACATCCTTTCTGGTCAGCTTCGTCATCGGCAATGCAATCGCACTGAAGTCCTTGATAAACCTCTAGTAGTAACCTGCTAAACCCAGGAAACTACAAACTTCATTCGACGTCTTCGGCTGTTCCCATTCTGCAATGGACTCCACCTTCTTTGGGTCCACTTTGACTCCTTCAGCAGATATCACATGACCTAAGAAAGTCACTTCTTCCAACCAGAACTCACACTTACTGAACTTAGCATACAACTGGTGTTGGTGAAAAAGGGTCAACGCTAGATGAAGATGTCGCTCATGCTCTTACTTGTCCCGACTATAGATCAAGATGTCATCTATAAATACTATGACAAACTGATCTTAGAACGGACGGAACACTTTGTTCATCAAGTCCATGAAAGTAGCAGGTGCATTGGTTAGCCCAAACGGCATAACCACAAACTCGAAGTGACCATACCTCGTCCTAAAAGCTAACTTTGGTATGTCATCTTCCTTAATCCTCAACTGATGATAACCGGACCGTAGATCAATCTTTGAGAACACCGTCGCACCAGGCAATTGATCGAACAAATCATCTATCCTCGGCAATGGGTACTTGTTCTTGATCGTGACTTTGTTCAATTGTCGGTAATCTATACACAACCCCATCGATCCATCCTTTTTCTTGACAAATAGTACTGGAGCACCCCAAGGCGACGTGCTTGGTCGGATGAAACCTTTTTCCAACAACTCTTACAACTGCTTCTTCAGTTCTGCCATTTCTACTGGAGCCATCCTATATGGTGTGTGTGCAACTGGCTGCATTCCTGGTACCAGATTGATCTCGAAATCAATCTCTCGGGGTGGAGGAACACCAGGGAACTCTTCAGGAAACACGTTGGCAAACTCTCGAACAACTGACACTTCCTCGAGACTAGGACCTTTCGCCTTGGTAGTCACAACAGTGTCCACCACGTGAGCTAAGAATGCCTCACATCCTTGCCGTAGCAACTTCTCTGCCACCATAGTTGATACTAAATACGTCGGAAGAATCTTCCTATCTCCCTGGAAGATCCACTTCTCTCCCCCATCGTCAAACACAGCCTGCTTGGAACCACAGTCCAAAACAACCTTATACTTCTCTAAGGTATCCATTCCAAGGATAACATCGAAACTATGCATATCAAGTGGTATAAGATCCACTTGTATACAATGTCCCGAAAAAGACAAGACACAAGATGGACACTCTTCTCGAAGCAACGAGGAACCATCAAGAGGGGTTTCTAACAACAAACTATCTTTCTTACAGCTAACACGTAAACGACAGTTCTCAAGCATACTATAGGAGATAAAATAGTGTGTAGCACCCGGGTCAACCAGAACAGATATAAAGCAAGAAGAAGACATATCAGAATGAAATAATTCCATCTGACCTGTCACCACTCATAGGTTGACTATCGCCTCCGGCTGATTCATAGCGTAGAATCAAGCCGTTGCTTGCTGTCCACATCCTCTGCTTCCTTGAGCAGACGATCCTGCTTGCGACGCTTGACCGCGTCCTCGTCCTCTGTTACCACTGGGCTGCTATCTATCTGATCCTTGTTGATTCTGCCTCGGCTGTTGTGTCACTTTGACATCTCTGTTCGGGCAATGTAACTTGAGATGCCCGATCTGACCACAAAGATAACATGCCCTATCTTCAAATCGTGGCCTAGATGGCCCTGTCACTGTCACTGAAGTTGTAGTAGGTGCCTTAGACGGTGAAGAAACATAACCTCTTCCCTTACTCAGAGACCACTACGAAGGTACACTGGAACCTCTCATCACAAAAGGTGTTGAAAACCTTAGCTTCTTGAAGCCACCAAACCTTTGTCCTTGGAACTCAGCAAGCCTCTTTTTATACATGGATTCTCTTTTCTCCCTTACTGACCTTTCAATCCTCTGGATGAATTCCAAAAACGTAGAAAACCGCTCTCTGTTCTCTAATGCAGAAACAGGGGTTGTTAATTCAAAACTTAGACCTTTCTCGAAACGTCTAATCCGCTCCTCATCTGTCGCTGTCATATGAGGACAAAACCTCAGCAGGTCCATGAACTTGGCCTCATACTCGGTGATGTTCATCGTTCCTTGTCGTAGGCACTCGAACTAACTGATCTTCTCATCCAGATACGTCTTTGGGATGTATCTGCTGACGAACTCGTGCCGGAAAACTTCCCAACCGATCACCTCACCAGGCCGCTTCTCTTCCTCGATGGTCCACCAGTGACCAACACTACCTTTCAGAAGGTAGACAATGTGCTTTACTTTTTCTGCTTCGAGGATGTCAAGGATCCAGAAAGCCTTCTCAAGACTTGTCATCCACATATCTGCATCCGCTGGGTCAGCCGTTCCAGCATAATCCGAAGCTCCGACTCGGTGAAGCCGCTCGAAGGTCTTCCCAATACCCAATGCTTCTCCATGGGGAGCATGTGCTCGCGGAGGAGGCACTGGCAATCGCTCAACCATGAGATTCATCGTAGCCATCATATGCCCCATAAGCTATTGATAGGCAGGATGTTCAATAATGGCAGGGTTAGGTTGGGGGACCTCAGGTACCCGATCTTCATGTGCCTGCCCAAAAGCTCCATCAACTGATGCAGCATCGCTATACTCAGGAGCATGTTCTTCATGGTTTCTAGACATCTTGACTTTTCTTCCATTGAGGGCAGAAGATGATCATAAGAAAATCTGGACAATCACACAAGAATAGACTCAACCTAGTCCTAAATCCCTGTAGACTCAGCGAACCTAGGGCTCTGATACCAAAACTTGTGGCAACACATCCCACTATCACATAGACAACGAGGTGTTACACGAAAATGTGCAGAAATCACCATAACCATAGATTACTAAAACACAGGTTAATTAAAATCGATTGCGGAAAATGGATGAACTATGGAACTATTACATATAGGTCCTCATCCTGCACGAAAACATGTTATATAAACATATACGAGATCTGATACGTGTCCACAGCTTAGAGGAACAGCTGTCTTGTCATCACCTGAGTTCATTACCTATCATATATACATAAAGGCCCACATCCGGCCAGCAGTAGGATATACAAAGGATCAATGGCCATACATCGTGAAACAACGTCAAAACGCCCCAAGGACCTGAGAGTACAGCCATGACTCTAGACTCTACTACAAAACACCAAAACAGTAGCATATCCATCTCTTGCCTTCTACTGCTCGTCTTGCTGCTCGGCCGCCACTCCGTGACCACCACCACGTCTAGCGTGAACACCTGAAAACCAGCGGGGTGAGACAATCAGACATTGTCCCTGCGACAAACATAACTCCCCGCCGAAACTATAAAACCAGAAGGATAAAGCAACAATAGAAGATAAACAGTAAAACATAGAATAATAACAATCTATACAGCAAGGCTATTCTTACCATCAAGCTTATCAGACTGTATGGAAGACATATCATCAACTATCTCTTTATGGAACATAAGATTATAAGATCTTATTGCATAACATGAGGAACATATAAGTAACTGTAAGTATAACAAAGGTAACTGCACAAGCAAAGCCTCAACCAATGTTTCGTGTTTTTCCTTAATCAATAAATGTTATATGGCTGAATTACATATTTTATGCCCTGAGGAAGTGAACCGTACCATTCAAATCCAACCTTCGGTTGTGAAGCCCATAACTGGTGCCATACAAGGTCAATGGAAGAGTTGGACTCCACAAACTTTCCCCTCGTGGTCAGTGCACGAGAACCATAGCAGGACTGCAGTCTCATGCTCGATTGGCCTCAGCCATAGGGTCAGTTCCACAGGCTACCCTTCCTCTATCCTGTCTCAGTACAGGTCACGATGCTAGTATATCTGAGCCACGGGCCAGTTCACTGTGCTCTGAGCCATGAATGCATTCATACTCCTCATATCGCATATCCGGAGCCATGGGCCTGTTCACCATGCTCATCACGTATCCCGAGTCTACAACCGAAGTTGCACTCTTATCTCCTCACTTTAGGCTAGAAGAAACCTCACATATTCAACAATATGCGCTCCGGGTTAACCTGTAAGAGAACCCGTTTCACCATCACCAGCTCCTGATGATGATGGGTCTATGGCCAGGGAAAACTTCATGATATGTTCCACTGTGATTAATTAGTATCTTTTATATGAATTGCAAGATTCAACCAAGTTGTATGACATGCAAACTATAACAAGAAACAAACAACATAAAACTCATCATTATGCTTTTATTATAATCACATCATCATGATCCATCACAAGGATCCAACATTACATGTTATCACTTGGCCTCTTGCCAATCATCCAGATCCATCTCAAGGATCATCACATGCCATGGGATCTCAATCCCTCATCATATAGTGCCACTGCCTCTCAAGGCTTTTAGTCATGTACATTATACAGGTTATTTCAACATCCAGAGTAACAATCACAGCAGAGTTACTCAACATATACATATACCTCATAGCCCTTTTTAATTAGCTATGCATCACCTGCATGGTTAGTAACAACAATAAATAGAAAGACCATGCTATCGACATAGGGTGATATTGATGATTATATGTTTTATCAACCATGTCTCAACTTGTGATCATAAGCATAGGTTACATCATTAAGCAAGGCATTCTACATGCTTATCATTTCCTTATCATTATACATGATCATATGCACATGAAATGTTGTATTAGAATACATGAAGGTGATCTACTATCTCAAGCATATCAATAGCTTCCATAATAAACAAAAATGATAGAATCCAACATATCAGGTTTCAAACGAGGAACAAGACCCTCACTATTGCCCCCACTACCCTCACCATAAGTGGTATCGGGTAGGGCTCCCTCTATCATCCAACCATATCGGTCAACATGTGATGGCCAAGCATACTAGGTGACGTGCAACGCTGCGTTGTGCAGCACTGGTGGTATATCGTGCAGCAAGGCCTTATGAGTCATAACGTGCAATGGCCAAGGGTACCATGTGACACTCTATCGGGCAGGGAACTCATTCTAGGGGGACGCCCGACACTACAAGGTAAAAACTAGGGAGAGGATATCGGGCAACACCATCAAACAAAGTATAACGCCAAGGTGCAACTCAGCCTGACGTTCAACCAGCATAACCATGCTCTATCTGTTATCACATAGGGCAACGACAAAGGTGTGACACCCGTCACAGAACCAGACCCCAACACCCCATTGACCAAGGTATAGAAGCACAAGCCAAACATCTAACCAAGGTGTATCGGGCAGGTCATCTTAGCATGGTATGACGCCCGTCACACAAGACAGGAACTAGGCATGTGACGCCTGACACAACACCCATCATGTGTCATCCAATTCTCAAGATCAAGTGGGGTATCGTCCATCACAGCTATCACCACCTATCGTCCAAAGCATCTAGGTCAAGAGGTCTATCGGGCAACACCTCCCCAGGATTTTAATGACCAAGATACAACTCGTCACTAACCTTAAGCACAACGACATCAAACGCTAAAGAGTCAAGAAGATGGCTCACCTCTCATCTTAAATGAGAGAGGGGTTTTGCACATCTCTTAACATTCATCGGGAAACACAAGGGACGACCCTAACCGAGGTCCACAATTACCATCAAGCTCACCCTTCAAGTCCATGGTGAGAGGAGGGTGTTGCTTAAGCTACTAGAATTGAAGCTCACTCCTCAAGACCTAGGAGAGAAGAGAGTATTTCTCACCAAGAAACCCTAGGATATAAGTTCGGCCAACAGGAAGACTAAGCAAGAAAACAAAGCTAGCAACATATAAGAACATGAAAGGGGGTAGAATAGTTAGGGTTAGGAGTTATGCAACCTGCCTTGAGAAAGCTCCAAGCTCCTAGCACCAAGGAAGAAGAAAGACTCCAAGGTAGATTGGCCACCAAGCTTGCAAAGGAGAAGGGTATCGTGTACCAAGGTAGAGGAGAAACCAAGAGACTAAAAGGATCCCTAGCAAGAGGAAAATAACACATATATAGAAGGGGATGGAGGAGAAAACAAAGCAAAGCCAAGCAAGGTGTCGCCCACCTAGGGACGCTTGTCCTAGTGCACGAGCCACCACTCTAGCAAGCCCTAAACACATGTCCAAGGCTATTGCCACATGCAAGCATCAAGAACCAAGTGTCCACTAGTGGTGACACAAACGAGGTCAAAACTTGGTCAAAGGCTCTTAGGCGACACACCTCATGGGTGACACACCTCCATGGGTGACACACCCCATGGGCGACACACTTCCTCTCTGCCCGATACAAGGCTCAACCAAACCAAAGCAAGGCACCTCAAGTCCCAAAAAGCTCAACCAAGCCCAAAGGAACTCCAAGCAACGAGCCCAAGCCTTCCTCTCTACACTAGAGGAAGCAAAGAGAGAGAGGAACACCTCACAAGGTGGCAAACTTGCCCACAAACCCTAGACTTGGGTTATTTGCAAGTAGCACCTCCAACTCTCAACAGAGCTCAAACAAACCCTAATCACTACTAAAGGTGATTAGCAAGCACCAAAGCATCAGGGTTAAGCAAAGCAAATAGGGTAAACCCTAAACGAAGGTCAGGGTGCTTACAGTTGCTCACCCACTGAAAGGTTTCTTCCTCTTCTTCGGCGATTACCTAAAAATTTAATCCCACGGGGGTGAGACAATTGAATAATTGTCCCAGCGAGAGTTATAACTCTCCGCCAGAAGCATTGTTATTGCAAAGATTAAAACAAGATTGAGCAAACAAATTATAATTATTCAACAGTAGGTAATTCTGTGAATAAGCTAAGTACAACAGTATTTCATAGGCATTCATTTCAATTATAATTTGATTGAATGACAAGACATATATCAATAAGGAATATGAAGAACATGTATACTAGTTGTTCAACTAGAACATTATAAACAATGTAACATCAATCATTGTTTCTCGTAGTTCAACCTAAGAAAATATGCTACACGACTGATTACATTTTACAAACATTTTTATGCCATGAGGAGATGAGTTACACCTCTCATACTCTAATCGACCATTATGAAATCACAATCGGTACCATACAAAGGTCATTAGAAGAGTCGGATTCCTATGACCTCATCATCCTCAGTCAGTGTGAGGAACAACATGCAGGACATCTTGTGTCTCTGCTAAAATAGCTTTCCAGGGTATTCTGGCAACTTCGCTATTAGAGTTACAGTGGCATGCTGTACTCTCTTCGCCATCAAGGGATTTCTTGTTTATCTCTCATTGATGCAGCATTAACAACATCATCGGGAGATTAGTGATACATCATCCTGGTATAAACATATAATGAAGGATTTGAGACATTAATTGTACATCTCACATCAATTCCTACATTAGGACGTAAGGATATTCACATCCATAACCCCCACATACTCAAAAGTATGCTCTCCAGGAGTTCCCTTGGGAAAACCTATTTCACCATCATTTAACTTCTGACAATGATGGATCTATGGTCAGGGCTCTACATGATATCATTATAATTGATTATTTAAGTACATTATAGCATTCTTTTATCATCAGGCATGTTTTCAAACATAAATCAATAAGACAAATGCTATAAAGAAAGAGTACTACTTGTATCAAGTTCATATCAAATTTATGAAAAACACTAGAGGGGGGGTGAATAGAGTTTTTAAAATAATTTTAACAATTTGTTGAACTCAAACAACCACAATTAAAATTGGAAGAAGGAGACAGGTGTTTAGAGTGGTTCCAACTTTAGCAAATACTAAAGTTGTCAGTCCACTACCCGGTTGCTTACCCAACCGGGATTTTGAAAGTATTTATTTTATTACCTTCTCAAGGATTTATACAAAATACAATACTTTCCTTTACACCCTTTGAACAACCTTCACTTGAAGTAGGTGCACCAACTTTGAGGTAGCCTTCTTGAAGTAACTCCAAGCTCCCCCTTGAAGTAGCCTTCCTCTCTAGAAGTAACCTCCCGTTGCACCAGCCTTCTGAAGTAGCTCAAAGTCACCTTCTTCACCAAGAAGATCTCCACCCTCTCCAATCAGCAGCCTCCAACCTAGGAGTAGCAAGGAGAGTACAAACGGTAATAGAGAACAAGAAAGGAAAAAGGAAATTACAACTTATCCTTTGTATCCCAAGGCTTGATTTGCCTAGATCAAGCGTATAGATCTCCTAACCAAGTGTATGGACTTGTGATAGCAGTGGGTAGGAGATACTAGCCTATAGGACACGAATTTTGAGCTAAGGAAGGAAGTAGACAATTTTCACAATGCTCAAATTGCTCACAAACAGATTGCTCAAAGTATGCTCAAGGATTTCTCAAGTGTAGCAAGTAAGTTTGAGTGTCCTATGGCTTGTCCTATTTATAGGAATGGTCTAAGGATGCTTAAGGACGTTCTAGACAACTTCTAGGGGTTTCTAAGTGCTTAACTAGCCGTTAGGTACAAGTTTGTTGCTTTAACAATGACTAATTAATTAATTCTGCAGTTGCTGTCAGAGACCATCTCGGTCGAACTTTTTTTGACCGACAGGCTCTCTGGAACAAGTGTTTTGCAACGTTTATCTCCAAGTGCCAACTACCTTGTCAGTTGTGTCTAACGGCTACTTTGGATCTTTCTCGGTCGAGAAGATTGTCGACCGAGAGTGTCTCGGTCGAGGAGTTTGTCGACCGAGATTGATCTTGTTTCAATGTTTCAATTTAGGCACTAATTATAAGTATGAGTGTGCATATGTAATCCTATTTGAAGGGGATGACTTATCTAAATGTGGTGTTTAGCTAGGGAGAATATAACGCTTGATTTACATGAAATCTAAGTACTTGTACATTATATATTTGTACAAGTTTTTACAAGGCGATTACATTTCATGAAAACATAAACATGTAAGCATATGGATTTCCCTAGTTGCTTTGTCATCCACCTTAATCCTGCACACTCAAGTAGCTCGTTAGATCAATAAGAACGAAATGTTTGTCATAATCAAAACAAAGGGATTTATAGATGTCCATTTAGCCAACAATCTCCCCCTTTTTGAAGATGACAAACATTTCCAAAATATAAATGAAAGAAATATAAAACATATGAGTTTCATACCTGAAGATTACCTTTTGTAGCCATTCTTGTTTTGCAAGTAAATGCTTGGCCTTTTTCATTATGAAACTCAGTTATTATAGTTTTGATCTTTATTTTATTTTGATATTCTTTTCTCCCCCTTTGTCATTTCAAAAAGATATCCATGTTGAATATTTGATATTACTTCTTGTAACATACTGAATCTCAGGGTCTTCCCTGCAATTTACCCACTTTTCAGCTTTCCTTTGCCTTTTAGTCCATTTGGACCTTTTCCACAAATTTCCCATCCTTTTGGATCATTTTTGGACTCCTTGTGCAATTTGAGCACAATCTGAGGTTGAAATCACTATTTACCCTCATTTATGTAAATGAGAGGGGTGTTTGCACAAATAACCCACATTAGGAGATAAGTTAGGGTTAATTATGTAATTTGGTCATTAATGGGAAAATATAGTAGATTATATTTATTTGGAGCTTTTTGGATAAATATATTATTAATAATGTGTATTTGAGTTCATATATGTGTATATTAACCTTTATTGTTTCTCTCTCCTCAAAATATGATTTTAGTTCACATTAATATGTTATTTTGTTGAGTAATGAGTATTTGTACCCTAATGTGTTTTATATGTCGAATTTACTCACATGTTTCTCATTAATAGCTTTTTCATATAATTCCTTGATTTTAATATATTATTATACTCTTTTATGAGCCATATATTTATTAATAGCCATATTATGCATTAAACGAGATTCTAATTGCATAGCATTGTAATATTCTTCATTATGAGCCTATGGTTAAATTTTGGCGTTATTTGGAGTTGATTTGACCCCTCTAATGCATTTTATAAGCTTTTATTATAGTGTGATTAAAGTGTTTTAATCGATTTCATGTATTTGATTTGTAACGCTATAGTTCCGTTTATTTACTCGTCACGCGCGCCTGTAGCTATACTCCCCGATCGGACGGCTCAGTCCAACCGAGATCCTGATCCAGCGGCCTAGAAGTCGCCTTCTACCTCCGACCGTTTCTCCAGACTTGGTGACTCGCATACCGCTCCCGTTCTCACAGCTCCGTCAACCATTTCGCGCGATTCCTCGTCCGTTGGCTTCGTCTTGACGATCCGGTTCGAGTGAACCCTAGATCACCGCCTACCTCTCACTAGTCACGAAACGCCCAATTGGGTAGTGAGGGCTTCTCTCCACCCTCGAGTTACATCCGGCGCCTTGAGCTCCCTCCCACCTATATAAGGTGCCGGCTAGCACCCTCGGGCCTCCACTTTTCCTCCTCCTCATCTAATTTCACCTGTCCATGCCCGAGCCACCCTGACCAACTCCGTTCTTCTTCTCCGGCGATCTCGGCCTGCTGCTCGGCCTCCCGACCACCTTCGTCCAATTGGACTCTAGGTGAGCATCCTAGACACCCTCTCTTCCTTCCCCTACTCTCAGTTTATCTTGCGACGCTCCCAAGCACCGAGTCCTATAGACCGCCGGTGAGCTCCGCCGCCGCCACCTGATTTAGAGCTTATGAGCTCATATGACCTCGCCGCCGCCTCCGTTCGCCTCGCCCAGACTCCGCGAAGCCTATACCAATCTCAGTTGCTAGTTTTGCTGCGTTTCCGTGGTGTTTCTCCCCGTCGATCTTTCCTCTCTGTTCCGACCTTGTAATCTACTCCCAGCTCCGGCGATGACCTTGTTCGGTTTGTTGTGATCGCGAGACTCTATGGAGTCTACTCCTGGTCTCGGTTGGCATCTTTGTGTCCTGCAACTAGCTGGAGTCCAAGGTCTGCTCCTGACTGAGGCGTGGAGAGTCTGCTCCATCGCGTCATGGTTGGGCTGGGAAGAAACCCGACCCCGAAATGACCAGGGCATCCTTGTCCCTTTTTTTTTGGCTGATTGCTATGACAGGGGTAATCTCGACTTTTCACCCCAGGATCTTGTTTCTCGCTTGAAAAGCAATTGATCTGCTCAAATGACCGATTTGCCCTCGTCGTTTAATTGGTTTGATTTAACCAGCAAGGGTATTTTGGTCCTTTACTCTATTATTTAAATCGAATCCTATTTTTATTTAATTACATGTCACACTATGGTTTTACTAATTTCTGATTGGTCAGGTTTACTTAATTCATAGTAAATCAATCCTTTGTCAGAAAAATATGAATAAATAGTCTATGGAAAGGATTTTTAATGTATAATCTGATTTTGTGGTTTTTGAAGCCTGATTCTAAATTATTTTTCGAAGTTTTCCTAAGATACTCTTTTAATGGTTTAAATGTTCTAAAATACCTAATTAACTCATTTTAACCCCAAATTAGGTAATAAAATATGTTTTCTTAATCAGGAGATTATGAGTAATCGTTTGGACTTGGTTTTGAGCTCTAAATCGTAGTTTTGTAAAATTAGGGTTTTTTTCTATGCTTATGTATTTATATATATATATTAATACATGTGTTATGTTTATAACTAGGATATATGGATGGTTTGCTATCTGTTTGGTGGATATGATGGTAATGTATATAATCTAAGGTATGTGAGCCCTATTTTGTATGTGATGCCTATTTTTGGGTATGTGCATCTTATTCTAGTATGTGGATCCTATTTTAATTGTAGAATTTAACTATGATGATAATGTGCAATACACCTACTCTCAGTTGGGTCTTTTCCAACCCCACAATAACTATTGTGCTAGCCTGAGTATCCTTCTAATTACATTTATTGACTCTTTACTTAGTTTATGCCATTGTGGCTTAATCATTGGAATCATGTGAATCATTCTTCTTCATATGTTGCCTCCTTTACTTGGAAATGATTTAATCTTGTTATTTCCTATGTGGCTCATCCTTTTGAAATATTTGGAAGCATTGCATAATGTTGTTCCTTGTTGGCTCCTTTACTTGTTGGAGTTCTTGGATATTGTTGTTGACTATGATGGCCATTTATTTATTTATTTGGGTTTTATTCCCAATGCTTGTTGCATCTTGTGATACTTTTCACTATGCTGCCAAGTGAATGATTATGCATGATATAGTTATTGGCCAATTGACAATGTAGTGTACATGAGTACAAACCACCCACAGGGCACTGAGGTTTTAGTCCTCCTGTCGGGCACTGGGGTTTTAGTCCCCCTGCCATTTTATATATTAGGCACTAGGGTTTTATTCCCCCTGCCACTTTTTAGGCACTGGGGTTTTAGTCCCCCTGCCATTGGTGAGGTCCGGTAGGTGCCTCACCCTACATTGAGAGGATGTTGAGTCATAATTTATATTCATGCAAAATGTGATAATTGTTGATATTTAAATATGGCAGTTTCTCTCTCTCATATTCATATATTTGCCTCATTTCTTTTGAAATCTCTTATCGTAGAGAATCTTTTATATTGCAAAGCTTTTTATTATTATTTGTCCTATTCCTTTTATTAACACATACCTTGTTTTATCTCTCTCTTGCTGGATGACCCCAACCATCCAGGATAGGGATCAGAGTGCGCATGGAAGCTTGGTGAACCTAAGGCTAGGATAAGAAGAAAGGAATATATAGCTTGAGTGATCATGTTTGCTTTTATGTTATATAGTTGTTTGTTTGGAGACAATGTTGCATTAGTTAAGTCTTCCTCTACCTAGATCCTTGTAGTTGCTTGTATAAAGTTGTACTCCCATTTGGGAAAATTTTATAATGTACTCTTTATACATTTTTGAATAAAGTCAAGATTTAATTCTTCCGCTGCCATACTTTTGGTGTTTTTGTTTATCATGTTTTTAGTAGAGACTTTGGGTCTTTACAGCATGGTATCAGAGCATCAAGGTAGTCGGATTCTTGACTAGTTCAAAATTGTCTCCTAGATAGAACCCTTATCTTATATAGTTTCCCTTTAGCTAGTTTTTCACCTTAGAGTTGACCTATAAAGAATGTTTTATTTAGGATTATAATAATTAATTAGAAATAGAATTTGTCAACTTTTTGGTGAAATGTCTATTGAGTAACTATTAGAGAAAGAAGTTGAAAGTGATGGTGTCTAGAAAGGGTCAGAGCTTGGGGGCTGGCAATATTTTCCTCCGCCCCACTAGCTTGGTCACGAGGACTCCTGAGCTCATATGACCTGGCCTGGCCTGATCTGAAACGGACAGCTCGAACTAGTCTACCCTTAGACATATTACCTTATTGTTGAGTAACCCTAGAAACCCTTATATGATGATTTGATTTCTTTTCTCAAAACAAAAATCATCTCGCAATCCCTAAGTATCTTATGTGAGCCTTAGATTTCCATGTTTAGGGTTTAGTGTACCCTATGCTATACCTTGAGTTGGAAGATCGAGTTTAGTAAGACTTTTAATGTTGGGCTTTATACCCTTAAAGTAATTTGACTTAGTCAACCCTTTGAGTGGAAAGGTGGTGATAGTACCTTGATAGATTTTGGAGTTGTTGATTTCGAGGACGAAATCCTCTTTAGGGGGTTGGAGTCCCTCAATGCCTTGAAATCAAGAAATCCCAACTCCTTAGACATGGGAATAGAGAGCTTATGTGTTTAGAGTTTAATAAACCTAATATGATTGTAATTCATCTTGTTTGATTATTAACGAATGGATAAGTCACATAATCCTTATGCTTGAACCTTAATATATTCTTGATGCACATAGTCATTAATTGTTCATATGTGGATATACATAGTTTGGATTAAGTCACCCTAATGGTAAAATGTGTATGGTAAAATACACCCTAAGTATGCTTTAATATGTAATGGTCATGTTGACCTAAACCCTAAGATGTAATCATCTATCCTTGACAACATATGTATATATAAACCCTTCATGCCTTTCTTACTCTAGTGACATTAGGTGTCATCACATGATATACCTTAATGCATGTAAATCACTTAATCATATTTGTGACCTAATTATCAACACATGTTAGGCATAGCACCTTGTTGACTAAAATACATCTCATTGATCATCTTATTGGTTTATGAATAAAATCAGTAATATGATAATGAGTAATTAGATTCATATAATGTGAGGTTAATTCATAGTAATTTATGTAATAAGAGATAATGATTAATGATTCGTGATATGAGTGTGTTAGATGTTGTGCCAATATGTTCCTTGGAGATAAGCCATATACCCTTAGACCTGTTATTAGGGTAATAATTGGTTGGATGATATTATATGGCATAATCCCACATGATGTAGTTATTGGATAGTAATATTGAGTTATTTAGGTTTTGACCTAATACATTAATTGTTGTTGGGAATGGTTTAGTATAAGTTGAAATGGCCTTGTAAACCCTAATTGTGCTTAAAACCCTTAATGAGGGAGATACCCATAATACACATATTCAGATGTTAAGTTGTAATAAAATGTGGCACAAGTGTTAGTATAATAGATATGCTACCTTTTCATGATAGAGTTTATGCAACAAGATGTTAGTTTGAGTTTGATAAAAGGATATAGGTTTTGTGGAAACCTTAGTAACACCTCACCTATGTAGATTTATGTGGTACCCTAGATTAAGGGTTATAACCTAGTTGTTTATGGTTGGGATGTTACACACTCACCCTCTCTTTCCTCTTGTTGTGATTTCGGGGACGAAATCCTCTTTAAGGGGTGGTGTGCTGTAACATACTGAATCTCAGGGTCTTCCCTGCAATTTACCCACTTTTGAGCTTTCCTTTGCCTTTTAGTCCATTTGGACCTTTTCCACAAATTTCCCATCCTTTTGGATCATTTTTGGACTCCTTGTGCAATTTGAGCACAATCTGAGGTTGAAATCACTATTTACCCTCATTTATGTAAATGAGAGGGGTGTTTGCACAAATAACCCACATTAGGAGATAAGTTAGGGTTAATTATGTAATTTGGTCATTAATGGGATAATATAGTAGATTATATTTATTTGGAGCTTTTTGGATAAATATATTATTAATAATGTGTATTTGAGTTCATATATGTGTATATTAACCTTTATTGTTTCTCTCTCCTCAAAATATGATTTTAGTTCACATTAATATGTTATTTTGTTGAGTAATGAGTATTTGTACCCTAATGTGTTTTATATGTCGAATTTACTCACATGTTTCTCATTAATAGCTTTTTCATATAATTCCTTGATTTTAATATATTATTATACTCTTTTATGAGCCATATATTTATTAATAGCCATATTATGCATTAAACGAGATTCTAATTGCATAGCATTGTAATATTCGTCATTATGAGCCTATGGTTAAATTTTGGCGTAATTTGGAGTTGATTTGACCCCTCTAATGCATTTTATAAGCTTTTATTATAGTGTGATTAAAGTGTTTTAATCGATTTCATGTATTTGATTTGTAACGCTATAGTTCCGTTTATTTACTCGTCACGCGCGCCTGTAGCTATACTCCCCGATCGGATGGCTCGGTCCAACCGAGATCCTGATCCAGCGGCCTAGAAGTCGCCTTCTACCTCCGACCGTTTCTCCAGACTTGGCGACTCGCATACCGCTCCCGTTCTCACAGCTCCGTCAACCATTTCGCGCGATTCCTCATCCGTTGGCTTCGTCTTGACGATCCGGTTCGAGTGAACCCTAGATCATCGCCTACCTCTCACTAGTCACGAAACGCCCAATTGGGCAGTGAGGGCTTCTTTCCACCCTCGAGTTACAGCCGGCGCCTTGATCTCCCTCCCACCTATATAAGGTGCCGGCTAGCACCCTCGGGCCTCCACTTTTCCTCCTCCTCATCTAATTTCACCTGTCCATGCCCGAGCCACCCTGACCAACTCCGTTCTTCTTCTCCGGCGATCTCGGCCTGCTGCTCGGCCTCCCGACCACCTTCGTCCAATTGGACTCTAGGTGAGCATCCTCGGCACCCTCTCTTCCTTCCCCTACTCTCAGTTTATCTTGCGACGCTCCCAAGCACCGAGTCCTATAGACCGCCGGTGAGCTCCGCCGCCGCCACCTGATTTAGAGCTTATGAGCTCATATGACCTCGCCGCCGCCTCCGTTCGCCTCGCCCAGACTCCGCGAAGCCTATACCAATCTCAGTTGCTAGTTTTGCTGTGTTTCCGTGGTGTTTCTCCCCGTCGATCTTTCCTCTCTGTTCCGACCTTGTAATCTACTCCCAGCTCCGGCGATGACCTTGTTCGGTTTGTTGTGATCGCGAGACTCTATGGAGTCTACTCCTGGTCTCGGTTGGCATCTTCGTGTCCTGCAACTAGCTGGAGTCCAAGGTCTGCTCCTGACTGAGGCGTGGAGAGTCTGCTCCATCGCGCCATGGTTGGGCTGGGAAGAAACCCGACCCCGAAATGACCAGGGCATCCTTGTCCCTTTTTTTTTGGCCGATTGCTATGACAGGGGTAATCTCGACTTTTCACCCCAGGATCTTGTTTCTCGCTTGAAAAGCAATTGATCTGCTCAAATGACCGATTTGCCCTCATCGTTTAATTGGTTTGATTTAACCAGCAAGGGTATTTTGGTCCTTTACTCTGTTATTTAAATCGAATCCTATTTTTATTTAATTACATGTCACACTATGGTTTTACTAATTTCTGATTGGTCAGGTTTACTTAATTCATAGTAAATCGATCCTTTGTCAGAAAAATATGAATAAATAGTCTATGGAAAGGATTTTTAATGTATAATCTGATTTTGTGGTTTTTGAAGCCTGATTCTAAAGTATTTTTCGAAGTTTTCCTAAGATACTCTTTTAATGGTTTAAATGTTCTAAAATACTAATTAACTCATTTTAACCCCAAATTAGGTAATAAAATATGTTTTCTTAATCAGGAGATTATGAGTAATCGTTTGGACTTGGTTTTGAGCTCTAAATCGTAGTTTTGTAAAATTAGGGTTTTTTTCTATGCTTATGTATTTATATATATATTAATACATGTGTTATGTTTATAACTAGGATATATGGATGGTTTGCTATCTGTTTGGTGGATATGATGGTAATGTATATAATCTAAGGTATGTGAGCCCTATTTTGTATGTGATGCCTATTTTTGGGTATGTGCATCTTATTCTAGTATGTGGATCCTATTTTAATTGTAGAATTTAACTATGATGATAATGTGCAATACACCTACTCTCAGTTGGGTCTTTTCCAACCCCACAATAACTATTGTGCTAGCCTGAGTATCCTTCTAATTACATTTATTGACTCTTTACTTAGTTTATGCCATTGTGGCTTAATCATTGGAATCATGTGAATCATTCTTCTTCATATGTTGCCTCCTTTACTTGGAAATGATTTAATCTTGTTATTGCCTATGTGGCTCATCCTTTTGAAATATTTGGAAGCATTGCATAATGTTGTTCCTTGTTGGCTCCTTTACTTGTTGGAGTTCTTGGATATTGTTGTTGCCTATGATGGCCATTTATTTATTTATTTGGGTTTTATTCCCAATGCTTGTTGCATCTTGTTATACTTTTCACTATGCTGCCAAGTGAATGATTATGCATGATATAGTTATTGGCCAATTGACAATGTAGTGTACATGAGTACAAACCACCCACAGGGCACTGAGGTTTTAGTCCTCCTGTCGGGCACTGGGGTTTTAGTCCCCCTGCCATTTTATATATTAGGCACTGGGGTTTTATTCCCCCTGCCACTTTTTAGGCATTGGGGTTTTAGTCCCCCTGCCATTGGTGAGGTCCGGTAGGTGCCTCACCCTACATTGAGAGGATGTTGAGTCATAATTTATATTCATGCAAAATGTGATAATTGTTGATATTTAAATATGGCAGTTTCTCTCTCTCATATTCATATATTTGCCTCATTTCTTTTGAAATCTCTTATCGTAGAGAATCTTTTATATTGCAAAGCTTTTTATTATTATTTGTCCTATTCCTTTTATTAACACATACCTTGTTTTATCTCTCTCTTGCTGGATGACCCCAACCATCCATGATAGGGATCAGAGTGCGCATGGAAGCTTGGTGAACCTAAGGCTAGGATAAGAAGAAAGGAATATATAGCTTGAGTGATCATGTTTGCTTTTATGTTATATAGTTGTTTGTTTGGAGACAATGTTGCATTAGTTAAGTCTTCCTCTACCTAGATCCTTGTAGTTGCTTGTATAAAGTTGTACTCCCATTTGGGAAAATTTTATAATGTACTCTTTATACATTTTTGAATAAAGTCAAGATTTAATTCTTCCGCTGCCATACTTTTGGTGTTTTTGATTATCATGTTTTTAGTAGAGACTTTGGGTCTTTACACTTACCCCCCTTAATTTTATACTATGCTCCCCTTTAGATAGATATCCTAAGGTATAAGTGCTTTGCAATAGATGTCAATTTAGCCATAACTTTAACTTTGTAGGTATTTGCAAAGATTTTCATCCTTTTTGATTTATTTGTATTTATTACTCCCCTTATTTTGTATGTTCTACAATAGTCTTATAATCCAAATTCAAATGATGCCAAAAAAAAATATCCATTATAAAGATAACCAATTTCATTACAAGCATGAAAAGATAGCCAAATCATGTAAAGATAACCCATTTATTACAATTTTGCAAAGATTCCATTACAACTAATACAACTCCAAATCTCACTAGAAAGACTTAAGAATTACATCAACATCAGGGTCTTTCCCAAGAAAAGGCTCAGCTCCATAATACTGGACCAAAGTTTGCCACTCCAGAGCACCTGTCTTGGTTAAGGCATACGCTTCCAAGAAGGTAGGAACCCGATCAAATCGGAAATGAGCAGCAATATCTTGTAGTTGCATTGATGAAAACTGGGTATGCGTGAGATCTGTAGATGGTGGAGGTGGAGGTTGATAGTAGTTGTAAGATGGATTATATGGATTGAGCATGCCCGGATTTAAAGAATAAGGATATTCATCTGGTTGGTTTGGAGAAAGGGTTTGCATTCTTTGGTTTAGATAAGTCATGGCATGATGGTTATAATCTAATTGTTTACTAAGATGATATTGTGACCCAGCAACATAGGTTAGAGTGTTTTGGATGGGATCATAGGGTAGGCTGGTAGGAGGAGGTGGAGGTGGAATATCTTGGGTAGATGTCTCTCCTTCTACCCTAGCCCTCTTATGACCGAAATCAATTCCCATTTTTTCTACAGTATTCTTACTTATTTTTTGTGGTCTACGCTCCCATGTATATCCCATATCCTCAATTTGGGTCTTAAGAAAATGTTGAGTAATTTGGCATACAAGATCAGCATATGGAGGATTGCCAGAAAACTCAAGCATGTTTTTAAGAATGATGCGGATAAAATTTGTGGGAATACGTTGGATAATAGCATATATTAGACACATATGAAAAATAGGAACTTCATACTTATTTTCTCTAGGATGTATGTTTGTTGAAACAATAAGGTTTACAATCCTAGCAGTTGGTTTGAGATTGATAGCATAGTATGTGCCTCTATCTTCGTGACAGGTTGTATTGGATTGAAAAATGGTTCTTTTGATGTCACTAAGACTAACGGTATGGTTATCTTGGGAAAATTTATTAAGTGGGTTTCCAGTGGTAAGGTCAAGGGTGTCTTGATATTCATCTAGGTCAATATTTAGCATGTCAAGAATATCTCCTTCAGTAAATCGAAAGCTATGCCCATTGACCATAGTATAGAAGAAGATGGTTTCTCTTTCAGAATGGGAGATGAGGTTAGCATAGAATTCATTCACTACCTTGATGGAATAGGAAGGGAAAGAAGGGTTGATGAATTCTTTCAACTTTTGCACTTCAAAAAGATCCTCCAAGTCGACGATGTTGAGGAAGTCCATAACTTCAACTGGTCGTCGTGGGAGAGGAGCTTTGGAGGAGAGCCGTAGATAGCAATCACCAGCATCTCCGTCGACGAAGGCAATGTCGTTGATGATCGTCAATGGTGGAGTAGCCTCCCTGTGTTTCCTGCCAGTGACCTTCTTCTTTCCACGAACAGAGGATGATGCCATTGCGTTGCTTGAAGGAGAAGAAGCAAGGAAGTCTTGGGGATGAAGATGCTAAAGATTTGCACAAGAATTCACTAGAGAGGGCCTATGGAAACAAGAATATAAAAGTGTGAAGAAGTGACCCGTTTTTGGTCCCTTTTATAGCAATCCAGTGACCCAGTCGGTCGACGATTTGTCGACCGAGCGTCCGCAACGGTCATATTCCAGACGCGCCACTCGACCGTCCAACGGTCGACTTGCAACGGTCGGCCGTTTAAAGGTAACGGTCGGATTGCAACGGTCATATCCCAACGAATCTTTCTCGGTCGAGCAATTGTCGACCGACACTGTCTCGGTCGAACAATTGTCGACCGGAAGTGTGTCCGATGTTAGGTCTTGTCTAGATTCTGTCGGTCGAGAGAGGTGGGCAGACCGAGAGGTTTTTGGTCGAAGATTCGTCGACCGACAGACTTACTGGGTACGCATTTTTAAGCTGATGATAGACTGAATTTGTAGAGCATATATATTTTCTAAGGGAGTAATATTTTGTTTTATTGACAATATTGGGACAATTTTGTGATCATAAATTAATTTTGCTTTTAATGATATTCAAATAGTTATTGTGTCAAACTTATTTTAGGTTGAATTTGACTACGACCATAGCACCCCTTGGTCAAATTTCATTTTAACCAAGAGGCAAATTTGCAGATTTTTCAAATTGAACATTATGAAGTATAATATCTGCATAAGATTTGATTAAGTATCAAGTTGAAGCATAATACTTAATATGAAAACATTTGTCCTTTTCTTAAAATATAGGTTTTGCTGTAGTAATTATGAATATCAAATTTCAAGTCGTTTAGTATCCTCATAAGATTCTTTACTGAAGGCACACTAAATATCTCAAGTCTTTTAAAGATACTAATTGAGAGATTTTATCTTATGTGTTGCAAGCATAACATATTACCAATAAAGCATTTGCTTGCCTATATATATATCATCACAGATCCATGCATACAATTATCTATCCAAGCTAATCACAGTACCAAATGGTGAAAGCATATCCATGATGTAATAACAGAACAATAACAGTAAATAATCACATGATTTTAATCACATGATTTCTATATGGATAGACCAGAAAATAAAGAAATCATGTGAATAATGATAGAAATTTTCTTTTCATTAAACTAAGCATAATTTCAGTTTAAACTTAAATCATTTAGGGATTAAACTAATATTAATTTAAGTTTGTAGGGATGATTTCCAAAAAAATATATATCCAATCATTTATCATGAATAGATAGCAATTTTATCAAAGAATTCAGCAATTTTGCAACAGACTGGAAATCAGTGACATGCTCGGTCGATAATTTCTCGACCGACAGTATCTCGGTCGACAGTCTCTCGACCGACAATATTCCTGAAACTATTAATTGCTTCCAAATAAAACATAATTATGCAAGTTAAATATTTAGATACTTAAATTTATTTGTTATCCCATTATGTTGAGTTGAGATAGACGTAGAATTATGCAACTAAGGTTCTTGGTCATATCTCAACTTAATTGTGTTTATTTAGTTTGGAGGTTTTGGAACCCAAACTAACTCGACATCTTTTCTCTTGTAAGGACATGAAAAGGAATAATGACCAAGGCGCAAACAATAATGACAGCATATCGAGTCAACCTCATATCTTTTTCTATGGTTGTGTGCAGTGTTGTCATATCGTGATGATGTTCCTTTAGGTACATATATAGATTGATGTGTTTGTGACTTTCTCCAACTAGGTTGTTGATAGGATTTCCCTTTAGGCTTGTAACCTAGTCCTCTTCTCCCGATTTGATGATAGGGATTATCTAAGATTTTATCAAGAATGCCATTACTATTCAAATTACTAACTTTTTGTTGTAACTTGGCAATCTCTTCCATTCTCTTCTTGATGTCTAGTTTTGCTTGATCTAGATTAGAAGACAATGAATTTCTTTCTTTGACAATAGAATCACAATCTAGGTGGTTGCATAAGATGGGTTGTTTTTGAAGATCATTCACTTGACTTTGCAAATTATTCTTCTCTAAAGAAAGTAGATTACAATTTGCCTCTATAGATTTTATCTCAATATCATGATCTTTGATGATATTTTTAAGATCAATTCCTACATTAGGACGTAAGGATATTCGCGTCCATAACCCCCACATACTCAAAAGTATGCTCTCCAGGAGTTCCCTTGGGAAAACCTATTTCACCATCATTTAACTTCTGACAATGATGGATCTATGGTCAGGGATCTACATGATATCATTATACTTGATTATTTAAGTACATTATAGCATTCTTTTATCATCAGGCATGTTTACAAACATAAATCAATAAGACAAATGCTATAAAGAAAGAGTACTACTTGTATCAAGTTCATATCAAATTTATGAAAAACACTAGAGGGGGGGTGAATAGAGTTTTTAAAATAATTTTAACAATTTGTTGAACTCAAACAACCACAATTAAAATTGGAAGAAGGAGATAGGTGTTTAGAGTGGTTCCAACTTTAGCAAATACTAAAGTTGTCAGTCCACTACCTGGTTTCTTACCCAACCAGGATTTTGAAAGTATTTATTTTATTACCTTCTCAAGGATTTATACAAAATACAATACTTTCGTTTACACCCTTTGAACAACCTTCACTTGAAGTAGGTGCACCAACTTTGAGGTAGCCTTCTTGAAGTAACTCCAAGCTCCCCCTTGAAGTAGCCTTCCTCTCTAGAAGTAACCTCCTGTTGCACCAGCCTTCTGAAGTAGCTCAAAGTCACCTTCTTCACCAAGAAGATCTCCACCCTCTCCAATCAGCAGCCTCCAACCTAGGAGTAGCAAGGAGAGTACAAACGGTAATAGAGAACAAGAAAGGAAAAAGGAAATTACAACTTATCCTTTGTAGCCTAAGGCTTGATTTTCCTAGATCAAGCATATAGATCTCCTAACCAAGTGTATGGACTTGTGATAGCAGTGGGTAGGAGATACTAGCCTATAGGACACGAATTTTGAGCTAAGGAAGGAAGTAGCCAATTTTCACAATGCTCAAATTGCTCACAAACAGATTGCTCAAAGTATGCTCAAGGATTTCTCAAGTGTAGCAAGTAAGTTTGAGTGTCCTATGGCTTGTCCTATTTATAGGAATGGTCTAAGGATGCTTAAGGACATTCTAGACAACTTCTAGGGGTTTCTAAGTGCTTAACTAGCCGTTAGGTACAAATTTGTTGCTTTAACAATGACTAATTAATTAATTCTGCAGTTGCTGTCAGAGACCATCTCGGTCGAGGAATGGTCGACCGAGACACCTACTCGGTCGAACTTTTGTCGACCGACAGGCTCTCTGGAACAAGTGTTTTGCAACGTTTATCTCCAACTGCCAACTACCTTGTCAGTTGTGTCTAACGGCTACTTTGGATCTTTCTCGGTCGAGAAGATTGTCGACCGAGAGTGTCTCGGTCGAGGAGTTTGTCGACCGAGATTGATCCTGTTTCAATGTTTCAATTTAGGCACTAATTATAAGTATGAGTGTGCATATGTAATCCTATTTGAAGGGGACGACTTATCTAAATGTGGTGTTTAGCTAGGGAGAATCTAATGCTTGATTTACATGAAATCTAAGTACTTGTACATTATATATTTGTACAAGTTTTTACAAGGCGATTACATTTCATGAAAACATAAACATGTAAGCATATGGATTTCCCTAGTTGCTTTGTCATCCACCTTAATCCTGCACACTCAAGTAGCTCGTTAGATCAATAAGAATGAAATGTTTGTCATAATCAAAACAAAGGGATTTATAGATGTCCATTTAGCCAACAATTTAGTTAACATTGCAATCTCAATCCCTAACCATCTCATCATTATGATTCAAGAAAATGGGTGTTCAAACCCTTAGATCATCAAAACACTGGCTTCTAAGTAACATATTTATGACTTGATAGCAATACAAATATTTCTCATGGCTCATACAGCCTATCAATCTCATATGTTACCTCTTATTAGGCAACATAACATATCATTACTTTCAAAGCTCATAAAGTGCTCTTAATGAATATGACATCATAACCCTTACCTGGTTATGATCACTTTTTGATAAAGACCTGCATGACTAACATAATTGATAACATGCACATTATATCTATATCAGCACAATGCAAAGCATAAATAACTTTACTATTCAAGGCTTGCATCACTAAGCCCTTACTAGGGTTTAGGGTTTCCCTTTTCTATTCAATTAGGGTTAACCAACCCCTTTAGCTTAATTGGGAATAGTGATTCCTCATTTCATTATTTAATCACAGAGCTTTTCTACTATAAGGCATAACCCAGAATTAGGGTTTACTGTTCATCTTATCACATTTCCCTAGATTAGGGTTTACTATTCAAATCATAGTGAATTAAGATCATACTATCATTATGTATGAGTATTACTTCCATTAATGCCCTCAAATTAGGTTAAGATTCATTAATCATCATAATTAGGGTTTTCATGATCTCACTATGAAGGATCATACCCTAATTAGGTATATTCTTACATATTGGAGGTTATTTACTTGATTCTCATTCATATAAGGGGTCTTCTCTCTCTTCTTTCTATGAGATTATAATTACATCACCCTTGATTAGGTTAAGTCAAATCATCTTTGACAACATAGGTTATGTCATCACCATTATGGTCATTAGGGTTTACTTAATCAAGGGGTACTAGTCACACTATCCCATCAAGGGTACTTTTGTAATGTTCACCATTGACCTTATCATGCATCAAACCACTAATTACTTGATCCCTTAATTACTTTAGGTATCATTAAGGTTTAGGTTAATCAACCACTAAACCACCTTAACCTCTAAAGCATCAAACGTTCTTAACCTTTTTAAACCTCAAACGGTTTTTCACTTTCGACCGCCAAACGGTTTTGAAACCGTTTGGTGGTGTTGACCGTTTGTTGAATTTTGAAGCTGTTTGATAAAATTTACATTCAAAACCATTTTCCCAAGGTAGGGTGAAGACCGTTTGGTCTTGTTGACCGTTTGGTCATGTTTGACTTTGAAACCGTTTGAACAAAACCAACCTTGAAACCGCATGGGCACCAAACAGTTTGGGATCGTTTGGTCTCAAACGGTCTTGAGACCGTTTGGTCCCAAATGGTCTTGAGACCATTTGGACTCAAATGGTCTTGAGACCATTTGGACCCAAATGGTCTTGAGACCGTTTGGTCCAAACCACCTCAAAACCGCATGGACCAAAAAGTATCTCAACCATTCCAATCGAGTTAGGGTTTCCAATGTTGAACCCCTCAATCAACCATGTACTTGTTAGCCACTTATCAATTGAGTTAATTAAGTCAACCCTCAACTGATTTGACACTCAATTTACCCTCAATTGATCACCAATTAGGGCTTGGATCAATTGAATTAGGGTTTGGAATTGATCACCCTTCAACATGTCTCAACATGGGTCTAATTGATTTGAAATCATTGATCCATCATTCAATTTGGTCATGACCTAACCCCAAACGGTCTTGGGATCATTTGGATGACCTCCAAATGGTCTTGAGACCGTTCTCTCAAGTCAACATCAAAAACTAACCCAACCTATTAAGGTTTGACTCATTGATTTGATCATTAGGTCACTAATCAATTGCACTTCAACCTAGAGCCTTTGGATTTGTAATCACTTAACCATAGTCAACCCTAGACCTCCAAACGATCTTGGGTGACCCCCAAACGGTCTTGGGATCATTTGGACATCCTCGAAATGGTCTTGAGACCAGTTTCCCATTATTTCATCAAAAACCAAGTCATTCTCTTAAGGGTTGAACCCTAGATTTGGTCACAAAATCAGCACTTAATTGTTTATCAACTTGTTATCATTGGACCCTCAATTGGTCAACCCCACTTAACCCTAGACCTAAAAATGGTATTGGGTCATCACCAAACGGTCTTGAGACCGTTTGGGTGATTCCCAAACGGTTTTGAAACCGTTTGGGCCACTCAACCCAAACTTCAACATGATTCACTTAGAAATCAGCAATAGACCCGATTAGGGTTTAGGTGACTAATGGGCCTTCAATTGGTTATTTGCTTGGAATTACTTGATGATTTTTGGTGGGTGATTAGTTCATATTGTTTACAACAGATCTCCAAATGGTAAATTCCTGGTCAACCCATCCAAATGGTCTTGGACCGGTTTCTCCCAAACGTTCTTGTGAAACCGTTTGCTTTCAAACGGTTTTGAAACCGTTTGCTCCAAACGGTTTTGCAAACCGTTTGAGCAAGAGGTGGGAGACCGTTTGCTAAAGTAGATTTTAGGATAAACTTTTGAAATAACTTAATCATCTTATACCTCAAGAATAGGGGCTGTTCTTCACGGATTTGATAGCAAGAACACTTAAAAGTGTCTAAAGAAGAAGAATAAGCAATGTTTCTTAAGAAAGAAGGATGCAATAGCAAAGCTTAAGGGTTAGAGTTATAAAACCCGCCTTTAGATCTGGTCTAGAGCTCCAAGCTTCGTAGCTTTAATGGTGTCTTGAACTCCAGAGGTTGTCCAAGGTCCGTTATTCAAGATTTTAATGGAGAAGATGGCTAGAAAGAAGAATCATGTGAAGAAAGCTAATAAACCAACCTTGCTTTGGGTTTTCCACCAAGAATTCATGCTAGGAGATGATCCATACTTACCAACTTAGCTTGGTCGTCTTCCTATATTCCAGAGCTTCTCCTTAGTCGGCGA
The DNA here is from genome assembly GCA_963693085.1 of Alisma plantago-aquatica. Taxonomy (NCBI): domain Eukaryota; kingdom Viridiplantae; phylum Streptophyta; class Magnoliopsida; order Alismatales; family Alismataceae; genus Alisma; species Alisma plantago-aquatica. The sequence continues at coordinate 242,649,842 of OY856411.1, forward strand.
AAGCAAGAGGATGAGGAAAAAGAGACTAAGGAAAACGATCCTTTGCTTTGTGTAAAAAGGATGCTTATATATTTTATGGGTATTTTCAAGGCTAAGAGGTTATTTCCTTTATTTCTCAAATATATCCACCAAGTCCTCCTCCACTTCTGGGACACGTTTCCTCCTTCTATTCTTATGTAAAGCTCATCCATTATCCAAGGTTAAGAGGAAAAGAACCCATATATCTTAATAAGCTATATATATGAAAGGCCATTTTACTTAAAACTTGGTTATTTAAATATTAAGGTTACCTTTCTTACTTGATTATTCAAATGTGGCGCCCTCCTCATATTATTTACTCTACTTGATGCCAAGAGTCATCAAAGATATTCTAGAGGGTATATTTTACATGTTGCACCCTATGTTTTGGGTAAATTGCACTTTACACCAAAACTAGGTTTTAAAGCACAAGGATTTCTCTACAAGCTATATCTTGGTGCTCAAGCTTGGAGAATCCATACCACTACATCATATTCCTCCTTATGATGTCTCATTATCGGAGGAACATCTCAACATGTGCAATTTGCAAGTTAACCCCTCTAATTGGGTAATTTGCACTTTAGTCCATAATTAACAAAACAATATTGCAACATTGTTTAAAAACAAGGACTGAAATGGAAATATAAGTTCCTCAGAAGCTTTTAATTACATTTCATAAGATAACCACAAGCATCTAATCACATATTTAAGCAAAACACCTAGGGTTAGTTCATAACCCAGGTCAGGGATGTTACAGGACACATCGTTGATGAGTGATACAAGTAATAGAATAAGAAGAAGAGGGAAAATGAAAAATAAGAACAACCTACAAATGCTAATGTAGCACGAGAAGATCTAGATAATGTTTTTATGCCATCATCATCTTCTTCCTCATCCATCAATTTTTAAACTTCTTAGATTCTGAACTTCGGTTATTCACATCACATGTGCCCACATAGAGATTGTCTTTCTTCTTATGAACACTTTGATGGAGGCGTAGTAAACATGGCAAACAATACCACCAACAAGACTAATGGCATTGGGTCAATCGGCATAAAGATGTTTGATTGTGTTATCTAAACTGTCTCAAATGTTCGTCATGTTCAAGGCCTTCAGAAAAATCTCATCTCAATTGGCCTACTTGAAGCCAACAATTTTCCATATAGGACCGAAGATGGGATCTTGTCCATTACCAAAGAAGATGATGTTCTGATAAAGGGAGTATGTAATACTGGAAACCTTTACAAGATGCTTGGGGAAACTGTGACAGGTGTAGCTTCTGCTGCATCTTCCTCAACCACTTCAAATCTGGATATCGCAAAATTGTGGCATATGAGACTGGGACACATGAGTTAGAAAGGTCTCACATTATTAAGAAAAATAAGACTTCTAGTGATATCAGTATTGAAAAGTTGGATTTTTGTGAGCACTATGTAATGAGAAATCATAAAAAGGTTAGTTTTTCAACTTCAAACCATACTACAAAAGTTATTGTCGATAATATTCATTCAGACATCTGGGGTCCTTCTCAAGTGCCTTCTAAGAGTGGTGCCAGATATATGCTTACTTCCATTGATGATTTCTCAAACAAATTTTGGGTGTATTTTCTAAAGCATAAGTGTGATGCTTTTGATCTATTTAAGAAGTGGAAGATGCTAGTTGAAAAGCAAACAAGAAGGTGCATCAAAACACTGAGGGAAAATAACAACATGGAGTTTTATTCTTCTAAATTCAATGAATTCTATCAATCTAAAGGTATTGCAAGACACCACACAGTTAGAATACACCCCGAGCAGAACAACATTGCATAACACATGGAAAGAACTCTTCTAGAGTGTGCATGGTGCATGCTAATCAATGCAGGTCTTAGTAAAGATTTATGGGCTAAAGCCATCTCTACTACAGCCTACCAAGTCAACTATTCTACATCTACTCCACTTGTTTTCAAAACTCCAGAAGAGGTTTGGTCTGATCATACTTCAAAATATTCAAATTTGTGTATTTTTTGTTGTCATGCATATGTCTATTCAAATGAAGGAAAGCTCGAGCCTAGAGCAAAGAAGTGAATTTTTCTGAGTTATGTTGATGGTGTGAAGGGATACAAATTCTGGTCCACTAAGCTAAACTCATCAAAGTTCTTGATTGAAAGAAATGTCACATTTGATGAGTTTTCCATATTATCTGCAAAACAAGATGGCATTAGTTCTCTTCTTATAGGTTCTCAGAGTTCCATAGAGTAGATGGAGCTTAAAGTCAGTGCACACAACCCGACACCTCCTGTTGATGTATAGGAAAATCCAAATGATAATGAAGATGACGCTCCTGAAGAACAGACATATAACATTGCCTCTGGGAGACTAAGAAGACATATAAGACCACCTGTAAGGCATTCAGATTAATTTGTTGCATATTTCTTGGCTACTACAGAAGAGACAAATGATTCTAGTGAATCATCTACCTATACAGAAGTTGTATCTAATCCAAATTCTTTCATGTGGATTGCAGCTATGAAGGAAGAGATGGATTCTCTTCAAAGGAACAACACATGGGTGCTTGTAAATCCTCCTGCTGGAAAGAAGATTGTTGGATGTAAATGGGTATTCAAAAGAAGGAAGTTGGTCCTAGAGATACTACTGCAAGGTTCAAAGCATGGTTAGTTGTAAAAGGCTACAATCAGGTAGAAAGTATAGATTATAATGATGTTTTCTGTCCTATTGTCAAACTTACCTCCATCAGATTTCTATTGGTTTAGTTGTTAGATATGATTTAGAGCTTCAACAACTTGATGTAAAGACCACATTCCTCCATGGTGACTTAGAGGAACAAATATACATGTAGAAACCTTAAGGTTATGTTTCTGTTGCAAAGAAGGATCATGTGTGATTAATGAAGGAGTCTCTATATGGCTTGAAGCAATCCCCACTTCAGTGGTATCATAGATTTGATTCTTTCATTGTCAAGCATGGAAATTCCATGAGAAGATATGACATTTGTGTCTACTTGAAGAAACTTTATGATGATGTTGGCTAAATGGACATCTGTAAACCCTTTTGTTTTGATAAATGACAAACATTTCATTCTTGTTGATCTAACGGGCTACTTGAGTGTTGCAGGAATAAGGTGGATGACAAAGCACTAGGGAATCTATATGCTTGAATGATTGTAAATGTCATGAAATGTAATCAATTGTAAACTTGTACAAATATATAATGTACAAGTATTTAGACTTCATGTAAATCAAGCGTTAGATCTTCCCTAGCTAAACACCACATTTAGATAGGTCATCCCTTTCAATAGTGTCACATATGCACACTCATATACACACTTAATGTCTTCATTTGAAACAGGGTCCATCTCGATCGACAAAATCCTCGACCGAGACACTCTCGGTCGACAAACTTCTCGACCAAGAAAGACCCAAGTAGCCGTTAGACACAGCTGACAAGGTAGTTGGTAGTTGGAGATAAACGTTGCAAAACACTTGATCCAGAGAGCCTGTCGGTCGACAAAAGTTCGATCGAGTAGGTGTCTCGGTCGACCATTTCTCGACCGAGATGGTCTCTGACAGCAACTGCAGAATTAATTAACTAGCTGTTGTTAAAGCAACTAACTTATATCTAACGGCTAGTTAAGCACTTAGAAACCCCTAGAGAGTGTCTAGAACGTCCTTAAGCACTTGTAGGACATTCCTATAAATAGGACATGCCTTAGGACACCTAAATTAACTTGATTACACACTTGAGCAATCTTTGAGCATACACTTACATTGAGCAATCTGTTTGTGAGCAAATTGAGCATATTGACAATTGGCTACTTCTTCTCTTAGCTCAAATTTCGTGTCCTATAGGCTAGCATCTCCTATCCACAGCAATCACAATTCCATACACATTGGTTAGGAGATCTATACGCTTGATCTAGGCAAATCAAGCCTTGTGCTTCAAAGTATAAGTTGTAATTTCCATTTTCCTTTCTTGTTCACTATTATTGTTTGTACTCTCCTTGCTACTCCTAGGTTGGAGGCTGCGGATTGGAGAGGTTGGAATATCTTCTTGGTGAATAAGGGGACCTTGAACTACTTCAAGAAGGCTGGTGCAATGGGAGGTTACTTCTAAAGAGGAAGGCTACTTCAAGGGGGAGCTTGGAGTTACTTCAAGAAGGCTACCTCGGGTTGGTGCATCTACTTCAAGTGAAGGCTGTTCAAGGGGTGTAAGAAAGTATTGTATTTTGTGTAAATCCTTGTGAAGGTAATAAAATTAGTACTTTCAAAATCCCGGTTGGGTAAGCAACCGGGTAGTGGACTGACAACCTTAGTTTTTGCTAAGGTTGGAACCACTCTAAACACTTGTCTCCGTCTTCCATTTTCAATTGTGGTTGTTTGAGTTAAATAATTGTTAAAATATTTAAAAACTCTATTCACCCCCCTCTACTGTTTTTCAATTGGTATCAGAGCAGGCTTCAAGGAACCCTAACAAGGTCTTGAAGAATGGGTGACGGGGTGCTTAACAACCTTAACCTTGAAGGGACACTTGTTGCTAGACCTCCAGCGTTTGATGGAACAAATTACACATATTGGAAGAGAAGGATGCAGTTCTACTTCCAAGGCATCAATTGGGACTTATGGAGGATGGTGTCAACCCCATACGAGCTTCCTCAAACACAATATGCAGAGTGGGATGCAAATACGGTAAAGTTGGCTCAAATGAATGCCAAAGCTGTAAGCATTTTATATTGTTCAATTTCAGTAGGAGAATTTAATAGGATATCAAACTGTGACACAACCTATGATATTTGGCATAGACTGTCCATAACTTATGAAGGTACAGTTCAAGTCAAGAATTCTAAGATTAGCATGCTTAAACAAAAGTTTGAACACTTCCGTATGGATCCGAATGAATCTATTAGTGAAATGTTTGCAAAATTCTCTTCTATTGTTAATGGTTTAAATGCCCTAGGAAAAACTGTTCTTGAAGAAGATCAGGTATCAAAAATTCTTCGATCACTTCCTCCTAAATACAAGCCAAAGGTGACAGCCATTGAAGAAGCTAATGACCTCACTCGACTGAAAATGGAGCAACTCAGAGGCAATCTAGAAGCTCATGAAGCAACCCTAGAAGAGGAAGAAAGAAGAGAACGTGAACTTCAGCAAGGAAAGAAGAAGGATGTGGCTCTAAAAGCTTCAAAGATAATCACACCAGAAAGTGAGGAGTCAAGTGAAGAAGAAGGAGAAGAAGCCTTGATTGTAAATGGTAAGAAATATAAAAGATTTAAATCTAACAAGATTTCTAGTTCTTCTTCCTCTCCTCCTAGGTGCTTTTAGTGTGGAAAGAAAGGACATTTCAAAAATGAATGTCCTAAAGCAAAGAAAGGAAAGAAAAGCTCACACAAGAAGAAGGGAGAAAAAGCCTATAAAGCTGCATGGGATGAGTCAAGTGAAAGTGAAAGTGGAGAAGAAAAGGTAGAATGTCTAATGGCAAGAGAAGATGATGAAGACTCTCAAGAGGTAAGCCTACTTGATCTTCCTAAAGAGGAGTTAATTACTAGTCTACAAGAAGTTCATGATAAGTATGTTGATGTCAAGAATAAACTAAAGAAGGTTATCAAAACAAATGACGAGCTCTATGCTAAATTAAATGATCTTTCTTCTGAAAAGAACAACATTGATCTTGAGAATTTGTCTTTAAAAACATCTTTAAATGACTGCACTAAAAAGCTACTCACTCTAGAAACAAACGTTGATCTTCTCTCTCAAGAAAAGACTGAATTGTTAGCTAAACTAAAAGATTTTCAGACTCAACCAATTCTGTATAACCATCTAGACTATGACAATGTTGTGAAAGAAAGAGACTCCCTATTATCTGATTTAGATCAAGCAAGAAAAGATGCACACAAAAAAATGGATGACATTGCTAAGCTACAAAGAAACCTACATGAGTTAAGAAGAAAAGATATCCTTGACAACATTCTAAAATCCTACTCTAGTTTCAATGGAAGAAAAGGTTTAGGATATGCTCAAAAGAAAAATCAACCCAAAAGAACTCGGACTATGTTTGTACCTAAGAACACAATTCCTAGAAAGAGAAATGAAGTTGACTCTATTACTTGTCATTTTTGTTTACGTCTTGGACATTATTCATTTTCATGCCCTTATAAGACCAAGGATTCCTACTTAGTTTGGGTCCCAAAATCCCAAACTTAGTAGAGTCGAATGCAATTTAGTTGAGATATGATCAAACGCTCAATTTTGCAATTTATATTGTCTTATCTCAACTTAATAAAAGGTTTTATGCATTATGGTAATTTTCTGAACTGCTGTACTGAAACAGAAACTTAGTCGGTCGAAGTATTGTCGACCAAAAATATAATCGGTCGAACTTTTGTCGACCGACCAGATGCCTGTAACAAATCAAATTAAACAGCAACTATTTCGGTCGAAAGTTGGTCAACCGAGCAGAATCTTTGTTCTTAGTTTTCAATACAACAACCTTCTCGATCGACGATTAGTCGACCGAGAAAGATGTCGATCGAACAATTATCGACCGACTGAAGTTCTGAATTAGAATTTTTATACAATATGTACTTAAATGCTTCTAACCATATCGGACCATCACATGGGTACCAAAACCTACTTTTTAATGGAGGATTGGGTGGTCGACAGTGGATGTTCCAAACACATGACCGGAAACAAGGATGCATTTCAAACTTTTGATGAAAAGAAGAGTGGAACAGTCACTTTTGGAGATAACGGTAAAGGTAAAATCGTTGGAATAGGTAACATTGGTACGAACCTCGAAATAAAGAATGTTCTACTTGTTGATGGTTTGCACCATAACTTAATAAGTGTGAGTCAATTATGTGATAGTGGCTATGATGTTTTACTTAACAAAACCTACTGCAAATTATTAATAGAAAACACTACAAATGTTGTCTATGAAGGAAAAAGAGTTGGAAATCTTTATATTCTTAGACCTAACTCTATGAAATCTGTAGTAGGAAAATGCTTGCTTGCAAATGAAAATACTTTACAACTATGGCATAAAAAGCTAGGACATGCTTGTTCACATGTTATCAAAAAGTTAGTGAAATATGATCTTGTTCGTGGTTTGCCTACTTTATCCTTTGATCAAGTGGAAAATTGTGAACCACGTACATTGGGAAAGCAAACAAAAACCTCTTTTAAACCTAAACATGTACTTAGCACCAGTAGATCTTTAGAATTAATTCATATGGATTTATTTGGACCCATGAGGACACAATCTATTGGTGGCAAAAGATATTGTTTTGTTATTGTTGATGATTATAGTAGATATACATGGGTATATTTTATTGCAACCAAAGATGATAATATTCATGTTTTTATAAAATTTTGTTCTATGATTGAAAATATATTACAAAGCAAAATATGTATCATTAGAAGTGATCATGGTGGAGAATTTGAAAATCATGTCTTTGAAGAATTTTGCACATCTCAAGGGTACACTCACAATTTTTCTTCTCCACGCACTCCACAACAAAATGGTATAGTTGAAAGGAAAAATAGATCACTACAAGAAATGGCTAGAACTATGATGCTCGAACATAACACACCCAAAACCTTTTGGGCTGAAGCTGTAAACACCGCATGCTATGTGTTAAATAGAGTAACTGTTCACTCTCATTTGAAGAAAACTCCATATGAAATAATACATTCTAAGAAACCTAGAGTTGACTATTTTCATACCTTTGCATCTACATGCTATATCTTAAATACCAAAGATGATAGAGATAAGTTTGATTCTAAATCCCACAAAGCATTGTTTTTGGGATATTCTATCTCTAGCAAAGCATTTAGAGTCTACAACACTATCTCTAGAAAAGTTGAGGAATCTATTCATGTCTCTTTTCATGAAGAGTCAAAATCAGAAAATCTAGAAATAATTGATCTTACTAATCAATTCGAAAACTTAAACATACCAAATGATAGTGAGAAAGATACTACAAACAATAATCAAGCTGAAACACAACCTATACCTAGACTTATTAAGGATCATCCTCAAGAATTAATTATTGGAAATCCAAATGATAAAGTAAAAACTCAGTCTTCCTTTAAGGATGTCACAAACATGGCTTTTGTTTCTATCATTGAACCTAAGAAGATATCTGAAGCTCTTAAAGATGATTATTGGTTAATAGCAATGCAAGAAGAATTAAATCAATTCACAAAAAATGATGTATGGGATTTAGTTCCTAAACCACAAGATAAAACCATCATTGGAACTAAATGGGTTTTTAGGAATAAGCTCAATGAGGCAGGAGAAGTAATAAGGAATAAAGCTTGGTTAGTAGCACAAGGATATAATCAACAAGAAGGAATAGACTTTGATGAAACATATGCACCAGTAGCTAGACTTGAAGCTATTAGAATGTTACTAGCTATTGCTGCACATAAAAACATCAAACTCTACCAAATGGATGTAAAAAGTGCATTTCTAAACGGAATTATTCAAGAAGAAGTATATGTTGCCCAACCACCCGATTTTGAAATAACGGAAAAAGGTTACTATGTTTATAAACTTAAGAAAGCACTTTATGGTTTAAAACAAGCACCTAGGAACTGGTATGAAAGGCTCAAGACATATCTTTTCTTCACATACTTCTTTTCTAAGGGATCATATTTCTAAAAATCATATTTCCCTTCATCATGTTGATACAGAAGATCAATTGGCTGATATTTTTACAAAACCACTTCCACTAGACCAATTCAAAAAAATAAGGAAGCAATTGCTTATCACTCCTTTGGAAGATGTTTTCTTTGATATTTGTGCTTCCTAACACTGTCGTCTATTTGCATCATTTTGGCTTTTAATGGACATCTTTGTCATTGAATTTGGTATTTGTTGGGACATCTAATCAAGGGGGAGTTTTATTCTTAAATGGATATCTTTTTGAAATGACAAAGGGGGAGAAATAAATATAAAAATTATTTATTTGTGCAAAACTCAATTAATGAGTTTCATAAACTCTTGGCTTTACATTGAGAGTTGCTATATTCCCTAAAGAATTGGATTTCATGTTCCATAATTCATGGGGAATAATAAGCACACATTTTATAAACAAGAGAAGAAATTTCACAAAGGTAATCTTCAGGTATGAAACTCACATGTTTTTATACTTTCTTATTTTATATTTAGGAAATGTTTGTCATCTTCAAAAAGGGGGAGATTGTTGGCTAAATGGACATCTGTAAACCCTTTTGTTTTGATAAATGACAAACATTTCATTCTTGTTGATCTAACGGGCTACTTGAGTGTTGCAGGAATAAGGTGGATGACAAAGCACTAGGGAATCTATATGCTTGAATGATTGTAAATGTCATGAAATGTAATCAATTGTAAACTTGTACAAATATATAATGTACAAGTATTTAGACTTCATGTAAATCAAGCGTTAGATCTTCCCTAGCTAAACACCACATTTAGATAGGTCATCCCCTTCAATAGTGTCACATATACACACTCATATACACACTTAATGTCTTCATTTGAAACATTGAAACAGGGTCCATCTCGGTCGACAAAATCCTCGACCGAGACACTCTCGGTCGACAAACTTCTCGACCGAGAAAGACCCAAGTAGCCGTTAGACACAGCTGACGAGGTAGTTGGCAGTTGGAGATAAACGTTGCAAAATACTTGATCCAGAGAGCCTGTCGGTCGACAAAAGTTCGATCGAGTAGGTGTCTCAGTCGACCATTTCTCGACCGAGATGGTCTCTGACAGCAACTACAGAATTAATTAACTAGATGTTGTTAAAGCAACTAACTTATATCTAACGGCTAGTTAAGCACTTAGAAACCCCTAGAGAGTGTCTAGAACATCCTTAAGCACTTGTAGGACATTCCTATAAATAGGACATGCCTTAGGACACCTAAATTAACTTGATTACACACTTGAGCAATCTTTGAGCATACACTTACATTGAGCAATCTGTTTGTGAGCAAATTGAGCATATTGACAATTGGCTACTTCTTCTCTTAGCTCAAATTTTGTGTCCTATAGGCTAGCATCTCCTATCCACGGCAATCACAATTCCATACACATTGGTTAGGAGATCTATATGCTTGATCTAGGCAAATCAAGCCTTGTGCTTCAAAGGATAAGTTGTAATTTCCATTTTCCTTTCTTGTTCACTATTATTGTTTGTACTCTCCTTGCTACTCCTAGGTTGGAGGCTGCGGATTGGAGAGGTTGGAAGATCTTCTTGGTGAAGAAGGGGACCTTGAACTACTTCAAGAAGGTTGGTGCAACGGGAGGTTACTTCTAAAGAGGAAGGCTACTTCAAGGGGGAGCTTGGAGTTACTTCAAGAAGGCTACCTCGGGTTGGTGCATCTACTTCAAGTGAAGGTTGTTCAAGGGGTGTAAGAAAGTATTGTATTTTGTGTAAATCCTTGTGAAGGTAATAAAATTAATACTTTCAAAATCCTGGTTGGGTAAGCAATCGGGTAGTGGACTGAAAACCTTAGTATTTGCTAAGGTTGGAACCACTCTAAACACTTGTCTCCTTCTTCCATTTTCAATTGTGGTTGTTTGAGTTAAATAATTGTTAAAATATTTAAAAACTCTATTCACCCCCCCTAGTGTTTTTCAGATGAGTCTCTTGTTTACCTCTTTCTCTATGTTGATGACATGTTGATTACGATAAGTGATATTTTGAAAATCTACAGTCTCAAGCAGTTACTTAGTAGCAAATTTGAAATGAAAGACTTGGGAGAAGAACAGAAAATTCTAGGGATGGAAATTATTAGAAGCCACAAAGTTGGAAGGTTATTTCTCGGTTAGGACAAGTATGTGAAGAAAGTTATACAATAGTTTTCTATGTCTGATACATCTCGTGTATTTGTTCCTTTAGATGACCAGTTCAAGAAACTATCATCTCCTGAATCACCACAATCTGAAGAGGATGAAAGCTACATGCCTCATGTTCCTTATTCTAGTACAGTTGGTATCATCTTGTATGCCATGATTTTCACTCGTCTAGACATTGCTCAAGCAGATAGCATGGTGAGAAGATACATGGCCAATCTGAGAAAGATACATTGGTAAGAAGTCAAGTATATTCTTAGGTATCTTAAGCATATATCTTCTATATTCCTTGGATTCGACAAGAGCAAAGAGACACTTGTTGATTATGTTGATTCTGACTTTGCAAATGATCGTGATAAAAGGTGTTCCCTTACAGGCTATGTGTTTACTCTTGATGGTTGTGTTGTAAGTTTGAAATCTACATTATACAACTCACTGTTACATTGTCTACTACTAAAGTTGAGTATGTGGCATTGACCGAGGTCATAAAATAAGCTACTTAGCTTAGAGGATTGTGTGCTGATTTTTGTATTCTTGAGAAGACAACGACCATCTACTATGATGGTCAAAGTACAATTCACCTCACAAAAGACTAGATGTTTCATGAAAGAACAAAGCACATCGACGTCAAGTATCACTTCATCAGAGAAGTGATAGTGTAGGGGAAGATTGTGGTGAAAAACATTGCAAGTAAAGAAAATCTTGTTGATATGATGATAAGGCCGTTGTCAGTTTCAAAGTTTAGATATTATTTGGACTTGGTTAGTATATACAACCTATAATGATGCCCTTAGGGGCTAGGCTGGAGGAGGAGAGAGTTCTACTATTATTCTTTTTCAGAGAGCTACATACTTTGAGTCAAGGTGGATATTGTTGTGTGCCTCAAAGATTTATGTTGATCTGATTGTAGATTGGGTCCAAAATTAAATGGATCTTCCCCGACCATTCAAGACCAGTGTTTTTAAAACCAAATCAGACCAGCCGGTCCAACCGGTCTGACTGGTGAACCGGTACCTGACTCGTCTGGAAGCCTAAAAAACCGACTATGTCTCTTTTTCCGGTCCAACTGGCCAGAAATACAGTCCAACCAGTCGGTCGGACCGAACCGGATTGAACCAATGGACCAAAGAGAAGAAAAAATAGAAGGTAGAATACATATAGGAATTTACATATATGCATATATATATGTATATACATATGGCATATATATGTATGTATGTATGTATATATATAGAAAATACACATATAATGTAGAATGCATATATATATATGTATATATGTACATATATATATATTTGTATATATGCATATGTATGTATGTATGTATGTGTACATCTACATAATAATATACATATATATACTATATATATATATATATATATATATATATATATATATGGGATTGATTTCAATGCCCGTGTGGGTATCAAGAGTTTGTTACCCGTGGATGAAAACATGGTGGCATCACATGTAAATACAGTCATGGAATGAAACTCCGTCTATCCTCTTGGCTCCGACTTCTCCGCCCCAACACCAAAGAAGAATTCCTATCTAAATAAATCTCTGTCTACCGTCCTACCTCGTACGAGACCCTCCATTGGCAACTGCTGGATTGTCTACTGGAATGACGTCGGAGTCAAAACTGATGTTTACATTACTAGAACGAGTCTTGGTCGCACCAGGTTTTCCGGAGCGTCATCGATGCACCCACAACCCTTTCTGGTGGCTGATCACATAGGTTCAGGCCCTTTTCATCATTTTCATCTATTTTTAGAAGAAGCTCGATATCAATTTCGGCTGGGTAGCATGAAGTTAGCGTTGGCAATAGAAAATCATAGGTTTTCTGGGTCGAGGGGGGTGTTGAAGACAACCACAACTGAGGTTTCGTCGATAGTAGGTCGATTTTTGTTTGAGTATCAGATTCTTATTGTTGTCGACACTGCATGGATTTCAAGTTCTGGCACCCTTTATTATTGCAGCCACTAGATGTGGTTGTGGGTCTGTGGCGGCGGGATTTTGATGGGAAAGTTGCGGCCAATCGAGGTCTCTGTTAGCACCAGCCGGATTGAATTTACTATTGTCAGGTCGATGTAGAGGGACTGGTTGGGGAGGAATAGAACTATATCCTCCCGGGTAGTGTGCTAGTGGTGCATTGGTGGAGGAAGGGAAGCACTGAGATGGGGAAAGGACATTGTGGCCTTCCACTATAGCTGTTGTGGTCAGCAGTGCTTTGGTATTCAAGGTGATGGAGGACAATCCAAGCCGCGTCTTGGTGAATGCTTTTGGCACAGTGACAAATGCATTCTCAAATCAGTCATCCATCTGGAATATTAATTGGCTCTTTGGTACCTTTAGACACCAGAGCGTGATATATAATCTCACATGCCAAGCCATTGTTCCAGCCATGGGGGATGACTATTATTGTTGGGACGGTGATGAAGATGATGACTTGGTGTGGCAAGGACTTCGACTTTCCTCCACCCAAACTGCTCCTCGCAGGTCATACATAGAGATATCAAAGGCTAGCAACATTTTCTTTGACGTGATTGGGATTCAGTTGTTTTAAAAATGAACAATTGAATGTCACTATAATGTAACTATGCAATACAAAAAGTAACTATTTTGTCAAAAGAGTAACTATTTAGTATAAAAAGTAACACTGAGTCATAAAAAGTAACTATTTAACGCTAAAAGTAACTATCTGACATTAAAAGTAACATCATGACATAAAAAGTAACTATTTAACATTAAAAATAACACGAAGATACAAAAAGTAATTATACGGTAAGAAAAGTAAATATTGGACACTAAAAGTAACACTGAGACCCAAAAAGTAACCATCTTACATTGAAATTAACATACTACTGTCAAAGTATATGAAGTAGTTTGGAAAACGACAATTACAATAATTGCCTTTCTGTATACCCTCGAGTCAAGTAGTTTTGTATTGATTAAGTTTCTCTTTCTTGCTATAATCAAATCATAAACAAGCCTTTCAAATTACCATAATTAGAAAGTACATCCTATTTTAACAAAATAAAGACACGGCACGATGTCGTGCAATCATTCAATACCACACTACATATAACTACATAAATAACCTCGTCTTGTAGTACCCTACTCCATTACAACAACTGACAGTGGAATTTCAACAAATACAATAGTGAAGCCTCAAGTTCTTCCAAAATCATGCACCATCATTGAAAGCATTGGAGTGTTAGGATGTAGCTGATAAAAAGCCACATCCCTAGTGGAGGTTGTCCACAATTCCTCCGCCTACTCCATAAGTCATCCATCGACTAACGGCTTACTAGCTTTCTTATAATCTTGCTAATGGATGACTGGATCCCCACCGACGCTGGAAAGTTCTTTTATCGAAGGCGTGATCATCAAAACCCAGGATCACGACTTATCATAGCAGCAGAATTGATGTGCCCTATAACTCTTGTTTGACTCGTCAATGGCCAGGTGATGGTATTATGGAAAATTGACAATAATATGAGCATCATATTGAGTTTATGTGCCTCCGCAACTCCTTTGGCCGTGTTGGGTGCCGAACCGTCGGTATTGGAGGAGCAACAACCCAATGTGGAGGATACTGTTGGGTTTTAGAGAAGGTAGAGAAGCAGCGGAAACACAAATTTTCTCCCCAAACCCAGAACAAAAGGAATTGCGTCAACATCTATATAATAGGAAAGATGGTTTTTTAATCATACCTTGTCCCGAGGCTTGCTGAGCGACAGTACCTCGCGCCTTGCGTGGTCTTCACCTCCGGTCTTGGATGGTGTCTGTGCAGCTCCTGGTCGCACCGGGACTAAAGACTCCTCCTCCTACCGAACTGTCGGATGACAGTTGTCCTCCTGAGCGGAAGTGACCTCCCGCCTCTGAAGTAGTCCACATGGACCACCTGGAACTCCACTCTCCTTGTCCCACAAGGAAGTGGAAGGAGTCGCACCCTCCTGTTGACGTACTAGTCACCAACACACTCTCCTGCTGCCAATTGCAACTGCAGTTGTCTTTCCCTTGATGCACCTCCCTTTGCGGGAAGCACTTGCTCGGGCTCTCTCTCGGTTACCAAAACCAGAGAGAACGACAACTTTGCAGAGCAACCGGCTTGCACTGAGTTGTACTCTGAGAAGCCCCCAATACCCCTATATATATAGGTGGGTCATGGGACAGGGTTCTCTGTCCCCGACAATATGGGACTAAAAGTAGGAGTAGAAGGGTTCGAGATTTTCCACAAAAGCAACCAACTCGCAACCTGAACTGATCGGTTCACAAGTGAACTGGTCGGTTGGGGACCTGAATCGGTCGGTTGGAGCACCAACCGATCGGTTGGGATACCTCAACCGGTCAGTTCACAAGTGAACTGGTCGGTTGGTGGTCCTGGTCGATCCCGGATTGACTTTCATTCTTTTGTTTCTAATTGGTATCGAATACCAATCCTTGTTCCAATCAAATTGGGCAAGTGAAATGCAAGGA
Source organism: Alisma plantago-aquatica (assembly GCA_963693085.1). NCBI lineage: Eukaryota > Viridiplantae > Streptophyta > Magnoliopsida > Alismatales > Alismataceae > Alisma > Alisma plantago-aquatica. The sequence goes on from OY856411.1 coordinate 242,665,180, forward strand.
CAATTCTCACCGACCTGACTTTCCCAAGTTGCTCGTTTGCACCAGTTGAACCGATCGGTTCAACACTTGAACCACTCGTTTCACTCTGTGCATGAGCCTATCGGTTCAACAATCGAGCCGACTGGTTCAACAACCTCAGCTGACCGGTTCATCACATGAACCGATCGGTTGGGAGTGTAGGTTGTCCAGAATCAGTCAAATGCGATTTCAATCAATCTGATACTTCAATCAATGCGTCCAACACCTTGAACATTATGATATTGAGCTATCGATTGAGTGAGTGTTTAATTGAACTACTGAACTCCTTTAGTAATCAATCTAAACATTGCTTGTGGACAAAACTCCTCTTCCAGGTTAAATCCTATGTGTGTGACCCTGCAGGTCCATTTCACGTTGGCAGTGAAAGTCCATAACACTTATGACTTCACAAGAAAAGAGCGGTGCCTAGTCACACATCATTGCTACCCAAGTGAAATAGAAAGTTGGAGAACAACTTTCAATCTTACAATCCGTGAATGGTGTTATAGTGAATGTATAATTCCTTTGTCACTGGTATCCAGAATGAACTCAAGGCATGGAACAGTCATCCTGTCAATGTTCATTCATTTCCTTGATCTCAGAGTAGACCGAGTGAGATGTGTGTGACATCAATATCACATATTAATTCACACGTGCATGCGCATGCCTTTCTCAATCCTACTCATCAAGTGGCCAAGGATATCAAACTCCCTCAGGAGGGATAAATCCCATATATATCACTCACCCCTCAAAAGCCCCATGTGTCAAAGCCACCCAATCATCACCTTTATAACAACCCATATTTCAGGACTGCGTTTGATGATGTCAAAGTATACCCAACGACATGTGTTGAGTGTAGTGATTTCAGGTCTAAGAATCACATTCACCACCATCACTGTGAGAGCTGACTGTGACTACCAAGTCATGGTTCCATGTGTCACTCTTACGGTGGGTCTGTCTGATACCTTGTTCTCTAACAAGTACCTATGTGCTTGGTTTGATATCACTATATCATGACTAATGAGATTCTGTCATCAACCAACACACAATCTAGTCTTTAGTGTTATTGATGTCTATGGTTATTTACACAATAACAACTGACTAGGGACCAAACAAGAATGTATACTCTTAACATCCATATGATCTCATCGTTTAGGTCATGAACTTAAAAGCATACGTCATTGAGTAAAACCATTCTTTAGACATCTATCATGTTACATCATCATCTCAGAAATAGTTCAAACATATAGATCGGAAATTGCCTTTATTATTATTCAAATCATTTACAAAGTATCCCATTACAATCATCATATGACTTGCTCTATGGGCATACATACCAACCGACTCCCACTTGCACTTAGAGCCAGTCACCAAGGAAACACAGTCCTTGTGACCTAGCATGACCATCATGCTTCTGCTGAGAAAGGGCCTTAGTCAGTGGATCAGCTATGTTATCTTCAGTTGGTACTTTGCAAATATTCACATCTCCTCGCTGTACGATCTCTCGTATGAGATGGAAGCGCCGCAGTATGTGCTTGGACCACTGATGTGATCTGGGCTCCTTAGCTTGTGCAATAGCTCCATTATTAAGGCAAAACACAAATCCTGATTGCGATCTGTAATCATCTTTATCAGTTTGGAAGCTTGCATCAGTGTAACCCTTTACAACCAACTCTTCCTCGCCACCGTACACAAGAAACTGATCCTTAGTCCTTCGCAAGTACTTGAGGATGTTCTTCACGGCTGTCCAGTGAGCATCCCCGGGATCTGACTGGTACCTGCTCATCATGCTGAGAGCATACGAGACATCTGGGCGTGTGCACAACATAGCGTACATGATGGATCCGATGGCTGATGCATATGGGATCCCATTCATACGCTCCCTCTCTTCACAAGATTGGAGTCATTGAGCTCTAGAGACGGTGACTCCATGTAGCATGGGGATGTTGCCTCTCTTTGAGTTCTCCATGCTGAACCTCTTCAGCACCTTATCAATGTACGTGCTCTGACTTAGTCTGAGAAGCCTTCTAGATCTATCTCTATAGATCTTAATTCCTATAATATAGGATGCTTCTCCTAAGTCCTTCATTGAGAAAGTTTCCCAAGCCAAGTCTTTACCTTCTCTAAGGCTAAGACATCATTCCCCATCAAAAGTATGTCATCCACATACAATATGAGGAATGTGGTCGAGCTCCCACTAACCTTCTTGTACACACAAGGTTCATCTTCATTTTGAATAAAGCCAAACACTTTGACTTCCTCATCAAATCGAAGATTCCAACTCCGAGATGCTTGATTTAATCCATAGATTGACCTTTGCAGTTTACAGACTTTATTGGCATTCTTTGGATCTACAAAACCTTCAGGTTGTGTCATGTACACATCCTCATTTATATTCCCATTAAGGAATGCGATTTTAACATCCATTTGCCAAATCTCATTGTCATAATAAGCTGCAATAGCAAGCATGATCCTGATGGACTTAATCATGGAAACTGGAGAAAAGGTTTCGTCATAATCAACACCTTGAATTTGTCGAAAACCCTTTGCAACCAATCTGCCTTTATAAGTTTGCACATTGCCATCCATGTCGGTCTTTTTCTTAAAGACCCACTTGCACCCTATGGGTTTTACCCCTTCGGGTGGTTCCACCAAAGTCCATACTTTGTTGGAGTACATGGATTCCATCTCGGATCTCATGGCTTCAAGCCATTTCTCAGAATCTGGTCCCTCCATAGCCTCTACGTAGGTAGTTGGATCATCATCTATGATCAACTCACCACCTTCCTGAGTCACAAGGTATCCAAACCTCTCAGTTTCAAGGCGGGTCCTACTAGATCTACGAGGTCCTTGTGTTACTTGAGGAGATTGAGATTCCACAACACCTTGTTAATATGCATTTTCCTCTGGTACATCTACCGGTTCAATGTTTTCTTGTTGGGCTTGAACCTCTTCAAGCTCTATATTCCTCCCACTACTTCCTTTGGAAATAAATTCCTTCTCTAGGAATACAGCATCCCTGGCAACAAACACTTTGTTGTCAGTAGGGTGGTATAGATAATATCCCTTGGTCTCCTTGGGATATCCAACAAAATAATATTTATCGGATTTGGTTCCAAGCTTATCAGGAAACATTTTCTTGGCGTAAGCCTCACAACCCCAAATCTTCATAAAAGACAAATTGGGACGCTTCCCAGTCCATATCTCATATGGTGTCTTTTGAACCGATTTAGATGGTACACGGTTAAGTGTAAACGTGGCGGTTTTAAGAGCATGACCCCAGAAAGAAATCGGAAGATCAACAAAACTCATCATTGATCGCACCATATCCAACAATGTGCGATTCCTTCTTTCAGACACACCATTATGATGTGGTGTTCCTGGCGGAGTCCACTGTGATACAATACCACGGGCTCGCAGAAGGTCCTCAAACTCCTGGCTTAAGTATTCTCCACCTTGATTGGATCGAAGTGCCTTAATACTTTTACCAAGTTGGTTCTGTACTTCATTCATGAAATCCTTGAACTTTTCAAGGGCTTATGATTTATGCTTCATCAGGTACACATAGCCATACCTACTGAAATCATCAGTGAAGGTAATGAAGTACTGACACCCATTTCTGGCATTAGATCTAAAAGGCCCACATACATCAGTATGTATGAGTCCTAATAGATCACTAGCTCTCTCACCTTTACCTAAAAAGGGAGTTTTGGTCATCTTGCCCAACAAACAAGATTCACATGTCTCTATTGATTCATAATCAAAAGAGTCTAGATAACCATCTTTATGGAGTCTAGAAATGCGCTTCTCATTTATGTGCCCTAGACGACAATGCCAGAGATATGTTTTGTTTGAGTCGTTGAGTTTTTTCTTTTTGGTGTTTACGTTGTATAAACTTGTATCCAATTATATCAAGTATAGACCATAAGACATAGAAGCATTGCCATAAAAGATCCCATCTTTAGAAATGGAACACCTTCCACTTTTAATAAGAAATTCAAATCCATCTTTGTCCAAACAAGAGACGGAGATGATATTCCTATTTATGGCAGGTACATAATAGCAGTTCTTCAACTCTTTTATTATCCCACTTGGTAGAGTTAACTCATAGGTTCCTACGGAACTGGAGGCAACTCTTGCCCCATTGGAAACACGTAGTTCAACCTCGCATTTCCCTAAAGGCCTACTTCTCTTAAGATCCTTCACATTTGAACAAATGTGAGATCCGCATCCGGTATCAAGTACCCATGACGAAGAAGTAGTAAAGTTAATCTCTATCACGTATACACCAGAAGTAGAGATCTCTATCTCTGACTTCTTCTTCCATTGTTCCTTCCATCCTCTCCATGTAGAAGAAATTGGTTTGGCGAGAGAACACATCTCTCCCTTACCTACTTTCTTCTTCACTAACGCATTAAGCGTACATAGAGTGGATTCTAAGGCTCCTGGTATATCTGGATTGTGTAGAACGCTTCTCACAGTCCTCAACCAGTTATGGAATTTATTCTCAATTAATTTGCCCATTTTAAAAGATGATTCTTTTGCCATTCTACAAGAGAAAATGTGCATTTGTCAAAACCCTTTTGATTTGATTTGAATAAAATTTGACGATAGTTAATTAGGCCTTTAATTAATTACCGCTCCCACTATTTTGACTCAAATTGATAGCCCTCACCATCAATTCGGAAGATTGCAGCGTACAATCTTCTAGTGGGTCAAGATCCTGGAATCCTCTAAGCCATGGACCAGCTTTGGTTGTCACCCACAACTCAGATCTTCTGGGTAGGCAACTCTTGCCAATTGCATCATATGCAACTCTTAATGAATGAACATGCGCAACACCTTGCCATGAACATTCTGTGCCTCTGGGCTTAGACGCTCTAAGAATCACCAGTTAAGTCTAACCCAAAAGTCGACACGGTAAACATGCACCTTGCTTTGGCAGAACCTACATGTCGACCCTTCACACTTCCACAAGATAGATGGCGCACCACGCTTTGGCGTAACCTACGCTTGGTCGATCAAGTTTGCCATGTGTGTCGCTAATGTAAGGCACATAAGACTTAATATTTTAATGAGGGATTTGGTTTTTATATATATATACATATCAAATCACCACAATATATAGTACGTATCATATACATGCTATATCCCACAGAAAACATGCAGAACGATAAAAAGCAATGATTATGGCCATCCTATTGTGATTCCTTGAGCCAAGAGGAATCACGGTCATCTAGGTCTACATCACATGCAACCTGTACAAGATGAAATCTGTGCCTGCCTTTCTGGGTTTGATCAGCTCATCTCCATGACCGATCGGCTCGCCATCAGGTTGGTTGTTCGGGTGCCACTAGCCGATCGACTGGCTCCTCCAGCCGATCGGTTCACCAGTCGTCGTGCATCTCCTCAGGTCGCCACCCGCTCATCTCATTCCCCGAACTAGCCTTCTGGATCACCAACCGATCGGTTCACTCCTTGAACCGATCGTCTCAGGTCATTCGCCGTTCTTTGACATAACAGGAAATAAAATCTATCCTATTTACAATTTAATTGTGAAACCCCGAGTTACATTCGGGGGGAGCAAAGGTAGGAAAAGAATTCTTGAATTATTTCGAGTTACATCAGGAATAGGAGAAAGGGAATCGGTGCACAGACCGAGATGCAAGCAACCACACAAACAACCATACACAGATATAGGGGTTTATAGGCCATAATCATGCTACACATCCACCACAAAACTCGTTTAAGGGCGACGCGTATCGAGTGTATTAATATCACATATCATATATGTATATTAGGGATTTGTGGATTGGACATGTATAAAGCAGATATTATTCACATCACATGCAATAAATAAAGGCGACAAACCAAAATCGATCATATCGATAATCCTAAAATACAGAACATTTGACGTGGCTCTAATACCACTATTGGGTTTTAGAGGAGGCAGAGAAGCAGCGGAAACAAAAATTTTCTCCCCAAACCCAGAACAAAAGGAATCACGTCAACGTCTATATAATAGGAAAGATGGTTTGTTAATCATACCTTGTCCTGAGGCTTGCTCGACGACAGTACCTCGCGCCTTGCGTGGTCTTCACCTCCGGTCTTGGACGGTGTCTGTGCAGCTCCTGGTCACACCGGGACTGAAGACTCCTCCTCCTACCAGACTGTCGGATGACAGTTGTCCTCCTGAGCGACAGTGACCTCCCGCCTCTGAAGTAGTCCACACAGACCACCTAGAACTCCACTCTCCTTGTCCCACAAGGAAGTAGAAGGATTCACACCCTCTTGTTGACGTACTAGTCACCAACACACTCTCCTGCTGCCAATTGCAACTGCAGTTGTCTTTCCCTTGCTGCACCTCCCTTTGCGGGAAGCACTTGCTCGGGCTCTCTCTCGGTTACCAAAACCAGAGAGAATGACAACTTTGCAGAGCAACCAGCTTGCACTGAGTTGTACTCTGAGAAGCCCCCAATACCCCTATATATATAGGTGGGTCATGGGACAGGGTTCTCTGTCCCCGACAATATGGGACTAAAAGCAGGAGTAGAAGGGTTCGAGATTTTCCACAAAAGCAACCAACTCGCAACCTGAACCGATCGGTTCACAAGTGAACCGGTCGGTTGGGGACCTGAATCAGTCGGTTGGAGCACCAACCGATCAGTTGGGACACCTCAACCGGTCGGTTCACAAGTGAACCGGTCGGTTGGTGGTCCTAGTCGATCCCGGATTGACTTTCCTTCTTTTGTTTCTAATTGGTATCGAATACCAATCCTTGTTCCAATCAAATTGGACAAGTGAAACGCAAGGAAAATTCTCACCGACCTGACTTTCCCAAGTTGCTCGATTGCACCAGTTGAACCGATCGGTTCAACACTTGAACTACTCGTTTCACTCTGTGCATGAGCCGATCGGTTCACAATTGAGCTGACCAGTTCAGCAACCTCAACCGACCGGTTCATCACATGAATCAACCGGTTGGGAGTGTAGGTTGTGCAGAATCAATCAAATGTGATTTCAATCAATCTGATACTCCAATCAATGCGTCCAACACCTTGAACATTATGATATTGAGCTATCGATTGAGTGAGTGTTTAATTGAACTACTAAACTCCTTTAGTAATCAATCTAAACATTGCTTGTGGACAAAACTCCTCTTCTAGGTTAAATCCTATGTGTGTGACCCTACAGGTCCATTTCACGTTGGCAGTGAAAGTCCATAACACTTATGACTTCACAAGCAAAGAGCGGTGCCTAGTCACACATCATTGCTACCCAAGTGAAATAGAAAGTTGGAGAACAACTTTCAATCCTACAATCCGTGAATGGTGTTACAGTGAATGTATAATTCCTTTGTCACTGATATCCAGAATGAACTCGAGGCATGGAACAGTCATCCTGTCAATGTTCATTCATTTCCTTGATCTCAGAGTAGACCGAGTGAGATGTGTGTGACATCAATATCACATATTAATTCACACGTGCATGCGCATGCCTTTCTCAATCCTACTCATCAAGTGGCCAAGGATATCAAACTCCCTCAGGAGGGACAAATCCCATATCTATCACTCACCCCTCAAAAGCCCCATGTGTCAAAGCCACCCAATCATCACCTTTACAACAACCCATGTTTCAGGACTGCGTTTGATGATGTCAAAGTGTACCCAACGACATGTGTTGAGTGTAGTGATTTCAGGTCTAAGAATCACATTCACCACCATCACTGTGAGAGCTGACTGTGACTACCAAGTCATGGTTCCATGTGTCACTCTCACGGTGGGTCTGTTTGATACCTTGTTCTCTAACAAGTACCTATGTGCTTGGTTTGATATCACTATATCATGACTAATGAGATTCTGTCATGAACCAACACACAATCTAGTCTTTAGTGTTATTGATGTCTATGGTTATTTCCACAATAACAACTGACTAGGGACCAAACAAGAATGTATACTCTTAACATCCATATGATCTCATCATTTAGGTCATGTACCTAAAAGCATACGTCATTGAGTAAAACCATTCTTTAGACATCTATCATGTTACACCATCATCTCAGAAACAGTTCAAACATATAGATCGGAAATTGCCTTTATTATTATTCAAATCATTTACAAAGTATCCCATTACAATCATCATATGACTTGCTCTATGGGCATACATACCAAAAGATTGCAGCTCTCGGGGAATTTAAGGACGGATAATGAGCCTCTCATCATGTATCTTGGCCCTGTTGTACGCACACACAACTTCCTCTACCGTGTTGAAGGTGTCAAGCCACAATCGGGCAGTGCCGCAGACAGTGATGAGAGTGGGGAGTCTAGGTGTTAGTTTTGGGTTTATTTGCAACAGCTGCCACCACTTTTGAGATGAATCAAAGATACATGCACCTTCGCATGCCCGGTAACCAGAAACAGATCAAACGGTTCCGCGGTGACAAAGACGAGGTCCTCATTCTACACCACGACCCACTAGATCCAGCACTGATGCCGCCGAACAGCGCTGGCCTATAGTTTTGCACACCTGATTTTGGAGCTGAGTCTTGATGGTCAGTTCTCTCGTACCTCCTGGCGGCAGCGGCTTGGCATCAACAAACTGGAGGTCCTACGTGTGGATGACGGGGATCCAATAATTACAAGTGTGCCATTGTGTCTTCAAACATGAGTAGCCAACTAAAATACCCATGCGGGCTTTGAAGAAACTCCATATATATATATATATATATATATATATATATATATATATAATCATGGTGACTGGTTCGATTTTTCCGATTCAATTTTTTTTATGTCATGCTGACATCATTTCCGGTCCAACCAGTTCAACCACTCCAGTTGGACCAGACTCAATCCGGTCTGAGTCACTACTGGTCCGACCACCTTTTTGGTTATGAAAACATTGTTCAAGATTTTTGTAGGGTGAGAATCCATCCCACGGTATGGTACGATCTAAATTTTGGATCTGAATAGGAATCTGATTATGGTTCTACATGTACAAGTATATGCGCCCTGATTACGATTTTAGCATCATCTTGTATTCTATTTATGATACGGAAGCCGTCGTACTCCAAGATATAATTTACCTCCTTCGAGAGCGCTCATCTTTGTAATATCTTCTCTGAGATAGTGAAAATCTCACCCCTCCTGTGAAGTAGACCATTCTGACCAAACCACGTAAATCTTGTGTTCTTTGGTTTTATGATCGTTCTCTTTATTCCCGTCTTGTTATTCCATTGTGAACTCGTCGTATTCTATTATTCAAATCTTATCAGAAATTAATGCTATATTTGGTATGTGGTGAATGAAGAAGAGGGGACGGGAAGGGAGTGAACACATATATTAGTGTGTTTGGTTAGGATGAGAATAGGAAGGGAAACAAAACATTATAAACAATGTAAACATAAAAAATCCATTGACATAAAACATTGGTGGTGTAAAATGACTTATATATAAAAAAGTTATATTTATATATTTGTTCACATACAATATTTTATAAAAAAAATAAGCATAAAAAATTCATGACATGAAATGTTGGTGACATAAAAATACTTCTACATATAAAAATTATATTTATACATTTATTCACATATATTATTTTACAAAATTCAAAAACAATGCACACTAAAAAAATTAACAACTTCAAACATTGGTGATGTAAAAATTATATTACATATGATAATTATATTTATATATATTTGCATACATTACTTTCTAAAAATTCTTTATAGAGGCGTGGGAAACAAATAAGACTGTCAACACTTTTTGGATGGCAAAGCCTATATATCTAGTAAAAGTCATAAGATGTAGATGAAGACATCATATGGTTTTTATTTGTTATATGTTGAAAGTGTTACCAAAGTGATATTTTTTTATAAAAAAAAGAATCTGGCCTTTTTTATCTTCATTATGGCTATAAGAGTAATTCCATTCTTATATTTATATTAAAAAAATTCTCCAGTTATCTACTTTTTTACTTTTTGTGTTTTTATAACAAACTCATACTTTTTAAATTTAATAATAAAAAATAAGCTTAGAAGCATCCTTCTAAATTATGTATAAAAATTATTTTAGGTGATTTTTATTTTATTTTATTTTTCTATAAAAACTTCCTCATTTTTTTTATAAATACTCCAACAATCCATATGTCACTCCAAGTGGCGTAACACATACTTGACATACTACTTCAGTGCTGACATTATTTATGGACTACACTGATTTTTTCATCATATTACTTATATTTTCTATCTCCCATTTTTATATACTCTAATATTTCTAATATATTTTCTGTAAAGGCTTCCCCTTTTCCTTGTCTCCACTCCCATCCGGTAGAAGAGAATGGTAGAGAAGTGGCCGAAAATACACTTAGTTTGTTCCCTTTCATTCCCCTCCATCCCCCTCCCTTCCCCATCACTTTGTCCTACCAAAGAGTCTAAGATTTTCCCCCTCCCTTCGTATCTCCTCCATTCACCACGTACCAAATAGGTCCTAAATGTATATTCAACACTTCTCTCTCATTCTCTCTGTGCCAAATCAGAGTGGAGACTAGAGGAAGGAGAAAGCTTTGGCGGAAAATATATTATAAGAGTTAGAGAAAAATATAAAATATGAGAGAGAAAACATTAATAATATGGTGGGAATGCTAAACTCGGGGAACCCCTCCGCCCACACATTGGGATCCCAAACAAGTCACATCAGAGGTCTACTAACGTGGTGGGAAATTTATTTCCGAACAGCACCATCGGGAGGATTCGAACCTGAGACCCTTCATGGGGGGCACCCGTGCTTGACCACCCGAGCTACTGCTCACCCGTTCTTTTACCATCCCTTCTATCTAGGCGCTCGCCTGGGGGGAGGGGTGGGTTTTCCCAACAATAAAAAAAAACATGGTGGAAAAAATCAGTATAGCCCACAATTAATGTGAATAGAGAAGCAATATGTCATGTATATGTTATATTATTTAGAAGAGACGCACATAATGTTGGATAAATATTTAATAAATTTAGAAAAACTTTTTTACAAGAAAAATAAAGAAATAAAAGGATATATTTTCCCTCCTCTTCATAATTTGGAGGAGCCTGAACGCTTGAGAAGGTGGTATATCAAAAAGTGATCGCTAATGTGGTTGGAATTTGTATCTTTTTATTGGAGACTATCAAAATTCATCAATTGCATTGTCTTTTATCGACTGCTTTATATTGTTATCATTTTGGGACTAATAGATTTGTTCTGTCCTGTAGAAAGTTTGATGCCAAACATACAAAGTTTTGTTTTGATTTTATGGTTAAACAACCAATTAGGTCTTTCTCAATATTTGTAGGAGTGTGGTAGGTGAAAGATTACCAAAAAGTATAACCTACATAGATGTTAATATAAGCATTCATGCATACTAGTCGTGGGTTGTGTAAGTTAAGTGTAGCTAGTGCATGTGTTAGTAGAAGATAAATAGTTTCAATTAACATTAACTATTAAGTTGGGGCACTATTTGATATATATGAGAGCGTATTTAATGTTTTTTATAAGAACTTGAAGTGGATATCATAATCACGCACGTGCGCATGCATGCATACATGTCTAACACACAACATGCCATGCTTTGTCAGATTCAAATTTGTGGGAATTGTCTAATTTGTCTTTTTATAGAAAAGGATAAGAACTAATTGTACTCGTAAGGTAGTTGTCACGATAACCTAAATGGTTTCATAAATCGAATAAAGTTACTCTTCCTATATCATTACATTACATGTACAAGATTGAATGTGATTATAATTAACTGAAGTAATTTTCGCAGAAGCTTCACTCCCACCAAAATCTATTATGTGCAATACATCTCAAGTATGCACAAAAAATATAATAAATTTCAACTTTGATAGACCCAATAATTATAAAAAAAATAACTAAAGAGAACGGATTTGGTGTAGAAAATAGTAACTTTTTATTAAGAAAACTTCACAATGTTACAAGGATTCTTTCTCTTTCTCTATTCTATGTCCACAAATTCATTATTCCACTCTTGTTTTCATCCTTCTTTGGCTATCTTTTTGACTTCTACTTTTTGGATCATAATATTAGCGCACTACCTTACAGTCTATCGAATTTGGACTTTTCCAATATTGCTAGATAATATTTCATATGGTAAATATAAGATAAGAAATATTATCCAAAAGATCTCCATTTTGAATGAATTATATTGTGTCTCAAACAAAGTATGCTCCTATTCTTCTTATATGCTTCCACCCTCAAAGCTTCTTCTATCTCAAAAAGTTATCTTCCATGCATACCTACACGGAATGATTGTCTGGACATGGCTGCACAAACCCATCATGTGTGAGCTCCTCAAGAAGAATAGTTTGATAAATTGCATTGCCTCCACCTGTAGCTGAAAGAACTGAATTAGTCACACCTTTTACATGCATGTCATAGGATTGTACCTTCTCCAAGCTACGCCCATTCAATGTTACCACATGATTTGTTTCACCACACCTTTCTCCTTTCAATAGTTTATAGTGTTACCTCTACACCTATTGAAATTTACATCTGAATTTGTGGCCATTTACCAGATTACATATGAGATTTGAATACATTCGCATTATTTAGATTTTTGATGCCCACCATCCAAGCCACTTCTTCATGTATGCATCTTGTGCAGATTTCCCATCTAGCACTCATATTTTGGTTAGAACAGATCCAACCAATCCACATATTCCACTGGAGTAGGTATTGTTTATGATCACATGCTCCTTACATGTGACTTACATGACTTCATCACCCATTAATATTTCACAACTAGTAGATTCACGTGCCCTCTTAGATATTAGATCACTCTTGAGATCATGACCTATCTGACCCCATCAGTGTATGATAGGAATCATAAAAAGTTTTGGTAAGAAACATAATGAAATAAGATCACCAATCTAATACCCCTCCTTGAGAAGTGTATGATTCCAAAATAAAAGGTGTAATCAAAATTTTCTATTGGATGGATTGTAATGCATAGTTGTCGACGTCGTCATGTTTTTATGTGTCATTGATGCTTTCTGGTTGTCTTTGAGAATAACCTTGATATGATACCACTTAAAGTAACTTTTGTCGAAGCTTCAAGCCCAGGAAAATCAATTATGCAAAATACAACACAGACATGCACAATAAAAACAATAACATCGCTATGTTAACAAATCCAATAACAGCTAAGACAACAACCAAAGTGAAAACCTAAAATCTATGAAGTTAAAAGAAGTCTTTCAAAACTATAATATGTTCATCACTTTCCCAATATGCCTAGATAAACTAATATTAAAACCTTCAATGTTACCAAGAGTCTAGACCATTTAATACTAGGTATGTCTTTTATAAAACTTAAAATCTTATCGCAACCCCAATTGATGTATATTTTTGCTGAGAAAACCTTACTAGATCATCTAGTTGGGTTCACAATCATCTAGTTGGGTTCATGATGTAGTTGGTTTCATATATCAAAATGGGTCCATATTAAAGGTTCTATTATCACAGATGGTGGGGGGTAGGTTGGATGACCATTGTCCTCCATACATACCTATTATATTTTGAAATATTCAAGGTCCACAATAGCCCTAGGCACCAAACTTGACTTCATACTACCCAATACTCACCAACTAATTTACTATATTAAGGACTTTTGCCACATGTCTGGTAGTCAGTACACCAACATGGAAAATATAGTTAAAGTAAGAGTGGGACAACATATTTACTTAGTTGTATCACAAAAAAAGAACACACTTCACCTCAGACTCCATTTCATGATGCCATGACCACCCTTGTAACATAAAAAAGTGACTTCTTAGACTTAGAACTCCTAATCTAAAGGATTGGAGGTCTTTGGGCATAGTTCAGGACCCCAAACATGGTATAAGTTATACCCTAATGGACCTTAATATGATAATTCTAAAAGTAGTATTTGGATGTGTAGTATTAAGGATACATGATGACATGACATTTTGTATATTAAAATCCAAGTCCCTAGATGTAAAAATTTGTTACACTGGGCTAGTAAAGGAACCAATAAAATGCAAATATAATTTGAAGGATTGTATCCTAATATATGGCATGCTAGACAGTTATAAGTTTTATATAAGAAATAATACATGTACATTAATACATTCACATCTAATGTAAAAATTCAACGAATGACTTTAATGATTCTTAAATAATATGGAACGTCCTCATTTCAATAATAATGATGAGAAACATCCTATTATGCACAAAAAGAATATATATATATATATATATATATATATATATATATATATATATATATAATTAGAAAATTATTTTGTGCTTCATTGAAATCACTATAGAAGGAATCTCAAATTAAGTAATACATATGGTTGTATATCAGAAATGGGAAAGGTAATTCTTGAAAAGTCAATCCCATAAGCAATTCTAATCATGAAATATATGGGAGAGATGTTAACTAGGATGATAATTTTGGCAATAATATTAAATAAAACTTGATGTGTTAAATCACCTAATAGTTAATCTTGAATGTGAAAGTTAATGATCATAGTTGGAAATAGGATTTTAGAAGAGTGTTTTAGGGAATGATGAAGTTGAAACAAACCAATTTTGAGATTATTCTAGAAATTTATTAATTCGAATAATATATGTGGAAATAAGCATCAAAGTCAAAAGTATGATATAAATATATGGATACTCTCAAACAAAGATACTGAATTTAGACGAGATGTCAAATTTCATATTAATGGGACCTCGTTTGACCCCTCAAACAAATTTGAAAAAAATCATACAATTTTGATCTAGTACCTTAATTAAAAATAAAATATAATTTGTTTTCAAATTGTTTCTTGTATGAATAAGTGCCACCTTCTTAAATATGTTATGTTCCTTTTTTTTTACTTTTCTCTTTCCTTCCTTCTATATAATAGTTTCTAACAAGCTAGTTCTTATATGAACTTGATCGAGTAGCTCGTAGTGTAACAACCCTCAATTATGAGCACCCCCAGTTAAGAGAGACCTAGAATATAAGGATTGATACCTAAAGTTTCTAGGATCAAGATTTAGCATATAAAAAATAATGATCTATAATTTCTACTTATTGAACAAAAATTCATTACAATATGTATAATAAGACTCCTCTAAGAGATACACAAAATTTCAAAAGGAAACTAACATCTACAATGAAGATGTACTAAGATATCTAACTAGATGATCCTCATTGTGACTTATCTTAGTGTCTTCAATCAATTTCCTCTGAACCTCCATGTCTTCATATCTTTATACAAGACAATTACTTAAAACGTCAACAAAAAATTGTGCTGATCAGTATATATTTCTATATTGTGTACCTGGTGCAACTAAAATGTTTGCAAGTATAATAACAACATATAATGCTCACAATCAAATCATTTGCACATATGAACTTTTCTTTTCATTACATATTCTAATCCATTCTCGGTATGCTATCTTAGTTGTAGTCATTTTTCATCTGTAGACTTATGTGTATTACCCCTTGATACATATAACACATGGTCCACAATATTATAGTTTCATTATGTGACACTCATATTGACATTATAGTTGAACAGAAAGTAAATATACTTCCAACAATTTTTTCATCAAATTAATACTTCAAAAATCATATGGAAAACTTCATAATTTGATAATTGTGAGTATTCATAAATAACCACATTCCTCAATGGGAACTATGCTATATACTTCGAGTACATTAAGCATGTATCCAAACATCTAAGCAATCAACATAATCAATATACACTATTTGCATGTATGTATAACCCTAAAGTGTCACCATATGAGCATAGTATACAAACAAGGTTGAGTTTAGGGTTTGGGTTTCCTTTGTTTAGGGTCGACATTAGGGTTAGGTATCAAAATCCTAATTATCAGATACATGGATCTAATGACTTATAACCCCAACATGCATCATCATCAAAATCATTAACATGGGATCATGTTATATTCAACAACATTTGTTTACATAATAAACATGATCGACGCGTTGCGCTCCTAGGGTTTGCACCGCCTCTACGATGGACGGGCGATCTCGAGGTAAGCATATCCCATCCCCCCAGAGGGGGGAGTTCCTCCCCTCTCTCCGGTGCCATGGATGCGGTGGAGCCTTCTAGTGACGAGGCTCCTGCTGGATCGACTGAGCGCCCCATCCCCAGGAGGGCATGGAACCAGGTCTTGGCCAGTGGCGATATTGACTCTGAGAAGCACTCGTTCAGCCCACCTGAGAATATTGATGGTAAGTGCTTTGTGATCATCGTCGAGACTACCTACGAAGATATGGAGAAGTGTTGGGAACACACAATGATCTTGTATGTGATGGGAAAGAGACCATACTACTTTCATCTCCTTGCTTGGATACGTTGAGTTTGGAAACCTAAGGGAGGTTTCAACTTGTTCTCCAAACCGGACAAGTTCTTCCTTCTCCATTTCAACTCGGCTAAGGACAAGAAGAGCATCATCAATGGTGGTCCATGATGGTTCGATAGCCATTTGGTGGTCGTCAAAGACTACAATATTGGGGACGACTTGAAGAAAGACTTCTTCAGCACCATACCGGTCTGGATTATTATACCTAGTATGGGATGCAATTGGTCCCCTAGGGCTGTTGGGATCGTGGCTAGTGGAGTAGGGAAGCTACTCAGAATTGACTTCAAGTCATTGGGCCAGGAATCTCTAGGAGAGGTGCGTGCGTTTGTGGAGATTGATGCTAATGAAGAGCCTCCTCAGGAGGTGTGGGTCAGTATGCCTAGGTGTGACCCTATGCCGGTGAAGATCTAGTATTAGTACATCCCGAAGAGATGTGCCGAGTGCAAGGCATTTGGCCATGATGGTTTTGACTGCCCTATCAATCTGATTTTCGATGTGGAGGTCACTGCTCCAAAATCAACGCAAATCTGGAAGGTCGTGGGGAAGAAAGGCAAAGAAGTGGCTTTTGTTGAAGCTATGATGAATGAACAAGGTGTTGATCAGGTCATGGTTGTGAGCTCGAGTAGTAGACATGATGGTGGAGCTTCCTCCTCGAGTGGCGCTGATGATACTGGTAATGGAGGCGGTGGTTCCGGTGTTGGGGTTCTTGGCATCACTGATGTGAGGGTAGCGGCACGCGAGCATGGCTCTGAGACATGAGTGGATGGTGGAACTTCCTCCTCAGGTGGCGGAAACGATGCTAGGGAAGATGGTGGGGTTGGCTCGTCATTGCGTCACAATGCTGCAGTTGTTGGCATCGACGCTATGTCGGATGTTGCATCTCTAGTTACTGGTGATGCGTCCCCGGTTACTGCTAGGGCTGATGGTGGGGTGACTCTACTTTGTGGTGCAGTTGACACTTTGGGCAATGGCTCGGGTCCTGCTGTTAACGGTGGGTCAGGTACTGCACTGGACTCAATGGTGGGTGCATGCACCGCTGGCTCAGGGGAGACTGGTGATTCATTAGTTAAGCACTCCACTGGTGCATCCTCTTCTGCATCGTCCAAGGCTTCAAAGATGTCCAAAGGTGATGGGTCTCGTAAGACCCATTCGGCCGCCAGAGGCCATTAATGACCTTTCTCATGACAAATGTCTGTGGCTTTAGGAAGCCACGTAAGAAGAAAGAAGTGAGGAGAACCATCCTTGATAATAAAGCGACTATGGCCATTCTTGTTGAATCTAAGATTAAGTCTCATATGATTCACACATCTAACCGTATGTTCCCTAAAGGCGGGTTATGGGTTTCTAATCATTTTCATGATCATAATGGTCATATCTATGTTGGGTGGAATCCTAAATGTTGGACTACTACTGTGACTGAGATGGATGATCAACAGGTCACTATGAAATGCATTAATAAAGGTGACCTCACTATCTATACTACGTCTATCTACGCTAGGAACTCTGTGACTGAGTGTTCTGTTCTATGGAATACACTGGAGAGGATTGCTACTAGCATAGATGATGCTTGGCTTATCACTAGCGATTTCAATAATATCAGGAAGCAAGAGGAGAAGGCGGGGGTCGTGCAGTTCCCTCTACTATCCTTATCTCTTTTAGTGCTGCTCTAGATAATGCTGGTCTAACCAAACTACCTATCATTGGTAAAAAGGTTTATACTTGGCATAACAAACAAGGTGTTGCTAAAAGGGTTGCTTGCAAGCTTGATAGAGCCTTTGCCAATGATGCTTGGCTGTATAAATTTCCTGGTTCCAAAACAAAGTTCATCACTTGCAACTATTCAGATCACTGTGCTTTAAACATCAATATGAAACCTATTTCTTTCAAGAAGAAACCTTTCCGATTTCTCAATTTCTAGTTGGATTGGGAAGGTTGTCGGGACATTATTAAAGAGGCTTGGACAACTGAATTTAAAGGCAACCCACTCTTTCAGTTCTGTCATAAACTCAAGATTGTCAAGGAGAAGTTGAAGGCTTGGTTCAAACAGTATGTCAACCTCAAGAACCTTATTGAACAGAAAGAATGGAGCTCGATGACATCTCATCTGTGGTCCGTAGATGCCCTCTAGATCCAGACTCATTCATGATGAAAAACAAACCCTTGAGAGATTGGACTTGCTTCTTAAGGCAGAAGAGGTTTATTTCTAGCAGCGCAATAGAATGGAGTGGCTCTCCAATGGAGATAGGAACACTAAAGTCTATCATACCATTGTTAAGAGACGAGATGTTATTAACTCTATAACTAAACTTTTTGACTCACATGGTGATCTTTTACAAGATAATGATGGCATTGTAGAATTTTTTTAGCAGCTATATAATCAACCTCATGTTGCATCCAGCTCTTGTATTCCATATTGGACCCCTCTTGTCTCTGAGATTTATAATGGCATGATGTGTTCTACTCCGAGTTTGAATGAGGTTCGTGATGTTGTGTGGAGCATAGGGCCTCACAAAAGCTCGGGCCTGGATGGCTTCAATGGTTACTTATATAGGGGTAATTGGAACGTCATTTGTGATGATATTCTTAAGGCTGTCCAATGGATTTTCGAAGGAGGAAGCATGGTTAGACAGGTCAATCATGTTTTTCTTGCTCTTATTCCTAAGAAGGACATTGTTTCGTCTTCAGCTGATTTTAGGCCTATCTCTTGCTGCTCGATGCTTTATAAAATTATTGCCAAAGTCATATCATGGAGGCTAGCTACTATTTTACCAAATATTATCTCTCCTTACCAAGGTGCTTTTGTTAAAGGTAGTAGTATTGAGGATTTTTATCTTCTTGCGGTTGAGTTCACTCTCAAATTCAATCAAAAATCCAGTCCCCTTGCAGCTTGCATCAAGATGGATATCACCAAGGCCTTTGATTATGTTCATTTGCCCTACCTTTGGGATTTTCTTATTGACATTGGGTTCAATGAGAAGTTTATCTCCATTCTAAAACAATGTGTGGAGACTCCATCCTTTTCTCTCTTACTAAATGGCTCTTTGGTTGGCTTCTTCAAAAGCTCTAACGGGCTTAGGCAAGGCGATCCCTTATCTCCCCTACTATTCGCCCTTGCTATGGAAGGTTTCAGTACATGTCTTGAGGAGGTGTATGATAACAAACTCATCAGAAGCTACCCCATCAATAGGACGAAGGCACTTAGCCATCTTCTTTTCATGGATGATGTCCTTATTTTCTCTAAGGGTCGCTTGCGCAGTCTTACAAACCTCAAACAAGTTTTACTTGACTTTGGTTTTGTATCTGGTATGAAGTGCAATCCTAATAAAACACTTATATTTGTGTCTTCTTCTTGCCGCAACAAGGATGCCTTGATCAGTTGCTTGGGTATTCAGCCAGGTACTTCGCCCACGAAGTATCTCAGATTTCCTATGGCTGGTGGTAATCTCAGGAGGCGCCACTTTCATGAATACTTAGATAAGCTAAGAGATATGATACAGAGATGGATTGGTTCTAAAATCTCAATTGATGGTCATCTTGTTCTTATTAAGCACTGCGCCATGGGTCTGATCAGCTATTGGCTACATATGGGTGACATTCCTCCAACTGTTTTATGTAGGATGGAGTTGCTGCTTTCTGATTTCCTTTGGGGTAGCTCGGTGCATCCCTCTCGTTGGACACGACTGGCCTATCCGCTTTGTGAAGGAAGTTTGGGGCTAAAGAGACTTGATGAAATTGCGGATTACCATACTTTACGTCATATTAAAAGGTTCACTCAAGTTCAATGCATATGGAGCACATGGCTTTCTTGTTGGTATGGTGATTCTTTGACTACTATTTCTAGGAGTGGCTCTACATGCCATAGACGTATGGTAGCTCTATGGCCTTCCTTCTCTGCATGGGAGGGTAGGGATCTTTGTGGAAATGCCAGGCAAAAATGTCCATATGATAAGGCTTATGGAAATCTTTGGCTCTCCAAGCATTATCCTAGATGGAGTCTCACTACCTTTAGAGCACTCATAAATGTCCTTCCTCCATTGGAAAATATTAGCTCCTGGTCGGGGGCTCTTGTTCCTGCATGCTTACTGTGTGGACAACACAATGACTCGATAGCTCATTTATTTGAGGGCCGCAAATACTAGAAATATATTTGGGGTCAAGCTCAACATAAACTCAACATCAGGTCCTCTTATTCTCTATATGGATGCCTTACAGACGTTGGTAAAAGATCAAAACAATCCAGAATCATTGAACTTTGGGCCATTACTGGTTCTGTCCACTTCATTTGGGAGGAGCGTAATAAAAGGCTGCATAATGGTGGCTCTTCTGACTTTGTCGTAATCTTCAATCGTCTTTCTCTAGAGATCAAGAGAATGTATTTTACATTTAAATAATGTCTTGAATTTTCTCCTATTATAGCTAGGAATTGGGATCTGCTGTAACCAATTCTAAGGAGTGTGTAGCCACATGTTTGGGTGTGGCTTGTAACTTTGTCCCCCTCCCGTGGGTTTTTGGAATATACTTACCAAATTTTCCAAAAAAAAACATTTGTTTACATATCAAAATAAACAATTTTACTAATATAAGCATGATATTCCTCAAATATAAGGTTCACATGATCCTATATACATGAATAATCTATACTTTTGGAACAAGAAGCATAATTAGACTTTGTAACTATTTTATTCATATTCTACTAATTTTTTCGAGCAATATGATATATAATATCATCGTATTCTAATCCATTGTCTATTTACTATGTTTAAAGCAAATTGATCATTGGTTGACCAATGAGATGCTGACATGTCAACACCTAACATACTATCCTCAATGACCCTAGGACCGGGCTCCAGCCACTAAGGCAAGGCCATGTCATCTTGGCATCTCCAAAGATTATTGATCTCAGGTTGTGGGTAAAAGGACCATAATACCCTTGTGATATTAATCATATTATTATGTGTTCATGGACCTAGAGGTAAAAGTAGATAGGAGATTGTATCTCTCTGGATCACGCACCTACATCATGTCATGGAGACAACTCCATAGTTGACTACAAGTTGTTAGCCTTGGCACCAACAACCAGTGGTAGGGTCAAGTCTGCAAGGACTCCCCGAGGCCAGCGAGCAACTTGATTCATATCGGGGTGGTTGAAATAGAAGGCTCCTAGGTCAAGGTCCCTAGTGCTACGACATGATCTTGGGAAGATGAGATTTACCTCTATTACTGGTAAGTTAAGGTGTCTATGATGTTACCTAGGGTCTAGCCATCCTTTTCCACCAATCAAGTGCCATGGTCAGAGGTCCAGATTGACTAGGAACTATGTTGAAGGATGAATCTTCACCACCATGACTCCTCACCGGAATGGACGACCTTCCAAGGCCTTGGCTGCCTTCAGGGAGTCCCTGTAATATCAAGGCCAATCTAATTGGCTATAGATAGTCAATATAGGAGGTAGATTGGTAGTCACCATGGATAGAGGTGGATATCCACCGCGGGTTGTAGAGGTGTTTGGAAGAAACTGAATGTTTGGCATCTTGTTGTCACATTGATTATATCTACTACCTTACATAGGTGTAATCCTAAGGAGGGAGGCATCAAGAACCTTCCCTAGCTTCTAAGAAAACATGGATATTGGGAATTATCACATTTTGCAATGATAATGCCAAATCAGGGGTTTGTTGACTTCAGCTTATCCTCTTTAAGGCAATGGTAGCTTTAGATCAAGACAAGGAGGGTTATATGGGGAGAGAGAGTCCTGAAGGCTTGGGTCTCCTTTATGTGGATACAAGTTGAGATATTGAGTGAAGAAGGAAGCCTCCCTATCATCGGTCTCGCTCAGATCTGCTATCGGGTCATGGTGGACTCTCCTTGCCGAATTCTATTTCTTTTCTTTATTTTTTTTATGGATGTGTGGAAAGACAAGAAAAGATTATTTTAGGAATGACTATATCGGGAACAAAGTAGGGGTAGTGAGCATTGAGGACAAGTTGTGTGAAGCTCCTCTAAGATGATATGGGCATGTGCAGTGCTGAATGACAAATGCACCTATTTTAAGAAAGGTTATTGAGTCAAGAACAATAAAAAGAAGCAGAGGCAGACCAAAATTAACTTGGAAAGACTTATAAAACAAGATTTTTAATCTTTACATCTTGACCAGAGTATGTTCCATAATAGATCTGATTGGAAAAGAAAGATCCATGTAGCCTATCCTAGCATGGTTGGAATTGGGGCTTAGATGACGATGATGATTTTTTTCAAGATAAACCCCATAATAGATCATTAATTTACACTATGTAAATTTATTAAACCTTAATTTTTATGAAAAAAATATCTAATAGCATTATCCACCCATGGGAAAGGGATAAAAGATTAAATGCTCCATTAATTATTCAAAACTTGGATTCCAAGAAATAAGCAATTAATTATTTAATTAATTATATAGGCCAAAAGTATAATAGAATAATGTAAGAATTCCTCTCATTATCTAAAATTCCAATTATCTATCAACAAAAATTATCTTGAGCATGTATTATGAGCACAAAATACTTAGTTCCCACTTTTATATCCTGGGGACTCATTTATAAACCCTATTTGGCCCAATTAGGCTTAATTTTTAATTATGAATTTAAGAATTTGATAATCATAGAATCTCCATTGCACTTTATATTAACACATAAGCTCAATATATCTTGAATTGAAGACTTAATATGAGTCTAAGTAAAATTCATAAATAAGTTCCTATTATTCTCTTTATTATACCATTCACATCATAACTTGAACTATACTTTAAATTCCCAAATTTTGAGGATGTAACATGTAGGTTGTCTTCAATCTTTCAAAGTCCTTGCTACCAAAGTATTGTTTTTTGTGATTTCTTCTATGATCTTATTTTCCCTCCATAGTAAATCCCATGCCATGATTTTTTCTCAACCTAATTTGTCTCTCACTCCTCCTTCCATAGGACCCTAAATATTCTCCTCTTCCTCCCTAGAAAGAAAACACCAATATGGGCATAACACCCCAGAACTACCCCAACTTTTAGAATTACCTTATATATTTTACACCCATATTTAACCACCCCACAACCATTGTAAATTCTCTCCTTTCCCTCATCCAACATAAATTGAACCCCCAGGGTTATTGTTGCCGACTCAGTTTTATTCATCAGTGACCTCAAATTCTTTCATTTGATAATGCCACCTCTTGTTAAATAAATGCACCAATAAGCATTGCCCACACTCCTTCTTTGTCTACCCAATCCCAATTCATCTTGTGCTTTTCTCATTTTATCCATCCTAGAATTTTTCTTCACTAGCCACCAGAGACTCATTGTTAGGCTCATCAAATGTTCCTTGTACTCTACAAAGATGTAGTACAGGTCTAAGGGACCTCAAAGAATCTACTCCCAACCTTGGTTGAGAACCTCATATATTGGAATGCATTTTTATTCTATTTCTTCCCCTTTAAAATGGTTGATAATTCATCACATTATCTCAATGGTTTGTGGTTGTGTTGGTTTCTCCAAGATTACGTGATCCTCTCAAAACCGCGTCGATAACCTCTGGTTTGTTTTACTTTGGTTTTATAATTTCCCTTATTATGGGAGTCTAGCAACAAAGCTGCTCTTGACCATTGTTTTCTAGTCCTGAGTTGGTCTTTGAGAACAATAAAAGATGTAGAGTTATGATATTCCCTTATGACATTCCCTAGTGGTCACATTTGTGTGAGGCCAAGACTTTTTTCCCCTATTCATTTTGTTTCTCCTCTCATATTTGAAAAACATATTTTGACATGATTTTCCTTATCACATGCTATGATTATAAAACTATATGCGAGGGTAAAATAATTGATTAGTCTTGTTTCCTTGTTAATTTCACTAAAATGAATCAACTTATAAATTCATTGCAAACAATATACAAGCCATAAAGATAAATTAAAATATGATAAAGAATCAAAATATTCTCCATCCAATGGTATACCTTTTATAAACCAATTCCAATATATTAAAATGTGGTTCTAAGGGTTTTTCTATTTGGCCAGAATTTGTAAAACTCATATCTAATTATTTGTAAGTTAGAAACCAACAATATATGCATTTTAGAATTGAAAACCTATGTTGTACTTGAATATGTAAGTTCCATCAACTAATTAAGTAAACATAAAAAGGTGATTTTTTGGGTTTACATGTTTAATGAGAATTTAACCCTAAATATATATAAATTTTAATAGGTCAATCAAGAATCTATTGTGGAGCTAGGCTTTCACCATTGATTCTTTTTAATGATGGATCAAGTATGTTTTATATCTTGATCTATATCATATAATCACCTAATTTTCTCTCTCGATTCATTAGATAACTTGCATGATACCTGAATTGGTTTCTATTTGTATCTCTCTTAGAAAATCTTCTTGAAATGTCCTTTTTCTTATGAATTATTCACATGAAGCACTAAAATTATTTGCTCTATATTTATGGTTTCTTTGACCCTAGTTGTTATGCCATGGATGTTCTCATCCCCTTTACATAATTATTATTTGGTCTGAACTTATGATATTTCCTTCTACATAATGCAAGTGTGGTTTAACTAGCGATATCTAGAAGTAGATACACCATATTTTTAGTTATTGAGATTTTAGTCCTATTGTCATGCATTGAGGTTTTAATCTTGTTGTAATCCTTTACATTTAGGCATTGAGGTTTTAATCCTCCTGCAATTTTTTACATTAGGCATTCAAGTTTTGTTCGTCGAACCATTCATTTAGTTTTTAGTCCTCCTGTCATGCACTTAGCTTTTAGTCCTCCTATAATGTTAAATTTATTTGGCACCTAGGTTTTAGTCCTCTTTCTAATTTGTTTGGAATTTATGTGTTCCAACTCTACTTTCTAGATTATGCTAGTCTTTTGTTTTAATCATTATACGTTACTTTAATTAATTATGACTGTAGAATTACTTTAAAAGAAAAGACCTTCATCATTATATTTTACCCACTTTAAACAAAATTCATCATTATTCTTTTTGGTGTCATTATTCTTTTGTCCCATTTGTAGGATTT
The DNA here is from genome assembly GCA_963693085.1 of Alisma plantago-aquatica. Classification (NCBI taxonomy): domain Eukaryota; kingdom Viridiplantae; phylum Streptophyta; class Magnoliopsida; order Alismatales; family Alismataceae; genus Alisma; species Alisma plantago-aquatica. The sequence goes on from OY856411.1 coordinate 242,690,640, forward strand.
CATATCTCCCTTTCTTGGCAACCTAGATATTTTTCTATTGTCATTTTCTTATTTTTTACCCCCATTTCCTTATATATACACATACCATCATTTTTTTATAAATATTCACCGATGTTCTTTTGTAATGTTTGCTTCCAACCCCTTAGGTAAAGAGGACTTTGGAAGGATGACCAAGTTGACCAAGACATGCATTTGTATAGCTAATTTTCCTTGTGAAATAGAACTGAAGTAGATTTATTACCCTCTATATCCAAAAATATAATTGTAGTTTCTACCTAGGATATTCACCCATAAGGGTATCCACTCTGTAGGCTTATAAATCATAATATTCAAAAAATATTCCCTACTTTTTCTATCTTTTGGTATTTTGAACATAATGGTTGAATATCTTGGATCACATCTCCTTTTAGGAAAATTATGTTGGTAATTGGCATTTGGATTTTTACCTATTTTATTGAGCAAAAACTAGATCCTCTCCGTGATCTCTCCTTGGAATCCCTGCATTTGCATTGCCCTTAAAAGATATAACAATAGATGATACCAAAGGCCTTAACACTATGTGATTGATAGTCATGGTTATACAAGCTATAGTCATGGACAAGAACAAGGAAATGTGTGGGTTTGTAAAGACTCACAGGTACATAATACAACCAAAATACCTAGGTTTAATGACGTGAATCCATTCTATACAGGACCAAGAACTCAAAACAACAACAACAATCGAAACCATAGATTACCAATACAACAAATAAACACAAAATTTCCTCAGTAACAATCAAGATTTGTTGGATGACATCCTACAAAAAGAAACTTTGAATTTGGCTATTGAAAAATTGATTCTAGAATATGTAATGCCTTGTCCACCAAGACAAACCCATCAAAGAGTCATAGCAACATGTAGGGAAGCCATCTCGTGACAAATGGATTTGACATAGTAGAAGAGATGATGATCAAGTAACCATTAGATGAAAAAGGGTAATCTCTTACAAGTCTATGATGAAAATGTTATACATGGATGCACATATCTATACCCATAAAAAGCATCCTCTCTTTTATAATAGAAACTTATTCAGAGACTTAACAAGAAAATTGGATTGATCTTGGAAGATGATCTTGGTGCTAATGCTAACTTATAACTTCCCCAAAATGAAAATATTTTGGGATGGGAAAATAATAGGTCATAAAATAGGGAAATAAATACTTGTTTTCGTTATGCTTATGACACTTGTTGTGTTTACTTCTTATTATTTTACTTCTTACAAAATACTATAATGATCACAATAACATTTAGTGTTTGTGAATTGGTCTAGGCCAAGAAAAAGTGGTCAATAAGCCATTATATAAGAAGCACCAGACCACATCTTATCACAATGCAAGACACAAAAATCATGCTTAATCAACAAAAAATGAGAGTATTGGGGGTCAAAATTATTAACAACTGGATTCAAAAACCAGTAGTGTGCCTAAATGGAGGCATTCTTGTGGTATGAAATAGTGATCATCTTATATGCCATTATCATTTCATATGTGACTTCTCTAGTATGGTTGATTTAAATAACACTATGAATTACAAAAAGATGGACCTTCGTTGGGGTTTATAGGGAGTATGATCATGACAAAACCCCTTTCTTTAACAGATTTTACAACCTAGCAGATAATAAAAAAAATAGCCATGGTTAAATAGGATGGGATATGAATTGTACTAGGTTTATCCACACATAACCAAGACATTATTAAACAATATCAGTGTAATATAAACAAAATGAATGGCTTCATCAATAACTATGGGAGGATAGATTTTAAGGTGAGTAAATGTAGACATACTTGGACTCAGGTTACCTTTTGGACTATTCTAGATAGGCTTTATGCACTAACTTTTGGGAAGAACTACACCCTATGAGAACATCACTTGTTGGTATGTGCATCATATTAGACCACACGATGGTTCTTTTGAACAATAAATGCATATCACTGGGCCTAGATTAGTTCACAACTGAACAGTAGTGACTAACTATAGTAGATAGAAGAATAGAGTTGTAACAAATTGTATTAGAGATGCAAATGATAAAGTGACTAGGAATCTAGATCACAATCTTAAGGCATTTAGGATGAAACTCAAAGAATGGAAGGCACTTTTGGTAACATCCTTAAAAAATCGTACACTTACAAGATTATTTTGCGACTAAAGAGATTCTTATTAATAAATTGAATTAGAGATTGATAGTATCAAAGAGTAAATCCAACAACTTCTATTGGATCAGAAAATTATATGAAAACGAAGATCCAAGCAAAAATTGTTAAAATAAGGATATTAGAACACTGAACTATTCCATGAGGTTTTGGCACAAGAGTAGTGTATAAAGGAGTGTATTTTGGTAATTGAAAAGAGATTACATAGCCTCCTATATATAGGATTGAGCCCACTCAAGTGGGTTATAAGAGCCCCACTTGAGTGTTTGAGTGTAGGAGAAGAAAAAGACCAAACACAACTATATCAAAAATATCAATACACATCCACAAGTTGGAGAGTAAACATTGTGAAGTCCCAATTGATGCCCATATATTTGAATAATGTAGGAGGAATAGGCTTGGTAAGGATGTTTGCAACTTGATCACATCTCCTAATGTTAGACGCGATGATCTGCTTGACTTTGACCAGGTCTTGTACAAACTGACCGTCGACTGCAATGTGTTTTTGCACTCATAGAAGCATGGATTATTAACTCTGTGTATAGATGCATGGTTGTCATGATGTAAAGAAATTGGAGTTTGGATGGGGATTATAAACTTAGAAAAAATGGACCAGACCCACTATATATCATGGCATGCATGAGCCATAGCCTGATATTCTGCCTCTTTGCTAGAACGAGCTACCACAATCTATTTTTCACTCCTCTAGGAAATTGCATAAGTGTCAATCTTAACACAATAATCAGAAGCGGACTGATAGTCTTTAAAATCACCTTTCCAACCTACATATGCATATCCAAAGATAGAGATTACCTTGGACTTTGAAATTTTATAGAGAAATCCTCATCCTAGAGCACTCTTGAGGTAGCGAAGAATGTGTTGAATGTTTGGCCAATGGGATTGGAATGGTGCACTTATTTTTTGGCTGACTATCCCAAAAACATACCTAAATGTATGGTTGAGTAAGTCAAGTAAATTAGTTCCTGACTATACTCTAATACTTCTTTGGATTAGCAGAAAGTTCTCCTTCAGGTGTAGGCTTTGTATGATAGTTCATTGGAGTAGATATTGATTTGGCTTTTGTCATGTTGGTCTCTTAAAGTAGATAGAAGACATAGAATTTCCATGACAAGATGATCCTCATGGCTGAGCACAGGATTTTGATCCTGAGGAAGTGTCACAGTGTGCCCAAGTCCTTTATGTGGAAATATGCATGTAGGAACTATTTCAGTTGAGATATCCCCATCATTTCATTATTTATGATGATGATGTCATCAACATAGATAGTAAGAAGAATGTGGCATTTTCAGGACTTGGAGAAGAATAAGGAGTGATGGGTGGTTGATCTTTCAAAACTAAACTATGTAAGGACATCACTTAAGTTGTTGAACCAGGCCCACAGAGACTACTGGAGATCACTTAGAGGTCATCAAAGATGACATACTTTGTCAGAATCTGCCCCCTCAGTAAAGAAATTTGGTGGTTGTTGCATGTAAACTTCCTACAAAGATCATTGTGAAGAAATGCATTCTTGATGTTGAGATGATAGAGAGGCCAGTCGAGGTGAGCTTCAAGGGAGATGAGTATGAGAAGGGAGACAATCCTTGTCACTTGAGAGAATGTCTGAAATTGATCCACTCTAAAAGTTTGGGTGAATTCTTTGGCAACCAAGCAAGACTTAAGTAATTAAATAGATCCATTCAACTTGTGCTTGATAGAGAAAACTCACTGAAAACCTACAATATTTTTTCCTGTTGGTGGGGTCACATGATCCCATGTGTTGTTTTGTACAGATCTTTCATTTATTCCATCATAGAAGCTCTCCATTTAGGATGACACAAAGAATCTGTTGGACACTTAGGAACATATACTTTCAATAGCCATTATAACAAGTAGTCTTGAATGGACCACAAATACCCAAATAAAACATATGGGATGATTGTTCATAGGCACGGGCTGGGATGGACACGCGATGGTGTTTCCCTATCTAAGAGGCATTATAAGAAATTTAAGAACATGAAGATAAATAATTATTTAACAGTTTAGAATTGTCTAAAAGTAGATGGACATTATGTAGGTGCAATTGAAGTAGCATGGAGGCAATAAGGTCTTGTGGTAGGATTGAATGTGGGGCCGAGAATTAGTAGATATCACTGGAGCATACTAGCTCCCTAATCATTATCAAATTCCTCCAATCTTATAAAATAAAATGTAGGGCCCTTGACCTGGGTATTGGGGCAACCCTATTTTTTTGTCTTAAGTAAGTTTCTTAGAAACTTTCTCTAATATTTTGAGATGTAATTAGCACTTGTGGAGAGCTTAAGTTTCAAGTTTGAGCTTATTTGGATGTTGTTTGTGCTCTATGTGCTAGTTTTGGTGCAAATTGCAATTTACCCAAAGTAGGGGGTTGATGAGCAATTTGTCACTTTTACAGAGTGTCTTCCATCCCTTGACATCATATAGAGGAGAGATAAATAAGTGGTCACCTTCTTTGGCCCTTGGTTGAGTGGTGACATCCTTGGTGGTGACTAGGGTTTTCTAGGGTTGCCTTATTTCGACCTTGATGTATCTTGATGATGTAGCGACCTAGGGGCTATTTTGGAAGTGTTTCAACTCAAAACGTTTCCTATCCTTGATTTTTTCACGACCATGAAGGTTTAGGGTCATGGGTTTTGACCTATATGTTTGTCTTTTTGTGTTTTGACCTCTTTGATGGTGATGATCTTGTTTCAACCTAGTCATGATGTTTGCTCTTGTTTTGGCCTCCAAGAGGAGTTGCAACCTGAACCACTTGTTGGAAACCTAAGTAGGTCAATACCCAACATAGGTTTTATCACCATATAGTGCATGCATGGTTAATTGGTTGAATGTGGGTCTCTTTGGCGGACAAGTGTCCCTTAGGTGCCTTAAGGTGTTGACACATCATCTTTGACCTTCTCTCTCATCCCTCAAGTATATAGCCTCTTTTCCCTCCACACAAGTGAACCCTTTTTGGCCATTCTTGTTCCTGTTTATCTTTTGGTCTCTTGGAGATTGGTGGAGCAAAGGAGGTTTGATCCTTAGAGCTATGTTGATCAGATCCCTTGCATGTGGTGATCATTGCTCATCTTCAACCTTGGTAAGTATCTCCTCTTCTTTTGTAACATTTTCCTTGGAATCTCTTTTCCATCTTCTTCCCTTTTCTCGGCCATGGAACATACTTGGATGTTATGTCCATTCTTGAGGAAGAAAACCTCATCACAAGGGTCATTTTCCATAGTAGGAGGAAGTTCTTTCCCTCTTTTTCCTTCTTCTCCCTTTATTTCGGCTAGGGTTTTCTTTCCTCCTTTTTCTTGGGCTATCGTGACCTTGGTATCTCTTTTCTTTGAGATGATGTTGTGGCCATGAGGGGATCTTTTGGAGGAGCTTCTTCAAACCTTGGATCGTATGCTTGGTGCCCTTGATCTTGGAGCTTGGACCCTTGGTGTTGAGCTTCTTAAGGCAGGTTTTATAACTCTCTACCCTCCTCTATTACTAGCACTCTTAATCTTATATGCATGTTGCTATTTCTCACTCTAAAATGTGTTGTTAATATGCTAGTAGATGATATCATGATCTAGAGCCTAATTGATGGGGGTTATCATGCTATATATGCCTGGAATTTAAAACCCTAAGCTTAAGTAACTGATTCTGGAGATGGGTGTGTAATAGTGGTTCACCTCCTATGCCTAATTTTGGTTTTGGTCACATGCATGAGATTTGTGTCCCATGATGAAATATGGAGTGTAGGTTCTATTTTGGATGAGTTAAATGTAGGTTTATCTCCTTTGCTTGAGGTTCTTTTGAGATGGTTCTATGGTACATGTATTAGGGTTTTTGGTGATTGATCTTGTGTGAAGTTTCCCCCTTGGAGATGGTGGATTCTTCTTGGTTTAACCTTATATTTTAGTCTCTAAAGATGATGCTAAGATTATATATGATGATATTAAAGCTTAGGCTTGTGATCTTGTATTTCTCATGAAGATAACTCTCCCTCATTAATTGTAATCTTCTCATGCTTATTCTCTTGGTGATTTTGAGAGGATGGAATTACATGTGCCTTTAGCTTTAGTTTTGTCACCATGATCAAGGTTTCAGTTCTCATGTTCTTACTTGGTGTTTTGATGTTCTTTCTCATGCTTTTAGGTTCTATTTTTCTCTCCTAGTAGTGTTTTCTAGATGATCACCATGGAACTCATTTTAGCATTTGGCGATCTTAGATCCTAGAACTTGATCTTGACGATGCTTGGTTTCTTGTTGTTGATGTTTTTTCAGTAAAGATAGATGTCCGTCCTTGGGTTTGAGGTCAAAACAGTCATGTTTCCTTTGCTGTTTTGGGGTCTAGACACCTTGTTTCCAGTTGGTCGAGTTGCGCTCCTTGTGTGATGATTGTGACGCCCTGTTTTGGGTTGGTCACGATGTTGAGTTGTGGGTGCAACGATGTTGTTGCCTTGATCTTAATTATGACGCCTGGTTGGGTTGTGTTGTGGTTGTAATGCCACCTATGGGAAGTGCTTTGGATTGCGACATCACTTCTTGTTTTGAGATCGTGATGTTTCCCCCTTTTGTTTCGAATCGCGACGTTGTCCTTGCTGATGATCGTGATGCTTCATTTTGGGTTTGCTCACAACAAAATGTCTGTGGTGGGTCATGATGTTACTCCTTGCTGGTAGGTGTTGGGGTCGCAACGCTTTGATGTTTAGGTCATGACGCTTTAATGGCTTGAGGTCGCAATGCCTAAATGGTGTGTGGCCGAGACACATGTGTGATGCCGTGATATGATACACATACCCTTTCTTGTAGCAGTCATAACCATGACCTTAGGGACCAGGTTGACCTGGCTTTTTTTGTAGCGGTGACATGCTCTAAGGGGTTGAGGTCGAGACTACTGATGTGTTACAATCGTCACACATGGGTTATCCAGGTCCCTACACCTTTATTCCTTGAGTGGTCGTGACCTAGATGATAGTTGGTCATATACATATGAATGGTGTGGGTTAATACCTATACATGAATACATCATTGGCACATATACCTATGAATACATGATGATACACATGTGGTACTATTTTGATAGCATAACGTTTGACCCTACACTTGATGCTTAACTTTTATATGATCAAAGAGAATGGGAAATAATATACTTGGAGTTTGGTGATGATAGTATGATACAAAACCCTAATTGGCCATAATGTGAAACTCTAAACCTAATATGAAAATGTATGATGTATTCACTTCTCTCTTGGATTGGTTACTATATTATCATGTTTTCTCTATCTTATTTATAAACCCCTAACCTTGTAGGTGACATGCAATTGAATATCATGGCTAGTGAATTCTATGACGAGTATGATGTGTCACAAATTGAAATAGCCTTCGTGAAGAATGTTGAGACACATGTGATATAGGGATAATGTGAATGGGTCCTATGACCTGGAAGAGGCATGTTGCCTAGTTTGAGATGATATTCTCAATGATGAGTTGAGGGATTGATACCCCACAGTGCTGTGACTTTGGTGGTAGCCTTGTGTGGTTGTGTGACAATGATGATGGCCTTGTGAATGGTTGTGCTACATTCCTATGTGATGATATGATAAGTTCACACCTTATACGTTTCATATATCCCAAAGTTGCAATATAGTTATGCTTGCTGGATTGAATTAGGGTTTTGTATGTCCACTTGTGTGCTAAAGACTTAATTCACCCAATCGGAATAACTAATAAAGTGAAATCCTAATCATGTAGTTTGCCCTGGCCATAGATCCATTCCAATGTTAGTCTTAGTGTTGGATGGTGAAACAAGTTCTCCCTCGAGGAATCTCGGAGTCGTATACTATTGAGTGTACACATTCACAAGATTGGCCGCAGGCCATACCCTGGAAGGAGTGCAGTTGTAGTCCATAGCTAAATGATGTGACTCAGTGTATACTTTCATAGGATTGGTTGTGGGACCTACCCTGGCAGGAATGTGATGCGGGTCGTATCTCAGTTTACTAGCACCATGACCTATACCAAGGTAGGCTAGGGTTTTTTTATGGACGGCCATGTGTTAGCTAATCCTTTAGTTAACTATATGTCACCGTTAATCATTACTGACCATGAGGTGTTGGGAAGTTTGTGGATTCCGACTCTTCCATGGACCTTGTATGGCACCGTCAGTTTCCCTTCGCGCGGGGGGGGGGGGGGGTGGATTTGGATGGTACAACTCAAATCTTCAGGGCATAATAAAAGATGTAACACAGCCATGTAGTGTATTTGCATAGGATCAAATACAATAACATTGGCTGAAGTGTAGCCTTGCTTTTGTATAGTTCTATGGATAAAGACTATACATGTTCTTCATATTCCCTCTTAGATTATTAATTGTTCTACTGCTCAATGATAAGTGCCCAATATTGTTTAATTTGCATTATCTATTAGATACATATCATTTAACTAAATCTGTTCATCCTGCTTAGTATCGTGTCTACCTACTTTAGTTTATCTATGCTTTAATAGATTTTGTCTGAGAGTTATATCTCTTGCTGGGATGTTTGGTCTCAACCCGTGGGTTTCCACATCTTTTAGGGGGATGTGCATGCTGTGATAGAGATCGTATTGTTGAGGTAGACATCATGAAGTGTTGTAGCTATTGGATCATGTATATGCATCTAGTGTTTAGTAACAGAGTCCTATGTTTCATCCTTGTACACTCGGGTCCTTGGGGGTGTTTTATAGACGTTGTACATCAGTTTGTGTTTTTAGACATATACGATGATGGTTCAGATCTTATTTGTGTACATGAATATATTTTCATATGTAACATGTTGTGGCTAGATAGCCAGTGAACTATGTCATGTAACAACTTTTGATATGAATAAAATACAAGTGGCTCCAGCTTATGGCTTTAGACATGATGAGTTTGGCTTGATGCATGGTTATGAAATTAGTTTTAATCTACCCTCTTTTGTGGTATTATTGTTGTCAGTGTTAATTCCACACTTGGTTTTGAGTAATATTGCTTTGTGTGACATAGGGTTTCACATAAAACCACATGGACCAAATGTTATGAAACATTAAAGGGAAACAACAATTTTTGCTATAAGCATTAGATTGTATAGAAAGTTTGGAAAAATGTGGACAGCCAACAACTTGACTTTAAAGGAGATAGGAATAGTGCTACATCAAGTTACTCATCTAACTGATCCATCCACCATGTTGACAGAGGAGTGAGGGATAAACAAATCAAATGTTGTCAGAAGATGGGGCATACCGATCATATGTTGTGTCATACCAGAGTCCACAATCTAGTTATAACTAGAACCAATCAAAGATGGCCCAAAGTTACCTTGAGGAGTGGTGGCTAGGTGGGAAAAAGAACCAACGGTAGGTAAATCCCTAACTTGACACTCGGAGGAGGAGTTTGCCAAAGTGGAGCAAAGTGGTGGACCCAAGTAGATTTGTGCAACTTTTAGAATGCACTCATATTCATTGATGGATAAGGATACATGAGAGTAATTGGATGATGCTAGTAAGGAGGGAGTGGTTAGAATGATACGTTGGGTAGGAGCTTGGGAGATCTGGGTAGAATCCCTGGTACATACTCTTCTGCAATGGGGTGGATAGCTGGTGTGTTAAACTAGAGGTGTACACACTAGCCAACAAGGGGTGACTAGATGCATTCCATGGGACTCAAACACATGAGATCTCTCAAAATTTATATTAACCCTAACAAAAACCCGATCACAAAACTAAATAGGTCACCCACAAGCGCACAGGGTACTATTGTAGTATAGGTGATAGACAAGAGAAGGGGTCGATCCTCAAGGAGAAAAGGGGGCACTAGAGCTAGGTTGGTTTGGTTGGGTTCCTACTGTGGAGTTTAGGGTTAAGGGTTAATGAGAGGGGTTTGTTAATTATGCTAAGGATGAACAAAAAAGCAATTAAAGGTGAGAATGAAACCTAAGTTAACCTTAGACAATATAGTTCTAATTAAGCAAGAAAAGGCTAAGCTAAGCAAGAAAGAGACTATTATACTAAGGCAAGCAAGGAAAGAACTACACTACACTACACTACACTAGCAATTAAGACTACAAGGAAATTAAGAAGCTACTCTAACTAGAACAATACTAAAGAAAGGTAATTAACTAGGAATGAAAAGAAGATAACTAAGCAAGCATAAACTAAACAAGAAGGTAAACTAGGGTTCAGATGCAATTAATGACGGTGTGGGATATTTAGGGGGATGTACTTATCACTAGGTTAGGGGTCATAACATGAAAACATCAATCATCCATTCAAATCATCCAAACCAAACAACAAGTTAGGTGCTAATGAATTGCTATAAACTACCAATTAGCCATGGGTAAGCTAGGACATGAGAAGGGGAACTAGTCCCTACCATTTCCTATTCACCCGTACGAGGCTCATTTGAATTGGGGTTTAGATGGAATTCAGTTAGGACCTAATCAAGTCTATGTTTCTTGATTAGAGGTTTCCAAGACAATTAGGGGCCATGCTAATTGCACTAAATGACTCTAATCTAGCTACTTAGATCTCTCACCTAGGTTTATGGAGATTGACTAGTATGTAGAAAGATGGGAGGTAACCTAGGGATCCAAGAATTGGACCTAGGAGCAATTCCCAAAATAACCACATATAGTCAATTTCCCTAGGAACCTAGGTGATTTCACACACAAACCAACAAGCAATTAATGGAGAAAGAGATATAAATAGAACATGATCATTAGAAAATAAAATCATAATGTTTTCATATTATTTCCCCCAAACATGGTATCAAAGTAACATTTTTGGCCCCAAACATCCCACCAAAGAAGCCTAGCTACTCATGGAAATGGAAAATACAAAAAGAGAGAAGAAATAAGAAGAAGTGGCCATGGAGCTCGATGTAGATAAGTGGAAGCTCCTCTCCAGCTATTTTAAGGGCATCCTCCTTCTTCTCCTTGGATGGAATGGAGTGGAATGGTGATGGAAAGTGGATGGAAGGCTTAGAAATGGGTGGTTTTGTGGTGGAAATGGAGAAATGGAGTGGATTGGAGGTGGAAGTGGAGTGGAATGGATGGAGGGAGTTGTGAGGATCTAGGAGGGGGTAGCGGGTATCTACCCTCGACCTACAGCCACCACCCCCTATATATAGGTGTGGGGGAAGCAATAGGTCAAGTAGGGGTAGTGGGAAATGCAGTGGAAAAAGTAGCTAGGTTTTATGAGTAGCATGACCATGGTAGATCACCAAAGCCGTGGTGGGTAGGGGTGAGCATGGTCATTGTGGTTTACCATGGGTCATTTCCATTAAAATGTCAAAATCACAGGTTGATGGTCATTTTTGTACTGAAACAGGCACGGCCGTGGTGGGGTAATGTAGCACGTCCGTGGTGAGCAAGGTGATGGTGGTCGTGGTGCAGCGCCATACCTGTTCTTCAGTTATGTAGCACGTCCATGCTAGATGGCACGACTGTGGTGGCTGTCCTTTATGCGACCATTCTTTTCTACACGGCCATGGTGTTGTCTGCTGCACTTGAGCTTGATTCTTTGGATTTCCTTAGACATCTTTTCTTCTATGTGTCTTTGGAAACTAGGGGTAGGTTGAGGGAGCATTGGAATTCACTTTGGGCCTCTCCAAGGGTAGAGAAACCCTATGATCACTCCTCTATCTTCCATCAAACATGGTCGAAATGCCTGAAAAACATACAAATAATGTCCATAAGTGCATTTTACACAAATATGCATATTGAGAGAAATAACACGTAATCTAATAGGTATAGATGTGATTGAAATGCAAAATGATACAAGATGAAGCCCTGAAAATAGGGCTGAATCACCACCCCAAACTTGAAACATACTTGTCCTCAAGTATGCTCTAACGCAATCTCTCTGCAAAATTTTCACAACTAAGAAATGACAAATGCAATGTAAAGAATGATTATTGTTGAATAGGATCAATAGTGACTAAGTACATGCATTCCACCTCTCTCCTCTCCTGCTTTCACAAACCAATCATGAAAAGAGCACAAAGCATATGAAGTTCAAATATAGTGCATAAAACACACAAGCTATCCATATTTCTTTCATGTTGTTCCAGGTAAACCGTTTCATGATGTTGTTAATTAAGGATGACCAGGAGTGATGTTTCACCTTCATCCTTTCAACCTTATGTTTCAAATCACACCAAATGTCCCATGTGGCTGTGGAAAATGGAAAAATGTGCTAGGCTTGATGTTTCCTGGCTTAATGGGTATAAAGATGGAAGAAAGGGTTGCGATAAGATTTTGGAGTGCTACTACATAGAGCACTCATCTTTTGTTTATTTTGAATGCTCTTAAACAGGAGCATCCTTTTATTTTCTTTTTGAATTTTTTTTCTTTTCTTGTTTTTCTTAGCCCTTGAAGTAGATACGCATATGGTGATGAGAGCGAAGCGGTGAGATGTAGATGTGGCCACCCCAAACTTTTAGAGGTGGCCACAGCTGATATGTGCACTTTGGCATCCTTTCATGAGGCAGAGGGGTAAGAAGATGGTGAGTGAAGAGTCAGGTAAAAGAGGGATCATTGGCGTGATTCTCAACATAAGGTATCCTTCATGGAAATTAATCCAACACTTCATCCAACAATGTCACACCACATGAATGAACAACCTGAAATTGATATTTCAATCAAGTGGTTTCATAGGCACTAAGCGCTCATATCTTGCTCAAATCACAATTCAACCAAATCATCCACAAACACAAGAGAGGTGATGCACATGTAAAAAGTCAAGAATTGATGCCATTTAGAAATAAACAATGATAATTCACTTGCATTTGTCAAAGGTCAGCATTTTTTATCCAAAAGTAGAGATTGGGTTGAAACACACTTTTAGGTAAGAAATCTCAAATTTGGGAAAAATTGGCCAAAATGGTGTCAAGTTGCCTTCAATCACATCTAAGCCTATATTATCGAACTTAAAGCAGTAAACAAGCAAATCCTAGATAAAACATGCAAAAAATTACCAAAAATCTACATGATATGCAATGCATGGCAAAAAGGCAATTTTTTTGAAAATTATGCAAAAATTGTAAGAAAGTAAACTAAATAACATGAAAGTATGCAAAGCAAGTACACAAAGAATGGATACACAATTATGAGAGATGGTTTTATTGTTTGATCATCTTGAGCAAAAAATTAGAACAAGGAACATAGAGGAAAGTCAGGGTAGAGAAAGGGCTTACCGCCCTACCACCTCAAACTTTTAAACCATGTTGTCCTCAACATTAAATAGAAGTCTAGGATGATAAGGTAGGGGGGATGGAGTCATGGTAGACAAACACCAACAAGGGAGAGAGATCTCAAGGTGTCTAGTGAGAAGGGGGTATCCACAATAGCCGTTTTGCATTGCCTCTGCCACAGTCATGCTGTGTGGCACGGCCGTGTTGGTCACCTTCCTGTAGCTTTTCTACTAATTTGCAATCTTCCCTTCAATTATGTTCTTCTCCTTGGTTGGTTCTTCCATGCTTCATCTTTCATCCATTCTACCTATTCTAAAATGATTCACAAACAACAAAACCATCAAGTGTAGTGTGTGTGTGTGTTTTTTCTTGGAAAGTGTAAAAACAAAGCAAAAGTATAAAAAAAGGAGGGTTGGGTGAAAAATTCCCAAACCTATGTGGGTTGCCTCCCACAAGCACTGAGTTTCATGCCTTCAGCTGGGCTTGTTGTTCTTTCAGCATCAACCATTGTCCAAAAACAAAATATTTTCATTCCCGTCATAGGCAATCCTCTAAAATGCTTTCCTTGATTTATCTTCCTCCTAAGGGTCATGCGAGCTTCTCACTCCTTGGGGATCATCATCATAGATCTTAATCAGCCTTATGACCTTCAAAAATTGCATGCCACAGTCTTGCTCTCTCTTGAGGAATGGGTCTTCATAGGCATCAAAGAGAGGGGTCTAAATCATATGAGACATTTGCAAACAAGGACTTCCTGGCAATGGTTATTCATTAAGATCTTTGTCAACTTGATTCCCTCCCTTGATAAGCTTCTCAACAACCTTGTCACACCCCATGATTGAAACCATATCCATTTTCTCATAGGGATTAGGGGGAGCATGTGATAGTTGTGGTGGTGACACCATTGTTAATGGCCTTTGGAATTGAGGTGGAGGAGGGAATTGAGGTCGGAAGGTGAACTGGTATGAAGGTTGTGGCGATGGAGGTGGTGGGGTGTGTAAGGCTTATGATAGCCTTGGAGGTAGGGTGGTGGAGGAAATGGATGGGCTCATGCATTTTGGCCTTCCATCTTGTCTTCCCCAAGTGGCTTGTCACATGCACAAGGCAAAACCAAACAAAAGAGAACAACTTAGTAAGACAAAATACACAAAGAATGCAAAGAATAAAGAATAAAAAATAGCAATGATGAGGGAAGTAGGAAAAGTCCAAGAAAACTAACTTGCTAGGCCGAGCACCTCTAATCCCCAACAACGGTGCCAGAAAGCTTGGCGCGTCAGACCAGAAGTGTACACACTAGCCAACAAGGGGTGACTAGATGCATTCTATGGGACTCGAACACATGGGATTTCTCAAAAATTATATTAACCCTAACAAATTCTTATCAAAAAACTAAATAGGTCACCCGTAAGCGCACGAGGTACTATTGTAGTATAGGTGATAGGCAAGAGAAGGGGTCGTTCCTCAGGGAGAAAAGGGGGCACTAGATCTAGGTTGGTTTGGCTGGGTTCCTACCGTGAAGTCTAGGGTTAAGGGTTTTATGAGGGGGGTTTGTTAATTACGCTAAGGGTGAACAAACAAGCAAATAAAGGTGAGAATGAAACCTAAGTTAACCTTAGACAATATAGTTCTAATTAAGCAAGAAAAGGCTAAGCTAAGCATGAAAGAGACAATTGCACTAAGGCAAGCAAGGAAAGAACTACACTACACTACACTAGCAATTAGGACTATAAGGCAATTAAGAAGCTACTCTAACTAGAACAAGACTAAAGCAAAGCAATTAACTAGGAATGAAAAGAGGCTAACTATGCAAGCATAAACTAAATAAGAAGGTAAAATAGGGTTTAGATGCAATTAATGACGGTGTGGGATATTTAGGGGAATGTACTTATCACTAGGTTGGGGGTCATAACATGCAAACATCAATCATCCATTCAAATCATCCAAACCAAACAAGTTAGGTGCTAATGAATTACCCTAAACTACCAATTAGCGATGGGTGAGCTAGGACATGAGAAGGGGAACTAGTCCCTACCATTTCCTATTCACCCTTATGAGGCTCATTTGAATTGGGGTTAAGGGTTTAAAGGTGATATTGTTAAACTAGGTGAGCAAGAAAGCAATTAAGGGCGAGAATGAAATCTAAGTTAACCCTAGACTAGATTAAGACTAAGTATGTAAGAAAAGGCTAAGCTAGGTATGAAAAGGCAATTTACACTAAGGCAGGCAAAAGAAAAGCACAAGAGCGAGTAAAGAACTAAACTAGAAAGAACACGGTAAAAATAGGGCAAGAATCTAACTAAGCAGGAAAAGAGATAACTAAGCTAATACTAGCTAAGCAAGATGAAAACTAGGGTTGTAAAGCAATTAATGAAGGTGTGGGCTGTTTAGGGGATGCACTTACACTTAAGTTGGGGGTGACATATGAACATTATGAATCCATTTATATTATCCAAACTAAACAATAGGTTAGAGTCTAATGAATTAACCTAAGCTACTAATTGGCCATGAATATGCTAGGTTGTGTATAGGGGAACTAGTCCCTAACACCCCCTACTACCCTTGCAAGGATCAATTGGGTTAGGGACTAGGCTTAAATCAATTAGAGTCTAATCAAGTCTAGGTTTATATATTAGACACTCCTAGGGCAATTAGGGGCCGATGGTAGTAATGGGGAGGTGAAATTAGGGCTTTAGACCCCAATTCCCCCACATTCTAGCCTTGAGAAGGCCCCATGCTAATTGCACTAGAATCACATAAACTAGCTACTTAGATCTTTCACTTAGGCTTAGGGAGATTTATTAGGATATAGGAAGATGGGAGGCAGCCTAGGGATCTAAGAATTGGACCTAGGGGGAAATCCCAAAATTCACATATACAAGAAATTTCCCTAGGAACCTAGTGATTTCACACACAAACCAACAAGCAATTAATGGAGAAAGAGATACAAATATAACATGATCATTAGAAAATGAAATCATAATGTTTACATATTATTTTCCCCCAACATGGTATCAAAGTAACATTTTTGGCCCCAAATAGCCCACCAAAGAAGCCTAGCTACTCATGGAAATGGAAAATACAAAAAGAGAGGAGAAAGAAGAAGAAGTGGCCATGGAGCTCGGTGTAGATGAGTGGAAGCTCCTCTCTAGCTACTGCAAGGGCGTCCTCCTTCTTCTCCTTAGATGCAATGGAGTGGAATGGTGGTGGAAATTGGATGGAAGGCTTGGAAATGGGTGGTTTTGTGGTGGAAATGGAGAAATTGAGTGGATTGGAGGTGGAAGTGGAATGGAATGGATGGAGGGAAATGGGAGGAGCTAGGAAGGGGTATAGGCTAGCTACCCTCGAACTACAACTGCCACCCCCCTATATATATTTGTGGGGGAAGCAATAGGTCAAGTAAGGGCAAAGTGGGAAATGCAGTAGAAAAAGTAGCTAGGTTTTATGAGTAGCACGGTTGTGGTGGATCACCACGGCCGTGGTGGGTAGGGGTGAGTATGGTCATGGTGGTTCACCATGGGTCATGTCAATTAAAATGTCAAAATCACAGGTTGATGGTCATTTTTGCACTAAAATTGGCACGACCGTGGTGGGGTAAGGGTAGCACGACCGTAGTGAGTAAGGTGATGGTCGTTGTGGTGCAACTCCATGCCCGTTCTTCAATTATGTAGCATGGTCGTGCTAGATGGCACAGCTGTGGTGGTTTTCCCTTGCACGACCATTCTTTTCTACACGGTTGTGGTGCTATCTGCTGCTGCACTTAGGCTTGATTCTTTAGATTTTCTTGGACATATTTTCTTTTATGGGTCTTTTTCTACTAGGGGTAGGTTGAGGGAGCATCAGACTTCACTTTGGGCCTCTACAAGGGTATAGAAACCCTAGGATCACTCCTTTTCTTTCTCTCTTCCATCAAACATGGTCCAAATGCCTGAAAAACATGAAAATACTGTCTGTAAGTGCATTTTACACAAATATGCATATTGATGGAAATAACATGTAATCTAACAAGTATAGATGTGATTGAAATGCAAAATTCCACAAGATGAAGCCCTAAAATAGGGATGAATCAATAGCCATGTTTAGGGTGACATGCCTCCTCCATGTGGCTAAGATTGCCATAGTAGGTGCACTGTGTCACTAACCTCATCCCCAGTCATGTCCTTTGGTATCCCTAGCCAATGGTTGGGGAAGCTCAGATGCATCATGAAGAGGAATGCAAGGAGAGAGTATCTTGGACCAAAAGAGATGAGTGTAGGCTTGGTTCATGAATGAGAGTTTTGTCCACAAGCAAAAGTTGGTGAATAGCATCACAATGTGGCTGGATTTTGTTGAGGAATATGCCAGTTAGAAGAGTCACCTATTCCTTGCCAATTTTAATAGACTTTGTCAGAGAGAAGAAGTTGAGTTGGTATGCTAGGGCCTTTATGGCATCAAAATACTTGGACAAGGGTCAATTCCGTTTGCTATTTGGAGAAGATCTTAACCATGATGTCGTATGTATGCATGAAGTTGTCCTCTTGAGTGAAGAACTGACTCTTCTCCTCCTACATAGTCTTGTCATTGTGGTACCATATGCACTTGATCTCCACCTATGGTTCCATGCATGTGTAGAGCCATGAGAGCACTTGACTATTTTCTATCACCCATGCATTATTGGGAGCCACCGAAAAGTCATCGGTGATAAATTTGAGTTAAACCCAAGATTCGAGAAACATATGGACAACATTCATCCACATAAGAAATTTATCATTGTTAAGTAATAGTGGATATGTGCAACATATCATTATAATGATAATCGATTTAGCAGAATCACCCATAGTGAAATGAGTAAAGCATCAAATATAATGGTATGGTGAAAAAAAAGTACCAGGATGTAGCACAGTACAAATAGAAATTAAAGGTATCAGAATGTAGCACAGTATAAATAACATGATTGAAATACTACTGGAATGGAACTCGGTACAAATAAGAGTAGCACTATGGGAATGGAACTTGGTAGGAAGAAAGAAGTAATACCAGAATGAAACTCGCTAGAAAAATAAGTGGTACTGTTAGAATGAATATCGATCGAAACATAGAAAGTGTTATCAAATTAATTACACGGTAGCTTAGATGAACATAAAATCCCTAATATCAAATAAAGCACTCAGCTATATGGATAAAGGGAACCACATGAAGAGGAAAAAAAGTAAAATTTTTCCCTTTGTTGTTTTAGTGTTATATTGTGGCATACATATCACAAATACAAGATCTACTTAAGCGGAAGCATTTGTTACCAGCGGATTACTGAAAATCACTAAAAATTTAAAACCAATTTACAGAGAGATCCACACATAGGAAAACTCTTTCATAAAGAACTGAAGTAATTTAATTAGATACTAGTTCACAAGTACATGTCTTGCATCATCTTTTTCTAAGAAATACAAGCATCAACTGCCCTATTAAACTATACACAGGCAGTATAAAATCTCAAGGCACTAAGCCAAAATCTCAAAAGCACTAACTATTACTCCGAGGACCTGAGAGTACAGAGACGACACATAGGACTTTCTATACATATATACAAGATGTGACAGCCAGTGTTTCCACCATAGAAATCACTGACGTTCACTTCTACTATTGTTGTTGTTGTCCTTCACCTACTGAAGGATTCCTGCCTCCTCGTCTATGTCCACCTAAAAATGTGGATCCCATAGGGGTGAGACAATTGTAAATTGCCCCAGAGAGAGATATAATTCTCTGCCAAAACATTATTATTGCAGTTTAATTGAACAAACCTATACAGAGGAATTATATATTCAATAGCAGATAGATCAACATCTAAATAGATAAAAGCAGTATTCTTATTCAGAGCATTTCAGCTATAACTTGATAAAGCAACATGATACTTATTCAATGAGGAATTAAAGTACATGTATAACATTTATCCTTCTAGGATATGCTAAGCAGAGTAACATCAACCTTCTCGGTCAGTATGAGATTATATGGGACAGACATCATGTGTCAAACTACAATTAGCTTCCCAGGGTATATTGACATCTTCTCTATAGAGTTATAGCCGTAACATATACTCTCTTTAGGCTTATATCACACAGCTAATGCCTGGTATTGTTTTGTGGAGTCATGGCCTGTAGCCATACTCTTTTAATAAAGTATTGGGATCTTAATCCCTCATCTCATCAGGTACATTTCCATTTCTTAACAAGTTCATCATCATGATTATAGAATATGGGTATTCAAACCCTAAGTTCATCATAGAATACTTATTACCACTTATTTGGTAACTTAATACCTTCAGGTCATCTGACCAAGGTAATCATGATTCTTGCTACACAAGCATTCTACATAGCTCACAAAGCTCATTTCACCTCTTGTTACCTCTTAGTAGGCAACAAGACATATTATGGCTCATTAACAACTTTAATAAAAGAAACATCATAGCTCATGCCTGGCTATGTTCATCTTCTCATGATATCTGCATGGTTAGTACTTCATGATAACAGTTATAATGCTTACATATCAGCACCATGTAACACAAAGTAATACCACTATTCCCTTTTAGGGTTAGGATTTCTCTTACATATCATCACCCTCCATTAGGGTTTTCCATAAATAACCATTTAGGTTCTCAAGATCATATTATTAATGATCAAGCCATATTTCATTGCTTCACACAGCTAGGAGCCAACATTGATAACATAAGCATTTAATCATGCTTATTTATTCTCATTACTTATCATTGAATGAATTATAAACACAATATATAAGTTCCTCTCTCAGCTTTACTAGAATATGATTACATCATAGTTTATTGATTTGGATTACCCTTTTCATAAAGCATGTTAGCCCACACTTATCAAAGTGCATTACATCTCAATGTAACAATTGACATGACACACTTCATGTGTTACTCATCCAAGTATATTGGATTTAAAATACATCAAGGTGTATAAATCTTGAGGTGGTGGATATGATATCTATCATATCTTGATGTATCACTTCCCTCATCACCTTTATCTTACTTAAGTTCCTCAACTTAGCTTGTATTAGGGTATTCCCCATTCAGATACTTTATGCTGCAGTTCATCACATTTATCATGTAATGTATTGGACATAACTCACTTATTTAGAATATGCAACCATTGCTAATGATATGGACTCATCTTTGAGTTAAGGCAGTATTGATATAAAGTCATCCATTACCAATCCCTTTGGGTGTTTCACTTATCAATAAATTAGTCACTATTCCATTATTAGGAATAGGGTTTCCCATCTTTATCAACTAGGGTTTACATAACATCACCCTATATTAGGGTTTCACATATTGTCACCCTTCATTAGGATTTCACATAACATTATCCTTATATTAGAGTTTCACATAGCATTACCTAAAATTAGGGTTTCTCAACCCATGGCCCAAAATTGGGGTTATGGTTTATCTTCATATTGTCCAAGATTAGGGTTTCATACACTATAACCCATGATTTGGGCTTCACATACCTTTACTCTGTATCAAGGTTAGTATTTCATATCAAGGTGTCACATATCATTACACATCATTACCTTAGGTTAGAGTTTCACATCACATCATTGCATTAGGGTTTCACTTGACATCACCCTCAATTAGGGTCTCACATGTCATCACCCTTTATTAGGGTTTTACATAACATCCCTATATTAGGGTTTCACTAAACATAACCCTTGATTGGGGTTCCTCATGACATCACCCTCACTTAGGGTTTCACATAATGTCACCTACATTAGGATTTCATATAACATCATTCTTATATTATGGTTCATATGACATCAACCTCAATTAGGGTTTCATATGACATCACCCTCAATTAGGGTTTCATATGACATCACCCTCAATTAGGGTTTCATCTATCATTTCCATCAATTGAGGTTAGGGTTCATCAATCTTGTTAATTAGGGTTTCATGATCTCTTTTCAAGGATCATACCCTAATTACACATTTTATTCATTTTGTGAGTATTGAGATTTAACCATTACATGATTATTATACATGTATGGATTTCTCTCTCTCATCCTCTCTGGGATGTTCATTACTCCAATCTTGATTAGATTGAGTCAATGCTTTATTCGAATACATACATTTAGGATTAGCATAGTGTATTGAGTCATTGCTTCCATAAGCATCAAAGGTTAACCCCTCTAAGGGTACCAATCATCTAAGTACATTAGGGATTCAACCATTGTACTTATCTTTGATAATCATCATTATCAATCACGGGATCAACTGATCTTTCATCACTTTAAGTCTTCCATCAATTTTGTATATGTTGAACCTTGATTCGGTTTTGACCTTTAAATCTCCAAACGGTTTGAAGTCAACTGCCCTCCAAGTGGTTTTGAAACTATTTGGGCATATAGGGTTAAGACCATTTCCCTCCAAACAGTTTTGAAACCGTTTGGGCACTCAACATTAGAAACCGTTTGAACAATTCATCACTAAGATCGATTGGACAAACCAATAGTTCAAACCATTTGAAAATTGAAACCACTTGGTCATTTAAACGGTTTTGAAACCGTTTGATTCCAAATGGTTTAAAGACCATTTGGACTCAAACGGTCTCAAGTCTGTTTGGTCCAAAACATCTTGAAACTGAATGAATCATTTTGGGTTACTTTCAATCAATCAAATAGAGTTCCAATTATTCAACCCATCAATTAATGTAATCATTGGAATTACTTCAATTGAAACAATTGAATCACCATTCAATCATGACATCAAATGACCTCAAATGGTCTTGAGGTTGTTTGACCTCAAACGGTCTTGAGACCGTTTGGTGTCAAATGGTCTTGAGACTGTTTGACCCATCAAATCACTGAAAATGATTGAATTCAATTAGGGATTCTTCAACAAATTGATTTAGGGTTTGTAATCAATAAGCCCTAAATTATTGATCCATTTTGAAATTAATTCGATTGAAAACCATTGGATCATCATCAATTTATAACACACCTAACCTCAAATGGTTTTGAGGTCGTTTCACCTCAAACGGTCTTAAGACTGTTTGATCCCTAACGGTTTTGAAACTGTTTGGTTTCAAACGATCTTGAGACCATTTGGTCTCAAGTCATTGAAACCATTTGCACTACATCTTTGTTAAGGTGTGTGCTTAGGATGATTTCATCATCATCAAGCTTCAATCCTTCAAAATCTACTTCCATTCTTATGGTAATTTATCAAATTGATCAACGGAATTTCAAGAAGAACAAAACAATCAACAATTGATGAAGAATTGAATGTAATAATAACATTTAAGGGTTCGGGTTATATAACCCGCCTTCAAAGAATCTTCAAAGCTCCAAACTCCACGTCTCTAATGGTGGAATAAGATTTCTCAACTATCCCAAGCTCGTGCTCAACTCTTTGATTGAAAAAGATTGGCTAGGGATTGAAGATAGATTGGAGAAAAGAAGAAATCAAGCATTGATTTGTGATTTCCACCATGAATTTGAGGTTGAAGATGATCCAGGAGCTTACCTACAGGTTGGATTTCGTTCCCCTGCTGATCCTAAGTTCACTTGTGCTCGTCCAAAGCAAGGAAGAAAGAAAATCCGAAAAACAGTCTTTGGTTGAATGGGAAATGAAGTGTTTATAAAGGAATTTCAAGGAGAGAGAAAGTTGAAAAGCAATCCTTCAACTCCCCAAATTGTTGCCACTTAACCTCCTCTACTCCTTGAATATGAAGGCATACTCCTTTGCCTTTAATTCTTATTCATTATCCATAATTAAAGGAAAAACAATTAAGCACCTTAATTCATATAATACTAATATCCCATTTTTAGTGGATATTACTTTTTAGTTAACTAATATGAGTGAGCTCTCCACTCACTTAGGATATTTCGTGGCCTTTGCAAGGCACAAGGATGTTCACACTTATGAAAATTCAACCATCTCAATTTTGGTTGAAGGGCACTTCAATTAATATATTTATTTTTGCATTAAATTGAATTAGGGTTTCAATTATGCTTAAACCTTGATTATTTTAATATCAAGATTCCCTCTCCTACAAAGTGATTCAAATGAGATGCCCCTCTCATTTTATTGTCTCTAAAAGATTCCAAAAAACATGAGGGACTCTCTAGAGGTGGTATTTTGCATATTTAACCCTAGGTTTTGGGTAATTTGCACATTACACCAAAACTAGGTTTTAATGCACAACATTGCTTAATAAGTTCTTTCTTGGTGCTTAGGCTACCACAAGCCATACCTCTGCATCATTTTCATTCTTATGATGCTTAAACACTATAGGAACATTTTATCATGTACAATTTGCAAGTTAACCCCTCAACTTGGGTAATTTGCACTTTAGTCCAAAATTAACAAAACATTGTTTCAACATTATTCAAAAAGGACTAAAATCGAAATATAAGTTCCTCTTCAGCCTTAATTACTTTTCAAAAGATAAGAGCAAACATATAATCATCCTCATTAAGCAAAACATCTAGGGTTAACACGTAACCCAGGTCAGTGATGTTACAAATTATCCACCCCTAACAAGGATTTTGTCCCCGAAATCCCAGGAAAAGGAAGATAGTTGTTACTCATGTCATCATATCTCTAGATAGCATCTCAATGTCATAGATATTACATAAAGCTGTGTCCAGTGCCAAGTTCTCCTACTCAGACTTATCATTTGAATCTATCATACAAAGCCTATATTCGATTGCCATGTCCCTGAAGGAAAGGATACTAAGGAACATATTCCTTTTATCATCCCCTCATTCCCCAGGGTTATTTATCAAAGAAGACACATGTATTTAGTTGAGAAAACCCACTTAGTAACTCTTATTTAGTTGGGAAAGTTCACTTAGCAATCCCTATATAGTTGCGAAAGTTCACTTAGCAATCCCCATTTAGTTAGGAAAGTTCACTTCACAATCCCTATATAGTTGGGAAAGTTCACTTAGCAATCCCTATATAGTTGGGAAAGTTCACTTAGCAATCCCTATATAGTTGGGAAGGTTCACTTAGCAATCCCAATATAGTTGGGAAAGTTCACTTAGAAATCCCAATTTAGTTGGGAAAGTTAACTTAGCAATCCCTATATAGTTGGGAAAGTTCAATTAGGAATCCCTATATAGTTGGAAAAGTTCACTTAGCAATCCCTATTTAGTTGGGAAAGTTCACTTAGCAATCCCTATATAGTTGGGAAAGTTCATTTAGCTATCCCAATATAGTTGGTAAAGTTCACTTAGCAATCCCAATATAGTTGGGAAAGTTCACTTAGCAATCCCTATTTAGTTGGGAAAGTTCACTTAGCAATCCCTATATAGTTGGGAAAGTTCACTTAGCAATCCCTATTTAGTTGGGAAAGTTCACTTAGCAATCCCTATATAGTTGGGAAAGTTCACTTAGCAATCCCAATATAGTTGGGAAAGTTCACTTAGCAATCCCTATTTAGTTCGTTCTTTTCTTTATTATTATCTAACATGTTCATGAACATTTTGTGGTTTTATCACATTTCCCATTTCCACATCATGGGAAAAGATCTTTGTTATTCACACATGCTTTATCAAACAGGGATCATCTCCCTTGTTCTTATTCTCATTTCACGAGTATCATATTCTTTTTCTTCCTCATACACACAGATTGATATGAAATTATCTCAGATTTACTCTTTCTCATACTTAGGATGTGATACAATTATCCATACCATATTTTCAGTTTCATTATACTCATTAGATTGTCTCAGAATGACTACTTAATCAGAGTAATCAGAAAGATAACAATCTAAGAGTTCCATACTTACCATATCCCCAATAATTATATACATGGCCAGGGTATACAAGTATTGAGATTAGGTGGCATGCACTTTATGTACTATTATGTTCCTTAGTTTTTGTATCATCATCATCACATGATTTAACATTCCTAGACTTCCTCCAGGTACCACATGTATACCTCTTCCTTTTTCACACAGACAAGACAAATTATAAAGCATATAAAAGAATAATGAACAAAATATAAATCCTCATCTTCCTTGTGTCCTCATAGGACTAATCAAAGGAAGCTCAAAACAACTACTTTCTTATTTTTAACACATAGAATCATGAAATGAAATATCAGAATGAATCTATTTCATCTGACCTGTCACAACCCGAGGGTTGACTATTGCATCAGATTGATTCATTGCATAGAACCTTGGAGTTGTTTATTGTTGACCCTGTGCTCGATTGTTGGGTGTTGATGAACCAGCCTGGGACACTTGTCCACGTCCTCTAGTGTTACTAGAAAACTGCCTCCTTTGTGAGCCTTGCTGACTCTGCCTCTGGGATTGAGTCACCATTGTATTCCCAACTGGACAATCCTTTGCTAGATGTCCCATTTGTCTGCATAGGTAACAGACCCTGGTCTCACAATAAGGTCTATGAGGTCTAGTCACTGACGTTGATGATGTACTGGGGGCTTTATTCGGAAAAAAACAACGGTCCCTACCCCTACTTGACATCCATTGCATCTGGGTATTAAATCTTGATGGTGCTGCCAGTTCAGAAAATCTCAACTTCTTAAATCTTTCAGATCTTTGTCCTTGAAACTGAGTGCACACCTTCTTACCACTGGTCTGTCGTTTCTTGATTTCAGACCTTTCTATCCTCCTTACCGACTCCACAAAAGTGGCAAACCTCTCCCTGTTCTCTAAAGTAGGCACAGGAGTGGTCATTTCAGCATTCAACCCCTTCTCAAAATGCCAAATTCTTTCCTCATCATTAGCTGCCATATGCGGACAAAATCGCAAAAGCTCCATGAACTTAGCTTCATACTCGCTAACGTTCATCTATCCTTGTCTGATCCTCTCAAATTGAGAGATCTTCTCATCTAGATACGTCTTAGGGAAGTACCTACTGATGAATTCTCGTTGAAATACCTCCCATACAAGTTCTTCACCTGGCCTCTTACCCTCCTCAATCGTCCACCAATGGCCAGCACTCCCCTTTAGAAGGTATATAGGAGATCTTACCTTCTCAGCTTCAGGAATATCAAGGATCTTGAAAACCTTTTCCAGCTCCGTCAGCCACAAATCAGCATCTGCTGGATCAACTGTACCAGCATAACCTATGGCTCCAACTCGGCGAAGTCTCTCAAAATTCATGCGGGCTCCATGTCCATCATGGTGGGCTGGTGCCCTAGGTGCAAGTGGTGGCATCCTATCATCCATGTGTGTCATAGTCGCCATAAACTGGCCGAACAGGGTATGGAAGGCTGGATTCTCTATCATAGCTGGGTCAAACTGGGGATGTTCATGTACTGGCTCCTCCCTAGCTTGATCCCTTGCACCTCCTCCTAGTGCAGCAATGCTGCTCTCAGTAGCATGTTCTTCATGTGATCTAGACATCTTCAAGTTCTTCTTCTCCAATATGAGCAGAAGATACTATCAGATAGACTAGAAGACACCTAGAACAGACTCAACAACCTTAATCCTATGTCTCTGTAGACTTAGTGAACCTAGAGCTCTGATACCACTAAACTGTGGCATACAGATCACAAATACAAGATCTACTTAAGCGGAAGCGTTCGTTAGCAGCGGATTACCGAAAAGCATTAAAAATTTAAAACCATTTTACAGAGAGATCCACACATAGGAAAACTCTTTCATAAAGAACTAAAGTAATTTAATTACATACTAATTCACAAGTACATGTCCTGCATCATCTTTTTCTGAGAATTACAAGCATCAACTGCCCTGTTAAACTATACACAGGCAGTATAAAATCTCAAGGCACTAAGCCAAAATCTCAAAAGCACTATCTATTACTCCGAGGACCTGAGAGTCCAGAGACGACACATAGGACTTTCTATACATATATACAAGATGTGACAACCAGTGTTTCCACCATAGAAATCACTGACGTTCTCTTCTACTGCTGTTGTTGTTGTCCTTCACCTACTGAAGGATTTCGGCCTCCTCGTCTGCATCCACCTAAAAATGTGCAGAGGAATTATATATATTCAGAGAATTTCAGCTATAACTTTATAAAGCAACATGATACTTATTCAATGAGGAATTAAAGTACATGTATAACATTTATCCTTCTAGGATATGCTAAGCAGAGTAACATCAACCTTCTCAGTCAGTATGAGATTATATGGCAGAAACATCATGTGTCAAACTACAATTAGCTTGCCAGGGTATATTGACATCTTTTCTATAGAGTTATAGTCGTAGTATATACTCTCTTCAGGCTTAGATCACACAGCTAATGACTGGTATTGTTTTGTGGAGTCATGGCCTATAGCCATACTCTTTTAATAAAGTATTGGCATCTTAATCCCTCATCTCATCAGGTACATTTCCATTTCTTAACAAGTTCATCATCATGATTATAGAATATGGGTATTCAAACCCTCAGTTCATCACAGAATACTTGTTACCACTTATCAGGTA
Organism: Alisma plantago-aquatica; assembly: GCA_963693085.1. Lineage (NCBI taxonomy): Eukaryota > Viridiplantae > Streptophyta > Magnoliopsida > Alismatales > Alismataceae > Alisma > Alisma plantago-aquatica. The sequence goes on from OY856411.1 coordinate 242,718,462, forward strand.
ACTTAATACCTTTAGGTCATCTGACCAAGGTAATCATGATTCTTGATACATTAGCATTCTACATAGCTCACAAAGCTCATTTCACCTCTTGTTACCTCTTAGTAGGCAACAAGGCATATTATGGCTCATTAACAACTTTAATAAAAGAAACATCATAACTCATACCTGGCTATGTTCATCTTCTCATGATACCTGCATGGTTAGTACTTCATGATAACAGTTATAATGCTTACATATCAGCACCATGTAACACAAAGTAATACCACTATTCCCTTTTTAGGGTTAGGATTTCTCTTACATATCATCACCCTCCATTAGGGTTTTCCATAAATAACCATTTAGGTTCTCAAGATCATATTATTAATGATCAAGCCCTATTTCATTGCTTCACACAGCTAGGAGCCAACATTGATAACATAAGCATTTAATCATGCTTATTTATTCTCATTACTTATCATTGAATGAATTATCAACACAAGATATAAGTTCCTCTCTCAACTGTACCATAATATGATTACATCATAGTTTATTGATTTGGATTACCCTTTTCATAAGGCATGTTAGTTTACACTTATCAAAGTGCATTACATCTCAATGTAACAATTGACATGACACACTTCATGTGTTACTCATCCAAGTATATTGGATTTAAAATACATCAAGGTGTATAAATCTTAAGGTGATGGATATGATATCTATCATATCTTGATGTATCACTTCCCTCATCACATTTATCTTACTTAAGTTCATCAACTTAGCTTGTATTAGGGTATTCCCCATCCTAATAGTTTATGCTCCAGTTCATCAAATTTATCATGTAATGTATTGCCATAAGTCACTTATTTAGAATATGCAACCATTGCTAATGATATGGACTCATCTTTGAGTTAAGGCAATATTGATATAAAGTCATCCATTACCAATCCCTTTGGGTGTTTCACTTATCAATAAATTAGTCACTATTCCATTATTAGGAATAGGGTTTCCCATCTTTATCAACTAGTATTTACATAACATCACCCTATATTAGGGTTTCACATACTGTCACCCTTCATTAGGATTTCACATAACATTATCCTTATATTAGAATTTCACATAGCATTACCTGAAATTAGGGTTTCTCAACCCATGTCCCAAAATTGGGGTTATGGTTTATCTTCATATTGTCCAAGATTAGGGTTTCATACACTATAACCCATGATTTGGGCTTCACATACCTTTACTCTGTATCAAGGTTAGTATTTCATATCAAGGTGTCACATATCATTACACATCATTACCTTAGGTTAGAGTTTCACATCACAACATTGCATCAGGGTTTCACTTGACATATCACCCTCAATTAGGGTCTCACATGTCATCACCCTTGATTAGGGTTTTACATAACATCTCTGTATTAGGATTTCACTTAACATAACCCTTGATTAGGGTTCCTCATGACATAACCCTCACTTAGGGTTTCACATAATGTCACCTACATTAGGATTTCGTATAACATCATTTTATATTACGGTTCATATGACATCACCCTCAATTAGGGTTTCATATGACATCACCCTCAATTAGGGTTCATATGACATCACCCTCAATTAGGGTTTCATCTATCATTGCCCTCAATTGAGGTTAGTGTTCATCAATCTTCTGAATTAGGGTTTCATGATCTCTTTTCAAGGATCATACCCTAATTACACATTTTATTCATTTTGTGAGTATTGAGATTTAACCATTACATGATTATTATACATGTATGGATTTCTCTCTCTCATCCTCTCTAGGATGTTCTTTACTCCAATCTTGATTAGATTGAGTCAATCCTTTATTAAAATACATACATTTAGGATTAGCATAGTTTATTGAGTCATTGCTTCCATAAGCATCAAAGGTTAACCCCTCTAAGGGTACCAATCATCTAAGTACATTAGGGATTCAACCATTGTACTTATCTTTGATAATCATCATTATCAATCAAGGGATCAACTGATCTTTCATCAATTTAAGTCTTCCATCAATTTTGTATATGTTGAACCTTCATTCGGTTTTGACCTTTAAATCTCCAAACGGTTTGAATTCAACTGCCCTCCAAACGGTTTTGAAACCGTTTGGGCATCTAGGGTTAAGACCATTTGCCCTCCAAACCGGTTTGAAACCATTTGGGTACTCAACATTAGAAACCGTTTGAACAATTCATCACTAAGATCGATTGGACAAACCAATAGTTCAAACCATTTGAAAATTGAAACCACTTGGTCATTTAAACAATTTTGAAACCGTTTGATTCCAAATGGTTTCAAGACCGTTTGGACTCAAACGGTCTCAAGTCCTTTTGGTCCAAAACATCTTGAAACTGAATGAATCATTTTGGGTTACTTTCAATCCATCAAATAGAGTTCCAATTATTCAACCCATCAATTATTGTAATCATTGGAATTACTTCAATTGAAACAATTGAATCACCATTCAATCATGACCTCAACTGACATCAAATGGTCTTGAGGTAATTTGACCTCAAATGGTCTTGAGACCATTTGACCCATCAAATCACTGAAATTGATTGAATTCAATCAGGGATTCTTCAACAAATTGATTTAGGGTTTGTAATCAAGAAGCCCTAAAGTATTGATCCATTTTGAAATTAATTCGATTGAAAACCATTGGATCATCATCAATTTATAACACACCTGACCTCAAATGGTTTTGAGGTCGTTTGACTTCAAACGGTCTTAAGACTGTTTGATCTCTAACGGTTTTGAAACTGTTTGGTTTCAAACGATCTTGAGACTGTTTGGTCTCAAGTCATTGAAATTATTTGCACTAGATCTTTCTTAAGGTGTGTTCTTAGGATGATGTCATCATCATCAAGATTCGATCCTCCAAAAGCTACTTCCATTCTTATGGTAATTTATCAAATTGATCAACGGAATTTTAAGAAGAACAAAACAATCAACAATTGATGAAGAATTGTATGTAATAATAACATTTAAGGGTTCAAGTTATATAACCCGCCTTCAAAGAAGCTTAAAAGCTCCAAACTCCACGTCTCTAATGGTGGAAGAAGCTTTCTCAACTATCCCAAGCTCGTGCTCAACTCTTTGAGTGAAAAAGATTGGCTAGGATTGAAGATTTATTGGAGAAAAGAAGAAATCAAGCATTGATTTGTGATTTCCACCATGAATTCGAGGTTGAAGATGATCAGGGATCTTACCTATAGGTTGGAGTTCGTTCCCCTGCTTCTCCTAAGTTCCCTTGTGCTCGTCCAAAGCAAGGAAGAAAGAAAATCTAAAAAAGAGTCTTTGGTTGAATGGGAAATGAAGTGTTTATAAAGGAATTTTAAGGAGAGAGAAAGTTGAATAGAAATCCTTTAACTACCCAAATTGGTGCCACTTAACCCTCTCTACTCCTTTCATACGAAGGCATCCTCCTTTGCCTTTAATTATTCTTCATTATCCATAATTAAAGGAAAAGGAATTAAGCACCTTAATTCATATAATACTAATATCCCATTTTTAGTGGATATTACTATTTAGTTAATTAACGTGAGTGGACTCTCCACTCACTTAGGATATTTCGTGGCCTTTGCAAGGCACAAGGACGTTTACACTTATGCAAATTCAACCATCTCAATTTTGGTTGAAGGTCACTTCAATTAATATATTTATTTTTGCATTAAATTGAATTAGGGTTTCAATTATGCTTAAACCTTGATTATTTTAATATCAAGATTCTCTCTCCTCCAAAGTGATTCAAATGAGACGCCCCTATCATTTTGTTGTCTCTAAAAGATGCCAAGAAACATGAGGTACTCTCTAGATGTGATATTTTGCATATTGAACCCTAGGTTTTGGGTAATTTGCACATTACACCAAAACTAGGTTTTAATGCATAACATTGCTTAATAAGTTCTTTCTTGGTGCTTAGGCTACCACAAGCCATACCTCTACATCATTTTCATTCTTATGATGCTTAAACACTATAGGAACATTTTATCATGTACAATTTGCAAGTTAACCCCTCAACTTGGGTAATTTGCACTTTAGTCCAAAATTAACAAAACATTCTTTCAACATTATTCAAAAAGGACTAAAATCGAAATATAAGTTCCTCTTGAGCCTTAATTAATTTTCAAAATATAAGAGCAAACATATATTCATCCTCATTAAGCAAAACATCTAGGGTTAACACGTAACCCAGGTCAGTGATGTTACTCATTATCCATCCCTAACAAGGATTTCGTCACCGAAATCCCAGGAGAAAACCCACTTAGTAACTCTTATTTAGTTGGGAAATTTCACTTAGCAATCCCTATATAGTTGGGAAAGTTCACTTAGCAATCCACATTTAGTTAGGAAAGTTCACTTCACAATCCCTATATAGTTGGGAAAGTTCACTTAGCAATCCCTATATAGTTGGGAAAGTTCACTTAGCAATCCTTATATAGTTGGGAAAGTTCACTTAGCAATCCCAATGTAGTTGGGAAAGTTCACTTAGCAATCCCAATTTAGTTGGGAAAGTTAACTTAGCAATCCCTATATAGTTGGGAAAGTTCACTTAGCAATCCCTATATAGTTGGGAAAGTTCACTTAGCAATCCCTATTTAGTTGGGAAAGTTCACTTAGCAATCCCTATATAGTTGGGAAAGTTCACTTAGCAATCCCAATATAGTTGGGAAAGTTCACTTAGCAATCCCTATTTAGTTCGTTCCTTTCTTTATTATTATCTAACATGATCATGAACATTTTGTGGTTTTATCACATTTCCCATTTCCACATCATGGGAAAAGATCTTTGTTATTCACACATGCTTTATCAGATAGGGATCATCTCCCTTGTTCTTATTCTCATTTCATGAGGATCATATTCTTTTTCTTCCTCATACACACAGATTGATCTGAAATTATCTCAGATTTCCTCTTTCTCATACTTAGGATGTGATACAATTATCCATACCATATTTTTAGTTTCATTATACTCATTAGATTGTCTCCGAATGACTACTTAATCAGAGTAATAAAAAAGATAACAATCTAAGAGTTCCATACTTACCCTGTCCCCAATAATTATATACCTGGCCAGGGTATACAAGTACTGAGATTAGGTGGCATGTACTTTATGTACTATTATGTTCCTTACTTTTTGTATCATCATCATCACATGATTTAACATTCCTAGACTTCCTCCAGGTACCATATATATACCTCTTCCTTTTTCACACAGATAAGAGAAATTATAAAGCATCTAAAAGAATACTAAACAAAATATAAATCCTCCTCTTCCTTGTTTCCTCATAGGATTAATCAAAGGATGCTCAAAACAATTACTTTCTTATTTTTAACACATGGAATCATGAAATGAAATATTAGAATGAATCTATTTCATCTGACCTGTCACAACCCAAGGGTTGACTATTGCATCAGATTGATTCATTGCATAGAACCTTGCAGTTTCTTGTTGTTGACCCTGTGCTCGATTGTTGGGTGTTGATGAACCAACATGGGACACTTGTCCACGTCCTCTAGTGTTACTAGAAAACTGCCTCCTTTGTGAGCCTTGCTGACTCTGCCTCTGGGGTTGAGTCACCATTGTATTCCCAACTGGACAATCCTTTGCTAGATGTCCCATTTGTCTGCATAGGTAACAGACCTTGGTCTCAGAATAAGGTCTGTGAGGTCCAGTCACCGACATTGATGCTGTACTGAGGGCTCTATTTGGAACAAAACTATGGTCCCTACCCCTACTTGACATCCATTGTGTCTGGGTATTGAATCTTGATGGTGCTGCCGGTGCAGAAAATCTCAGCTTCTTAAAACTTTCAGATCTTTGGCCTTGAAACTGAGTGTACACCTTCTTACCACTGGTCTGTCGTTTCTTGATTTTAGACCTTTCTATCCTCCTTACCGACTCCACAAAAGTGGCAAACCTCATCCTGTTCTCTAAAGCAGACACAGGATTAGTCAGTTCAGCGTTCAAACCCTTCTCAAAACGCCGAATTCTTTCCTCATCATTAGCTGCCATATGCAGACAAAACCGTAAAATCTTTATTAACTTAGCTTCATACTCGCTAACGTTCATCTGTCCTTATCTGATCCTCTCAAATTGAGAGATCTTCTCATCTAGATACGTCTTAGGGAAGTACCTACTGACGAATTCTCATCAGAATACCTCCCATCCAACTTCTTCACATGGCCTCTTACCCTCCTCAATCATCCACCAATGGCCATCACTCCCCTTTAGAAGGTATATAGGAGGTCTTACCTTCTCAGCTTCAGTAATATCAAGGATCCTGAAAGCCTTTTCCAGCTCTGTCAGCCACAAATCAACATCTGTTGGATCAGCTGTACCAGCATAATCTATGGCTCCAACCCGACAAAGTCTCTCAAAAGTCTTGCCGGCTCCATGTCCATCATGGTGGGCTGGTGCCCTAGGTGCAGGTGGTGGCATCCTATCAGCCATGTGTGTCATAGTCACCATAAACTGGCCGAACAGGGTATGGAAGGTTAGATTATCTATCATAGCTGGGTCAAACTGGGGATGTTTAGGTACTGACACCTCCCTAGCTTGATCCCTTGCACCTCCTCCTGGTGTAGCAACGCTGCTCTCAGCAACATGTTCTTCATGTGATCTAGACATCTTCAAGTTCTTCTTCTCCTATATGAGCAGAAGATACTATCAGATAGACTGGAAGACACTTAGAACAGACTCAACAACCTTAATCCTATGTCTCTGTAGACTCAACGAACCTAGAGCTCTGATACCACTAAACTGTGGCATACAGATCACAAATACAAGATCTACTTAAGCGGAAGCGTTCGTTAGTAGCGGATTACCGAAAATCACTAAAAATTTAAAACCATTTTACAGAGAGATCCACACATAGGAAAACTCTTTCATAAAGAACTGAAGTAATTTAATTAGATACTAGTTCACAAGTACATGTCCTACATCATCTTTTTCTGAGAATTACAAGCATCAACTGCCCTGTTAAACTATACACAGGCAGTATAAAATCTCGAGGCACTAAGCCAAAATCTCAAAAGAACTAACTATTACTCCGAGGACCTGAGAGTACAGAGATGACACATAGGACTTTCTATACATATATACAAGATGTGACAGCCAGTGTTTCCACCATAGAAATCACTGATGTTCTCTTCTACTGTTGTTGTTGCTGTCCTTCACATATTGAACGATTCCTGCCTCCTTGTCCGCGTCCACCTAAAAATGTGGATCCTACGGGGGTGAGAAAATTGTAAATTTCCCCAGCAAGAGATATAACTCTCCGCCAAAACATTATTATTGCAATTTAATTGAACAAAACTGTGCAGAGGAATTATATATTCGACAGCAGATAGATCAACGTCTAAATAGATTAGAGCAATATTCTAATTCAGAGAATTTCATCTATAACTTGATAAAGCATCATGATACTTATTCAATGAGGAATTAAAGTACATGTATAACATTTATCCTTCTAGGATATTCTAAGCAGAGTAACATCAACCTTCTCGATCAGTTCGAGATTATATGGAAGAGACATCATGTGTCAAACTACAATTAGCTTGCCAGGGTATATTGACATCTTCTCTATAGAGTTATAGCCATAGCATATACTCTCTTTAGGCTTAGATCACACAGCTAATGCCTGGTATTATTTTGTGGAGTCATGGCCTATAGCCATACTCTTTTAATAAAGTATTGGGATCTTAATCCCTCATCTCATCAGGTACATTTCCATTTCTTAACAAGTTCATCATCATTATTATAGAATATGGGTATTCAAACCCTCAATTCATCATAGAATACTTGTTACCACTTATCAGGTAACTTAATACCTTCAGGTCATCTGACCAAGGTAATCATGATTCTTGCTACACAAGCATTCTACATAGCTCACAAAGCACATTTCACCTCTTGTTACCTCTTAGTAGGCAACAAGGCATATTATGGATCATTAACAACTTTAATAAAAGAAACATCATAGCTCATACCTGGCTATGTTCATCTTCTCATGATACCTGCATGGTTAGTACTTCATGATAACAGTTATAATGCTTACATATCAGCACCATGTAACACAAAGTAATACCACTATTCCCTTTTTAGGGTTAGGAATTCTCTTACATATCATCACCCTCCATTAGGATTTTCCATAAATAACCATTTAGGTTCTCAAGATCATATTATTAATGATCAAGCCCTATTTCATTGCTTCACACAGCTAGGAGCCAACATTGATAACATAAGCATTTAATCATGCTTATTTATTCTCATTACTTATCATTGCATGAATTATCAACACAAGATATAAGTTCCTCTCTCAACTCTACTAGAATATGATTACATCATACTTTATTGATTTGGATTACCCTTTTCATAAGGCATGTTAGCCTACATTTATCAAAGTGCATTACATCTCAATGTAACAATTGACATGACACACTTCATGTGTTACTCATCCAAGTATATTGGATTGAAAATACATCAAGGTGTATAAATCTTGAGGTGTTGGATATGATATCTATCATATCTTGATGTATCACTTCCCTCATCACCTTTATCTTACTTGAGTTCAATAACTTAGCTTGTATTAGGGTATTTCCCATCCTAATACTTTATGCTGCAGTTCATCACATTAATCATGTAATGTATTGGCCATAAGTAACTTATTTAGAATATGCAACCATTGCTAAGGATATGGACTCATCTTTGAGTTAAGGCAATATTGATATAAAGTCATCCATTACCAATCCCTTTGGGTGTTTCACTTATCAATAAATTAGTCACTATTCCATTATTATGAATAGGGTTTCCCATCTTTATCAACTAAGGTTTACATAACATCACCCTATATTAGGGTTTCACATATTGTCACCCTTCATTAGGATTTCACATAACATTATCCTTATATTAGAGTTTCACATAGCATTACCCGAAATTAGGGTTTCTCAAACCCATGGCCCAAAATTGGGGTTATGGTTTATCTTCATATTGTCCAAGATTAGGGTTTCATACACTATAACCCATGATTTGGGCTTCACATACCTTTACTCTGTATCAAGGTTAGTATTTCATATCAAGGTGTCACATATCATTACACATCATTACCTTAGGTTAGAGTTTCACATCACATCATTGCATTAGGGTTTCACTTGACATCACCCTCAATTAGGGTCTCACATGTCATCACCCTTGATTTGTGTTTTACATAACATCTATGTATTAGGGTTTCACTTAACATAACCCTTGATTAGGGTTCCTCATGAAATCACCCTCACTTAGGGTTTCACATAATGTGACCTACATTAGGATTTCATATAACATCATTCTTATATTACGGTTCATATGACATCACCCTCAATTAGGGTTTCATATGACATCACCCTCAATTAGGGTTTCATCTATCATTACCCTTAATTGAGGTTAGGGTTCATCAATCTTCTTAATTAGGGTTTCATGATCTCTTTTCAAGGATCATACCCTAATTACATATTTTATTCATTTTGTGAGTATTGAGATTTAACCATTACATGATTATTATACATGTATGGATTTCTCTCTCTCATCCTCTCTAGGATGTTTCATTACTCCAATCTTGATTAGATTGAGTCAATCCTTTATTCAAATACATACATTTAGGATTAGCATAGTGCATTGAGTCATTTCTTCCATAAGCATCAAAGATTAACCCCTCTAAGGGTACCAATCATCTAAGTACATTAGGGATTCAACCATTGTACTTATCTTTGATAATCATCATTATCAATCATGGGATCAACTGATCTTTCATCACTTTAAGTCTTCCATCAATTTTGTATATGTTGAACCTTCATTCGGTTTTGACCTTTAAATCTCCAAACAGTTTGAAGTCAACTGCCCTCCAAATGGTTTTGAAACCATTTGGGCATCTAGGGTTAAGACCATTTGCCCTCCAAACGATTTTGAAACCATTTGGGCACTCAACATTAGAAACTGTTTGAACAATTCATCACTAAGATCGATTGGATAAACCAATAGTTGAAACTGATTGAAAATTGAAACCACTTGGTCATTTAAATGGTTTTGAAACCGTTTGATTCCAAATGGTTTCAAGACCGTTTGTACTCAAACGGTCTCAAGACCATTTGTTCCAAAACATCTTGAAACTGAATGAATCATTTTGGGTTACTTTCAATCAATCAAATAGGGTTCCAATTATTCAACCCATCAATTATTGTAATCATTGATATTACTTCAATAGAAACAATTGAATCACCATTCAATCATGACCTCAACTGAACTCAAACGGTCTTGAGGTCGTTTGACCTCAAATGGTCTTGAGACCGTTTGGTGTCAAATGGTCTTGAGATCGTTTGACCCATCAAATCACTGAAATTGATTGAATTCAATTAGGGATTCTTCAACAAATTGATTTAGGGTTTGTAATCAAGAAGCCCTAAAGTATTGATCCATTTTGAAATTAATTCGATTGAAAACCATTGGATCATCATCAATTTATAGCACACTTTACCTCAAACGGTTTTGAGGTCGTTTGACCTCAAACGGTCTTAAGACCGTTTGATCCCTAACGGTTTTGAAACTGTTTGGTTTCAAACGATCTTGAGACCGTTTGGTCTCAAGTCATTGAAACCGTTTGCACTAGATCTATGTTAAGGTGTGTGCTTAGGATGATGTAATTATCATCAAGCTTCAATCCTTTAAAAGCTACTGCAATTCTTATGGTAATTTATCAAATTGATCAACGAAATTTCAAGAAGAACAAAACAATCAACAATTGATGAAGAATTGAATGTAATAATAACATTTAAGGGTTCAAGTTATATAACCCACCTTCAAAGAAGCTTCAAAGCTACAAACTCCACGTCTCTAATGGTGGAAGAATCTTTCTCAACTATCCCAAGCCCATGCTCAACTCTTTGAGTGAAAAAGATTGGCTAGGATTGAAGATTGATTGGAGAAAAGAAGAAATCAAGCATTGATTTGTGATTTTCACCACGAGTTCGAGGTTGAAGATGATCAAGTATCTTACCTACAGGTTGGAGTTCATTCCCCTACTGATCCTAAGTTCCCTTGTGCTCATCCAAAGCAAGGAAGAAAGAAAATCCAAAAAAGAGTCTTTGGTTGAATGGGAAATGAAGTGTTTATAAAGGAATTTCAAGGAGAGAGAAAGTTGAAAAGCAATCCTTCAACTCCCCAAATTGGTGCCGCTTAACCCCCTATACTCCTTGCATATGAAGGCATCCTCCTTTTCCTTTAATTCTTCTTCATTATCCACAATTAAAGGAAAAGCAATTAAGCACCTTAATTCATATAATACTAATATCCCATTTTTAGTGGATATTACTTTTTAGTTAACTAATGTGAGTGGGCTCTCCACTCACTTAGCATATTTCGTGGCCTTTGCAAGGCACAAGGACGTTCAAACTTATGTAAATTGAGCCATCTCAATTTTGGTTGAAGGGCACTTCAATTAATATATTTATTTTTGCATTAAATTGAATTAGGGTTTCACTTATGCTTAAACCTTGATTATTTTAATATCAAGATTCTCTCTCCTCCAAAGTGATTCAAATGAGATGCCCCTCTCATTTTCTTGTCTCTAAAAGATGCCAAGAAACATTAGGGACTCTCTAGAGGTGGTATTTTGCATATTGAACCCTAGGTTTTGGGTAATTTGCACATTACACCAAAACTAGGTTTTAATGCACAACATTGCTTAATAAGTTCTTTCTTGGTGCTTAGGCTACCACAAGACATACCTCTGCATCATTTTGATTCTTATGATGCTTCAACACTAGAGGAACATTTTATCATGTACAATTTTCAAGTTAACCGCTCAACTTGGGTAATTTGCACTTTAGTCCAAAATTAATAAAACATTGTTTCAACATTATTAAAAAAGGACTAAAATTGAAATATAAGTTCATCTTGAGCCTTAATTACTTTTCAAAAGATAAGAGCAAGCATATAATCAACCTCATTAAGCAAAACATCTAGGGTTAACACATAACCCAGGTCAGGGATGTTACATATATAAATCAACACATGGTCTTTTGAATCTTCTATATTTATATGTATATATCAATTACATAAAACTAGAACATAGATGAGGAGATAGGAGAGAAAGAAGATATCCTTCCAAATCATCCAAAAAAATATGAATGTGGTATGTGGTGGCTCGTATTGGAACCGGCATTGCCCAAAGGATGGCCCTTTTTTGTCACACCTACGACAAATGAGTAGGCATGCTACAACTTACCACTGGATGGTAGGGCGACCAACAGGGGGATGGAGATGAGCAGTAGGGTGAGAGAGTGGCAGAGGTTGTCGGAGGAGAGGGGTGGTGGTGGAAGGTTGCTGGGTGGTGTTGAGGGGCGACGTCCATCAGGTGGGAGATGGAAAATAAAAAGAAAGGAGAGGAAAGGATAGGGTTAGAACCTTGCTTCTGATACCATGCAAAAAGGAGTGTTTTTCAATAATTGAGTAGAGAGTACATAGCCTCTTTAATATAGAAGTGAGTTAAGTGGGTTATATGATCCCCACTTAAGTGTAAGTATAAGAGAAGGAAAAGAGTGGAGACAACTATATAAAATACATCAACAAGGGGGATTATGACTCACACAGTTAATTGCCATAGAGGTCCAAACAACATTGGAATGGAGATTATATAACATGACATGATATATGTTCACAATCTCTTCAATCACCTGTGTAGTTTCACAACATATTTCATTTTTTAAAGGAAAACAAACATAGAATGAATTAAAGGATGTCATGTTTAATTGTGACAAATTATGCAACCAAAAATGTTAAACAACCATTTGGTGGTGTTGGCTTTTACATAATAAGAAACAAAATAGTTGTCGTTAATTGAGGTATAGACAATCACCTATCCCTATGTCATTCTACAAACATAATCAGAATTATTAAGGACCTTACATAGCAAGTTTTTAGATAATTCTTCAAGGAATAAATAATGGACCTCAGTCGGAATAGTAATGTAGTTATCACTTTGTTAATAAAAAATATGACAATCCCAATGACATCAATGAATATACACCAATTAGGCCCACTACCAATTCCTACAAAATTATTGCCAAAGTTCTCACCACTAAAATAAAAAAAAATGAATCACATTATTATCATAAAAGAAACAAGATGCTTATAACATGGAAAATGAACTTTTGCACACATGTCATTCCAAGAATTTCACCATGCTTACGCTCATATTTGACTTTGAGAAAGCATTGATAATTTAATTGGGAATTTTAGTCTCCTATCTCAAACAGTACTACTTTGCTGACAAGTGGATCGAATATTGCATTAGCTCATGATAGTATTTAGTGATAATTAATAGTTCACCTTGTTGTTACTTCAAATGCACCAATAGACTTAGACAAGGTCACCTGCTATCACCATATATGTTTATGTTGTCATATCCATTCTTGCATCTATGTATAGACTAGGGAGTAAAAAATAATAGTCTTTCACCTATTAAAATTTTTACACAACAAATACATTATACAACTCGTTGATGGCCCGATTATGTTCATCCATCCATATGATGAAACTGTTATCAGCACCATTGATATCCTTGGCACTTTTACAATGTATTGGGGCTCAAAATTAGTTTCAATAAATCCACTTTGGTTGGGACACTCATCAATGAGGATAGTCTGAATAGATATAGTCATGTCATCTAATGTAAGGTGGAGCTCTTTCGATTTATATATTTGGGATTATCACTTTCCTCAAAACATATATCAGTTATTGGTCAACCACCTATGCTCAATAAATGACAAATAGGCCAGTGACGTGAAGATCAATTTGTCTTAATAGAATGGTAGTATCACACTCCTCAATGTTTCCATGTTTGGTATTCCATCTTATTATCTTAGCTTCATTCACCTACATCAAAAAATCAAATTTCAAATTGACATAATTAGGTGCAACTACTTTTGGGGAAACACTCTGAATAAGAGAAAAATATACATGCAATTAGTTTGGGCTGCACTAATAAGCCCAATTCACTTGGGGTGGGGGTATAATCAACCTCCAAATTCATTCACTATATCTCTTCAACAAGATAATTATTAGCGTCATAGAGAGAAAAAAAACATAACACTCGGTACAAATACATAAAAAATAAGAATTATAGGCGCAAGCTCCCGCCCACTTATATCCATGATAGAAAAAGTCTATCACATTTTTGGAGATACGTCACAGTCACTTTAGAATACTTTATACCACTCCACACTGCTTGTACTATATGAATTTTTGGATGGAGAATTGGTCGACCTTGGGGCATTTAAACCAATACATATCAATCAATACATTTCAATGAATATCAAGAATATCAATCTTCGACATATCTCTCGCTCTATTAATGTATGATAGGAAGAACTCTCTTAAAACATATTTGGAGGATAGTAATCTCACAAAATATATGACATTTTAAAGGCCTCCTTCACGAATCCACAATCATCCTATGGTTTCAGGGACTCGGGGACCAAAATACATTGGCAATAAGGCTTACAAGTTGATATTTTGTTAGGACATAATAGTCTCTATGGTGTCCAGTTTTAGAGAATCAAGTGTTCCCCAAAGTTACATATCCTTCTATGGCTCATAGGATTCAAAAGATCCTTCACTGACTTAGATTGTATGAAGAGAAGTTTCATGAATGGTTTATTGATTTGATTGCACAAACAACAATGAGAGTATCTTTTCTTTTATTATCTCTATATGAATGATATGTTAAATCATTTCTGCTATCATCAACCTAATAATAACACCAATCTCTAGGATTATGATAGCACTCATTATAATATATATAGTATCAATTCCTATCGTGATACGGACTTCGAAATGGAAGGTAGAGTGCTAGCTCATTTCTTATTCTGGATATTTAGATTGCACGTAATAACAGGACGTTCAACTCTTAAGTATGAGCAAATATTTGGTTATTGCAAATGTATTCCAATATAATATGTGGTGCCGCTCTCTATTCATGTAAGTGGTGTTGGGTCTGCTCGCGAGAGGAAAGCATCCTTCTGTGCTTTCTCCTTCTGACATGGTGATGAGACATCTACTGATGGGTGTCATCAAGTTTGATGCAGAGGGCGACATGATGCAATCTCCTAAAGGGACTAAGAATTCCTGAGCTACCCCAACAGTGTCTATTTGATGGCTGTGTTGATGATATTGTTCCACCATGTGCGGAGTTACTTTGCTCTCCGCTAGTTTGATTACCTTATTTTTAGCACAATGGGTTTATAAGAGGATCGCACTTCCATGTTACTTGAACTTTCTCTTGATCGTAGGGTGTTTTTATTCTCCCTAATGGGCCTTACTCTTTGATCGTGCTGACTTTTATTCTCGTTAACGACTCCGTTTATGACTCCATCTTACATTTTGCTGGATGGACACTCCTGGTGCCCATCCTTGTACGTCTATGAGCCACCATACGTGTTCTACTATCTTTAAGAGAAGTGGATTATCAAAAAAGACATTCATAATCTTTGTTTAATCTGGCACCTATCACTCTATAACAATGTTAGCGATGATGGTTATTCCTTGCTCGTGTTTTATACTACCACATTAGCGATACATCACTTGTAGCATTGCTATTAGTATACTTCTAGCATCGCCGCCCCATTCTCGATCCTTCCCTCCGCCATTCAGCGTTCTCGCGAGTCACACCATGGCGACTGTGCCGACTACTGCGCCGACCGAATCCGTCCAGTGCTTTGGGCGAAAGAAGACGGCCGTCGCTGTGACCCACTGCAAGCGCGGTCGCGGTCTTATCAAGATTAATGGCACGCCGATCGAGTTGGTGAAGCCGGAGATCCTCCGCTTCAAGGCGATCCTTCTCCTGGGCCGCCACCGCTTCACCGGCGTCGATATGCGCATCCGCGTCCGCGGAGGAGGGCAGACCTCGTGCATCTAAGCCATCCGCCAGAGCATAGCCAAGGCCCTCGTAGCTTACTTCCAGAAGTTCGTCGACGAGCAGTCCAAAACGGAGATCAAGGACATCCTTATCAGGTACGACCGTACACTCCTTGTCGCCGATCCGCGGTGCTGCGAGCCAAAGAAGTTCGGTGGTCGTGGTGCCCGCTCTCGGTTCCAGAAGTCCTACCGTTAAGTTGTCATCCGCTTTCATTGCTGGGCAGAGATTTTTGGCTAGAGATGTCCTATTTTGGTTTAGAGACAGAGAACTATATTTTGTTTTCATGTGTCGTACTTGCTAGTAGTTTCATGATTTTGTGATGGTTATATCTAAGTTGTCTTTTACTTATTGCGTGTTTTAAAAAAAAAAAGTATAACTTCTAGCATTACTATTAGTATTCCTGTTGGTGGTGTTGTTACTCTAGGCGCACAACTGGAGAAGCCTATCGTCTACTTGCCTTTGAAGATACTTAGCATTTCTCGTTCATAGGAGGGTAACAAGTTCTCAAAGGCTTGCTCTACGAGTCTTTCCTTAATTTGTTCCTCTCAAGTATGTATGTCAGTACGTCCACAATAATTCATATGGGCTTCCTGACTCATCTTGGAGGAGATGATTGTTCAGAGAAACCGTCTACGTATATCGTTTTCTTATTTAAGTTGCTTGGTGACGAGATCAAGTCCCAAAAGGTCATAATTATTGTCAAGAAGACCAACTATTGTTCAACGTGACACTTGTAATCAACTATTTGTTGTCACCAGATATGCATCAGTATTTGGAGACATTAATTAAGGAAAGTAAGTGGCATTTAGTTGATGCGGTGCCGGCTTCCTTGAACGAGTCAGGCCCTGCCAGAAGAATACTTGTTCCTCGCAAGTCCGAACCGTATTAATTTACATGTAATTTCTTGAATATCCCTGCATACCAGGTAATCCAACAACAAGCGGATAGTATTTTTTCTTTGACGCGAGAGTGATCGACATTTGAACACTTCCTTTAGGCGTTTCTACATGTGATCATTATTGCTCTTTGAATAGTTCTCTTGGTCGTTTCACTTGTATCATCCTGCTCCTGGGAATCGGTTCGGCCTATATGTAGCTAGGTTGGATTTGGTATTTATAGTTTGCAGCTTGAAGTATGGTAACCAAATCTAGCGAGGACTCTTTCATTTTCTCTCCAGAAGGTAATGAATCGCTCACCGGGGCAACTATACGTTACTATATTAATTTCCGTAGCAATTAATATCATGTTAGCTTCATATGTTTATGGTAATGAAGACTTGACCTCGCACTGGCTGAACTGGACTTACGTGCAAGCCGCCACTGAATGCAGCTACGGATTAGTCAGGAGCCGTTTAAAATGTAGGGAGAGGCTTAAACTTTTTAGATCCAAGGACTGAGCGAGGAGCAAGCGAGTGCCGCCCAGAAAAAAGAATATAACCATTCGTATATAGCTAAATGTATATATAAGTAAATTTGTATTTGTAGCATCTTCCAAGTGCAATCTGTAAACAGCATCACGGAAGCATGGACCATAAAGATTTCATTCGGGGAACTTCACAAATAGCTTATATCATTCCTTGTAATAATAAATTTTAACTTTACGCATGATATGATCATATTGATTTTCATACATATAATTTTTATAAATCTTACAACAAAGAACGTAATATATGATATAATTGGTAAACTAGTTAAACCTCTTTGGATCTTGTAGATGACACCACACCAGGGCTTGAACTTACATGTTTTGAGCTAATCCTTGCATGTTAGATGACTTTACCCTCTATGCTTGTTCTTTACCTACGGGTGTCGCGCCCCCAGTCATGCATTCGAAAAACAGATTGTAGGTGGTTGAGTTTCAGTAAAATATATGAATATAATCTGAATAAAGCTTAAAACTGGTATGGACTTACATAACATAAATAATGGCTTTAGAATGCATTCTTAAATTAATTAAACACTCTTATTAAGACACCTACTCGTTGAACCTTATCTGATCTTATCTCACAACAAACACAAGGTGTGAAGGCTTCTAAACGTACTGAAAGTGAGCAGGATTGGGATTGAACCCAATAAACATAACATCAGTGAACACATTGAAAGTTATCAGGCTTCTGAATACACTGAAAATGAACATGATTGGGCTTGAACCCAATAAAATGAAGGGATTTCATGAGGCACCAACTTTCCATAAATATGTTCATGAGTAGGGTCTTATTATTTTTGTTGACTCTAGGTCAATGTTGACTCCAGGTCTAAATTGACTAAACCCTTATTTTGATGATGACTAAATTGTTCTACTTATTTGTATCTAACGCTTCTACTTGAGTGATTTCATATTAGGTATAGACACACTCCAAATGCCCTAAATTGCGCATCCTAGCTTGGAGAAAAGACATGTCAAAGTCAACACAAGTGCACATTTTTGGAATATGATGTAAATCCATTAGAATCATGTTGTAAATCACTTGTAATGATTGTATGACTTGTAATTAAGCTTAAAAAAATTAAGAGCACTTAAATCAAATATTTAAGTACTTTAATGACATTTTTCAAAATTCATTACATGCACTTTATCGGTCGAGTTACAATCTCGATTGATCCTTGATGCATTTTGAGAATGCCATGATTCGGTAGAGTTTTCTATACTCAGAACTCGACCGACCATTGTACTGGAACAAAACTAATTTAATCTATTAGTCGAGTTCCTACGATGACAAACTTGACTGATTGGTCAGATTATCTTTGTCGCATAGTGCATTCAGTTGAGTTACCATTATAGAAACTCGATCGATAGCACTGTACTAAAAAGTGTAGAAAAGTGTTTCTAGCTGTTGTGGAGTTGCAACAATAAAAAATATATCTATTACAAGTCACAAAATGGCTAGTTTTCATTCTTAAGTGTTCCCAAAGGCTAAGAGGCATCCCCAACTATAAATAAGACCCCTTGAGCTTCATTATAAGGTTGAACATTCAATGCAAAACACTATATGAGGTTCCTAGTCTATAATTGAGTGCATCCTACAACCTACTCTCTCTCTCTCTCTCTAGGTTTAATGACTTACTACAACCATTAGAGTGAGTAGGAGATTTATAAGAGAGCTAGTCCTACATGTATATCTTGTGAGGCTCTCACTTCCACCACCTCCATATCTCTCATTTCAACCATGGAGATAGAGGTTCTCTCTCTCAGCTAAGAGAGGTGAAGAAGAACAAGGGAAGGAGTCCCTTGGTGAAGATCAAGGCTGAAGACTTAGAGCAAGAGTGGGTAAGCCGTTGGTGAAGGCAAAAGACTCCTTGCTCAAGTGGGTAAGTCCTTGGTGAAAGCTTCTCTGAGAGAAGGTGAAGTCAATGGCTGGAGATCCAAGAAGAGTGGATAATTTCTAGAAGGCTGAAGACTTGTGCAGAAGTGGGTAAGTCCTTAGAAAAGGTCGAAGACTCGTTGCAAAGTGGGTAAGTCCTTCATAAGGTTGAAGACTCTTTGTATTGGATATGTAAGTCCTTTTGGTGGGTCATGTGTTGTAACTCTTATAAGTGAATATATAGAGGAAGACACACTTAGAAATCCTAGAGGTTGTCCTCTCTAGGTAGTGGACTGACACACTCCTAGTTTGGAGTAAGGAACCACTCTACATAGTTTGTCACTTGGTGCTTGTTCAATGTCTCTCTCCCTTGCTATGTATGTTTTAGTTGCACTCAAACTTCTTATTTAGAAACATTATCTTGTGATATAACTTGAAGATGTAATGAATTTTGTTTAAGTGCATGCAGCTCTATTCACCCCCCCTAGAGAATCCAATCACCTATCCTAGTATCCAACAATTGTATTCTTAATCTGATCTGATGTTATCTTACTTAGGGTTTTTGACTTTTCGTTCCTAATTGTATTGCTGATCTTAAACATGAATATGTGTATTCTTTTAACTGGTCTAATCTTAACATCAATCTTAACGCAGTAAATCTTGGTAGGATGTACATACATAAATACCTCTTAAAAAAATTAAGGTGCTCACAAGATAACATATATAATATGAACTTTTAGACATGATTAAGTGAGTAAAACTATATGAATGCACATAATATCAAAACCCAAGGCATCGAACACCTACCTAGTTTCAGTAGGAACACTCGTTCCTAGGTTCCTGATTTTAAAACTTTAGTCTTTCAGTAATTATAATCGAAAATCCTAATTATTATCTCATAAACCTTAATTTAGTTATGTCTTGAAATCCAAGAAACCAAAGTCAGAATCATTACCCAAAGACTAGATCTCCAAAAAATGATCAAAAACCATATATTACTCCACCCCATAGGACGTACCAATAAATTATTATAATTTATACAACGTTGATGCCTTATTTGAATACATCAAATAATTAATTACCTCAATCTAAATGGGTCAAGAGAGGGATCCACATTGGGCAAGATCCGCTTGATCTGGTCCTCCTTCGTTCCCAGTGGATCGCAGAAGGGAGAAGTGGTATCTCTCTAGCACGGCGGCTACCACAAGGTCACTGAAGGAACACCTATGTCCGTAACATGTATCCTCCTCACATACAATACATGTCTAGTTCCCAACACATCCCTCTCAAGCCACAAAATGCGGCCACTATAGTGCATTTCTTGTTACCTGATCTCAGCCTTGTTGGGTGGTTGCCGCTAAGCAACACCTCTAACTCATGGAAAGTCATACTCAGACCGATCTGAGTGCCACCACAAGGGAGGTTAGCGGCGATCTGTGTGGCATTTAGATCTCAGCATTGTGGCTCCTCGAGGGCGTGCGGGTGACATCCAGGGAAGCCACCACCTCTCAAGTGTTATTGGACTTGGTCCTCCAGCCACGACATCGTTCCGTTGGTTTAGGCAAAAACTGGCATCCACAAATTAGTCTATGATCTTCCGCCACAATTGCATCCTGGGGTCCTCCTCCATCAGTTTCTGTTACGTTAGGTGGAACCCAAGGCAACAAACCTTGTAGGTATTAACCGACATGAACAATGAAGGACAACGAGATTGTGATCATGTGTAGCACTCCACATCTTGTATATACATGTTGGTATTCCAAAGTCCAACCCTATCAGGTTACATGTAGTATAGGAATCGATGCATCAACAGTTAGTTAGGTTTCGTATATGATATAAATACTCATCTCTCCTTATATCTATTAGTTGATAAGTTTCCAACTACCATTATATATAATATAATGACCTATACAAAAAAGAGTCTAATCATTATATGTACATGTAAGAGATCGTAATAAGCTTGGGCATAAGGTTAACTTAACAATTTACCAAAACACCTCAAAATATTTTCAAGCATATCACATCATATTTGAACACCCATTATGATCTCTAGGAAAAGTTTGTTCATGACATAAATAAGTACTAAGAAATCAAAATGACTACTCATCTATTAGGTAAGTAGCTACTAGCATAAATCCCTCAATATGCTTTGATGACTTGATCCTTATCCTTATTCATCATTCATAACATGATAAGATTTATCCTAGGATCATTATATACGATCTCTCATCTCATAGAAACACCCTCTTCCATGATTTTGAGACAGGATAAACCCTTGATTCTATCTTATATAGGGTACTAAATATTTTGAAGGCACTAGTATATGTGGACGTTGTTGGTTATAAACACTAAAACAAGGATGCTACAATTTTACCCCCCTATGGGAATTTTTCCTCGAAATTCAACTAAACAACCCGTGATGTCAACGAAGCTACCCGCTTTAGGTGTGTGTGCTAGTATTTTATATTTACACTCCTCCTGTAACTTTGACGACATCACTCATAATATTCTCATAGAAGCAAAATATTGATCAAATATATTGTATCATAAGATTACATTTCTTATCTCTCATCACAAAAGAAAAGAAATCTTGGAATCTTAAATAACACTTGTCCTGACATCTAGCGCGTACTAATAATTTCTAAATATATCTAGGTCCTACCATGTATCTATTAAAAAAATGATCATATAATTGTGCTCTCCAAGTCACTAGGGCAAAGAATTATGGTTATTTGTTGCCTCCCTTTTTTCAGCCATAACATGTATCACACAACTTGATACGTACTTCAAAGTCTTATCATACTAGTATGGGAAAGCATTATATGGTAC
This sequence comes from Alisma plantago-aquatica, assembly GCA_963693085.1. Classification (NCBI taxonomy): domain Eukaryota; kingdom Viridiplantae; phylum Streptophyta; class Magnoliopsida; order Alismatales; family Alismataceae; genus Alisma; species Alisma plantago-aquatica. Next base: position 242,740,531 of record OY856411.1, read on the forward strand.
ACCATACTCATATTGTCTGCAAAACCTCTTAATAATAAATTTATGGTGTTTTTATGACCATTACTTATCATTCAACTTTTGAATATCAAGAGTCAAGAATTTTTAAGTATCATAGAAACATATATTTAATGGAAAACATCATCTTACTTCAGTAAGTAATATCCCCACTTGATCTAGGAATTCATATACACTAGTCTCAATCACTTTTTTTTCTACTATCATATAATACACTGACTCAGGTCAAGAGAATAACCTTTCAAATGGGTATGCATTTTCAAGTCTCAAATATCTTCCTAGGCAGTAGGAGCCATTAACCATCTAGTTTTATGTTGTCAATGCTTCCAATCACTAAGCTCTAGTTAATCCTTTCTTTCAAGGAACTAAGCTAAGGTTTTTCATAGACTTAGAATTGTTACTGTATTAAGATTATTGGGTAAGAGTCTACCTTCCAGTCTTAAAATACACATTTATTATTATCTCATGATTCTTTATCATTAGTGTGGTCTTATTACTTGCCATTTGTGGGTCAGAAAAAGTTATTTTCTTCACATAAAATTTGCACTTAAGTGCTTATTGCTCCCAAGTGCTCATTGCACCAGGGTCTCATTGACCTTGGATGATCACCAAGTTAATAATACTTTCTTAACATGACTTCTTAATAACCTTGTCTATCCTACCATGGTGTTCTTATTTAGCTAAGCCCAAGGTATGTGTAGTCATTGTCTTACCATACAACTGTCATTATCCCTAGGAATACTAAATGACACATTTATTATCACCTTCTCTATGCTCTTTTTTTATACCAACATTATGAAGAACCTCATATATTGTGATCCTGGACCACCAATCTATTCAACCAAATAACTAATACCACTACATATATTGTATCATAAATTAAAATAGCATTGTTCATGTATAACCTTAAAAGGTACTATGATTTCTCTTAGTCATCATCATACTATAACATTACTAATTTGAACTCAAAGAATAACATGATTCATAGTGCCCTCAAATACTTCAAAAAGAAGAATATAAACTATGATTTAACTTGTAACACATGTTACTCATTGGAACCAAAACTCAAAACACATTGAGAGATTGATGATCTTCATCATACCTAGTCAGAATATGCCTATTTTTTCAAATTATTAAACCAGTAAACCAACAAGCATGAGATATACTCCTTAAAAGTAGGGCGTTGAAGATCATGATTTTTACTATGTCCTCACTTACGATTCTTAATATAATACTTTCACTTACAAACACTAAAAACATGAAACATCTCTCATCATGACTCATTAACTAGATTTGAGGATGTATTGTCTCATTACTTAAATCATTACATGGGATTATATGTATGGACATCTACACCTGGAACTAGTCTAATCTGATAAACAACATGGTGCACAGAAACATAGGTTGGTCCATATCCTGGTATGTGAGCCACCTTAAGAATAGGTTTCTATATCCCCACTACATGGTGTCAAGCTACAAAGACCTAGTCCTACCACATAATTCAATAGCTGAAAGTCAGACTAGAGTCCTACATACAATTTTCCTCCTTAAGAAAACATTATATCCTTTCTTTTGAGGTTAGGCTTCCTAGGTATCAACAATAAGTTCTCAAAATATGTGTGGGTGCCATAGCTTGAAATCTTATTTAATGAGAAACCCTAATGATAGGAGATCATATATTACTATACTTACACACATTTGTTAACTTTTAAAAGACATATACTTAAAAACAAAATTTGAATTACTTAATTTTCAACGTTTCTCCTCCATTCCAAGATAATCTAGAGCATGTATGACTAGATGAGCATGTACACAAAGGAGTCTTACTGATGCAATTTTGGAGTAACCCCAAGAAAGTTATTACTCTAAACCCATAATCATAATCTTTTTGGCAAAGAATCTACTACCAATCATGATTTGTGGACTTCTATGTAGTTCTAGTACCATCAGGTTCAAATGACCATAAGTATGGGTTCCTAGCATTAACTCATTATGTCATTCTCTTGACACATACTTGTGAATATATGTATCTAGAGATAGTATATCAGATTATACTCACCCCCACATCTCCTAGTACAAATGTCCCATACCACAAGCACCAGGAGGAAGGAGATTAATTTAATAAGATTATGTATCTCGTAATATATCCTCTAAGGTTCTCAATTTATCTACATCCCACACGACAAACTATTGAGAACAAAAGAGGGCTATGACCTATGAAGTATACTCAAAACCCATAACAATAGACACTTAAACATAAAGTCACTTATCCCTCTTTATCTCTTACACTCAATATGTAACAACTTTGATTTCTAAAGCATGAAATCTTATTAAAATCTTTCTTTCATTCCTTCCTTTAAAAGAGTTTAAGAACTGAAAATGTTGAGAAGACACGAACAATTTATAATATAAAAATTATAAGAAATATATGTAGGGAAATATGGCATCAGGTAGGTAGCGGAAACAAAAAGTTTACTGACATATTTCACATTAACCAACAGATCGTGTCAATAACTATGCAATAGGAAGGATGGTTTCACGAAGATATACGTAGTCTTAGAGCAAGTCCAGTGATAATACTTGTCGATGTTGATGCACATTCTATCTTAGATGGTGGTTGTGCAACTCCTAGTCACACTCGGACTCGTCTAACATCTCCTCCACAAACATCAGACTCAGACAACTATTGCAGCGGCTCCTCGAATCTCGCCATGGAATGCGAGTTGACGTTTCCCTCCTAGCAATAGCCAATAGACTCCTTCCTCTAGAGTAGTCCACATGGACCAACTAGAACTCCTACCATCCTACAGAAATGGGAAGGAATGAGATGTCCCTCCCGTTGGTGTACTAGTCACCAAAATGCTTTCCCACAACAATGACCCTCAGTTGTTTCTCTCCCATGGCTATCCCTCCCTAGTCGGGTAGGACGTGCCTGGGCTCTCACGGTTACCACAACCAGAGAGGACAACACTTTTTAGAGCAATTAATTCCTAATTGTCTATGTAGTAGTTTTGTTCTGAGAAGTCCCCAATACCCCTTTATATATAGGAGGGGTTAGGGTTAGGGTTCTCAGTCACCAGCCAATGCATGACTAAAACAGGAGTGGAAAGGATAAGTAGATCTTGAATTTTTGCAACTTTTCTAGAAGTTTCACCACCTGCATGTGACAAAACAGTCGTCTCGCCCAGCAAGACGGTCATTTTTCACCTTTCAATTCTACATATATGTTGGCAATTCAATTCCAATTAGTACTCAACTTGACGTACCCCCAAAACAGGTGTTTGGTGTAACTGAGATGTGCGTCTTAGCACCAAACCAAAAACCCATTTGGTGCAACTGAGATGGGCATCTCGCACCAAGCTAGATGGCCATTTCGGACAAGTGAGACGGGCATCTTGAAACCCAAATCAGACAGAATTCCAACCAATGTACAATACAACAGCCTAACACTCCAAACAACAGTCTCAACACTTGAACTGATCATTTGGGTCTAGTCAGCTGATTTTTTGTGTGAATTGAAATACCTAAACACTTTAATAATCAATTCAATTATCATTTAAGATCAAACTCCTCTTCTAGATGAGTTCCTATGTGTGTGACCCTATAGGTCCCATATCATGTTGGTAGTGAATTTTGATAACTAGCTTATGACATCACAAGTAAAGAGTGGTGCCTAGTCACACATCATTGCAACCCATGTGAATGGAAAGTTGGGGAGCAACTTTGACCTACAATCTGTGTATGGTGTTATAGTGTTTGTATAGTTCCTTTGTCACTGATATACAGATTGAACTAGAGGCATGGAGCAATCACCCTCATTATTATTCAATCTTATTCCTTGAACCAGAGCAGACTGCATCAGATATATGTAAGCTCAATATCACATATTGACTCACAAGCGTATGACCATACTTTACTCAGTCTCGCTAATCAAGAGGCCTTGGATATCATACTCCTATAGAAGGGACAAATCCCATATCTATCACTAACAATCAATCCTTGTGTGTTAAAGTCACCCAAAACATCACCGTTATAAGAACCCATGTTTCAGGACTATGTTTGATGATGTCAAAGTGTACCCAATGACATGTGATGAGTGTAGTGATTTCAGGTCTAAGAACCACAACCACAACCATCACTGCAAGAGTTGGCTATGACTTCCATGATGATGGCTTCCATATGTCAGTCTCACCATGGGTCTGTCTGATACACTATTCTCTAACATGTATCTGTGTGCTTGGTTTGATATTGCCATATCATGACTAATGAGATTTAGTCATCAGCCAACTCACACTCTGATCTTACATGTTATTGTTGTCTATCGACCTTCCACAATAACAACTGATCAGGCACATAATGAGAATATGTATATATACTCTTAACATACATATGATCTCATCCACAAGGATAGTAACTTGACAACATACATCATTGAGTAATATAATTCTATAGGCATTCACTCTGTATCCTCATTATCTCATAACTGAGTGAAATAGATGAATTGGAAGCTTGCCTTTATTATTATAAAGTCAGGTATCTAATTCCATATCCCAATCATCATATGATTGGCTCTCTAGGCATACATACCAACAGACACCCACTTGCACTTAGAGCCAATCACCCACAGATCTCATCCCGAGTGACCTAACATGACCATCTTTATTCAACTACACATGTGCTTTTATAGTGGGTTTAGCAACGTTTACCTTAAGTCAGTATTTTGCAATTTTCACATCTCTTCATTGTACGACTACTCGTATGAGATGGAAGTGCCATAGTATGCTACCTGAGATTCCCAACCTAACTAGTATCTCCATTGTTGTCATCATTATTTCTACTGTGTCATCAATTGTTTGGAACGTCACATAAGCTCACCCATGTGAAATTCTTGATCCATACAATATCCTCTGTTGTTCTTATAATACAGAGATAGTCGACTTCTTTTGTAGATTTGAACAACTGTCATTAGCTCAGAATTCTTTCTAGCTTACAATTTTCATTTAATGTCAGACATTATTGCAATCATTTTGTCAGTTTGGATGCTTGAATGGGTGTAACCCCTTACATCCAACTCTTCCTTATTACCATAACCAAGGAACCAATCTTTTAAGTGCTTCATAAGAACATAAGGATGTTCATTATGGTAATCCAATGACTCTCACTAGTACCTGAGATATACCCTCTCATCATGTCCAATACATACGAGATTGCTAGGTAGGTATATATGTGTCTTCTCATCATGTCAAAACATATGAGATGATTGGATATCCTCTCATTCTAACATACCAGATCTTGGACCCTACCCTAGAAGTTTGACCTTTTGGGCTTAGCCAAACAAGGTTGAGAGCTCAAAAAGATGTTTAGTATAACCCTAATGAGCTAATGAATATATAAAACACCTTAATGAAACCTAATGTTCTCACATTAATTTTAGGCCAATAATGGACACATAAAATACTTCACATGAATTATATAAAATTTGTGCCAATAATCACACATAATTCTTTTGGTGATAATATTAAGTTATGAAACTTAATTGAATAAGCAATAGTGATAATAAGGACATAATGTGATAATAATGGTCACACATATACATTATGACATAACTCATTAAAAGGAACCCCAAAAGTGGAATCTAAGTTAAGAATCGTGTTCCTTGGGTCCCAATTGTTTTGGGAGTCAAGTTTCACATTATTCACATATTAATAATTAATTTAATTCATTTTAGAAAGAGAAGACCTATGTTTTCTCCAAAATATCAAATAAAATAATAAATGACTCCAAAAGAGGAAAATAATCTTGGATTCCTATTCTACATAATAAATATAGCCTTTGGGTGAATTTTCACCCAATTTGAAAGTAATTTGGTAAAAATATGAAATCAGGAGAGAGAAAGTATGTAGACCCTTCAAAATATTAAATAAATGAAAAAATGACTCCAACATGTGAAATTTATGGAAAATTCGTATCCATCACATTAAATATGACTTGTGGGTGAAGTTTCATAAAATTTGGAGAATCTTAAAGTCATTAATGCATGGGGAAAGAGAAAATATGATTTGGTTTTTTTAACAAATTAAAAGTTCTCAAAAGAAAAATCTAATACATATTTGGATTCCACATATTAAATTTAGTCTAGGTGCCAAATTTCATTAAATTTGGGATTCATTTGCACCCTCAAAAGAGGAGAGAGAAAAAGAGAAATAAATTTAATACATCACTTTATTTGATTTTGAATTTGATGAGGTTTTATATTTCGATCTATCACGCACCCTTTAATATCTCACACCTCAATCTTAACCTTTATATTTCATATTGAATGGCTTGGGACTCGTCTCCTACCTTGGGTAGGAGAGGCGCGCCCGAAATAGTAACCAACCCTGGTTTTTGGAGGATAACTCGCTCATTTTTGGATCGTTCTCTGAGATTTTTGGCTCTTTGAACTTGTGAGGAAATTCCACACACACCCATCCCTTACTCATGAAGTTTTGTCAAGTATTTAAGATTCACCCAAATCTCTTCCCAAGCTCCTCGAACCTGTTACCCCCAGATGCCTTAAAGGCCAAACTTGTCAACAAGTATATATACCTAGACCACCGTTAACCGTCGTGCAAACTTTCCTTGAACCCAATTTCATCAGAGTTGATGTGTTTCACGATCACCAGTCATCTTTCAATTGGCTGTAGACCTCCACGCCGGTGACAAAGTTGGTCTCTCATTCCACAATTGGCACTAAGGTAGGGTTATGGGAGACCCTCTCTTCATTTATGGAGCCTTGTTTTGGTCTGATCGCGGGCAGACGAAGTTTCCCCAATTATGTCAAGGTCCAACTGTGTTTCTTCTCACAGCCATGGTGGGGCGGTATGAAGGGGTGATTCCCCTATTTTCCAGTTTTTCCCTTCTTTTCTCTTCTCTCTTTTGTTTTTCACGTAGGGGTATGACAGTCTTTTGGGCCTAGTTTTCTTTTGTTTAGACGAGTCGAGAGAGGACTTTGACCACGTGACTTAGCCACCCTTGATTGGTCCAAGTTAGTTGGTTGGCCCTATTTTCCCTCTCTTCACCTCTCTCAAATGAGTTTACTGAGGTGTCAACCTCTAATTGGTCGATACTCGAAAAATCATAATTATTTATTCCTTTGTCCAAAAATTAAAACAAAATATGTTTCAGAATCAAGAAAATGTAAGCTTTCCAATAAAAATACTTTCAAAGATTGGTTTTGAGTTTTATCAAAAGGTTTTTTCTAAATTAGATTTAATGGATAAAAATCACAAAAAATGCACTTTTTACCTCATAACTCTAAAATAGACAAAATTACATGTTTTCTTAATTAGGAGAACCTAATAAAATAAATGGTGATGATTTCAGAGTCTAAATTGGATTTTGTGAGAAAAGTCCTAAACTAGTATTTTCTTTACATTAATGCATATGACAATCCCTAATACATGTGAATAATTTGTAATTAGGCAAAGTTGACCTTGGACACAACTAGATTGGTGAAGACTATTTCTAGGACATAGGTGTAAGGTATGTTTACATTCCCTATTATTCTATGTCGAGAAATTCACTTGTTTTTTGGTCCTATGGACATTAACCTATGCACAACGTCTTTTCTTTGAAAATTATGGTTCATGTGAACTACCTTATTTCTTACAGATCTTATGATCATGATTTGATATTCTTTGGGTCTCTTTCTTATACTTTGTTCTTGTTGGAACTCTATATGATGACATGTGATGTCTTTTGTCCACTTGTGAGGTGGATGTTTATGTTGTCCATTGTGTGATGGCAACATTGTATAATTCTGACTATACTTTTTACTTGCCTCTATATTAAACATGCTATGTGAATCAGTAGCGCTAGAGTAGTGTAATTGCATTGGTTTTTGGATAGTATGACCTTGTTATTATTGTGATGGAGGTGGTGGTGCCCCATACTCGTGTTTAAAATTTGTGAGTTTTGGCCCACTTTTATATTGGGAGTGGTAGTATGTCATCTCTATCAGGTTTCAAGTTTGGGAGGCTTGGCCATCTATGTATTTATATTGTTCTAGGGCTATGTTTATCTCACATGCATGCATGATATTGATGATGATTGTGGGGTGTGTGCCCTAATGTCTCTTATGTGCTTAATTTCCCACCATGGTAGTGGATGTATATATGACACACTCTTTTTATGTTGTTTTAATGGAAAGTATCATTTTATTGTGATTCTTTTCTCTTGATACCCATTTGGGGGGTACTTATCTCTTCTATGGGAAGCTTCACTTTATTTGATGTCCTTTACTCCATATATTGCTCAATTTACTTTTTAGTATGTGTACACTAGCCTTTGCTGATGTTTTCTAGTTTTCTCTTCTTGCTGGGGTATGCTTCCAACCCTAGGTGATGGACAAGGAGGACATGGCATAAAGTTATGGACTTAGCTTAAGGAGTTTAAGCTTGGACACAAAGTTGCTATGGTTTAGACTTCCCTCTATCATGGATCCTTATGTTGTATCATACATGTAAACCCTTTGTGGGAAATTAAGATGTTCTATTGTAACCTTATGAGAAATTGAATATAGTCAATGTTTGTATTCTACTGCTACACTTCGGTTGTTTTGAATACCATTAATAAGATTTAAAAATTTTACACCCACTAAATCATACCTTTTGGGTGTTTATGGACGGGAGGTTCTATTCTTCAAATTTTTAGTAGGGAGTGGTTCCCCTCTGGGATCCCACTCCTTACAGTCATCATGTCCAATACATACGAGATTCCCAGATATTTTCTCGTCATGTCCAATACATACGAGATAACGGGATAAGTACCATTGAATTCAAGATAGATCCAATGTTGTCTATCTATGTGTCCATGTTTTTCATAAGAACTAGGACACTAGGCTCCTGAGAGACTAACTCCATGGAACATGGACACATTTTCTCTCATTGAGGCTTGCATGTTGAACCCTTCAGGATCTTACCAATGTATGTGCTTTTACTTAGGTTAAGAAGCTTTTCAGATCTAAATCTGTAGATCTCGATCCCTATAACATAGGATTCTTTGCCTAAACCCTTCATATAGAAGGTACTTTCCTTGCTAGGTTTTAACAATTGCAGGATAAAGACATTATTCCCCATCATTATGTGGAATATAAAATATGCTCCTACGAAATCTTTTGTAATCATAGATTCCATCTTTATTGTGACTCAAGTCAAACCCTTTGACTATCTTGTCAAATAGAAGATTCTAGCTCTAAGATGCTTGCTTCAATCCAAAGATTGACATTTGTAGCTTATAGACTTTATTTGCATTATTGGATTTATAAAACCATTAGGCTGCATCACGTACACATCCTCTTAATTATTCCAATTAAGGAATGTGGTTTTAACATCCGTATGCCAAATCTCACAATCTACAACAACAAGAATGATCGAGATGAATTTAACCATGGTAACTAGTAAAAAGCTTCATCACGTTCAACATCTTGAACTAGTTTGAAACTCTTTGGAACCAATCTTCCCTTCCATGTTGGTCTTCTTACAAAGACCCAAATGCACCTTATGGGTTTTACCCCTTTAGGTGGATCCACTAAGGCCATACCTTGTTGGTTTACATGGAGTCCGTCATAGTCTCAGGGCCTTAACCCATTTTTTTAGAATCGAGTTCCTCAATAGTTTCTAGGTAAGTAGTTGACTCATCGCTATGATCAACTTACTGCCTTCTTGAGTTATAAGATATAATAATCTTTCAAACTCAAGGTGTTCTACTAAAACTATGAGTTCTATGCTTACATAAGGAACTTGAGATACCATGACAATGTGTGATTCTCCTTGTTCCTATTGTACCTCTTTATGTTCAATGTTTTCTCATTTGTCTCAAACATCTTGAGTTCTGCTTTTACTCCCACTGACTCCTTTAGAACTAATTTCCATTAAGGAATTCAGCCATCCTAGCAACATACACTTTATTGGTGGGTTGGAATATAAGTAATATTCAACAAGATAACATTCACATGATTTGTGGATAAAGCCATGTAAGAAACTATTTTCTTATACAAGCTTTCAATCCTGATCACTATGGAAGACACATGGAGACACTTCCCATGCCATATCTCATATGGTGTCTTTTGAACCATTTTAGATGGTACATTGTTTAGTGTTTAAGCATATATGTTCCCAAAAGAAATTGTAATATTAGCTAGATTGTATTGATAATCTCACCATGACTTAACATGGTGTGATACCTTCTTTCTGACACATCAATATGTTTCAGGTGGAGTTCATTATGATGCAATATCATGATCTTCTAGAAGGTCCTCAAACTCTTGGTTTACATAATTCAACATTGATCATATCGAAGTATCTTAATACTTTTACCAATTTAGTTACGTACTCCATTTATGATCTCCTTGAACACTTCAAGAGATCCAAACTTGTAATTCACTAAATAAAATTTCAATATCTATTGACCGTATTAGTAAATATAATGAGGTACTTGTAACTACCTTTAGCATCCATCCAAAAGGTATATGTACATCAATTGGTACTAGTCCTAATGGAATAGTTGATCTCCCACTACATCTAGTGAAGATACTCTCATCATATTACACAACAAATAAGACAGGCATTTCTTTATTGGTTCAATAACCAAAAGAGTCTACATAACCATCATATGGATTCTAGAAATGCATTTCTCATTTATGCGTACATGATTGTGTTATAGGTTTTCAATGTTTGAGTTATAAAGTCATTCAATATATGTTTCATACACATTTGTCTTTTCAACTATCAAGTATAGTTTATGAGACATAGGGAATCTCCATAAAAGATCATAATGTTCTTGTCATACTAAACATATGATGTTTGGCAAGTACACAATAGAAATGCACTAAATCTATTATGTTCCCATGAATGTCAACACTTCTTCTCAGGTCCTAAAGTAGATATCTAAACCTCTATCTTCTTCTTGAGATCCTCTATGAAGAGGATAATTCCTTTCCAATGACAATGGTGGCACTATTTTTTCTTTATCCTTTAAGTGAAAAGGACAGATTCCTTTACACTTACCTTTCTCCATATATTGATTGCAGAAGACTTGGACCTCAGCTTAGCCTCAGAATTGAGCACATGGGGTTCTACTGAACCTCCCTTTGTCAGTTTGTACTCAATTAGCGCTTTGGAGACATTATACCTTCTTTGATTTACATGATTCTTGAGATGTGTTACCATATCGAGAATGTCCATGTATTTGTGTTGTTCATGCAACTCATAGTTCATACAACATAGCACTAGGTTTTCAAAATGTCTATGGCATCTTTTGAATGCTTCCAATAAGCATCCATTAGCCTTAGGCGTATTTGTAGTGGGTTCCTCTGGCATTGGTCTATCAAGGACATAGAGCTTTCACTCATTAATGAGAACATTTCTCGAAGTCCTTAACCAATTGTGGAACTTTGTCCCATTTTGTCCTTGTTAATGATTGATCGCAATTTGAATGTGTTTGTGTTTGACATTTGATTCTACAAATAAATATTGCAACCTTTTCAAAACAATTTTTGATTTGGTTTGATTTGATAATTTGTATTATATTAATTAGGTGTTTAATTATTATTGCTCCCACTATTTTATTCATATTGATAGCGCTCAATATCAATTCAAAATATTGTAGCTTACAATATTCTAGTGGGCCAAGATCCATATTTCATCAAGTCATGAGTTAGATTTTGCCGATCTCCCACAACCTAACTATTTAGATAGGCCATCATGCCAATTGCATCACATCCAACTCTTGGATAGATGATATGTGCAACTCTTTGCCATGATCATTTGCATGCCTCTAGGCTTGGGCTCTCCAAGTCACCAGTTAAGCCTGACCCAATAGCCAATACGATAGATACACACCATGCTTTGTGCAAATCTACATATCTACCATCACACTTCCATGAGATAGATGACACACCATGCTTTGTGCAAATCTATGCTTGGTCGATCAAGCTTTTCATGTGTATTGCTAGTGGAAGGCATCTTAGACTTAATATCTAAGTTGAGGGAGTTTGTTTGTATAAATATATATACTTTATCCAATCACCACATATATATTACGTATCATATACATGCTATAACCACAAACGAGTACATGCAGTAAATAAAACACTCAAGCAATGGTTATGACAATACTAATGTAATTCCTTGGAGCCATAAGGTATTATTACCACCTATGGTTCACATCGTATGCAACCTATTTTTGGTGAAGATATGTGCTCGAACCAATCTGGGTTGACCGGTTCAACTCTTGAACTGGTCAGCTTGCCCCCTGGTTGCCCGGTTGGGCTCTTTTGAAATGCTCATTTGGTTCTCAGGTCCAAGCAGTGTCTGGACACCTCCAATTGGTCGGCTGGGCCGCTAGTCGATCGATTCGTCCTCCGTCCGTCAGGCCTCCTCGGTCCTCCAGTCGATCGGGTCGACTCACGAGCCTGTCATTTCGTCTTGTACATCTCGCCATCTCATGTCGAAACATAAATTAAAACTATCCTTTTTCTTATTACATTGTATATGGGAAAACCTCAAGTTACATTTGAGAGGAAATTGAAAGGAGCATTAATTTACATGTGGAAAGGAGAGAGAGAGGCTTGGTACACTGTCCAATTAACAACTGGATTAATAAATACAACCATGCACACAAAGATTTGGGGTTTTATCTATAACCATGATTTTCATGTACCATCAAAACTGATTTTATTGCAACACATGTAAATTCTCTCTCTCTCTCTCTCTCTCTCTCTCTATATATATATATATATAAATATATATATATATATATATTCGTTTGGGTTCTTTATGTGGTGATTAGACAGATGTACACATCAACCAGTTTAAGTATTCACATCGCATGCAATAAATAATCTCAATAAAATCAAAATCTGGTCATATCGATTATGTCAAAACATAATTAATTGGCATGGCTTTGATACCACTGTTGGGAAATATGACATCAGGTAGGTAGCAAAAATAAAAATTTTACTGACATATTTCCCATTAACCAACAGATAGTGTCAATAACTATGCAATGGGAATGATGGTTTGATGAAGATATACCTAGTCTTGGAGCAAGTCCAGTGACAATCCTCATCGATGTAGATGCGCACTCTGTCTTGGATGTTGGTTGTATAACTCCTAGTCGCACTCAGACTCGTCTGACTACTCCTCCACATATATCAGGCTTAGACAACTATTGCATCAGCTCCTCAGATATTTCCATGAACTGTGAGTAGAAGCTGCTCTCCTAGCAGCAACCAATAGACTCCTGCCTCTAGAATAGTCCACATGGACCAACTAGAACTCATATCATCCTGGAGGAATGGATATGATGGAGTTGTCCCTTCCGTTGGTGTACTTGTCACCAACATGTTCTCCCACAACAATGACCCTCAGTTTTTGCTCTCCCATGGCTATCCCTCCCTAGTCGAGTAGGACTTGCGTGGGCTCTCGTGGTTACCACAACCAGAGAGGATAACACTTGTTAGAGCAATTGATTCTCAATTGTCTGTGTAGTATTTGTGTTCTGGGAAGCCCCAAGTACCCCTATATATATAGGGTCAGGGTTCCCAATTCCCGTCCAATGCGGGACTGAAGCGGGAGTGGAAAGGACAAGTAGATCTTGAATTTTCACAACTTTTCTAGAAGTTTCACAACCTGTGCATGACAAAAAGATCTTCTCGCATGCAAGACCATCCTTTTTCTAAGCGAAACGGATGTTTCACACCTTCCAATTTTGCACATATGTTGGCAATTCAATCCCAATTAATACTCAACTTGACGTACCCCTGAAACGGGCATTTCGTGCAACTGAGATGGGCGTCTCACACCAAACCAAATGGCCACACCGAGATGGGCATCTCACACCAAGGTAGATGGCCATTTCATACAAGTGTGACAGATGTCTTGCAGCCCAGGTCAGGCAGAATTCCAACTAATGTATAATACAATCAACCTGACACTCCAAACAACAGTCTCAACACTTGAACTAATTGTTTGGCAGATTAGTCAGCTGATCTGTTGCGTGAATTGAAATACCTAAACACTTTAGTAATCAATTCTATTATCATTCAATATCAAACTCCTCTTCTGGATGAGTTCCTATGTGAGTGACCCTATAGGTCCCATATCACGTTGGCAGTGAATGTCCACAACTAGCTTATGCCATCACAAGCAAAGAGTGGTTCCTAGTCACACATCATTACTACCCATGTCAATGCAAAGTTGGGGAGAAACTTCAACCTAAAATATGTGTGTGGTGTTATAATGTTTGTATAGTTCCTTTGTCACTGATATCCAGATTGAACTAGAGGCATGGAGCAGTCACCCTCATTATTATTCAATCTTATTCCTTGACCAGAGCAGACTGCATGAGATATATGTAAGCTCAATATCACATATTGACTCACAAGCGTATGGCCATACTTTACTCACTCTCGCTAATCAAGAGGCCTTGGATATCATACTCCTATCGGAGGGATAAAACCCATATATATCACTCATTGTCAATCCCCATGTGTCAATGTCACCCAATCATAATCGCTATAACAACCCATGTTTCATGACTGCATTTTATGATGTCAAAGTGTACCCAATGACATGTGATGAGTGTAGTGATTTTAGGTCTAAGAACTACAACCACGACCATCACTATGAGAGTTGACTATGACTTCCATGATGATGGCTTCCATGTGTCAGTATCACTATGGGTTTGTCCGATACACTTTTCTCTAACATGTTTCTATGTTCTTGGTTTGATATTGCCATATCATGACTAATGAGATTTAGTCATCAACCAACTCACGCTCTGATCTTATGTGTTATTGATGTCTATCAACCTTCCAAAATAACAACCAATCAGGGACATACTGAGAATATGTATATATACTCTTAACATCTGTATGATCTCATCCACAAGGATAGTAACTTGACAACATACGTCATTAAGTAATATAATTCTCTATACATTCACTTTGTATCCTCATTATCTAATAACTAAGTGAAATAGATGAATTAGAAGCCTGGCTTTATTATTATCAAATCAGTATCTAATTCCATATCTGAATCATCATATGATTGGCTCTTTGGGCATAAATACCAACAATATATTCTTTGTTTTGTCATATCAAAGCGTTCAACAAAAATGCTAAAATCTCCATAAAATGGTGGATCCAAAATTTTTAATTTGGGAAAACATAAAGCGATAGTTGTGCATTGATTCTAGCCCTGTATCAAAGGTGAGGGATCTTTTCCTAAAAACAAATCTATTATTCATCAGGTTATTCACTATTTTATCATCATCAAATCCAACTTACTTGATGTTTCATCCATCTTGACCTACACTTAATTATATTCTTGCAGAGGTGGACCCTTATCTAGGTTATGATAAACATACGAGCTAGGATATTCTATATACACAAAATCTCATGATTTATTAAAGATGGGGATTATGATAACAAACAAGTATATCATGAAGACTTATCATTATTACTTGGTTTGCTTTCCTTGCTCTTAGGACTCATCTAAGAGGTGGAGACTTAAGAATGTGAGTATTTTTCCTGATGTACATCAATATTATTTCTCTGATACCACTTTTGAAGCTTCCCCCAAGCGCAATCCATAAACGACATCACAGAAGCATGGACCATGAGTTTTACACTAGGGGAACATCACAAATAGCTTATATCATTCATTGCAATTATAAAAATAATTTATATAATTATTGATTCTCATACATATTCTTTTCACAAATCTTACAATAGGGAACATAATACATGATATAACTGGTAAACTAGTTAAACCTCCTTGGATCTTATAGATGACATGTCACCAGGGCTTGAACTTGCACATAGATCCTTATGTTAGTCCTTGCATGTCAGATGGCGTTAACATCTATACTTGCTCCTTACTTGCGGGCATCAAACCCCCATCCATGCGTTTGACAAACCAATTTTAAATGGTCGGGTTTCAGTAAAATATGTGAATATAATTTGCATAAATCTTAAACTGATATGAATGCAGTATATCAAAACCCAAGGCATGGACCACTTACCTAGTTTTAGTAGGAACACTAGATCTTAGGTCATGATCTCAAAACATAATCTTCTTATAATTATAACCCAAACCCCTAATCATTATCTCAAAAACCCTAATTTGGTTAAGTCTTGAAATTCAAGAAACTAGAGTCAGAATCATAACTTCTAACTAGCCCAAATCTAGATCTCAAAAAATTGATCAAAAATCATATATTACTCAATCCCATAGGACGTACCAATAAATTGATATGATTTATACAATATTGATGTCTTATCTAAACACATTAAATCATTAATTACCTCAAGTGGATGCTAAATGGGTCAGGGGTGGGATCCACATTGGGAAGGATATGCTTGACCCTTTACTCCCTTCATTCACAGCAGATCTCGGAAGGGAGTGGGGTTCCATGTTTCCTCTTTGTAACAGATGTCTCCCTTTGGCTTCTATAGCGTGAGAAGTGGAAGCTCTGTGGCCACCTCGGGTTCATGGAAGGAACACCTCCACAACACATATCCTCCTCACATACACTCTTTGTTTGGTTCCCAATGCATCCCTCTGACTTGATCTTAGCCTTGCTATGTGGTCACTACTGAGTAACACCCCCAACTCATGGACAATCATACTTTGACCTCTTACGGTCCTTCTTCTTGCATCAATCTGAGAAGAAGCACAAGAGAGGAAGCGACAATTTGTTTGGTAGTTTGATCTCTTCTATATGATGTAGATGCATCAAGTTCAAGCAAGTTGACATTCATCTTAGTGTCGTGGCTCCTCGAGAGTGTGCGAGTGTCATCCAGGGAAGCCACCACCTCACAAGTTTGATTGGACTTGCTCCTCCATTCACAACATTATTCCATTGGTTTAGGCAGAAACTGGCATCTACAAACTAGTCTATGATCTGCCGCTACCATTGCAGCCTGGGGTGGACACCTCCATCAATTTTCATTATGTCAGGTGGTACCCATGGAGACAAACCATGTAGGTATTAACTAAGATGAACAATGAAGTACAATGAGTCATGATCGTATCTAGTACTCTACATCTTGTATATATATTCTAGGTATTCATGAGTCCAACCCTACCGGGTTACACGTAGTATAGGAAGTAGTGCATCAACAATTAATTTGTTAGGTTACATATAGGATATAAATAGTCATCTCTCCTTATACCTATTAATTGATAAATTTCCAACTACCATCATGTGTAATATAATTATCGAAACAAAAGAATGAGTCTAATCATTGGATATAGATGTACACAATTTTAACAAGCTTTGGCATAAGGTTAACTTAACAAGTTACCAAAACACCTCAAAATACCTTCAAGCGTATCACATCATCTTTGAACACCCATTATGATCTTTAGGGGAAAATTTATTTGAGACATAAATATGTACTAAGAAATTCAAATGTCTACCCAACAATTAGGTAATAGCTACTAATATAAATTCATCGATATGATCAAGGACTCAATACTTGTCCTTATTCATCACTCATAACATGATAAGAATGATCCTAGATTATTATATGTGATCATTCATCTCATAGAAAAACCCTCTTCCATGATTTTGAGATTGAATAAACCCTTGATTCTTCCTTATCCATGATTTTAAATATTATGAAGTATACTAGTATATGTGGATGTTGTTGGTTATGAAATACTAAAATAAGGATGTTACAATATTAATATATATACAAATTAGTCATATATTTACTAGTAAAGATTTGGTAGTGTATTGGATCTATATGCACAAGCAATCATGCTTTGGTACTAGTGGCAGTTCGATTCCCCTCTAGCACATTTTTATAAAAAACCACAAACCACCCTTAAAATTTCTACGGTAACACATTTAATATATAACAAAGTTATACACATATAGTATAATACATGATTGACTAGAGTACTAGAATAGTAAATGATATACAATGCTTATTTCACTTGTGGTCATGAGTTTAATTCCCAATTACCTTATTTTATTGATGTTTTTGTACATCTTTGAAGTTTCATTAGCCCCTCCAACCATAAATGTCTAACTCCATCCCTACTTAGATCTTAAAGGGTCATTTTAACCTACACTCTATGGCGCCTAATAAAAAGACAATGTTTAGAAGCATTAGTTAGACAATCCAATATACTAGAAGACCAATATTCACACTTCGTCCTATGAACTGAACTTGTGCATGCTAGGGTGAGAATAGGTCTTTAGAATTGATGTGTCAAGACTGCATAACAATTTCCTTCCTCTCTCTCTTTCTCTCCATCTCCCTCTCTCACTCTCTCTCTCTCTCTCTCTCTCTCTCTCTCTCTCTCTCTATATATATATATATATATATATATATATATATATATATATATATATATATATATATATATATATGTATAAATATATATGTGTGTGTATAAGGAATAACCTAGTCACTTGTGTGTGTATAAGGCATAATTATATTGATTTCATGGAAGGGGAGATGATTTCAATAAGGTATGATATGGCATTTTGACATTCACTCTAAATGCATGCATCAATCTTAGCATTCAGTTTAAACAAAAAGATAAATATTCTTCAAAAACATCAAACTTACAACTGAGTCTTAGTTGTTCCAATTATGTTTATTTTGTCTAAACTATGTTTTGTGAAGCTAAAATTTAATATGGAAAACAAAATTTTAGGCCAAAGCATGGGTTATCATTTGGTTTCCACGAGCCTAAGTACATCAATTTTTCTCACTTGTTAGTGAAGATTCATGATTCATTCTATCTTCTACACCATAGATATTTTTTGAATATAAAAGAAGCATGATAGGAAGTTGAATGCTTATTCAGTTCAATAGAAATGCATTGTTATTCAGGATACAGATAAAGTAGCTTTGGTTCTTGACATTATTTAGTAGACTAATTAATGTATGGGCTTGATACAAATATATTTGTGAGACTCAACTTGTTTTAGGGTTATCTGTCATGGGCATTGGGATGTTTTTTTTTAGAGTAAAGGAATTTTGAGGAGTTGTGAGTAGGTTTTCTTACTTTTGTGAAGATCAATTCAAGTGGTCATTATAAAGTGAAAAATAAAAGAAAATATAAAAAATTTGGACTTCTTGCCTTATTTTTGTAATGAAAACAACTATAACTATAGATGGTTATGTAAATGAGAAGAAAAATATTGAAAAAGACTCCCCCAAAGGAGGATAAGAAAGAAAAATCTGACTAGGAGACCTAGTAAGGATTTCTTATTATGGCGGTGAAGGTGTTAGTCACCCCCACATCACCCTAAAAGCCAGTATTTCTTATGCAATATCAAGTTTCATAAGATCACTTATTTTGGTTTAGGTATGGAATTAAGAAACTAAAACCAAATAAAAACATGATTCAAAGTGGGCAAGTATTCTAGGATCTCAACACTACTACAGAACCTACCTTTAGTGTCGGTTATTTAAAGCCTTTAGTGTCAGTTTCTAAGCGACACCTATGTGGGCGACACTAAAAGCTCACCCATTAGGTTTCGGTTCCAAAACCGACGCCCAAACTCTTCGCGCGCCACCGAAAACACGCCATCATGGGACTATAGGCGTCGGTTATTAGATAAGACACTGACACCCAAACCCTTCGCGCCACAGAAAGGGCGCCATCTTGGGCACTATCAATGTCAGTTATAAGTAAAAAACTGAAACCATATATCTTCGCCTCACGACCGTGCTGTCCAGCACGGACATGGTGTTAAGGAAATAGACGTCGGTTTATTGTAGGAAAACCGACGGCCAAACCCTTCGCGCCACAGAAAGGGCGCCATGTTGGGAACTATCAGTGTCGGTTATAAGTAAAAAACCGACACCATATATCTTTGCCCCACGGCCGTGCTGTCCAACACGGCCGTGCTGTTAAGGACATAGACGTCAGTTTATTGTAGGAAAACCGACACTATATCATTATGTGTCAGTTATTTACAAATAACCGACGCCTATTGGTTTTTTTTTCTGTCAGTCTGCAGACCTGCTGTGGCTGGTCGCAGGATGAGAAACCTATTCAGTTCAGTTATGAACTGCAGGTTTTACGACATCCATTGATATCAGCCGACAACAGGCCACAAACCTGCAAAATTAACAATAAAAAAGTAGCACATGCATTTAGCAATGCAACCTACAGTTCCATTTTATTTTCACACATTTATAAACATTCACACATGCTAGCAATCTGTAGTTCCATTCATTCACATTCACACATGTAGAAACATTCATATAGCAACCAACACTTTCATTCATTTTCACTCAGACACATGTAGAAACATCCAGACATGTAGAAACATTCACACATATATTATAATTCAGAAATTCATTTACAAAGTATCATTGTTTAGTCATTATTCGCTATCAGGATCCCAATTATATTTTAAAGCCCCCACTAATTGTATGGTTGTTGCCCATTCTTCTCTTACTTCATTTAATTCTCCCATTGTATAGGGAGCATTAACATTTGGTAAGTCCTTTCCTGTAATGGGGTCAGCTTTAAATACCTGTAAAGAGAATGATGTATATATATAATTAGTGAGCTATAAATAAGATTGGTATATTTCGATCATATTATCTAATGAGACTATATAATACCTGAGCAATACATTCGATATCCAGTACGACATGTTTGATAATCATGTGCATATATCGCATGACATAGTATCCACATGCCCATCCGTTGTCTTGTGTAGCACACTATAAATTCAAACATACAAAATATAAAAAATACAACTAATTAAGCATTGTTCACATAAATAATATATACATATATTGCAGTCGGGAACTTACTTTCACGTTCTTCCAAATTATTGGCTGGTTCTTTTTCGTGGGGACCTTTCCTCCAACCTTTTTGTACTCCTCAAAACCCCTACATGTTAATGTAACACAGAACATTGTAATTAAATGGTAATGTAATAACATATGTTAACGGATATGAAAAATGAAATATTTCTCACCGAAATATTGCCATTTTCATTATGTGTCCAAATGTTGTATTCAATTTACCCCCCTTAGGATCTAGATAATACACAGTGAACGTCTCGGGGGCAATAACCAATAACTCCCAATGCCTACCCCTAGAGGAAAAAAAGTTAAAAATTAATAACTCAAAATCCACAATAAAATGTAATTTTCTTAAGTCCAAATTATAATAAGAAAAGTAAACTTACTCGACATTGAATGGAGCCATTATCACCGTCTTCTTTTTTACAGCAAAATTTGAAAAAGACTCACAGCAATATTGTTGAACTGATGTAGGGTCTTTAGCTACTAGACTAATCAAGGATGGAATCAAAAACCCTACATTATCGAATCCAAAATCTGCACATATGTTGTCTAAGTAGCTGCAAAATATGTATTAATTACGCATGCATTAATAAATAAGAAACCAGATCACCAGATCATACACAAGGTATATGGATGTATAAAGAATATCTCACCTTATCCATAGCTCTATCACAGATGTATTTAGCCAATCATATCGAAACAACTCCAATATATCTTATATAAATAGTTTTGTTTCGTATGAATGTCATGTAGAATCTGAATCAGAAGAAACAATTATAGGGGAGTTTATATCATGTTCCCCTAACCATACTGCCATACCCCTACAGTTAGGACCTAACGGGACAGGTAGGTCCTGTGAAACCCAACTAGGTAATGCAGGAGGTGGAAGTGGAGGCCTAAATGTTGTGGGTGTCTTCTTTTTAACCTGTATATATATATATATATATATATATATATATATATATATATATATATATATATATATATATATATATAATTTCAGATCAACTGTCAGCATATACACACACTAACAATTGAACGTAATGTAAATTTACCATACCTTATCAGTAAAGAAGACATCCGCTTTTAGCCACAATATCACTCTGCCTACTACCTCACCAAGTGTTTCACAATCTGGGTTGGCATATGGTAGTGGAAGATCCATCCACTGGGGGAATATATGTATCGGACTCACCCGAATCCAACCAGCTGGTACTGGAGACCTGTGACACGTTTCCCTTGGTAGGGATGGGTAAGCCGACGCCTCTGCCACGACATATTCTTTACTTTTTAGATGGCATGGCTTCAACCCCTACAAATTTTTGTGTAAAGAATGTTATATACATATATACATATCATCTTTTTTTGAAACGACTACAATTTCATATATATGTATCATCTTGAATTAAAAAACTAGTTACTATGTCATAAAAATACTTACAGTGGATGTGCTAGGTGGTAGTTCTACAGGATTACTCCAAACCTCTGCAGTAGGAGTAGGAGTAGAGTCTGCAGTAGGTATTGTCTGGTAAGTGGCAGTCTGAGATGCCTGCCACTTTTTCATTGCTTCTTCGAGTTTCCTGTCAAATAGCTTATCCACCTATACATGGATAAAAGAAACGTCAAATTCTAATTTTTGAATTCTCTTTTACAGTAACATTATAAAGAAAGAATATGTTACCTCTTCTTGTGAAAGTCCCACTTTTGGGACATGTTTGTGCTGGGATGACCCAAAAAAAGATTTGATGCCCACACCAGCGCCTGCAGCCCTAACACGTCCAGGATGCTCTGGGTTACCCAGAGCAACTATCAATTCATCCTTTGTTCCCTCAGGGATGAACTTTCCTTGTTTCCTCAACTCATGCAGCTCCCGCTAATCGCCAAAAAAAAATTTGTACTTAAGTAAACAACACAAATAATCAATATTCGAATGATTGCTGTAAGAGTTGTATTTTACCATTTTTGTAGCCGCCTCAGCAGTTGCGGCCTTATTTATTTCTCCCTTCTTATTTTGCCTCCCAGCTATCCAGACATCATGGCGAGGCAGAGGTGTGCTACCTATGGTAGAGGACTCCTGAGTAGCAGCAGATTGAGCAGCAGTAGCCTCAGCCTGTAGTCTTTGGCAAACGCCTGCATACCCCTTTGGACCCATTCTGTGGTCATGCACATTCAGTGCACGCCTTGATCTTTGTGCCTCACTGAGGGCCTAGTTAGTATTCAAATTAATGATTTGGTTAGTAACACTAAATGTTAATCTTGAATAAGTGAATACAACATATATTAATTAATGAGATTGAGACTGACGCATAATACCTTGAATTCATTAGTTTGTCTTGAAGTGACAAACGCGTCCCATTCTTCTTTGTCCAAGAAGTTCCACTGTTCAGTGGTTGTCTTCCTCCTCTTGTCAGCTTCTTTTATGTATTCTCTGGTGAGATTTGTCCTATAGTTCCTTAGGACTCTCCCACAACGTTGCATCACGCATTTACGATGTAGCTTTTCATCCAATTCAAATATACTCTGCAAAATAGAATTGCTATTAACTAGTATCCAAAAATTTAGTAATCTACAAAATAGAATTGCAAATTAATAATAACTCACGCATAAATCCCTCCATATTTTCTTCTCCTTAGAAACTTTATGCCAAGAATCTAAGTGACAACCGCAATGGCTACGAGTAACAAACCCAAGATATGAAATAAATGAATTGTGATTCACACCACATGCATTTCCTGCATTATCGAAATCCACAACAAGTTTGGGTCCATTGCCCTTTTGCGCAATTAACTTCTTCATCATAGTGATGCCCCTTCTCTTGTCAACTTTTTGGTGTTGTTGATCAAGTGCCTCAAGTGCTTCAGATGGTACTTGTGCATCATCAACCTAAAATTTGACAAAATAATTCACATTTACAAGATATAACTATAAATGGACATATAGATATAAATATATGATATATTTTTAAAACTTACATTGTGAGTCGGCGCATTGATGTCCTCACCCTCACGGTAGTCATCAGCATGGTCATCAGGAGAATGGTCAGCCATCTGCAAATTCACATTCAAATTGTAAAGTTCACATTGTAAAGTAGTAATTCAAAGTGTAAAGCTCACATTGTAAAGTTCACATTATTACAACAAAGTATATATCACAACAAAATTGTAAAGCTCTATGATCAAAGAGAAAACAAGTATATATTACAACAAGATTAGGGTCTAGGGTTAACAAATACATGTGATGTCATTCTTATATATAATAAATGTACATGTACCACATATCCCATCCTTGAACACCTAATCTCACTAGTAAGTGTATAATGTGTATTGGGTTTTCAAGAAAATTTCGGCAGCATTTCCCCGCTGTTCTCCAAGTACATATGTACTTAGAGAACAAACGGGGAAATGTTGCCAAAATTTTCTTGAAAACCCAATACACATTATACACTTACATCCTAAGCGATATTAGGTGTTCAAGAATAGTCCCAAATCGGGGACTATCCAAGATTTACTCCTAATGAGTAAATCTTGTACGGGTTTCTAGGCCAACAAATAATGTGTTGTCATTCTTATACATAAAATCCTAGTTCTTCAAGTTAGGGTGATTATTAAGATATGCATGATACAATAACTATTTTGCATCACATTACAGCAGACTTATCATTGATACCTTACTAACTTATTGCTACATTTACATATCATCACTTGATCAAAAATTACAGCAGTACATTTAACCAAAGTATGCATTCTAAAATCTAGCTATGTCATGATTAGTTACATGTAATTTACTTGGATATACAACAGTACCTGATACTATGTCTTACATACAAAGTATGCATATTAAATTAACTAAGGTCGTGTGGGCTGGCACGGCCGTGTTGGGTAGCACGGCCGTGTGGTCGGCCAACACAACCACGGCCGTGCCAGCCTACACGGCCGTGGTTGCTGTTGGTAAGGAGAGGGAGAAGGCAGAAGAAGAAGAAGAAGAAAGGAGGCCTACTGTTGGTAGCAGTGTGGAGAAGGAGAGGTGTCGGCGTCAAGTAGAGAAGGAGAGGGCGCCGGCAGAGCAGAGAAGGAGACGGCGGCGAGAAACTGCAGCAGCAGGCGGCGAGCGGCACCGGCGAGGAACTGCAGCAGCAGGCGGTGGCGAGAAACTGCAGCAGCAGGCGGCGAGCGGCGCCGGCGAGGAGCGTCGGCGGAAGGGAGAGCAGCAGGCGAGGAGTGGCACCGGCGGAAGAGAAATCGTCAGAGGACCAAACCCTGAGCACGAGAATGAATGAAACAGAGAAAGGGGAAGAGTCAGGCTCTATCGCACGATTTAAGTTAACATTAGGTGTCAGTTTTTTACAAACCGAGACTAAATGTTTTTATTTTCGGTTTACAACAAACCACCGACACTAAAGGGAGGTGAAAATTTTTGTGGTTAATCATGCGAAAACACAACGGTGTCGGTTATTGTCACAAAACCGACGACTAAAATTGTACAAATTTCTATCTCACAGAAAAGCTTTAGTTGTCGATTTCTCCATTAAAAACTGACACTGTATGTCAATTTTTGGAGGCAATTTTTTTCACTGGAAATTTTATTTTTGGCGGTTACTTTTAGGTGTCAGTTTTTTAATAAGTAACCGACACTTAATAAAAGTGGTACCCGTGTCTGGTCACCCTTCATAGATTGGATGTCGGTTTATGTTATCAACCGACACTATAGAGTTTAGGTGTTGGTTTATGTATACAACTGACACCTTGAAAAGTGACTTTATAAGCCATTTCTGTAGTAGTGCAAGTTGATTGTGGAATGCTCCATGTTAGCCTGAAAGACTCTTTATTTAATGATCCCAATAGCCTCAAGATCTCCAATATAGATATCCATCCTAGAAAAAAGAAATCAGAAGTGGTACATAGAGAGAGGAGATTCAAAGAGAAAAAAATAAATTATCTCTAGTGAGATCTAGATGTAGGTAACTAGTGATATTAATAATATAAAATTATATTTTTAATAAGATACATTAAATAAGTGTTCAATCATAAGCAAGATGCAATTTTAGAAAATCAAGAAGACATGTAAAAGATTGATCAAGTGTGCATGGCAAGGTGATATACCTAGATCAATGTGAATGATTTGACTACATAAATAAGGAAGGATCTAGTTCAATTTAGTATTAAGAAGGCACATAATTTTTTATCGAAGCAAGTAGAGTCTCATAATTTACTAGTAGATAAATGAGTAGTTAAGTTATCCTAGCATGACCAGTTGGTAGAACACAAATTATTACATGGACAGTTAAATCAAGTGAGATATTGTTCTATATCTAGTAAAAAGATGAACAATCAGGACAATTTCACTAGATCTTCATATTGTTGTTGCCTCCTTATTACGTTTCGCAACCTCTTGATATTTTGAAACCATCATTCTAGAAGAAGGATCTTATAGATTAGAATAGGTCAAATAGAATAGTTCACTCTCTGACTTAAGGAGAATAAAAGTGGGTGATGGATGATGTTGGATATGGGACATATTTATAAATGTTTACGAGGATTGAAGGGTTCAATGTCGAGTATAGAGATTTCACAAACTAATGTGTCTTAAGATCAGAAATAGGAAACAAAATTGGATGGGATCCATGGATTAATTCATTTTCTAGAGAGGTTCCACTTGAAGAATGCCTTGTTCTACCATGTGGCACTCCTTATGCAATAAGGCAAATAGTTGGGAGTGTCCCTAGGTTGCATGATGTTTTTCTGTATCAAATATTTTGGCTTTCTTAAATTTGTTTAGTGTGGCTCTATGGTTTTTCTGCATTTTGGAGGTTAGGTCGAGTGGCTTGTGGTTGATTTGATTTGAAAGAAAGATAAAATAATGGAGTCTCCAGTGATGAAACTTATAGAAATGTGTAGTTTAAAAAATAGTTAGTTCAAACTAAAGAAAAGGGTAAGGCACCAGATTACATGTGGGAAGATGTTAGGCACCCACATGATTCTAAAATTTGGTATTCCTGATCCAAGTGAAATAAAATGAGATGTGTGCAAAACATATAGATAAAGGAAAATAAATATGCATGCATGATATTAGAAAAAAAAAGAGGTTATTACAATGATGACATATGCAAGATCATCAATAAAAAGTGATCATATGATAACATCACTTTGATATTGTTAAGGGGAGGGTAATATATCTACATTATTTCTAGATCCAGTCTACCTTGCTTGGACGTAGTGGGAAGTGGAAGAGGATCACTTTCCATTTTTTCTACCAAGGAATGTGGATTTGACCCAAAAAGTTGATCCTTTTAGGGGTCTTGATGGTTAGATATGATGAATGATCTAGGTGTTTGGAAGATTCTAGTTGTCAACTTGAAGGAAAAAGGGTGTCAACTTGGGTTCTTGGAGAACAACCTAGTTGTAACTTGGGTAGATGGGCTCCAAGAGGGGTCTCTAAGGGGATAAACATGTTTTAATAGTTTCCAAAAAACTAGAACCATTTTAAATGATGGCAAGAAGGATGTTTATGTAGGATTATGCATTACCTAGGGTTAGAGTATAACTTAACCCAAAAGTAATGCAAGATGAGTCTAGGATGCAAGACCACATGCCTTGGAGGTGGCCTGTCTTCGTCTTGTGAGTTTGGATGTTTCTTTGTTGAGTGTTCAAATTCAAGAAGGTAGCATGTGTGCCTATTGAACGCCCCATCGGGTCCTTCAAGATCACTTTAAATGACACTTCATTGATTGAACAAAGAACAATAATGTGGTGATTACCCTACTTTTGGAGTCTTCCTAGATTTATAAGGGACAGACTATTGACCCTTTCATAGTGAAATTTTATTTCTCAAGGTGTGGCATGCAGCTGGTAGGCGCCCCACTTGACCTGTGAATCTCCATTTAGGCTGAATCAGAAGGTGTGCATTGTTATAATTAGGGATCAAAAAGGGTACAAGTTGGAGGTGCACTTCACTAGTTAGAGTTGTGTTACAACCTCATTTTTGCATGTGTTTTCATAATGGAAATATAATGATTTTTTGAATTTGGGCTTAATAAAAAAAGGTTGAAAGCTTTGCTTCAAAGGATGGGTTTCCTTGCAAATATTCTTTTGGATAGGAATTTCATGATTCCTATTATTAGATTAATCCATTAATGGGTATAAAAGAGAAGAAAAGGAGAAAAATCCAAATAAAAAGAAAAGACACAAGATAATGGATATTAAGCAAAGTGATAATGAGAAAATACATAGAAAACTCTAGAAAATGGAAGTAATGACCACAATTAAATAAATCTCATTTCTATAAGGTTTCTAATAAAAGAAATATGAAAAGAGGAAAAAGAAAATTAAAGATAAGGAGAAATCCTTGAAAAGAAATATCTTAATAAAGGAATAAGAAAGAAAGGGAGAAAGGATAAAAGAAAAGGTAAAGGAATATTCCCTGAGATGGGATTTCGTGCCTTTAGGATTCCTTGAGGTCCAAGGAATCCAAGATGATAAGATAATGGCAAAATAAAGAGAAAATATCAATTAAATAAGTCTTATTAAAGAGTAACTTGCTTTTGAAGAAAATCCCTTTTCCTTTGGAATTTGGGACTCATTTTTGGCATGTGTGTAGATAAAGGCAAAAGGAAATTTCCCTTAAAATTTGGTTGGAAATTACTACACGGTTTCCAGGTTATACAATTTACAAAATATCCTAAAGTTTGGTTATTAATTGCCCAAGGAAATCAATGTCACGGTTTAGCTGGATAATTCAAGGATTTCAGCCTTTATGTGGACCGTTGGATCACAATCCAACGATCCAGAATGACTCCCACAGGGGCGAGGAGTCCTGCACCAGATAGGTTGGTGATGATCCAAACTTGGATCATTGTGAGAAAAGGAAACGGGGTTTTAAGGAGGGAATATCACCGTTGGACTCAAGAGAGTAGTCTGGTGATGACCATCCCTACTTTGTAGGGGTTTGGTTGCTGATCGGGAGAATTCCCAATTCAAGCGACCCCTATCCCCAACCCTATAAATAGAGGAGGATGAGAGGGGGTACCAACGTGCTTTCTTGCTACCCAAAGCTCTGCGACAGACCTAGAGGAGTGTTTCCATGACCTCAATTTCATCTTCTACCCTGACCTTCACCCTCATGTTTTGAGAGGACCTCCCCAGAGTCCGGAAAATAGGAGGTGATCGTGGCAAGGTTGTCGCGAGCAATTGATGTCGTCGTCGAGTTTGCGAGATCAAGGTGGAGCTACTGGTGGTCTTAGTTCGTGCGCATGTGCAACAGAGAGTAGAGTTAACCATCGGGTTGACCACCTACTCGCGTGTGGTCCAGCGGACCACAAATCGAACGACCAGGGAATTTTGATGAAACCATAAATATATTAGAAGATCCAAGAAAATGACTTTGCTTTGCAAAATTCATAGAATCTGTTAGAAAGCTCTAATGAGAAAAGTTTATACATGAAAGTTGCTTAGAAAAATACAAGGAACACATTTAAATTAGTTTGAGAACCTGGTTTCGTACCTATTTTCAAAAGTACATTAATTTGATTAAAAGTGTGGTTAAAAACCCTAATTGAGGGTAAAGGATGGATCTTTGAGGTTTAAGGGGTTATTTTGGGAAGTATTAACCTATTGAATATGAGAGTAAAATTGCAATTTGTTTTACATGAAAAGTTGATTAATTTAGGGTTCCATGTGCATAGATGAGCATTAATGGGCCTTGAAACCCTAATGTCAGTAATTATGATTCATAGTGGCTTTAATTGTTTAAATTCATGTATTAAGTTGAAATGTGATGGTTCTAAGTTAATTCAAGTATGAACGTTTCTAATTATGGATGAATACCCTTAATATGGAAATTAGGGTTTTCTAATGGTTAAAGGTAGAATTAATGATAAATAGAGTTCATGTGTGAATTAGATCATAATGAACTATGAGTAGTTAATCCGCGAGAAACCAAGGATGATAATTAGGCCCAATGATCTTGTCATGAATTAAAAGGATAAAACGGGTAGTTTTAATGTAAAAGAGGTTTAATTGACTTAACTAATGGATAATTGTGCCTTTAATCCGAAATTAAGGTTATATGTTGTTAAAAGCTAACCTTAATAGCTTTTTTTAAGAATAGATTAGATAATTAAGGTTTGCGAGTAATTGTATAAAGATTAGGGTTTAAAATAGTAAAAAATAAAGTGAAACCCTAATTGCAATAGAAACCCTAAAAGTGAACTAGAAACCCTAGGAAGCAAGCTAGGTTTAATAGATCTTGATGGCATGATCAATGATAGGAAATTTGGATGCCTATTTCATAATCAACTTGGTGGGTGCTTGCTTGATTTCTTAATTGGTTTAATTATTTCTGCAATCAAGTCAGCTTGACAAGTATGTGATTAGTTATGGTTAATCACATTAGTTTTCCGAATGGTTTCCCGGATGATTCATCGCATTGAGTGCAACTTATCAGTTTGGATGTTCATACTTGCAAATCGTAAAGTCAATATGATTATCACAATAATAGTATAAGTGTGTATTCTCGCACCTACATTCCACCCTGATGGATGATGCCAAAGGTCAAGCCCAGGAGGGAAGACCAATGGGAACCATGAGTGGTGACCCCAGACACCAAGCTCAGGATTGACAAGGTGGTCTTTATAGAATGACTAATGGGCACTATGAAGGGTGACCCTAGGCACCAAGCTCGGGATTGAGAAGGTGGCCTTAAGTCAATGGCAAAAGAGAAACCCTAAGGTGGGTATGCCAGGGTTAGGGCAAAAGCAAAGGAGAATGTCACATTGAAAGCGTAATTTGTCTTGTTAATTAACTTGTTTGTGATATTTAGATTGTTAGCCATATTTGCAAAAATTTTGGTTGTCCCCACATACCGGCATATTTTGATATGCTGACCGGGGTTTTGTTTGTCAGAATTTTAGGTACAAGATTGAAAAGGACAAACAGTAAAGTTGCATATGTGGAATTAAATAAGAGTTAAATTACAAAGGAGGATTAGTTATAATAGACTCCAGATGTGGATAGAAGTAGATATCCAAGTTTTTGAAAAAAGTATGCAACGTTTTATTTTATTACAACCTTTCAATTTAGTTGGTAGAATTTGATAATTGTTATTGATTATTTGTCGAACCTTTGATCCTATTAATTGGGATAATGGCTCTGACCTCTTGGTCTCCCTTAATTGGGGGTTATTGGGAGGCGGGGTTGTTACAATTGGTATCAGAGCATAGGTTCATCATTTAATCTCTAATAATTATTGAATTTTACGAACTCTATAGAACCCAAGGGAGTTAATAGAGGATTTTCCGAAAGACAGAAGTGTCTAGAAAAGGATCACGTCCGGGGGATGGAAAGATTTTCCTCCGCACTGCTAGTTGGAATATGAGGACTCCTAGATTAATGTGACTACCTGGCTAATGTCTCAGGACTTGACTCAAAACAAGATACCTTTAGGACTCTCTCATCTTGTTCATCCCTTCTCAACTCAATTGCTGTTAAGGACCTTAAGGATTAGGGTTTCTCTCTCTTCCTCACCCTCTTGAGGTATGGGTAAGGTTGATAAGGTTTAAGGAATCCTCCACCAAATTAATGAAAAGCATGTAAATAAGATGTCATGGACATAAGCTTAATAGTTTAAGCGTAAACTAAAGAATAGATACATGCTTAGGTCATATGACATATGTTGTGATGCCCTCAGGTGAGGCCTGAGGCTAGACCTCCTTGTCAGGAGGATGAGTGGAGAAAGTTAGACTTGGAGGTAGAGATCTCCATCATAAGTAGAGACCTGGCACATCCTTTGAGGATGATGCTAACCCTAACCCTAAGTGGTGGTTAGAGAAAGAGATGACATGATGAGTTAGATGTCAGGATAGACCAGGTGTGTGTACATGCTTTTGGATGCCCATGATGATAAGAGTCATGTGAAGTTGGACGAGCTAGTACCTTTGACGACCCAACTCTGAAAAGATCGTGCATGTTAGAGCAAAGGATAGCTCCTTCATTAATGAGGTTAGAGAAGAACCTATAGAAACCCTATGGGCTTATGTGAGTAGGGCATAGCATGCACCCAGAGTACGTCAATAGTATTGACAATAGGCTAAAACCCTGGCCAGGAGAGTATGATGGATAGCTTATGAGATGAGCATAAAGAGCTATGGATAATCTTGAGAAAACATAAGTTTGAACATAGGTTGCACCCATGTAGGGGTATGCTTGTGAGCTTGATCCTTCATGGAAGAGAGGACCTCTAGTAGTGAGGCTGTTTGTAGGGTTAGCTCTAGAGAGAAAGAGAGAAGGACCCAAGAAAGAGGGTTGGAAGCTTAGACTCGGAGACATGAGGAACAGTGGGGAGTTGAGGATGATGTGACCTAACTAGATGTTTGTTGTTGCCTCATGCATGATCCCTGGAGGCTGTTGGTATCTTGGTTTCCTTTAGAGGAACCAAACCCTAGAAAGAGGATGAAGTTGCTAGTACCTATGTGCAAATAGGTGCTTACCTTCTGAGCTAGGAAGAAGAGTTCCTTAGACCCTGAAGAGGCTTAGTAACAGGTTGTGAGGCCTTGTACCTTGTTGGTTGTCCTTGAGGAGGACTCTACTCTGAAGTGTTGCTCGATTTGAAGGATGACAAGAAGTGCATGTCATCCCTTGTACATGTTTGGTTCATGGTTAATAGGTTGAGCATGAAGTTGGTCATCAGAAAAGTGAACCTAGGGTTCCTAGGCCTAAGAGGGGAAGTGTTGTACCTAATGCTCATGATGAGATTTGAGTTTTTATAGATTCGAGCATAGTACTCCTCATGTTTAGAGGAAAGGGAAACCCCTTAAGTTTAAGGTATGCTTGATGAAACCCTCACAGCTAAGGTGGTGACATGAGAAGGTTTGTTTTTGGTCCAATGTTGAGGATGAGAACAAGTATGACTTAGCATGGTTTAGTAGGTGGTCTTCTTGTGCCTTAGTAGCTTGCTAGGGTTAAGCATGCTCAGGTGGATGTAAACCCTAGACATAAGGACGTCTGTGACCTTTGTTATTAAGGTGTAGTTTCCTCCCATCCTGGGAGAGGGACCCTTTTGTAGGGTGTATACCAGTTTTGTGGGCTTTGAGGAAACCTAAAAAGGTCTCATAGGATCTTGAGAAGTTAAGTGAAAAGTACATAATATGAGAATGAGCCTATAGATCCATAGCTAACCATCTCTAAGTGCATATGGATGTGTTACCATGGAAGTAACCGGTATGGGGCCTGACCAAGGTAGCCAGGTCGCCATGACCCCTGGGATAGGATAAAAGTCAGCCCAGGAATGCAGAGAGAGATGATGGAGACTTGGGTAAGGTTCTGAGTTGGACATGTACTATGTTAGAATCCTAAGTCTATCCTAGGGTCAGGTAGGGATAAGATCGATGGAAGTAGGAGTTGCCTAATTCCCTAGTTGCACATGACCATAGGGTCGGGAGGTAACAACTATCATTGTCTGAGGGCCATGGGTTAGGAGATTGATCACCTTCATGAACTCATGGGACCCAAAGGGCAGATGAGTAGGGCACTCTCTGGATGCATAAGGGAAGAACGATGACCCCAAAAGTGTCGGCACCCTGCAAACCTAGAGGAGATGACCAAGGATTGTGTGGTGACCCAAGCATGTTGGAGATCAGTTTTCCATGGAATTAACTTTTATATCAAGATGATTGTGATGTAGAGACGTATGTTGCACATTTCCAACTTAGATTTGAAGGTGTACTGGCAAGGTGGGATGTACCATCTCTACTCTTGGAATAGGAAGAACTTTGTATTTGGACTGCATCCAAATGCTTATTTCCTCTTGTTATGGGAGTGAGAGATGGGACAATATGCATGCCATACACCAAGGATAAAGACGAAGTGAGTTGGAACGTTGCTATGAGGCATGAGGACATAGATGATAACATACCCTCGTGGAGTAAGGGATATGTAGATGGTTTACAAACATCAAGAGAACTAAGGTGGTCATCTTGTAAGGATGTTTTATCATGAGCTATGAGTAATACAAGGTTGAGTTTGAAAACCAAGAGGATGAGCTCAGAGTTTCTTGATGAAGATAGACTTAGAGTTTAAGGTGAGATGATAAGTAGAATACACGGAGGTGTATGTCTTCAATGTTACCTAACACCTACAGATGTGAAGTGGTAATGGATTCTCTTGTTGAGAGATAGTTATCTAATATAGCTAGAGGCTAGATGAGGCTGTTAGGTTAGCCTTAAGTTGGAAAAAAAAGATATGTTTGGCTAACACTTATATGTAACGAGATCATTGATCGAGCTAGTGGTTTCTTAGTTAGCCAGCCTAGGGTTTATCATGATAAAAGGATGGTTGAAGAACCTCATATGCACTTCTTTGGAAAAGAAGGCAATAAAACCCTAATTAGAGTGGTTTAGGGTTTCAAAGAAATCAATCTTGAGGAATCATGTCATATAGGAGATCATGATTTTAGGATCGCCATACACCATGGTACTACGAAGATAGTAAGTGACAATAGTACTTGAGATGCTTAAGATGAAGTTGCATGTGGCTTGTCACCATGCAAACTAGGAGGTGATGAACGACCACCAGTAACCCAATGAGTTGATAAAGAGTTCCTAAGAGGGAATGGGAGTTCACCACTAGGGATGTTGTGGTAAGTCTCCCCTAGACCAAGGAATGTCAAGATGGAATATGGGTTATGGTAGATCTCCTTACCTAGATGATGAGAAAGAAAGAGTACTGTCAAGGGATAGATCTGGTTGAACTACATATGAGAGAGATGGTTCAACTACACCATGATGCGAGTTCAAAAGTTATTGAGTATGACCTAAGGGTTCACTTCCATAAGGTGGAAGTAGGTACATGAAGAACTCGATTTTAGTATCGCTTATCACCCCTAACTAATGGTTAGTATGATCCAGACTAGATGGTCTGATGAGAGCAAGTGTGCTCGTTCAGGGTGATACATGGAGATAGTTCTTGTCTTCTATAAGATGTGATGATAACCACCATAATCAGTGTTGGGATGTAGAGAAGCTTTGTAGGGGAGGCTGTGTCAGTCACCACTTCATTAAGATGATGTTGGTGAAGGGACCTCGTGAAGCTCAGAAAAGAACCACAGTGTGTGAAGATGAAGTCGCTTTGATCGTGCAATGGCTGAGAGAGAGCCAAGGAGCGACATGAGTCGTAAACTGATGCAAAGCAGACTGACATGTAGTTCACTGTGAGAAAATATGTGATGTGAAATCCGACCCCTCTAAGTTATAGTTAACAGAGAGTTGAGTCCCGGCTACATGGTCCATTTGAGATGGAATGGTGGAGACAGTTGTGTTTAGCCTTACCCCTCACGATAACATGATGTATAATGTGTTACATGAGTCTGATCTAGAGCACTATGTGAGGTACCCAAGCCATGTGCTGAGCCATGAACCTATTCAGCTTTATGAGAGGTTGAAATGTCCTGAGTCACCTATGAGGGTACGATATACCGAGGTAAGAAAAAACTCAGATGGAAGAATATGAGTGGATGAAGGTTCTTTGGAAGCACGATGGATAGGGTAAAGCCACATAGGGGCCAATGACGGGCATAGAAAAGTCTTATCTTGAATTGTTTGTTTCCTTGATGGAATTTTGAGGGCAAAATTCCTATAAGAGGGGAAGGATGTTACAACCTCATTTTTGCATGTGTTTTCATAATGGAAATATAATGATTTTGCGAATTTGGGCTTAATAAAAAAAAGGTTGAAAGCTTTGCTTCAAAGGATGGGCTTCCTTGCAAATATTCTTTTGGATAGGAATTTTGTGATTCCTATTATTAGATTAATCCATTAATGGATATAAAAGAGAAGAAAAGGAGAAAAGTCCAAATAAAAAGAAAAGACACAAGATAATGGATATTAAGCAAAGTGATATTGAGAAAATCATAGACAACTCTAGAAAGTGGAAGTAATGACCACAATTAAATAAATCTCATTTTTATAAGGTTTCTAATAAAAGAAATATGAAAAGAGGAAAAAGAAAATGAAAGATAAGGAGAAATCCTTGAAAAGAAATATCTTAATAAAGGAATAAGAAAGAAAGGGAGAAAGGATAAAAGAAAAGGTAAAGGAATATTCCCTGAGATGGGATTTTGTGCCTTTAGGATTCATTGAGGTCCAAGGAATCCAAGATGATAAGATAATGGCAAAAGAAAGAGAAAATATCAATTAAATAAGTCTTATTAAAGAGTAACTTGCTTTTGAAGAAAAATCCCTTTTCCTTTGGAATTTGGGACTCATTTTTGGCATGCGTGTAGATAAAGGCAAAAGGGAATTTCCCTTAAAATTTGATTGGAAAATACTACACAGTTTCCAAGTTATACAATTTACAAAATATCCTAAAGTTTGGTTATTAATTGCCCAAGGAAATCAATGTCACGATTTAGCTGGATAATTCAAGAATTTCGGCCTTTATGTGGACTGTTGGATCGTGATCCAACGATCCGGGATGACTCCCATAGGGGTGAGGAGTCCTACACCAGACAGGTTGGTGATGATCCAAACTTGGATCATTGTGAGAAAAGGAAACGGAGTTTTGAGGAGGGAATATCACCGTTGGACTCAGGAGAGAAGTCCGGTGATGACCATCCCTACTTTCTAGGGGTTTGGTCGCTGATCGGGAGAATTCCCAATTCAAGCGACCCCTATCCCTGATCCTATAAATAGGGGAGGATGAGAGGGGGTACCTGTTGGATCGATGGGCTCTAGAGGGGGGGTGAATAGAGCTACACACACTTCACAAAATTGATTAGACCACCAATTTAATTGAAGTGCAAAAACTAATGCAAGCAGCAATTTGATATCCTATTCTAGCATACAAAGCAAGGATAAGAGATAATGAAAATCATGCACTTGGACAGGTGGTTTAGAGTGGTTCCATGTCCTAAACTTAGGAGCGATGTCAGTCCACTACCTAGAGTTGGTTAGACTCTAGGATTTGCAACTTGGTCCTCTTATATATAATGATAAGATTACAAGAAACATAAACCACACAACCAAGGGCTTAATTACACAAGCTAAGATCTTCTACCTATCCAAGGACTTACCCACGAAGCGAGATTCTTCGGCCTTCTACAAAGGACTTACCCAATCTCACCTTTGTCTTCAGCCTTGCAGGAATTACCTATCTTACTTGAGCTTGCCTTGCACCTCTCCTTCACTTGGAGAGCTTGCCCACATTTTCCCTTCACCAAAGGAGCTGGAGAAACGATCAATCTTCACTCTTGAAGATCAGCAACACATCTTCCCCTTCACTCGGAGAAGAACAACAACAACTCCTCTTTCACTCAGAGAAGTAGCTTCAATCAATCTTCTATTTGATTTGGAGGTGGGAAGAAAGAGAGGAGAGCTTTACATAGCACAAAGGATAGCTCTCATACACAGGGACCTATCTCACTCACGAAATTGCCTTGAAGGTAGAGAGAGAAAGGGGCTCAAGGGCTTGGAACACTCTCAACTAAGCTAGAACCAAGTTTGCAATGGAAGAGCAGCTTGGAATGAAGTCCAAGGGGTTCTATTTATAGTTGAGGGTGGCCCTTTATGTTGTGGGACACTTGGGTGCAAAAGTGATCATTTTTCCTTCAAGAAAACGGCTATATTTTTTCCCAAAACAATTCACCAACGGTCATATTACTTTTTCTGCAAATTCCTTACAGTACATTCGGTCGAGTATCAATGGGTGTAACTCGACCGATCAAGTAGCAGGCAATCTGATTGTCAAATGATCGGTCAAGTTTGTCCTGAGGAAACTCAACCGACCATTTCAACTGGAAATGGCCTACTACCCAATCGGTCGAGTTTTGTGAGTGCACAACTCGACCGATTGCAATCTTCAGAAAATCGACTCAGGATGATCGGTCGAGTTTCAGGGTGGGAAACTCGACCGACCAAGTGCCTGAAATGGATTTTCTAATTTGCAATAAAAGTGATTAGCACTTGGTGAATTTTGTCCCAAACATTTTTCTCTTCTAAGTAACAAGCATATGCATCGTTACAAGTGATTACATTTCTGTTCTGAGGTGATTTACATGGAAATCCTAAATTACACACTTGTAGCCATTTTGGCTTGCACTTGGCCCATTTTAGGGCTTGTATATGTGATCCTTTTCATGTACCTAATGTCTGCAAACAATCTTTAACGCACATGTTAGATACATATGAATGGAATGGTTAAGTCATTATCAAAATATAGGTAATGTACAACCTCTAGGTCAACAGTACCAACGTGCTTTCTTGCTACCCAAAGCTCTACGGCAGACCTAGAGGAGTGTTTCTGTTTCCTCAATTCCATCTTCTACCCTGACCTTCACACTCATCTTTTGAGAGGAACTCGCCGGAGTCCGGAAAATAGGAGGTGATCGTGGCAAGGTTGTCGCGAGCAATTGATGCCTTCGTCGAGTTTGCGAGATCGAGGTGGAGCTGTTGGTGATCTCGGTTCGTGCGCAGGTGCAACAGAGAGCAGAGTCAACCATCGGCTTGACCACCTGCTTGTGCGTGGAGCAGCACACGGTTGAAGACAACTCTAACGCGCAATTACGTCCTTGCCCTTGTGCGGGCAGTGAAGAGGTATGGGCAAACTTGCCTTTTGATCCTTTTAATTTTGAGTTAGGGCGCACAGCTGAGGGTCGTTGGATCCTGCGTGGTCCAGCGGACCATAGATCGAACGACCAGGGAATTTTGATGAAATCGTAAATATATTAGAAAATCCAGGAAAATGACTTTTCTTTGCAAAATTCATAGAATCTGTTAGAAAGCTCTAATGAGAAAATTTTATACATGAAAGTTGCTTAGAAAAATACGAGGAACACATTAAAATTAGTTTGAGAACCTGGTTTCATAACTATTTGCAAAAGTACATTAATTTGATTAAAAGTGTGGTTAAAAACCCTAATTGAGGGTAAAGGATGGATCTTTGAGGTTTAAGGGGTTGTTTTGGGAAGTATTAACCTATTGAATATTAGAGTAAAATTGCAATCCTATT
This sequence comes from Alisma plantago-aquatica, assembly GCA_963693085.1. Lineage (NCBI taxonomy): Eukaryota > Viridiplantae > Streptophyta > Magnoliopsida > Alismatales > Alismataceae > Alisma > Alisma plantago-aquatica. The sequence continues at coordinate 242,779,375 of OY856411.1, forward strand.
TACATGAAAAGTTGATTAATTTAGGGTTCCATGTGCATAGATGAGCATTAATGGGCCTTGAAACCCTAATGTCAATAATTATGATTCATAGTGACTTTAATTGTTTAAATTCATGTATTAAGTTGAAATATGATGGTTCTAAGTTAATTCAAGTATGAAAGTTTCTAATTATGGATGAATACCCTTAATATGGAAATTAGGGTTTTCTAATGGTTAGAGGTGGAATTAATGATAAATAGAGTTCATGTGTGAATTAGATCATAATGAACTATGATTAGTTAATTCGGGAGAAACCAAAGATTATAATTAGGCCCAATGATCTTGTCATGAATTAAAAGTATTAAACTGGTAGTTTTAATGTAAAAGAGGTTTAATGGACTTAACTAATGTATAATTGTGTCTTTAATCCAAAATTAAGGTTATATGTTGTTAAAAGGTAACCTTAATAGATTTTGTGAAGAATAGATGAGATAATTGGGGTTTGTGAGTAATTGTATAAAGATTAGGGTTTAAAATAGTAAAAAAAAGAAGTGAAACCCTAATTGCAATAGAAACCCTAAAAGCGAACTAGAAACCCTAGGAAGTGAGCTAGGTGTAATAGATCTTGATGGCATGATCAATGATAGGAAATTTGGATGCCTATTTTAGAATCAACTTGGTGGGTGCTTTCTTGGTTTCTTAATTGGTTGAATTATTTTTGCAATTAAGTTAACTTGACTGGTATGTGGTTAATTATGGTTAATCGCATTAGTTTCCCAAATGGTTTCCCAGATGATTCATCGCATTGAATGCAACTTATCAGTTTGGATGTTCATACTTGCAAATCATAAAGTCACTATGATTATAACAATAATAGTATAAGTGTGTATTCTCACACCTACATGCCACCCTAATGGATGATGCCAAAGGTCTAGCCCAGGAGGGAAGACCAATGGGCACCATGAGTGGTGACGGCAGACACCAAGCTCGAGATTGAGAAGGTGGTCTTTATAGAATGACTAATGGGCACTATGAAGGGTGACCCTAGGCACCAAGCTCGGGATTGAGAAGGTGGCCTTAAGTCAATGGCAAAAGAGAAACCCTAAGGTGGGTATGCTAGGGTTAGGGCAAAAGCGGCAGAGAATGTCACATTGAAAGCGTAATTTGGCTTGTTAATTAACTTGTTTGTAATATTTAGATTGTTAGCCATATTTGCAAAAATTTTGGTTGTCTCCACATACCTGCATATTTTGATATGTTGACCGACATTTTGTTTGTCAGTGTTTTAGGTACAAGATTGAAATGGACAAACAGTAAAGTGGCATATGTGGAATTAAATAAGAGTTAAAGTACAAATGAGGATTAGTTAGAATAGACTCTGAACGTGGATAGAAGTAGATATCCAAGTTTTTGAAAAAGGTATGCAAAGTTTTATTTTATTACAACCTTTCAGTTTAGTTGGTAGAATTCGATAATTGTTATTGATTATTTGTCAAACCTTTGATCCTGTTAATTGGGATAATTGCTCTGACCTCTTGGTCTCCCTAAATTGGGGGTTACCGAGAGGCGAGGTTGTTACAAGTTGTGTATCTCATTCCGGGTGGTATGGGGCATATCGTGGGTTGGGGTTACTCATAAAACATCTAAGAAAGGTTGTCTATGAAGAAACATCCCAAGATTGGGTGGCCATTTTTATCATCAACATTCCCATTATAAAAATTTAATGTTTGTTGTATGATGATGAACTCAAATTAGAAGAGACCAGATTAATTTTTCACTAAGTCATTCAGTAACTATGAATCATCATGATCTTTGGATATTATCATGAAAATTTATCATGAATCTAATTATAATCCTGAATTTTAGTTGAATTTGTAGGTATCATATTGAATCTTCTCCATATATCCTGAAGTCCCTTAGGATGTTCGATGCAAACCTAAGATGTTCTATATCTTGATCTTACTCTAGGATGACCTATAGCACCTCTCATCTAGATTTTTAGTACTATTCAAAGCTTGTTCTCCGTTGTTGTTTGATTTATTAATCATTTTAGTTGAAATTTCTCACTATTTTAACTCATTTTGTGTCCAAAATGGGCAGACCAAAAAGTGGATCGGAGTAGCTTTCTCCTCTCATACTAGGTCTGCAACATATGTAGTGAATCCACCATAATAATAAGGGATGTATAGAGGCTTGAAGACATTCGTATTTTTATATGTGTGTAAATTTGATTATACATTATCGAGGATCATGAGTGGGTAAAATCACTCTTTAAAGTAAGTACACTTGACCCAAGTAGTTAATTGTTTTTTACATAAGTAAGACTTTATCAAATGAAGTTATCCTAATAAGGCTTGGTTCTTTGTGCTCTCCATGAAACAAGATTTTCATATATGAGTTGGATTTCTTGGTGAGCATGGTTAATGTGGATTGCTTATGAAATAAGCCTTAAAATTTATGTTCTCATCTCAACAAGGCTTTTCAGAGGCAATCCTCATGTTTAAGTGGATATATCCAAAGATTTTGGGACATATCCTACCTTTTTTGGAACCAAAAATGCAATGCCTTACAAAGAATGAAATTTGTTGGTAAATAACATTTGGGCTAGGTAATCTGGCCCAACTAACCAAGTTGCCTCCCCCCCTATTGACCCGTATAGGGAGCCATATCCAATAGTTGTACCTAGACCATGCCCTAAGTGTGTAAGAGATAGGTTAGTAATGTTGGTAATGTCACATCATGGACTCTCAAAAATTAAAATTAAGAGGGGCATGTGATAGGTGTGTGCCCTGTCCAACTAGGACTTTACGCTAAGGCTCTCATTGGCCAGAGTTCATTTTGAATGTTGGGAAATTATCCCACGATCTGTTGATATTGTATAGTGATGAAGGAGAAAAAATATTATCCATATCTTGGAGTTTTTCATGCACTTCCATTCACCTCTATTTTAGTTTTAGATATGGGCTTTCCTTCAGTATATAGTTCCTAGTATATACCCAATGTTAGATGTCTCCATCGTTGTCCACTCCGGTTTGGGTTGTGGTTGTGCTAGATGTAGAATTTGGAGAATTTGGTCAAAGGGTGTCTAATTGGTCTCCACATGCAGAGGGTGTTTGATTTTCCATATCTTTTAGAATGTAATGAGTAATTTGTCACAAATGTGCAGTTTTGGGATCCAACGTCAATGTCTTCACCTCCATTTAGATGTATTAGACATTGAAGCAAGAGTACAAGGTGTATACATTGTGGTTGTTGTTATATGCATCGTAGTGCATTCTAGATTCTTCATTGTATTTTTTATTAGGTTTTTGGGTGTAAAAAGCTTATTTATACAACTTTTATAAGTTAGTTTGGTGCAACGGTGTAGTTACAATTATTCTGGGATTTCTTTATATGATAGAAGTGTCTTCCTGGTTATAACAACCTAAAGAGCCATTTGACAGAGCTCTTGATCACCTTGTTTGAACAAGCATTATTCTACTAAATCAGAGAACATGTGTGACCAAATGTGCTCCATGTAGTGGCGGTTGCCATTTATGGAGATTGCAACCTCCTTCTAGTGTAGTAAGAGTTCTATTAATCCTAGACAAGGCCAAGCAAATCAAAAACATTGATGGTCGAATTTTTCTTTCCTTGTAGATATGGTTGTCTATACACATTCTATGTGCAAGATTCCCATCCTATTAGGGAGGGATACAAACATAGTGTTTTTTTTTTGCAATTCTAACAATCTAGGTAGTATCGGACATCCTCAAGATCGAGGTCGGTTGGCACGATGGTTATCTGGCTTGACATACAGACATTTTTTGGTGTTGGGTAACAACTTGGTCACATGATCTAGTCATATTAGGGTATCTCAAACTTATATATGATGTCCAAATTAAGTCATTGTGTGGATATTATTTGGTTGTGTTCTTTCGACAATTTAGATACCACTAGGTGGATTATGCAACTTTGGATGGGATTCTGATAAGGTTGTAAGAAGGTATGCCTAATAAATAGGTTGTTATGCTGCATGATCTTCAATGTCATTGGATTCATTAGGTGATGATGATTTTTGATGCATCATCTCTTTCTACACAATGTATATATCTAAAGATTGTGATGTCGTAAAGGGTATGAGAAGTATTGCTTGAGGTGGCCACATTTAAAGGTGACCAATACAGATATAGACATTATGTAGGAAAGAGAAGATCTATAGTTTTCCTTTATGTTTTAGCATCTTTTTTTATTACAATATCTTTTGTGTTTTATTATTTTTATCGTGGATTTGTATTTGCAAATTTTTTATTGAAATATTGTTCTACTTCTTGCATTTGATGTGCATAGCATGATTACATATAGTTTGTAGCATAATCTCATTATACGGATTAGAAATCCTGAAGGTTATGATAAACCTTTTTTCTAAGCAAGGAAACCCATCAGGGTCTGACATGAGATGACAATAGTTTAGGTTCTGAATGTGGGTGGATGGATTCTACCAATTGTCCTTCACTATACTCACATATGATGTATATATAAATTGTATGGTTGTACATAGGACCAAAGATTCCATTTCCCCCTAAATTGTCAACAAGATGGGTGTTTTCTCTAATGGGGGGAATAAGATGTGATGCCCCACTAGCTCTAGACAAAAAATTTCATGTAGGTTTAGATAATTCAACAATATCCTTTTAGGTGACCATCGTAGTTTTTGGATCAAGTCAGACTAAGAACTTTGAATTGGTACTTACATCCTTAGAATGGAGGTTGGTTCGTCATTGACTGTTGACTTTTTGTTGAAATAATGTCTCTTTTCCATAACTTCTATGGTTTATTGTCACACGAACATGACTCATGAGTAGTGGTGCTCGAAGCCTTAGGATGGAAGATAAATTCTAGGTACATGATGTATGGTATTGCCCAAATTTGAACATCCTATGATTGGGAGTTTGGGGTAAGGGATACATTATCCTTACCAATAGTAATGCAGATGACAATGTTGAAGGGATGCCATGGTTCCTTCAGACCCTTTGGGTAGTGAATGAGATGTTAGATTTACCTTTCTCAGATTAAGTCTATATGTACCAATAAAGAGCTTCTTGGTTGATGTGAGCACCAACCACACACACTGCAAGTTTACTAAAAAAAACTTATCAACCACTATTACTACCATTATCAAAAACTTGCATAGGAAGAACATGGGATAAATTTTTTGAACCATATGAATAGGATACATTGTATAAAGGCCCTTACTTTTGTTCATCATAGGTGACTTTACAATGTAATTATTCAATGACCTCAATCACACAATTACAAAATATATTGTACAATACTAACAACTTGTACACCATGTGTTACATCTACATCTCACATTAACTACTAATCATGAGATTAGGGCATAAACTACTGACTAAACAATAGCCAAGATCACTACTTAACTTTTTCTTATTTTAAAATATCATATGTGACACAATCACATGAACTGACATATCATGGGTATACAATCTAATTTCCTCAAAACGAATTTCAATCTTAAAAATACACATTAAAGCATTTGTACTCGTTATTATTATCTACATGTACACAAGTCTTGATAACTAAATATCTATTCTGGCAATAAAGATACAATATTGTGTAATATCATTTACAACTCTTATACATGGACCTAGAGTATACAGGAACTGAGATTGACTATTTCTACCTAAAAATACATGCTAACATCCTTTGTGGCAGACTCTTACGAAAAATTGTTGCTATCATTACCTAAATGCTTTTTCAATAGAGTGTTATGTACCGACTAAGTGAATGGAAATTCACCTGCATAGATCATATAATATGAATTTCTTTATCAAGTGGATTGAAAGTTTAGAAGACATAAGGAAGTAATGAAATACTAAACTGAATGAGTAGTATTGTAAGGTTCGTCAACGTACTACATACTGAAAGTAACTGAACAATAGATTTCTAAAGTTGTATATTGATAAAAAAAATTCATGGATCTTGCTTCTTAATCTTTTAGTGGATTTATTAATGCTATGGACCCACATGAGGTTTACCAGAACATGTGGCAGCATTATAGCAAGTTATGATCTCATTGTACAACACATAGAGTAGATTCAAGACTCTAAGTCTACTACTATCTACCTGGTCCACAACAAGCCATGCCACATCTAGCCTTAGTGAATATATTTGTAGCATCCCAAACATTATGAAAAGGACTCAATTGAAAATAAGGTTAAAGTATGTACTTCAATGAAAATTTACAAAACTCAAGGGTCTTTTACAAAAATGTCCCATACAACATAATGTAAGTGTATACCTAAGATATTAATTGATCTTATTACTATATGACATTACAATGTCACAATTTGTGTAAGATAATTACTTAACTTTGGTAGAAGTAAGATGTTAAAATTGGATTTTTAAATCCTCAATACTAATAATAGATGTGAAGTATAGGGATTAATATCAAAACATGTGAGTTAAACCCTAATTTTGGTAAAACTCATACAATAACATCTCATAAGTTAGTATTATCTCCAAAATCATGATCTACATGGTCCAATTAGCATGGGTGTCGAGTTTCAACCTATTTGGGTAGGTTTCCTATCTCAATTTAGCTAAAGAAGATAAGCTTGATATTTCAAATCCTAATGTGAGTGGAGTATAGTTTCATATTCCATTTACCCATTTTATCTTGGTCCACCTAATTTAGCCTTTGATAATGATCTCAACCCATCACAAGGCTTTAGCGTGGGTTAACTTACCCCCACCCTTGCTAGACTCATTGGATGGGGATCTGAGGGTTGCACCCTCCTCTTCTTCATAGTGAGGGTCAGAGTCCAGGGGGAAAAACTCTGACATTTGGGACTCTTATGCCTTCTACTTTCTCATGATCCAGCTAGACTTTGGAGGATCTGATGTGCTCAACAGAATTCTGATACCAATCTGAGCTATTTAAACCTAGGTTGTGAACCCTAGTTTACACTCTATGAAAAATACCCAAAATGACCATTGTGCTGCTTACCAGTACCATAGTTCTCAATGCCTATGCCATATGTGACTGATACAAACCCATCACCTTCTATTGACCACCTTGAACACAACCCTAGCCTCGACATTGGCTCCAGTTTGTTGCTTTGATCTCCCGATTCATCGGTGAGGCTGTTGTGTGTATCTTGTCTCCATGTGCCATCTGGATGTGCGCAGAGCTAGGTTGAGGTAACAAGAAGGACATAGGAGGGGGGCCTCAGGGGGATCCCTATTATGGTCATCCAAGTAACTCGGAGGTGTTTCCAACTCAGTGGTTGTCGTTCCATGAGGCTAAGATCCCAGAACTGATGCTCCAACCCGACCGAAGGGTTCTTGAGGTGTTCCTCTAGTTCATAGAGGAAACAAAGGTTGCCACGATGCCAAGAAATTCTTGACTCCCCCCATAGGTTAAATGGATCCCAGATAAAGAGAGGCATGCACACGGTCCAGGGAGTGTGTGGCTCATTTGTTGAAGGATCAGACTCCCTCTTAACCGCCATAGGGATGATGGATGGTTGTGATTGCACAGAAAAGGTAATTACTTTTTTAAATCATATATTATGATTCATAAGTCCATTTTGAATGTATAATATACACATGTGAAGCAATTGGAGTATAAAATTCTAAAAAAATGCTATATTTGAGATTTAGAGCTTATAATGGATGAGTCATCATATTAGAAGCAATTCATGTCACTTCTTATAGATCGGCCAGTATTAATGGCATTTATTGGAGGATAATTATTGAAGTTCTTATTAGACCCTTGATGATGTATAGTATTGATATTATATATCTAATCATGATTCATGGTGCAATATATCATAGTGTATGCTTGACCGCCTAATTAGGGATAGTAACCCTAATCTAAGTTGATAAAAGGATATGGTGATAAGTAGATGTCCTACATCACCATTTGATTAGTCAAACAAATTAAACATGAATCATAATTTGACCTAGGAGGTTAGGTTTTGGCTTTATTGGATATTCATGAAATGTTCATGACTTTGTCAGGAACTAGGATTTTGACTCAATGATTCAAGACCTTAAATTTATGTTTCTATAATAGAGGTAGATGGTTCATGCCCATGAGTATTCATATTTATTAAGCCCAATAGTTTTACATGTTTGTCATAAGACATTATGATTTATGTGTTCTAATGTTCTAAGATTTTAAGTAAGATATGTAAGTAAAGTTTCCATACCCTCGTGATTGTGTGCTGACACATACACTAGATCTCAAGTAGATATTTGTTTTCAAGATTCCTCAAAATGATTAGGATTCATGAACCAAGTGTTCATGAGAAAAATTAAAGGATCATATTCCTATAAGATTTCTTAGTAATAATTCATATTAATGAATAAGACTACAAGATAAGATATGCAAATAATATAGTCATACTTGATAATGTGGTAAAATGTTCTATTTAAAATTTCAAGTAGAAATGTGCTATTAAGATTTCTTTGAAACATTAAAATCTAAGAACTAAGTGTGGTTTAGATTCTTTAGACAATTAATATCTAAGAATTAAGTACATAATAAGATATAAGAGTAGAATGCATTAATTTAGAATTAAGTTTAGAAGATAAGATCTTATTATATTCATGTTTAACATTTAATCGCATGAGTGCATTAAGATTCATTTTAAGATCAGATTTCATGAGACTTTAAAGAGTTTGAGTCATATTATTATAAATCATATTTTAAATAATTAATATAGTCAGTATTTGCATATTCAGATCATGTCTTTTTCCTAAAGCCTTTAGATTCATGTGTTATACATCTGATATTAGAATTTAATTAAGTCATTTGACCAAATCAGAACTTTAGATTAAGATTTTCTAGACAACAATAACATAGATTTTATATCCAGAGTTAGATTCAATGTAATACTAAATTATATAGATATAGAGTCCTAGATAAGATATTAAGATCCAAATATAAGAAATTAAGAACAGATTCAGAGATAAGAGCTAAAGATTCAAAGAGAAGAAATTAAGAACATATTCAGAGATAAGAGATTAATATTTAGAGATAAGAAATTAAGAACAAAGATAGAGAATGACACCAGAACATTAATACATTATATGATGAGTTCCTCACCAGAGAGTCACAGGACGATTCAGAGGGCACACTGTGCTAGATACTACGTGTCACAGAGGGCACTTTCTACCAACAGAGGTTGTGTTGCACCATAGAGAACACTTTGGTGTCAACAGAAGGCACTTTGTGCCAATAGAGGGTATGTTTCACCATAGAGGACACTTCAGTGTCAACAGAGGGCACATTGGTGTCAATAGAGGAGGACTTATCATATAATGGTGGCCACAATCAAATAAAAGTTGTAAATAAAAGATACATTAGTTCAAAGCATGCACATAATATCCCTTATAAGTATAATGAAAGAGATTAAGATAAGAGATACATGACTTAAGCGTGTTGTGCAAGTCATGAGGCATAGGCCCTAGTGAAGGCCGATTTGGATACATAACATAGGCCTAGAGTGTAGGTTATGTGATCCAGGCACCTATGTGCAGGTCATGAGACCCATGTACTAGAGTATAGGTCTCAAGAGAAAGATTAGTAAAAAGATAAGAATTAAGTTAAAGAAATAAGAGATATTTATGTTTCAAATTTTATACAGAGTATAATGTTAGTTTCATGCTTATAATGATTAAAAATGTTTTTGTAGCATCTTATTTCTTTAGTAAAGCATATGCTAGAATACTCATACCACTTATGCTAACAATCATTTTTCCAATGCATTGTTGGGGATGAGATGTCTGCAGGTAAGGAGTAGAAGTAGAGTAGATCCTAGAGATTTAGAGAACAAGAATAGAGAAGGATAAGATCTGGTGGGGTGAAAACTATAAGATGATCACCTTCTTTATAGATCAAGTTTTACCATTTTTTGAATTCTAGACTAAAGATGTTGTCTTAAGATGTTATATTAGTTTTCCATGTATCACCCTTAAGTTTCATTTTGTAAGAACAATCATGAGAATGTTTTCATATTTTCAGTTTGTGTGATTGATTATATTGTTGTTATAAAAGCCAGTTTTGTGTAATGTCCCCTTGAGTGCATGAGTTATGGATAACTCAGTGTTGTTTCCTCTATGTGCATGTATGTGTATAGGGAGGGTGTTACAATATCAGCTAGACAGATAATATGGAATCCTCCTCTAAACATGTGTACTCTGGTAGAGACTCAAAACACTCTGGGTTAAACTCCCTACATTAGTGGTTCTCAAGTGTTGACTCAATGAGTAGTAATTGAATTGGATACTTTTGAATATCTAGCTAATGTTCGATACCCCTACTAATAATCAAGAGGTCGTGCACATTGGGTTTAACCCCTCATTTCCTATTAGTAGTCTCTAGCTTCCTCTCCTAGACGTTGTCAGTGGGTATTTTTTCCTCCATTGTCATGCAGACTTGCACAAAGAAACTACAATGTTTAGGGCATCCAAAGGTATAATTGATTCTTTAATTTCACTATAAAATGATATACTAAGCTTTTTTCTTATCGTTAGCATGTAATTAAATATTGCCCTTTATCTTTCTATGTTATGTACTATATTTCACTATGGAATAGTATATAACACAATTATATGTATTTTACTAATCTCAAAAGACTACAACTAAACTACAGATTCTTAACATTGTATTTCACTTCAATTTAATAATCTAAATATATATATGAATATACGGAAATGATATGTGTTATACTGAAACTATTGATTTTCCATACCAAATATTGCTCATATGATATAACTAAATTTCACTAAAGTACTGGTCTGTAAAACAATTAATAGATTCAAGTAGTTGAACTATTTACTGAATGAATAACATTGGAAGGAATATGGTTTCATCATTTTGATTCATAACTAAAAGGAATCAAGCTATATAGTACCAAAATGTAGAATATGTTTCACTTCTAATGATTTAGGACAAATCGAGATAGATCTGTTCCTTTATAATATATTATGTTTAAAACTCATACAAATAAGTTACACACATTATAAAACTAAAATCATTCACCTTCAATCAAATTTTCAAGATATTTATATCATATATGCCTTCAAATATAAATTCGGGCTCAATAAGACAAAAAAGAGATAAACTAGATTAAGATACAATCATATTCTTTATATTGTGAATTAGTTATGTCAAAACCATGGCTAAAGGGTAATTTCCTCTTACTTTGAGTTTAATCAACCAAAATCTTGACAAAATTAACCTAAAACAACGTATTCTTAAGAAAGAAATTGATTTCAAAATTTGACATCTGAATTTGTATAAATGACAATAATTTTCTATAAAATAAGTCATTTTAGACTAGTCTATCAAATTTCATATTAAAATATTAAGTTTTGAGCCATTTTAAATTAGCCAAAAGCTGCCAAATTAGGGTGAAAACTGACAAAATAATAAGATTTCATTGTAAATTATTACATAACACAAAAGTTATGTTCAACATGTTTCATATAAGTATGTTTCTATAAAATAATAATGAATCCTTAATTTCATAATAAATTTCCATTTTACGACAAAACAAGACCAAATTCTCTAAAATCAGACTAAATTAGCATCATAAAGCTCAAAAATTGAGAATATTTTACACATATATCAAATTGGTTGGGAATCCACTCACCCTTATTGTAATAAGTAGGTAAAAACGTCCTCCCCTATTTCAAGAAGTTAAATTCCAAAATTCTACAAAAAGTTTCACCAATCTTCTCTAGAGTTGAAAATCATCACAAAATCCCTAACTAGGGATCCTTCCTAGACCATAGCATGAGAAAAGTGAGAGAAGATGGATATATTAGGGCTTTTTCTACACTTTTAGAAAGATTTCATACAAACTAATAGACCTAAGTAAATTTGTAAGAAAGAAGAAGACAATTCAAAGAATTTACTAGATTCAACTTGGATTTGTGGAAGAACTTGAGCTAGATCAATTCTAGATCATTATCCAGCCAAATCTCCTCAAAATCATATTTGTACCCTCAACCACAAAATTTCAAAAAAGAGCGATGTATTATGAGGTGTTTTAGGTTGAATTAGTATGATAAAGGCATTTGAGGTGCTTGGGTATTTTGAAAAGAAGTACGTTAATAAATTTTTCCTTTAAAATTACTTTTCAGAACAATAAATTGGCATATCTTGATCATTTAACAATTAAATCAATATCCATCAAATTCTATAGATTCAAATTTCATTCTAAATTCCATCACAGACCTAGTATCACTAATAAAAATGAACTTGTCAATTTTATTTACCATAATTCCACCAGTTTAGCCGATTTTAGGACAAGTTCAAGATAAGACCCCTAATTTTGGCCTATCTATGGTTTTGATTACCCAGATCCTATCTAGTCAATCAAAATTGGTATATTACATGTTAGTAAATCAATAAACAAAATTAATGTGGTTTTACATTCATTTGAAAAAAGAACACTATTAAGCATAAAACGTGGATGGAAGGTTAATAAGGATTTAGGATTTCACAAATCACCCTCAATAAGGATTTCACCTCAACATCCAAGATAAGGATGAAAGATAATATATCAACTACAATTTGATATCAAATCTACATTAAACAATTAAAATTGAACTTAGGGTATTATAACCCTCAAGCACCTACAAAGTAGGGGCAGAGTCATTACGATCTCTACCCCGAGCAAGTTTCATCCTCAAAACTAAAAAACATAATTAAAAGGGTGCATTTAAATTTCATTTGATATAATTTATGGTAAATCACCAATTCATGTATCTTTTATTTGAATAATGAGTGCTAAAGTGAATTATGTAATTATCTTGTAATGAAGCACTTCAATATCCATAAGAAAACATATGTTTCATGATCAATAGATAATAATAGATTTTCTTTCAACTTGGTGCATGTTTTTTAGGTTTATCCTTTCATATATGTTTTGTGATGTACCAACTTATATAGATACTTCTATATTATCATTCTGTAGCACAACTAAATATGCAAAGGAATCTACATTATTATTATGGTATCTCAATCATGAAGCCCTTATAAGACGAATGATTTGAACAACCACAATTCTACTGTTGATCTGAAACTATGATGCTTGAGTAACATGGATCATAATCAACAAGTACTTCCACCTAATTAGTACACATTCATGAACAAATAAAACCATATAAACAAAATTTACTTTTCTTAGAACACCTTCCACAAGCTATATTTTTAGAAAAAAATATGAGCGTTACTAAAAGCATTTCTTAACTATCAGTACTTGCCTCTTCTTATTTATCTTTATTCCACTCACTACATTTTATGTGATTGAGAAAAGATGTTCAAATACTTGGAACTTATCATTGACTTTTTTTATTCCTGACTTATTTATCTTGAGTCTCTTATATGTGAAATCCATCAATCACTCTTTTCCTCATCCTCCCCATATCGTTCACTAGAATTTTTGAATTTCATCTCTCATGCTTTAAATTGCTTTTTAAAAGTTATTTTACCTTCTTTGCATTTATTTTTAGGTATCCTTGTATATCATTGTTGGCATCCAAGATCGAGACACTACCTACCTGCCTTGGGTTGCCAAATTCCAAAACATCCCTACAGATATTTGTCATCTAAAACATATAATCTTGAGGTTATTATTTCTCTCCTAGATTAAAAGTCCATTCCTCCTTTAATATTCATATGTATCTTACTTTTCTCTTACTCTCATTTTCTTTTCCTTGTACTTGACATTCTCTTGTTGTTGCACTAAAGTATTATGACTTGCAATGTATCATCACGAATCCTTCATTAGATGTCTTTCATGATGTTCAAACTTTAAAACAAACATTACTTTTTTTATGATATTTCTTAGAAGTTTAATTCCTTATTGTGTAAATCATCATACTTATACAATTCTTTACTACAATCTCAATATAAGAATATATTCATATGTATAACAATACACATATATCAAATGTATACAATAGACAATTATTGATCATTAATCCTCTAATGAAATCTAAAATTCCAAATAATTCTATTTTTTTCTTTGGTTGTGTGCCCCAACAAATTTATATACTCATTTTTCTATCTCCTCATATTTTCCTTATTATGATTTAAAAATGAATTTATCATCCATATATTACAAATATATTCCTCACCAAAATTTCCTTTCTATACACCATTCCTTACATATATCATTAACCTTCACTAATTTCTTATTATTCAATTCACCTTAATATATCTATGGACATTTTGAATTCCATGACTTGTATAGATCTCATTGTCTCTTTCTTGTTCTAGACTATAAAGTTCTAGATCAATCTTTTTCCTTTTTAAACTTCAACTTGTAATCTTTTTAATGAAATTTACTTCATATAAATTTATATGGCTCGTGTAGGGGAAATTTTTATTTTAATATAAATCTCAATTTATATCCATGTGACTAATTGACATAGTCAACATCATCTGTATCCTTCTTAGATTTGACACCTACAAGAACCTTACAAAACATATCATGTAAAATCAACAAACTACTTGATAGAAATATCTATATAAAATGGAAACAAGGATGGATACATTAAACTTTTTTTGGGATGTATGTTTTTATATACTCCTCATGTCATGCAACCGTTTCTACTTTGACTATGATCATGTTTTCCTTGTTTTGTTATTTACTCTTAGCTTATTACATTAACCTCATATGTTATTGATTCATCTCTTTTTGTAAATTTCTCTTTACTTCTATCCTTCTAAGAATGATTTGTATTTAATGAACTTCTTAATTTATCCTATTTTGTTTTTCATCTTATGTTCCCTCAATCTAAGAATGCATGAGGTTGAATTATGGAACTCATTCTTCTTTATCCATTTCTTTCCATTAATTTGTTTTATTTATTTTTTGGTGAAGCCAGGAGGTTTTTATTCATCTCGCCCCCCTCATGCAAGCAAAAACACTGTCAAAACTACAGGATACATTGTTATTTGCTGAAGGAAATCTGGTAGTACTACTACCATTACAAGATTCAGATCTAATTAGATTTCCTAACTCAGAAGGGACATTTCTATGATAGATGAATTGTAACCCCGTTTTTTGGTGGCACTTGGCCAAGGCATCAGCTACCTTATTCCCATTTCTCTTCGTGTGGGATATTCTCCATTGAGTCCTCATCTTCTCCATGATCTTCCTGCAAATGGTGGCTGTTTTGGGACTGTCTCTAGGTTCCTTCGTGAAGGCTTCACAGGAAAGAAGTGAGTCAGACTCGATGATAACTTTCTCCAGCTCTAACTCTGTAGCAATGTTGACTGCATGTTCGATAGCTTGAAGCTCAGCCATGAGGCTGCAATCTGCCTTGGATCTACGGCTCCATCCCCCTCTCCATTTCCCCTCCCAGTCCCTACAAACCGCAGCCATACAAGTCCTTCCGTTTTTGAAGGTGGCATCAACATTGATCTTGAGAGTATCAGGTTGTGGAGGTTGCCAAACAACCGTCTTCCTGGTCTTCGTTTGTCCTTCCATATGGTTCCTTACCTCCGAGAATCTTCTAATTACATATTTAATTCTTTGAGTCTACTGTGTAATGCTTTCCTTCGTTTTCTCGAAGATTTCAGAGTTCCTACACTTCCAAATCGAATGGCAGCCTAGAGTCATGGTGTCTCCATGTATGTCAGTCTGACCAAGCAGAAAGGATAGCCAATTCCAGACATCCATCTCATTAAAGAATTTATCCCAGAGATTTTGGTTCAATAGCTCCTTCCAAATAGGCTTAACAGTACTACAATCACGCAGCGCGTGAATGGTAGTTTCTTCCTCACTTCCACATCTAGGGCAGGTACTATCTTCTGTCAGATGATGGATTTTCCTCCAGCTGTTGGTAAGCAGAGCATTGTGTCCCACCAGACAAAGGAACATCTTAACCTTGGCTGGGACGTTGGACTTCCATATAAGTTCCCACTTGCCATTAGTATTTATGTTTATGGGATCGCACAGACAATTATAAGCACTTTGGGATGTGAAGTTGCCTTCTTCATTATGAATCCAGGCCCTCAGGTTGTGATCTGTAGTGTTCCCAGGAATAGCAATCTGCCTAATCTTGGTAATGTCCTCTTCGGAAACCCATATGTTTAAGAACTCCTCATCCCAATTATTGTCAAGGTTTACAAGACTAGAAACCCTGAGATCGTTGAGATCATCCGGGATGGGTTGTTTTGTCCTTCCTTCTAAACTTTGTGACAAGTCCCACCACTTATCGTTCCACACATTTATGGATTCTCCATTGATAGGGATCCAATATGAATTTTCCTCTATAAACTCTTTGTATTTAAAAACTGCGCGGCCAAGCCTGGAAATATTAGGAATCAACTGGTTCTTCTTCTTGTGTAATCTAGTGTACATACACTTGTACCATGGAGAGTTCCTTCCTGTAGCAACCTCCCAATGGTGCTTGCTAATGAGGGCGAGATTCCACTCCCTTGTAGCTTTAATACCCAGGCCACCCTTTTTTTTGCTGGCCCTCAGCTTGTTCCAAGCCACCAAAGACATTGGATGGCTCTTGTGAGCACCTCCCCAGAAAAAGGATCGAATGCTACTATCAATTCTATCACAAATCTTGAGAGGCAGGACTGAATTTTGCAGAACATAACCTGGAATGGAGCTCAAGCTGGATTTAGCCAAGGCTACTCTACCTTCAAACGATAAACACCTTGCAGACCAAGCATTGACGTTGTTGTTAATTCTGTCCAGCAAACCCCCATACATATCGTGTCTAACTCTTCCGTGGATCAAAGGGACGCCCAAATATTTTCCCATATCAGACACTTATGAGAAACCACTGATATGGCACAGGTGTTTCCGGACTCTGGGCGGAACATTCTTGGAGAAATGAACATAGGACTTGTTAACAGAAATGGATTGTCCCGACACCTCCCAGAGCTCCTTAAAACATTGGATAATAGTCCTCATCTGCTCCTCCGTTGCTCTGGAAAACAAGATTATATCATCGGAAAAACACATGTGGGAAATAGCAGGTCCATTAGCAGTAAGCTTGCTAGGGGTCCAATTTCTGTTACACACCTTGGCCTCAATCAACTGACTCAGCCGTTCCAGACACAAAACAAAGATATACGGGGACAATGGATCCCCTTGTCGGAGTCCACGCGTGGCTTTAAACCTACCCGCCTTCTTACCCTTCCATATGATTGCCGCTTCTCCACCCGAGATGGAATTCATAATATAAGAAACGATGGTCCCCGGAATACCAGTCTTCTTTAGAGTATCTTCTATAAAAGGCCATGTCATTTTGTCATAGGCCTTCGAGAGGTCCACCTTGACGGCCATGGTTCTAGGACCTCCCTTCCGCCGCATCATGTGTAGAATCTCCTGGACCACTACAATGTTATCCGAGATTCTTCTACCTAGAATGAAGGCGCTTTGAGTAGGAGAAACCCATGTCTGCAGATGAGTCTTAATCCGTTCAACCACCACTTTAGAGGCCAGCTTGAGGATCAAGTTGTTAAGAGAAATAGGATGGAACTGTGCACAGCTGTCCGTCTTGCATACTTTTGGAATCAACACAATTCTTGCATTACACATCTTATCATCGAGGTTCCTCCCACTAAGAGCATTCTTAATGGTCTGCAAGGTGGAGAACTTCACAGTATGCCAATTCACCAACATAAAAGAGCCATCAACTCCATCGGGGCCGCAGGCTTTGTTTGGGTTCGTCGATTGTAGCGTTTTATAGACTTCATCGAGGGTAGGCACCCTACTGAGAGCAGCCTAATGTTCGGCTGTCAGAGGTGTAAACCTGCCAGAAAAATTAGTAATTCTCTCCTGCTCCGTAGTATGAGGTTCGGTGAAACTGGTTTTGAAATGATCGACTATGAGCTGTTGAGTTTCTTCCTCATTCATCATCCACTTTCCATTTGACATTCTCAGAGTTGTCACATTGTTGGATCGTCTTCTTTGCTTAACAAAAGCATTGTAGAATTTGGTGTTAAGGTCACCTTCGCAAGTCCATTGCAGGTGGCTCTTCTGTTTCCAATCCTATTATTCCTCCTAGAGAATGGCTTGATATTGAGACAAGAACTCGCTGCAGAGACTGTCAGTGGTGATGTTGTAATTTCTTTCCATTTGTCCTTGCAAGTTGGCAATGTTCCTTAGCAGCCTAGCCTTCTTCTTGGCAGTAATAGAAGAATGATCCTCAGCCCACTTCTTAATTCCAGAATTTTCTTTGTTCAAAGCACTATGAAAATCAATATTGTTGTCCCAAACATCTTTCAGCCTGTTCTGAAAATTGACGTTGATCGACCAGGATCTCTTGATAAAGAAACGCTGGGGAATTTTGCCCCTAGTGGTGTCCACTATTGCAAGAGGGCTATGATCATACCATACACGAGGAAGATGTTCCACCACAAACTGTGGATATTTGATAATAAAATATGTGTTAGCTACTGCATGGTCAATCCTGGTGTGCTTTGCTCCATGTTTATAAGTAAACTTCATACCCGAGAACCCCAAGTCAGTTAAGTTTGCTTCAAGGAGGGTGTTGGAGAATAACTCAGCTTCTTTCTAGTCGAAACCTTTGCAGCCTTTTCTTTCACTTGGGTTTAGAGTTGCATTAAAGTCTCCCAAGAAGATCCATGGCTTATGAAATTTCTTACCCATGGCTACTAGATGCTTCCACAGAAGAGTTCTGACCTGCACATGAGGATTGGCATAGACAAAAGTAATGTAGGTGCTACTATTCACCAGACAAGTAACGAATTGTCTGTGACTATTGATAACTTCAACTTTGCATTCCACATCTTTCCATCCAACCAAGATGCCACCTGCAAACCCTCTCGCCTCCACTCTGTGTGATTTATCAAAACCCAGCTTTCTAATCGTTCCGATGGCATCATCCCCGCTGATTCTAGGTTCCAAAATGGCCACAAGTTTTGCTTTCTTCTACAAGATCATGTCTTTCAGGACACGGCGTGTATCTTTATTGCCGATTCCTCTAGAATTCCAACAGATTGTATTGATCATTAACAACTGGTAAAGGTGTAAGGGTACTAAACAGCACCTACTGTTCGTTCACCTATGGATCCATGTTCTCTTTCTCTGCCTCCTCCTCTTCAATTCCTTCCAACGTAGAAACTAGGCCCAGTTTCAGTCGCTGGCTTTTTCTTCTCTTTTCATTAGGTGGTTTGAATTTGGTGTGCTTTAGTTTGGGTATACTCCCTTTGATCTTCCACCCCATAATGGGAGGTGGGATTTCAGTAGGCACACTATCTTCCAGACGTGGCACTGTCCCATTGTCAAGAACATTCGCCTGTACCTCATTTACCACAGTATTGATTTCACCTTCAACAGGTGGGTTGTCGCCTGAAAGTTCCTTCAGGTCCTCATTCACAACAACCATCTCTTGTATAACCTCTGTCATTTCTTCGTTCTCCTCCACCTATATGACTTCCTCTATAACCTCATCAACGTCTGGATTGACAGCAGTGTGATCAATCTTGTTCTTCTTGCCTTGCTCTTCAGTAACCGTGATTTCCTTCAGGGCCTTTCTTTTATCGTCGCTGCTCTCGATACGTTTCTTCTTCCACACCTTGTCCCCTTTCCTCCCTTCTTTAGTATAGTCTTTCTCGTTGTCTATTCTTCCGTCTTCTTGATGTTGTGGAACGTTTCCTTTCTGGGCCGCGGTGTCCTGTATAGCTTCTTCAAGGTCCACCAGAGATTGGAACTTATTTGTCTGTGTTGGTTTATCTGGTTGCTTTTCTGTATGCCTAGCTTTTTCATTGCTGCGTTGCTTGTTAGCAGATGTCTTCCTTCGCTGAATGTGCCATTTATTAATGGAAGTCTCGCTGGTGTAATTGGTAGCCTACTGTGTTTGATCTCTATTCAGATAACCCTCTTTGTTCTGCCCAATGCGAGTGTGTTTCTCCTGTGAGTGACCCAATTTTCCGCAGCCACTGTAGGTTTCAGGGAATGCCTCATACTCCACTTGGTAGATGACATCATTGATGGCAATCATGTAAATCAGAGGTTTCATGGTATCCACTTCCACTGCAAGTCTAGAAAACTTGCTACGAGTTCGTGCCATAGTATGCGCATCCACCTTCATGAGGCTCCCCAGAACAAGCCCTATGTAGTCGAACATAGTCGGGACATAAAGATGTAGCGGAAGATCAAGGATTCTAACCCAAGTGACCAGATAGTTAGGTAGATCTACCGTAGGTCTAAAGGATGGGTGCCATTGCCATACTACTAAACAACATCTGAAGAGCTTCCATGGACCTCCAGTAAGAGCTGTGTCGAAGTCCCGTGTGCAAGAGAATTGAACCACATAATGCCCTAAGTCCACCTCAAATATATTGAACCTCCCGACTGGTTTCCAGAGCATTTTCAGTCTATCTCGCATGGTCATGTAGCCCACATCTGTACCTATGAGCCGTGTAATAGCTGTATACATCCACGGCCATGCCAAAGTTTCTTCTGCATCCGGGTTTATTGTCAGGGAAGGTCTAACATCGCCCATGTTAAGCTTGACATCCGAAACTGAAAGAGTCTTCTCATATAGGGTTTCAAGGAAAGCATCCTTCTGCTTATTTGAAAAAAGATCTGCTTCATCTTGGTATAGATCTGCGATGTACGATGACGACGGCTCTACTTCCGCCGCAGATTTCTTCTGGGGACCCCAAACCCTAAGCGGAGGTTGTTCAGGGTTTATGTGCAGTGGTGGGAACTGTTCTGTTGAAGCTGGAGTATTCACGGTCTCCTCTGGTGAAGTCATGCTGTTAGAACTGGTGCCATCGCCTTTGTTTTATGTATTCATGTTTTATCTTATTTATTAATTTATATATAGGTTAAAGAAATTGATCACGCCATCTCCTAACACACATCTCAATCATTGTTAATTTCTTTTTACCATTACTTCTTCCTTTACAAAGTTTATTTCAATAATTTTACATGTATTTAAGCAACTCAATCAACCGCAGTCACTAGTCACTTGACATGTTGTCTGTTCAATCACCTTATTGGTTAGTCGAAAGACTTCACAGTCTGATCACAATATTTTTGACTTTTACATTATAATTCAAACACTACCAAGAGCTCTTATAATATGTTTTTCATATTAATAGTTATTTCTTAATACACATATGTATCTTTTATTTTCTCATTTATGTGTGCTTGAAGTTGAGGTCATCATTTCAAATCATCACTCAATTAAAACTATAGTTGACTTTTCTTAGTCACTCCAACATTTCTTTTGAATACAATTGCTTAATATATCATGCCCTCATTTATCCCGATATTACATTATCATATCTTAATTATTTGTATGTTGCATGATTCATTAGATCCTAGTAGTGCATCCTTCCAGTCGAACCAAGTTGAACCTATAGTCATGATTCCAAGAAATACTTTGGGTAAACCAACTCGCACTTATGTCAAACATCTGAATATGATATTCTCTTAGGAGAACTCATATAAGAATAACTTCTGGCCTACTTTATGTCATAAATAACAAACTTATCTGAAGTAGAATTTGAATATACGATAACCATAATTGAATCAAACACATCTATAAACTAAACATCTAGATTCACTTAGGTAAGAGTATTTCTATTTATTTCAAACAAAATCACTACTATAAAATTAAAGTCATACAATATTATTTCAAATCATCACTCAATTACTAGTTGTAGTTGACTTTTCTTAGTCACTCCAACATTTCTTTTGGATATAGTTCTTAATATTGCATGCCCTCATTTATCCTGATATTACATTATCATATCTTATTTATTCATATGTTGCATGATTCATTAGATCCTAGTAGTTCATCTTTCCATTCGGACCAAGTTGAACCTATAGTCATGATGCCAAGTGTTACTTTGGGTAAACCAATTCACACTTATGTCATACATATGAATATGATATTCACTTAAAGTAACTCATATAAGAATAACTTCTAGCATACTTTATTTCATAAATAACAAACTTATTTGAAGTAGAATTTGAATATACAAAAACCATAACTAAATCAAATACATCTATATGTCGAACATCTAGATTCACTTAGGTAAGAGTATTTCTATTTATTTCAAATAAAATCACTAGTATAAAATTAAAGTCATACAATATTCTATATTTATGATCTTATTCCTATATTAATTTTTGGTCTTCTAACCCTAATAATTTGATAATTACCCTCTATCTCATCCTCCCACTACATACTTGGTCAGCTTGATATTGGTCACCTTAAGTATTCAGATATTGGGCGAGGGTATCTAAATGCTCAGACTTCCTAGAGCTATGATCACATCACATCCTAACTACACCACTTATGACTCTGAGTATCTAAATTAACCATTTCTGACAACCCAGCCTGAGCTCTGACACAAAATTTGTTAGATGTGCATCTCACATAACTATTAATCATGACATTAGAGCATAAACTGATGATTGAACAAAAGCCAAACATCACTCTTTAACTTTATCTGATTAAGAAATCTCATATGACACATTTAATCACATGAACTGACATATCATAGGTAAACCACATGATTTCCCCTAAACTAATTTCGATCTTAAAGATACATATTAAAGCATGTGTACTAATTCTTATTATTTACATGCATATAAGTCTCGATAACTAAATATCTATTATGGAAGTAAAGACAAGATATTCTATAATATTAATTACAACTATTTCTATACATGGACCTAGAGTAGGCAAGGACCAAGAATAACTATTTCTACCTCAAAAGTATATTAAGATCCTCAATGGTAGGACTCTTCTATAAAATTGTTGTGATCTCCATATCAGTAGTGTTCAACTTAAAATTTTGTTCATTAGACTATGAGCTACTAGCTCAGAGATTGGAAATTCACCCAAACAGACCAGATAATATACATTTCTTTATTAATTCTATAGAAACTTTATAAAGCATAAGACTAATAATCTAAAGTTCATAAACATACTAAATATTGAGAATAATTGAACAATACATTTCTAATGTATTATATTGAAGAAAAAATCATTTGATGTGATTTCTTAACCACATAATCGATTTATTAATGTTCTGGACCCACATGAGGTGAGGTGTACTAGAACATCTAAAAGCATCAAACCTAGCTGCTATCTCACCGTAAAACATAGAGTAGACCACGTGAATCTAAGTCTTCTACTAGCTACCTGGTCTGCAACAAGCCTTGACACATCTAGCCTCAACAGTTGTATCAGTTGGCTTGATAATCTGGACTCCTTATCTAAGCCTAGTTACTCAGGCAGAGAGTCAAAGCACTCTAGTTTAAACTATCTAAATTAGTGGTTCCTCAAGAGTTTACTGATTGACTAGTAATTGAACTGGATACCACCAAAATCTCCAGCTAATGTTGGATACCCCTACTAACAAATCTAGAGGTCGTCCACACTGGGCTCAACCCCTTGTGCCATGCTAGTATGCTCTGGCTCTTCTCCTAGATCCTACTAGTGGGAAAGTTGTTATCTCTATTACATTGCCGGCCTCCACTAGGAATCTATAGTGTCCAGTGCAATATAAAGGTCTAGTTGATTCTATAATTTCACTACACAATGACCTACTAATATTTTTCATATCTTTAGCATGTAATTAAATCATTACTTTATCATTTTAGCAATATATTTCACTACTGAATGCTATACCAAACAATTCTATGTATTTCTGGTATTCTAAAAAAGAATACAATTGTATTACATTTTTCAAATTTGTATTTCACTTTAACCTAATAATCTAAAAAATATATAAAATATAATGAAATGATATGTGCTATAGTGAAACTATTGAGCTTTCACAAAAACATTGCTCATCTGATCTAATTGAATTGCACTAAACTACAGGCATGTAAAACTGTGAATAGCTTGAACTAGCTGAACTGCTCACCAAATAAATAAAATTGGAAGGGCAATGTCTTTTATCATCCCAGATTTAGAGATGAAAGGAATCAATCAATCTGATAGCACAACCTACCATGTTTTCACCACTAATGATTTAGTACAAACCTAGGAACGTCAATGCCTTTATAATGTACTATGTGTAAAATTCATATAAATTAGATACATATATTATACAACTAAAATCACTCACATTCAATCAACTTTCTAGCTATCTAGATCATATATCCCTTATAAATCAAAATTGAGGCTCATTAAGGAAAAATATATTTAAACTAAAACATGATACAATCATGTTCTTCGTTTTGTAAATTATATGTGTGAAAATCATGGCTAAAGTATTATTTCCTATTATTTTGAGTTCAATTCACCAAAATTTTGGCAAAAAAACCTAAAACAATTGATTTGTAAAAAAAGTGATTCAGATTTATACATCAAAATTTATAATTACAACAAGGATTTCATTTAAAAAATATATTTTATACTATTGTATAAAATTTCATCTTAATATATTTATCTTTGAACCTTTTACACCCTAAATGGTCAAACCCCGCCAAATTAGGGCAAAGTTGACAAAAATATGAGATTTCATTATAATGATTCCATAATAGAAATGTTATGTTCAAAAAGGTTAGATATTAGTATATTTCTATAATTTAAGTATGAATCCCAAAATTCAAATTCCCATTTTACTATAAAATCACTCACAGTCCCTAAAATAATGATAAAATTGAGTTTATTGCAGACTTAAATATCTTAATGGGTGTAAATACACTCACTCTTGCTATAATAATCAGGTGAATAGCATCCTACCATGTTCCAAGAAGGTAAATTCCAGAATTCAACAAGAAGTTCCATCAATCTTCGCTAAAGTTGAAAATCACCAAAAAATCACTGGTTTGGGATCCTTCCTAGATGATAGCATCACAAAAGAGAGAGATGATGGATCGATTAGGATTTTTGCTCCACTTTTAGATATATTTCTACCTCTCCAATAGAACTAACTAAAAGGTGGAAGAAAGACGAAGAGAATTCAAATTACATACTAGATTCAACTTGGATTTATGGAAGTACTTGAGCTAGATCAATTCGAGATCAACATCCACCTAAATCTCCTCATAATCACATATTTGTCCTCAACCATGACATTTCAATAAGATCAAACATGTTATGAGCTGTTTTAGGACAAATTATCCAGATAAAGCCATTTCAGGTGTTTGGTTATTTTACAAACAGGTCCATAATGAAGTTTTCCTTCAAATTTATTTTTTCAAAACAATGATTTGGCATATCTTGATAATTTGACCTACAAATCAATATTCATCAAATCATATATATTCTGATTTCATTTTGGAGTATGCTAGAAACTTAATATCACCAATAACCAGTGAAACTTAATTTATAAATTTATGTACCATAATTCCATCAATTTAACTTATTTTGGGGCAAATTCAGGACAAAATCCCTAATTTCAGCATGTCTAGGGTTTTGTATATGCAAATCATATCTAGTGAACTAAAACTAGTATATGACAAGCTAACAAATCAATAAAAAAGATAAATCTAGTTTTTACTTTAATTTGGAAAAAGAGCACTATTAAGCAAAAATTGTGGATTAAAGGTTAATAAAAATTTTGGGTTTGACAAATGACTCCTCTATAAAGGATTTCACCTCAAATCCAAAAGAAGGAAAGATAATTTCACATATAAATTATATATCAAATTCAAATTAAACAAATAATATTGAACTTAGGGTCTTATAAACCTCAAATGCGTACTAAGCAAAGTAGGTTCATTACTCTATGGAACATATGAAACAAAATTATAAGTCAAGATACATCATAACAAATTCCCTTGCTCAGACCTAAGAGTATTAGGATGAGTCTAATATGATACTTCAAAATACTAACCAACCTTTGTGGTAAAGACTATCACTAAATGTAGGATCCTCACTTCCACAACCATGGTTACTTTATTGATATCTTAAAATATGTGGAGAACCATAAGGTGAAACCCATGTCCCATTGATATAATATAGCATGTGGTAACATCTATTACTTAGAATATAATATGTGATTGTATCAGTTAAGATAGTAAGATCAAGTAGTAGCAATGTGCAATATGTAGAAGAACATATGTAGATACAAATACATAAATAGATATAGATAAGGAATCACAACTAGTACTTGTAGTAAATAAGAGTAGTGAAACCACACAATGTAATTCACCAATAAAACCAAAGTTGATACTCTACATGTCAAAGTTACTTGTTTTACTAAGCCCTGAGTAGTTTGAGGCATACCTCTAAAACTACTAGCTAGTAGATGAAAGGCCTACACTAGCTCCGTATATAATCTAAAGTATATCAATCTCATTAACAACTCACACACCCCATATCAAAGTGAGGGTCAACAAGCTAGTGACCTAAAATGTCAGTCTATCATGGAGTGCTCAAAGTTTGGTCTACATGTCATAGGTTCATCCTAGGCACTCAAGTCATGGCACCAAAAAACTAGGATATCATATCATAAAACCATATCATGACCTCAATATGCCAAATATCATGGAACATCAATCTCAGTTGAGTCCAAACAAATACTCATGTATATTAAAACATGGAACATCAATGTCTGTGCAAACCAACCCCAAACACACATGTATATAAAAAATGGCTTCATTCATCTTCTCAGAATCCATAGATTTCTACAAGATTAACTCATTTCATTACCTTCCCCACTAACTCGAGGAAATAGATCTACAGACTCAGGACACTACATCATTAGGGTTACACTTGAACAATTGGACCAATTACTCATTTTTCACTACATTAGTCATGTTACATATAATTGGTGTAACATGACATGATTGACATATCAAATAAAATAATCTTATAAGAAATGATTGCAATACCGATATCAACAAGGTGTGCCTCCTTTTTAGGGATTTCATCACTAATAACTCTAAGGTTAAGCATGCTATACTAGAGTAATACTAGGATGGGTGACT
Organism: Alisma plantago-aquatica; assembly: GCA_963693085.1. Taxonomy (NCBI): domain Eukaryota; kingdom Viridiplantae; phylum Streptophyta; class Magnoliopsida; order Alismatales; family Alismataceae; genus Alisma; species Alisma plantago-aquatica. The sequence continues at coordinate 242,806,281 of OY856411.1, forward strand.
TGTTGAAAAGTTGATGTCATGATGTGTGTGAGGAAAAATTGTGTACATGAGGTTAGTCGTTGCTTGTGGGGCCAATCTTCATTCATGAAACTCCACTAGATCCTTACCCACTGCCTAACTAGTTGAGTTTTAGGAATGGTGACTAGCCCCACAACCACCATTGGCCTCAGCTAAACTCTTTGTCCTCACTCACTCACAACATGAGAACATCTTCTCAACATATTAACCCATCCAATACTATCTTTTGTGGAGCATGCTTGAACTCAAAGTTCTTAGTGATGAGCCACGTCAAATGGAAGTGCACCTTGGTGATGTAGGTAGTTCAATCATTCCTTTCAAAATGATTTACCTGAGTCCTTAAATCCTAGGATATTACAAACTCCCCATCATAGTTCTTGACATCCTCTTCAAGTCTCAAATATATGGCCTCATAATCTATTCCCCATTTTAGTGCAAACCCATTGTGGCCCATGCACATCCAGCAATCATCCATTGCTAATAGCCAAGGGTGGATCCATCACCTTAGTAGATAGCCCTTTCCCCATGCCTAGACTACACATCTAAATACCACAGTTCCATGTGTGCACATGCCCCCCCCCCCACTTGAGGAGATCTATATCTATTACCATTTGTATTGATAGGACCCACAACTGAAGGATCTAGTAGAGTGTCAGGAATGACGATTGTCCCCATAGACCACCATTTCCCCCAACTGTGCTTTATCCTCACTCACTCTCTTCCGAGGATCAACTTGCTGACGTGTTATGGTCCTGGTACTACTCAAGGCTGAGCACTCTGAAGATTGGAGTTCTTAGTGATAATCTCATTGAAAAGGAGGTGCACCTTGGTGATATGTGTATTCCAATCATTCCTTTTAAGATTGTTTTATCTAATATCTCAAATTATGTGATACTATAAGTAACATAAAAGTAATTACAAGATTTTGAAGTATACACAACTTTACAAGATAAAATAACATATTATAATAAATATCTGATTACCCAAATTAGGGTGCAAGTAACCACCTTTGATCATACCAAGGTCAAGTAGATGAACTAGAGCACCACACTATCCAATATTCTATAAAAGACCATGTTATAGTAAAAGACCTACAGGAACATCACAATAACCTAAGATTTATATATTTCTCTTCATTTTATAGTAACACAACACCATTACAAATTTACATTTAAATTTGAAATATGAGAAAATTGCATTAAGAATAGGAATAGGCGTAAAAAGATCACGTGTACGCCAAGATGAGCTACCTGGATAATAGGTCTATTTCAAATAAAAATCCATCAACACAACATCTAGGGAAAGGACTTGAAATTATTATGTACCATCCCTAAATCAGTAGAAAATAACATGTAGGTTTTTCCAGTCATATGGTTCCAAAACACCATAAAGATGCCATTTTGCAGGATATGCTCACATGCATTTTGAATTTCATCCCATGCATGTTCAAATGAGTGCATTTTCAACATTAGAGAGTATTATTACTAGATTAAAAGGAATTTGCAAATTCGGATTATATATTACCTATTTAAATGGTCTATATAAGATTATCTTTTTAGCATATTAGCACATTCAAGAGCAAGATTAGAGTTTGCATGTGTAAAGTAGGTATGAATTGCTTCAAATGTTTTATTTCTCTCCACAAGGAAGATGGGAAAAGGTTACACACCAAGTCATTATGATCAATATTCTAGAGATATGATCCCCACTCTCCAAATCTTCAAATAATACTTGTTCCTCCATGAACTAAAGAAATTATGCAAGAGGAAGAGAAAAGCAAGGTTCTTTAACCATTTGAGATAGCCATGGAACTCAAACAAAGAAGAAAATGCTTGGGAGAATAGAAATAAAACATGGAGACAATATGGAACCATGTGTAAACTATGGTTTAGGAGAATCTAGAAAAGCTTACACTCATCCGAGGAAGAGGAAACACAAGCATGCACATACATGCAAGGCTTCAAACAAGTCCATCAGTATCAGATTATCATCAACCTATAGCCTCATAGACCAACTTCATAAACCCTAAAGATCCTCTTCAATATCCAGATGCTCTATGCTCTCTCTTTCAAACAAGAGTTCATGGAAAAAAGTCCCAAGGAAAGGAGGGGGAAGAGTATTCCTAAGGCTAGGAAAAAGGGAGATGGTTTGAACTTCCCCCAGGCTAGAACTCCCATTGGTCAACTACACTCATATCAGTCAGTAGTTGTCATAAAAAATATTTCCATCGCCTGGTCATATGCTTCCTCATCAAAAAAATAGCCAAGTTATAATTGATCATCACAACCATACTTGTCTTTAATTGACACACTAGGCTCATCATGAATTGATGGCCCAGGGTTTCCATCAATCAAGGCTTGTTATAAAACATAGTAGGTAGCATCAAGGGTGATATCCTCAGATGACAAGAAGGGATCCCTTCAGTCCCTATCATTGGTCTTGAATCTCTGACCAGACCATAGGGCCCCATCGACCATTGTCCATCTGTTGGGTATCGTATTTGTCATTAGTTCACATCCATCAACCTTTGGCCCCTGATGACGAACATATATCTTGTCAATCTCTACCAACTAATGGTGTTCCTTTCCCGATGAGATTATGGGCCCAATGACCAAGTCTGATCCAATTATTGAAGTGTTTATAGGGTTGTCAATCTAAGCCTATATATGCACATGTAAAGCCATCCTGGTCATCGGCCTACCTTTCCAAGGACAACCATGATCTGCCAAAGCCAAAACCTCCTTCTCCAGACACATCTAGGTTTAGTTGAGATAGAAACCCATATTAGATGCGGTCAAAACATGAAAACTAGATTAATTAAGCAAATTTATGAAACATAAAATGTGCCAAAATATGATGCATTCAAATTGTAATTAGATCAGTATATGGTAAAATTATACACAAGTCCACAAAAGTATGTTAAGTTGCAAAATGAAGCAAACAAGATGCAGATTTAGTAGAATTTGATATTTACTCAATAAAATAGTTTCAAAACCAACTCAATTATGAATCTAGGATAATTAATCTTCCTTTAATCATAATAAATCAATTTTAGAGGTTAATGTGTGTCAGGGGACTTACAACCGTAAATCCCTAACAAGGAATTTCCCACAAAAACCATAGAGAGCAAAGATGGGTATTTCCTGTGCATCTAATCCTATAACTCAAATGTGGATTTTTATACACAACGATGATTCCATAACAACTTTGCCAACACTATGTCCTTCTTCCTTATATTCTTCACATGCATACCTAAGATCAAAAGTAGACCTTTAAAATATGAGATGATATCCTCAAACTGAACTTCCAATGATTGTATCATCAATTTCATATTTGGGTGCCACTTTCTCAACATATAAATGTGAAACACATTGTGCAAATATAACAAAAAAACCAGCCTATATGCCACATTTTCAACTTGAACTATGATAGGGTAAGATCACATAAACCTAAGAGTCAATATAATTCTTTTCTCGAACCTCAAAACACCTTTCTAAGGGGAATACTTGAGATACACTTTATCTTTAACTTGGAACTCCAACGATCTATGTCAATTATCATCATATGATTTATGGTTGTCCTATGGTGCATTCAACTATTTCTTGATAAACTTGATCTTCTTTATAGTATGTTGAACCAACTAAGGACCTAACAATTGACATACATTTATCTCATACAAACAAAGAGGTACTTTGCAAATCCTAAAGTACAAAGCCTCATACAGTGCCATACTGATTATCCTTCAATAGTGTTTATTGTAAGAAAACTCAATCAAACTGAGGTGAATATCCCAACTGCCTAGAATTCTAGCACATATGCTCTCAACTGATCATCTAATGTATTTGTGGTCCACTCTGAGTGCTCAAATGTTTGTGTGTGAAATGTTGTGTTGATCCTCAAATGTGTGCCCAAAGTTTTATGTAGACGCTCTAAAAATCTACTTATGAATTGAGGGCCTCTCCTTCACACTATCGAAGTTGGTAAACTGTGTAGACAGACTATCTCATCATGTAGATTTATGCCATATTCTATGTAGTGAAAGGTGTCTTGAGCAGAACAAAGTGAGATGACTTTGTTTATAAGTGGTTATTGAAACCTAAATGGTATCATGATCTTTGTCGATCCCAGGAAGGCCAAGAAAAAAGTCCATGCTTGCATGAATTCATTTTACATGTGTAACTAGAAAATGGCACAACGTTCATGTAGGCTTATGATGTTCTACCATGACTTATTGACAAACCAAACACTTGGTGATGTAATCCACCAAATCATGTTTCAAATTAGGACACATGTACAACTCTTTCGGATTATGATACATCTTTCTAATGCCACTATGCATCACATACATTGAGGAATAAGCCTCCTCAAGTATTATGTCTCTCAAATTACCTACATTAGGAATCACCATCTTGTTGTGAACGGACATTGTCCCATCATTTTTATCATGAAACCCATCATGCTTATTACTTTCAAACTCTAATCATATGTTTTATATCATGTTAGTATCCTTGTACAGATCTTTGCTATGTTGTATCAACATTGGCTTAGCCTTTTATTATGCCAACAAGCTTGCAAGCATGGAAACCTCAAACTTTACATCTATCTTCCAAAGTGACACCACCATATCCCTTTTCTAGCAAGCCATAGAGCACATTTTTACTTTGTCTATAGATACAGATGAATATAACTTTTATCTAAGCATGTATTCACTACATTTGCCTTTCCTTAATGATGACCTTCACAGAATTGTAGTCCTTTAGCAGCTACATCCATCTCCTATGCATCGTGTTCAAATCTTGCTTCAATAATATATATCATAGATTCTTGTGATCCTTGTATATTTGACACTTCACCCCATAAAGATAGTGCTTATTCATCTTTAGATCCATGACCACGACTACTAAATCTAGATCATGAATCTGGAAGTTGTCATTTTTCTCCTTAAACTTCATAGAAGAAAAAGAAATCACGTTCCTGACCTGCATAAACACACATCCCAACCCATCCTTTGATGCTTCACAAAATATAATGTACCCTTTTCCAAGATCTAGTATGACCAACATTGAACTAGATCTCGACTTCAATATTATCAATTGGTAACTTTATTGACACATTTCATCCCATGCAAATAACACACCTTTCTTGGTTAGCTTGGTCAAAAGAAAAAGGTATCTCACTACAGTTCCCGATGAACCTCAGGTACAAACCATCTAAATCTAGCAAAATATGGCCTTTGATCAATGTCTTGGGCTTCTCCCACCCCAACACAAACACTTCATTCTTGGATTCAGCAAAAAACACCTTCACAAAGAGGACATAACCAAAAAAATACACCAGGGTTGACCAAAACTCACACTTACTAAATTGAGAATACAACCTATGTTGTCTAAATAGATACAATACCTAAAAAATATGTTTCTTGTGTTGTAGATTTTCTATTGAGTATACTAAGATATCAATTATGAAATACACTTCAAAATAATCAATGTATGTCATCAACATTCTTTTCCCCAGATGCATGAATGATGCAGGTACATTGGTTATCCCAAAGTGGCACAACCACAAATTGGTTGTGACCATACCTATTCCTAAAATTTCTCTTATGAATTTCATCATCATTGATCCTCAACTAATGAAATCCCAACATCATATCTATCTTAGAGAACATTGTGTAGCACCCTTCAGATCATCAAACAAATCATCTATTCCTGACAAGGGGTACTTATTCTTTGTTGTTTAATTGTTGATACTATATGAAAAACTTAATAAAGACATGATACTTCATCATGAACAAAATTGGAGCACCCCAAGGGGATGTTCTCGTTCATATAAAACCCTTCTTTAAAAAATCTAGAAGTTGTTTCTTCAAATCTTTCTTTTTTGGTTGGTTCCATCATGTGGGTTGCATGTTCTAGGGGTTGTGTTCCTAAAACTAGATTGATCTCAAAATTAATTTATCTAGGAGTTGGAATTCTAGAAAATTCATAAGGGACAAATCATCAAACTCATGGGCCATTGTAACATATTGGATACTAGGATTTCTTATTGTGATATCTACCATATCTGCTAAGAAAGCTTCCCAACCTTGTCTCATTAACTTATCCACTATTGTTATATACACCTTACATGTAGGGATAATCTTCTAATACTTGTAGAGAGACCAAGAGATATCACCTTCATGGAACTCTACAACTTTGCAACTACAATTCAAAACAAACTTGTGCTTGTTCAAGGTATCCACTCATATCACATCAAATACATGCATATCAATGGGCATGAGATTTACTTGAACATTGCCTCCTGAGTAAACAAGAACACATGATGGACACACATCTTTCAAGATAGAAAAACCAAATAAGAGGTTTCCTACAAAATATGATTAGCTATACTACAAAAAATAGGCAAGTTACAACTATTTATCACCACTCTATTGATATAGGAGTGTGGTACACCTAAATAAACCCAATCATATACACATGTAGATGCAAATTAGCCATATCAAAAAGTTACAACTGACACATCACAAATCACAAGTTTTCCACTCCTTCCAAATGACTCATAATGTAAATTATATCCATTGCATGTTGTCTTACTCATCCTTGACTTCTTCCCACTATCCTATAAGACCATGTTTGAGAAGTTTGGCAATGTCCTCTAGCACTACCACTAGACTATTGAGAATCATTTTAGTACTACCTCATTAATTTGTCACCTCATGGTTCTATAGTGGGAAATACCACTTGACATGTCCAACCTATCCACACTTGAAACAACTCCTCATATCATACTAATAGGGTCCACTTTGATACCATATCCTAGATGCCCCCATCAATGAAATTTATCTAGAACTATTCACCCCGGGTGGCAAAAAAACACAACCTTTTCCTTTTCTATGAGGCCGTTGGGACTTCACTTGTGCCCTCGGCTCCAACACTATTGAACTCTAATATGACTATTGATATTGATGGTATTAATATGTCATGGAAAACTTTTACTTCTTTTAGATTTTAAATTGTTGTCCCTAAAACTGAGTAGACCTCTTATGTGAATTAGAATCATAAAGATCAAATATAGTTATTTTAATCCTCATCATTAGCTCCATGAGGGTAGAAAATTTACATCCATCTCCAAGGTATTCCTCAATGAAACCAATTTACCATTCAAGCCTTTCTTGACATTTTTTATTCTCTCCTTATCTATAGGTTCCACATGAGGAAAAAAACCTCAACAATTTCATAAATTTTTCTGCATAAACATTCATAGATAACATCCTTTGGAACAATTGTTTGAACTAGGTTATGTTCTCATCTAGGTACCATTGAGGGAAGTATCAGCTCGCAAACTCCCTCCTGAACTCAACCCATATGATTTCCTGACTAGGCCTCTTCTCTTCCTCAATGGCCCACCGACAACCAACACTATCATATTGTAATTAGATAGCATGCTTAATATTGTCCTATGATGCAATGTATAAGATCCTGAACAATTTTTGAATCTCTCTTAGCCATAGATTTGCATCTATTGGATCCACCATGCTCACCTACTTTGTGGCTCCTATGCACTTCAACCTTTCAAAAGTCTTCCTGGGACCTTGTTATGACTCAACATTTGGTGTAGGTACCCTAGGTGGAGGTACATGTACAATGCTTTCAAATGTGTAATTGTATCCACTAGTTGTCCAGCGATGGTTCAGAAGGTTGGATCAACTATGGTTGTCAGGTATAAAGATTCTTGAACGGGCTTCTTCGATGCTTTTTTGGTATTCCTCCTACTAGTACCCCCTTCCAACACCATGTAGCTACTCTCACCATGTTCTTGACATGCTCCAAACATATCTACATAATGAAATTCCATCATTAGATATGTTTCATAAGTAATAATAGACACAACATCCTAAGTCATATGTCCTTATAGACTCATCAAACCTAGATCTTAGGCAATAGAAGTCTTGGAAGAGAAGTGGGATAATCATCTCCGACATAAAAGTAGCTAATGGACCACTTTCAAATGTATACGTCAGAGGACACATATTTCAATATGAGGAGATGTGTAATCATGTTATATTACATGGATTAGGAGTAGGTTATTTGAGTTTGTGATTTTTAATCAATCTTAATTTGCAAAATTATGAGGCCAAGAATGATAGCCATGATATGTTTTGTATCAAACTCAAAATTATGGTTGGTTAATCATCATATTCTCCAATAATCAATGATTGTCACCATCTTACTGAAGATGGGTTTGTAATGTCCTTTTGGAACACAATCCTTTGTAGCATCCTTATAGTCAACGATTTTACCTCTTGACATGGTTGATGTTGATTGGTTGTAGATGGATGTCATTGTCAATCTATTTTAGTCACATGGTACTTCCATGATATTTTTTGGATGATATATAGTCCTTCCCACTTTTGATTTAATTTACATTGGTTGTTTAGGTTGAGGTACATGCACATCATGAGGTCCCCACTCTAGAACTAGTGAGAGTGTACCTACTTGTCAAATGATCAATCCATCCTTGATTGGTAGCATTGCTCATGGTGTAGGGTGTGGATCCTTCATTCTTCAATCGCATTGAGCATATATATGTATTCTTAGACCCAATCCACCTTAGGTATTCTTCTTCTATAATTACACACAAGGAAGGTTCCCAATATCCATCGGTAGAGCATATTTGGTTCCAGGATGAGGGAGTAAGGCATTGTGCATGTTGATGTGCAAATAGATGCCTAGCATGTCCATAATGCCATGGGAAATCATTCGTTCTAGTCTGGAGTGGATGCAAAGGTCTTCATTTGAGTATTTTGATGAGACTGTTGTTGGTTTCTGGGACTGATTCAGTTGTTTAAGGTTGATAAATAGAGGTATTTTGTTGCTTGATCATGAAATAATCAATGCACTCTTGTACCGATTTTTCAATCAAATTGGTGCCATTTCCAAATATAACTTTGCTACAATATTATATATGGTGATGATATTCTTTCAAAAGAACTTGATGATCCCATAAATCAATGTGAGAAAGGACAATATGCTTCTACCCATGTGGTGAAGTAGCCAATGGTGACTAATACAAATCAGTTTACGTTGGACACTTTTGGATGGACCTTGCCAATCATGTTAAATACTCTTACTATAATGGTTTACGACATCATCATGTCATGTAGACGATTATAGGTGAGTGGATGTGGTTGGCATGCAACTAGAAAGTTTGATTTGGGAACATACTACATACAATACCATTCCATTATGATCACATCATAGCCAAGGAGTTGGATTATCTTGGTAAGGGCGATGTTGACAGGTCATTTTCATATATACCTTCATAGATCTCTCGCATGATGTCATTGGCTTCAGTTTAGTTGACGCAGTGTAGAAGAGCTTGATTGGTGGAGTGTCGCTATAGTGTGCATGCTCCTAGGACTTAGTTGACTACCATCACATCATATGGTTTGCTTATTGCAAGCAGAGGTGCCTTCATGAAAGATATAAACTTCGAGAAGCTATCTATTCCATAGAACTAGAATCTTTTCTTGTTTATAAATCCTAAATCAACAAATTATTTCTATTTTATAGTTTCTCTTTTGATATAACAACTTAGATCTCCCTCGTCTTCTAATATGAGTAGTTCACCTACATCCAATGCTTCCCCCTAAGTTTTCTCTCTTTTGCTTGGGATGAACCCCACATATAGGGTCATTCAGTAGCTTCCATTTGATCATCTCCACCCAAGTCATGCTTTCATTGGGACTCAAAAGAATTACCCTTTTCATCATGGTTCTCTTTTCTTTCTCCATCTAGCTATGTGATCCCTCTCCCTTGTCTTTGTCTTTCTATCAAACACAATATCCCCAAGCATGATATATTTTGGTTTCCATATGCTTCAACCTAACCCACAATTCAGTGTTGTCTCTTTTTTCATATATATATATATATATATATATATATATATATATATATATATATATATATATATATATATATATATATATATATATTAATAATTCTCTTTGATCCATCCCCTCTATATATTATGCTTAAAAAATGGCCAAGGAAATCCTTCATCTCTCTCTCTCTCTCTCTCTCTCTCTCTTGTTTCCTCTAGAAGAACTCCTCCAAACTCCATCTTCATGTTAGGTATCAAAAGTTTGTCAATTCATCCAAAGTCCCCTTTCACTTAGACAACAACTAAGGAGTCCTCCCCCATACCCTCATAAGGCTCCACATCTTACCAATTTGGCTTGTTCCCATGTAAACCTTTTTTCCTCTTTTCCTTTAGTCTACTATTCTGACACCCCAAAAAGAAATCCAAGTCTTCTAACCACTATATTATTATATTAATTAGTGGTGAGTGATGCTATCCAGACATGATCTCATCCAAAACTATGCTTGCCAAATTCTTTTTATTGTTTAAATGATTCCTTCTTCATTTTGCATTTCCCATGGAGGAAGCTTGTAGTTCAGATTTTAGTCATATCAAGAGAACATATGGGTTTTTTTTTAGATTCATAGTTGACAATGGTCATGAAATGGTTTCTTCCCCATGTTGCTTTGCATCAACTCACATAAGTCACTTATGTTGATTGAGTTGAAGATTTTACTAACTATTATTTGACTAATACACATTTATTCACATGTTTTAATTTCAAATTGAAATTCCATTTGGGTTAGTGGAATGTGTTTCCCTCTAGTTTCATTAGAGCTACATTGTGGTGAAGCTTGGTCATGTGGAAATTCTTGATAAGATAACCTTAATCAAAAAGCCATACATCCATAGAGTCTTTTTCTTTTCTTATTTATTTTTTGAAAATACTTTCAATTTCTTTTCCTAAATTATAATTGCTCCTGAACTTGTAAAATTCTTATAAATTTCATATAATGTCAAAAAAATACAATCAAAGTACATATATAGAGCTATTAAATAAGGAATATAATAATCTAAGTTTTAAACCCTGGCATCACATTTACATGCCCTAAATTGATTAAAACCCCTATATTTTTGGGTTAATTATATGTGTTGATGAGATGTATGTGTACAATGTGCTTTGTTTTTTTTGGGTAAGCCAGGAAGTCATTTATTCATCTTTCCTTCCATGTGCAAGCCAATTTAAATCAACATTACATACACTAATATTAGATGCATTAATAAACCTGGTAGTACTACTACCATTACATTTTTCCTCCCAAGTATTCACTCATAATATCCTGGGGTGGGTTTACAAAATCATATAACTCAAAAGAGCTCTTTAGATGGAATTTGGAAAGACTTTCTATAAGCTTGTTTCCCTCTCATCTTCTGTACTTGATCTCCATTCTATTCATCAGCCATTTCTTTATTTTTTCTACCTAATAAGCTAACCTTAGATATTTGACTTCCGCCTCCCTTAATTCCCTCGCCACCAATTTTCAATCAGTTTCCACTACTGTCACATGTCAATTCCGCTTTGTTATACATTCGAGGACCATAGCTTTGCCAGCCATTTCTGCCTCTGCAGCATTTGTAATATCTACTTTTTGCCCCAGCCCTCGAGCAAGTCTCTAAAAGTGTTCCTATCAATGACAAGGACGACACCTCCATTTTTCCCCACGGGCACATCCACATTAAGCTTGATGCATCCTTGTTCAGGTGGACACCACCCTTCTTGAATTGTGGTTCTAGGCTTCGAGATCACATCTTTCCAAGCTTCTTTCTTCATTTGAATCTCCTTCCAAATCCATGTCACTTGTTATTCTATTCTTTGTCTGTCCCTTTGAACACCAGAGTGTTCCGACATGTCCACATATAGTGACTTATTATCAAGAAGTTCTCTTGCAGGTTATGAACGATTTTCATTGGCACATGTATCCTATCTTCCATGTTTTCATGGGCAAAGAAAGTCATATCAAAGTCAGGTTTAATGATGATATGCCAAAATCTTGTTACCTCCTTACAATCTTGTAAGGCGTGGAAAATTGTTTTGTTTTTACCTATACATCTTTTACAATTCTCATCCTTGGTCATGTGTCTAGCTTTCCTTCTTTCATTAGTGAGAATAATGTTGTTCTGCTCAATCCAAGCGAACATCTTTAACCTCCCAGATACATTGAGATTTCACAACACATCCCAATGGCCCTAAACTTCAGTATCCTTGTGAGTTCTCATTATGCTGTATGCAGTCCTTGTAGAGAATCACCCATTCGGTGTATGCATCCATACTCCATGATCGTCAAGGTTTCCTCCCAGTAGAACTTTAGCTTATAGGACTAGATCCACATCATCCTTATCCAACCACTCGTTCAAGAACCCAATGTCCCACCCTGCTGAATTCAAAGAAAGTGTACCTACTTTCAGATCTTCAAGAGATTTTGAGATAGGCTTCTTATCATACTCTCATAACTAGATTCCAGGCTTAACCTATATATCATCCCACAAATTAACATCTGACCCACTAACAGGAATATAATAAAGTTATCCATAATAAATTGTTTACCTTCCATAGTAGTTTTACAAATCTGTGAACCAAATGCATTCTTATATGTTGTATGTACATTGAATTGTTGCTTCATCGCATTACACTAAAATGATATTCTTTCGGTATCCAAGTCTGAGGAATTCCTAAGCATCAGTGCTTGATTCCACTCACACATACATTTGATACCCAACCCCCCTTTACTCTTTGCACTTGTCACTTTGTTCTAACAGACCAGTGATACTGGGCGTAATTTATAGTTGCCTCACCTAACAAAATGCATGATGGTACCATCTATTCTATCACAAAGACTCACAGGAAGAACATTTGTATGCATCACATGCGTAGGTATGGCTGTTAAAGTTGGTTTTTCTAAGCACACCCATCCTGCAAGAAAAATATCTTTCGCTAAACAAGCATTAACCCCGCTTTCAATTTTATCTACAATATCAGTGTAAGTATCCTTGGTCACTCTAGAGTGTATTATAGGGACACAAAGATATCTTCCCAAATCATTGGTGACTTTGAAGTTGCTTAGCTCTAGAGTATGGCATTTCGTCTTCCTTGGGACACTCTTGGAAAATAAAATATGATATTTGGCTACTGATATTGCTTGGCTAGAAGCCTGTTTGGATTCTTCAAAGCATTCTAGAATCCCTTTCATTTATTCTCTGCTTGCTTGGGCGAATAGAATCAATTCATCAGCAAAGAAGATGTGCACCACAACAACACCTAATCTTTCCAACCTAATTGGTTTCCACATGTTGTTTCTTACTCTTTCTTGGATCATATGACTCAACCTCTTCAAGTACAAGATGAAGAGGTAATGATAAACTGGATTCCCCTGTCACAACCCTCTACTAGGTTTAAAAGATCTGGATCGCTTCCCATTACACACTATAGTTGTTTCTCCACCTATAATCAAATTCATGATGTACTGTCTGGTATTCTTTGGCAGCCCAACATGGACAAGTGTATCTTGTATAAACTCCCATGACATATGGCCATAGGACTTAGTTAGATCCATCTTGAAAGCCATGGTCTTTTCTCCGCTGTTACTCTTCATGTCATGAATAATTTCCTACACAAGCACAATATTGTTAGTGATCCTTCTACCTGGGACAAAGCTACTTTGCTCTGGAGAAATCCACTTGAGCATGAACTATTTTTGTCTTTCAACTATGATCTTCAATGTCAACTTGAGGATGATGTTTTTCAGTGATATGGGTCTTAATTGTTCACATTTGTCCGACCTTGCAACCTTGGGTATTAGAACAATAATTGAGTTACAGACACCTTCCTCCAAGGGATTCCCTACCAACATATCATGTACAAAACTCATCATTGAACAACCAATAGTTTTCCAGTTTAACTTCAAAAAACCCAGAAGACACACCATTCGATCATGCTGCTTTGAACAAATGCATAGCTTTAAGTACAGTCAGAACTTCTTCTGACGATGATGGTGTCACTAGTGCATTATGTTCCTTCCTCTGAATTTGGGCAAATGCCCGTAGTCGAATGGGTGACTTCTACATCTACCCACAGAAGGATTGGTTAACACCCTTTCAAAGTGATCTGTTATCATTCTTATGATTTCAGTTTCATCTGACACATGTCACCTACCGAGTTCTTCAGTGAAGTAATCATGTTGTGTCTCCTTCTTTGATTCACACAAGCTTGGTAAAACTTGGCATTATTATCACCATTTTGCAACCAATTAATATGTACCTTTTGTTTCCCATCCTCCTCTTTTTTTTTCATAATCTCTTGCATCTCCATTAGCACATCCGTGCACATTCTATTGAATATTTTGTCATAGTGATCTTCCAAACTCTTTTGAAACATCTTAATGTTTGTGAAGAGTCTATTTTTATTCTTATTCTTTCCTTCCCTCGGTTGCTTCTCCCAGTTTTGAATGGGTTGTTTGACACTATGAAGAGTTGGGTAAAAACTAGCATCAACTTTCTAGGACTTCTCTAGCACTTTTTCGAATAAAGGTTCCATGTTCCAAGAAGCCTTTGTGATGAATCTCGGAGGAGCTTTATCTAATCCGATCATTCTCATGAGTATAGGACTGTAACCAGAAGAGATGTCCACTAAATGTTCTATGATCAGGTTAGTGAATTGGGTGATGAACTGCTTGCAACCACCCTATCCAGTCCTTCTTATAGGTTGCCTTGCTTATACGTATATCTTGATCCAGAAAAATGAAAAACACTAGAGGGGGGTGAATAGAGTTTTTAAATAATTTTAACAATTTATTAAACTCAAACAACCACAATTGAAAATTGGAAGAAGGAGACAGGTGTTTAGAGTGGTTCCAACTTTAGCAAATACTAAAGTTGTCAGTCCACTACCCGGTTGCTTACCCAACCGGGATTTTGAAAGTATTTATTTTATTACCTTCTCAAGGATTTATACAAAATACAATACTTTCCTTTACACCCTTTGAACAGCCTTCACTTGAAGTAGGTGCACCAACTTTGAGGTAGCCTTCTTGAAGTAACTCCAAGCTCCCCCTTGAAGTAGCCTTCCTCTCTAGAAGTAACCTCCCGTTGCACCAGCCTTCTGAAGTAGCTCAAAGTCACCTTCTTCACCAAGAAGATCTCCACACTCTCCAATCAGCAGCCTCCAACCTAGGAGTAGCAAGGAGAGTACAAACGGTAATAGAGAACAAGAAAGGAAAAAGGAAAATTACAACTTATCCTTTGTAGCCCAAGGCTTGATTTGCCTAGATCAAGCGTATAGATCTCCTAACCAAGTGTATGAACTTGTGATTGCAGTGGGTAGGAGATACTAGCCTATAGGACACGAATTTTGAGCTAAGGAAGGAAATAGCCAATTGTCACAATGCTCGAATTGCTCACAAACAGATTGCTCAAAGTATGCTCAAGGATTTCTCAAGTGTAACAAGTATGTTTGAGTGTCATATGGCTTGTCCTATTTATAAGAATGGCCTAAGGATGCTTAAGGACGTTCTAGACAACTTCTAGGGTTTCTGAGTGCTTAACTAGTCGTTAGGTACAAGTTTGTTGTTTTAACAACGGCTAATTAATTAATTCTGCAGTTGCTGTCAGAGATCATCTCGGTCGAGGAATGGTCGACCGAGACACCTACTCGGTCGAACTTTTGTCGACCGACAGGCTCTCTGGAACAAGTGATTTGCAACGTCTATCTTCAACTGCCAACTACCTTGTCAGTTGTGTCTAACGGCTACTTTGGATCTTTCTCGGTCGAGAAGATTGTCGACCGAGAGTGTCTCGGTCGAGGAGTTTGTCGACCGAGATTGATCCTGTTTCAATGTTTCAATTTAGGCACTAATGATATGTATGAGTGTGCATATGTGATCCTATTTGAAGGGAATGACTTATCTAAATGTGGTGTTTAGCTAGGGAGAATCTAACACTTGATTTACATGCAATCTAAGTACTTGTACATTATATATTTGTACAAGTTTTTACAAAGCAATTACATTGCATGAAAACATAAACATGTAAGCATATGGATTTCCCTAGTTGCTTTGTCATCCACCTTAATCCTGCACACTCAAGTAGCTCGTTAGATCAATAAGAATGAAATGTTTGTCATAATCAAAACAAAGGGTTTTATAGATGTCCATTTAGCCAACAATCTCCCCCTTTTTGAAGATGACAAACATTTCCAAAATATAAATAAAGGAAATATAAACCACATGAGTTTCATACCTTTAGATTACCTTGTGTAGCTTTTCCTCTTGGTTATAAAATGTGTGCTTATTATTCCCCTTGAATTATGGAACATGAAATCCAATTCACTAGGGAATATAGCAACATTCAATGTAAAGCCAAGGGTTTATTTATGAAACTTATTGATTGAGTGTTTCATAATTACTAAGTTTTAGTTTTATATTTATTTCTCCCCCTTTGTCATTTCAAAAAGATATCCGTTAAAAATAAAAACTCCCCCTTAATTAGCTGTCCCATCAAATTTAATGAAAAAGATGTCCATTTAAAAGCCAAAATAACATGATGCAAGTAAGAGTTTTTGTTTAAGTAGCACAAATATCAAAGAAAACATCTTCCAAAGGAGTGATAAGCAGTTGCTTCCTAATTTTGTTAAATTGATCTAGTGGAAGCGGTTTTGTAAAAATATCAGCCAATCGATCTTCCGTATCAACATGATGAAGGGAAACATGATTCTTGGAGATATGATCCCTTAAAAAGTGATGACGGATTTCAATATGTTTAGCTCGGCTGTGTAAAATAGGATTGTGTGCTAAGTTTATAGCGCTCGTGTTGTCACAAAAAATAGGCGTAGATGAAAGAGTAAAACCATAATCGTTTAATACTTGTTGCATATAAAGCACTTGAGCACAACAAGATCCGGTTGCCATATATTCAGCTTCAGTTGTAGATAGGGCAACCGTATTTTGTTTCTTACTAAACCAAGATACTAAAGCTCTTCCTAATAAGAAACAACCACCACTAGTACTCTTGCGATCAAGGCGACAACCAGCATAATCTGCATCAGTATAAGCTTTAAAATCCAAGGATTGTCCTTTTGGATACCATAACCCAAAACAAGTAGTGCCGGCTAGGTAACGAAGAATTCATTTAACTGCTAGAAAATGAGAGTGCATAGGTTGTGATTGAAATCGAGCACAAAGACCGACGGAAAACATAATGTCCGGTCTAGAAGTAGTTAAGTAAAGCAAACTACCAATCATGGCTCTATATAAGGAATCATCAATAGGTTCCCCATTTTCATCCTTATCAATTTTAATAGAAGTAGCCATAGGAGTAGTAGCATGTTTGCACTGATCCATCCCGAAACGCTTTAAGAGTTCCTTAGTATATTTTTCTTGGCTTATGAATATTCCTGCAGGTGTTTGCTTAATTTGAAAACCAAGAAAGAAAGTTAGTTCACCCATCAGGCTCATTTCAAATTCTTTTTGCATGATGTCACTGAATTGTGTGCACAATGAATCATTAGAAGCTCCAAAAATAATGTCATCAACATATATTTGCACAACTAGGAAATCAGATATATATGTTTTGAAAAATAAAGTAGAATCTGAATTTCCAATAGAAAAATTATTATCAAAGAGATATGTCTTGAGCCTTTCATACCAATTTCTAGGTGCTTATTTTAAACCATAAAGTGCTTTCTTAAGTTTATAAACATAGTCACCTTTTTCCGGTATTTCAAAACCAGGTGGTTGGGCAACATATACTTCTTCTTGAATAATGCCATTTAGAAATGCACTTTTTACATCCATTTGGTAGAGTTTGATGTTTTTATGTGCAGCAATAGCTAGTAACATTCTAATAGCTTCAAGTCTAGCTACTGGTGCATATGTTTCATCAAAATCTATTCCTTCTTGTTGATTATATCCTTGTGCTACTAACCGAGCTTTATTCCTTATTAATTATCCTGCCTCATTTAGCTTATTCCTAAAAACCCATTTAGTTCCTATGATGGTTTTATCTTGTGGTTTAGGAACTAAATCCCATACATCATTTTTAGTGAATTGATTCAATTCTTCTTGCATGGCTATTATCCAATAATCATCTTTAAGAGCTTCAGATATCTTTTTAGGTTCAATGATAGAAACAAAAGCCATGTTTGCAACATCTTTGAAGGAAGACCGAGTTTTGACTTTATCATTAGGATTTCCAATAATAAGTTCTTGAGGATGATCCTTAATAAGCCTAGGTGTAGGTTGTGGTTCAGCTTGGTGATTATTTGTAGTAACTTTCTCACTATCATTTGGTATGTTTAATTTTTCGAATTGATTAGTGAGATCTATGATTTCTAGATTTTCAGATTTGGTCTCTTCATGAAAAGAAACATGAATAGATTCCTCAACTTTGCTAGAGATAGTGTTATATACTCTAAAAGCTTTGCTAGAAGTGGAATATCCCAAAAAGAATGCTTTGTGTGATTTAGAGTCAAACTTATCTCTATCATTTTTGGTATTTAAAATATAGCATGTGGAGCCAAAAGTATGAAAATAGTCAACTCTAGGTTTCTTAGAATGTATTATTTCATATGGAGTTTTCTTTAAATGAGAGTGAACAGTTACTCTATTTAACACATAGCATGCAGTGTTTACAGCTTCATCCCAAAAGGTTTTGGGTGTGTTGTGTTCGAGCATCATAGTTCTAGCCATTTCTTGTAGTGATCAATTTTTCCTTTCAACTATACCATTTTGTTGTGGGGTGCGTGGAGCAGAAAAATTATGAGTGTATCCTTGAGATGTGCAAAATTCTTCAAATATATGATTTTCAAATTCTCCACCATGATCACTTCTAATGGTACATATTTTGCTTTGTAATAGATTTTCAATCTTGGAACAAAATTGTATAAAAACATGAATAGTATCATCTTTAGTTGCAATAAAGTGTACCCATGTGTATTTACTATAATCAGCAATAATAACAAAACAGTATCTTTTACCACCAATAGATTGTGTCTTCATGGGTCCAAATAAATCCATATGAATTAATTCTAATGACCTACTGGTGCTAAGTACATGTTTTGGTTTAAAAGAGGTTTTGGTTTGCTTTCCCATTGTGCATGGTTCACAGTTTTCAACTTGATCAAAAGATAAAGTAGGCAATCCACGAACAAGATCATATTTCACTAACTTTTTAATAACATGTGAACTAGCATGTCCTAGCTTTTTATGCCATAGTTGTAAGGTATTTTCATTTGCAAGCAAGAATTTTCCCACTACTGATTTCATAGAGTTAGGTTTAAGGATATAAAGATTTCCAACTCTATTTCCTTCATAAACAACATTTGTAGTGTTTTCTATCAATAACTTGCAGCAAGTTTTGTTAAATAACACATCATAACCACTATCACATAATTGACTAACACTTATCAAATTATGGTGCAAACCATCAATGAGTAGAACATTCTTTATTTCGAGGTTTGTACCAACATTACCTATTCCAACGATTTTTCCCTTACCATTGTATCCAAAGGTGACCGTTCCACTTTTCTTTTCTTCAAAGGTTTGAAATGCATCCTTGTTCCCGGTCATATGTTTGGAACACCCACTGTCAACCACCCATTCCTGCATTAAAATGTAGATTTTGGTACCCATGTGATGGTCTGATATGGTTAGAATCATTTAAGTACAGACATGTATAAGAGTTCTGAATCAGAAATCCAGTCGGTCGACAATTGTTCGACCGACATTTGTCTCGGTCGACAAATTGTCAATCGAGAAGATTACTGTATTACAAAGAAACACAGAAATTTAGCTCGGTTAACCAATTTTCGACCGAAATAATTGCTGTAAATTTTGATATGTTACATACATCCGGTCGGTCGACAATACTTCGACCGATTAATGGTTCGGTCGACAATACTTCGACCGACTAAGTTTCTGTTTCAGTACAACAATGCAGAAAATTAACAATATGCATGAAATCTTTTGTTTAGTTGAGATAAGACAATATAAATAGCAAGATGGAGCGTTTGGCCATATCTCAACTAAATTCCATTTGACTCTACTAAGTTTGAGATTTTGGGACCCAAACTAATTCAGAATCCTTAGTTTTATAAGGGCATGAAAAGGAATAGTGTCCAAGACGTAAACAAAAATGGCAAGTAATAGAATCAACTTCATTTCTCTTTCTAGCCATTGTGTTCTTGGGTACAAACATAGTTTGAGTTCTTTTGGGTTGGTTTTTCTTTGGAGCATATCCCAAACCTTTTCTTCCGTTGAAAATAGTACCAATGCTTAGAATGTTATC
Source organism: Alisma plantago-aquatica (assembly GCA_963693085.1). Lineage (NCBI taxonomy): Eukaryota > Viridiplantae > Streptophyta > Magnoliopsida > Alismatales > Alismataceae > Alisma > Alisma plantago-aquatica. Next base: position 242,826,495 of record OY856411.1, read on the forward strand.
AAGTATATCTTTTCTTCTTAACTCATAAAGTTCTCTTTGCAGCTGAGCAATATCATTCATTTTCTTGTGTAGATCAATTCTTGCTTGATCTAAATCAGATAACAATGAATCTCTTTCTTTTATAACATTATCATAGTCTAGATGGTTACACAAAATAGGTTGAGTCTGAAAATCTTTTAGTTTAGCTAACAGGTCAGTCTTTTCTTTAGAAAGAAGATCAACATTTGTTTCTAAAGTGAGTAGCTTTCTAGTGCAATCATCTAAAGATGTTTTTAAAGACAAATTCTCAAGATCAATGTTATTCTTTTCACAAGAAAGATTATCTAATTTAGCAATTAGCTCATCATTTGATTTGATAACCTTCTTTAGTTTCTTCTTGACATCAACATACTTATCATGAATTTCTTGTAGATTAGTAACTAACTCTTCTTTAGGAAGATAAAGTAGGCTTACCTCTTGAGAGTCTTCATCATTTTCTCTTGCCATTAGACAATCCACCGTTTCTTCTCCGCTTTCACTGTCACTTGACTCGTCCCATGTAGCTTTATAGGCTTTTTCTCCCTTCTTCTTGTGTGAGCTTTTCTTTCCTTTCTTTGCTTTAGGACATTCATTTTTGAAATGCCCTTTCTTTCCACATTCAAAGCACCTAGGAGTGGTAGAAGAAGAGCTGGAAATTTTGTTAGATTTAAATCTTTTGTATTTCTTACCGTTGACGATCAAGGCTTCTTCTCCTTCTTCTTCACTTGACTCCTCACTTTCTTGTGTGACGACTTTTGAAGCTTTTAGAGCCATATCCTTCTTCTTTCCTTGCTGAAGTTCACCTGCTCTTCTTTCCTCGTCTTCTAGGGTTGCTTCATGAGCTTCTAGGTTGCCAATGAGTTGCTCCATTTTCAGTCGAGTGAGGTCGTTTGCTTCTTCAATGGTTGTCACCTTTGGCTTATATTTTGGAGGGAGTGATCGAAGGATTTTTGATACCTGATCTTCTTCAAGGACAGGTTTTCCTAGGGCACTTAAACCATTAACAATAGTAGAAAATTTTGCAAACATTTCACTAATAGATTCATCAAGATCCATACAAAAGTGTTCAAACTTTTGTTTAAACATGCTAATTTTGGAGTTTTTGACTTGAACTGTTCCTTCATAGGTTATGGATAGTCTATGCCAAATATCATAGGCTGTGTCACAATTAGATATTCTATTAAATTCTCCTACCGATATAGAACAATATAAAATGCTTACAGCTTTTGCATTCATTTGAGCTAGCTTTACCGTATTTGCATCCCATTCTGCAAATTGAGTTTGAGGGAGCTCATATGGGGTTGACACCATTCTCCACAAGTCCCAATTGATGCCTTGAAAGTAGAATTGCATCCTTCTCTTCCAATATTGGTAGTTTGTTCCATCGAACGCTGGAGGCCTAGCAACAAGTGTCCCTTCGAGGTTAAGGTTGTTGAGCACTCCATCACCCATTTCTTCAAGACCTTGTTAGGGTTCCTTGAAGCCCGCTCTGATACCAATTGAAAAACACTAGAGGGGGGGTGAATAGAGTTTTTAAATAATTTTAACAATTTATTAAACTCAAACAACCACAATTGAAAATTGGAAGAAGGAGACATGTGTTTAGAGTGGTTCCAACTTTAGCAAATACTAAAGTTGTCAGTCCACTACCCGGTTGCTTACCCAACCGGGATTTTGAAAGTATTTATTTTATTACCTTCTCAAGGATTTATACAAAATACAATACTTTCCTTTACACCCTTTGAACAGCCTTCACTTGAAGTAGGTGCACCAAATTTGAGGTAGCCTTCTTGAAGTAACTCCAAGCTCCCCCTTGAAGTAGCCTTCCTCTCTAGAAGTAACCTCCTGTTGCACCAGCCTTCTGAAGTAGCTCAAAGTCACCTTCTTCACCAAGAAGATCTCCACCCTCTCCAATCAGCAGCCTCCAACCTAGGAGTAGCAAGGAGAGTACAAACGGTAATAGAGAACAAGAAAGGAAAAAGGAAAATTACAACTTATCCTTTGTAGCCCAAGGCTTGATTTGCCTAGATCAAGCGTATAGATCTCCTAACCAAGTGTATGAACTTGTGATTGCAGTGGGTAGGAGATACTAGCCTATAGGACACAAATTTTGAGCTAAGGAAGGAAATGGCCAATTGTCACAATGCTCGAATTGCTCACAAACAGATTGCTCAGAGTATGCTCAAGGACTTCTCAAGTGTAACAAGTATGTTTGAGTATCCTATGGCTTGTCCTATTTATAGGAATGGCCTAAGGATGCTTAAGGACGTTCTAGACAACTTCTAGGGGTTTCTGAGTGCTTAACTAGCCGTTAGGTACAAGTTTGTTGTTTTAACAACGGCTAATTAATTAATTCTGCAGTTGCTGTCAGAGATCATCTCGGTCGAGGAATGTTCGACCGAGACACCTACTCGGTCGAACTTTTGTCGACCGACAGGCTCTCTGGAACAAGTGATTTGCAACGTCTATCTTCAACTGCCAACTACCTTGTCAGTTGTGTCTAACGGCTACTTTGGATCTTTCTCGGTCGAGAAGATTGTCGACCGAGAGTGTCTCAGTCGAGGAGTTTGTTGACCGAGATTGATCCTGTTTCAATGTTTCAATTTAGGCACTAATTATATGTATGAGTGTGCATATGTGATCCTATTTGAAGGGAATGACTTATCTAAATGTGGTGTTTAGCTAGGGAGAATCTAACGCTTGATTTACATGCAATCTAAGTACTTGTACATTATATATTTGTACAAGTTTTTACAAATCAATTACATTGCATGAAAACATAAACATGTAAGCATATGGATTTCCCTAGTTGCTTTGTCATCCACCTAAATCCTGCACACTCAAGTAGCTCGTTAGATCAATAAGAATGAAATGTTTGTCATAATCAAAACAAAGGGTTTTATAGATGTCCATTTAGCCAACAAAAAACTGAGATTAGAAAAGTCCAGCTTCCAATAGAGTCTCCTTGAAAAAATTTCCCTCTATATAGTTGTACCTATTGCTTCAGAAATTTTCACTTCGTAAGAGTTCTATGTCAAAATTACCCAAGAAAACCCAAGGGTCATCGATGGATTCACTCATTTCTATCAGATGTCTCCATAGTAACTTCCTTGTGGTGATGTGTGGACTCACATAAACAAAGGTGACCGTTAAACTGTCCTTGATTTTACATTTCACAAACTATCTATGGATGTAAAGAATTCTGATTTAATGTCCTCATCTTTCCAACACACCCAAATACCTCCGGTAAAGTCTCTATCCTCCTCTCTATGTGATTGATTTAACCCCAGCTTCTGTATAGCTCTAGTAGTCTGGATCAAAGTTATACAAGGTTCTAGAATAGCCACCACTTCCAGTTTGTGTTCTCGTACTATGTTTTTTTATACATTGCATATATCATCATTCCCTAATCCCCTCAAATTCCAACACAAAACATTTATCACTACTGATGTAAACTAAAGAATTACTCTACATGAGAAGGTTAGCATGAATCCATTGTAGTCCCATCATTGGCCTCTATTCCCACACCTACATCTTCACTTTTATTGCCATTAGCCTGAGTGATGCACTCCTCGCCCTGAGGGCTAGTGGTGGATGTGAGATCTTCTGAGAACTCGACTGCTATTTTTTGCATATTTGGTTGCCTCGAGCTTCTTCTTAGTTTTGCAGGTCTCTCAATCTGCTTGATCTTCCCCTTACTTTTCATTTTAAATTTGTTATTGGGATATGTCTTCATCAAAAGATTTCTCCTTATCTTTTGATTTTCCATTACTCCTTCCTTTTTTGGGTCTCTCTGAAAATAGAAGATCTGTTGCCCTCCTCATGTATGCTTGTATCCCTCGTCTCCACCTCATTGACATTCTTGGCCTCATCATCAACCACTATGATTACTTTATCCACATCAGGGTTTATTAATGTGTGTTTCTCCATCGTCTTTCTGGCTTCCCTCTTATATCCAGCCTTAGCTCGTTGAGCATTGTTGCAGTTGTTTGTGATGTCCTTCAAAGAGTTTATTTCGCTTACCCATGTTTATCTTTAGAAAGGTTCTTCTTTTTCCATATCCTCATCGGTCTCTGATGAACAGTGGCCTCCATTTCTTGAGTTTGTCCTATGTTACTGTTGGCCGACATTTCAATTTCCTCATCATTTTGTGACCCTACAAACCTATTGTTGTTTTCTACATGTGACTCTGTATTGTATGTCCTATGTCTCTTGGATCTACCTTTATGCTTTTTAGACTACCGTCAGTTGGATTCCCCTTCAACTATGACCTTCTTGCCACTCTATACAGCATTATTAGCATTTAGATTCACATTGACCTCATTATCTCTGCTAATTTTGTATCTCTTGGATGTATGCCCCTCCATACCACACTTTGCACATGCCCATGGGAATCCCTCATAATGATCTCATACTCAATTATGTTGATCAATATCGTAGGTACCAGTGGCTTTGTAGTATCCACCTCCATCTCCAGTCTTGCGAATCTACTTCTAGATCTACTTTCCATGTGACTATCTACTTTAACAAGGTAACCCAATGCCATCCCTATGTATTTTACCCATTGAGTGTACGTATAGATGAAAAGGTTCATGATTTTAACCCATGTAACTATACAAATATGGAAATTTTATATAGGTTTAAATGTTGGGTACCACTCCCAGACTACAACATTGCACCTAAACAACTTCTGTGGTCATCCTATCAATGCAATATCAAAATCATGCTGACAAGAAATTGCACGAAAAAATGACCCATTTCCAATTCATACATGTTGAACCTACCCTAGATTTGCCATAGAAGTTTCAATCTATCCTGAAGGGTCATGTAGCCAACCTTTATAGCAAGGAGTCTCACCACCACAACATAGCGACATGATCGTATGAGATCTTCTTCTATCTCAGGTACGATAGATAGCACTGGGGTTCCATCCATATCCCCTAACAAAACTGCATCCACATGTAAATTTACTTTGAACAGTTTCTCAAGGAAATATTGGTTGTCCTGAAAGCCCTTGTCCGATGATGCCGCATTGACATCTACATAGTTTCCATTGAGGTTGACTCTCCCTGCATGCTTGATAGATCCTTCGGTGTGTCTTGATTCTGCGGGTCTTCCATACCTACGATTCTAGAGCCCTGGTTGTGTGATCGTGCCTCCTTGTCCGCTATGTCTCTCTTCTCTTTTGCTCCCGCATCCCCCCTCATGTCGACAATCATAAAGTTAAACCCTAGTCAGGTATTGAATGAGTTCTTTTCACCCTCCTTCAATGGTTAACTATCCTCCTACTTCTTCCAGTTGTCGTGTTACTACGGCCCGTCTGGCCCTCATAATGTTCTTCATCGTCCCTCAGGCCTGCCTTAGAATCGAGGCCCCTATCATCCCCCCTCATCATCACGATCGCCCCCTCATTCCCCAGACTCCCCTTGTGTCACCATACATCTACTAGATCTTTCCTCCTTCTTTGACAAGATTATTGTACAATATGCTTTAGTATTCATTAAAGGACAAGAAGGATAACCAGAGGTGTGATCATAGCAACACCAATGCATTGTATTCCATCATAAATCAATAATTATTTATGCTTAAGTGATAGTTGTTATAGGACGCTCGACCTCTTGATAATTCCTCGCATTCCATCTTTTACAAAATTGAAATAAAAAGAATGAAGACTAAGTACGGGTTTCCTTAGTTCAACTAAATGGATAATGCATGTTGAGTATAGGTACCCAATGTTTGAATATAGTTTAATGTAATCTTGACTTTCATGAAACTTTGAAATTGATATGTTTCTTGATTATCTTAGTATCTTAGATATCATGAATTGTATTTAAGGTTATACATTTTAGAATGCAATTTATTATTCACAATTTTAATACTAGTGTTGGGAATTATCCCATAAAGTCTTAGAGATCACATAATAATGTTGATTAGTTATTCCTTTCTATGTTGAACCTTTTTTGATCTTATGTTCAAGTTGAGCATCTGTCGTCCTCGTGTTGGTAGGAGAAATAATCAACCCAAGGATCACCATTATCTAACTAATAGTATCTCATGTGATTATTTATGGTTTTTTTTATGGTTTTAATTATAATAATGATATTTTTATGTTTCTTTGTAAGGTTATGGACGAGATGGACATATTTGAAAGAAAAAAAGTAGGGACTTGAAGCACATAATGGAACCAAGAAAAAAGCCTTGTGGGGTGCCATCTACCAGGAGGATATTGACCATCTATTTTAAATTTCCATATTATGTTTTTGTACTTATTTATATGTTCTTCTATTGGTAAACAAGTTGAAGTATTAGAATTAATGTAATCGGATTTTCTTTGACAAAAAACTTTTCAATCCATTTCCCCTCAATGCTAAGTGATTTTGAAATTAAGTTAATTGTGATGTGATGTTATCAATATTTGTGATTATTTCTCTGTAGAACAACTATCTTACATATAACATGTAACCACTTCTGCTTGGGTTTTCTTTCAAAGAACAAACTTGTGAAGCCAGTAGGATATACAATAAGAATAATTACTCAAAAAGCACTTCAAATCTAGAACAAAGAGACTGAAGTAGATATTTTTGAAATGATCATGATTAGTGAGAATAAAATCAAAAAGATTCAATCTAGGTTGAATGAGTAGGCCTTAGATAATGACCTAAAAGAGATACATATAGTAGATAACGAGCTTGAGGAACAACACATCTAGGAGGAATGTTTTTTGAGGGAGAAATAGGGGGTGTTAAGTTGCTTAGATGGGGATAAAAATATTTTTCCATGCACATGTTAAAGCTTGCAATAGGAGGACTAAGAAAGAATGCCTTGAGAAGGACAATGGTGGTTGGGAGGTAGGAGAATAGGAGGCCTTTGAGGAATCCATTAGATACATCACTGAGATCTTCACTTCAAGGGCTTCCCTAAAGTAGATTTATTACTAGGGTTGTTGACACCCAGATCAACAACAAAGGCAATATCAACATTCTTAGACTAGCTACAGAGGAGGAAGCTATAGGAGTCATAATGGGCATGGAAAAGGACATTGCATCAAGAGAAGATGGATTTTCAACAACCTTCTACTAGTTTGGGTGGGACCTAGTGTAACCAGACTTGATTGAGTTGATTAACCATTGTCTCCAGGGTCTAACTGTCCACATGAGCCTTAAGTGCTTCAAACCGATCCTAATCCCAGAATTAGATAACCCATTATGCATTATGAACTTTATATGTAAGACACCTAATCTTGCTTTATATATAAACATAATTATTTATCTTAATTGGGTGCTTATTTTTGTAACTAAACCTTAAATTGTGAATAAATATCAGTTGACAAAGTTATCTTTAAAATTTGGGCCAATTTTGACTTTGTTGTATTCAATTTTGTGAACTTTGTGAACTTATGTGCAATTTACTCATTTCTTGGGGTCTAAAATAATTTTACCTCATGCTTAATTAGTTACATAGTGTTTATAACAATCTTGCAAGATTTCATTTCATTTAGATGCTTTTGAATTTCGTTGCATGGGTACCTTCCCTTACAATAATTATATTAGTGGGTAATAATGCCTTTTATTTTTTTGCAATTGATGGCTTAATGGACCTCTTGAATTACTAAATGTGTTGTTTTATAGGAGTTTACTTTATTTAACAGCCTAGGCGACGTAAGTATATAAGTGCATTGAGCAGAATTGCCATGAGAGGGCAATCGATGAGAAATACATCAGAGTAAAGCCAACGAACTGTTTTTGGGCAATATCCTTATGACTAAGGCCCTTTTTGTCTTGTAGTATTAATTATAGAGAATGAATCTGTAGTTTTTGAACCTTCACTCCTACAAAGGGTCGTATGGATTCCTTGGGTAGACAATAACATTAGTTCCTGGGTCCGAGAAATCAAATATCCCGCTTTGTTTACCAGAACGCGAGTGGTTTATTCGTCGGACCGATGAAAGAACAATAGGCTGGTAGAGCCCTACCCCAATGTCTAGGGCTTTATCCAATGGATACCTTCAATTGGTAGCTTTTCTCCACATGCGATCTGACGCCCCGACGCTTCCCGTTGAGCTACGCTACACACAGTTCCTTCTATACCTGGCCACCCACCCGTGTATCGGGAGTATACAAAAATGTGGTCTCAGCCGGCTTTTAATGCATGCCAATTAACTCCATACAGCAGACTTTTAACCGGCTTTTAATACACGCCAATTAACTCCATGCAGCAGGTTTTTAATACGAAATAACTTCACGCCAATTAACTCCATGCAACCGACTTTTATTGTCCAGCAATTAACACTCTTAACTCCTTTCTCTAGCCCTCATTTTTACTAATTTGTTTTCTCTCTTGCAACTCCTCCTTCCGGCTCTATTTCAACCCACCAATATTTGCACATTAGTACAGTACGTCTGTTCCTCAGTTTTCATCAATCTTTCTACTTCGGTCGTACAGTACATCATGTAAAGGTTGCGATGGTCAGAGAGTTGAAGCACAATAACAAAATATTAGTACAGTACCTACGGAATCCAATAACAATATTGATCTGGAAGCATAAGTACAGTACTTCATCTGGACATAAGTACAGTACCTACGGAATCCATGCAAAATAAGTACAGTATTCACTTGTTAATTCCAACTCAGTTTTTTCAAACATAAGTACAGTACTTACCAAATTATAAAACCAAGCATAAGTACAGTACTTAACAAATTACAAAATCAAGCATAATTGTATAACTGGTCTGGAAGCATAAGTCCAGTACCTACGGAATCCAATAACAACATTTTTTGCCTGGACATAATTTTTTTACAAAAATGTAGTGCACATCTGGTCCATAATCAACTATAAAATGCATCTATAAGTATTGTACCCAATTATTAATTTTCAACCCAATTTGTCAAATATAAGTCCAATAACAAAATGTACATCTCGTATTGTATGTCTGTACATATTACGAGTTTGAATATAAATAATAAAATGCACAGTACTTATATATTAGGGACAAAATATGGAATATGAAGAAACATAAAATAATAAGTATTGTACGTCTGTACATACTTTGAATTTCAATACTTAAAAAAAAATAAAAGGAATTATCAATGAACAAAAATTTGAATGGACAATAAATAGCGGTACTTGTCCAGAACTGTTTATGAGTTGTGGACAATAAATGTCCTTTGCATGCCTGTTGCATGCGTTTTGCATGGAAAATAACACAAAAAAACGGCTGTACATGCTATATCTATGCAATGCATTAAAATTTGCGTTTTTCCAGCTTCCGGGTATGTGAACGGGTGGGTAGATGACTGTGGCTAGAATTTTTCTTCCCGTTTTAGCCAATGCTTTGACGGGTTTTCTGAAAGGCTGATCGACGCTCAAGCTATTAAGTATCGCCGGACCGACCGAGAACCTAGGAACAAGCGAGTCAACGAAACTTCTTCAAGTTTTGACCAACGAATATACACTAGTTCAGTCTGAAGGAATACTCCAATGTCAACCCTTCCACCGATCGTGTAGCATTTATACCTCTGATAAGGTTTCTAGTCACGTTTTACTACGGGTCTAATGTGCACATTTTATATAGACGTTTTACCCACTTTTACACACACTATCAACCTACTTTGTATCTCATCTTGCCTCTAATTATACTCGAGTTCTAGTTTTTTTTAGTTGTTTTAATAGTTTTATGTTTGTGACCATAGCTACATGACGTGGGATTTTATCACACTAACAAACTCACTCGGGGTTGAAATCCCCGAGTTTTTACCAAAATCAAAGTGCAATAATACCACCCGCAAGCGGGCGGGTCTTATCGCAGTATAGTTAAGGATCGAACCCAAAGGACAACGTTTTTAAGAATCTTTGTCAGTCGAATCTAGCTCAAGTAAAACTAATATTTAAAATGATTGGTTGATTGATGTTAATTAAACTAGTTGCAAGAAAGTAAAAGTTGAATTAAAATTGGATTTAGATCAATAATATAGAATCGTTGGGATGGTATCGGGTTTCACCACCGCTACATACGTAAGCATATTCAATCGAAAACAATCCAGGCAAGATATAACAACCCAAATAGAGCTGCCGCAGAACCCCCCATACGGGCGTTAGGTTCGCATAAGCATCACCTTAGGCATCAGATGTCTCATCACCAACCGGATCACTTACTTACGGCTCCGAAGATATAGAAATACAATGAAGGTTGTGAGCCCCCTATACATGCGTTAGGCACACAGAAGCGTCACCGAAGGCTAGATGGCTCGTCCCCTCGCGGATCATACACTTACAACCTCGAGGAATCCTATGAGAAGTTCTCGTCAAGGAGTCAACCGCATTAATTGATAAGCAAGCAGGTGATAGATCTACAAACTAACATCGACGATAAACAAGACGATACAAAATCTAACTAAGGCTGTGGTCCTCCCGGAGGGATGTCTAGACCTCAGAAGCGTCGCCGTAGGCTAGATGTCTCGTCCCCTCACGGATCATACACTTACGACCTCAAAGAATCCTATCAGAAGTTCTTGTCAAGGAGTCGAACTTGTAAACTGCCATTCCATCCCACATATAGAAGATTTCGTAATATAGGAAAGAACAATACGAAAGCAAGGAGATAATAAGCTACGAATATACCAATTAACAACGAAATGGAAAGTTATATACATTGCCATGGAATGCTTAACAAAAGAACATTCTTACATGGGTAGCAGGGCTAGTCCCACACCCCAGCGAAAAGGTACTACTCACTCATGATGCGAGAAACAAGAAGAATAAGAAAAAGGGAAGGTTCCGCCATGAGCATGATGAAGAAGATAGTCGCAGTTCACTGAAGATGATGTGGTCATCTACGTCGTGTCGGGGAAGATCATGAACGGGGAGGAAGAACCACCAAGGCATGATGGGCAGACCTTCTTCTCCACCTACTCTTTCTTCCTCTCTCCTTGCTTGCCGCCGAGAGGAGCAGGCGGATGTGGAAAATGGTGTGGAAGCTTAAGCTAGATCGGACCTTTGGCAGCCTGTCGGCGTGCTGGAGTCCCCCCCCCCAAATGAGGACCCTTGTGGTCCTATTTATAGGCTTGGATGAGGTGGGCACGTTTTTGCTGTGAATAGTGCTCCAAACGGTTTGGAGACCATTTGTCTTTCAAACAGTTTGGAAACCGTTTGGAAGTCTCAAATGGTCTGGAGACCATTTGAATGACCAAGCGGTCTTGTGTCTTTGCAAACCGAATGGATCCAAACGGTCTCGAAACCGTTAGGATCCAATCGGTCTTGGGTTCGATCTTCATTCGGTCTTCGCACAAGTGCCCAAACGGTCTTGATATGATCGGTCTCTCAGCTTCATTCGATCTTGCGAGCAAACGGTTTTGGGACCGGATGGCTCCAAACAGTCTTGGGACCGAATGGCTCCAAACGGTCTTGGGACCGAATGGTTTTAAACGGTCTTGGGACCGAATGGTTCCAAACGGTCTTGGGAGACCGTTTGGGTGACTAAACGGTTTGGAGACCCTTTGGATGACCAAACGGTCTTGTGTTTCTGAACGGTTTCGGGGCCCAACCGGTTTTGTTTTGATCGATCTTGATTGTTTGCACGGTCTCGAGTCCAAACGGTCTCGAGCAATCGGTCTCCGCATGATGCTCATTCGGTCTTGGTGACTTCTGCGTCCAAACGGTCTGAGGTGGAGTGTCGTCGGGTCGAGGCGGATGGCGAGGGCGGCGTGGATGTGCCCTGGACTCTGCTTCATGGTCTTGAATTCATGCAGATGTCCAAACAGTTTCTCAAACCAGCTGTTGTAAACGGTCTTGAATGCGCTGCTCGTTCCCTCGCGGCTAAACAGTCTTGAAATGGATCTGTCCATTTGGTCTTGAGACCGAATGGATGAATTGTTTGGTCAAGACCGTTTGGTGAGACCGTTTGATGAGACCGAATGGTTGAAACCCAGGATGAGAAAGGTGAGTCCTACTAAAAAAGGGTCGATTGTTCAACCTCGTCAGGACCTACATTAAATCAATATAAATCCAATTAAAACCTTGATAATCGAATCAATTAAGTAATTTTGCATATTATGATGCATTTTGATAGTTAATGAGTGAAGTAGCATATATAGAGTTGAATTTGTCCCAAAGTGATAATTGAATTCCATGTTGAATATGCATTCATCAAAATACCCCGAACTTAAACGTTACTCGTCCTCGAGTAACACAAAATCTGAAACAGTCGCCAAATGGATACTTTCAATCATGTGATCACTTCCTCTTCACATCACGATTGTTTCTTTTCCACTCAGTATGACTAAGCATCTCAACTTCCTGAGACCACAAGACACATCTTACAGTATCTTTGTTCCAGAGTTCGCTTTCCAACCTCACTTCCTCCTCACTTTTTCCAACGACAAGCATGTCAAAGAGTTTTGTAAGAATCCAGAGACACCTGCAGAACAACAAGTGTGCATCTGATCTGACAATGGTGTTTTTCAGGATAGTGGGGGAATTCATTGTTCCATTAGGTAGAAAACGGAGTGAATGGTGGTATGGAAGGAAGACATAAATCTCTCCTCTATTCGATTCGATATTTTTATTATTTTATTTGCAATTTCATTTATTGCATTTTTGTGCGAATCTCTCCTCTATTCGACTCGAGATTGCATTTCTTTTTGTGTGTGCTTTAGCATCTTTTTGTTTGCAAATCTCTCCTCAATTCGACTCGAGATTAAATTTTTGGTGGTACGCCCCTATTTATTTGTTAGGGGTATGGAAGAAGCAGATATAGAGGGAAGTGGCGTGCCACCCCGAACTTAGGGTTTGGCACTATTTTGGATATTTTGTTTCTTTTTTATGGATGGAGGGGTACGAAGATGATAGAAGAAGTATAGATGAGAGTTCAGATAAGAATGCAACTTGATTTATAATTCAATGCACCAGGTTGTTCTCTTTATCGTACTCTGCTCAAATAATGACTTGATGAGGATCTGATGGAGATTCCATGTTATTATTCCACTAGTCAGTTAGGAAGCACGATGTGTTTGATCCCTATCAGTTCGACAGACACTTGTCATCTTTGCATAAATATCATGATGTTAGGGATCATAAGCTTCACAAGATTATTTCAATCAAAAGGCTAGATTTCAGAAGAAGGTCCTTTTGAGGATTGCTTCGAATAAGGGAGGTATAGTGAAGAAAACATAGAAATTGAAAACCATGTCAAAATTTCATCAAGTATCTCTTCAAATTTCTTTGAAAAACTTAAAAATTTTGAAAATTTTATTGAAACTTTTGGTCCAAAATGCGACGATGAAATCCTAAGTTTGATTTAGATGGGTGTAGGTGGAAAGTGGGGTACGTACCACCCACCCTCCACCCTGAACTTAGAGATATGCTCGTCTTGAGAAAACCCTAAATCCAAGATGGAGGGGAAAATTCATGCCAGAATGACCACCAGATGTGGTTGTGTTCCAATGAGCTCACATCATCTTATCTGAAAATCTCAAAGGTAAAGAGCAATTAGATCTTAAAATGGCATCTTGCGATGCGAATTTTATTTAATTAAAAATTAACTAGAAGGTAAAAACAAAATTGAAGAAACATTCTAATTTGAAAAGGGAAGTAAAACAAATTTATTGATCGGGTTGCCTCCCGACAAGCACTTTTGTTTTACGTCGATGGCTCGACTGAATCCTTCAGCTTCATGGTGGATCCTTTGGATTGGTGAGTTCCAGCATTGTTTCGGTGCCTATGTCAATCGAGGTGAAATATCTCTTCAAGCGGTGACCATTTGCCATAAATTCTCCTGACTTTTCACTCCATAAAGAGAAAGCATCATGTGGGGAGATGCTTTTGACAATGTAAGGTCCAGACCAGCGATAACGGAGTTTTCCTGGGAATAACTTTAGTCTTGAGTTGAATAGAAGAACTTGGTCACCCACTTGTATTTATTTTCTTTTTAAATGACCATCATGCCAAAGTTTGGTGTGTTCTTTGTAGATTCGCGCATTCTCGTAAGCTGTCATCCTGAGTTCATCCAACTATTGAAGTTGCAGAATCCTGGCTTGGCCTACTTTCTTCATGTCAAAATTCAATTGTTTAATTTCCCACCATGCCTTGTGTTCCAATTCGACTGGAAGGTGGCAAGCCTTTTCATATATTAATCGAAAAGGTGTAGTCCCGAGAGGAGTTTTATAAGCAGTTCGATATGCCCATAATGCGTCGTTGATTTTCTTCGACCAATCTTTCCTATTGCGGCCAACTGTCTTTTCTAAGATACTCTTGAGTTGATGATTAGAAACCTCCACCTGTCCACTTGTCTGTGGATGGTAGGGTGAGGCTACCTTGTGAGTAACACCATACTTTCTTAGAAATGCTTTGAAGCTTCTTTCAAGAAAATGGGAGCCTCCATCGGATATCACCTGTGTGGGGTGCCAAAACGGGGAAAGATAATATCCTTGAATAATTCGATGACTGGTTTAGAATCATTAGTGACGGTTGGTATGGCTTCAACCCATTTTGAGACGTAGTCCACTGCCACTAGGATGTATGAAAATCTATGAGAAGATGGGAATGGACCCATGTAGTCCACCCCCCATACATCGAATATTTCTACTTCTTGCCATAGATTCAGCGGCACTACTACAGAACATGTCTTTAGCGTCTATTGTTTATGCCCTTTTAGCGACGGTTATCAAGCGACGCCTATGTGGGCGCTGCTAAAGGTCGAACTCTTCGGCGTCGATTTTATAACCGACGCCAAAAGGCTTTGCGCCACCGAAAATGCACCAGCAAGGCACCGATTGGTATCGGTTATGTATAGTAAGCCGACGCCAAAAGGGTTCACGCCACAAAAAGGGCACCATCTAGGCCACTTTCTACGTCTGTTTACAACTACAAAACTGACGCCATATTTCCAGACGAAACGGTCGTGCTTCGCTGCACGACCGTGTTTAGTACTATAGGCGTCGGTTTTGTACTAAGCACCGATGCTTTTTCCACCACGGTCGTGCTTTCCTGCACGGTCGGGTTGTTTGTCATATTAGGCGGTAGTTTTATCCAATAACCGACGATGTAAGTCTTTGATGACGGTGTTCTATAAATAACCGATGCCTATGTTTTATTTTTTTTTCTTATCAGTTTGCAGGCCTGCTGTGGCTGGTCAGTAGGATGAGAACCTACAGTTCAGTTTTCTGAACTGCAGGTTTACGACATCCATTGATATCAGCCTACAAAGAGGCCACAAACATGCAAAATCAACAAATATACTTTTCACACAAGTAGATACATTCAGACATCAATTCAATTCTCACATTCACACATGTAGAAACATTCAAATACATGTGGAAACATTCAAACATGTATAAACATTCAGAAATATTCATTTATAAAATATCATTCAACATCACTATCAGCATCCCAATTATATCTTACAATCGCCACTGCTTGTATGGCTCTTGCCCATTCTTCTCTTACTTCATTTAATACTTCCATCGTATATGGAACATGTACATCTTTTAAGTGTTTACCTATAGTGTGGTCAGTTTTAAATACCTGTAAAGAGAATGATGTATATATAAGTAATAATATCAAAATAAGATTGATATATTTCATACTAACTAATGAGACTATATATAATACATCATGTATGGTATTGATGTCCAATGCAGCATATTGGATAATCATCTGCATAAATCGCATCACATAGTATGTGCATGCCCAACCGTTGTCTTGTGTAGCGCACTATAAATTGAATCATACAAAATATTAAAAAATACAACTAAGCACAGTTCACATAAATAATATATACATTGTAGTCGGGAACTTACTTTTACGTTCTCTCAAATTATTGGTTGGTTCTTTTTCCTTGGGACCTTTCCTCCAGCCTTTTTGAATGCATCTAAACCCCTACATGTTAATGTAACACAGTAAATTGCATAATTAAATAGTAATGTAATAACATATATTAACGGATATAAAAATGAAATATTTCTCACCCGAATAATGGCAATCTCATTACGTGTCCAATTTTAGTATTCAATGTACTCCCCGCAGGATCTACATAATAAACAGTGAACGTCCCGGGGAGAATAACTAGTAACTCCCAATGCCTACCGCTAGAGGTAAAAAAGTTAAAAATTAATAACTCAAAATCCACAATAAAAATGTAATTTTCTTAAGTCCAAATTATAAGTAAAGTAAACTTACTTGACATTGAATGGAGCTATTATTATCGTCTTCTGTTGCTGACCAAAAATTGTAAAAGCATCTATATAGTATTGTTGAACACTATCAGGGTCTTTAGCTACCATACTAATCAATGATGGAATCAAAAATCCCACATGGTCAAATGCAAATTGTTTGCATTGATTTTTGACTAAGTAGCTGCAAAACATGTATTACATATGCATTAATATATAAGAAACCAGATCACCGGATCTTACACAAGGTATATGGATGTATAAACAAGATCTCACCCTATCCATGTCTCTATCATTGATGTGTTCAGCCAATCATATATAAACAGCTTAATAATATCTTGTATAAATAAAGAGCTTTGTATGATTGACCTGCATAATTCGCTTCTAAAGAAACAATTATAGGGAAATGTATATTATGTGCTCGTAGCCAACATGCCATTCCCCTACAAGTAGGACCTAACGGGTATTTTAGGTCAGTTGGAACCCAACTTGGTAATGCAGGAAGTGGAGGTGGAGGCCTAGGTGCTCCGGGTGTCTTCTTTTTAACCTGTATATATAATTTCAGATCAATTAACCTCATATATACACATTAACAATCTAAAGTAATTTAAATTTATCTTACAATTTCAGTAGTGTAGACGACATCTACTTTGGGCCACAATATCACCCCGCCTTCTGCCTCACTAAGTGTATCAATATCCAGGTGGGCATATGGCAATGTAGCTTCCCTCCAATCAGATAATACACGTATCGGGCTCACACGAACGTTTCCCTGTGGCATTGGAGTCTCGTTCAAACGTTGCCCCAGGAAGGGACGGGTAAGCATGTGCCTCTGCAACAACATAGTCTTACATTCTTAAGTAGCATGGCTTCAATGCCTACAAATTTACGTAAAGAATGTTATACATATATACATATCATCTTAAAAACATATCATCTTGAAAAGACTAGCTACAATGTCATAAACAATACTTACAGCAGACGTGTTAGGCGGTGGGTCTACAGGATTACTCTCAGTTTGTGCATCAGGAGAAGAGTGGGTCGCCATAGGCTGATTGGAAGCCTGAGATGCCTGCCACCACACTATTTCTTCCTTGACCTTGTCAGCAACTATATCATTGACCTTTTTAGCAACTATATACTCGACTCTCTTATTCTCCTATACATGTATAAAAGAAACATTAGCTTCTTATTATTGAATTTCCTTTTGCAGCAAAATTCTAAAAAAAGAATAGGTTACCTCTTCTTGTGAAAGTTCCACTCTGGGTTTGCGCTGGGATGGCCCAAACAATGCTTTGATGCCCACACCAGCGCCTGCACCCCTAACACGTCCAGGATGCTCTGGGTTACCGAGAGCAACTGTCAATTCATCCCTTGTGCCCTAAGGGATAAAAGTGCCTTGTTTCCTTTGCTCATGCAGCTCCTGCTAATCACCATCAACAGAATTTGGTAAGTTAACACCACAAATAATCAATATTCAAATGATTGCTCTAAGAGTTTTATTTTACCATTTTCGCAGCCGCCTCAGCAGTTACGGGCTTCTTTATTTCCCCCTTCTTTTTTTGCCTCCTAGCTATCCAGACATCAAGGCAAGGCATGGGTGTGGCACATGTAGTAGAGGACTCATGAGTAGCAGCAGACTCCGCCTATAGTCTTTGGCGAATGCTTGCATAGTCCTTTGGACCCATAGTGTGGTCATGCACA
Source organism: Alisma plantago-aquatica (assembly GCA_963693085.1). Taxonomy (NCBI): domain Eukaryota; kingdom Viridiplantae; phylum Streptophyta; class Magnoliopsida; order Alismatales; family Alismataceae; genus Alisma; species Alisma plantago-aquatica. The sequence goes on from OY856411.1 coordinate 242,844,381, forward strand.
TTCAGTGCACGCCTTGCTTTTTGCGCCTCACTGAGGGCCTAGTTAGTATGCACATTAATGATTTGGTTAATAGCACTAAATGTTAATCTTGAATAGGTGAATACAACGTATATTAATTAAATTGGGATTGACGCCTAATACCTTGAATTCTTCATATTTTCTTGAAGCAACAAACGTGTCCCAATCTTCTTTATCCAAGAAGTTCCACTGTTCAAGGGCTGACTTCTTCTTCTTATCGCCATCTCTTATGTATTCTCTATTGAGATTTGTCCTATAGTTCCTTAGCATCTTTCCAGTGCATTGCATCATGCTTTTACGATGCAACTTCTCATCCAATACAAATAGATTCTGTAAAATAGAATTGTTATTAACTAGTATCCAAAAATAGAATTGTTATTACAATGCAGCTTCTCATCCAATGCAAACAGATTCTGTAAATGTGTACCACCTATCCCATCCTTGAACACCTAATCTCACTAGTAAGTGTATAATGTGTATTGGGTTTTCAAGAAAATTTCGGCAGCATTTCCCCGTTGTTCTCTAAGTACATATGTACTTAGAAAACAAACGGGGAAATGATGCCGAAATTTTCTCGAAAACCCAATACACATTATACACTTACATCCTAAGTGAGATTAGGTGTTCAAGAATAGTCCCAAACCGGGGACTATCCAAGATTTACTCCTAATGAGTAAATCTTGGATGAGTTTCTAGGCCAACAAAATCATATCATTAAGAGCATGGTTTCATGTTAGGTCATCATAGGTCATAATAGTCCACTAGAATGAGCAAAAAAGGTCTCATGGTGTTAAAATAGCATAAGAGTATTAGATCTTGATTCTAGAGTGTACAAGACATAATAGTGACTACTGATTTTGTGGGGTGATATCATTTCATAAGATTTATAGATTCAAATTTAACAAGTGTACAAGTTGCATCATTTTAATACTCTAAAGGTGACTAGTGGGTCATAGCACATAAAAGATGGCATTACAAGGAAAGTAAGCAAGCCAGATCAATTAACACTCATCTCAAGGGAACATTAGTTACTGAGGGGACCAGGAAAGAGTCTTTTAATCACTAGGATCATACAAGTAGCAATGTTGATTAAGTCTATGTGCTTACTAAAATAGAACCATTATATGGAACTAATCCCACATTATACACATACTTTTCCTGAGTAAGATAATGTGCACTTCATGGAATTATTAAGCTCTGAATATATATAAATTGCTTCTACCTACTTTGATGGGATTTTATAACATTTGAGTCTTCCATTTAAGGCATTAGATGCATATAGTGTAGTCCATTGTGTTGAGGATAAGAATCCCATGTGATACACATGATTGAGAATCTTTCACCATACTAGGAAAATACTATAGCATGTCCTCTCTAAATCTAGGTTCAGCATATACATCCAAATTAAATACACAACTAGATATTCATTTAGGTGTTAGACATTCATTTAGGTGTTCTTGATAACTCCCAGGTATGCACAACTAGACAACGGTGGCAGAGCAGTACTAGAGGAAGCATACCCTTCAGTAGAGGCGGCGGACAAGTAGGCGAGCTCCGGGCGACAGGGCAGGCAGGTGCAGCGGTGACCGGCGAGCTCCAAAACCAGTAGCCACAGTCGGGCGTGAGCAGGGAGATGAAGGAATAGGCGGCGGTGGGCGGCGGCAAGCAAAGAGAACAGAGGCGGTGGGCGGCGGCGAGGAAGGAATAGCGGCGGCGGCGACGGCAAAGAGAACGCCGGCGGCGGGCGGCGGCAAGGAGGAGGGTGGCAGCGACGCAGAGCAGCAGGCAACGCAGAGCAGCAGCAGCGACATCGATGGCGAGCAAGCAGCAGATAGCGTCGGCGGCGAGCGAGAAGCAACAGCGTTGACGGCCAGCAGCAGGCGACGAGCAGCAGCGGGCGGGCTAGTGGCTTCGCGATCAAACAGAAGATGATGAAACAGTAGAAAGGGGAACAGTTGCTATTCGTGGGTCTATTAAGTTGGTAAACGGCATCGGTTATCAAATAGAAACGACACCTAAATTCTTCGGCGTCAGTTGTTCCTTAAGACCCGACGTCCAATTAGACAATCTTTGCCCTAAATTATTTGGCGGGAACCATTATCGGCGTCGGTTATCAAAGGATAACGGACACCAAAATTAGATCTTTTCGTGCAAATTTTCATCTTATATAGGCGTCAGTTAAAAGTTAAAAAACCGATGTTGTATGTGACACTTTGGGTCCAATTTGTTTTCACTCGAAAATTGGATTTCACGGGCGATTTTAGGCGTCGGTTTTGTGTTACACTGCCGACGCTGAATATAAAGTGGTACCCGTGTTTGGCTGGTCTTTGAATATAGACGTCGGGTTTCCTAAATCACTGATGTTGAATGTTATAGGCGTCGGATTTCCTAAATAACTGATGCCCAGAAAAGTGACATTGAATGTTGTTTCTGTAGTAGTGTGGCATCTCGTCTCTCTTTGTTATAGTACCTGATCTTTGACATTTGTCACATGATAGGACAAAGTCGTAGGAATCCTTGGATATGGTTGTCCATAAGAATCCACATTGCAAAACCTTCAAGGTAGTCTTTTTAGAGCTCATATGTCCTCCCACTAGTCTTGAGTGACATTGTTCCAAAATAAGTTGGGCTTCTTCTTCGGTGATACATCGTCTATACAGACCATCAGCACATAGTTTAAAGAGATATGGCTCATCCCAGTGATATTGCTTCACATCATGCATGAACTTCTTCAGTGCATTCCCGGTATATTGAGGATGGATAACCCCAGCAGCAAGGTAGTTTACAAAATCCGAGTACCATGGTATAGCTTCTGAGGCCTTCATTAGTTGATCATCCGGCAGAGAATCATTGATCGGAATCTTCTCAGTATCCAGAGTTTGGATGCGACTGAGGTGGTCTGCTACAACATTTTATGTACCCTTTTTATCTCTTATCTCTAAATCAAATTCTTGTAATAGGAGGATCCATCTAATCAACCTGGGTTTTTGCATCTTTCTTTGCCAGAAGGTAACGAATGGCAGCGTGGTCTGTGTAGACAATGACCTTCGAACCAATTAGGTAGGATCTATACTTGTCAAAGGCATACACGACTGCTAGAAGTTCTTTCTCGGTAGTTGCATAATTCCACTGGGCTTCATCGAGAGTTTTCAATGCATAATAGATCACATAGTGTTTCTTCTCTATATATTGCCCTAAAACAGTGCCCACAACATAGTCACTGGCGTCGCACATAATTTCAAAGGGATGGTCCCAGTCGGGAGCTCTAATGATGGGGTGGTTGTAAGGGCCTGCTTCAGTGTTTTGAAGCTTTTGACACATTCTTCGTTGTAATTGAAATCAGTATCCTTTAGTAATAGATTCATCATTGGCTTCATTATTTGGAAAAGTCCTTTATGAATCTTCTGTAAAATCTTGCATGACCTAGGAAAGCACGGACTTATTTTACATTTGTTGGAATAGCCAGTTTAGAAATCACTTCAATCTTGGTTTTATCTACTTTGATTCCTCTATTGTTGACCCTATGGCCGAGGACAATGCCTTCCTTTACCATAAAATGCCACTTTTCCCAATTCAACACAAGATGTGCTTTTTCACAATGTTTGAGGACCAGGGAGAGGTGCTTTAGACATGAATCGAATGAATCTCCGTATATAGAAAAATCATCCATGAAAACCTCCATAATTGTTTCAGTAAGACCAGCGAATATGGCAGCCATGCAACGTTGGAAAGTTTTGGGTGCATTGCAGAGGCCAAACGACATTCTTTTAAATGCGTATGTTCTGAATGGGTAGGTAAAAGTAGTTTTCTCTTGGTCATCTGGATGTATAGGTATTTGATAGAATCCAGAGTAACTGTCAAGATAACATAAATATTCTTGGTGAGCCAACCTTTCTAAGACTTGATCAAGGAAATGCCTTTTCGAGTTGCCTTGTTTAATTTTCTATAATCTATGCACATCCTCCACCCTGTGACTGTTCGAATGGGGATGAGTTCATTGTTTTCATTCCGTATAACAGTTGTTCCACCTTTCTTCGGGACTACATGCACATGGCTCACCCATGGTGAATCTGATATTGGATAGATTATTCCAGTTGTGAGCAGTTTGATGACCTCACAACGGACCACTTCCTTCATATTTGGATTCAATTTCCATTGATGCTCAATAGTAGGTTTGTGATCTTCCATCATAGGGATCTTATGCATACACAGCGCTTGACTGACCCCAGTGAGGTCACTCATTTTATAACCGATGGATTTCTTTCTTTCCCTTAATTACTTTAGGAGTTTAACTTCTTGTTTAGCTGTTAGATCGGAATTTATAATAACTGGGCAAACTTTGAGATCGTCCAAAAACACGTACTTCAGTCCCTCGGGCAGAGGCTTCATTTCGGGAGCCTCTAGTTTTTCGCATGTTTCTTCTACAGCTTCCATAGCTTTGATTTCTTCACAAGTGGCTTCCACATCTTCTTTAGCGGAGTCGAGGGATTCCATGCAATCCTTTACTTGTTCGTCAATTGGTTCGTCAACTGATGGGTTCGTTAGAGCAACTTCTAAAGGATCATCTAATTCATGATGCTCTTGAGTCAGAAGTGACATTTGCTCAATGCAGTCAATTAGATAGACTTCTTCTTACATACTCGGTCTTCTCATACTTTCAAAAACCTTGAATTCGAGAGTTTCTTTGCCTAATCTAAGCAGTAAGCTACGAGCTTCAACATCAATCAGGGCTCTTGCAGTGGCGAGGAATGGACGACCAAAGATGAGAGGATATCTGGCATCTTCTTTTATGTCCATAATGACAAAGTCACATGGAACATATGTGTCCTTGCCTACCTTGACCGGGATATCTTCGAGGATTCCTAACGGACGTTTTATCAAATTGTCTGCAAGATGTATAGTCATGCCAGTAGGAAGCAATTCTGCAAACCCTAGTCTTTTGCACAGGCTAAGGGGCATAATAGAGATGCTTGTGCCGAGATATGCCAATCCTTTCTTACATGATGAGTCGCCAATGTGGCATGAGATTCCAAAGGATCTCAGGTCTTTTTGTTTCTTGGGCATCTTGCTCAATATGATATCAGAAGTAGTTGTCGCCAGTTTTACTGTCTCATACTCTTTCATTATATACTTCCTGGTGAGGAGTGACTTTAAGTACTTTGTCCATGATGGTATCTCGGCCAGAGCATACAAAAAGGGTATATCAACATGAAGTTTCTTCATAGCTTCTTTAAACTTGTTGAATATGGTATCGAGCTTTGTTTGCCTTAGACGAGCTGGAAAAGGTATACGAGGTTTGTATACAGGGATATCAGGTTCTGAAGTCTCAGTTTCTTTGTCTTCTTGAGCAGGCTTCTCAAAATTTCCCCTTTCTGACTTATCATCTTTTGATTGAGTCTCTTGTGTTGTTGAGTCTTGGGCAATCACAGGTTCATCCTCGTCTGTAATAACCACAGGTGTCTTTTCAGGTGAATCGGAATAGTCTTTTCCTAACCTGGTGGTGACCACATTTAATTGTTCTGGATGCTTAGGATTATTCTCAGGTTGGCCAGCAAAGGCCCCAGCAGGCGGCTTTATGCTAGCTGCAAGTTAAGCTAGTTGAGATTCAATAGCCTTCTGTTGAGCTTGTTGGTTAGCTATCATAGTTTGCTGAGTTTGCAACATCTTTTCAATGACTGATAGTTTGTCATCAGGAGAAACTGGACCTGCTTGTTGTCCTTGTTGGTAAGGAACTTGGTTAGGATTCTGGTACTGGGAATTGTTTTGATAGTTATTGAAGTTTCTATTCTGGAAGTTTCCCTTAAAATTTCCTTGATTTCCAAAATTATGTTGTTGATTGTATTGGAATCCTGGTGGTCCTCTTGGTTGATTGTTCAAACCAAATTGATGCGAGTTTACTACTCCTGAGGGGTTTCCATATTGAAAACCTGGATGATTCCTATTCTGATTTGGATTGTAATAACTTTGACCAGGGATGGTATTTACAGCGTTAAGATTTTCCAATTGACCATTATCTCCTTGGCCACATGTGTTGCTCAGAACAACATCATAAAGAACATTTCATGATAAGGTGGAATGATCAGTTCCTTTACATTCTTCGTAGAACAAGGAAGCAGACTTGACTTGTTCTGGTTGTCGAGTGGGTAAACGTCCTCTTCGAATGGCAGCGAGAGATGATTCAATATGGTCTTGCTTGGCAACTAAGAGTTTCAAGGTTTTAGCGATAGATTTGTACTCAGGTGTCACTTTAGCAATAGCCACTTTCAACACTCCTTTACCCACAGACCTACCCCAATTTGCTTGGTTTTCAGCTCCAAGGGTGACAAGCCTCCATGCACTATCATAGCTTTGACGCATGAAGTTTCCTCCGGATGAGGAATCTAGAAACCTCTTAATATCATCATCCACACCCCTGTAGAAGATCTAGATGAGTTGATTCTTAGGAATGCCATGATGTGGACATTTTTGTAGAAGCTCCTTATATCGGTCCCATGCCTCAGCAAGGGTTTCTCCAGGGGCTTGAGTGAACATTGTTATTTTTTCCCTAATTTCATAAGTGAGAGATGGAGGATAGAACTTTTCTAGAAAAACGTTCGGCAGTTGTTCCCATGTGGTGATAGGTTCACATTGTAGAGAGTTGTACCAACTTATGGCTCTATCGATAAGATAATACTTGAATAGACGGAGTCGGATGGCATCGTCGGACACTCCATTTTGTTTTGTCATAGCACATAGATCGATGAATCTCAGAAGGTGTTCTTGACTATCTTCACCTTGTTTGCCATAGAACGGGTTGTTTAGGAGCAAGGTGATCCAATGTGCTCGTATCTCGAAATTCGGAGCATGGATGGGAGGAGGTAGGACAGGGTGATGTACATTAGCAGCTTTGGGGATTGAGAACTCTCTAAGATCTTTTTGTAGTTCAGCTACTTGTGCTGCTAGGATTTCTTGTTGAACTGCAGCTCTGGCTTCTTGCATGAGCCTCTCTCTCTATGCATTGATGGCTTGAGCCACTCTTCGGGCTACTTCCTCTTCCTGAGCCATCCTTGCTTGATTTTCTCAGATCTGACAATGAAAAGTTTTGTCTATCTCAGGATCAAAGCTCGTTGTTAGTCCGGGGTTGTCCGAACGTTGCATGCACTACGCCTTGGATTGTACTTGAAAATAGAAATATTTTGAAAGTGAGAACCACGGAGTAAAGTCAAATTCAAGTAGATGATTGATTGTTTCAAAAGAAAAGCAAAATCCTAGATTAGTCTTAAAAGAACTATATTTGACTAACTGATTATGTTGTCCCCGGCAACAGCGCCAGAATTTTACGTGGGATTTTATCGCACTAACAACCTCACTCAGGGTTGAAATCCCCGAGCTTTTACCAAAACCAAAGTGCAATAATACCACCCGCAAGCGGACGGGTCATATCGCAGTATAGTTAATGATCGAACCCAAAGGACAACGTTTTTAAGAATCTTTGTCAGTCGAATCTAGATCAAGTAAAACTAATATTTAAAACGATTGGTTGATTGAGTTTAAATAAACTAGTTGCAAGAAAGTAAAAGTTGAATTAAAATTGGATTTAGATAAATGATATGGAATCATTGGGATGGTACCGGGTTTCACCACCGCTACATACGTAAGCATATTCAATCGAAAACAATCCACACAAGATATAACAACCCAAATAGAGTTGCTGCAGAACCCCCCATTCAGGCGTTAGGTTCGCATAAGCATCACCTTAGGCATCAGATGTCTCATCACCAACCATATCACTTACTTACAGCTCCGAAGATACAGAAATCCAACGAAGGTTGTGAGCCCCCTATGCAGGCGTTAGGCACACAGAAGCATCACCGAAGGATAGATGGCTCATCCCCTCGCGGATCATACACTTACGACCTTGAGGAATCCTATCAGAAGTTCTCGTCAAGGAGTCAACCACATTAATTGATAAGCAAGCAGGTGATAGATCTACAAACTAACATCGACGATAAACAAGACGATACAAAATCCAACTAAGGTTGTGGTCCTCCTGGAGGGTTGTCTAGACCTCAGAAGTGTCACCGTAGGCTAGATGTCTCGTCCCCTCATGGATCATACACTTACGACCTCAAGGAATCCTATCAGAAGTTCTCGTCAAGGAGTTAAACTTGTAAACCACCATTCCATCCCATATATAGAAGATTTCGCAATATAGGAAAGAACAAGACGAAAGCAAGGAGATAATCAGCTACGAACATACTAACTAACAACGAAATGGACATTTATATACATTGCCATGGAATGCTTAACAAAAGAACATGCTTGCATGGGTAGCGGAGCTAGTCCCCACACCCCAGTGAAAAGGTACTACTTGCTCATGATGTGAGAAACAAGAATTTTAAGAGAAAGGGAAGGTTCCTCCATGAGCATGATGAAGAAGATAGTCGTAGCTCGGTGAAGATGATGCGGTCCTCTACTTCATGTCGGGGCAGATCTTTAACGGGGAGGAAGAACACCAATGAAGGGTGGGCAGACCTTCTTCTCCACCTACTCTTTCTTCCTCTCTCCTTGCTTGTCGCCGAGAGCAGCAGGCGGATGTGGAAAATGTCATGGAAGCATAAGCTGGATCGGACCTTTGGCAGCCTGTCGGCATGCTGGAGTCTCCCCCCCCCCCCAAATGAGGACCCTTGTGGTCCTATTTATAGGTTTGGATGAGGTGGGCACATTTTTTCTGTGAATAGTGCTCCAAATGGTTTGGATACCTTTTGTCTTTCAAACGGTTTGGAAACTGTTTGGAAGTCCCAAACGGTCTGGAGACCGTTTGGATGACCAAGCAGTCTTGTGTCTTTGCAAACTGAATGGATCCAAACGGTCTCAAAACTGTTAGGATCCAATCGGTCTTGGGTTCAATCTTCATTCGGTCTCCACGCAAGTGCCCAAACGGTCTTGATATGATCAGTCTCTCAGCTTCATTCGGTCTTGCAAACGAATGGTCTTGGGACCAAATGGTTCCAAATGATCTTGGGACCGGATGGCTCCAAACGGTCTTGGGAACGAATGGCTCCAAACGGTCTTGGGACCGAATGGCTCCAAACAGTCTTGGGACCGAATGGTTCCAAACGGTCTTGGGAGACCGTTTGGGTGACTAAACGGTTTGGAGACTGTTTGGATGACCAAACAGTCTTGTATTTCTGAATGGTTTCGGGGCCCAACTAGTTTTGTTTTGATCGATCTTGATTGTCTACACGGTCTCGAGTCCAAACGGTCTCGAGCAATCGGTCTTTGCATGATGCTCATTCGGTCTTGGTGACTTCTGCATCCAAACGGTCTGAGGTGGAGTGTCGTCGGGTCAAGGCGGATGGCGAGGGAAGTGTGGCTGTGGCCTGGACTCTGCTTCATGGTATTGAATTCATGCAGATGTCTGAACGGTTTCTCAGACCAGCTGTTGCAAACGGTCTTGAATGCGCTGCTCAATCCCTCGTGACTAAACGGTCTTGAAATGGATCTGTCCATTTGGTCTTGAGACCGAATGGATGAATTGTTTGGTCAATACTGTTTGGTGAGACCGTTTGATGAGACTGAATGGTTGAAACCCAGGATGAGAAAGGTGAGTCCTACTCAAAAAGGGTCAATTTTTCAACCTCGTCAGGACCTACATTAAATCAACATAAATCCAGTTAAAACCTTGATAATCGAATCAATTAAGTAGTTTTTGCATATTATGATGCATTTTGATATTTAATGAGTGAAATAGTATATATAGAGTTGAATTTGTCCCAAAGTGATAATTGAATTCCATGATGAATATGCATTCATCACTACATGATTATAATGAGAAAATGTGGCCAATCTAACCAAAATCTGACCTTAAATGGATTCCCCAAGAGATTGCATACTTCACATGCATATACTATCTTGAAAATTCTGAAGGGAACATAGTGTGTGCTAATTACCACACAGCGTGTGAGTTTATAGAAAGAGTTTGCTTCCCCTGAAGAACAGAGACATAGTGTGTCCTTACAACCACAAGTCGTGCCCAACCTATCAAAAGACATCACCAAGAATTTTTTCAAACGACACATTGTGTGTTTATTAAGCACACACTGCGTCCAACCCGATCAGAATCAACCCAAGATTCCACCAACTCTTAGCTACACGACGTGTCTCTCAAACAACATGTCGTGTAATCCTCAAGCAGAGCAGACTACATGTCAGTTAGTCAAGGCAACATGGTGTGTCTCAATCGATCTCTACAATTTTATAAAACAATTGTCTCTTGTTTGAAATACAAAAACTCTCTTATGGGATTGTTATCTCTTGTCATTTTGAAAGAACACTCTATCTGAGAACAGTCCAGAGCATAGGAGAAGTGATTTTGGAGAGAAAGAAGCGATTACTCAGGAGAGAACCTCCATTCTTCTTCAAAGATTGTAATAGGATCTTTTCCACCTCATTCAGACCTCTCAGGAGAGAAGTTTATTGGAGATGAAGCACCAACTTAGGTGTAATTTTGTCTCCAAGCCAAAGTTCTACCTTTTTCTTCTTCATTCATTGGATTTCCCTTGCTCATTTCTTCTCAAGTCATGTTTAAGTTCAAAATATGTAGCATGAGTTTGTGTTTCTTCACCTTGAATGAGTAGAGTTCAATTTATTGGGCATGGGAGAGTGGCTCCCATGTCATTACTCATGTGAACTCAGATCTCTTTATTAATGCTAGTTAATTTGTTTCTCCAAGATATTTCATGGTGTTTATCTACTTGTATGCACTACTGGCCATCTTTCTTACACATTTTATGCTTCTTTATGTGATCTAGGACGATTTGTAGAGAAGCACAGAGTAGATATCTTGACAACATATTCTTGACCACAAGAGTGGTTGGATTAAGCTGAGGATCCAAGGTTGTAGTTTGAATCTTAACACAAGTATGGGAGTAGTATGAGAACATTAGAATTGTCTCATATCATAGAGAGGTGTATGATGACAACAGCCTCCTTTGCTTGTTAATTAGTATGTTAATTTTCATAGTTGTATATGAGTGATTATGTGGAAGTATAATCTCATAACTAAAATCTTTTAAATCTGATCTAAATCTCTCTTTAAGTGATTAGTGTTTACTGCTTTCTTTAGTTTGCAAAATATATCGACTTTAACTAAATTAATCTTAACAAATAGATCTAGATTGTTGAAGTATAACATGCTTGGAACTAGTTATACCCTTCTCATTGGACAATCTCAAACATTCTATATGAACCTGTATACTTACAGGGTAGTTCTTGAGTATAAACTTAAGACTTGTGCACACAGCTAACACAATCTTTTGGCACCGTCGTCGGGGATCATCGATATCTTTTTGTTAAAGTGAGAAGTATTAATTAGTAAGTGAGACTAGATCACTCACCCCCATGTCTTCATTCCATCACCAGTATTATCATCTATCATATCTTCTTCTATTTGTTATGTGTTCTCACCTACTTGTAAATTTGTAGGACTATATGTGGTGTTTGAAACATGGTCTTTAGCCATCTACATACTTAGAACTAGAAATCGAGTTTATATTTAGCAGTCATAGAAGAGAAAAGGGGAGTGAAGACTCTTCAAGCTTGGGAGACTCACAACCATCATCACCTTCACCGTCAACGCCAACTTCACTAGACCAACAAGAACCAATCAGGGAAGACGATCATCCTCTCAAGGACTTCGTTGCTCCTATAGCCATAAACATAAATGGGGATATCAACAACCCATGGGTCGAGGCAAATAACTTCTCGATCAAGCCGACAATAATGTAGATGATTCAGCAGAACCGTTTTGGAGGGACTCCTGTAGAGGACCCTAATCTCATGTAACCAAATTATTGCAATACATGAACACTTTCAAGATTAATGGTGTTACTCCTGATGGTATACACCTACTTTTGTTTCTATTTTCTTTAAGGGACAGAGCCAAGGCACATATCTCATATTTTCCAAGGAACTCTATAAATAGTTAGGAAGAACTATTGAAGGCTTTTGTTGCAAAGTACTTTCCACCAAGCAAGACAACTCAATTGAGAAGCCAACTGATCAATTTCTCTCAAAGAGATGGAGAGACATTGTATGACACATGAGAAAGGTTCAAAGACCTTTAATGTCCTTGTCCTCATCATGGTCTCCGTAACTGGCTACTTCTTCAAACATTCTATAATGGGCTTTACTATAATACAAAGATCACTATAGATTTAGCGGCCAATGGGGCTTTAATGAAAAAATCCTATAGGGAGGCCTATGCTATATTTGAAGACATGACAATCAACCATTGGTGATGGAGTTCTTAGAGGAATAATCAGCCTTCCTCATCATCGGTTTATTCTAGAAAGCAAGATGACATCCATGTTGTTAATGTCGTTGGTTTGATTTCTGTCAAGTTAGATGCCTTGATGCAAAAGTTTGAGAGGTTGAATACTCAACCAGCTCAACATGTACACCTGATTTGTGATGCACATGAACCCATGGGACAAGTAGCTTCTTCAAGCTATCCTTCTTTTATCCCATCTGAAGAGATTGTGGAGCAATGCAATGGAATAGAAATGTTTTAAAACAAGCAACCCTTCAATCCATAATCTGATACCTATAATTTAAGTTGGCGTGAGCATCCAAATTTCTCCTACCACAAAAAAAATGTCAAACTCCTCAACAAACTCACAGTCAACAACCATTGTACTTGGGGAGAAGGCCACCAATGGAAAACAATCCCCCAGACTTAAACAATAATGTCAATAGAAATTTCAATCAATAGAAACAATTGAAGTACAATTTAGACTCTCTTCTTGAAGGTTTTGTCTCAGATAAAATGAAACAAAATGAGGAAATTCACCAACATGATAAGCTTATGAAAGATTCCATTCAACAAATTTCTTCCAAGGTGGACGGTATTACTACTCATACAAAGATGTTGGAAAACCAAATTGCACAACAAGATCTTACTAATCAAAGAACACCTTCTGGCTCCTTGTCTAACCACCAGAGATTAATCCTAAAGAGACATGTAAGTATATGATGTTAAGGAGTGGGGTGGTGATTAGAGGATCCTCACCACCTTTAAAGAGGAAATCTGATGAGGTTATTGACACAGTTGTATAAGAGAAAACTAAAAACCAAAGGAATAAGATTATTGGAAATTTTCAAGGAGGTAATTCTTGTAAATACACATGTTTCCTAACACAAAGGATTATGCTAAATTCAACAAGTTTATGGACATCTTAAATAATCACTATGTAAATTTTCCATTAGTTGAAGGCATAGCTAAAATGCCTTCTTATGCCAAGTTCCTAAAGGATATTCTCACAAAGAGAAGGAGGCCCAATCAAGCAGAAATAGTAATGCTATCTAAAAGAATAAGTTCTATCATTCATAACATTTTGCCAAAGAAACTTCATGATTTGGGTGCATTCACTGTTTCCTGTAAAATTGGAGATTCAATTTTTGACAAAGAATTAGTTATCTTGGTGCTAGTATTAGCCTGATTCAATTTCCCTGTGGCAATAGTCAGATAAAGAATTAGTTATCTTGGTGCTAGTATTAGCCTGATTCAATTTCCCTATGGCAATAGTCAGATTTGGGAGACTTAAAACCTACCTCAATGTCAATACAGTTTGCTGATTTATCAATTAAATATCCTAGAGGGATTGTGAAGACATAGATAGGGAATTCCTACATTCCTTGTGACTTTGTAGTCCTAGACTTGAATGAAGATCCAGAAAATACCATTTTTTTTGAAGACATTTATCAGGACTGCAGATTGTATTGTAAATGTGAGAGAAGGGAAGTTGAATGTCAGAGTAGGAGATGATGTCATAGTATTTTTCGTCTATGATTCTCTGAAAGTGCCCAACACTAAAGTATATATTTACTTGATGGATAGGATCTATACCTTGCTAGAGGAGGAGAGGAATGCTCTTAAACAAGCTTTTGATGATCTTAAAGGGGAAGAAGACAAAGAAGACTCAATGAATGTTCTTAATGAATAAAATTCTAAAACTGCATCAAACTCATCCTCTAGTGAAGCACCAACTAAGAAGAAGGCAAGTGACACTACTACACTAGGGAATAAGTTCGATCTTAAATCCCTCCCACTGGGGTTAAGGTACACATTCTTGGACCCCAATTTCACTTCTCCTACCACAATAAATTATGAACCGACTTAAAAACAAGAGGATAAATTGTTGAAAGAACATAGACTTCACATAAATGTGATAGATTATTCCATTGATGATCTAAAAGGAATTAATCATTCCATTTGTATGCACCGCATAGCCTTGGAAGAAGATGCTAAGACATACATGAAACCACTGAGAAAGTTAAATAGAAACATGAAGGAAGTTGTAAAGAAAGAAATCTTTAAGATAAAAGTTGCTGGCATAATTTATCGTATCAGTGATAGCTCTTAGGTAAGTTTCATACATGTTATACCCAAAAAGGGAGGAGCCACTAATGAAAGGGGACAATAATGAATTAATTCAAATAAGTATAATAACTGGGTGGTGAATGTGCATTGATTATAGAACTAAATAAAGCCACAAGAAAATAACATTTCCACCTACCGTTCATCGAATTAATATTGGAGAGACATACAAATCATTCTTATTTTTTCTATTTAGAGGGGTACTCTGGATTCTTCCAGATTCCTATTTATCCACCTGATCAAGAAAAAAAAACCTTCACATGCACTTATGGGACATATTCCTATAGGTGAATGCCTTTTGGGCTATGTAATACACCCACCACCTTCCAAAGATGCATGTGGCTATATTTTCTTATTTGAGAGAAAGATTGTGGAAATTTTTATGAATGATTTCAGTGTTTATGGGAATTCCTTTGATGACTTCTTGTTACATCTAACTATATTTTTGCATGAATGTAAACAAGTCAACCTCATTCTCAATTCAGAGAAGTGCCATTTAATGGTACAATCGGGAGTTGCACTTGGTCATGTCATTTCTAGTAAAGGAATTGAGGTTGATAAAGCAAAGGTAGAAGCTATTGCAAAAATGTCAACTCTAACCACAGTGAAATAAGTTTGAAGTTTTTTGGGACATGTAGGGTTCTACATAAGATTCATTAAAGATTTTTCAAAGATTGCAAAGACTCTCTACTCCTTGTTGGTAAGAGATGTGTAATTCCTATTCAATGAAGAATGCAAAATAGCCTTCCAAAGATTTGAAAGATGCTCTCATCTCAGCCCCTATCATTCAGCCACCATACTGGAGTGCTCCAATTGAAATAATGTGTGATGTCAGTGATTATGTCATAGGGGCAGTCTTAGGACAAAGGAGAGACAACTAGCTTCATCCTATTCATTATGCAAGCAAAACCTTAGATGATGCACAAATCAATTATGCCACTACAGAAAATGAGATTCTCGCAATAGTCTCCACTTTTGATAAATTGCAATAATATCTTATGCGATCCAAAGTCATTGTCTACATCGATCATGTTGCAATTAGATATGTCATGAAAAAAAGGATGCTAAACCCCATCTGATCTGCTGGATCTTGTTGTTACATGAATTTGATTTGGATATTAAAGACAAGAAGGGAATAGAGAACAATGTAGTTGATCATGTTTCATGTCTCTCCACAAGTGCCAAAGACAATGTTCCTATTGATGACAATTTTCCTATTGAGAAGTTGTAAGCCATGAATTCACTTGTGACAATGTGGTTTTTCGATATTGAAAATTATCTAGCCGTTGGATACCTTCCTCCAAATTTTATATGTCAATAGAAAAAGAAGTTCCTTAATAATGTGAAATTTTACTATTAGGGTGATCCAATATTGTTTAATCAATGTGCAGATGGGTTGATCCAAAGATGCATCCTAGATGAGGAGATACTGAATGTGATTTTAGAATGTTATTCCTCTCCATATGGAGAACATTTTGAAGGAGACAAGACTTCAACCGAAATTATGCAAACAAGTTTTACTGGACAACTCTTTTTTTTATGTGCATACATTTGTTAAATCATGTGCCAGGTGTCAAACATCGGGAGGAATTTCAAAGCAGGATGAGATGCCACTGAACTAAATTTAAGAGATTGAAGTTTTTTATGTATGGGGTAAAGACTATATGGGTCCATTTCCCTCTTCATGCAGGTAGAAGTTCATCCTAGTGGCGTGCAACTACTTATCAAAGTGGGTAGAGTCAATTCCTACATTAGCTCAAGATGCAAAATCAGTAATTCATTTATTCCAAAATATTACTTTTCCAAGATTTAGTGTTCCATGGGCAGTTATATTTGATGGACGTAGTCATTTATGAGAGAAACTTCAACAAATTACTAAGAAAATATGGTGTTAAGCATAAAATCTCTAGATTTACTGTCTATAAACATCAGGGCAAGTTGAGATCTCAAATAGGAAATTAAAAGAAATATTAGGGAAGGCAATCTCCAACTCAAGAAAAGATTGGAAATTGAAATTATATGATGCATTGTGGGCTTACAAGACACCACTTGGTACAACTCTTTTCAAGCTAGTCTATGGGAAATCTTGTCAGCTACTTGTCAAAATTGAGCATAGAGCACTTTTGGCAATGAAATTTCTCAACTATGATCTAAAGAAAGCATGACAAAGAAGGCTTCTTCAACTCCCAAGAATTGGAAGAGTTCATATTAGATGCATATGAAAACATTAAAATTTATAAGGAGAAAATAAAGAGATGGCTTATAAGAGGATTCGGAGGAAAGATTTCAAAGAAGGAGCCCTAGTGTTATTTTTCAACTGCAAGCTTAATTCTTTCAAGGGAAGTTGCGTTCAAAATGGTCCAGACCTTTCCTATTGTTGAAGATTTATCCATATGAAATCGCAGATCCACAAGCAAAGAAATCTACATTCAAGGTTGATGGTCAATGTTGTAAATTATACACCGACAAAGAGAGGATATATTGGGAAGCCTCTTTCTCCCTTCAGATGCTTGATGTTGCTGACACAAGTTTTACTCCAGAATCTAAATGAAGGACCTTTTAGGAGTTGACCCCACAATTAGGATGGATTTCATTTCATGCATTTTCTCAAGAATTTTCCCATTTCAAATAAATATGTCATGGATGAATGTAATAATCTTGACCCTTATTAAGTAAATATCATCTTCATTGTAGGTCCCAGATGAAAATCAAAGAACATAATTTATTTTTGCAAAAATTCAGTCTAACACGACATGTTTTACCCAACACACGGTGTCTGCACAATCAAGAAGAAATTTGAGAAAAGTACCCAGAATACACATCGTGTCTACATTACACAGGTGGTATCTCATTTTAGAAAAATATTCAAGGGGACTGCTGAAACACATACGACATGTCTAAATTTGTACACGCCATGTCCTCATGGTCATTCATTGTTGATAACTTGCTAGAAACTTGCAGGATTTATGTTTATTACCACACGACGTGCCCGCATCAGACTGAGTAGATTGGCAAGTCCACTGGAAACTTACACACCATATATTGAATCCATACACACTCTATTCTTGAAGAGATTTTCTTGTAAAGTTTTTCAAAGCAACAAAACATTGTGTGGAAGTTCAAACACACAATATTCTTACCCATAAAAGCAAGAGTAACAAGGAAGCTAAAGACATGTCGCAACATAATGTGTGTCCATTTTTACACGCCGTGTCCAGATGATGAAATAGGGTTTTAAACCCCTTTTTCAAATGCATTCGTCACACAACCCTAAACTCACTATGACGTGGTTGCTCCAGCCTCCACCCACCAGCAGCCGTGTTCAAGCAAGGGGGAACTACATAAGCAATTGTATCCACTGATTCAGTAGCTACCTCTACCATCCAAGCCCGACATCATCTCTACTGTCGAGGTCCAACTCCAGCAACAATCTTAATGACTTAATCGCCTCCAACACCTCCTACATCATCAGCAACAACCCGCTGCCACCCTAGCACCTTGTTCATCACTGCCATTTTTCTAAACACCAACTAGAGGCACCATCCAACTTTAATCCAAAATCTCTTACCAAGCACGCTCCAAAGCAACCATCCATTCTCCTTGTTTGAACATGGCAACACCCAGAAGACACACTATAATTGAGGTGGACACATCTTGATGGTTAGCTCTTCTTCAACCTACAAAAACACCCAAATTATAAAGTAAACGTTGTGTATCTCAATTAGTAGTACTTCTTCGACACTCAGTAAGCATGACATGTCCTTCATCAAACATGATGTGTGTAATTCTTTAACTTTGGTGAAACTAAATTATATAAATATAAAGCATGAACTGATAAGTCAGTTCCATGATTTAATTATTGAGGGGATAATAAAGTCACCTGTGTAGAATGGGTACAACCCATGGCCCATATAAATGCCCATGAGACTATTTATTTTACAAATAGGTCCTTGGGGCACAAGATAAAGGAATAATAGATTTTGTGCATAAATAAATAATAATGATCGGTTAATAGAAATATGAAGATAATGGACACATCTCCAAAAGAAAATAGAATATGTGATGTTTTAGATAATTAAAGGAGTAATTATCTAGACAAGAGTGACGACACAATCTTTGAAACATCAAATAGCATTATCTCAATTTAACTTTTGTATACTTGAAAATAATAAAGAAAAGGAAGAGAATTCTAGAAATTGGGAAGAAAAGATACTTCATGAAATATTGGCAATTGTTTAATGAAATATTTAAGAGAGTAAGATTTGTATATGAGAGTTTTCAATAAATCACAAAGACCCAAATATGAGTTAGAAAATAAATTATTTGGTTTCCCTTATATATCCAATGTTGCCAAATCCAAAGTTGATGGAAATATGGGGGTTTCCTTCTTGAAACGTTGGGCTTTATAGAGTAAAAAACTTTAAGAGTTTTTCAATAAAGAAAGGTAACAACAATATTGTTAATTCTTTCCTAGATTTATGCCTTTCCTCTCCCTCATATTTTAGTTGGTGATAAATTGATTTATTTTAAAAAGAATATCTTTTAATACATATAGAAAGAGGGAGTAATTGTGTGCTTAAGGAACATCACATAGTGCCACGTATGGTTTTTGGTGTGTCAACCAAGTAATATGGATATTTGATTTAGGAAATGTATTAATGAAAGATAAGAGAGAGAAAGATAGGGAGTTTTTTTTAGTTGATCCTCATGGGCATCATGGTTTGACTCTTTCCTTAATTAATCATCAATTTAATGATATGAAAAAGTCATGTCGTGCCCTGACCTAGCGGCGGCGGTGTGCTAGCTCTGTGGTGGGCGCACCTTCGGCGGCGGCGCCGCCTCCACTATCTCGGTTAGGCACTCCGCCTACCGAGATCCACCTCCTTGGTTTTCTGTGTCGAGAACGGGAGGAGAATGTTGCCCTCCCCGTTTTCGCGTAGAGTCACTCGGCAGAGCGTCCAGGCCATGAAGGCGCGGCAGGCTGTGCATGAAAGGAGAGAAGGATTCGCTACGCTCGCCATACCTTCGGATAATGTTATCCAGGACATTAGGAATGTCCTCCGATCGCCCAGTCCGGTGATCGGCCAGAAGGAGACCGAGGATAGTCGTGATGTCGGGGCTGTTATGGCGATCCATGGGGAAGAAAGACCGGTTGTTAATGTTGATCCTCTCGTGGATGGAGTTGCGCTGAGGGTAGCATCAACCGTGCAGATGGACTCGCGTATCCACGTTGAGTCAGGGAGTGCTTTGGTCGAAGCTGAGTCCTCTGCAAGGACAAGAGAGAAGACGGACCCGCCAGCGGGAAACCCTAACCAACTGCAAGTTCAAAGCTTTCGACTGGAAGATGAAGGCGGACAGCGACCACGGGCAGATCCAAAGAATACCAAAAGCAGAGAAGTCGTGCAGAGCCTAAACCCTAGGCCGGAAGCTACGGAACATGATCCTATAAGATCATCTTGAGACCAATGGGAGATTGGGGTGCCAAAGGACATGTGTTACAGATGTTTGGGAAAAGGACATTGGCAGTCACAATGTCATAACGCCATTGTTTGCTACAAATGCAGAAGACCGGGCCATGTTGCTAGGCGATGCTCCTTCGTTCCTCGTCCTCAACCTCCCAACATCTTTTCCATGGAAGAATTCCCAGTGATGAGATCAGGTATACCGGCTCGTGGCGGTCCTCAACATGTTCCTAAGAGGGTCGCGGTAAATCTAGGACCCGATACAGAAGAGAGAAAGAATAGAACCATGGCTCTTGGTCAAGCAGTGGAGATAGCTTGGCAGACCCATACTTCTTGGGAGGACCTAGGTCCAGTGCTGCAGAAGATGTGGCCGCATGCGACGGACATCTATCGTCATGCTCGTAGTAAAGCAGTGGCCTTTTTTGAATCTAAGGAGGTAGCGATGGATGCCTGCAAGGACGGATGGTTTCAGTTTCGTAACAACAGAGTTACCCTCAAATCCTTGGAGGACGGAGAGCTTTGTTCCAAGAAGGAAGCCCTATGGTTCTGGATTGCAAATCTTCCTATTGTATGCCAAGATGACGATGCCATTGATAGTATTGTTAACAGCTTTGGCAGATTGGTCCTTGTATCGGACTGGATGAGAAACCATGACGACATATCCGGTATCTTAGTCCTCGTTGAAGCCTTTAGCGAGGACGTGCCTCAATATGTGGCCCTTACTTATGGGGATCGAAGATCGAACGTGATGTTGCAGATGGTGGCACGAGGGAGTCCTAGATCATCCCTTTTCTCGCGAGCTGAGATTGGGGAAGAGCTAGGCATCCCAATGGAAGCACTTTCTATCCACAGAACTGCTTATGTCAATGCAGCAATACAGTCGGAGGCTCCTGTGGAAGCAGCAGTGATTACAGAGCTTGAGAAGAAGGATGAGCAGACTTTGCTTGCTGTTGAGGATGAGCCAGTAAGGGAAGAAGATAGCCAGCCGCAGCGTGCGACACAACACAGCAGAATCGTGTTTGATGGTGAAGGCAATAGGGTCCGTCTACAGCTGAACAGTGTGAAAGACTTCATTCACTTAGGCGATGGGAGTTCTAAAACAAGTTATAATGGCAGCAGATGTTGACCAAGACTTCCTTGTGCAGAGGGATCTTCTTCTCAGTTTGATAGCCGGTTACATGGACAGCGTTCGCATGGACACAGAAGACGTTTATCTGAAGGTGAGGCTCGTTTCTCGGATGACGATTGGGTCGATAGAGAAAGGGAAGATTGCTGATTCGGCTGCTAGCAGTAGTGTGATCTTAGATCCAAATATATGGACTCTAAAATCCCATTCTGGAATATCAGAGGAGCGGTGAATAACAAAACTAGAAATGTCCTGGGCAGGCTTTGTAGAAGATACTCCCCGAAGATTGTTTGTATTGCTGAACCTTTCCTCCACGCTTTAGTTGCGGAGGAGCTGCTTGATATTGTTAGACTAGACTGGATGGCCAGCAATGAGGTGGAAGGAGGAAAGCTATGGCTTTACACAGACAAGGAGCTAAACCCTACTGTGGTCCGAATGCATAGACAACATTTAACGTTAAAGCTTAATGTGGAGCCTAATTCTGAGTTCTTTGTTACTATGATTTACGCAAGCTGCAATCATGTGAATAGAAGGAATCTCTGGGAGGATATCATTGATTTATCTACAATGATTGGGGATGCAGGCTGGCAGATTACGGGAGATTTTAATATCATTAGAGACAACGTGGAAAAGAGAGGGGGTCTTGACAGAAGTTTCCAAGAGATTATGGAGTTCAACTCTTTCATTCATGACGTGAATATGAGAGAGGTCCCTTTTGAAGGTAGCAAGTTCACCTGGGTTAACAAGCAGTACGGTACCCCTACCATCTGGGAAAGACTGGACAGAACTTTTCTTAACGATGCATGGTGTACAAAGTTTCCTAATGCGATGTCTTCTCATCTTACCCGGTACAGGGTTTCTGACCATTGCCCTATTCTATACCAGCCTGGGACCATGAGGAACTTCAGGGGCAGAAGAACTTTTTCTTTTATGCAGATGTGGTTAAGCCATGAGAGTTGTCGTAACCTTATCAATGATACTTGGGATTTGGTTTCGTGGGGGAACCCGTCCGAGTCTTTCTACTTCAAGCTTAAGATGGTCAGAGAAGCCCTTAAGACTTGGAATAAGCAGACTTTTGGTGACATTGATCAGAGGAAAAAAGATCTGGATGATATTGTTTACACTACCCAGATAGCTTTTGATGATAATCCTTCATTTGAAAATGACACAAATCTCAGAAAAGTGGAGTATGAGCTTCAGGAGGTCTTGGATATAGAAGAATGCATCTGGAGAGAAAAATCACGTATAAGCTGGCTTAATGAAGGTGAAAGGAACACTAGATTCTATCATGCTATCGTCAAGGCTAAGAGGAAGCACAATAGTGTCAGTAGTTTGTTGCTGGATGATGGCTCGATTTTGGATGACCCTTGTGAGATCGCAAATCTCGCAGCTGAGCACTACAGTGGTTTCTATAAAGACTGTTCCACATACGATGAAGATGCCCTTGATGAGATGTTGCAGACTATTCCTGAGATGATTTCTATGGATGATAACAGTTCCCTCACCGCTATACCTATGGAGGAGGAGGTCCGTGTTGCGCTATTGCAGATGGACAAGCACACCGCCCCAGGCCCGGACGGCTTCACTATCCCCTTCTACATTGCTATGTGGGATACCATTAAGAAGGACTTCATGAAGATGACTGAGATGTTCTTTAAAGGCCTTGTTTGTCACCAGAGCCTCTTTAGCTGCAGAATCCTTCTCATCCCGAAGGTCGAGAATCCTAAAAAGATTGAGAAAGACTTCCGTCCTATATCCATTGAAAATGTTTCCTTGAGAATTCTTGCTAGAGTTGTTAGTAACAGAATGGCGCAGTTGATGCCTTCCATTATTTCTGAAGATCAAGCGGCTTTCATTCATGGCAGGGAGATCACTCACCACATCAGGATGGCCAAAGAGTTAATGCACGATATTCATCAGGGAGGAGAGCAGCCAAACGTGATGATCAAGTTAGATATGTCGAAGGCTTTTGACAGGGTTGAATGGCCTATTCTTAAGAAGATCATGATGAGATTTGGGTTCTCGGAAGATTTCTGCATGCTGTGCCTTAGCTTCTTCTCAAATGTGTGGGCTACGGTCTCCATCGGGGGTGAGTATGACGGTTTCTTTCCCATGCTCAGGGGCCTCAAACAAGGGAATGTGATTTCCCCCTTTTTGTTCATCATCTATGAAGAGCTTCTTAGTAGATACATCCACCACATTGACCATGTTCACAAGCTGGACAGATTCCGCACTCGCAGCCACGGTTCTGCCCCTCTCTTCCTTCTTTATGCGGATGATGTTGTGATGTTCCTAAATGCCCACCCAGACACTTTGCAATGGGTACAGCAGATTCTGAAGACTTACGAAGCAGCATCAGCACAGAAGATCAATCGTGCAAAGTCCATATGCACAGTGGGCAGCAAGAGTGACGTGATCATCACCAACATTGCGCACACTCTTGAGATTGACACTACCGTGGATTCGTTTCTTTATCTGGGAGTTAACATCAGAATGGGTAGATATGCTCTTAATGACTTTGAGGGCTTGTTTCAGAAGATCAAACAGAAGATGGCATCCTGGAAATCTAGGCTCCTTTCCTTTGCTGGTCAAAGGCTGCTTATAGCACATGTTCTCTCGTCGACGACTGTCCATACTGTTGCTGCCATCGGTATCTCATGTGGTGTTTCTGATCGTATTGACGCTATCCTTGCTCTGTTTCTTTGCGCAGATAGAGAAAATCACCATCGTAAGGCGTGGATCGGCTGGAACAAGGTTGCTAAGCCTGTGGAGTATGGTGGTTTGGGCCTTCATAATACGAGAATAGTTGATAAAGCTTTCATGGCTAAAGCCTGTTGGGAAATTTTAGCAAAGGACACGATTTGGGCTAGATTCTGTAGAGAGAAATATTCGAGCAGGGCACATAGTAGATCTGTGTTGTATCCGCACAATGTTAGATACAGAGATTCGGCTTCTCCATACTGGAAACATATTTGGAATCTGTTCCCTCTGATTCTTCCTTACTGCAGATGGCGAGTTGGGAAGGGGCACATTCTTTTCTGGGATTCCTTATGGTGTGATGAGAGGCTCTTTGATCATGCCTTGCATACCAGTGATCGTAATCACCATTTCCTCGTTTGTGACTTCTGGATCCCTAACGAAGGATGGGACTGGTTGTCCTTGAGGCAGCTTCTCGATGAGGAATGTATTAATCTAATCAAGAAGGCAGACCAGCAGATAAATGAAGATGATGATATGCTTGTATGGTGTCCGGAGGTGACGGGTCAGTTTACAATAAAATCAATGAAGAAGATTTTGACTATGGACCACAGTGATGCTCCTTCCGCCGCTCAGAAGATTTGGTACCTTGACGCGCCCAAAGCCTGCACGATCATTTGGAAGCTCTTCCATAGAGCCCTTCCGACCGATGACAACATTATAAGGTGCCATATTGCTATGCCTTCTAGATGTGAATGCTGCGATGAACCCAATACTGAAGATATGAATCACCTTTTCTTTCAAGGTGACCTTGCTGCTACTTACTGGAACAAGTTCTCTCTTCTTACTGCTAGAGCCCGACCATATAACACAACCGAGTTGTTGTCTTTCTGTTCGCTGGGGAGATCGTCCATTGTTATGGATTGGATTGCAGCTTGCCTTGCTACGCTTACCCCTTTCTATGTCTGGAGATGGAGATGTCGCGCCAGATATGACGGCTGTAAGGCCCCTATCGCCCGAGATATGAACTGCATGATCGCGCAGCTCAACTTTATGTTGAAAAAGAGGTGGTTCTGTGTCCTTGCTCAGCCGGAGGATCACAGACGTCTTAATCATTACGGCATTGATGACCCAAACTATGCTCTTAGAGAAGTTAACCTTATGAGATGGATGACCCCTGACATCAATTCCTTGAAGATGAACGTCACGATAGGTAGAAGCAAAGACTCTTCTGGTCATAACAGGTGGTGGATGGCTAGTATCATCAGGAATCACCGGGCTGCAATCTGTCAGATTGCTAGAGCATGGTTAACTGCGACTGATCATATTTCTGCGTCCCTTCAAGCTTGTGTTGTAGGGTTGAAGTTGGCGGAGAATCAATCCTTGCGGATCGCAGTGGTGGAGTTAGACGATGACAACACATATCACATGTTATGGGGCACTGCTTGTATTCCTTGGAGGATATCTCGTATCGTCAGGGAGTTGAAGAGCTACATGGAGGATGAAGGAATTGTAGGATCGCTTGTATACAGGGCCATCAATTCCATTCCCAGAGAGATTGGTAAGTGGGGTGCTCTCAGTCAGAATCTGATCGTGATTTCCGATCCCAGCAGATTGCCGGCTAGAGTTCGCGGTATGGCTTTTCTTGAGAGGAACCACACTCCTTACGTGGTTTTGAAGATTAAGCATCCTTAATGCTTTGGTTGGGGTGTTGTTTGGAGTCTGTCATGTTTGGTCTCTCTGTGTGGTCGGGGTTTTTTGCTGTGGTTTCTGTGATGTGGTGCTTTATTGTTGAGGTCCATGTGGGGGTTTGACCTGCATTTTATAAGCAGGAGCTGTATTTGTTGCTTTAAAATGCTCACACGAGGAGGGTGAGATGAATAGACGACCTCCTGGCTTCTTCTAAAAAACAATCATCAATTTAACCATGTTAATATGATAACAAAAAGGGGGTTTTGGCAAGTCTTTATGGTCTAGAATAAGGGAACCAATCTTGAGACGCAAAGCCTATGCAGGAGACTCGGAAGGCATAGTATATAAGGATAAGGATACCATCCCTCTCATGGAACACCTCTGTCCCCTACTTGAATTGTCCTCCGCCTCACTTCCTCTCTTCACTATAACCACTAGGGTTTTCTCCTAGAATTGTATATATATAAGGACCCCAAGTAGCCTCTCACCACCCAGAAAACTTGTCCCTAGCTGCGGTGGTCTAGGGTAAAACCCTATGAGGGATCCATTGCCTCAAAATCCCAAGTTCCTTTAGCATGGGGTCATCTTGGATAGACTACAGAACGGTCGCTGTAGGTGATAGCTTGGACCTCAGCCAGGAATGAGTGCGCAGACTCTCCCTAACCTTCCCCTTCATTGCCGCCACCCCCTAGAGAAGTTTGACCACCATGCACAACCTACAATTTTCCTTCTTTG
Organism: Alisma plantago-aquatica; assembly: GCA_963693085.1. Lineage (NCBI taxonomy): Eukaryota > Viridiplantae > Streptophyta > Magnoliopsida > Alismatales > Alismataceae > Alisma > Alisma plantago-aquatica. The sequence goes on from OY856411.1 coordinate 242,870,530, forward strand.
TCTTTCTAGTACCAGTAAGACCGTCTGGAAGAGGTAGTAAGGAATGGAGAATTGGTGATGGGGTTAGGGAGACTATGTCTGGGTCACTGTGACAGTGGAAAGGGAAGGTAGAACTGATAGGATCTGAGGTGGTGGAGGCCCAAGGTGGGAGGGCCGCCCATTGTTTCAGTTCTGGCTCCATCCCATCGGTGTACAGGCGGCCTCATGAGATCGTGAGGAAGGGAGGGGAGGTCTAACAAGGTACGTGGTCTGTTGGGTTTCGATCGGTGTAGACAAAAACTAAGTTGTGAACCATGCCAACTTAATAGGTATGGCGTGGGACTCTGACCAACAAGGAGTCGACACATGGCAATATGATGGAGGTATAAGTTTGTATCTTGCTTAATTCGTAGATATTAGTAGGATTAACCATACATAGCAAACATATATACCAAAATGATTATAAAAAGATGTAGAATATACATGTAATACTCCTAGGGCCTAATTATGCTTCCTATTCTAAAATGAGTAAAAACATGTGGTGAGTGATGATTAATGCACACAAACCCTAGTTTTTAACGAATGGGTTGTTTAACATGTAAATATGATTATTTAAGCAATAGACTAATAATGTGATTTGATATGATTATGACCATAATGATGAGAATTAGAGTTGCTGATGAGAATAAAGCCTTCATATGAAGAGTTAGGTTTTAAAGATTATAACTTGCAATGTTGTTAATGAATATGGTTGAATCTAGGTGAACATAATGAAAGAATCAGATGGATATGATAATTATGGTTTGACATAATGTTTAATATGTGATGGAACTATGGTTTGTACCCTTATTCCTTACCCAAACCCGAACACAACTCTAAACCATATATTAGGAACTGAGTAAGGTTTAATCTAATTAATGTGATGGTGACACTTTAGGATTTATATACATGCAGATTAAATGTTGATTGATTGATTTGCTTACTTGATTGGATAATATGCTTAAAGAATGACTGTAATATCTATATGGTTCTATGAAAGGTATGTGGTTACAATTATAACTACATGCAATATAGTTCGTTAGTGTTTGCCAAGATTTTCTTGAAGATTGACTGAATAAACTATTAAGAGTTTATTTACATTCTGTTCAATTATAATGCCTCTATGAGTATCAAATAAAAGAAGATTATGTGAATAAAATGCCAGTTTTATTTGCAAGTAATTGATTGGTTATATGTTGTTATGTACTTGCACACTTTTGCATGCACCATAGGTACACAATATATTATGATATGTTGATCTGTAAGGAGGATTAAATAGATACTTCTTCTCAGATGTAAAGTTCTAATGATAGAAATGCATTCAACTCCTTAGAGGAGCATCTTGTAAATAATATTTGAACTAATGGAAAATATTTTTTATTTGGTTAAATATGGATCCTTAGGAATTTTTAGGTAATGGCTCTTAACTTTTTGGGTCTTCCATTATTTGGGAGATGTTGAAAAGTGAGGTCATTACACCGTCTCCAGGTCTTCTACAACAACATCAAGGCATTAATGACTCCTACCAAGAAAATGGCAAAATGCAAAAGGGGAGAGAGTTCTTCCTCTTCCCCAACATACATCTCATCCACACAATTCAATGTCACCAAGGAGGAGGACAAGAATTACCAAACAATTATCATATGTGGGGTCTTTCCTACAAGATTTGTTTGTGAAGAGACACTGGAGGTGCTTAACTTCAAGGATGAAGTCTTGGACCTACTCAAGGAACTAGGGCTTAGGTATACATGTTTCACTATAAGACCTACCTATCAAAGACTAACTTATGAATTTATGACTACTTTACATGTTGTGGATGACCCTAAGAAGCCATATGAACTATTTTCTACTATTACTTTCTGACTTCCTGGACGCAACTATAAGATTACTTTCAAGAAATTGTGTGATGCCTTTCAATGCCATTATGGAGGGGCAACATCATACTCAACCCAATTTAGAAGTGATTATTTTTTGAAGGAAATAACTAAGGATGACATACATGATGATGCACAAGCTAGAGAATCACACATCCACAACCCTATTTTCCATTATATACATAGGATCCTTAGCACTTGTGTATTTACTAGAAAATAAATGTAGGGGGTTTGTGGAATACAAGATCTATATTTCATATTGGAAATTCTTCATGATTTTAAAATTTATTATGGTGATTATATCCTCTTTCGGTTCTTCAAAATCATACAAAAGAAATATAGTGACATTATGATTGGAGGTCTAATAAGTGTAAAGTCAATGCTGAGTTGACTAGTTTAGAAGTTTCTCCTTGAAGGAACACAATTGAAATTAAAATTTCTCGTATCCTTCGGCCTAATTGTTTGGGACCCCTCATATGATAAAAAATTTAGGAAATTTTTTGTAGATCATAAGGGGTACATCGAGCTCCCTGATTTAGAAGCAGTCACCTTGGCAAATAGAGACAAATTGAAATTCATTTTTGATGAGGAGACTGACTCTGGTGACTAAGTCGACACTTCTAATGCTATAGCAACATAATTTCTACCTCCTTCCACTAACACACAGACATAGCACAGTTGGTCTATGTCTATCATCTACATCTCTAAGGCTATGTTCAACATTATTTTCACAGTAGGAAGCCCGTTTTGACATGATGAGTCAATAGTACTCCAACATGCACAACATGCTATAAAGGTTGGATATGTGGCATATATTCCAAGGCCACTATACCATGCCTCCAACTCTTCCCCCACCACCACAACATGAGTCAAATCCTACATATATTTCTAACAATGATATTTTGTGCTAACATTTTGCTGATGGAGATGAGGGCACTGCCCCTTCATTCTGATTCACCATGGCAGGTACCCAGTTTCTACCAACTTAAGTTTGATTGATGTAGGGAGGACAGTGCAAATTTTAGGGTTAGGGGGGAGCATCCGACTGGTAGTGTAGTTGTAGATTCTTTTCGTCATCTTGTTCCGTGCTTTTGTTCTAGTTTATGTTTTAGTTGTGGAAAAACTAGTATGATCTGAGATCTCTTCTTTGTGTTTAGATTGATGTTCCTTTAAGCATAACTTTTTGTCCTATTTTTTTAGAGAAATACTATTTGAAGATAATTGTACAAGTCATGCACGAATTAAATGAAACCTTTGACCAACAACAAGAACTTCAAATTGGTTTATGCTTCTAACTTGAGTTCTCACCTTTCACACTCTTGATTGTCAAATACATGTAACGGTTCAATCTTTTTGAATTAATCAACACTAGAACATTACTTAGCATTCTAGATGCATTTGTCAAGCTTTTAGTGTTTTTTCAACAAACCTCTCAATGAAAATCTTTAATTAAATGTATGAAATCCAGTTAGTGTGCAATCTAGTAAACTCTCCTATGTTTTGGGGAAATATTTTAGTTCAAGGCCACACCGTCACTAAGTGGGACCTGATTCAATTGTGAAAATCTTGGTTGTTCTTCAAATTTCACACTTATACCCATTGAAAAGACAGATAAATCGCCCAAGTATCATGCTAGCTTAGTGTAAGTCTGATCTATCCACGACAGTTAGGTTCTACATCCTAAAAAGAGGGTAAAATACTCAACTGGCATTCTACATGTGCGTAAGTCTATTTTAGTTGTCGAATGCCAGAACCCACACCTCTTTGCCACATTCTTTTTTAAAATAAGGAGAGCTCTCCTAAATTGCTGATGTTAACTTAAATTTCATATTTTACATCATTAATTATTGAGAGTGTCAAGTTGCATATTCACTAGTGGTTTTGCTTAGTCTTCTAAATTCTACTTGTTGTTGTTATGTTGATTTTCCATCTAGACTATTACCACTCTTGTTGAACTGAAATTCCTATCTTAGGTGTTAGAGTGGAATGCCTGGATAATAAGCATAAACCAGCCATTTTGGTTGAATTGCTTTGATTCCTTTTTCCATTTCATTTGATAGATGCATGTACTTGACACATTCTTCATTTATATTTCTATGCTCTTTTTTGTTTGATGGCAAGCAATAGTTCAAGCTTAGGGGGATTTGATGTGAACATTTATATAGACTTTTTACCCACTTTTACACACACTTTCAATCCACTTTTATCTCATCTTACCTATAAACATACTTAATTTCCCACCTTTTTAATTGTTTTACTTGTTTCATGTTTGTAACCACAGTTACATGATTATGACTAGAAAATGGGGCTAGTCCAACCAAAATATGACCTTAGATGAATTTCCCAAGGGAATGCATACTTCATAGAGATTATCTTGAAGTATCTGAAGAGAACATGGCATGTACTAATTACCTCATGATTTCTATAGTATTATATAGCAACCATCCCTCATTTTGTGGTATGATTATCTCCTGTCATTTTGAAAGGACTTTTGACTAGAGAATAGGCCAGAGTAGAGGAGAGGTGATTCTCGAGAGGAAGAAATGGTTACTCAGGAGAGAACCTCCATTCTTCTTTAAGGATTTCTATAGCAGCTTCTCCACCTCATTCAGACCTCTCAGAAGAGAAGTTTGTTGGACATGAAGCACCATATTGGGTAAAATTTCATCTCCAAGGTAAAGTTCTATCTAGTTCTTCTTCATTCCTTGATTTTTCCTTGCTCATTTCTTCTCTAGTCATGTTCAACTTTGAAATTTGTAGCATGAGTTTGTGTTTCTTCACATTGAACGAGTAGATTTTCATTTTTTGGGCATGGGAGAGTAGCTCCCATGTGATTACTCATGTGAACTCAGATCTCTTTCTTAATTCTAGTTAATATTCTACTCTAAGATATTCTATGGTGCTTATCTACTTGTATGCACTATCAGACATCTTGCTTACATGTTTTATGCTTGTTTATGTGATCTGGGAAAATTTGTAGAGAAGAATGGAGTAGATATCTTGGCAATGTATCCTTGACCATAGGAGTAACTTGATTAAGTTGAGGATCCAAGGTTGCGGTTTGAAACTTATCATAAGTATGGGAGTACTATAAGAAGATTTGAACCATCTCATATCACCGGGAGGTGTACGATTACAACAGCCTCCTTTGCTTGTTTATTAGTATGTTAATTTCTATGGTTTCATGTGAGAGATGTGGAAGTAAAATACTATAACCAAGATCTTCTAAATCTTTCTTTAAGTGATTAGTGTTTACTGCATTCTTTAATTTGCAAAATAGATCAACTTTAACAAAACCAATCTTAGTAAATCGATCTAGATTGTTGAGGATTAACACACTTGCGGCTAGTTGTAACCTACTCCTTGGATGATCTAGAACATTCTACATGCACATGTATACTTTTGGGTAGTGCTCGATTTGTAAATTCAAGACTTGTACACACAGCTAACATGGTCTTATGTCCCTTTTGACCAACAAAAATAGGATTTTAGACCCTTCGACTGCCACCCTAGCGATAGTTAATCCTTCTCTTTCTCTCTTAACTATCTTTTTGCAATTTTTTTGCTACATTTGGGAGACTGAAGAGGGTCCCTCGAAGGTCAAAGAAGCTTATGTTCGTGGGTGTATACTTTGAATCAACCCCCCTTCTAGGAAGAATCTAACGCTTTTAATATGGTTTCTTACTCCATACACAAAATCTCGTCTTGCAAATTTTTTTTTATGTTTTCCCTCCTCTCTTCTACCATGACTGAGATCCACCGTTTTTAGTTAGAGATTTTTGCATATGGCTAAGGAACCCTCTTTTCTTCCCTCTTTTCTCTAGATACACTTGGATCTTGGGAAATTAGGGGGTTTTGTGGAGCTTTCAGAGAGAAAAGTAGAGATATTGGTAGATCATTTTCGTCGACTTGATGTGGACTTTGTGTTCTTCTCTTACAAGGCAAGTGATATAACTTTTGAAGAATTCCTAGCCTACTTATGACGTGCGTGATGTGCATCTTGTTCTAAAAATATGTAACATGCTAAAATGATGTTCCTTTATGCACTATTTTTCATGAATAACTATATGAATTTGAAATCATTGTTAGGCCCTTTATACATTTTCTATTATAAATTGAGCATTTTTATACATGCAAGGACTAAAATCCAAATACAAGTCTAAATGATCTTAAAAATGGTCATTTTATGGTGTTTGGGTATGCAGTGGAAGGGAATTTGACCCACATCATTTTAACCTTGTTGTATGGTGGTTAACCTATGGAAGAAATAAGACTTTCATATACTATTATGATATTGTTATGATTATTGGATGAAACTAAAGGTAGCTCATCCATTCTAGTTTTGAGTCTATGATTGCTTAATTCTTGTAAATATTATAACTTCTACACCTGTTACACTTTTATGCTGAAATTTTGAGTGCCACTTTATTCATGACTCTTTAAGCTCACTGCAAAATTTGGATCCTAATGAAATTCATACATGGAGTTAACACTCTTTTGGTGTAATGGATAATTGGACTTTTATTTTACCTAGTTTGAGTTTTGACCCTCTATATGGCCAAGGATGGTTAACTATACCATGACTGAGTAGAATGGGTCTGATATATAAATTTTGTATCTTTTGAAGTGGCAATCCATGATTTATTTTACAAGAATCACTTAGGAGCTTATATGCACCTTGATTGATGCAGTCAAATGTACATAATTGGCTTAATTAATCGAGTGTAACCTTAATCATGTAGTGCCCTCAGACTGTAGAACTATCTTAGTATTAGACCTTGTTGGATAGTGAAAAGAGTAATCCTAAAAGGAGCTCGAAGTCCTATAATTTAGAGTATATGTAGGTGCAGAGAGGGTATATCTTTGACATCCTGATTTATGAGTTTTAGAGAGTGGTTGAGGTCGATGTTGACCTAGAGGTTATACATTGTCCATATTTTGATAATGACTTAACCATTCCATTCATATGTATCTTATATGTATATTCAAGATTGATCTCAGGTTTTAGGTACATGAAAAGGACCAATTTACACAAGCCCTAGCTTGTCAAAGTTCAAGTCAAATACAATGCAAGTGTGCTAATTAGGAAATCACTTCAAAAGACCTTAGAAGAATTTTCTAATCACTTGTATTGATGATATGACTTGTAACTAAGATGAGATAAATATGTGGGACACTTAATACCAAGTTTTAATCACTCATTTTCCAAATTAGAAAATCGATCACAGGTTGTTGATCGATCGAGTTACAATCTCGACTGATCCCATGGATTGATTTTTTGAAAGTAGCAATCGGTTGAGTTGTGCATTCATAGAACTCAACCGAACGACCTTCTGACCAAATGCAATTTTGGCTAATCAGTCAAGTTTCCCAGAACAAACTCGATCGATAGTTTGAAAATTGGGTTTGTCTTTTAGTCGTTCGGTCGAGTTCATTAAGATTTAATTCAATTAAGAACGTATTATATATAAGAAAAAAAATGAGGGAATTCCTCTTTTCCTGGACTTATTTAATAAGATCATGAAATATTTTGACTTATCTGCTGCGAGTTACCTTTATTGAAACTCGACCGAATGCACTATATGGAAAATGCAGAAAAAGTGATTCTAAGTGTTGGTGACTTGTTTTGACGAAAATAGATCCATTCCCTTGAGAACAAATGGTTGTATTTAGGCCCTAAGTGTTCCCCAACTCAAGGGAGCACCCCCAACTATAAATAGGACCCCTTGGAGTTCATTCCAAGTTTTCTCATTCACTACATTCAAGGTCCTTGCTATAGTTGAGTGTGCTACTACTACTTGAGCCCCTTTCTCTCTCTAGTTTACACTTTATTTCATGATTTGTGAGTGAGTTAGGCTTATTGTAAGAGAGATCCACCTTTGTATATGTAAATCTCTCAAATCTTCCACTACTTCCCTATCCCCTTCTCTCATGAAGAAAAGCTAAAGCAAGCTCCATTGAGTGAAGAAGTAGTTGTAGTTGGTCCTCTTCAAGGTTGTTGAAGAGGTGGTGATCTTCTCCAAGTGAAGGAGAAGGCAAAGGCTGAAGATCCAAGAGGAGAAGCAAAGTCCTTCAAGGTAGAAGACTTGAGCTTGAGTGGGTAAGACCTAGGTGAAGGTTGAAGACACAAGATAAGTCAGTAAGTTCCTTGGTAAGGTGGAGATATCCTTGGGATTGGATGGGTAAGTCCTTTGGTGGTCTTTTACTGTAAATCTCTTTTTGGTGATATAATAGAGAAAAGCACTTGCAAAGTTCTAGAGGATGACCTCTCTAGGTAGTAGACTGACTCACTTCTAGTTTGAAGTGTGGAACCACTCTACATCCCTTTGTCAAGTGCTTGCTATCAATCTCTGTCATCCTTACTATGCTTCTTTAGATAGTACTTCAAATTTCCATTTAGCTATTGCTCCAAATTAATATATTTTGAAGGTCTAATCTATTTTGTGATAATTTGTGTAGCTCTATTCACCCCCCCTCTAGATCCCTTAGATCCAACAATTGGTATCAGAGCTAAGGATCTTCTCCAACAATCTCCCACTAGACGAGAAGATGGGCGACAACCTACTTGGTTCACTCAACCTAGAGGGAGGCTTCTCCATGCGTCCTCGGGTCTTTGACCGAACCGACTTCCTCTATTAGAAGAGACAGATACAGTTCTACATTCAAGGGATGAACTTTGATATGTGGAAGGTGATGGTCACACCTTACAAGGAGCAAATTGGAGTTGTTGCAACATGGAGTAAAGCTGCTCTCAAGGAGGCTCAACTCAATGCAAAGGCCATTAGCATCCTCTACGCATCCCTCACTTCCATGGAGTTCAGTCGGATCTCATCATGGGACACTGCCTATGATATTTGGGACAAGTTGTGCATCACATATGAAGGCACAAAGTAAGTCAAGGAGGCAAAGATCTACATGTTGAATAGCCTCCTAGAGAACTTCAAGATGGGAAAGAAATAAGGCATTGCAGAGATGTATTCAAGTCTCATTACCATCATCAATAGACTGGCTGCATTGGGCAACACTTTGGATAGAGGCATCATCAACTCAAAGATCTTGAGAACTCTTCCAAAGAGATAGGAGTCAAAGGTCACCTCCATTAAAGAAGTGAGGAGCCTTGGTGACATCCCAACTGAAGAACTCATCGGCAACCTTCAAGCCCATGAGCCTAGACTTGACAATCAAGAAGAAGAAGTTAAGCAAGAAGAGAAGGAGGCCAATCAGATCAAAGATTGTGCTTTCAAAGCACAAGTGGAGGTTGTCATCCTTCAACAACAACTTGCTTGTCGGACTTCTCCCTCCTCCTATAGTGAAGATGAAGGCCCTAGTGAGCATGAAGCCAACTACATCAAGGGCAAGCACTTCAAGGTAAAGCAATCCTCCTCCTCCTCTACTCTGAGATGCTACAACTGTGGTCAAAAGGGGCACTACAAGAGTGAATGCCCAAAGTCAAGAAAATCTTACCACAAGAGCAGCTCAATGAAAGAAGAGGATTACAAGAAGGAGAGCAAGCACAAGAGGAAAGAGAAGAAGGAGAAGAGACATAAGAATGCAGCTCATGTGACTTAGGAAGCTTCATCTTCAAGTAGCTCTAGCTCCGAAGAAGATGGAGAGTGTCACCTTGCTCTCATGGCCTCAACAAGTAAAGACATTGGTGAGGTAAGTGAGGTAAGTTTGCATGAATTGCCTAAATAATCTATTATTGACATGGTTATTACTACCCGTTCTTCTTTTGCTAAATGTAAATCTAAGAGAAAATGGTTAGGAAAAAATATTTATGATCTTTATTCTAAGATTGAGAATTTGGAATTGAATGAGAAAAGCAACCTTGAGAGTATTGATAATTTACAAGGACGATACCTTGATCTTGAACTCCACTACAATGGGGTTGAAGTTGAGAATGGTATCTACCTTAAGAACATTGAGAATCTTAAGGAAGAGAACCAAAATTTCCTAAAAGAACTTGAATTGCTTAAAACAAAAAATGTTGAATTTAAGTTGCTTATTGATGCTCATAGAGAAGAGAGAGATATCTATCTCAAAGAGATTCAAGTGCCAAAATCTAAAAATGCTAGGTTGCTTAGTCAAGTAAATGATCTATCCTCTAGACCCTTGTTGCCTAGTGTTAATGTTGCTTCTATCTCTCTAGAAAAGGATTTATATCTAACTAAATCTTTATGTCTTAAGGTTGATGTTGTGCATGCTAGGGATGATATATCTAGTTTATCTTCTACTGTTGTTTCTCTAAATGATGATAACCATAGATTGAGAGCATCCATGCAGAAATTCCTCAAAGGGAAGAACTCCCTAAATGAAATCCTTGACCATTCTACTAAACAAAGTGGTACTAATGGTTTGGGATTTGTAGGGGGAGCCTCAAATGGGAAAAGTAAGGCCAAAGGTACGAAAAGTGCAAGGAGGTCTCTTTATTTGTAGGAGAATCTTTAGGCACTAAGAATCCTATGGTTTGTTCTCATTACAAATGTGATGATCATTATTCTACTTATTGTCATTACAAGCCTAAGGGGACCAACCCAAAGATGAAATGGGTCCCCAAGCTAACTCTAGATCCCAAAGTTTGATTTGGGAACTAACATTCTCCTTTCTTGCAGGGAAAAGACAGATAGATTGTTGATAGTGGATGCACAAAGCACATGACCAGTGACATAAGTCATTTCAACAATTTCACAAAGAAGAAAGGAGGATCTGTCACCTTTAGGGACAACAAGAAAGGTAAAGTCAAAGGTGAGGGTGATGTAGGTGAATCCTTTTGCATCAAGAATATTCTTTTTTTATATGGCCTACATCACAATTTAATAAGTGTTAGTCAACTTTCTGATAATGGTTACCTTGTACTATTTAATTCTTTTGAATGCTTGATTCTAGATTCCCTCACCTACCAAGTTATATAAGGGAACTAGAAGTGGTAATCTTTATATTTTTTGTTCTTAACTCTATTAAGCTTGTGGTTGGTAGATGCCTTCTAGACAACTCAAATGATATTTCTCTTTGGCACCGCCAGCTTGGTCATGTAAATATGCATCAATTAAAAAAGTTGAGCAAAAAGGAATTAGTCAAGGGACTTCCTAAATTGGATTTTGAAAAGGATCAAGAATGCCAACCTTGTACACAAGGAAAGCAAACCAAGTCCTCCTCCAAATCCAAAGGAGTCATTAGCACTAAGAGAGCACTTGAGCTTCTCCGTATTGATCTATTTGGACCAATGAGAATGCAATCACTTCGTGGTTCCAAGTATTGCCTTGTTATTGTCGATGATTTCTCTAGATATACTTGGACCTTCTTTCTCATTTTGAAGAGTGATACGCTTGATGTCTTCTCAAGTTTTTGCAAATGAGTTGAGAATGAAGCTTCTTGCCAAATTATTTCCATCCGTAGTGACCATGGGGGAGAATTTGGAAATGAGCTTTTTGAGCGTTTTTGTCAAGAATCGGGTTATGCACATAACTTTTCTTCACCTCGAATACCTCAACAAAATGGGGTTGTAGAGAGGAAGAATAGGTGTCTACCGGAGATGGCTAGGACCATGCTTCTTGAGTATGATACTCCTAAGAAGTTTTGGGCTGAAGTTGTCAGTACCTCTTGTTTTGTGCAAAACTGTATTTTCACTCATCCTTCGCTTAAGAAAACCCCCTATGAGCTATGGTGCGGTAGGAAGCCTTCTATAGAGTATTTCCACATTTTTTAATATCCTTGTTTTGTTTTGAATACAAAATATTTTCTTGACAAGTTTGATCCGAAATCAGACAAGGCTTTCTTTCTTGGCTATAGCACTACCAGCAAGGCATATACAGTTTATAATGTTGATCTTGCTAAGGTAGAAGAATCTATTAATGTAAAGTTTATTGAGACTAACCCCTCTATTCCCAAAGATATTGTTTCAAATGATGATGTTGCAGATGAAGCAATTCCTATCCTTAAAGAACTCAACATCAAACAAAAGGGAAAAGAGGTGGATGCTCAAGAAGAAGACAAAGATGATGAAAAGAAGGATCAAACTCCCCGATTTGTAAAGAATCATCCTAAGGAGCCGATTTTAGGTGATCCATTTAAGAGAGTAAAAACGTGGGTTGTATTCAACAAAGAACAAGCCAACATCACCTTCATCTCACAGTTAGAGCCTAAAGATGTCAAGAAAGCTCTAGGGGATGAAGAATGGATCCTAGCTATGCAAAAGCAGTTGGAACAATTTGAGAAGAACAAAGTTTGGACCCCTATGCAAAGACCAAGTGATAGAAAGATCATTGGCACCAAATGGGTCTACCGCAACAAGCTAGATGAAAGCAGAAAAGTGGTAAGAAACAAACCAAAGTTAGTGGCTCAAGGCTACAATCAACAAGAAGGTATTAGCTTTGATGAAACATATGCACTTGTAGCTAGACTTGAGTCCATTTGTATGTTGCTTGCTTTTTCTAGTCATAAAAACTTTCTTTTGTATCAAATGGATGTTAAAAGTGCATTTTTGAATGGTACAATTGAAGAGGAAGTGTATGTTGTACAACCTCCAGGCTTTGAACCTGATAGTCTACCTAACCATGTTTATTTATTGCAAAAAGCTCTCTATGGACTCAAACAAGCACCAAGGGCTTGGTATGAGAAATTAAAGAACTTTTTGTTAGATCATGGCTATATCATGGGCAAATTGGATTCTACATTGTTTCTAAAACAAACTTCTAACAATTTTCTTATCATTCAAATATATGATGATGATATCAGTTTTAGCAGAACTAACCTTGATCTTTGCAAATAATTTAGTGATCTTATGTAGAGTGAATTCAAGATGATTATGGTGGGTGAAATCACATTCTTCCTCAGTTTTCAAATTAAGCAAACGAAGAATGGGAACTTCATCAACCAAGGCAAGTACACAAGTCAACTACTTAAGTGCTTTGGGATGGAGAACACCAAGCTGATGGACACACCCATGTCAAACACCGCCAAAATTGATAAAGATGAAGAAGGTGAGAAGGTAGATGAGAAGCTCTATAGAGGTATGATTGGAAGTTTACTTTATTTAACTGCCTCTAGACCTGACATAATGTTTAGTGTTGGCTTGTGTGCTAGATTTCAGTCAAATCATAAAAAATCTTATCTTATAGATGTTAAGAGGATTCTAAGGTACTTAGCCAAAACCCAAACTTTTGGACTATGGTATCCCAAGTCAAGGGACTTTACTCTTACTGCCTATAGTGATGCTGATTATGCAGGCTGCTTGATTGATAGAAAGTGCACAAGTGGCACTTGTTTCCTCCTAGGACCATGCTTGGTGTCTTGGTTCTCCAAGAAACATAGCACTATGTCATTATCAACCACCGAGGATGAGTACATTACAGCCGGGAGTTGTTGTGCCCAGGTCCTATGGATGAAGGAAATGCTCCAAGACTTTAACATTCATTTTGATGCTTCTCCTATCTATTGTGATAATACTAGTGCAATTAACTTATCTTACAATCCTATATTGCATATTAGAGTTAAACATATAGAGGTTAGCCATCACTTTGTCCATGATCACATTGCCAAGAAGGATATTTATATCACGCATGTGGACACAGAAAACCAGATGGTGGACATTTTCACTAAACCTCTAGCTAGAGAGCAATTTAATTTTATTAGATCAAAATTGTTCATAACTACTTTGAATGAATCTGATATTCCTTTAGCTAGTAGTCATATATCCTATATGTTTTTCATCTATCTTGATCATCTTTACTTGCTAATGTGCTGAAAATTGTCTTTTCATGTTCATTTTACCTTATTTCTCTTTTGTTTTGGGTATTTTTCACAAATGCCTATTTTATCGCAAAATAGTACCTGATGATGAGTGATATGTGCCTAAGTATGTTCAGTATACATAATGGAATTGAAAAATAAATTTAGTTAGCACTCATATGGCTAGAAATTAAGTTTGATGGTTTTAGGTCAGGTTGACCATCGATCGCGTTTCCCCAGGACAAACTTGACCGATCCATGGCTGAGAGCTTTTTTTTAAAAGGCATTCCGGTCAAGTTTCCACTTCACATAACTTGACCTATCGTCGGGCTGAAGCTAACTTAAGTTGGGTTCGACCGACTATTCTCCCTCTCAACTAGAGATAAGTCAACTGATTCCACTCCCTCTAGCCCTAAGCTCACAACCCTCAACCTTCCCTTCACTCACCTAGCCCTAATCCGACCTAGGGAGACCTTCCCCCTAGCTTAACCTAGGTGTGTGAACATTTTTGGTGGTGTGTTTGGTGTTGTTGATCTCTTCTTCTACTCCATTTCACCTCCATGGCTTCAAATAGAAGAAAGAGAGTTGGCCCTAGCAATGCACCATCCTCCTCCTCATCTTCCTGCTTGATTCCTTTTGCTGAGACCCTCTTTGTCTCAAATGAGGCTGTAAATTGGTATAAGTATCTTTTTCCATGGAGTCATTTTCCTTTTAGATCCCTTTTTTTAGCCTAGCCCTAGGTGTCAAGCTATCATCGATCAAGTGGCTAAGTTCCTTTCTGTTCATCACCTATCTTCCCTGGGTGTCGAGCGTGAGTGCTTTCACAATTCCATGTCTAGCACGAAAGTAGTTCACAAATTCTGTGAAATTTTTTGTTGGAATTATGACTCCCTTGTACCTCCTCCCAATACTCAAGTCATCCTTACTTCTCTGATAGCCGATAAGAAATTCCAAATCTCGAAGGATATCCTAAATATCTTCTTTTCAAGAGCCGATGAGAATGATACTTGGCATAAGGATTATGGTAAGTACTTTGACCTGCTTGACCCCAAAAGCAATATGATATCACACTTCCTGACATCCATCATTACTTGAAGAAACCTGAGGTTGCCTATAAGAAGAAGATCACCCTACCCTCCTCTTCCTCCTTAGATCTCAAGAAGTGTATATTAGCCCTAGTGGTCAATTGCAACATCCACCCAAAGAAAAACCAAACAAATATTGCAGAGAACACTATGGTGATAATGTACTGCATCTTAGAGAATGTCAGAGTCAAGTGGTATAGATACATCCTCCATCACATGACTTACGTTGACTCTGGCAAGAACACCCGTGGCACCCATCCTCCATATCCTGCTCTGATATGTGGTCTTTTCCATATCACCACTGAGAAATCACTCTTCTCTGACTTCCACTACAGACCTGTCAAGAAGGGAGTGTGTATCAGTGAGACCACCATTCAGAAATTTGTGCCTATCCTTTCCTCCACCACACCCAGTGCTTCACCCTCTGTCTCAGCCTCAACTGCACCTGCCTCTACCTCAACCCGAGGTCATCCACCTCCTCAGCCTACCTGACCTAGATGTGCCTCATTCCATGTGTCCAATGAATCTCTCATGGGTTATATGATACACCAACAAGCATACAACCTCTAGGTCTAGGAGCATCTACACCAGGATTTATGTTCAATCATGTCTAACATGAACTTATCCTATGCACACCCATACCCCACCTACCAGCCATACCCCGATAGTGATTATGCATCCTATGCATACAATCACTTCTACCCTACCCCTCCACCTGCACCTAAGCCTTCCGCTACTGCTTCCACACCCTCTGCTGTTGGTGGATCTGCTCCAGTCATCCTGCCTCTGCCTGCTGGCCCCTTTGCCACTCTGCTTGCCAGTCTTGGTGATTCTGCTCCTTCCTTTCCTTAGGCCAATGAGATTTATGCTCTTGGTATGACTTGGGATGCGCAGAATGCTCATTGGCCCGGCCGTCGCTTCGGACCTTTGATGAATGAAGAGATGATGGACTAAGATGATGACGAGACCGATGATGTTGATGAGGATGCTGGTGCTACATCTGATGATGGTGATGATTCTGGTGGTGACTTCGGTGATGAAGGTGATGCTACTGCACCTTCAAACGAAGATGATGACTACGATCCTAGTGCCAAGTATGATGATATTGTAGATATAGATAGCTTAGATGTATAAATGTTCTTAGATTTTAGTCTAGTTTGCTGATCATATATATCTTTCTAGGCTATTTTGTGTTAGAAACATCTGGGCACGTGATCTGAGTTGTACTATTTTATCCTTAGCTTTCATCACTTTTTACTTGTAGTTGTTTTTATGAGAACTTGCATTCTGGGTTGTAATCCATATTATGTGCACTCTTACTCTTTGATCTGTTATATCTTATGAGTTGGTGCCATATTTCACCATATTTTTATTATGACTTAGCATGTTTGGTTCTCTCATCTCTATTTGATGTATGTTTTTTTTTAGATTGCATGTTTGGATATCTGCTTGGTTGTGTTTGGAGAAGACCTTCTTATATGCTCTTCTACCCCCCCTTCCTTTTTGATAATGTCAAAAGGGGGAGATAAATTCACTATCTTGAAACTCAACCATATTGCTATCATTGCTTATGTGATCCTTTTATTATTCAGTACATGCTTTATTATGAGACTTGCTAAAGGATAATTTAGTACATGCATGTTATATTGCTTTGTGTAGATAGACTAACTATGCAGGTTAAAGTAAGCATAGATTGAAGGGGAGCAAATTCACATTGTTCAAATCTTGAATCCCCCTAAATCACAAGGCAAAGGTATAATTTCAATATCCTATTCGATATGCTTGAGGAATGGTTTGTAATTGTCAAAAAGGGGGAGAATGTTGACCTAGAGGTTATACATTGTCCATATTTTGATAATGACTTAACCATTCCATTAATATGTATCTAATATGTGTATTCAAGATTGATCTCAGGTTTTAGGTACATGAAAAGGACCAATTTACAAGACCTAGCTTGTCAAAGTTCAAGCCAAATACAATGCAAGTGTGATAACAAGGAAATCACTTCAAACGACCTTAGAAGATTTTTGTAATCACTTGTATTGATGATATAACTTGTAACTAAGATGAGAAAAATATGTGGGACACTTAATACCAAGTTTTAATCACTCATTTTCCAAATTAGAAAATCGATCACAGGTTGTTGATCGGTCGAGTAACAAACTTGACCGATCCCATGGATTGATTTTCTGAAAGTAGCAATCGGTCGAGTTGTGCATTCACAGGACTTGACCGAATGACCTTCTGACCAAATGCAATTTTGGCTTATCGGTCGAATTTCCCAGAACAAACTCAACTGATAGTTTGAAAATTGGGTTTGTCTTTTAGTCGATCGGTTGAGTTACCTTTATTGAAACTCGACCAAATGCAAGGTATAGAAAATGCAGAAAAAATGATTCTAATCGTTAGTGACTTGTTTGGATGAAAATAGATCTGTTTCCTTGAGAAAAAATGGATATATTTCTGCCCTAAGTGTTCCCCAACTCAAGGGAGAACCCCTAGATATAAATAGGACCCCTTGGAGTTCATTCCAAGTTTGCTCATTCACTACATTCAAGGTCCTTGCTATAGTTGAGTGTGCTACTACTCCTTGAGCCCCTTTCTCTCTCTATTTTACACTTCATTTCATGATTTGTTAGTGAGTTAGGCTTATTGTAAGAGAGATCCACCTTTGTATATGTAAAGCTCTCAAATCTTCCACTACTTCCCTATCCCCTTCTCTCATGAAGAAAAGTTGAAGCAAGCTCCATCGAGTGAAGAAGGAGTTGTAGCTAGTCCTCTTCAAGGTTGTTGAAGAGGTGGTGATCTTCTCCAAGTGAAGGAGAAGGCAAAGGCTGAAGATCCAAGAGGAGAAGCAAAGTCCTTTAAGGTGGAAGACTTGAGCTTGAGTGGGTAAGACCTAGGTGAAGGTTGAAGACTCAAGCTAAGTGGGTAAGTTCCTTGGTAAGGTGGAAATCTCCTTGTGATTGGATAGGTAAGTCCTTTGGTGGTCTTTTGTTATAAATCTCTTTGGTGATATAATAGAAAGTCCTAGAGGATGACCTCTCTAGGTAGTGGACTGCTCACTTCTACTTTGAAGTGTGGAACCACTCTACATCCCTTTGTCAAGTGCTTGCTATCAATCTCTCTCATCCATGCTATGCTTGTTTAGATAGGGCTTCAAATTTCGATTTAGCTATTGCTCCAAATAATTTGAAGGTCTAATTTGTTTTGTGAGAATTTGTTTAGCTCTATTCACCCCCCCCCCTAGATCCCTTAGATCCAATAGTTGTATCTTATATTTGATGAGATAGAGAGTGATTGCGGTCATAACTTAGAATTGAGGGTTTATACCCTAGTTTTAGGGCCATGGACTGTGTACCTAGGATAGACAAGGTTTGATTCTTAGTAGGTTGGGCCATTGTACCACTATAGTTTGTAACTCGTACTAACCAAGGGGAAGATATCTTCAGAACTCCAATCATCCTAGATCTTATACTGGGCTAATTGCGACTTTGTAGTGGTCAGCTAGTAGTTTGAGTGGTAAGTCTCAAGCTACCCAGGATTTAATAAAATATGTAATTCAACCGTGTAGAATACCTATTTGGGTTCTCGAACGAATCACATTGGATGAAAATTATTGTTTGTTCTTCCTGCCAATATCATATATGATTCATATTCCTTCTTATACAATTATTTGGACATATAATGTCGGTTATGCCTGTTAGTTTTACATACACTTTTTGATTTGCTGGTATGTTATACTACCTTAACTAATTTAATTTCATAATTTTCCTATAAGAAATAAATGGTGTTAGAGGTTATATCATATCGTTGGGACTTGGGGGCTCACCTCATGGGTTTTCACACCTTTCTAGGTGATCAACAGTGTGATCAGGTTGTTGGTGGTGAGGAGGCTCAGTTTGAAGATTAGTGAAGTTGAGAAGTTGGTGTACTTTTGTAGAATCTTATAGTTGTCTGTGTACTCTCATGTCCAGCAAGGGGGATTTGTATGTGATGCATATCTACTCGACTTTTTGGTTGTATACCTTGAACAATATAAATGTTATAATTATCAAGAAGACAGCTTTTGTAAATAGGTTGTGGTTGAGGCCATGGAAACTCATGTAAGACACATGATATGAATATATGTAAAATTAGACCCTTGTGTAAATGTCTCTTTTAAAATGTTTGAAATTTTTATTCAATTTTAAATATGTGTTGTTTTTGGTAATAATATTAGTTTGTGTTTGATTGGAATTTTGGTTTTAAGTAATCTTGTTTTGTGTGGTGGGATGTCACACCAGACATATTAGTGTGGGTAATGTATTTATTAGGATACTTTCAAGATTGATACTATCTAGACCATCTTTTCTTACCAAAAAGCTAGTTTCCCTTGAACAAGAAACTTTGATTCATGGTAGGATCGTAGGGGACAATGTTTGTCTAGCATAAGAATTCATTCATGGCCTCAACATAGGATGTTAGGGTAGTGAAAATCGGGTGTTCAAGATAGACATGTCCAAAGAATTTGATAGAGTGGAATGTTTATCCAATGAGAGCACATTTGAATCTTTGGGTTTGATGCATCTGTGATTAATGCCATCATCAATATCTTGCATGGACTTGGTTTTTGACTTCTTCAACTGGTGGGGTAAAGGACTTCTTCCAGTCCACTAGGGGTTTGAGGCAAGGTGATCCTTTGTCACTAATTCTCTTCATACTTAACTAGTAGATCCTTGGGAATCATGTCAGAAGGAAGGTGAAAGAATGTAGGATATTGAGGTTCCACACATGAGGTGGCTCATTCTCACATCATGTATACAAATGACCTTATCTTTTTTTAGCCTAGAGGGCATCTTAGAGCAAGCTTCAAGATGTCCTTATGGATTATAAATATTATGCGAGACTAAAGAATAACAAAGACAAATCTCGTGTTATGATTGGTAAAACATCACAACCTAGTAAGAGAGACATACTTATACTGGTGAGTTGTGTGGAGATTAGTGACACAATCCAATACACATGTGTACCAACTATAAGAGGTAGAATATTAAACATGCACTTTGACAACCTGGCAACCAAAACCAAAAACATGATTACATCCTTGGATAGCATCTTGCTTTAATTTACTTTCATGGTTGGTTTCTGATATAGCCCTATTTTAGGGCTACATCTTGTGCCATTTTGTACTTTATTCACATCTAAACATAGTAGAATGTATGTTAAATCCCCCAATATGTGTATTACTATCAAATGCACTTAAATACATTCTTTGCATTATTTTCAAGTACTTGGACCATGCCTTGGATGGATGAGAGAGAAGGAAGGAATTCTAGGGTTCCTTCACTCATGCAGGGGTTCAAAGAAGTCCCCAAAGCTCCCTCAACCTACCCCTAATGGCCAAGATTTGACATCAAGCAAAGAAGTCTATTGATGATGAAGATTGGAGTCCATTTAGCCACTGAAGAGTCCAACAAGGTCGTGGGCATCCACCACGGTCGTATGAATTATTGTGAATAATCAATAGGGAAGTCAGAGTTTTTGCACCAAACGCACCACGGTCTTGGTCATCAGCACGGTTGTGGTCCACTGAAGACACCACGGTTGTGGCCATCAACATAGTCGTGGCCAGTAAAAGACAAAACAGTCGTGGCCTCCCGCAACGGCCGTTGCAATTATGCACCAAATCCCCCAAAACCAATAGGGAAGCGGCCCATTTTGTGCTTGGACAACCACGTTGGGGCCACTCACCACGGTCGTGGCCCCTTAACGGCCACCTCGCACGTGCTGCTCCCCACGCCCACAACTTCCTCCTCCAAATGGTTGTGGTACCCTACCACGGCTGTGGTGCCTCTTACCCAACACGATCATGGCACCCCACCACAACCGTTCCATGTTATCCCCACCACGACCATGACACATCAACATGGTCATGATGACCAACTAACCCTACACATTTTTTACACTGGTTTTCCTTTTCTACCCCTACTTACCCTAGTGTTTCCCCCCACCTACATATACATAGGTGGCGGTTGGGGCATGAAGGTTAGACCCCCTAGCTTCCATTACTCCCCTTTATCCACTCCTTGAGCATTCATTACATCCTACTTGCATTTATGCTCTCCACCCATGATTTCCACCTCATTTCCACCTTGGAAACCTAGTTTTCTAGATTTTCTTCCCATCTGCACCATTGGAGGAGGAAGGACATCCCCAAGCAGCTAGGAGGTGAAGAAGGAAGATCTACTTCAAACTTCATGGAGTTCTATCCCCTTCTTCCGCTTTCTTTTGCTATTTCTTTGATCGTGTCTAGCTAAGCCCCTAGTGGTGGGATGTTTGGGGTTAAAATGTGACTTTGATACCATGTTGGGGGGAAATAACTGATAATGAACATAAATTCTATCTATGATGATTTCTTCTTAATTCTATCTCATTTCTTATTTTATTGCATGTGATTTGACCTTATAACATGGATTTCTTGTTTTGAGATGTTTGATGACATTTAGCCTCTAGAAGGAATTGGAGTGTATGTAACAATCTTAGGAATGGCTCCTAGGTCCAATTAGTGGATCCATAGCTAGCCCCCTTTGTTCCTACACACATATCATTCCTTCTACAAGTGAGTGTAAGATTTAAGTGGCTAGTGTAAATGTGATTAGTGAAACTACCTAGAGCTTTCTAAAGGATAGATGGCTAGTGGCATGAGGTGAAAAACCCTCATCTCTACTCCCATTTCTACCCTTGGTTCACAATTGCCCTAATACCACTTACCCTAGAGACCTAGACTTGACAAGTCCTACTAGAATTACACCTAACCCTAGTTCCCCAACTAGTAGGATAGGGTACATTCTAGTAGCACTTGCCTTGTTGTTTGGTTTGGAATCTAGATAGAATTGTGATAATTGCTTGCTATTTTGACACCCCCTCAACTAATATCAAATCACGTCCCCAAACGGCCCATCTACCTAATCTCATTGCTTAAAACCCACTTTTCCTTCTTAGCTTGTTCATGCTAATCTAGTTTAGTTGCTTTTGTTCTATCTAGTTAATTTCCTAGTCTTTCTCTTTAGAGTTAACTTAGGTTCTTTCTCTCTCTAGTGGTTAACTTAGCTCTTAGTTGCTAATTGCTATAGTAGTGTATTGTAGCTAACCCTTGCTCTTATTTGGCTAATTGCTTAATTTAGTTCCTTAGACTTTCTTGCTTAGGATAATTTAGGGTTTGCGATAACTTAGATTTCATACTATCTTTACTTTCTTGTTCACTTAGTTTAACAACCAAAAAAACCCTTTTAAACCCTTCAACCCTTGTCTCTGCATTAGGAACATAGCCAATGCTAACCTAGCTCTAGTACCCCCTCTGTCCCTGAGGATTGAACCCTACTATTGCCTATCACCTATAATACAATAGTACCACGTGTGCTTGTGGGTGACCTATTTAGTGTTGTGATCGACTCCTGTTAGGGTTATTATAAATTTTGAGAGATCCCATGTGCTTTCCCTTAGGGTTGCATCTAGCCACCTTTATTTGGCTAGTGTGTAGCCTTGATAAGAAACACATCAATCTTGTTGGCGCCGTTGCCGAGGATATAGGCACTCAGCCTAGCTAGTTAGTGTAGCTTAGCCTTTCCTATTTCCCACATCATTTCTATTATTTATTCTTTAATCACTTTATCATATTGCCATTCTAACCTAGTTTCTTGTTGTTTGTTTGTGTATTATGTAGGTGATAGTTGTACATGCGCCATAAGCATTCTACTTGTACCAACTTGGTGTTGTACAACCCCGAGATAGGTAGGAGGAGACACCAAAGTTGTCACAAGAAGCACCAAGTAACCAACATGGTAGAAAATAATCCCCATGGAAATGCTCAACCACCTCCACCACAGCCCAACAGCCCACTCCACAAGTATTTCACCCCGGGGAACTACAATTCTCCCATTCCACCCTAGTTAACCAAATGTCGGGTCAACAGTTCTCCATTCCACCTGCACTCCTTGGACTCCTCCCTACCTACTATGGGATGGAGAATGAGAATCCCTACCATCACATCAACACATTCCTTGAGACGTGCTCCACCTTCCGTACCCCCACCGCTACTAATGACTCCATCCGGAGGACTCTCTTCATGTTCTCTTTGAAGGAAAAAGCTAAAGAATGGTGCATATGGAAGCCAGAGTTGGTGACTTGGAATGAGGTCAAACATGGTTTCTCAAAAAGTTCTTTCCAATCGCTAAGCTGACTCACATGAGAAGATGTATCACCACATTTGCCCAAAAGGAAAATGAACCTTTCCACGAGGCGTGGGAAAGGTTCCAAAAGCTCCTTCGTGACTGCCCCCACCACGAAGTACCATTGTGGCAGCTAGTCTAAGCCTTCTACACCGGGCTTGAAGAGTTGAGCCAGAACAACATTGGCTAATCATGTGGAGGCACATTCATGGAGAAGCCACATGAGGAGTCCTGGACATTGTTTGAGCACCTTGCTAAAAATTCCCGCCATCGTGTTTCTACAAAAGGGGAACATTACAGTCAGAACTATGTCCCTCCACCTTCTTCTGTAGCTCTAATCTACAACATTGTCAACAAGGACATGATGAAGATGATGGAGGACATGATGAATATGATGAAGAACCAAGGTGGTGGTTCTTCTAGTCAATCCACCATGGCGGTTGAAGTCAAAGAAGAGGAAGTTCATGCCTTACACTCTTTTGGCAATCGAAATAGTCAAGGTCCCATGTCCAACACTTACACTCCCGAGTGGAGGAACCATCCCAATTTTTTATGGAAACAACAAAATGAATATGGTCAAGGACAAGGGTAGCCAAAACCACCCAATCGATCCAAGTTTAAAGATGAAGTGCATGGAAGATTAAGAAGTTTGGATGAGGTGAAGAAGGATGTATCCTCACATGGTCAGTCCATCAGCTGTCTTGAGCAAAGATTGGAACAAATCTCTCTCTCGCTTGCTAGGAGAGAAGAAGGAAGACTCCTGTATCAACCAATGCCAAATCCAAACAATGATGGTACTTTCCTAGGAAACACTCAAAGTTCTTATGCTCTTCCTTCATACTAAGAACCGCCAAATCCCCATACTCCACCACCTCCTCAAGTGCCTCTCAACTATCAATATGCTCCACCTCCACCTCATTCATACCAATAGCCACCTCCGCAATACCAAATCCATCCACAACAACCACAACCGTAATTCATCCTCCAAAACCCAAATTCACCTCACCAAAGGCCACCACCACCCCCAACAGCCACAACCATCTTCACAAGCCTCTTCTTCTACTACCCATGAGCATGTGAAGGTGATGATGGTTTTGAGGAGTGGTTGGAATTTGGAGCACCCCCGTGATACTATGACTGGACATGTTGATACTGAGATACAACTTGATGATACTATGACGAGAGATAGACTTGATACTGTGACATCAAGCAGTGATATCGTGATACAAAGTAGTGATACTGTGACTCATGTGGTTTTCATTAATGATACTATTGATCTGACCCATTTGGGAGCCCAACTCCCTCCATTTCCTAATGCTCTTAAGGAGCCTTCTGTTGAGAGGAGAAGAAAGAAACATACTGAAGACATCCTAGAGACTTTCAAATAAGTGAAAATCAACATTCCTTTGCTTGATGCGGTCAAGAAAATTCCTTCTTATGCTAAGTTCCTAAAAGATTTGTGCACCTTCAAGAGAAAGACAATGGGGATAACCCCAAAGAAAGTCAAGCTCACCAAGCAAGTGAGCTCAATTCTACAGCACACCATGCCAAGGAAGAGGAAAGATCCTGGTGCTCCCATCATTTGATGCTACATTGGGGCACATCGCATAGACCAATCCCTTCTAGTCTTGGGTTCTAGTGTTAACCTAATGCCGTATGATGTGTTTTCCGAGCTCTAAATGGGGAAATTGAGTCTGGCTCATTGTAATTTATAGTTGGTCGACCGATCAGTAAAGACACCTAGAGGGCGTGTTGATGATGTGCTTGTGAGACTTGATGATGAGACTTTTGCTTTCTTCCCCGCTGACTTCATTGTCTTATACATGGAAAAAGACACACGTCGGGTGCCTATCATCTTGGGAAGGCCATTCCTAGCCACAACTGATGTAGTGATTCATGTGAGGATCGAGACTATGTATGTGACATTCATGCACATGAAGATCTGGTTGAACATCTTTAAATCTTCAGCCACAGCCGAGGTAATAGGGACCACTAAGAAGATTACTATCTTGTTGAGTATCTTGATGATATTGTGGAGGAATGCCTACCGATGTGGATTTAGACTGCCACTCAAGGTAGAAGTTTAGAGCCAATAGATGAGTTCCCAAATGATGATGATGAAGAAGATGAAGAGAATGAGCTAGCCTTGGTGGCTTCGAGTGAAGACCTTCCATATATTTCTGAACCATTAAATAACTCTCTTGAAGAACCTCCAACTCTTGAGCTAAAGTCACTCTCAGAAGGATTGAAGTATACTTTTCTAGGCTCAAATAACACCCTCTCGGTGATCATTTCTTCCATTCTCTCACCAGAACAAGAGGAGGCATTGATGAAAGTCTTGAAAAAGAACATACAGGCCATTGGATGGTCTATAGATGATTTGAGGGGTATTGACCCCTCCATCTGTGTACACAGGATCTATTTGAAGGATGATGCAAGGCCGACCCACCAAATGCAAAGGTGGTTGAATCCAAAGCTAAAAGAAGTTGTAACTCAAGAGATTGTGAAGTTGCTAGATGTTAGGATTATCTATCCTACTTCTAACAACACATGGGTGAGTCTCGTCTAGGTTGTACCTAAAAAGGGTGGGATCACGTTGGAAGAAAATGTGGATGGTGAGCTTATGCCGGTTAGAAAACAATCAAATTGGAGAATGTGTGTTTATTACAAAAAGATCAATGAAAAGACCAAGAAGGACCACTACCCTCTCCCATTTCTTGATCAGATTCTAGAGAGGCTAGCGGGCCAAAGCTTCAATTTTTTCCTTGATGGGTACTCTTCCAAATTGATGTGCATCATGTGGATCAAGAGAAGACAACATTCACTTGCCCAAGTGGCACATTTTCCTACCGGAGAATGTCATTTGGGTTGTACAATGTCCCTTCAACATTTCAGAGATGTGTGACCTCAATTTTTGCTGACATGCTTGATTCATCGCTAGAAGTGTTCATGGATGATTTCTCAATTTTTGGTAAAACCTTTGATGAAGGCATACTTCATTTGGTTGATGTTCTTGAGAGATGCATAAAGGTTCACCTAGTGCTATCTTGGGAGAAGATCCATTTCATGGTACCTGAAGGCATTGTTCTAAGCCACTGGGTTTCAAAGGATGGGATTGAAATTGATAGGGCCAAGGTGGGCCTCATTTCTACACTTACTATTCCTTCCACTGTGAGACATGTTCGGTCTTTTTTGGGACATGCAGGTTTCTATCGCCTCTTCATCAAGAACTTCAGTAAGATCTCGAGATCTCTATGTCACTTACTTGAGAAGGATGTTGAGTTATATTTTGATGACAAGTGTGTTGAGGCCTTCAACCACTTGAAGAAAAGGCTAGTTTCTACTCCTAGCATGCAACCCCTAGACTTCTCTTTGCCATTTGAGATTATGATTGATGCATCCGACATGGTAGTGGGGGTTGTGCTAGGCTAAAGAGTTAGCCGAATTCCACATGCTATCTACTATGCAAGCAAGACTCTATATGAAGCCCAAAGAAACTACACAACTATCGAGAAAGAGATGCTTGCAGTTATCTTCGCTCTTGACAAGTTTAGATCATATCTTCTTCAAAACAGCGTGATTGTCTATATGGACCATGCTGCTTTGAAATATCTAATGGAAAAGAAAGACTCCAAGCCAAGGTTGATCTGATGGATATTGTTGCTTCAAGAGTTTGATATTGATATTGTAGACAAGAAGGGTGTAGAGAATTCTGCCACCGATCACCTCTCCTGAATTGAAGCACCTTTTGATGACACAAGTAGAACCAAAGAGACATTGTTGCATGAGCAGCTATTTCTACTCTCGTCCGCTCAAAGATCGTGGTATCAACACATAGATAACTTCTTAGCTAGTGGGAGGATACCAAGTACTTGGACAAGGGAGGAAAGTCAAAGGTTATTTTCTATGTCCAAGGATTATGTTTGGGATGATCCTCACTTGTTCAAGTATTGCCCCGAACAACTTATCCGGAGATGTGTTCTGGAGATGGAACAACAAAAAATCATTTCTATGTGCCATTTCAGAGTTTGTGGGGGTCACTTTGGTGGAAAACGTACTTCTGCAAAGGTTCTTCAAAATTGTAAAGATTTCTTACTCCCGATGATATATTTTTAAAGTTAGTTGGATGACTCCATGTGAACTTTTTTGATATCCTAGTGAGATGAATAAAATTCCTCCATAGTTTGTCATCATCATCGTCATCATCATCTAAGCCTCAATCCCAACAATGTTAGGTTTGGATGCATGGATCCTTATTGTCCAATCAACTATGTGATGTGTCATATTCTGATCAAGATGTACAGATTCAAAGTCTCTCTATATAAGCTTTTCCTATATTAGTTTAGGCAGACCTCTTCTTCTTTTAATTATGCTTGACTTAAAAGTATTATTTTGTATAGGTGTGTTCATTGCTCAGAGTTGCACATGTCCATACCATCTCAGACAACCCACACGCAACTTGTCATCAATACTCTCCACCCCACTATTTCTAATATAGCCATTTATTCAGCAATCTTTTCTTGTCTTACCACACATCCATCTCAGTATATTCATTGTAGTCAAATTCATCTTGTTGAGACCTTATTTCTTCAGTACCCAATAATCACTCTCATATAACATGGTTGGTCATATAATTGTTCTATAAAACTTACTTTTAAATCTGAGAGGGATCTTTCGGTCACATAATACTCCACTTGCTCTCCTCCATTTCTACATTTAGTGATCATGTGACAAACATCATCATGAACATCCCCGTCTACTTGAATAATAGAACTCAAGTAACAAAACCTAGCATATTTTGGTTGATCGAAAAAGAAATTTAGCATATTTTGATACATCTACTCCATCCAACTTGGCCCCACCACTCACAATTCTGGATGGACTGAAGTTAAAATAGATATACTTAGTTTTGCTCCTACTAATCATCAATCTATTATGTCTCAATTCAATAGATTGTCTAATATCTTCATTATGGATCTTAGTCTTTACTCAAGAATCATGTCCCAAAGCTTCATAGTATGAATCATCAACTTGATACATCTGTACTTTGTGTAGCTTTGAATATTTTCTTTATTCTTATAGATGGGCTACCGTGGCATCTTCTTGGTCTTTATAATCTTGTTAAAGAAATTTGCTAACCACATAAGTCCTTCATCCCCCATATGCTTTCATACATTTATGGAAATACCTTCTGGTCTGCATGTCTTTCTTATTTTTATCTTATTCTAAATACTTTTACCTCAAAATGTGAAACTCATCGTGTGTAAATGAAATCTCTTGTATATGTGGCACACAAGTCTTTTGTATTATTTATAATACCTCAATTGAAAATCTTATCGAAATAGTTTCTTCATTTGTTCTTGATTTCATCATCCTTCATCAGTATTGTACCGTCTTCATTCTTGATGCATTGTACTTGATTCAAGTCTCTACCTTTCTTTTCTCTTATACGAGCCATTTTAGATATATTTTGTTTTCCTTCTCTTATTTCCAACATCTTATAAATATGTTCTGTATATCAAGACATTCTTCTTGAATAATCTTTCTAGCTTCTTTCTTTACTTGTATCTCTGAAAAATTAGATCTTCTCCACATTTTGACAAACTCCTATAAATCTTCTTTTTGAGTTTAATAGCCATAAAATTGCTCGTAAAATCTTAGGTCGTTTGTACCCCTTTTGTCTCCACTGCACTATTCTCGTTGTACCCCTTTTGTCTTATTCTGCTGCTAACACTTCTTCCTTATTTCTCCCTTCCCGTCTCCTTGGTACCAAAATAACCCGAACGGTTAATCCCTTTGTCTCAATTTGCTGCCTTGTTCGATATGGCTTGCCGTGTATTAGCAATATATGCTCACTGTTCGGGGCTCGTTACTACCTTCCACACCGATGGTTTTGTTTCAGTTGCCTGTGCTTGGGGGAAATACGATACTAGCGCGTTAGATCCGTGTTGAAAAAGACGTATGACATGCAACTTTTTCTTCTTTTATACCGTCTCTAGAATGCTGATTTTTAGATCAGCTTACTTCTCTTGCTTCCCCAATCTAGAACAAGTGTCTTCTAGACAATAGTGCTACTATTCTGCTACTTTTAGCACTGGCGGAGATGGAACAAGAGTGGTTAAGTCTGAATCGTTCTCTCACTGAACCAGTTTGGGCTGGGTCCAAATCCTATGTGCCCTACTTCTGTGCCCATAATATCTCATCCATAAATTTGTGGGCCCCATAGCAGATTGTACAGTGCAGATGTATTGGACACATTGTCCCGGGCACGGAAGATTTTAACCCGCGGGCTTCTCTGTCAGCTTAGATGTTAAGGAACCAATCACCATCAGCTGTGCTCCCATGCCACAAATTGCCAATATGCCGTTTGTACAAGCGTGTCGCTGTCTCGTCATAGGAGCAGAAAACGAAAGCCAAGGGAAGCTTCGACGCAGAATCGTTTTTGCAGTGTCTGCACCTCTGCGGTTGTGAGCGTTAAGCAAACGCGTAGGCCATCTATGAGATCCACCACCCCGCGGTGCACGCCCCATTAAGCTGATGTTGATGATGATAGACCATTGGATTGGGAATGAACACTCTCTTTTTCTTCCAAAACTTTACTCTGTTTTCACACACCGTCATCAACAATAAGGAGAGATGTCCTCCAGAACCACGCGTCTCTGCTTTCCCATACAAGTCGCCCCTATCAATTATTATCCACTCTCGTCCATATGAGTTTTGTCCTCTAGTTCCTTTCTTGTAATTAAGTAGACCCAAGTCTTCTCTCTTTTCAAATAAAAAATGACTAGTAGAGTAGCTCTTATATATAACAGTAATTGGACAGATGATGCCTCCCTCTCTCAAGATTCCCTATTCCATCCCCTCTTTCCATGTTCATCTATCTTCCAGGGCATCAACTATATCAATAATTGTGTAGCAGAGAAGAGCTTTACTCTGCGATGGAGAACTAGCTAAAGGGGAAGCAAGATCAAGAAAGAAAGATCCATCTCGGACGATTACGGTTCTTACCTCCCGATATATTTCATGGCGTACCGTCACTCCAGCTCTGCAGCTTACTCTGCCGTCCTGCTGTTGCTCCTGGTATTAACTTCCTCCACCTCCTCACCAACAGGTGCCGAGGCCCGCCCACTGACGCCCAGTCCCACCGATCAGCAACCAAGTAAGTCTTCTTGCGCTCACCTTTGCGGCTCTGCCGTCTGTCTCTTAATATCCTCATTGAAATAGGATTATTAGCACCTTGATCTCCTTTGACCCTATCTCTATCTGTACTTATATCAGGGTACCTGAAGGTGCTTGCCACTCTCGGGATCGCATGCGAGTGCTGCGACGGCCCGGCATCCGCCTGCCGCTCCATCTCAAACGACTACTCCACCTGCAAAGTGGCGCAGCTCAAGTGCAGACCATGGAAGTTTGCTTAGACTCCATAGAATCCACCATTAATTAGCCTCCTCTCTTCTGCCTCGAATTATACACAGCGTCATGCCTGCTCAATCCCCTCTTTATATGTAAGTATATATAATCATATTGTTATAATAGATAGCAGAACAGGAGGAGGAGGAGGCATGGTGTATTTGGATCAGGGATATATTGTGATCCGTCGACATGGAATCCTAGTTTCAGTTGCTGCTTTTTTTACCATTATATGCCCTTTTGGGACACTGTATAAAGTACATGTTCACGCTACATATCCAATCCATCGACTATGGAATGAACTAATAATTACTTGGCAGGCTACCTATATATCCCGGTTACTTTCTTCTTGTAATTACTTGACATATGAGCTGATAATTACTTGGCAGACTAGCTATAATGGCTAATTTACCTTTTCTTCTTATGATGTTTAGTTTCTCACTTGGGAGTAGACACGGTGTAAGGTTTTCCTGACTCTACTTCCATTAATTGGATGTTCTCTCACCTTCGAACACCTCACACATCTCTCAACCCACAGATTGCGTGTTCATTCTTTCTTTAGCTATAAGATAGACGGTGTTTGGTTCTGCTACTCCCGGGTCTATTCTTTCTTTAACTATTAGATGGACGGTGTTTGGTTCTTCTCCCAGGTCTATTCTTTAACTATTAGATAGACGGTGTTTGGTTCTGCAACTTCTGCTACTCCCGGGTCTTTACTCTTTCATTATACGAAGCTTCTTTGGTAGCTACCACCTGCTACAGGCGTCACTACACGCGTCATCTCCTGTCTAGCTATGTAGGTTTGACTTTGTCGGGCGCAAAGCACATATTTATATAGCACAGATCTATATCCATAAGAAATGACCGTGACCGAGTTTTGCCACCACAGTTATAGATAATGAATGAGTAACGATACATATATTTCGTTTCAAAATCCCAATTGTATATGTAGTCTAATATTTACAACAAATAGGGACTATTTGCAACAAATAGGGATGAGGTGTCATGTGACAGGAAAGAAAAAGAAAAATAAGATGGAGAAAAGAGTCCAGAAAAAGAAAAAATAGGAGAGAAACATATTTTGTTTATAACTTTCAAAACAAAATGAATTTTTTGACAAAACAAAAACGATTGAAATCTTTATAAAAGATATAACCCAATAAAACCAATTATCACATATTTTCAACAAATTATATGGAATATAAAAATGTGTATTGTATATCGGGGTAGTATTCATTTTCTAAATAACACATTAGTTTAAACATAAATATTGCATATCGTTCTTGTTCTTTGTATAATACTCGTTTTGGTATAGTGCTCATTTTTTACACTACTATATTTTATACAAGTATTAGAATGAGTATAAAAATATAGTTGATAGTACTTATTTTTAATTCTTTATATTTTAAAATAAGTATTGTACCAATAAATAGAACATAATACGAGTTTTAATAAATAATGACATAAAAATGAGTTATATACTAAAAATGATACAATACACATCTTTGAGTTAGCGTGTTACTCTAAAATGAGTAATATCCCCCAATGTCGTATTGATTTTAGAATAAAAATATTTTTATTGAGATTGTACACATTTTTCCAAAAAAAAAGTATTAAATGTATGTTCTTTGGATAATACTCATTTTTTGCGTGCGTGCGTGCGCGCGCGCGCGCACACACACACACACACACACACACACACACACACACACACACACACACACATATATATATATATATATATATATATATGTGTGTGTGTGTGTGTGTGTGTGTGTGTGTGTGTGTGTGTGTGTGTGTGAGTGTCTATATATATATATATATATATATATATATATATATATATATATATGGAGTCAGACTAGTGTACACTCGAGTGTACCGGAGGCACCGTACACCTCAGTCATTTTTAAAGATGTAATAACTTTTTAAAAAATCTAAATTGTTGATCTTTTTAAATATCTTAAGAACATACTATAAAATAAATGTCAGCTCATTTGGACACTTATAGGTCGTGCATCTAAAGGAGGCAAAAATTATACATTTCATATTAGTTTTGTGCGTCGATTTTGTTGTCCTTCGATGAGTGACTTACACTCATCCACATGAGCTCAAATTTTGCATGTGGGCTATTATTATTGTAACCATGAAGATCAATGGATTAGATTTTGAAAAAATATGGTCTAGACAGGCAAACATCATTGGGGTGTACAGCGTGATCTGTACACTCGAGTGTATTCTAGCCTGACTCTCTCTCTCTCTCTCTCTCTCTCTCTCTATATATATATATATATATATATATATATATATATGTGTGTGTGTGTGTGTGTGTGTGTGTGTGTGTGTGTGTGTGTATCTGTGTGTGTGTGTGTGTACACACATAACAATACTTATTTTAGTATTTTTTATATTAATTTTATTTTCAAATATATATCAATATTAGTCTTGTTGGATTGTATTTTTTTAGTAAGGAATTCAACAGTTTTTTTTAATTATTGTCATTTGAAAGTTATAAGCAGAATAATTTTCTTTTGTACTTTGCTTTCACTTCTTCTCTCTCTCTTTATTGTTTGTTTTGTAGACAACTAAAAATAGTGAATTCTCATTGGTTCTCGTTATTTGAGAGTGGAAACAGGGTATACAACCAGATTCAAGTGGAGTTGTGTGTAGCAATTTCCATAATGAATTCCATGACCAAATCTCACATACCCTTTCATGCAACCAAAAACCATGCCAAACCCAGGTCCCCATTACCCCAACCCAACCTTAGAACTATAAGTGCCTATTTGGTAGGTGGGGAATGACAAAAGAGAGGAAGGGAAAAGTTCAACTTGTTTGGTTGGACAAAGTGGTGCAAGGAGAGGAGAATGAAGAAGCCAACTAAATATTTATTTTTTATCACTTTTCTTCCAACCAAATCAAAATGAAGATAAGGAAAAGATATAAGTTTAACGGGAAGCTTAATTGCAAATTCCAAAGAAAAGATTAAATTGGAAGGAAAATTAGGATAAATCGAAATTTAAAGGAAATTCAAAATATAATATAGACTAAGAATAAAATTTGACATGCAACAAGGATGAAAGTTTGAAATATATGAAAAAAAGGTAGGAAGCTTTAGTGAAGCTTATATTGAAGGTTCATTAAAATTATGAGAAGATTAAATCGAAAATGCTAGAATAGAGAGAAACGATAAACATTTTAATTAAAAATTGGTAAAAATATAAAGACATGGATAAACTACGTGTTTAACATATAATTTAGAAGAAGAAAAATACGCTCCCTTTTTTACATGAGAGATGTTTTTGTATTGTGAAGTTATTAAACATGTAGAAAAATACTTGCATGACACAAAATTTTATTAAAAAAATTGCACCCCAGTTTTTACAATACACATTTTATATTGTAAAAATGTTAAAAGTCCCCTCCTTCCTTTCCCCTCTCTATGCTAATGAAACACTCCAAAATAAGTGTCCCCTACCCTCCTATTTCTTTCATTCCATGTCCATCCAATTCCCTATCCTCCATTCTTCCCCCCTTTGTAGAATTCAAAATGTAAGGTGAAAAAATTAATTTGCCACAATTTGAAAATAATAATATTCTTTGTATTACTTTGAAGGAGTTCATTCCCAGCATACCTTAGATTAAAATTGTTACTCAAAGTATTACTAATCCATGTTATTACCATTTTGTTTGAGAATTTTATTTAAAATAGTGATAATAAATGAAAAAATAAAAGCTCCACCTAAGTTACCATTTTTAACATAACATCAAAAGAACCACTTATATATTATTCCAAGTTTCTGATATTGTTTGAAATAAGCCACCAAATAAAGTGGCATGGTCTAACATTAAACTTGAAAAATGCCATTCTAAGTAGTGGACTCAACATAAACTATTTTACTCCAAATATATTTCTGTAGATGTGTTACACATGCATCATACTTAAAATTTGTATTAAACTTAGTTTTGTTTCCAAAAATAAATTGAATCATGCTTGGTACCATGGATTGCACGTCAATTGGAGATAGCAGACCAAGAGAGTGGATCAAAAAAATTATGATGGAAAGGATACAAATTCATGTCCTTTGTTTTTTAATACAAAGAGACAAGATGAACTATTTTTCCTCTCATTAGAGAGAGTGAGGTAAGTGGAAAAGGACATGAGAGGGAAAAATTAAGTCTCCGCAAAAGAAGTAGATAATTGAAAAGTAGTAACATGAGATGAATAATGAAATACCACCTGAACTGTGGAAGTTTCTTGCAAACATTAGTTGGATGTAAATCCTCGGTGGATTTCATTCCAAATGTAAGTTTGGTAAACCAAATTATTGAAAGTATTAAAGTCAAGGATTGATTATGATTCTTCCTCGCATATAAAAACCCAAACATCCAATAAAGTTACATTTTCACCCATATTTATCCTCAACACTCCTTCCTTTCTTAAAGTTGAGGAGATGCCTACGTCCTTTTGCTCAACCTTTCTCTTGCCTTGGCCCTTGTGGCTTCATGGGTTAGTTAAACTTTAAGTGAGGTATAAATCTTAATTAAGCATGATTGCATACGTTAAACTTTACTCTAGATTCAAAGCTTTTTGAGATTTCATAGATTAATTATATGTAAGTCAAATATAACCAAACCTAATTTCATACAAGATAAATTATGCTCATAGGATAGAGTGAATTATACCATGTCCTAAATAAGGCTCATAGTTCGGCATAAACTATTACATTATAATAAATAAATAAAAAATACAAAAAATATACAATTATGGAACGTTTCCATAGTTTGATCTTAATATTCAAAAAGTTGCAAAAAGTGCTACAATGGGCTATCTACAACAAGAAACATGTATAGACTAGAAGTTGGTTTATATAACAGAGAAATATCATACTTTTGTTTTAGAGCATGATTGTAGTGTAGAAACAAATGATTTTGAGGTTTCCAATATTGTAGCCAAAACCATCCTAAAAATTTGATGTTAGTAGTATATCATGAATTTGATGAATGTTAAATAATTAGAAACATGAATTGCAACCAAAAATAATTAAGAGACACACTCACTTTTTCCATGACTTCCTTCCAATAAGAAGAAGTTAAACTATAACATACACAAACCTAGCATCTTGACTCTAGCAATCCTATTCACATGATTAGGAGATTATAATGTTTGGTTTATTGGGTTTCAACAAACAAAAATAAGGTATATAGATAATACGTAGAACATGAATAACTCACTTTGACATGTTTAGGTTGCAAACATATATATTAGATTCTTCAATCAAAATCCTATATCACAATACACACATATTAATATAACGAGTTATATGTGTTTTAACATGTAAATGAATTCATGAAATATGTCACATATGTTTCCTTTTCTAACTAATATTCACACAATGGATAAATATGTCTAATAAAAGGTATAATCTGCTTTGGAGTAACAATTGGTATTTTTATGTCCATAAATAGTAATAATATCCTATTTTTTAAATAAATATTGAATTAATATAATGAATATGATAAATAAGCAAAATACGGAATTTTCGCACATAATAATGCAAAATAACTCTTTGGGAAACAATGTAAAGATTATAGGATGCAATTTTATGGGTATTGATAGTAATGATATAATAATACAATAAGTATAACGATGAAGAGTCTAAATCCTAATGTTATTAGAATTCATGAAAGAAAATTCCAAAACCCAAATCTAATGTGAAATCATTTTCCTTGGCTCTGGTTGTATTTGGTTCCAAGTTTCACATTTGATCAATAATAACTATCCTAATTTCATTTAAAAATAAATATGAGTTAAGGGAAAGATATTAAATAAATTATTGAATAACTTCAAAAGTGGAAACAAATCCTAAAATTGTATCCTACATACTAAAATTAGTCTATGTATGAATTCTTACATTAATTGAACAATGCCAACCGTACTAATCTTATTTAGGAGAGAGAATAATTACTTAAGATTAAAATATTATATAAAATAGTAAATAACTAAAAAAGTGAAAAGTGATGCCAAAAATGGATTCTTCATATCCTATTTAGTCTAGGCGTCAAATTTGGTGCTAATTGCACTTTGTTTGATACCTCAAACTAGCTAGGAAAGAAGATAAATAAATCATTAATGTTGAATATCAGATACTGAAATCGGATTTTATTTCTCAAAATGTTCAAGACCATTTTCATGGCACGCGTATAAATCTCCATTTTCCTATAGTTATTTGTCATATTGTTTATAACTGGGGTTTTCATATTCATTCTTAGGCGTTCAATCTTGGTTGGTTGACCTTCTTCTTCCTCTTCATGTTTCCTTCTCAGTGCTTACTAGTTTCCTTTTTCCTCCAATTCTTTCTCTCCTCTCTCTCCCCCAGGGTTTCACTTAGGATTAAATCTTTAAGGTTTTGGGTAAATTGCACTTTACAGATTGATGAAATCTCCATGGAAATCACATTAGATTTCATGAGTTTGGAGCTTGATGATGATGAAATCATCATAAGCACACACCTCCCCAAATATCTTGGGCAAACGGTTTCAATGTTGAGTCCAAACGGTTTCACCAAACCGTTTGGTGATCAAACAGTTTACAAACCGTTTGGTGGTTTGAGTTCCAAACCATTTGGAATGGTTGACCATTTGAAATGGTTGACCATTTGAAGATACATGATGTGGTTCTTGGATCTTGATCCAATGGTTTCAATTGGTTTGATCTTGAAGGTTTCAATTGTGAATGATTCCTTAATTGCAAACCCTAATCAACTAAGTGCTGAATTTCCAATTGATTGAGATGATGTTTTGGGTTGATTGACCCAAACGGTTTCAAAACCATTTGGAGATCACCCAAATGGTCTCAAGACCATTTGGAGGTCTAGGGTTAAGTATGGCTAAGTGTTTGAAGGTCTAAAGTTACCAAATTGACTTGCAACTAAGTGTTGATTTGATAATTAATCCAATGGTCCAAAACCCTAATTGGATGTCATGGATTTTGATGATGGAATGGGAAAACGGTCTCAAGACCATTTGGAGATCAACCAAACGGTCTCAAGACCATTTAGTGGTCATCCAAGACCGTTTGAGGTCAGGTCATATCATGTGATGATGATAGTTCATTGATTTCAATTAATTTGGTTCCACAATGTCAACCATTGATGGATCCTCGATTTCAAACCCTAAGTGATGGTTTCTTGATTATCAAACCTAGTTCAATTGGGTTCAAAACCCTAAATTTAAGGTCTAATTGAATGGTGATTCAGTGGTCCAATTGATGAATTCTTTAGTGGTTCAATTTATAATTGGTCCATGGATTGAAACATTGTGTCGATTGAGTGTTGAAGTGCCTTTTTGGTCCATGCGGTTTTGAGAAGGTTTGGACCAAACGGTCTCAAGACCGTTTGAGTCCAAATGGTCTCAAGATCATTTGGGACCAAATGGTCTCAAGATCGTTTGGGACCAAACGATCTCAAACCATTTGGAGACCCAAAGTGCAAACGGTTTCAATACCTACTTTGTCCAATTGGTTTCAAGTATAACTTGTTCAAATGGTTTTCAACCAATTGATGTATGAGAACCAAGATCATTGAGGGTCTAAGTAATTAACTTTGTGAAGATCAACATGGTTAATCCATTTGAATACCTCATGTAATTGAAGGTCCAATATGGTGAACCTATTTAGATACTTACTCATTTGAAGATTTCAATGGTTAACCCAATTGATCACTTTGTGGAATTGAAAGTTTAATTGGTCAATTCTTTTGAATTCCTTATATAAGTGATGGTTTAATTGAGTAGACTATTTGGACATCTAATATGATCAAAGGTCAATCAGCTATGTGATTATTAAATATGTAGACCCATGATGATTGTGAAGGTTAACCCTAACTAGGTGTACTCAAGTGAAGACTTGACCTAGATTAATCTTGGAGTAGTTAACATCCTAAAGAGGATGAGAGAGAGAATGAGAGGGATGAATGCTTATATAATTAAGCCCTAATTCTCTCATTATGAGTAAACTATGTGATAAGGGTTTGATCCATAATAATGAGATCATGAAACCCTAATCAATGAGCCCTAACCCTAATTAGAGCAATGCTATGTGTGAAACCCTAATTAGAGCAATGCTATGTTTGAAACCCTAATTAGAGCAAAGCTATGTGGGAAACCCTAATCTAGGGCAAAGCTGAGTGTTATTATAAATCCAGGATGATGATGTAACCCTAACTTAGTGTAACAATGAAGGAAATCCTAATTTAATGGGAATTGTATATCCTAACCCTAATCTGGGTATGAGGAAAGAGAAACCCCACTTGGATGTGAATGGTAAACCCTAATCCCTAAAATGGGATAAAGGTATATGAAACCCTAATATAGGGTTGTGCTACTAATTCTATGTGAAGTCCTATCACTGGGTGATGTGTTGTGAAATCCTAATTTCACATAATACTAGGTGAATCCTTGATATAGAAGGATGATTATATAAAACTCTATTGGAGAATTAATACTATGTGAAATCCATAAATGTATGGAATATTCTATGTGAATCCTCAAATTATAAATATGGAGAATACTATTCCTAATAATGGAATAGTGATTAAGATTATGACAAATGTAACACCTAGAGAGATTGATAATGGATATCCTTATATTAATAGTTCCTAACTTAAGGATGAGTCCATAGTATAGGCAATGGTTGTATATTCTAAGTGAGTGACTAATGATCACTACTTTACATGATAAATGTGATGAACTGGTGCATAAAGTATTAGGATGGGGAATACCCTAATACAAGCTAAGTGTATGAACTCAAGTAAGATAAAGGTGTTGAGGGAAGTGATACATCAAGATATGATAGATATCACATCCAACACCCCAATACTGGTATACCTTGATGTGTTATAATTCCAATATAATTGGATGAATGATACATGAGATGTGTCATGTCAATGGTTACATTGAGATGTAATGCACTCTGTTGAATGTAGGCTAGCATGCCTTATGAAAAGGTTAGTCCAAACCTATAAACTATGATGTGATCATATTCTGGTAAAGATGAGAGAGAAACGCATGTTGTGTGTTGATAATTCAATTAATGAGGAATGATGAGAATAAGTAAGTATGATTGAATACTTATGATTATCCATGTTGATTCCTTGCTATGTGAACCCTAATACAGAGCAATGCTATGTGAAACTCTATTACAAGTCAATGTTATGTGATCCCTAATACAAGGTAATGCTATGTGAAATATTATGACAAGTTAATGCTATGAGAACCCTAATACATGGTATTACTATGTGAAATTCTAACACAGGGTAATCCTATGTGAAGCTCAAATACAGACTAATGGGTTATGAATGTAATAAGATAACCCTCGTACTGCATGATACTGATATGTAATTATGTCATGATTACTAATCATGCAGATATGTTGAGAAGATGAGCATAGCCAGGTATGGGCTATGATGCTTTGTTATTAAGAATGTTTTATAGGCTTTATAATCCTTCATATGCTTTGTGTAGTAAAAATCATTGAACTTTGTGTACTATGTGCAATATATTATGTAGCAAGAATCATGATGTCCTTGGTCAGATGATCTGAAGGTATTAAGTTACCTAATAAGTGGTAATAAGTATCCTATGGTGAGTTATGGCTTCAAATACCCAGATGTTATAATCATGATGATGAACCTATTAAGAAATGGAATTGTGCTTTGTGAGTTGAGGGACTAAGATCCCAACACCTTGTGAAAAGAATATGGCTACAGGCCATGACTCCACAATGACAATGCCATGCTTTAGATATATAATCTAAGCCTGAAGAGAGTAAATGATGTGATAATAATTCTATAGTGAATAAATGTTATACATGTTCTTCATATTCCTTAAAGGATAAGTGACATGTTGTTCTATCAAGTTATAGCTGCAATGCTTTTGATAAGAATGATGCTCTAATCTATTAGACATTGAATTAGCTGTTGCCAAACAAATATGATTCCTTTGTGTATATTTATCTTCTTAAGTTGCAATAATAATGTTTCTGGTGGAGAGTTATATCTCTCGCTGAGGCAATTTACAATTATCTCACCCCCTGTGGGAATCACATTTTTAGGTGTACGCAGACGAGGAGGCAGGAATCCTTCAATAGGTGAAAGACAGCAACAACAACAGCAGGGACAGCAGTGAAGTCTCAGGTCGAGATACTGGCTGTTATGCCTTGTATAGATGTAGATAGAGTCCTATGTTTTGTCTCTATACTCTCAGGTCCTCGGAGTAGTAGTTAGTGCTTTCGAGATTTTGGCTCAGTGCCTCGAGATTTTGTACTGCCTGTGTTTAG
The DNA here is from genome assembly GCA_963693085.1 of Alisma plantago-aquatica. Taxonomy (NCBI): domain Eukaryota; kingdom Viridiplantae; phylum Streptophyta; class Magnoliopsida; order Alismatales; family Alismataceae; genus Alisma; species Alisma plantago-aquatica. Next base: position 242,911,190 of record OY856411.1, read on the forward strand.
CTTGACAGGACAGTTAATGCTTGTAATTCTTAGAAAGAGATGATACAGAATATGTACCTTCGAGCAAGAATGTAAATGTGTTACCTGGGTTCTATGTGAGAAACTTTTCCTTTGATGGATCTCTTGACAAAAAGGTTTTAATTTTTAGTGATTTTTGATAATCTGGTGCTTAGTGAACGCTTCTGCATTAGTTAATTATGTTTTTATGAGTTGTATGCCACACTTTCACCGCTTGGAGTCACTACGATAGGCTTCGGTGAAGGCATTGGATGCCTTTCCCAATACCACTTTTACATGATAATAGGTAATGTTCAAATCCATTTTATCCTAATGATTTTTAACTCTTTCTTCCTTTTTTGTCGATGGCATTCCCCATAACTATTCTTGCTTCAGTTGTCGCTTCAATTCATCCTTACGAATTGGTTGCCTCATCATTTTTTGTTCTCCCAACCTTTGTCTAGGCACTACCAGACTTGTGGAATATCAGTATGGGGCTTTGAGATCAAGTGATGAGCTTCTGAGCTCCTCTCTCTACCAACATGACGGAAAGCATTATGAGGGCGCCAAGACTCCCTGTCAATTATACTTAGGCTCTTGGGGATCTCCTGGGTTTGGGGAACTCAACAGAAGGGGTCCTGGTAGTACAGTTTGATAGATCAAGGTGTTAGGCCAGGAATCGAGCTCCTGGAAATCGCAAAAGAGACAATTTCAGGATATGAGATCATTTTGTAGTGTTTTTGGGGTTTTTGATTTGTTTAGCTTGAAGGGGTATTATCATCATGTCTTTCTTGGTTTTCTTCTCAGTTCACAATGTTCTTTGGTCTTATTGTGCACCTGACTCTATGCAAGTCCAGTCTGCTTGGCCGACGTTGATAGGGCCATGTGATCTTGATTTTTCTAGTTGTGGATAATCTTGCACACATATATTTTATCTATTTTTGAATTGGTCAATATCTCCAATATCCATAGTAATTATCTATACGTCAGAAAAAATTGAAATTGATACATTATTCCCTATCCAATGGTATTGATTTTATCACCTAAATATAATATAATAAATATGCGATTTTCAAAGGATTTTCATAATTTCTTAATATTTCTAAAAAAATCCATAACCTATAATCCATAGGTCATAAAAATGAAGTAAAATGTGATATGAAATCAGAACAATATAACCTAAAATATAGTATGGTTTTCACAACCTAATTCACTAATAATAAAAAGACAATTTTTAGTGTTTATGTAATTAATGTAAACCTAACCCTAATCTCATATGTGCCTTTAATAGGTTTCTTGTGGATCGAAATGAAATTAGGGTTTTGACCTTGGACATGTGTAGACTTGATGTGAGATATGTGTCATCCCTATTGCTGAATAGCCTAAATCACACATCTAAAAATGAGCGCATCTAGAGTAGTCAGACTCTTAAATTTATAACTTGATAGTTAGGCCCCCGCAACTATCATGTGGGGTCTGATGTAGTAAATTGGTCTCAATCCACAGGGACAAGGTGCAGGAAGTTCTAAGAACATAAAACATTGGCTCAATTATGTCAACCAAAGAGTGAGATTAAGTTTGGTGTTCATCAAGTAATGATGTTACTTCAACCAACAATGAAACAAAATATGTAAAACAAAGTAAGAAAACAAACAAGTAAGAAAGTAGTAACAAAGAGCAATATAACAAGTATGGATGCATAGTTGGATTGGGTTTCACCATCTAATGCCTCTCATGAACATGCAATACTCACACCCATTGTATACCCTTAGAAAGATTAGAAGCAATCATCATATATGTCTATTCCCTCCTCTCCCAAGCTTAGGGTAGATCTAGATTATGAGAATGTCTCTCTCTCTCTCTCTTGATATGACAAGTAAACAATCTCAAACATAACCATATGACCATTTAACTTAGGCATCCCAGCATTCTCATGCATTCATGCAACTCTATAACACTTAGATAAGGCTAGTACTACTCTTTCAAAGCACTAACAATAAAACATCACAAGATGGTAGCTAATCATACAAGTGAAACATTAAGACTAAGAGTATGGAGATAATCTTTGCTAAGAGCATATATTCAATGGATATAAGTATTTACATGTTGGGAGAGCCTTAGTGGCTACTCCTAACCCAAGTTATATGCTTAGACACTCATGTTCATGAGAAACATTATAGATTTGTAAATGTAGTGAGACATGACAGAGAACAATAAATGGGTGAAGGAGAGATGAATGGATGTAGAGGAGAAGAAGGGAGATACACCAAATGGAACCACAAAATGACCAAAGCTAATGCTCATCTCATTCAGATCTGGATCTGGTGTGGGCGTGGAGGAGTGTCTAGTCCTTCTTTCAAAGAATAGGCTGATGGAGATGGTGATGGTTTAGATCTTCCCTCTCCTTTGGACTTTCATCTTTGGAGATCTAATATTGATGAAAATATTGATGGAGGGATGATCTGGAATGATGCAACACTTCATCGTCCCTCTCATGTCACATCCCCTTCATGTATGAAGTGGGCCTCTATTTATGGTTGCTAGTAACTGACTTAGAACCTCAGCAGTTGTTGAGGTGATGAGTCTTCATCGATCACCAAGGTTGTGAGCTTAAGAGTCTTTGAAGCAAGATGATCATTGAGGGTGCTCGACTCATGCGGTTGTTGAGGATGGCCGATGAGAGTGACCGTTGAAATGGTGATCTCATTAGTCATTAAGATGACTTGTCCTGCGGTCACAGAGACATCAAGGTCATCGACCGCAAACATGGTGCAAAACCCATTGGTTGCTAATTGTGAGGAAGTCCAGTGGTTGGTAAATCTCAATCTCAATGACAGTTTGACTTCGTGCAATTTTCATTAGTTGCCAAGGTGTCAAAACCTTAGCGACCACTTGACTTTAGGCTTGGCGACTGTTAAGATGTGTATTCTGTGTAAATCAGAAAAGGGGTGAGTTTAGGTAGCTATATCAAAATTTGCCAAACAATTAGAACTATATAGATAAAACATAGTAGAAATGATAAAATAGGCACTCAAATATCCACAAAATTGGATGTTATCAACTACTCATATTGAGGAATCACCTATATTTTCTCCCTTTTGGTCTTTTGAGACATATAACTTACGCATTCTCTCTCTTTTATAAGAATTTAATTCATGACTAGTTCTTGTGATCTATTCAACTTCATGGGTATTTTTTTTTGGACTCTTGCGTATATCTTGATAATCTTTTATATGTTGAAATCCTAATTTGAATATTTGTTATCCTAACCTTATTTTGGTGGATTTTAAGATGTTATGTTGCATCTTATTTGTGTCCATGATTGAATATTTATTTATGGGTCCTCTAGCCCCACACAATAATAGTTGGATATTTTCATCTATATTCGATCCTGACTAAACTTACACTTGCCTTACTCTATTTTTCTACATGGCTTAGACTAATTTTATCCTAGTAGTGGTACATATGTACTACCATACTTCTACATGTGCATATTTCATCCCGAGCTTGTGTATTCCAGTTCTATTTATATAAAAGGTGCGTGTATATTCTGCCCAGGGTAATGTATTCCATCCAATATTTTTTAGGCTAAAATCCTATGGTGTCTTAACCCTAGTTTAAGAAACCTTCGTCTATGTCGTTTACATGCACTACTTATGAATGGTGATAATTGTGGCATTATTTTAAAGCAAGAAATATCTTACTTTTGATTATCATTTGACAGAGATTCATATTCTCTTTTGATATCCACCTAGATAGTACTTCTCCTTTTCTATGGGAAGCCTTGTTATATTTGATGTCCTTTTTTCATAATGTTACTCAATTCCCTATTAACATGCACATACCTACTTTTATGATGACAACTTTCATTTTTTTATTCTCTTGTGAGTTATGCTTCCAATGCCAGGTGTAGGACATGGCAGACTTGACATGCATATGTGGACCTAGCTTTTGGTGCCGACTCTCGAGGAGATGGAATTGACATAGTTTAGATATCCCTCTAATGATATCTAGATGAACATGCTTTTAGGTAATCCTCTTAATGTGATAATATTTTGTAATCTTGTAAAATTGAATATAGTCATGAAATATTATTCTACTATTGTACTTTGGTCTTTTTGTATACCATCATCTGCGAAATGGAAAACTTACACCTATTCCAACATGCTTTTATTTGTGAGTTTGGCTTAGATAAATTTGTTCCTAAAATTAAGCAGCGAGTGGATCCCCTCTTAGGTCTCTCTCATTACAACATGGTATCAAAGCCATAGGTAATCAGATTGGACTATTTCAATTTAGTCTCCCAAATTAGAACCCTTACATTACATAGTTAACTGAGATGTTTACCCTAGAATTGACCTATGATTTCATGAAGTGAAGAAAGGTCAATCTAGAATCATATCAGGTACATATAAGAATCATGAACAATAAACCCTTTTAAGATGAGACTCTAGTTTCTCATAGACAATGATGTAGGTAGTTATGACAAGTATCTTTTAAAATAGTGAGGTTTAAGATAAGGATTCCAGTGTAGCATGATAAGGACATCCTAACATGGAAAAATTGTGACTTGGTTTCTAGAATTGATTTTGAGCTCATAATGTTTAGTGTTGTATTATTTTTTTGAAGAAAAACATATCTTCCATTTACTACTATATGTACAAAAACTTTCTCTGGTTTTATCGATGCTTTCTAGAACCAAGTCACAATGAGGAAATGAATCAAGTATTGGTAATGAAACCCTAGAATTAGTTGGACTAGATATCCTAAACCTTAAATATTGAGAATATATGTCTTGTGATAAAGGTTTAGTTGACCTACCCTTTGTACCCCATGACTTTTAGATGTTGATGGGGATCTTAGGGTTGTTGGCTTAGTAACAAAGGACCAAAAATTCAACCCTATGTGGCTATGAGATGTTAATTGGATGCATGGAGTATGAACTACATAAACCCCAAAAAAAATTACCACTAAAAGATACATAAGTAACCCTAGTACCTTGATGTTGCTTAGCTTGGCTTATTGCGTTAAACCTTTTAAGGGGTGAAGGGACTTTGGTTGGTAGTATAAGGATGGCTGGATTTTGGGGACAAAATCCTCTTTAAGGGATGGAGTTTTGCAATATGTTCAAACTTAGCATCTTGACTTAGGAAATCCTATTGCCATGATTAGGAGATTAGAGTGTTTGGTTGTTTAGGTTTGACCAAACAAGGTAAGGTTATACCATAATGTATATAGATATTACATACAACATGAATAACTCACCCAATCATGTTTAGGTTGAAAACATATACATTAGATTTTGTAATCAACATCTTATATCACAATACACTCATATTAACATAACAACATATAAGTGTATTAACATGTAAACAAAGTCACAAAATATGTCACATAAGTTTCCTTTGCTAACTAATATTCACATAATGGCTAAATATGTTTAACAAAAGGTATAATATGCTTTGGGGTAACAAATGATATTTCCATGTCCATAAATATTAATGATTTTTAATTGTTTAAATAAATTTAAATTAATGGACTTAAAATGATAAATAAGCAAAATATGAAATTTTGCACATAATGAGATTAAAAAGCTCGTTAGGAAACAATGTGTCGATAATAGGATGTAATTTAATGGGTATTGATAGTGATGATATAATAATACAATAATTATAATGAGAAGAGCCTAAATACTAATTTTATTAGAACTCATAGAAGGAAACTCTAAACCCAAATCTAATGTGGAAGTCATGCCTTGGGTCTTGATTGGCTTTGGTGTAAAGTTTCACATTATTTAAACAATAATCACTGTCCTAATTTCATTTAGAAAATAAAAATAAGATAAGGACAAAGATATTAAATAAATTGTAAATAACTTCAAAAGTGGAAACAAATCTCATAATCATATTCTACATACTAAAATTAGTCTATGTCTGAATTCTTGCATTAATTGAACAAGACCAACCATTCTAAACTTATTTAGGAGAGAGAATACCTACTTAAGATTAAAATTTTTTGATAAAATACTAAATGACCACAAAAGTGAAAATTGATGCCAAATATGGATTCTCCATATCCTAATTAATCTAGATGTCAAATTTGGTGTTAATTGCACTTTTTATTTCATACCCCAAACTAGCTAGGAAAGAAGATAAATAAATAATTAATGTCAAATGTCATATACTAAAATGGGATTCTATTTCCCATAATGTGGTGTACAACTCACAAAAACAAGATTAACTAATGTGGAAGCATATTATTAGCAGCGGAATTACTAAAAATCACTAAAAATTAAATTTTTTGCAATGAGATCCACAAACTGTAGAACTCTTTCATAAAAAACCAAAGTAAGTTATTTACATTCTGATTCATCAGTACATCTCTGTATCATTTTATCTCAAGAGTCACAAACAATGACTGCCCTGTTAAGCTGTACATAAGCAGCATACAAAAATCTCGAGGCATCAAGCCAAAAATATCAGATCTATACCAAACCATCTACTGACTCCTAGGACCTGAGAGTACAGAGACGACACATAGGACTCTCTTTATATATAGGACTTGACAAACAGTGTCTACACTTGAGGATCATTGATGTCCTTGTTGTTGTTGCTGCTGCTACTGTTGTTCATCCTCTATAGGGTTTCTACCTTTTCCCCGGTGTCTACCTAAAAATTTAATCCCACGGGGGTGAGATAATTGAAAATTTCCCCAGCGAGAGATATAACTCTCTGCCACAAACATTGTTGTTGTAGATAATAAAATAACATTATGTAGAAGAATCATAAATGTTCAACAGTAGATAAATAATTAACTAAACTATGTAGAGAAGTATTCTCTATACAGTTCATTCCAGTTATAACTTGATTAAGCAACAAGCCATTTATTCAATAAGGAATATGAAGAACATGTATAGCATTTATCCAACTAGGATATAATATACAATGTATCATCAATCATTGATTCTCGTAATTCAACCCTAAGCAAATATGCTACAGGACTGATTACATTTTACAAACATACTTATGCCCTGAGGAGATGAGGTATACCGCTCATACTCCAACCGACCATTGTGAAATCGAAATCGGTACCACACATAGGTCAATAGAAGAGCTGGATTTCTATGACCTCATCTTCCTCAGTCAGTGTGAGGAACAACATGCAGGACATCTCGTGTCTCTGCCAAATATCTTTCCAGGGTATACTGGCAACTTCACTATTAGAGTTACAGTGGCATGTTGTACTCTCTTCGCAATCGAGATATTTCTTGTTTATCTCACATCGATTCGGCATTAACATCATCATCGGGAGATTAGTGATACATCCATCCCAGCATATACATATAATGAAGGATTGAGAGATTTAATGTTTATATCACATTAATTCCTCCATTAGGGTGTAAGGATATTCGTGCCCATAACCCCCACATACTCAAAAGTATGCCCTCTAGGAGTTTCCCTTAGGAAAACTTGTTTCACCATCACCAAACTACTGACGATGACTGATCTATGGTCAGGGCTCTACATGATATCATTTCACTTGATTATTTAAGTACATTACAATATTCTTTTAGCATCAGGCATGTTTTCAAACATAAACCATTATAACAATTGCTTATAAAGAATGAGTATTATTTCTAACAAGTTCATTTGACAACTTTAACAACATTGGGATCGCAATCCCTTATCATCTCATCATTATGATTCAAGGATATGGGTGTTCAAACTCTTAGATCATCTAAATACTTGTTACCACTTTAACATGTAACTTAATGCCATCAAGTTATCTGACAGTTTAAACAAGATAATTGCAATGCAGGTATTTCACATGGCTCTTAAAGCCTCGTAATCTTCTTTTGCTACCTCTCACTAGGCAACATAGCATATCATTGCTTACAAAGCTCATAAAGTACTTTCAATAAACAAAGCATCATAGCTCATACCTGGCTATGTTCATTATCTCATAAAACCTGCATGATTAGTACATATGATAACAGATACAACAATTTCATATCAGTATAATGCAAAACAATTATAACATCACTATTCATAGGGTTACACCACTATGCCCTTGCTAGGGTTAGGATTCCCCTTTTCATTTTAATTAGGGTTAATCACCCCCTTAGCTCAATTAGGATTAATGACTCATCATTTCATTATCCAACCTTAGAACTTCATGCTATAAAGTATAACCCAGAATTAGGGTTTCACATATTCCTTCACCTTATTTAGAATTAGAGTTTACTATTCACATTGCATCACCCTAGATTAGGGTTTATATTCAAAAACCCACAATTATGGTTTACTATTCACCCCAAGTAGGAGTGATAATCAAAGTACCCTAAATTAGGGTTTCTCATGTCATCACTATGAATTAGGATCATGTCATCATCATATATTAGGATTTCACCTATCATTGCCCTCAATTAGGGTTATGATTCATTAAACTTCATAATTACGGTTTCATGATCTCGCTATCAAGGATTATATCCTAATTAGACATTCATCCATGTTGAAAGTATTGTGACTTAACCACTACATGATTATCATTCATGTAGGAAGTCCTCTCTCTCTTTCTCATCTCCTATAGGATGATTGCTTACTTCAGTCTTGATTAGACTAAGTCTTTTAACTTGAATGAGAATTGACATATTGTATTATGTCATTACCTTTATGATCATTAGAGATTGATTGTTCCAAAAGTACTAATCACTCTATCTCATTAAGGGTACAATTATTATAATCACCCTTGTTTTACATCATGTAATTGTTCAACTAAATAATTGACCCTTACTCCCTTTAAGTATCCATGCGGTTTTGGTTAATTAACTTCCAAACAATCTTGGTCACTTAGACTTCAAACAATCTTGACCAATTAAACCTCAAGCGATCTTGGTCTAAGGGTTTGAAACCGTTTGGTAAAGGTGATGCTTGAAACCATTTGCCAAAGCAAGTACTTGAAACCGTTTGCTAAAGCAAGTACTTGAAACTGTTTGCTAAAGCACTCATGAGATCGATTGGGCCTCAAACGGTTTGGGACCGTTTGGTCCCAAATGGTCTTGAGACCATTTGGTCCCAAATGGTCTTGAGACCGTTTGGTCCAAACCACCTCAAAACCGAATGGACCAAATATGGTCTCAACCAACCATATAGATTTAGGGTTTTCAAGGTTAACTCCCTCATCAATTGAATCCATGTAATTACTCATTAATAGGACCTAAGTACCACACTTCAAATGATATTAATAGATCATCCTTCAACTGATTTAACCCTCATTTGATCATCAATTAGGGTTTTGATTCAATTGGATTAGGGTTAGAAATTAATGAACCTTCAATGTTAATCATTGATAAACTAATTACTTTGAAATCCTTGGACCATCACTCAATTTGAACATGACCTGAGCTCAAATGGTCTTGAGGTCGTTTGGATGACCTCCAAATGGTCTTGAGACCATTTTCCCATCTTCTCATCAAAAACTATGGCATCGAATTAGGGTTTGGATCATAGGATTGATCACCAAATCAGCATTTGATTGCAATTCAACTTGGTATCTTTAGATATTCAAACACCTAACCATACTCAACCCTAGACCTCCAAATGGTCTTGAGTGACCCTCAAACGGTCTTGAGACTGTTTGTCTGATCCCCAAATGGTTTTGAAACCGTTTAGGTCAATCAACCCAAGGCTCTAACTCAATCACTTATGAAATCAGCACTTAACCCGATTAGGGTTTGGTGATTGATTGTCCTTCAACTCATGAACCAATTGAAACTAGTCAATTATATTTAATGGATCATTAACCATTAACTTTGTCAACATTTTCCCAAATGGTCAACCATGGTCAGCGCCTCCAAACAGTTTGAAACCGTTTTCCCTCAATCGGTTTGATGAAACTGTTTGCCTTTAAACGGTTTGAAACCGTTTGCTCCCAAATGGTTTGGGAAACCGTTTGAGCAACTCAAATGAAACCGTTTGGCCTAGTAATTTTTTGGGAAATGTGTCCATGATGATTTCATCATCATATTTCTTCGTGCATCCAAGAACTACAGCCATTTTACATAGAAATTACAACAATGAATCAAGGAGTCCCAAATAGAAGAAAATACTCAACAAATCGTGTAGAATTGAATGCAATACTAATGTTTAAGGGTTAAAGTTATATAACCCACCTTTGAATCTGATCTCCAAGCTCCACGATCCACGGATCTAATGGTGGATGAAGTTCTAGAAACTGCCCAAGGTCCATTCTTGAGCTTTTGGATGAAATCGAGTGAAAAAGACAAAGAATCAAGCGTCGATTTTGGGTTTTCACCATGAATCCAAGGTGGAAGATGATCAAAAGCTTACCAACAGGTTAGAGTAGTCATTCTCCTTCTCCTGAGCTCTCCCGTGGTCAGCCAAAGCAAAATGAGAAAAGGAATTTCCAAGAAAGTTCCTTAAGTGGTTGGAAAAAGGATATGTATAAGGATTTTCAAGGAAAGAGAAAAAGATATTATTTTCTTTGAATTACGAAATAATTTCCACCAATTCCCCCTCCATTCCTTGGCCACGAAGCCACCTTAATTATCTTGCAAAAGCTATCCATTATCCAAGAATTAATGGAAAAGAAATTAAGCACCTTAGTGAATTTTATACTAATATCCAACTTTTAGTGGATAATACTTTTTATTATGATAATGTGAGTGGGCTTCCACTCAACCAAGATCTTTTTGTGCCATAGCAAGGCACAAGCTCGTCCAACACTTTGATATTTAATCCCTAAATATTTGGTTGAAGGGATCCTCAATTAATTTATTTATTTTTGCATTAAATTAAATTAAAGTTCCATTTATGCTTAAATCTTGATTATTTTAATATCAAGATTCTCTCTCCTCCAAGATAATTCAAATGAGGCGCCCGTCTCATTTTATTTGCTCTACTTAATGCCTAGAAACATGAGAGACCATCAAGAGGTGGTATTTTTCATATCAAACCCTAGGTTTTGGGTAAGTTGCACATTACACCAAAACTATGTTTTATTGCACAAGGATTGCTCTACAAGCTTTATCTTGGTGCCCAAGCTTGTGGAAACCATACCACTACATCATATTCATTCTTATGATGTCTCAACATCAGAGGAACATTTTATCAAGTGCAATTTGCAAGTTAACCCCTCAACTTGGGTAATTTGCACTTTAGTCCAAAATTAACAAAATAATGTTTCAACATTATTCAAAAGGGACTGAAATTGAAATATAAGTTCCTCAAGAGCCTTAATTACTTTTCAAAACATAATAGAAAGCATCTAATAAACTTTATTAAGCCAAAACACCTAGGGTTAAAACATAACCCAGGTCAGGGATGTTACACATAATGTCCTGGAATATTTTAATATCATGCATATAAATCTATGTTTTCTTAAAGTTGTGTATCATATGGTTTATAAATAAGTTTTTCAGATTCATTCTCAGTCATCTGATCTCACAGTTGATCGACCTTCTTCTTCCTATGCCTATTTCCTTCTCAGTGCTTACTGGTTTCTTTTCTTCTCTGATTTTTTTTCTCCTCTCTCTCTCTCTCTTTTTGATAATAATTCGTTATATTGATATTGAATTATGCAAACTGCTATAAGTCATGTGGTTAAGAAAGATGTCTAGAAAATAATAGAGATACATATCAACAAAATAAGGGGATTCGATCACTAGAGGTGTATCCCCTTACGCTAGGGTATGTAATTAATATACATATCATCCTAAAAAATAACATCAACCAAAAGTGGGCTACTCTAGATCTAAAACTCTGTGTTGGCATCTTTAGTTTTATCCTGATCCCTTTGTCGGGCCAAGTGTCAGTGTTCATGAGATGCTAGGCTAGATAATTTGGTTGTATACGTCCTTGTAGGCTTTGTCCTCATTCCTGTTGTTATAATCTGACATGTAGAAAATCATGATATATTGTATCCACCTGCTAAAATATATGTTGTATGGATAAAGTGTGGTTATCAAATAATATCTTGCTTCTAGTTGTCCAAATTACCCATATAATGGCAGCAAACAAAGTGTCATGTTGTGAATATCTATCAGTTCTTCTCCTCGTATATTGTACTGTGTGGATGGTGTTCAGGTAGATGTCAGCTGAAATGGTGGTGGATGCGGTGTAGTGTTTCCATATCCTTCCAGATGTGTGACATACATAAAAGAGATGTTGGGTTGATTCCACATTGTTGTTGCAAACAGAACATCTAGATGGCCCTCGAAACCCCCATGCCTCATCATCATGTTCATGGGTAATTTATCGTGGTAGATGATCCAAACTAGAACGTGTGGTTTGGGTGGATATTTTTTTTGCCTAATCTTATTATATAGCCTCATTTTACCTCTACATTTAAAGAAATGCTATGCTAGTTTAGCAGTGTATGTCGAGCCCCAAATCCAGTTGATGTGTCTGGTGTTGTTGTATTACAGTTGTTGCAGGATATCCGCATATTCTTCTGGGTCCATCCATCATCTGAGGAAACATTTAAGGTTGTTGTCTTGATTTGATCCCAACTTGGTTAGTGCTAAGAAGTTGTTGTAATTGTATAATGAGTTGGGGATGTATCTGGATGGGAGTTGTAGATTGATAAGCTTCTTCCCATGCCACCATGGATCATGCCAAAATTTGGTGTTATTCCATAAGTGTGGTGGTATATGGATGGTGTCTGAAATGATGTGGAGAGTATTAGCTATGTATTTCCATAGGAGTGAGGTTGTCCTATCAGTAGTAAAGGGCCATGGTATTTGTTGTTGGAGGTATTTGTCAGTGAAGATGTCTCTCCATAGTTGGTGTCTCCTTCACTGATTGACGTCATGATCTTGTGTATGAGGCAAAGATTGTGGAGTTTAATGTTGATGATGCGCCATCCCCGTCCTCCTTGGGGCTGCATATGGTATCCTAGTTGGCCAAGTGTAGTTTCTTGCCTTTCTACTGCCATAGGTACTTCCTTTGGATCCTATCAATGTTATTGAAGATAGTTGTTGGGAGTGGCATGCATGATAGATAGTAAATGATAATGTGTGTGAGGGAGGCATTGAATAGGGATATGCAACCTACTAAAGATAGGTAGTTGTTTTCCCAGGAGTTGATGGGGTTGTTTAGTTTGTGGATAATCAAATTCCATGCAGGGCAGATGAGTGGTGGTGAGTGAGAGTTTGAGGTATGTGAAAGGGAAGGTTTCATGTCGACATCCCAGCATGCATGTGTATCTATCAATATCTATAGAGTCCACATCATTGTAGATGATTGTGGATTTAGCACAATTGATTTTGAGTCCAGATAATTTGGTGAATATTGTAAGAATCATGATGATGGTGTTGTCTGCATATTGTATCATGTTATGTGTGCATCCCCTAGGCTTGATGATATACCCAAATTCCGTGACTTTCGATATGAAAGAGTTTAAGACTTTTGTGATGATGAGAAATAAATAAGGTGATAATGGGTCACCTTGTCAAAGCCCATTAATGTTCTTCACAAACCATGTGAGGAACCGTTAATAAGGGTCACAAAGGTACTAATATTGATGCAAGAGTGTATCCAAGAACACCATTTGGTAGATCTTAAGTCCATGCATACATCTAATAAGGAATGCCCAATTAACATTATCAAAAGTTTTTTTAATAGTTAAACAATGATAGTTGGCTCTCGGAGTGTGTGTCCAGTGTGTAGGGTTTCTTGTACTATGATGAAAGCATCTTGGATATTCCTTTGTGGCAAAAATTCACATTGTTGAATGTCAATGATTTCGTTGAGATATGATTTCATGCGATTGTTGAGTATCTTAGAAATGATCTTGTGTGAAGAATTAATGAGACTAATGGGTCTATAATCTCAGATGGAGTTGGGTTAATTAGTTTTAGGGATCAGGGCTATGTGGGTGTGATTAATGGGTTTGAGGAGATGTGAGATGTTATGTAATCGGTGTATCTCCAAGAGAAGCTTGGTGAAATCCTCCTTGATTATGGGCTAGGATGCACGATAGAAAGACATGTCATATCCATCTGATCTAGGTGATTTTTCCAATCCTAAGTGCTCCATCGCACCTTCGATCTCCATAGTGAGTAAAGTGTCAAGGAGATCGTTAGTGTGGGGGATCTTATGTGAGAATAGTTTGCTCTAGTCAGAGGATATCTGCTAGTGTAAAGTGTGTCTGTTGTTGTATAATATGTTAAAGTAATTGGTGTTGTGGTTGGTGAGGGTGTATATGGGTTGAGTGGTGGCATCAATACCATCAATGTTGGTGATTAACAGGAAGTTGCGCTTGGTATTGCAGGTTGAGTGAAAAAAATTTGTGCTTTTGTCCCCCTCCTTCAGCGACTTGATTTTGGCTCTTTGTTTCCATATGAATTCTTCATGGCTTTGGAGAGTGTTGATCTCTTGGAGAATGGGACTGTGTGCATCCGTGGGGTTGTTTTTCTATAAGGAGGTAAGGAGTACATTTTCCTTGCTCTTAATGATCTCAAGGATGGATCCAAATTGTGTCTGGTTCCATCTCTTGAGGATAGGTCAGAGCAATTTGAGTTTGAGGTGTATGTCATATCCAGGGTTGTCAGTGGAAGGTTGTACATGCCAAAAATGGCTAATCATAGGGGTGAAATCTTTGGTGGTGAGTCCAAAAATGTTTCAAAACAAAAGGGATTATGTCCCCACCCCGTGGGTCATATCTGTAGTAGTATGGGAAGATGATTAGATAGGCCAAATGCAATGAGAGATGTGTGAGCCCCGGAGTGCAGTTGAGTCCATAGATTATTGCATAAAAATTGGTCAAGTCTAGATGGGATAGTCCTCTGTGCCAAGTCCAATTGATGTCACTGGTGTGAAGATCTCATAGATGATGTGTGGTTATGTAGTTATGGAAGAGAGAGGTATAACGGGTATCAATGGAAAAACATGAGAGTGTGTATGAGATCTTTCATTAGAGATGGTGACCATGTTGAAGTCACTACCAATGATCCATGGAGTAGCCATGAGTTGTGTATCCAGGGAGTTCACTTTGGCAATGAAAGGTGCTTTATTTAGACCTAGAGGACCATATACACCTGTGAAGTGGCAAGTCGTGTTGGTATAGAGATCTGTAGAAATTTTACCGTGATGCTATAGTTAATAATGGTGTAGTGGGTGGTGAGGTATCTACGGTCGTTCCATCCTATAAGAATACCTCCACTGAAACATGTGGGAGGGATTTGTATCCATTTATTATGTGTCGACCTCCCATTTGCTTCAGTTAAAAATCATCTAAGGTGGTTTTAGTTTCATGCATGGTATAAGGTCGATGAGTTGTTGGTAAATGGTGTTTCTAATAGTTCTTCTTCTGTTGGGCGCAACCACCCAACAGATGTTCCATGTTAATATGGTCATGTTGGTTGCTCAAAGAAGTGTGTACACCTTTGATAATGTAAATGGTTGTTCAAGATGTGTGTCGGATGTCAGTTTAGTGGTTTTTTACAATAAGGTTAGTGAGGAAAGTATCACTGTTACACCCCAATCTCACAATTTCCACTAATCATGAGATTAGGGCATAAATTGAGGATTTAACATAATACAAAGATCACCCTTAACTTTTTCTTCTCTTTCAAAAATTTTTGTTTTCTCGCATTGAACCACATAAACCAACTTTACAAGGGAATCTAAACATTGATTTCTTTAATCTGATTTCAACAGTAAAAATGCATGTATGAACATTAATTATGTTCCTCATACTTTTAAGCACATCAGACTTGTTGATTCACACATATTGCTAAAAGAGGAATAATGTTATACATCATCATTTACAAATCTCTCTTATTTATTTACAAGGACCTAGAAAGAAAAGGACTGACTGAACTTAACTATACTCAAACTTAACTCTTGTGGAAGATCTACTCTGATGCAATGATATCTTCTTCAAGTCTATGTGATTTCCCTAAAAATTGTGAGTAGAGGGGTGAGCCTACTCGCTCAGTGAATAAGTACTTCAAAGAAATAGTCTAAAGCACTTATATAATTACAGATATACTTTTGACCAATTGATATCAATTATAACAGTAGTAAGCTTTAAACAGTCTAATAATTGACAATCATAAATATGGCAGGATACTCTAAATATCTATAAGTGTGAATCAATATATGAAATGCATGATTGATCATAAAGAGAACTAATAATTCAGAAACATACAAAGAATAATTGAATAACTGTACACACTTATTTGACCTCTCATTAATTTTATAATGCCCTGATCATATGCAGTGTACTCTACATATGAAGACTCATAGTGCACTACGATTACACCATACAAGACTTAGCGGACACACCCGGGAAATGCTAAGTCTGACTACTCTCCTGGTTTGCAATAGGGAAATGGCTCTCTGGCCTAAACTGGACTCCTCCTCTAACCTGAGCACACAGGCGGAGAGTCAAGCCACCTCTTGGCTTTTTTGTACTCTAGTGCCACCAGGACTTCTGGTTGATGTTGGACACCGCAAACTATAATTTAAGGAGACTTCCACTAGAGCTTCGTCCCCCGTGCCACCTGATAGCACGTTCCTACCCCCGTATACTGGGCGTTGCCAGGGTTAGGTCATTTCACCCCTAAGGCACAGACCTCACATAGGGGTTCTATGGTATTCAGGGCTCCTAAGTCTATTATTTTAGTATTCCTAGAAAGCTCTTTTCGACGTTGTACCCTTCTCTTACTTATACTTGACTTTGGTATCTCTATGGTGTCGCGTCTACTTATTTGAAGTTATAATACAACATGTATATCATTATGAACTTGGCAGAGTAGTATATTCAAAACACTGTAATATATTGAGTAATCAGCATACTATACATGCAGGCAGACTAAAATTCTAAAATAAACAGATTACATGTCCACTTGGCACATACACACTAGAATCGTGCAATTTATCATCTTATTACACTGATAAGAGTTAATTACTTGACATATGAGTAATCATCAATAGCACATGCAACTTATCTGTAATTTCTCAAAGAATGTGCATATCAACCAAAATCTTGAGTTGTGCATCTCATTACTCAATTAAGAGTTAATTACTAATAATGTAACGTCCTAGGATTTGAGGCCTTGGATAAGATGATCTTAAAAAGAATGATTGGACTACCTATATCACCAAGGTGCACCTCCTTTTCTGGGAGCCCATTACTAAAGAACTCCATAGTTAAGCGTGCTCAACTTGGAGTTGTACTAGGATGGGTGACCAATCGGGAAGTTGACCCTGGCTTGCACGTGAGTGAGAATAAAGCACGCAGTTAAGGCTAGTGGTGGTATGTGGGGCCAGTTGTCATTCCTGAAACTCTGCTAGAGCCTTGGGCAGTAGGCCCGGGTGTTACAAATGGTATCAGAGCCATAACCCCTCCAGTAGGTGGGGCCCACATGGGCATGTGGCATGCCAGTCTTGAGTCGTGCGGTCCAGGCATGTAGGAAAGGGTTGTCCATGGTTGACGTAGCCACCCTTGCGCTGGCATTCTGTGATCAGGAGTTGGATGTCTATGGGCCATTGTGGGTCTGCACAGAAATGGGGTCAGATTATGAGGCCATATAGTTGAGACTTGACGGGGACGTCAAGAGTCTAAGTGGGGGAGATTGTAACGTCCTAGGATTTGAGGCCTTGGATAAGATGATCTTAAAAGGAATGATTGGACTACCCATATCACCAAGGTGCACCTCCTTTTCCGGGAGCCCATTACTAAAGAACTCCATAGTTAAGTGTGCTCAACTTGGAGTAGTACTAGGATGGGTGACCAATCGGGAAATTGATCTTGGCTTGCACGTGAATGAGAATAAAGTGCGCAGTTAAGGCTAGTGGTGGTCTGTGGGGCCAGTTGTCATTCCTGAAACTCTACTAGAGCCTTGGGCATTGGGCCTGGGTGTTACAAATCATGACAAAAATTATTAATAATATCTGAGAACATTGATAACACAATACTTGATTCATTGAACACCCTACCCTTAGGGTTTTAGTTAATCACAACAAATGCTACAAACAAAGGTGTAATACATCTATCACGTTCTTTTCAAATCTTTACAACACATGATACATGGGATCTCAATCCCTTATCACATTACTGGGAATTCTCATCCCTTCACATCATTATCATAATTACTAGATCTAGGTATTCAAACCCTTAAATCATCACATAGCATTGTTACCTCTGTAACAGGTAACCATTGCCTCTAGGACCTTAGACCAAGGTATTCATTTCAATGGTGGTACAAGTATTCTCATGGATCACAAGGTCATCACACATCTTGTCACCTCTCACTAGGCAACAACTTATTTCCATGGCTCCCATAAAGATTTCATGCGACATAAACATTCACTGAATAAAGACTACTATCAACAAATCATATAAAATCAATATATGTATGAAATCTTGGAACTGAGCTAAATTTAGGTTTCCATGCCATCCACTGAGATAACATGCATCAATAATAAAATTGAATAAATAAAGTCTATCATGTCAAGAAAATCTATTCAAATGGATTTCACGATATCTATTCGCAAATATCCAACTTTCCTCGCATCTAGGGTTTCACCCTCTTTACTGAGATATCAAACAAACACTATTCACCTTAAACAAAATCCAAGATAGTATCTGGCATATATATATTACACATTCAGATAAACCATCATTTATAACCAAGGGGGCCCAGATAAACAAATTTCTCTATTTAATTATACAGTAATTTTAGTCACAGACAAATTCCCTATATTTTAGTTTACTCTTATAACCTCTGTGAATACTTCGGGAATTCTAATTTGGATGTATTGTATATATTTCTAATATGCATTTATCATCTGAAATTCATCCAAATAGAGGAAGAACCCATTTCATATCATTTTGAAACAACTTAGATCAAACACACAATTTAGGGTTTGTAGTCGCATACTAAGCAATTAAAGATTATGGATGATTTAACAAATTTTCATGCAATATACTATTTAAAGTAAGTTCCCACTCACCCTAAAGTGTGAAAACACCTTAAAAATGCAACTCATCCCTAAAAATCTCGATCTCATATCAAATCCCTAGCAATTCACCCGATTCTTCTTCCTTTCAACTTAGAAACCCTAAAAATGAGGGATTATGAAGAAAGAGTGAGAAAAGGGGAAGTTTTGATACCATTTGGATCAAATCAGAGGAGGGAAGGAATTTTTACATATGAGAGAATTTTCACCATGAAACTATATCCAAAGAAGCTAAACTTACATGATTTCATCACTCCTCGGACCTCAAAACCCTAGGTCAGCATCTCCATCAATTTCTCCTCTCAAATCCTAACTCTCTCTCTCTCTCACTCTCTCTATGATTTCGTTTCTCTGGATTGAATCACGAATTATGAGAGCTTCTTGTGTGTTAGGTTGACCATATAGAGCATTTGAGCTGCTTGGGTTAATTGCACATTGACCCCTCACTAAACTTTTTCTTATTTCAGCAGATTTTTTTTGTCATAAAAAGGTTTCTGTGAATTCATATATTTTAGAGATCAAACATTCTCCAAAAAATATGAAAATTTATCATATTGTGTATAATTGAGTTACAAAGATTAATTTAAAATTTGAGATCATTCCAATCTTTCATTAAATAATTAAAAATCGTATAGTGCACTTCTATCCAGAATTTTGTAGAAATGTCAGTTACTGTAATTCGTCTACTGAAAAGGTCTAAACGCATCCAAAAATTATGAAACTTTAATATGTTATTCATTATTGAGATTTAGATCTCCAGTTAAATTTTTAGATAATTTGGAGTTAATAATAAATAACTAAAAATAAAACACTACACTGCGGAAATGCACTCTGTCAACATTTTGGTCAAAGTATCATTCGACCGAGAACCACATTCAAAGAACACTCAAATATTCTGAAATTTTTCTACAATATGCATGATTCAGTTATCAATATCATATCCAAAATTAAATTATATAAAAATTTGTAGAAAATATGAAAAATCATTTACCACACTGCTATCCTGATCAAATTCCATATTCATGTACTATCAAAACCCTATTTTTTGCTGATTAGGGTTTACATTTCTCAAACCCTAATTCTTCAAATTAAAATCATAGTTATAGTTTCTTCTTAGGTTTGAAACATCACAATTGATCTACTATCATTAATCAAGTCTAAACGATGTTCAATCTAATCAAGCATGTAATCATTCAGGTAAACCCTAGTTTACCAACTAAGCACAAATGTGGTCATTACAATCCCATCCTCAAGGTGTGGGAAATATATGATGATGTTATGACAAAAAGAGATAAAAGGTCCAGTGTTTTCCCAATATGCTAGGAAGTTAATCTTATCTTGAGTAACATGTTCGGCATCATGGCAACATTCTAGGGATGTAAAAGCACTAGAAGGAGTTGGTTGAAAATGTATCATACATGCGTCATAGATATCAAAGAAGTTCTTCCATTTTTGAGATTCGGGCATGCAAAGTAGGGCATCATAAGATTGCACCACTTCATGATCCTTAATCATCGGATTGGATCTAATGAGGGTCGGGCTCAGTGATGCATGTAGGTCTTTGATGATGGTCATCTTTAGTTTCTGGAAGGTATCTTGATCCATATCGTTGCGTAAAGATTGTGTTCTGCTCATGGTGATGGTAGGTGGGTGTGTGTCCTGGATGGTTTAAAGAGGCATATGGGGCAAGATGTGGTGCGTGCGAGCCTTCTTGAAATGATGCATGGGTCGCAGAGAGTTGGTGGCATGGTATTATGTCTGGTGGTTTTATGATATGGAAGTATGGATCAATGCAGGTAGTTTGTGGTTGTTAGCAAGATGGTTTGGTTCAAACCATGTTGCAGGGTGTTGTGTGTAGTCTTTGAAGGAGCTGGTGTGTGTGGACGGGTAATCTGCACACAGTTTGATGTTGTATATCATATTTCTGCACTTGATATTGATGTCTCTAGGGGAAGTGGTGTCCTTTAGCACTGAGAAAACACAAAAGACTTGTATGCAATCAGTGGGATAAAGAGTTTCAAGGTTGATATATTGAATGGTAGAACCAAAAGAATGTGTGATCATGTGGAACACCTCCTCGTTCCATAGGTGGGGTGGTAGATCGGTGATGAAGATCCATCATGATGCTCTCGATGTGGCAGGGGATGCTCCTTGTTTAATGGTCCAACGTGAAATATGTGCCTGCACAAAGCTGTTGCCACAAGCAAAGGTGAACATCTACCCCAGAGTGTGTTCAAAGAAGGAGTTTTCTGGTAAGGTGTAAATGAGTCTGGTGGGAGAGAATATCTTCGGCTTTAGGATGGTGCATGAAAGTATGAGGAGAGCAATGACCTTAGTGATCTTAATGGATTCAATGTCTATGGGTGATGGGCATTGCCAGATATCAACCTGGATAGTGTGAGAAGTGAGGGTTTTGAGTATATGCATGCTTTGAGAAGGTATATCGATGGATCATTCCAGGGTGGAGTCCATGGTGAGTGTGAAACAGGGATAGGGGGTCGTTAGCTGGAGTGGATGGTTAGGTAATGGTTGAGAAGGAGGTACTACATGTTAAAGGTGTTGGATGGTCTGGAGAGTGAAGAGGCGAGGCGATGGATTTTGTAGGGTTTAGAGTGGTAATATCATCAGAAGTTGTAGGGTCTTCAATAAGGGGGTAAAAGGAATTTTTACAAAAGATTTTGTGTCATCTTTGTGTGTCTGTAGGTAAGCTGAGGGAGATGTATCAGCGGCTGTCACTTGAGCAAGTGGGTGGAGAGAGCTAAGTGGTGGTGATCCAGGTGTGGTATGTGCATGTGATCTCCAGCCCCTACGTGGGTTTGGGTAAGATTTGGAAATATGGCCATCTCAGGAGAAAGCAAAGCATCTGATATGGTTTTGGCATTGCCGTATGAGGTGTCTAACACCTAGGCATTTGCCACATTTGTGATTTTTGTATAGGTGGTATTTTTTCTAGGTGAAAAGGGTCCATGTATGGTCTAGGTCATGGTTTAGAGTATCGATGGTGTGTGAAGTAGGATCACTAGGGTGATCATGGTGTAGATCCGTAGTGATAGTGGAGATCTTCTCGAAAGATGGGTAAGAGTTTGAACTTCTAGTAGGGTTGAAAATGTACCTGAAACGAGTAGGTAGTGGATCTTCAAAACCTGGAGGTCCTCATCACGCCGTGATTGGATTTGTGGCAATATCTACAAGTTCATCCTCCTAGGCATCCTAGTTGTCTTGAAATGTAAGTGGCATGTTCATCATCCCCAACATGTTATCACCTTGGGTAATGATGTCGGTAACTTCCTCAGAGGAGGATTGATGAAATCATTCAATGTGATGTATGTGACAGATGTTCCTGGGAATGTGATTGTTGATATTAGTGAGCTACAAGTTGATGCTCATTTATCACCGTGGATGGAGAATAAGATGCATGAGCATGTCTCTCGAACCTCAGGTAGATAGGAGAAGGCCCCTTCGAGTGTGGTAGAAGTTGATGTGGAAGGTTGTGGATCCCACATAGAAGCGGATGATGCCATCGTTGATGTCTTCTTTGAGGTATCTCCATGATCTGGGTAGGACAATGCACCTGATTGTTCTGTTATCCAAGTATACATCCAGGTAGACCATCACTGGGGGGTCTGATGGAAAGTGGTGGGGGATAGTTGGGCTATGTATAGTTCTCAAGATGTTAACAGCTAGTGTTGTTGTTGGTTTCCAGATTGGTCTACCGTAGTTGGTAAGTATTGACTGTAATGCATAGATAGTAGATGGTGTAAGTAGTTGTGAAGTAAAAGTTGGACAATTGAATGTCGTAATAAGTGTCAGTGTAATTTCTTCAGCAAACTGGTGTTACAATCCAGTGGTAGAGAATCGACTGCAATGGATGTACTAGTTTTATCTCATGCAATGTTGCTGCTACTAGCAGTGTATCCAAACGTTGCCATAATAAGTGCATGTGATGTACACTTAGGGAGAAAACCTAATGATATCCATATGTTCAATAGATGGCTTTTGTAGTTCCAAGTGTTGAACAAGATATGTCTGTATCCAAAGAAGATAGAAACTGTAGTGGGATCGGTGTATTATAGTGGTAGTTAAAAGTACTTGTTGCTTGGGTGGAGTTTCTAGAGAGATGTTGGAGCTCTCTTAGGGAGAATTTATTGCTCTCCTTCCTAGTGTACTTATTTTTCTTCTTCCATTTCCCTCTCCTCCTCCCACTAGTAGATGGAGCTCTCCTTCCTCTCTCTCTCTCCCTCTCCCTTCCTTATTTTACTCCATTTCTCTTTCTATAACCTTCTAGCATAAAATGGAACCCAGAAACCCTACGTTCTTTTGGTTTCTCCTTCCCTAGTATTCCATCAAATATCATCCCTTTACTTCCACTATTTGCACCCTAATTCTGTCCACTTTCCCTCCTTTCCTCAACCCTAAGTCATTGTAACCCCCCTTATAACCCTTCAATGCCTAGAAACCATAATCGAGTACCTTGTCTCTCTTTCTTGGTCGTGTTCCTTGTCCCTATTCATCAATCAAAGTTGGACATCCTCTACCATCAACACTTCGTTGGAGATGGGTCTCAAACTCTTTCGCTCCTTGGAGTCACCAGGTCTGGCTCTGACAAAGGCACTGGATGCCTTCCTTGATGCCACTTTTCAATTATAATAGTTAGTCCTCATCTTTCATCTTATCTTGATGTTCTTCGACTCATTCTTCCGATTTTGACATGGGATTCTACATAACTTTTCTTATTTTATTTGTCGCCTCAATTCTTCCTCATGAATTGGTTGCCTCATCATTTTTTGTTCTCTAACCTTTGTCTGAGCACTACCAAGCTTGTACAATATTAAAATGGGGCTTCGAGATCAATCGATGAGCTTCTGAGCTCCTCTCCATGCCAACAATATTGGAAGGCATTGTGAGGGCTTCAAGGCTCCCTGCCAATTATACTTGGGCTCTTTGTGATTGCTTGGGTTTGGGAACTCAATGGGAGGGTCCCCTGGTAGTGTAGTTTGATGGGTCGATGTGTTAGGCTAGGAATCAAGTTCTTGAAGATATGTTCCTCGCATTCGTGAAAGATATGGTTTTGGGTTCTAAGATACCAAGAGTATCCTTACTTTGTAGTGTTTTGGGGTTTTTGATTCGTTTGTCTTCAAAGGACATTATCGTCATGTCATTCCTAGTTTTCTTCTCATTTGGTGAAGTTCTTTGGTTTTGTTGTGCACCTGACTCTGTGCAAGTCTAGTGCACTTGGACAATGTTGATAGGGCCTAGTAATCTTGATATTTTTGGTTGTGAATAATCTTGCACACATGGATTTTATCTATCTACCAATTGGTCAATAACTCCAATACCCATAGTAAACTATCAACAGCTCAGAAGAATAAAAGAAAATATGTTTTGAAATCATGGCATTACTCTCTATCGAACGGTATTGATTTTATCATACAAAAATAATATAATAAACATGTAATTTTCCAAGTATTTTCTTAATTCTCAATATTTCTAAAATACATAACTATTAATCTATAAGTTAGAAAAATAAAGTAAAGTGTGATATGAAATAAGAACAATATAAACTACAATATAGTATGGTTTTCATAACCTAATTCACTAACAATAAAAAGACAATTTTTAGGGTTTATGTAGTTAATGTAAACCCAACTCTAATCTCATAAATGCCTAAAATAGATTGCTTGTTGACTGAGATGGAATTAGGGTTTTGACCTTGGATATATGTATACTTGATGTGAGGTATGTTGCATCCTTATTATTCATATTGAGAAATCACCTATAATTTCTCCCTTTTTTGTCTCTTGAGAGATATACCTAATATTTTCTCTCTTTTTTTTGAGAATTTGATTCATGAGTGGTTCTTGTGATCTACTTAACTTGATAGATGTTCTATTTGGATTGTGGTGTATATCTTGATAATCGTGTACATGCGGAAATCTTAATTTGAATATTTGTTATCCTAACCTTTTTTTGGTGGACTATATGATCTTTTGTTGCATTTTATTTGTGGCCATGATTGGATATTTGTTTATGGGTCCTCTGACTCCACATGATAATAGTTGGATATTCTCATCTCTTATGTAATCTTGACTGAACTTATACTTGCCTTACTCTATTTTTGTGCATGTCTTAGACTAATATTATTTCTAATAGTGGTACATCTCTACAAACATACTTTTTGACGTGCATATTCCATCCTAGGTGTGTGTATTCACTCATATTTACATAAAAAGGTATGCATATTCCGCCCATTACTTTTTAGGGTATGATCATATGGTGTCCCATCCGTACTTGAAATAACCTTAGTTGTTTGCATGCATTGCTTATGAATGGTGATATTATTATTGTGACATTATTTTAAGGCAAAAAATCTCTTGTTATTGATTATCACTTTATCGAAATTCATATTCTCTTTTGATATCCACCTGGATAGTACTTTTCCACTTCTATGAGAAGCCTTGTTATATTTTATGTCCTTATTTTATAATGTAGCTCAATTTCCTATTAACATGCACATACCGGCTTATATGTTGACAACTTCCATTTTTATCTTCTCATGTGGAGTATGCTTCCAGCCCCTAGGGGTAGGACATGGTGGACATGACATGTAGTTGTGGATCTATCTTTTTAGTTGATTCTCGAGGAGATGAACTTGAGATAGTTTAGATATCCCTCTACTTAGATCGTGATGCTTATGCTTTTATGTAAGACCCCTAATGGGAGAATATTTTTTAATCTTGTAAAATTTGATATAGTTATGAAATATTATTCCACTGCTATACTTTGTTCTTTTTGTATACCATCATTTGAGGATTGGAAAATTTTCACCTATTCCAACATGATTTCATTAGTGTGTTTGGATTAGATGAATTTGTTCCTCAAATTGAGTAGGCATTGGATCCCCTTTCGAGTCTCATACGAATCTAAGAGCTTCACCCAATAGGATAGTGAGGAGATAAAACAAGTAAAAATATGAGAATAAAGGAAGAAACCTACTTAGATTCAATCTATTTTAGATTACAAAGGTGATTCCAAGCTTCAGCAAATGTACAGAATAACCAACATGTAACAAAATGTTCATCCTGAATAGACTTTCCAACTCAATAATGTCTCATCCTTCTCAAGGGCGATCAAAAATAGGTCTTAAGATCATTGGGGTCCATACATACAATGGTTTGGGTAAAAATTGTCTTTAAGTCCAAAAACATAATACCTCAATTAGTAGACAACTTATAGTGACCCCTCACATCTGGTCATGGTGACCACTCACAACCCACATGGTTGGGTCCACATCAACTCAAATATATCACATTTATTTGGATTAAGCTCACAGTGGCCTAGGTCAGTTTGCAATCATCAAGACTAAGCTTGCAATGGCCCAAATCATCCCCACAGTGACTTGACTTGGTTCATAATCATCAAGGGTCTATTTTGACCCAAAAACTACTAAACATGCAACAATCACTCACACTGAATCTCCAACATTGACCACTCTCATTTATTGATATAACTTGAGAAACATTTTTATTAAGTACAAAAGTATCAAAATTCATTATACCAAATTTAAACAAAGCATCACCAAAACATATAAATCATGTGTGTGACTTGTTACACAACCTCCACTATAAAGGTAAAACATGATAAAATATAAAACACAACTAAAGGTAAAACAATAAACATGGTCTCATTCTATACTTGATTTCATTGTCCATCTATTTTACAAATATATATTTAATGGGTTAATAAAGCCAAAAATGTCACAATGCCACTTATTTTAGTGTGAGAGTAATAGGGTTAGTTTGATCGCCGCCATGGCACTCTAATTCCTAGTTAGAGAGTTGGGGTCACCACATGATCACTAATTAATTGGCCAAATATGTGCTTAGTTACAAATGATCATGCTACATGTTTGCCACTAGGAACTGCAAATTTATGGTGTCCTAAAAAGTTTACTTTTAGTTAGTTGGTCAAGTTTTAAATAGTAGAAACTAGGATTATTTATAATCTAGTTACTTATCCTAATCCAAGAAAATTCAACGGAATAGAATGTTCTCTTTATGAACAAACAAGTATTATCATCTTCTGAAAACTCTCAGCATCCCTGGACCCTAAGATGCAAAATACATGTGAGAAGATAGATTCAAAATCATAATTCAGAGCTTGGGGATTCAATTTTTTGCTCTATATAAGTCCTAGTAGCATCACTTCTTAGAGGTGGGTGGTGAGGTAATCAAATATAAGTAGAGTTATGTTTACTACCTTGATTACTTATTCGCTCAACCAAGGAGGATCCACATAGTCTCCTAATCCACGCATTGTATGATATGCTTTCGATGAAATTTAATTATGGAAAGTCAAATAGGATAGGGTTAAATGTGTTTTTTTATGTGCTATGGTGGGGGTAGATGCTCACTTTTTGAAGTATGTTACATGAATGTTAGTTCAATAATTTCACAGTGGTAATATAATCCCTAGTTTGGGGGTTTAAGTTTTCATGAGGCTAGTAATTGATTGACTAGATATGTTTTGACAAAGAATATTCTTAAGAAGTCATCATCGCCATTAGCAGTAAAGTTAAAGAGTCTCAAAATTCTACTTCTACTTGATTGACCAATTTAGTCCCATAAATATGTTCTTTATGAATGCATAAGTCTTTTGTACTGCCCAAACCTCTTGGACCTTGGTATCTATGAAATTTGAGTTGCAAATATCCATCTAAGAAACTAGATCCAAAATCTAGATACAGAGATTGGAAGTTCATCATAAAGGGGTTTGAAGTTCTACACTATTTGAACTCTAGGAGTTGGGTGGTCGATAAGGTAACCGAACCTACTCAGGATTATATTTGTTTTTCTTTGACCTTCTTCCTGCTCGACCAATAAGGATTTATGTCATCTCACTTTTGATGAAATGTATCTTTGAAGGAGTCAACCAAACTGAGGTTGAATCTCTAATTACCCTGATTGTTTGAGATATTTTTATTTTGTCTATTATGTTATATGTCCTAATTGTCTTTGTCCATTAGGGTTAAGTTCCACTTCCTTGTACTTACCTCATGTCCTATATATGGGAGAGGAGATTGTCATCTATCAATAAGAAATATCTCACTAACCTCTCATCTTATTTTTCACATGATATCAGAGAATTGATACCAATATTTTTGATTCCTACACCTACTCTCTCCATCCCAACTATCACCTAGTTTTATCTCCCTCTGCTGAGTCCTATTTATCTCGTCTTTTCTTTTCTACATCCTCCCCACTTTGAACAATAATACACCATAATTGGACAGCCACACTCATGATTACAGCCATGTCATCCATGCCAATAGCACTTGGGCCATGTCACAACCTCTAGTCGTAGCAACAGTAGTTTCATCATCGTGTTTGGCAACTACAATAGTAGCACGGGAAGTCATTGTCTCCGCCACCAACTGTTGGCAACTGCACCAACTTGTTCCGTCATAAGTAGCTACATCAGTTAGTAGTAATGGGACCCCCTAATTGGAAGTTTTTCCCTTAGAACTTGTAGTTCAGTGGACATCAACCAAGGAGCCCCTTCACTTTTACCTTTAATAGCTACAATGATTCTCCTTCACGAAATTTATCCCCCTACCACCCCTCATGTTTACATCCTTTTCCACGTGTTGGGGTTATTGTATTTTTTCTACACCAACTACTCACTTTGTAATTGGTGTGGGGGATAGAGAGGATAGAGATATTATGAGAATGGAGAGAAAGAATGTATGAAGTGGGAGTATGAGGAGAAATATTATGAAAGAGATATGTAACAATCCATGCTATTATGATCTAATGGAGATCTTTCTCATTGCATACATCCATCCTCTGATATTTTGTGGTGCTTTATTCTCAGTAACAATCATACTTCCACTGCATCATTGGGTTATCTCTTTGGCAATGATATTATGCTTCTTTCTGCTTCTACTGCATCATTGTTGTATCTCTTTTCCAATGACATTGTGCCTCTTTTTGTTCATACCATGATATGCATGCATGATGGCTATATGTGCTTTGCTTATTCCAATTGGATACCACTTTCATGAAAGTTTAAGGATCTCACTTATAACATTGTCATATGTTGGTACAGATCGTGTTGCACTTATGTTAGCCACTTTTTCCATCCAGTGATAATTTGTGACGATCCAACTACATTTCATAAGATGCAGGATTACTTTTCATAAGCTCATTGTTTTCAAGCCTACATATACTACACATGGGTTGATGATTTGTTCAAATTTTATCTTCACCGTGTTCTTCTATTCATGTCTTATCAAAGTTGCATTTTTCATTTCTTAAATGCCAAGATGATTCTTCTAGTTATCTACTTTGGGTTTCCTTGATGGTGTCTTTCATTATCATCAAGCCCATGAGAGTCACAGTCTAGATGGATCTAGTTTGATAGTCATAATCATACATGTGTTTGAAGATACCTCAACTGCCAAATCATTGGATGTGTTAATTGTTCTTATTCCAGTTTCACATTCATTTCTAGTGAAGATGTCGCACTCATGGTGTTTTGATCTCTTTTCCATATTTATGGAGATGTTCTTCATTCCATATGTACTTTAGAAGATTTCATCCAAATCTCAAGTAATTCCATCCTATAGAATATAACTTCAAAGGACATGTCATTTAATATATATTATTAGTTTGTGAGTCATGTTTAAGGGGAGAGTGAAAATCTTTAATGGGGAGTGATTTTTTTATTTTATATTTATTGTATCTTCTAGTTGAGTCTTGTAAGTCCAAGATGGATTTGCGTTTCTCTTGGACTCCATCTTGAGACAGAGTGTTAGAGATATTTTGATTTATTTTATTATGTGGCATGAGAATAATTATCATAATCATTGGGGTTAAGTTCAGATTCCTCGTACTTGCATCCTATTCTAAATACAGGAGAGGAGTTTTATGTCTCTCAATAAGAAATATCTCATTAATCTCTCATCTTGTTTTTGACACAGAATATAACTTCAGGCCTATCGAATTCTCTTTACATTGATTGGAAACACAACCTTATCCCTACCTATCGACTAATCATTCATTGATGCCTATTTTTTCACATAGTTACCATGCTTGAACGAAGTCTTGTTGTTATTAATGGAAACTATGAATCTACATATCTCAAAACACCCATAAACTATAACAAGTTCAATGTTCACTGTCCACTCTAGGCAATGTTGACTGCATAGTGCTTTCTAGGTCACAACAAGAATCCTTATCTAGGTTTTTGGTTTGTACATACCAATTGTACCTTTTTGCTGAGTGAGTCTAGTTATATCATTTTTATGGTGGACACATAAATGCAATATTTGAATGCAACACCACATGCAAAGAAATTCACATACAAACCATTATATTATTTTGGTTCTTTTTTGTTGCATTATTAATTACATATATATAATATTGTGGCATCCCGATACACCACAAGTGAGATTACTCAAAACAAATCGTGTAACTATCACAAACAACTAGATTACCATAAACATGATAAATTCAAATTGATTTCTCACATCCTCCTCAAGTGGACACATATCACATCTAAATCCATAAAAGCCACATGTGGCATATCTCATATCAAAGGATTATTACATAACACTATTCATCAACTCAATGGACACAGCATGTACAAGAGGTAACCGTTCATATACATACATGCCATATTTGTAACACAAGGCATCAAGCCAAAAACATCGTCTCGATATACATCATCTAAAAAACACCCCAAGGACCTGAGAGTACAGGTACGACACATAGGACTCTACTACAAAATACTAGCAACATATCCACCCTTTACTTAGCTACTACTCCTCTTGCTTCTCAGCCTCAACATCACGGTCTCTGCCACTTCATGCTCTACCATCTAAAAGATGTAGAAACCCATGGGGTGAGACCAAACATCCCAGCGAGAGATATAACTCTCTACGAACATCTATTAAGAGCACATATAGATTAAAGCAGATAAACAACATTACTATTAGGTTGAGCAGATTCATCTAAATGATATGTATTAAATTAAAATAGTAGGTTAAGCAAACTAGGCAGTTACCATTGAGCAACAAAACAATTAATATTCTAAGAATGAATATGAAGAGCATGTATAACAGTTGATTTCTCTTTTCGCATTATAATTCAAGAAATCATTACAAAGATAAGGCAAAAGGGGTCATCCAATGTGAGACGTATTTAACCCTAAGAAAAATATACTACATGGCTATATTAAAGCTTATATAATTCCCCGAGGATTTGATTAGTACCACTCAAATCCAACCGACCACTACTCATTCGAGATCGGTGCCATACAAGGTTTATGGAAGTTTCGAAATCCACAACCTCCCCAACACCTCTTGGTTAGTATAAGAGAAACACCGCAAAGACATATCAGTCAACTGCAAACAATGACATATGGTAAAGATGAAGGATAGGCTCACACATGGCCATCCCTTCAAAACACCAAGCCCACCTTGGTACAGGTCACGGTGCTAGAAGAACATGCTTACGCATGGCCATTCTCAAAAAGAGTCATCAAATGCAGTCAAAATATTTCCTATCACATATCACAAGGAGAACAGCTCACGCATGGCCATCTGACACAACATGTTATTGTAGACGCAAGGACATACTCGACATGCACCACTGCATATTCAAAAATATGCGTTAAAAGTTTCCCATAGGAATGACTCATTTCACCATCCAACAATAAAACTGACACTGGAATGAATCTATGGCACATGGCATCTACATGATTAGGGTTTCACTTGATTAATTAAGCCAATTGGGTATTTTTAGCATCAATCAAGTTACAACATATAATCCCTAAAAAACTATATAAAGATAAGGGCATAATACAACTTCAAAACATATAAGACGTATAAAGTGTGAACTTGTCACGTCATCACATGATAGCACTGCCTTACAAGGCCATCAACATCATTATTACATCACTAGGGGATATCAATCCTTCATCACATTACATTAGGATATCACTTCATACTAGGCATAAAGCCTCTGCCAGGTCATCAGACTCATCACACAATTCCTACATATCAACATCATCTCATCATGCCTCATCAAGGCTCACATTTATCACCATGTGTCACATAAGAATCACCATAGAATTCAATAGCCATGATATTCATTCAACCTACAAGGTTAGATTGACACAAGTAGAATAAAGATAACATCATCACAGGGCGAGTTACTTTAAACAAGTTCAATAATCTCAATATATAATTGGATTAGGGTTAGGGTTTAAACAAAACATCCATTTAGGGTTTTACATCACAATCTTATTGACAAACCCTATGTATCTCATCCTTCCCACATTCTAGGAACATCCTTTGTGTCTTTCATGACCAACATCAAGACCACCATACTTATCATGTCATAACCCTTCATCAGTTAACCAAGGCATAAGGACACCAACCACATGACTGGAGGGTGGAACACATCATGGTCGAAGACCATCCTCAAGACCAATGATCAAGAGACAGCCATGATACACCAATGGTCGATGAAAATTCACCATGGTCGAAGGAACATCAGCGATCAAGAACACCACTAAGTTCAGCGACCAAACCAGTGACCAAAGATAAAACCAAACGATCTTCGGAAACCTTAGGTTGTAGGCTATATCAGCAACCAAGATCATCAACCCATGTCAAACGGTCGAAGGGACACAAACCACCAATGGTCATAGGGGTCATCAACCAAACGGTCAGAGGGTGACCATCCTTCTATGGGACCGAAGAAGAAACTAGTCTATGTGACCAAAACCAAGGGAAAGCCATCTCATTCTACCAACCATCTCCAAGCATTTAACCACTTGGGTACCAACATGAAGAACACCCAAGAGAGAGAATAATATTAGCAAACATGAGAAAAACATATCATTAACAACATGAAACTGATCGCCCAAGAGGGATGCAAAAACTTAGGGAAAACATTATCCAAACCCTAGAAACATGTACTACATGTGACCAACATGAAAACCATGAACTAAGGAATAAAAACTTAAGATCAAGCACATTAAAGCAGAACCAAAACTCCACCTTATGCAAGATAACCAAACCAATAACCAAGATGACAAAAATCAAGGTTAGGTTGCATGCCAAACAATCATCTTATCCATCACTTAGATTTTTGGGTAGGTGAATTAGGGTTTAAGCAAGGAAGTAGATGCATGCAAGATTAACATAGAAACACAACCCTAATCAAGAAATCATCATCAACAGCAATTAATCACATTTTAGAAAAGGATGCATGTAGGATTAAAGTGCAATAATAGAGAGAGTATAGAGTTATATAACCCACCTTGGATGATAGTTGCACCACCTCCAAGCAAAGATCCAAAAGCAAAAAAGAAAACCCAAGATTTGATCTCCTCCACGATCAAGCTAGTCACCACCTCAAAAGAGAAGAGAAAATGCTAGGTTAAAGGGAAAGAAAGAGAACCAAAAACCTCAAGGCCAAAGAGAGCAAAAGAAGGACAAGGGGAGAAGATCTTCATCTCATTCAGGTACTACCATGTAAAACTATGGATTCGACCTCTATGGAGTGAAGTCTCTCAAAAGACCACCATGGAAAAGCATGGATTCGGCCAATAGAAAAAAAAAGGAGATAGGGTTTTGTAATAAAATGAAATCAAGAGGTAGAATCACTTGCCAAAGTTCAAGGAACCACCAAAGATCACCAAAGAAGAGCTTCTCCAAGCTTGGATCACCACATGTAAGGGATCTCAGTCACCAAGCACCAAAGAAGAACTCTCCTTCACCACCAAACACACTAGGGTTGAGGACAAGATGAAAGAGAGAAAGAGGAAGGCTAAAAGAGATACTTGCATGTGTAGGAGAGAGGTTATATACTTAGGAGTATGAGAGAGATGGAAGGGTTGACGTGTCATGCACATAAGTTCTACATGTCCACAAAAGAACAAACTTGCACCCACTAAAACCATGCAAGCGCTAAAGTCATGAAAAACTAGGTAAACTAGAGACCTCACTTGCTCATGGATGACCATCAATGGCATGAAATAAATGGCCACAAGGACCATGGTCACAGAGAAACCAAGTGACCCACATCAAGCGACCTAAACCCTAGGTCAAGCGACCCAACGGAGAGATCCAAACTCAAGCAACCATAGGGATCTCAAAGCACTACCAAAACTTCATTCAACTATAGGTAAATCATCAAGGAACAAAAAGATTGGTCATTGAACACCAAGACCATTTAACAATCAACACAAAGCTAGGGCGTCAAGGCAAACACAAGAACCACTCTAAACATGTCACCACTTCTCTCCTCATCAAACCAAATCATAACAAGGAACCCCATAGCACCATCCTATCTATCATGATGCCAAGGTATCAAAGGTACACTCTACATGTGAAACATTGCAAGATAACCCCGTAGCATGGGTAAATTCCAACTAGGTCCAAAACAAGCACGTATATAGCAAAACAAGCCCAAACATTATTCCAACATGATCAAACTAAAAACTTAAGCTTGTGACATTCTATTAAATCATCTCAAAAGATTTGATTAAGGTTTAAGCATCTTATTAAGAAAAACAAGCATACTGAAGTACTAAGTGAGGTCAGGGGCCTTACAAACATAAATCCCTAATAAGGATTTCACATCCAAATTCCTACAAAAAAAAATGGTTACTTCCTATGCATCTCTTCCTCAAGCTCCCACGTAGCTTCCTCTATGCCATAATCATGCCACAAAACCTTAACCAGAATGACATCTTTCTTCTTCAACTTCTTGATCCTTCTATCCAGGATCGATATAGGATCTTCCATATAAGATATGTCCTCATCCAACTCTACCTCCACTAGTAGAAACACCAACTTAGTGTCAGGGTGACACTTCCTCAGTGTCGAAACACGGAACACTAAATGCAACATGTGCAACTCAGGTGGCAACTCCAACTTATAGGCCACTTTTCCAACACATGCCACCACTGGATAAGGTCACATATATCTCACAGCCAACTTACCCATCTTCCCAAACCTCAGAACACCTTTGAAAGGAGAGACCTTGAGATACACTTTGACTTCCACTTGGAACTCCAACAGTCTATGTCGGTTATATGCATACAACTTATGCCTGTCTTGAGCTTCCTTCAACTTTTGTTGAATAGCTTTGATCTTTTATGTCATCTATTGTACAAGCTTAGGACCCAAAAGTTGATATTCACCAATCTCATACCAGCACAGATGAGATCTGTAGCATCTCCCATAAAAAGCCTCATAAGGTGTCATATCAATGCTCCTTTGATAACTACTGTTATAGGAAAACTCTATCAAATTGAGGTGCACAACCCAACTTCCCAAAAACTACAAAACACAGACTCTCAATAGATCTTCCAAGATCTGGATTGTCCTCTCTGACTGCCCATCTATCTGTGGGTGAAACATGGTACTAAACTTCAATTGCGTACCCATAGTGGTGTGTATACGTTCCCAAAAAATGACTTGTGAACTGAGGACCTCTATTTGACACAATGGTAGATGGGATATCGTGCAAGTGAAAGATCTCATCAACATATATCTGAGCAAGCTTCTCTACTGTATGTCATCTTCACTGGAAAAAAGTGCACTGCCTTTGTCAACCTGTCAGCTATCACCCATATGGAATCACGACCCTTGTCTGTCCTAGGCAGACCAACCACAAAGTCCATCCTGACATGATCCCACTTCCACTGTGGTATGGGAAATAGTTGCAACGTCCATGCATGCTTCTGATGCTCTGCCTTAACTTGCTAACACATAGGATAATGTGCCACAAACTTAGCCACATCATGCTTCAAGCCAGACCACCAATACATGCCCTTAAGATTCTGATACATCTTGGTGCTACATCGATGCATAGTGTACATCAAAGAGTGAGCCTCTTACAAGACCATCTTCCTCAAATTATCAACATCAGGAACCATGACTCTGTTGTGGTAATACACTGTTCCATCCTCTGACTCGTGAAAACCATGATGGTTCTTGTTGTCAAACTCTAACTAGATATGTTGTATCACAGTATCACCCTATTGTGCATCTCTAATTTACTACCTCAACGTGGTCTTCATTGCAACTGTTCCAACATTCCAACTAGCATGGACACCTCCAACTTCACATTCTTCCGACACAAGGAGACCAACATGTCTCTCTTGTGGCACAACAAAGAGCACAACTGTGCCTTATCAGTAGATGATGAAGAAGAAGACTTCATGCTTAGAGTGTTTGCCACCACATTTTCCTTCCCAGGATGGTAATTTATGGTGTAATCATAGACCTTGATTAGCTCCATCCAGCGTCTCTACTGCATGTTCAACTCCTTCTATGAAAAGATATACTTGAGATTCATGTCGTTAGTGAAAATATGACACTTCTCTCTATAAAGGTAGTGTCTCCAGATCTTCAAAGCATTAACCACCACTGTAAGAACTAGATCATATATGATATAATTCTCCTCATGCTTCTTCAACTGTCACGACGCAAAAGAGATCACATTCTTGTCTTGCATCAACACACAACCCAGACCATTCTTTGGGGCACCACAAAAAACAATATAACATTTCCCTTGCTCTGGTAACACTAACACTAGAGCACTTGTCATCTTCTCCTTCAACAACTAGAAAGTATGTTGGCACTTGTCATCCCATATGAAAGGTATATCTTTCCTCAACAGCTTTGTTAGGGATAACGCTATAGCACTATAGTTCTTGATGAACCTCCTATAGTAGCCTCCTAGGCCCAGAAAATTGTAGACTTTTGTGGGCATCTTTGGTTGTTCCCACTCTATCACAGATTCAATCTTATTGGGTTCCACACAAACACCCTTAGAAGATATCACGTGTCCAAGAAAGGACACCTCCATTAGCCAAAACTCACATTTGTTGAACTTCACATACAACTGATGTTGTGTTAACAGGGTCAACGCCTGACACAAGTTATGTTCATGTTGCTAGCTATCTCGAATGTATATTGGGATGTCATCTATGAATACCACCACAAAATAATCAAGATCAGGTCTAAACACCCTATTCATCAAGTCCATGAACGTTGTTGGTGCATTGGTTAGCCCGAACAACATAATGAGGAGCTCATAGTGACTGTACCTCATCCTAAAAGCTAACTTTGGTATGTCATATGCCTTCATCTGAAGTTGGTTATACCCAGACCTCAATTCTATCTTTGAGAACATTATGGCACCTCACAATTGGTCAAACAAATCATCAATCTGCCATAAAGGATACTTGTTCTTTATTGTCATTTGTTCAACTATCTGTAATCAATACACAACCTCATGGATTTGTCCCTCTTCTTCACAAAAAATATGGGTGCACCCCAAGGAGATGTGATTGGTCAATAAAACCTTTCTCAAGCAGCTCTTGCAACTACTTCTTCAACTCTAACATCTCTATTGGCACCATCTTGTATGGAGTCTGTGCTATAGGTTGTGTGTCGGGTACCAGATTGGTCTCAAAATCAATCTATATAGATGGAGGAAGACCTAGGAACTCTTCTAGAAACACATCCTCAAACTCACAAACAACTGATGCCTCCTGGATACTTAGACTCCTAGCCTTGGTATTCACCACATGTGCCAAGAACGCATCACAACCCTGCCTCATCAACCATTCTGATGTCATAACTGACACCAAACACTTAGGGAGAATCTTCTTATTTCCTTGGAAGATCCACGACACAAACTACATTCCAAAACCCCCGATATTTCTCCAAAGTATCCATTCTAAGGATCACATCGAATTCGTGCATGTCAAGTGGTATGAGGTCCACTTGAATGTTATGTCTTGAAAAAGAAAGGACAAAGGAAGGACACACCTCCCGCAACTTCGTGGAACCAACCAGCGGGATTTCTAAATGAAGACTATCTTGTCTATGACTAACATGCAAAGAACAACTAGCAATCACTTATGGAGTGATAAAAGAGTGTGTCGCACCCAGGTCAACCAAAACAAATATAAAGAAAAGAAGACAAATCAGAATGAAATAACTCCATCTGACATGTCACAATCGTGGGTTGACCACTCCCTATGGCTGACTCATCACATAGAATCAATCCATTACCTGTTGTCACCCCCATCCTCTACTGGCCTATCTAGAAGAACCAACTTGCGACGCCTATCCACATCCTCGACCACTACCACTGTCGAACTGTTGTTGCTGCTGCAACCATTGTTGGCTCTATCTCGGCTATTGGGTAACTACCTCATCTCTCATAGGTAAATTCCATCTTATATGTTCCACCTATCCAACACTTATGGCAAGTCATGAATTCATATTGTGATCTTGTCGGTCATGTTAGTGATATTGATGATGGACTTTGGGCTCCTGCCAGTGGAAAGTTGCGGCCTCTGCCTCTACTAGGTGACCACTATGGCTGACTTTCTGATCTTTGTTGCGACAATGGTGTAGAAAACCTCAACTTCTTAAAGCTTCTCGACGACTATCCCTGATACTGAGAAGGCCTCTTCTTGGCCTTCATCTAATGCTTCTCCACCACTGACCGCTCCACCCTTCAAACTGACTCCACAAACGTAGCGAACTTCTCCCTGTTCTCAAGAGATGACACTGGAGTCATCAACTTGTTACTCAAACCTTTCTCAAATCGTCTGATCCTCTCCTTGTCTATCATTGCCATATGTGGAAAAAACCTTAGAAGCTCCACGAACTTAGTTTCATACTCGTTAACTGACATAGATCCCTATCAGATCTTCTCGAACTGGTTGATTTTCTTGTCAAGATAGGTCTCAGGAAAGTACCAACTCAAAAACTCCTATCAAAACTCTTCCCAACTGATCACAGCACATGGCCTTTTATCTTCCTCGATGGCCCACCAATGGCCAGCACTCCCTTTCAATAGATACACAACATGCTTCTTTTTATCATCCTCAGGGATGTTGAGGATCTTGAAGGCATTTTCCAACTCTATCAACCACAAATCTACATCTTCCGGCTCCGTCATACATGCATACTCCACCACCCCTACACGTCTCAACCTCTCAAAGGTCTTCCATGATCTTGAAGATTCCACATTGGGGACTTTCGTTATCGCTTGGGGTGGAGGCATTTTGTCCGCCATATGTGTCATCGTAGTCATAAACTATCCAAACATGGAATGAAAAATTCTATTGGCTACTATAGTGGGGTCAAACTGGGGCATATCACTCACAGCATCAACCCTCTCCTGCCTCCTAGAACCACCATCTGGTGTAGCAACACTACTCTCGGCAGCATGTTCTTCATGTTCTGCAGTCATCTTCTCTTCTCTTCTTCTTCTTCTACATAAGCAAAAGTTACCATAAGACAGACTTGAGGACACTAGAATAGACACAAACCATAGTCCTATGTCCCTATAGACTCTTGGAACCTAAATCTCTGATACCAACCAAATTGTGGCGCCCCAACTTGCCACAAAGCAAGATTACTCAAAATAAAGTGCAGAACTATCACTAACAGTCAGATTACCATAAAATAGGATAAATTAAAATTGATTTCTCACATCCACATCAAGTGGAAACATATCTAATCTAAGTCCATAAAAGCCATATGTAACATATCTCATATCAAAGGATTATTACATAACATTATTCACTGGCTCACTGGTCACAACCTATACAAGAGGTAAGTTCTTCATCTATATACATGCCAGATATGTACAACAAGGCATACAACTAAAAATCTCATCTCGATATGCATCATCTACAAAGCACCCCCAAGGACCTAAGAGTATAGGGACAACACATAGAACTCTACTACAAAACACTAACATCATATCCAACTTTTACTCAATTGTTGCTCCTCTTTCTACTCAGCCTCAACAGTACGATCTCTACCTCTTCGTGCTCGACCACCTAAAAGATGTTGAAACTCACAGGGTGAGACCAAATATTCCATCGAGAAATATAACTCTTTGCCAATGTCTATTAAGATCACATATAGATTAAAGAAGGTAAACAACAATACTATCACGTTGCGTAGATTCAATTAAATGATATGAATCAAACTAAAATAGTAGGTTAAGCAAACTAGGCAGTTACCACTGAGAAGTAGAACAATTAATATTCTAAGAAGGAATATGAAGAACATGTATAATAGTTTATTTTTCTTACCACATTATAATTCAAGAAATCAATACAAAGATAAGGCAGAGGGGTCATCTAATGTGAGACGTATTTAACCTTAAGAAAAATATACTACACATATGTATTACATTTTTTATTATGCCCTGAGGATTTGATTCATACCACTCATATCCAACTGACCACTGCTAAGTCAAAATCGGTGCCATAAAAGGTCGAAGGAAGAGATGGAATCCTCAACCTCCCAACACCTCTTGGTCAGTACAAGAGAAACATTGTAGAGACATTTCAGCTAACTGCAAACAACAACATATACTCAAGATGAAGGATAGGATCATGCATGGCCAACCCTATAAAACACTTAGCCCGTCTTGGTACATGTCACAGCGCTAGAAGAATAGGCTCATGAATGGACGTTCTTAAAAAGAAGCATCAAATGAAGCCAAACTGTTGCCTACCACATATCACAAGGAGAGCAGCTCATGCATGGTCATCTCACACAACCTGTCATTGTGGACACAAGGAGATACTTGACTTGCACCCCTACATATTCAAAAATATACGCTATGAGTTTCTCATATGAATGACTCATTTCACCATCCAGCAATAAAACTGACACTGGAATAGATCTATGACACATGGCACCTACATGATTAGGGTTTCACTTTATTGATTCAGTAATTTGGGTATCTTTTAGCATCAATCAAGTTACAACGTATAATCCCTAAACAAACTTTGTAACAATAAGAGCATAGTACAACTTCATAATATATAAATTGTATGAAGTGTGAACTTGTCACATCATCACATGATACCACTCCCTTATAAGGCCATCAACATCATTATTACATCACTAGGGGATATCAATCCTTCATCACATTAATGGAGGATATCACCTTATACTAGGCATAAAGCATGTTCCAGGTCATCATATCCATCATACAATTCCTACATATCAACATCATCTCATCATGCCTCATCAAGGATCAGATTTATTACCCTGTGTCACATAAGCATCATCATAGCATTCAATAGCCATGATATTCATACAACCTACAAGGTTATATTGATACAAGTAGGATAAAGATAACATCATCACAAGACTAGTTACTTTAAACAACTTCAATAAACTCATCATTTAATTGGATTAGGGTTAGGGTTTCAACAACACATCCATTTAGGGTTTTACATCACAATCTTATCAACAAATCCTAGGTATCTCATCCTTCCCACATTCTTGGAACATCCTTTATGTCTTTCATGGCCAACATCATGACCACCATACTTATCATGTCATAACCCTTCATCGGTTAACCAAGGCATAAGGACACCAACCATGTGATCGGAGGGAGGAACACATCAAGGTCAAAGACTATCCTCAATACCAGCAATCAAGATACAACCATGATACACCAGTGGTCGATGAAATTTTTCCATGGTTGAAGGTAAATCAACGACCAAGAAGACCACTAAGTTCGTCGACCAAACCAGTGACTAAAGCTAAAACCAAATGGTCATAGGAAACTCTGGGTCACATGCTATTTCAGCAACCAAGATCATCAAACCATGTCAAACGGTCGAAGGGACACAAAACACTAGAGGTCGCAGGGGTCATCAACTAAACAGTTGAAGGGTGACCATCTTTCTATGTGGCCGAAGAAGAAACTAGGCTATGCAACCAAAACCAAGGGAAAGCCATCTCATTCGACTA
The DNA here is from genome assembly GCA_963693085.1 of Alisma plantago-aquatica. Taxonomy (NCBI): domain Eukaryota; kingdom Viridiplantae; phylum Streptophyta; class Magnoliopsida; order Alismatales; family Alismataceae; genus Alisma; species Alisma plantago-aquatica. The sequence continues at coordinate 242,953,004 of OY856411.1, forward strand.
AACATCTCCAAGTATTCAACCACTTGGGTACCAACATGATGAACACCCAAGAGAGATAAATCTACTAGAAAACATGAGCAAAATAGATGACTAACAACATGAAATTGATTACCTAAGAGGGATGCAAAAACTTAGGGAAAACATCTTCCAAACCCTAGAAACATGTACCACATGTGACTAACACGAAAACCATGAACTAATGAATAAAAAATTAAGATCAAGCACATGAAAACAGAACCAAAACGCAACCTTATGCAAGGTAACCAAACCATGAACAAAGATGACAAAAACCAAGGTTATATTGCATGCCAACAATCATTTTCTCCATCACTTATATTTTCGGGTAGGTGAATTAGGGTTTAAGAAAGGAAGCAAGTGCATGAAATATTAACATTGAAACACAACCCTAATCAAGACATCATCATCAACAACAATTAATTAGGTTTTAGAATAGGATGCATGTAGGATTAAAGTGCAATAATAGAGAAGGTAGAGAGTTATATAACCCATCTTGGATGATAGTTGCACCACCTCCCAGCAAAGCTCTAAAAGCAAGAAAGAAAACTCTAGCTTTGATCTCCTCCACGATCAAGCTAGTCACCACCTCAAAAAAGAAGAGAAAACCCTATGTTAAAGTGCAAGAAATAGAACCCAAAACCTCAAGGCCGAAGAGAACAAAAGAAGGAGAAGGGGAGAAGATCTTCTTCTCACTCAGGTACTACCATGGAGAACCATGGATTCGACCTCTATGGATAGAGGTCTCTCAAAAGACCACCATGGAAAACCATGGATTCGACCAAGAGAAGAAAAAGGAGATAGGATTTTGCAAGAAAATGAAATCAAGAGGTGGAATCACTTACCAAAGTTCAAGGAACCACCAAAGATCACCAAAGAAGAGCTTCTCCAAGCTTGGATCACCACATGCAAGGGATCTCGGTCACCAAGAACCAAAGATGAACTCTCCTTCACCACCAAACACACTAGGGTCGAGCACACGATGGAAGATAGAAAGAGGAAGGATAAAATAGATACTTGCATGTATAGGAGAGAGGTTATATACTTAGGAGTATGAGAGAGATGGAAGAGTTGAGGTGTCATGCACATAAGTGTCACATGTCTACCAAAGAACCAACATGCACCCACTAAAACCATGCGAGCACTAAGGTTGCGAAAAACTAAGTACACCAGTGACCTCACTTGATCATGGATGACCATATGTCGCATGAAAAAATGGCCATAAGGGCCATGGTCACAGAGAAACTAAACAACCCACATCAAGCGACCTAAACCCTAGGTCAAGCAACCCAAGGGAGAGATCCAAACTCAAGCGACCACATGGATCTCAAAGAACTATCAAAACTTCATTCGACCGCAAAGAAATCATCAAGGAACAACAAGGTTGGTCGCTGAATACCAAGAACATCAAACGGTTAACACAAGGTCAACACAAATCTAGGGCATCAAGGAAAACCCTAGAACCACTCTCAACATGTCATCACTTCTCTCCTCATCGAACCAAAGCATAACAAGGTACCCCATAGCACCATCCTCTCTCTCATGATGCCAGGTATCAAAGGTACACTCTACATGTGAATAATTACAAGATAACTCCTCAACATGGGTAAATTGCAACTAGGTCCAAAACAAGCACATATATAGCAAAACTAGCTCAAACAATATTCAAATAGGACCAAACTAAAAACATAAGTGTGTCACATGCTATTAGGGCATCTCAAAAGATTTGATTAAGGTTTAATCATCTTATTAAGCAAAGTAGGCATACTTAAGTACTAAGCTAGGTCATGGGCCTTACAGATACACACTAATTTTTAAATGTATTTGATAAAATGTAAAGATATCTAAGAATCAACTATGAGACCTCCAGACAAGCTCACTACTCCAAGCCACTGGAAAAATACTTCATTTTTATTGACTTGCATTGTAGACCATACATATTATAAGCATAACCTAAAATTTATGTATATTTTGATGTTTTCATATTTCTTTCTATTGAGATGGGTGTGGCATGCCCCCTATTTTCCCTTGTAGACTTTTCTCTATCATAATAAGATGAGATGGAAATATCGCATGTATTTTTACTATTAATAAAATGTTGTTTTTTATTTTGCTTTATTTCTTCTTTTTCTAGATAATTTTCTATGGTTATAACTATATCTGGCATACTTCCATTGTTACTCAAAATTTGGCTTTGTTTCAGTTCGTCTTTTTCTTGATAAGCCTATGTGGTTTTAAAGCTTACAAGGATTTACTTGTGTTTATCACTGAGCATTCATAGTTGTTTACACTATTAGGGTATTCTAAGAGGAGAGAGGGGAAATGTGTAGGGTGTTTGGTTGGGAAAAATGATGGGAAAGGGAAAGGAGTGGTGGAAAACAAATGGGGAACAACCAAGTGTATTTTCAATCACTTCTTTCTCATAAAGAAAGTAAAGGAAAGTAATATAATTAGATTGAATATGGGACACATGGTGAGAACTCTTGAACTATGGAGTGGACTTCAATACGTGAAGAATTTTTTTACAAATCCATAAATATGGAGGGAACTACTTCTATAACCATAATGGATTTAAAAAATAGTAGTTAATTTTGTGGAAAGAAGATATGGATGGAGAGTTCTCCTTGTGTAGGTTGCTTTTTTATTATTAGAAGGGCAGCCTCATCTCCTATAAATAGGATAAGAGGGAAGTGTAAAAAATTAAGACAAACCCTAATGGGTCAAAACACATTTGGGACCATATACAAATAGACTCAAATAACTTAATTAAATAGACTCTCTAACACTCTTTCTCAAGTTGAAGCTTGGGAGAATCCCAAACTAGATTGCAAACAGACAGAAAGACTAAAGCAAAATAAAAAAAGATAAATCAAGCCCCTGTAAGAACCTTTTTCCCCCTCAATGTGACAATAAATCACTCAAGCACTCAAATACTCCCCCTCAAGTAGATAATCTCAAAGTGAGTACTCAGGATGGTAGTAGGAACTTCTTGATCAATGTGAAGTGGTATCTAAAGAAGAAGTAAACAACAAAGGTAGGCATTAAGGTCTTCCTATCAATCTCTCATCATCAAGAAATAGATTAGAGAGTGTTGGACCATAAGAAGTAGTAGTCAACGTGCATACAAAATATGAATAAGAAAAAAGTCAACATGAGCAAAGCGCAGACTATCCAGAGAGTGTTGGCATGTAGCAATAGAAAGTAGACAATATAGTCAGATAGAAGACCACTGCACAAAGTAGCAAGAAGATATAGGAATTTAATATATAATGTAGATGAAACTTCATCACATACATATAAAATCACCTATTAAAATCTTCATCATATTTTCTCATCATAAAGTTTCCATCACAGTAGCAGACATCATAGTACAAAGAGTGACAGGTTACAACAGTAGCAGTAGTTGACATGAAATGGCACAGAGGAAGAGTCAACGTGAAAATAGAGCATGGATAAGTAGAGAGACAACATGCGAATAAAGCACAAATGGCATATTAGGGGTGATCCAATAATAGTCCAAACTGTAAAATCAGACCGGATTGGTCAATTTGGTCCGATCTGGTCTGGTCCATTATGAGCTCGATTCGGTCCGTGATCCACAATTTTGGTACGTTCAGTCTTTGGTCCGGTCCGATCCGATACGGCCGTGGACCGGACCACAGACCAAGTTTTATATAAAATACATGTATATTTTTAGGTATATTATGTAACAAGTATAAATAAAGTACATATATAAGCACTAGTAGTGTAAAAGTTTGCTATTAGTGCTATATAATTGTTAGAAGTGACTAAAATTATCAACTTTTTACAATTAAATATGTTGTAAAAAATGTAATAAAAGGTTGATGGCGGTCCAAACAGTATGGTCCGATCCTACTTTGGAACGGTTCGGTCTCGATCTGTTCCTACCTTGAAATAGTCCAATCTATGGTCCATAAGTTCTTATAAAGTCATTCTTTAGTCTGGTCTAGTCCGGTTCTAGACCAATGCTCACCCCTATGGCAAATAGCGCAAAATCCCAAAGAAACAAATAAAATGTGATAATAATATCACAAACAACAAGAGTAACATAGGCTAATAGAAAATCAATCAATAGGTAGTATAAACGAAGTTGATAACTCCATATACATACTAGAGATGATGATGAATAAGTTTCTCAAGCTCTTCATAAGGAAAATAGATCATTAATTATAGGAGAAAGGATCCACATAGCAACACATGCAACACTACAAAGCTATAGCAAAAGTATCATGAAGATCTATAGAGAAGAAAAACTAAATTCCTCTTCTTCTCTCCTCCATATTATCTCTTCCCTCTACTCATCATCATCTATTTTTCCCCTCACACCAACCATGAAAAGAATGAAGAGAGTGGATGGGGTGGAAAGTCAAAAACAATGGTAGAGATAGTGTTTATGTAGGCAAAGATGTGGAGGAGCACCAAAAACTCGAGTCAATATGCAACATGACCCGATTCATAGATTCATGTGCAAAATATGTGGATCTTAGTGCGGTCCAAAAAATGAGATTTGTCTAGTTGTTGGGTCGACAAAACTAGGGTGGGTGTGGGGAGAAAGATCCCATGGTTCAAATGTGATTAAGCATTTGATTAGTTGGCAGGCACAATATGTATATGGGGGACAGTACAAGCATTGAAGAGGTAGGCAATATTCATGTCTGACGACATAGTTTTCAAACAATGCACAACATAATATGATAACCAAAGTTCTCAGTAACATCAACGTATGAAAGCACAGTATTTGTTTTCTTGGCATAACATAAGTAAGGTAAAGAAAAGAGTATTGTCCACATGAGGAACTAGATCATCATGCCAAGAAAGAAAGATAAAGATTAAATTCCACTCAAATGGCCCCTCCCATGCTCCTAGCTTTCTCTTGGTAATTCACACTGGAAGACTCCAAGTGAGCATGTCCTACTATCCATGCAATATCCCAGAGGGATAAATAATCCACAATATGGACCAAGTGGAAAAGGGATCAGCAATTGTTGGTACTATATTATTATATTGATCTGTTTGATAAGGTAGGCACAAAGTATGATTTAAAGGCAATAAAAAATTCTAGGAGGAAACTATTTGGTAGATTTAACTCATGAAAAGAAGGATAACAAATAGTAATGTTTCAATATTTATAATTTAAAATGGAAATTCTACAAGGTTAATATTTATGCAAAATTGTCCATGTTCAAGATATCAAAGTATTAAGAATATTTTCAATTATCAACTTTAAATATTAGGATTGAGTACTGACATATCATTTATTTATATATGATTACGATGCCATGTGTTCAATCATATATGAAAGAATGACATGGTAGCCTGCTATTTCAATTAGCATATTGGGGGGCCACTAATCAATTACAACCTACGTGCATGGTGGTAGGATGTACCCAACCTCTAGGAGACAAAGTTGTAAACGACCAAAGATCAAAGGTACCAAAATCCAGGGAGCTAAAACTCTAATATAAATTTCATTGCTATCATAATATTTGAATATCCAACAATAATGAATTTAGAGTGGCAAACTTTCAAAAGGTAGGAATAGCTCATAAAAAGTTCAGGGTTCACCACCAAACATGATACATAGAATTCAAGAGGGGTAATAATAACTCAATAACAAAAATAGAGAATCCGGTACCTTAGAATCCAAGAAAAATCCAATATTTTCAAAGTACGGTTCAACAAGAACCGAAGTTTCAAAATCCTAGAAAAGGGGGAATATCCCATGCTACTATCTGATCTTTGGATTTGAAAATAATTTATTATGTTTCATTAGTTTTAAGTCCATCCTTGTTACTTTTATACATTTTCTAGGTGTTAATACTATCTTATGGTGATAGTTGATTATACCAAGCTTTGTATTCATTTGTTCATACATTACATAATACCCCCCTGTAACAATATTGTATGATGGCATACGCATGCATAAATTTTGATTATACAATTTGTATGAAAGAAGCTAATTACTTACTAGGGTGTGGTTTCCATATTTTTAGGGTTTTCAATAAAGACATAATTGAAGAAATCCTAAATTCAATTAAGATTGATTATTTGAGGAATGTAACTTATGAGGATAGATCGCATCATTTGAGGGTTTCCCCTAGGTCTTCATTCGTGTTTTAGGACTACATTATTCACTTTGTATTTCTTGTTTAAGGTCATATCTAATAATTTATGCACAAACTTAAATAGTTGTTCTATTGGAAAAAAGAGAAGGGTCATGATGCATATTACCATATCAATATCATATCCAAGGAGTCCTAGTGTAACGACCCCGTCTCCTGGTAACCCCCAATTAAGGGAGACCCGAAGGTCAGAGCCGTTATTCAATTAACAGGATCAAAGGTTCGACAAATAATCAATAACAATTAATAAACTTTACCAACTAAACTGAAAACTGGTATAAAATAAAACTTTACTTACCTTGGAAAAACTGGGATTTCTAAACTTCTAGCCATGAAGATGCTAAACTAACTAATCCTCCTATGCACGTTATTTCTTATTTGATTTCCACATCTGCCACTTTACTGTTTGTTCTTTTCATTGTACCTAAAACGCCGACAAACGAAACGTCGGTCAGTATATCGAAATATACTGGTATGTGGGGTCAACCAAAAGTTTGCACATATGACTAACAATTTAATAATAACAATCAAATTAATTAACAAGCCAATTTACACTTTTCAGTATGACATTCTCCACCGCTTTTGCCCTAACCCTAGCATACCCACCTTAGGGTGCCCTTTGCCAATGACTTAAGGCCACCATTTCAATCCCGAGCTTGGTGCCTGGGGGTCACCACTCATGGTGCCCACTAGTCATGCAATATCATAGGCCACCTTCTCATTCCTGAGCTTGGTGCCTGGGGTCACCACTCAAGGTGTCCTTTGGTATACCCATCTGGGCCTGACCTTTGGCATCATCCATCAGGGTAGCATGTAGGTGCGAGAATACATACTTTTATTATTAATGTGATAATCATAGTGACTTTATGATTTGCAAGTATGAACATCCAAACTGATTAGTTGCAGTCAATGCAATTAACCATCCGGCAAACACGCGGGAAACTAATGTGATTATTCATAAGCGTAACCACATACCTGATCCAGAGCAACTTGCTGTCCAAGCAATAATGATAAAGAACAAGCAACAAGCAATCAACAAGTATCCTGAAATTAATGCATGACATCCAAGTGTTATAATTTATCCAGAACTTTCTATATCTAGACTTGGATTCCACCTTAGGTTTTCTAGACCACATTAGGGTTTTATTAGGGTTTTTGCCTCCATAACGCTTTTATCATATTAAATGCTCTCTTAGTTCATAAACCCCAATTTCAACACCATAATCCCAATTAAAGTTGACTATTTCTCTTTTATACCAAAACTACTTTCTTTATCCTTTTAATCTATTTGAAGGTCATTAGACTCAATTATCACCTTTAGTTTTTTTTCGGATTAACATCTCATAATTCATGATGGTCTAATTCCCATATGAACTCTATTCATTATTAATTCTACCTTGATTCAATCGGAAACCCTAATTTCTATATTAAGGTTATCTTTTCACAAATTAGTGACTTTAATTCTCAAAATAGCATATTCCAACCTTAATCATGAAATTAGTCAATTAAAGCCATTAAGAGTCGATTTTACCAACAGTAGGGTTTCAAGGCCCATTAAACTCGAAATTAAACTAATTACATGCAAATTCATCCTTTTCCAATCTTAATGATCCTTTTTATCATTATCAGGCTAATATCAACTTTATATACTCATTTAACCCCTTTCTAACTCATTAATCATCAAAGGTTAGGGTTTTTCATTGATTACACTATTAAAGATAGTATCTCTAAATATTTTTCGAATTTCATACAGAATCAGGCTCCAATTTTATTTTTATTAGATTCCTCTCATTTTTCTGAGCAATTTCCATATTTTGTGTGTACCCAACCGAGCTACGAATAGGGAGATACGAATTTTGCAAGGTTTTACTTACTTGAACCAATCAGAATATGCCACATCATCCTCGCCCATGCAACGTTGAATTGGAAACATAATTGAAAGATGCATTTGCCCCTGCGTAAGTGATTGGCTCTTCCATGCCTGAAGGGGCATAATCGTCCAAAGCGGTTCCTCCCTTCTTCTTCCTGCTGTAGCTCGACGCTGCCGCCCTAGCCACCGCGTGCGGAACTAGGGATGTCTCTTGCTCCCGTGTCTTGGCACGAAACTCACCGAGGACAACTCCCTTACCTCCGTTGTCCTTGGCCGCACTCAACCGTGCCTCATTCAGGTGTTCCAGAGGGTTGGGGGCGCGACGCTAGGCCTGCTAGGTGCAGCCTTGCTGCAGCCATCCGGCGACGATGCACACATGTGGGAGCAACGTGATGTTGCTCGATCATCCATGGGCTGCCCAGGAAACTTCATGCCCTCACTAGGATGACGTCATGACCTTCGTAGCTCGCATTAAAACTAAGCCTTCACGATTAGGGTTTTTTTCCCAAGAAGACGAAGAAGAAGATTGAAGAAAGGGTATGTGCAACCCCTCCGAACTTGTCCCTGAGCTCTACCCCTTTTATAGGGGAGGGTTTCCTCGCCCTAAGAGGCCTGTCTAAGAGGGAATACGCCCCCCTTCAATTAGGAATTCTATTCCTTCTATGATAAGCAAGATTTTCTCTCTCTCTCCTATCCTTTGATATTCCCTTTTCTTGTGATAATAGGATTTCGAAAATCCTCTCCTCTATCTTCTTATTACTTGCCTTTTAATTATTTATCACGAAATCATGTTTTCTTTTAATAGAGAATACTTCCTTTTCTCAATATTACAAAATTTATCAATAATATATCACATTATGCTCTTATTTTTTAATTATGGTAATTTATCTTTCTTCTCCTTTATTGGGGCTCCTTGGCACCCAAGAAACTTTAAGAATTCGAAATTCCTTTTAAAGGAATACTCATTATCTTTAAATGCATCAATATGCATTATTCTCATTATCTTGCCTATTTATTTTTAAAATAATTTCTTTTTGAGGATCTCTCTCTTATTTCTCTTTTATTTTCCTCATTAGTATTCCTTTTATCATCATGAATCCTTGGGATACGAAATCCCATTAAGAATTATCCAATTATATCTCTTTTCACCTATTTTCCCTATTTCATCAATGTTTTCAATTTCTTTATTAACAAGGAAATACTTAATTGCTATTTTCTTTTCTTATTGCCTTTTCTTTGCAACTTTGGGCTCCTTGGAACCCAAGGAATCTAAGAGGCACGAAATCCTCTTTGGATTTGTCTTCTAGAGGTTTCCACACCTTTCTTATCTCAAATTCTCAATTATTCATTAATTAATTGAATATTCTTGTTATTGGGCCCAATGGCCAATAAAGCCCACAAATCAAACAACAAGGCTATGAAATCCATTTATTCAAAATATATTATTTCATTTATTCATTCAAAAATCTTTAATATGAGAAATTATATTTCTCAGCAAATGAACCCAAAATTGGGGATGTAACACCTAGTGATATGTCAAGATGTGGATTATATTTTATTAGTCTTTTATCTAGGACCTCAATGATTGGTTTCTAACTCCTAAATTAGGAAAGGAATGAATAGGTAGAAGAGGGTTAGGTTCATGTACCTAGTGGCATATTGGAACCTTAGCTGTGACTAAGTTGGTTGGGGTACTACTCAGCTGCCTTGATTGTCATCCTTTTGGTGTTCCTCGGCTGGTGGTGCCTTCTAGTCATTTCCCTTTGTTGTAGTGTGGTGTACTGGAGGAAGTGGTATGGTGGCATCATGGTGGAGTGGTGGTGGTGGCAGTCAAGCCCAAACCAGCGGCGTAACAACTTTGGTGGAAAAGGGAAAGAGGAGAAGGATAGTCATCAGACCAATTGGCATACCAAGGGTGATGGGGTGGTGTTCTTGGATTTTTGGCAGAGATAAAGGAGAGGTCAGGAGGAAGTTCAACATTCTGAATGAGGAAGAAAGGTTTGTAGCAGCTATGCAAGTTGCAAAATCTTTATGTCAAGTGATTGGAGGTATATATAGGGTCTCTGGTTCTTGGGTTCGTGTCCAAGGGTTTAGGCAATGATCCTAGTGTTCCATGTTTGGTCTAAGGTAGCTCAAGGTCTTAGAAAAGACTCATCAACCATTTCCTTCATCTCAGTCGCCATTGATGGCTTCAAGCATTTCAAAATTTCTCACTTCTACTTGTGGGGACGACGGTTGAAGGGAGGGAAATCGAAGTGGAGGAGGGGTTTTGGGAGAGCGAGGGGATAAGGATGGTGGGATGATCCCTATCATTTCCTATTGTGGTGGTAAAAACCATGTGAGGGAATCCCTAGGTGCGTGGGTGTGTGAGGAGGACACTGAAAGATCGTTTAATCCTGTTAAAAAAGTATCCTTTATTTTCTTTTCTTTTTCTTTCCATTAATTTATTAGTCTTTTGAAATTTATTTCTCCCAATTCACACCTCTATTTTCTTTGAAATTTTAAACTTGCATTTACTTGTCTTTACTCTAAATACTAAAAATACTATCTTCCTTAATTCATGAGTCTAAGATGGGTAAGACAATTACTCTCACAATTAATCTAAATACAAATATCAAAAAATCAATAATATCTTTTGATGTGATTCCAAAGACAAAATTCATTATGGGGTTTCATTATTGAATTGTGGGTCCCAAGAGGATGATTTCACAAGGTGACAAATAATTGAATCTTTGATACTTAGTTCTAAGATATTTGATGCATCCCTATTGTAGGGCTCCATCTTGTGCCATTTTGCACTTTATTCACATCTAAACATAGTAGAATGCAAGTTAAATCTCTCAATATGAGTATTACTATCAAATGCATTTATGGAAGTTCTTTGTACTATTTTCAGGTACTTGGACCATGCTTTGGATGGATGAGATAGAAGGAAGGAGTTCTAGGGTTCCTCCACTCATGGAGGGGTCAAAAGAAGGCCCCTAATGGCCAAGGTTTGACATCAAGCAAATAAGTCCATGGATGGTGAAAGTTTAAGTTCATTTAGCCATTGAAGACTCCAACATGGTTGTTGGCATCCACCATAGTCATTTGAATTATTGTGAAGAATCAACATGGATGTTAGGGTTTTGCACCAAAGACACCATGGTCGTGGCCACTAGAATGGCTGTGGCCCACTGAAGACACCACGGTCGTGGCCAGTAGAAGGGAAAACGATTGTGGCCTCCCACAACGGTCGTTTGAATTTTGTGTAAGGATCCCCAAAATCAACAGGGAGGCAGCCAATTTTACACTTGAATGACCATGGTCATTGGCGATCACCACGGCCGTGGCCCTTGAAGATCACCTCGCCCGTGTTGCTCCCAACACTCAAGATCTCCTCCTCCAATACGGTCATGGCACCCACCACGTGGTGCCACTTACTCAACATGATTGTGGCACCTCACCACAGTCGGGGCCACCACCAATACTTAGCCTTTTCACACCCTGGCCATGGCCACTCCCCCACAATCGTTCCCTACTCCCCCACCACGGTCGTGGTACATTAACACGGTCGTAGTGACCAACCAACCCCACCTATTTTTACACTGCTTTTCCTATTATACCCCTACTTACTTAGTGCTTCCCCACCACCTATATGTACATAGGTGGCGGATGGGGCATGAAGGTTAGACTCTGTAGCCTCCATTACTCCCACCCTATCCACTCCTTGAGCATTCATTGCACTCTCCCTTGCATTTATGCACTACATCCACCATTTCCACCTCATTTCCACCTTGGAAACCTAGTTTTCTAGGTTTTCTTCCATAATCCTCCATATTCTCATGCCCATCTGCACCATTAGAGGAGGAAGGACGTCCCTAAGATGCTAGGAGGTGAAAAGGGAGGATTCTACTTCAAGCTCCATGGAGTTCTACACCCTTCTTCCCCTTTCTTTTGCTATTTCTTTGATCATGTCTAGCTAATCCCCTAGTGGTGGGTTGTTTGGGGTTAAAATGTGACTTTGATACCATGTTGGGGGAAAATAACTTGTAATGAACATTACTTCTATCTATGATGATTTCTTCTTGCTTCTATCTCATTTCCTATTTTATTTCATGTGATTTGTGCTTATAACATGGATTTCTTGCTTTGAGATGTTTGATGACACTTAGCCTCTAGAAGGAATTAGAATGCATGTAGTAATCTTAGGAATAGCTCCTAGGTCCAATTAGGGGATCCCTAGATAGCCCCCTTTGTTCCTACATACATATCCCTCCTTCTACAAGTGAGTGTGAGATCTAAGTGGCTAGTGTAAGTGTGATTAGTGCAATAGCCTAGAGCTTTCTAACGGCTAGATGGCTAGTGGCATGAGGTGAAAAACCCTCATATCTACTCCCATTTCTACCCATGGCTCTCAATTTCCCTAATACCACTTACCCTAGAGACCTAGACTTGACAAGTCCTACTAGAATTACACCTAACCCTAGTTCTCCAACTAGTAGTATAGGGTACATTCTAATAGCACTTGCCTTGTTGTTTGGTTTGGTAATCTAGATAGAATTGTGATAATTGCTTGATATGTTGACCTCCCCCAACTAATATCATATCACATCCCCAAATGGCCCACCTACCTAATCTCATTTCTTAAAATCCAATTTTCCTTCTTAGCTTGTTCATGCTAGTCTAGTTTAGTTGCTTTTTCTTAATCTAGTTAATTGCTTACTCTTTCTCTTTAGTGTAAACTTGGGTTCTTGCTCTCTCTCTTGTGGTTAATTTAGTTCTTAGTTGCAAATTTCTCTACTAGTGTAGTGAAGATAAACTTTGCTCTTTCTTGGCTAGTTGTTTAATCTAGTTCCTTAAACCTACTTACTTAGGATAATTTAGGGTTGTAATAGCTTAGATTTCATAATTGCCTTTACTTTGATTGTTCACCTAGTTTAACAACCAAACAAACCCTTTTAAACCCATCAACCCTAATTTCTGCATTAGGAATGTAGCCAACACTAATATAGCTCTAGCGCCCCCTCTGTCCCTAAGGATCGACCCCTACTCTTGCCTTTCACCTATGATACAATAGTACCTCGTGTGCTTGGGGGTGACCTATTTGGTATTTTGATTGACTCTCATTAGGGTTGTTATAAATTTTGAAAGATCCACATGTGTGTTTTCCCTTAGGGTTGTATCTAGACACCTCTAGTTGGCTAGTGTGTAGCCTTGATAAGAATCACACCAAGCTTTATGGCATCGTTGCCGGGGATAGAGGCACTCGACCTAGGTAGTTAGTTTAGCTCAACCTTTGCTATTGCCCTCAACATTGCTATTATTTATTCTTTGTTCACTTTTTCATATTGTCATTCTAACTTGGTTTATTGTTGTTTATTTTTGTATTGTGCAGGTGACAGCTATGCATGCACCACACGCGCTCTACATGTACCGACTTGGTGTTGTACGACCCTGAGATAGGTAGGAGGAGACGCCAAAGCCACTGCAACCAACACTGAGAAACTAAGATGGGTGACCACATGGCAGATGACAACCCTCATGGGAATGCTCAAGCACCTCCACCACAACCCAACTACCCACTTTACGAGTATTTCACCCTGAGGAACTACAATTCTCCCATTGCCACCCTAGTTGACCAAATGTCGGGTCAACAGTTCTCCATTCCACCTACACTCCTTGGACTCCTCCCAACCTACTATGGGATAGAGAATGAGAATCCCTACCATCACATTGATGCATTCCTTGAGACGTGATCCACCTTGCATACCCCCGCCGCTACTGATGACTCCATCCGGACGACCCTCTTCCCGTTCTCTCTGAAGGAAAAAGCTAAAAAATGGTACATTTTGAAACCAGAGTTGGTGACTTGGAATGAGGTCAAGAAAAAAGTTCTTCCCAATCACCAAATTGACTCACATGAGAAGATGTATCACTACCTTTGCCCAAAAGGAAAATGAACCTTTCCATGAGGCGTGGGAAAGGTTCCAAAAGATCCTTCACGACTACCCCCACCATTAAGTACCTTTGTGGCAGCTAGTCCAATCCTTCTACACTGGGCTTGAAGAGTTGAGCTAGAACAACGTTGACTCATCATGTGGAGGCACATTCATGGAAAAGCCACCTGAGGATTCATGGCCATTGTTTGAGCACCTTGCTGAAAATTCCCGCCATCGAGTTTCTACAAAAGGGGAACATTGTAGTTGGAACTATGTCCCTCCACCTTCTTCCGTAGCTCTATTCTGCAACATTGCCAACCCCGAGATGATGAAGATGATGGCGGACATGATGAATATGATGAAGAACCAGGCTGGTGGTTCTTCTAGTCAATCCACCATGGCGGTTGAAGACAAAGAAGAGGAAGTACATGCCTTGCAATCTTTTGGCAACCTAAACAATCAAGACCCCATGTCCAACACTTACACTCCCGAGTGAAGGAACCATCCTAATTTCTAATGGAAGCAACAAAATGAAGACGGATAAGGAAAAGGGAAGCCAAGGCCACGCTATGGCTCCAAGTTTGAAGATGAAGTGCTTGAAAGATTAAGAAGCCAGGATGAGGTGAAGAAGGATGTATCATCACGTGGGAAGTCTATTAGTCATCTTGAACAAAGACTGGATCAAATCTCTCTATCTCTTTCTAGGAGGGAAGAAGGAAGACTACCATCTCAACCAATGTCAAATCCAAACAATGATGGTACTTTCCTAGGAAACACTCAAAGTTCATATGCTCTGCCTTCATACCAAGCACTGCCAAATCCCTATGCTCCACCACCTCCTCAAGCACCTCTCAACTATCAATATGATCCACCTCCACCTCATTCATACCAACAGCCACCTCCGCAATACCACCCCCATCCACAACAACAACAACCACAACCGCAATTCATCCTCCAAAACCTAAATTCACCTCACCAAAGGCCACCACCACCCCAATAGCCACAACCACCTCCACAAGCCTCTTCTTCTACTGCCCATGAGCATGTGTAGGCAGTGACTATTTTGAGGAGTGGTCGGACTTTGGAGCGCCCCCATGATATTGTTGTTGTTGACAGAGGTGATACTGTAACTGGATAGGTTGATACTGAGATATAGCTTGATGATACTGTGACAAGAGCCAGAGTTGATAATGTGACACCAGTCAGTGATACTATTATACAGAGCAGTGATTCTTGTGATTCAGATTGATGATACTATTGATCTGAGACATTTAGAAGCCCAACTCCCCCCCCATTTCCTAAAGCTCTTAAGGAGCCTTCTGTTGGGAGGAGAAGAAAGAAACATATTGAAGACATCCTAGAGACTTTCAAACAAGTGAAAATCAACATTCCTTTGCTTGATGCGGTCAAGAAAATCCCTTCTTATGCTAAGTTCCTAAAAGATTTTTGCACCTTCAAGAGAAAGACAATGGGTAGAACCCCAAATAAAGTCAAGCTCACCGAGCAACTGAGCTCAATTCTGTAGCACACCATGCCAAGGAAGAGGAAAGATCCTGGTGCTCCCATCATTTCATGCTATATTGGGGTACATCGCATAGACCAAGCCCTTCTAGACTTGGGTTCTAGCATTAACCTAATGTTGTATGATGTGTTTGCCGAGCTCCAAATGGGGAAATTGAGTCTAGCTCATTGTACTTTGCAGTTGGCCGACCAATCAGTAAAGATGCCTAGAGGGTGTGTTGATGATGTGCTTGTGAGGCTTGATGATGAGACTTCTAATTTCTTCCCCGCTGACTTCATTGTCTTAGACATGGAAAAGGACACAAGGAGGGTGCATATCATCCTGGGAAGGCCATTCCTAGCCATAGATGATGCAGTGATTCATGTGAGGATCGGGACTATGTATGTGACATTCATACACATGAAGATTTGGTTGAACATCTTTAAATCTTCAGCCACGACTGAGGTGATAGGGGCCACTGAAGAAGATTGGTATATCGTTGAGTGCTTGGATGAGATTGTGGAGGAATGTCTACCTACGTGGATTCAAACCGCCACTCAAGGTAGAGGTCTAGAGCCAATAGTTGAGTTCCTAGATGATGATGATGAAGAGGATGAAGAGAATGAGCTAGTATTGGTGGCTACAAGTGAAGAGCTTCCATCTATTTCTGAACCATTAAAGAACTCCCTTGAAGAACCTCCCACTCTTGAGCTGAAGTCACTTCCAGAAGGATTGAAGTATGCTTTTCTAGGTTCAAACGGCACCCTCCCGATGATCATTTCTTCCATTCTCTCACCAGAACAAGAGGAGGCATTGATGAAAGTCTTAAAGAAGAACATCCAGGCCATTGGATGGTCTATAACTGATTTGAGGGGTATTTACCCCTCCATTTGTGTACACAGGATCTATTTGGAGGATAATGCAAGGGCGACCCACCAAATGCAAAGGCAGTTGAATCCACAGTTGAAAGAAATTGTAACTTAAGAGATTGTTAAATTCCTAGATGCTAGGATTATCTATCCTATTTCTGACAGCATGTGGGTGAGTCCCATCCAAGTTGTTCCTAAAAAGGGTGGGATCACTATGGTGAAAAAAGCAGAACGTGAGCTTATGTCGGTTAGAGAACAATCAAAGTGGAGAATGTGTGTTGACTACCAAAAGCTCAATGAAAAGACCAAAAAGGACCACTACCCTCTCCCATTTCTTGACTAGATTCTAGATTGGCTAGCGGGGCAAAGCTTCTATTGCTTCCTTGATGGGTACTCTGGATACTTCCAAATTTTTGTGCATCCTACGGATCAAGAGAAGACAATATTCACTTGCCCAAGTGGTACATTTTCCTACCGGAGAATGTCATTTGGGTTGTGTAATGCCCATTCTACATTTTAGAGATGTGTGACCTCAATTTTTGCTAATATGCTTGATTCATCACTGGAAGTGTTCATGGATGATTTCTCAGTCTTTGGTAAAACCATTGATGAATGCTTACTTCATTTGGTTGTTGTTCTTGAGAGATGCATAAAGGTTCGCCTAGTGCTATCTTGGGAGAAGAGCCATTTCACGATGCCTAAAGGCATTTTTCTGGGCCACTGAGTTTCAAAGGACGGGACTGAAGTTGATAGGGCCAAGGTGGGCCTCATTTCTACACTTACTATTCCTTCCACCGTAAGACATGTTTGGTCTTTTTTGGGATATGTAGGTTTCTACCGTTGCTTCATCAAGGACTTTAGTAAGATCTCGAGACCTCTATGTCACTTGCTTGAGAAGGATGTTGAGTTTCATTTTGATGACAAGTGCATTGAAGCCTTCAACCAATTGAAGGAAAGACTAGTTTCTTCTCATATCATTCAGCCCCCAGACTTCTCTTTGCCATTCGAGATTTTGACTGATGCATCCGACATGGCAGTGGGGGCTGTGTTGGGCCAAAGAGTTGGTCAGATTCCACATGCTATCTACTATGCAAGAAAGACTCTAGATGAAGCCCAAAGAAACTACACAACCACTGAGAAAGAGTTGCTTACAGTTATCATCTCTCTTGACAAGTTTAGATCATATCTTCTATAAAACAAGGTGATTGTCTATATGAACCATGTTGCTCTGAAATATCTAATGGCAAAGAAAGACTCCAAGCCGAGGTTGATCTGATGGATATTGTTGCTTCAAGAGTTCGATATGGAGATTGTAGATAGAAAGGGAGTAGAGAATTCTTCCACCGATCATCTCTCCTAGATTGAAGCACCTTTTGATGAAACAAGTAGAATCAAAGAGACATTGTTGCATGATCAGTTGTTCCTACTCTCATCTGCTCAAAGGTTGTGGTACCAACACATAGCTAACTTCTTAGCTAGTGGGAGAATACCAAACACTTGGATGAGGGAGGAAAGTCAAAGGTTATTTGCTATGGCCAAGGATTATGTTTGGGATGATCCTCACTTGTTCAAGTATTGCCCCGACCAACTTATCTGAAGATGTGTTTTGGAGATGGAGTGGCAAGAAATTCTTTCTATGTGTAATTCTGGAGTTTGTGGAGGTCACTTTAGGGGAAAACATACTGCTGCCAAGGTTCTTAAAAGCGGTTTCTATTGGCCTTCCTTGTTCAAATACTCTCATGAATTCTGCAAGTTTTGTTTGAAGTGCCAAAAGGTGGGCACTATCTCTAAGAGGGACACGATGCCTCTATCACCCATTCTAGTGGTGGAGGTATTTGACTTTTGGGGGATTGACTTTATGGGCCCTTTCCCCCCTCTTTTGGATATGTTTATATTTTGGTAGTCATTGACTATGTATCAAAGTGGATTGAGGTTGTTGCAACAAGGACAGATTATCACAAGGTGGAGTGTGACTTCGTGAAATATAACATCTTTAGCCATTTTGGTATTCCAAGAGCTATGATTAGTGATGGCAGAAGTCATTTCATCCACCACACCTTTGAAGGCTTGCTCAAGAAACACGGGGTGAACCATCATGTAGCTACTCCTTACCACCCCCAAACAAGTGGTCAAGTTGAGTTGGCCAATCGGGAAATAAAGCTCATTCTAAATAAGACGGTGAGACCAAACCACAATGATTGGTCTCTTCGTCTCAATGAAGCTTTATGGGCATATAGGATTGTATAAAAAGCCCCAAATGACACTACACCGTTCAAGGTTGCGTATGGAAAAAGCTTCCATTTTCCAGTTGAAATGCAACACAAGGCACTATGGGCTTTGAAAGCAATGGACTTTGATGGAGAGAATGCCAGAATGAAAAGAAAATTTCAGCTGAATGAGTTGGAAGAAATGTGCCATGAAGCCTATGAAATGTCCAAGAACTACAAAGAGAGGACAAAGTTTTTGCATGATAAATTGATCAAGAAGAAAGACTTTGAGCCAGAAAGTGGTTGTGGCTGTACAAATCAAGGATGAAGTTATTTCCCAGAAAACTCCGATCTAGATGGGAAGGACCTTATCTCATCAAGAAAGTGTATCCATCCGGAGGTGTAGTGATTTGTGAGAAAGAAGGAGCTAGAGAGTTCACAGTCAATGGACAAAGATTGAAATTGGTCGTGGAAGTAGGTTTGGACAAGGCAAACCAAAGTTTTGATATAGTGATGCTAGTGGAAGAACGTCAAGTTGATGAAGAGATGTGCTTGAATGCACACAAAAGAGACATTTATTTCAAAGATGCTTCAAAAATCTTGCGGAAATGATGGAAGTCAAGAATCAATAACCCGGCTGAAGGCGTAAAATTTAGCACTAGTGGGAGGCAACCCACCTAGGTTTGGGAGCTTTTTTACCCAATCTTCTCTTTTTGATACTTTTGTTTTTTTTCCACAAAATACACACACGTGTTTAATAGTTTTCTTTGAGTTTTGATGATATGACTGGTGGTAGGTACTAAAGAGAGAGGAATAAAAGGTGAATCATGGACACTAAGATCAATTTGTGGTGAAATGTCAAAGAAAAACAAAGTTCTTGATTTTGAGTTAAAAAGTTGAAGGAATGACCCCACTACAGCCGTGACAGAAGTTGCCCAAAATGGATGTGGCCCCTCACCACAGTCGTTGTAATTAATATGTCAAAGGAGCCAAAGAAGTCAGGGTTTTGAGCTAAGTTCATGCATGAATGGCCACTCGCCACAGCCGTGTCAAGGACAGTTAGCCACGGTCGTGGCCCACTCGCCACGGTCATGTCAAGGACAGTTAGCCACATTCGTGGCCCACTCATCATGGTCGTGTGAATTATTTTGTCAAAGATTCCAAAGAAGTCAGGGTTTTTGGTCGAATGGTCGTAGCTGTGGCACCCCACCACGGCCGTGTCAAGGATGGATGGCCACGACTCTGGCAGCACACCACGACAGTGGCTAGGTCAGGTGGGTGTGCTCTTCATCGACAAACACGACCATGGCACCTGCCACGGTCGTGCCACCAAGCCCTCACCATGACCATGGCCACCCGCCAAGGCCATGGCGCGGCCCGACCCCATAAAAAAATATATAACTTAAGTCCATCTTCCACCTGACCCTCCCCCCATTCCACCACTTCTATTCACGAAAAACGGCGGTGGCGGCATACAACTCCTCCAATCTCCACCTCTAAGCCCCCAAATCGCCTCCAAACCACCACCAATCATCCTCCTACCATTCCCCTCCCATTTCCACACCAAATCATCCATTAATCCGCCCTCCACCACCATATTCTCCTCCATTCCGCCCTACACCCATCCCCACCTAAAACCTCCACCAAAACCTCCACTTCTCATCCAAATAGAAACCTAATCATTCACCCACCATTTCAACCCCCATATCCTTCCATTCCACCCCTCAATCCACCTCCATTTTATCATCTATCCAAAAATCCATTTTCCACAGCCCTACCACCTCCTCTACATCCACAAAATGAAGGGGATCACCAAGGCAGTGAAGAAGGGGGCTCAAAAGAGTCTTGATGTGATCACCGGAGGCAAGGTGCGCACCAAGAGAGCCACATCCCATGTCTCCATGCCTTCCCACACCCCTTCACCATCAAATTCCATCACCCAATCACTTCTATGATCGATGTCCATGAATTCGTCCCGCACACAGTCATCTGATAGCCACCACATTACCAATGAGATGTATTGGGAGAGGAGGAGGAGGAATATGAGGACAACATGTACAACTTGATAGATGAGGTTGAGACGGTGGTTTCCAAAAGAAGCCAGAGATCAAAAGTAGCCTCGTCCTCATCAAAGCGCCCGCCAAAGCCCACTCCAGCACGCCATTTAACGTCTACCATGGTAGTAGAGCATGGGGAGCAGCCGCAACTAAGGCGGCAATTTTGTCCAGAGAAAGAGCAGTTTGCATAATGGTACCCTAAACAACGGGTGCCAATCAACCTTGATACGAGTTTAGGATCCCAATCATATATGCTGAATGAGGAAGAGGAAGACAGTAAAGATGAGGAAATGGAGCTGTCAGCTAAGGATGAGAACATTCTGGCACAATTGGAGGAAGACAGGTTGAAGTCTTTAGGAAAAGCCCCTGTTGTAGTGTCTTGTGGAAGAGGGCACATGCAAAATAATATTTCTCACACATACCCAGAATGCATGACAAGGTGAGTCGTCCCTACAAGGTATGGATGTGAGAAGGTTATAGATGAGCTCGAAATCAAGGTGGTCGTGGAAGGTAGCTTGAAGAATATGGGGATGTGGAATGTTCTTTTCACAACAACCCAAGCAACTTACACCACACTGACTAGAGAATTTTTCACCACACTTGAGAAGACGGAGGTGAGAGGTGATGAAGCTATCAAATTTGGCCATGTTGGGCAACATGCACACCCTCACGGCAACTGAACTGAATTGCGTATTTGCTGCCAATCCTGAAGAGGCCAACAAAATGAATGACAACCTACTTGAAAGAGAGGTATATTTCAATTATAGAAACTTTTGGTACCTCTTGACAAGGATCAAGGACTACTTGGCAGGGAGGTCAATGACCTTGGCTATAAGAAACCCCCTATTCTGCTATGTACAAAAGGTCTTAGCAAACACCATTGTGGGTCGATATGACAATCAAGGTTCAATTTCTCAGAAAGATATGTTTTTCATGATGGAGATGCACCACAAAATATATATAGACCTTGGGGTGTTGATTGATCATTTGAGGTCCATACCCTCCAAAAGTAAAACACCTTTTGTTATGGGAGGGTTTGTAACCTCAATCGCACTAGCTTTGGGGTATGATCTTTATGGGTTGGAAGACACAAATGAAGCTGAGTTTGTTGACTTAAACTATCCCATTCGCTCGCACACTATTAACATGAATGAGTAGTTTGCCAAACATTGAGCTTGAGCTTCCATACCACATTGTGCCACTTCTCTCCGTGTTAGGAGTCCTCCATAAACTGGAGCCCAAATTGTTGGAATGGTAGCAAAACAACCCAAGAGAGACATACAATAATGGAGCCACTGCCGCACAAGAAGAGATTGTTGAATCTAATGTGCAAGGGTAGGAGCAAGAAATTGAAGGACAAAGGCAGCCCCGAAAATAAAGGAGAAGGGATGAAGGAACATCCTAGCTGTAGTAGCCCTCAACAAATGCCTACGACATGTCCACCATCTAGGCACAACTTGAGAGCATACAAAAGACATAGGGTGACATGCAGCTGATCCAGCAATACATGTGGTGAGACCAACAGTAGATGCACCACCAGGCCAACCACTTGTATCACTACCACCATGCCCAAGCAGCAAGAAACCCCAAATGGGGTGGAGATTTTTGGGGTGGCATTGCTGGATATTCAGAGACATACCCTCCACCCCAGGATGACTACTGGGGACATTACTACCAGCATCATCCTATAGGCTCAGATCCTCCTCAAGATCCTCCTCACTCATCTGACTAGCCACCACAGCAGCCATGACACTTCCCCTATCTACCCTAAGCTATAGTTTCATGTCGAGGACAACATGATTCTAAAATTTGGGGTGGGTAGGGCAGTATGCACCACCCTATCTCTCTCTTTGTGATTTTATTCCACCTTTGTCATCTAGTTTAGTTTTCCTATTCTAGTTTTTTATTGCATCCTTGCATAGCACGTAGTTATTTTCGTGCATTTTTGCCTAATTTTTAAAAAAATTGCTCCTTTTTGCCATGCATTGCATATCATGTAGATTTTTGGTAATTTTTGCATTTTTTAGCTAGGATTTTCCTATTTTACTGCTTTAAGTTCAATAATGTAGGTTTTGGATGTGATTGAAAGAAAATTGGCACCATTTTGGCGAATTTTTCCCAAATTTGAATGTTCTTGCCTAAAAGGCATGTTTTGACTTAATATCCACTATTTGAAATGAAATTTTTAGTCAAATGCATGCTATTTCTTAGAGTTTATTACTATGTGGTCTTGTTTGTTGACTTTTTACATGAGCACCACTTCTCTCAAGTTTGTTAATGTTTCAGTTGTATTGTGAATTGAGCAAGCTACAAACACTTAGAGCCTATGGAATCACTTGATAAAAATGTGAATGTCATGTTGTTCTATCATGTGGTGTGATATCATTTGATGAAGTTTTGGATTAGCTTTCATGCAAGGAATCTTATGTTGAAGACTAAACTAATGACTTGTCTTTGATCTGACTATTCTTTCACCATCTTCATACCTCTCTGCCTCATGAAAGGATGCCCTAGTGCACATAATCAGCCTTGGCCACCTCCAAAAGTTTGGGGTGGCCATATCTATATCTCCCCGCTTCACCCTATCCACCATATGCCCTATCTACACCAAGGGCAAAGAAAAGAAAAGAAAAAGAAAGAAAAAAGAAAATAAAAGGATGCTCCTGTTTAAGGGCATTCAAATAAAGAAAAGATGAGTGCTCTATGTAATAGCACTCCAAAAAAATCTTTCCACAACCCTTTCTTCTATTTTCATACCCATTGAGCTAGAGAACATCAAATCTAGCTTGCTTTACCCTTTTCTACAGTCAGGTGGGTCTTTTGGTGTAGTTTGAGGCATAAGATTGAATGCATGAAAGTGAAACATCCTAGTCATCCTTGATTAACGCCAACATGAAACGGTTTACCCAGAATGATATGAAGGACATATGGACAGCTTGTGTATCCTACTCTTTATATTTGAAGTTTGTGTGCTCAATGCTCATTTCATGATTGGTATGTGAAAGAGGAGAGGAGAGAGGTGGAACACATGCACTTAGTAACTCCCAAGACCATGTAGTCAATAATTTCCTGTTGCTATGCATTTTTCATTCTTGTTTATTGAAAGAAAACTAAAAAGAGAGATTAATTTGGAGCATACTTGAGGACAAGTATGTTTTAAGTTTGGGGTAGTGATACAACCCTATTTTAGGGCTCCATCTTGTGTTGTTTTGCAATTTATTCACATCTAAACATAGTAGAATGCAAGTTAAATCCCTCAATATGAGTATTACTATCAAATGCACTTATGGACATTCTTTGCACCATTTTTAGGTACTTGGACCATGCTTTGGATGGATGAGAGAGAAGGAAGGAGTTTTCGGGTTCCTCCACTCATGGAGTGGTCCAAAGAAGGACCCAAATCTCCCTCAACCTACCCCTAATGGCCAAGGTTTGAGATCAAGCAAAGAAGTCCATGGATGGTGAAAGTTGAAGTTCATTTAGCCATTGAAGACTCCAACACGACCGTGGGCATCCACCATGGTTGTTTGAATTATTGTGAAGAATCAATAGGGATGTCAGGGTTTTGTACCAAAGACACCACGGCCATGGCCACCAGAATGGTTGTGGCCCACTAAAGACACCACGGTCATGGCCAACAGAAGGGAAAACAGTCGTGGCCTCCCACAACGATCATTTGAATTTTGCACAAGGATCCCCAAAATCAACAAGGAGTCAACCAATTTTACACTTGAATGACCATGGCCATGGGAAATCACCACGGCCATGGCCCTTGAAGACTGCCTCGCCCATGCTACTCCCCACGCTCAAGACCTCCTCCTCCAAAATGGTTGTGGTGCCACTTACTCAACATGACCGTGGCCACCACCTATACTTAGCCTTTTCACCCCCTTTCACACCCTGGCCATGGCCACTCCCCCATGACCGTTCCCTACTACCCCACCATGGCCATGGTACATCAACACAGCCATGGTGACCAACCAACCCTACCTATTTTTTACACTGCTTTTCCTATTTTACCCCGACTTACCCTAGTGATTCCCCACCACCTATATATACATAGGTGGCAGTTGGGGCATGAAGGTTAGACTCCTTAGCCTCCATTACTCCCCCCTATACAATCCTTGAGTATTCATTGCACTCTCCCTTGCATTTATGCTCTCCATCCACCATTTCCACCTCATTTCTACCTTGGAAACCTAGTTTTCTAGGTTTTCATCCATAATCCCCCATACTCTCATGCCCATCTGCACCATTGGAGGAGGAAGGACGTCCCCAAGCTACTAGGAGGTGAAGGACGATTCTACTTCAAGATCCATGGAGTTCTACACTCTTCTTCCTCTTTCTTTTGCTATTTCTTTGATCATGTCTAGCTAAGCCCCTAGTGGTGGGCTGTTTGGGGTTAAAATATGACTTTGATACCATGTTGGGGGAAAATAACTTGTAATGAACATTATTACTATCTATGATGATTGCTTCTTGCTTCTATCTCATTTCCTATTTTATTGCATGTGATTTTTACTTATAACATGGATTGCTTGCTTTGAGATGTTTAATGACACTTAGCCCCTAGAAGGAATTGGAATGCATGTAGCAAGTTTAGGAATGGATCCTAGGTCCAATTAGTGGATCCCTAGCTAGTCCCTTTTGTTCCTACATACATATCCCTCCTTATACAAGTGAGTGTGAGATCTAAGTGGCTAGTGTAAGTGTGATTAGTACAATTTCCTAGAGCTTTCTAACAGCTAGATGGCTAGTGGCATGAGGTGAAAAACCCTCATCTCTACTCTGATTTCTACCTGTGGCTCTTAATTGCCCTAATACCACTTACCCTAGAGACCTAGACTTGACAAGTCCTACTAGAATTACACCTAACCCTAGTTCTCCAACTAGTAGTATAGGGTACATTCTAACAGCACTTGCCTTGTTGTTTGGTTTGGCAATCTAGATAGAATTATGATAATTGCTTGCTATGTTGACCTCCCCCAACTAATATCATATCACATCCCCAAACGTCCCACCTACCCAATCTCATTGATTAACATCCAATTTTCCTTCTTAGCTTGTTCATTCTAGTCTAGTTTAGTTGTTTTTGCTTAATCTAGTTGATTGCTTAGTCTTGCTCTTTAGTGTTAACTTAGGTTCTTTCTCTCTATCTTGTGGTTAATTTAGTTCTTAGTTACAAATTTATCTACTAGTGTAGTGAATTTAACCTTTTCTCTTGCTTGGCTAGTTGCTTAATCTAGTTCCTTAGACCTGCTTACTTAGGATAATTTAGGGTTGTAATAGCTTAGATTTCATAATTGCCTTTACTTTGATTGTTCACCTAGTTTAACAACCAAACAAACCCTTTTAAACCCTTCAACCCTAGTCTCCGCATTAGGAATGTAGCCAGTGCTATCCTAGATCTAGTGCCCCCTATGTCTCTGAGGATTGACCCCTACTCTTGCCTTTCACCTATGCTACAATAGTACCCCATGCACTTATAGGTGACCTATTTGGTATTTTGATCGACTCTCGTTAGGTTTGTTATAAATTTTGAAAGATCCACATGTGTGTTTTCCCTTAGGGTTGCATCTAGCCACCTCTAGTTGGCTAGTGTGTAGCCTTGATAAGAATTGTACCAATATTAACTAGATGCAAAATATTTAGAGGACTTTAATAATAAATATTTCAGATCAAGACAATTATGAAAAATGAATCAAAACTAGACTTTGGTAGAACAATTCAGTATGTTATATCATGTATGGATGGAAAGGGTGGGAGTTAAAGAATAAAAAAGTAACATAATTGTTGTAAAGGGAAAATAAGGGTTGATGGTAAGGATAAAGATAAGGGCTCACCATGTATAGAAGCATCTTCCATGTAATAGATAGTCATAGATGATGTAGCATGCCAAGATGTAGGAGAAGTAGTAGAAAGTAATTGCTAGTAGAAATCAGGCGACACATTATGTCATAGGGCGACCAGCCATGTTAGTTGATAGAACTCAAGGCTGAAGTAGGACAGACCATAGGTGACATGTTGCGTCTTTTAGGTGACATGTCATTTTGTCGGGAAACTTTTGAGAACCAAGTCACGAACAAAGCATAACTCCACCTATACACTGTGTCAAATGATGATATATTGTGTTAGTGACAAAATAGTAGTAGAAAACCCTAAGACAACAACAAAGGGGTGGAAAACCCCTTCCAAATCTCCACCATAGCAATATAGGGATGATATGTCCCCAATATTAATAGAAAAAGATATCTTTATCCCCGATTTGGGATTAGATCTCAACAGAGGTGATGTGGAAGGGCGTGTAAATTAGTAGCGATGTAGATGAAGGTGGTGTAGATCGGCAGCAGTACAACAAATTGAATAGTAGTGTTGGCTCTAGAATCAAACAATTTTAACGGAGGCAATCTAGTAGAAATAACTTCAAAATGGATTGATTTTATTTTGATGGAGATGCTCCATGGAGACAACTCTTATAAGAAGAAGGGGTAGGAGATCCCTATAGGAAGCCAAGAAATGCCTAGGGGCAATGGCCTCCTGCAAGGAGAGGCTTCTCTTCTTTACACTCTCTCCCTCTCGGGGTTGAGGGTAGAACAAGAAAGTATGCACTCATACCATGTGGAAATATGATATGGAAGGGGAATTCTCCTTGTGTAGGTTGTTTTTCATTTATTTTTTCATTTTTTGAGGGGAATTCTCCTTGTGTAGATTTTTTTATATAAAAAATGTTCCACATTACCAGACAATTTGTATATTTACATTTTTTTATATTTTCACTCTCTTTCCTTTCCCATGCTAACCAAATAGATAATAGCCTTGGAGAAAAATTTCAAACATTTAGAAATTCACATTATAAATGACAATCCTGGCTACCAATAGTAGCGGTTGAAACTACAAACACATGTTATGGAACATAGAATACCTATGACTTGTGTGAGTTTTCAATCATGGAAAAATTATGAGGACTGACAAGTACAAGCCCTATTACCTATCTTCACTAGGGGTAAGCATTTGATTAATTTGGTCAGTTATTGTTTATTCGGTTTGGTTAAATAGCTAATTTGTGATTTGAGATCTAACCAAATTGGTGTTGATTAATTCATTTATGGTTAATCAGTTAATAATAAAGTTGGTCAATTAAATTACTTATCTTGTAATAATATTGTATAAAAGTACCCATAATATTTTGAACAATTATTATATCATAGCAGTATTGGACATAAATATGGCGCTTTATAGTTCAGAAGAACTTGATTAGTATACAAATGTGGATGTTTTTTAAAATAAAAGTATAAATGTGTAGGTATATATGTGTGTGTGATATTTTTTGAATATATTGTGGTTATTCATTTAATTTGGTTAACCAAACAAAAAAGTTAATTGAAAAATTAATCATTTAGCCAATTATCTGAAATAGATTAACTAAATTAACTAAATCATAGAAAAAAGTAACCATTCGGAATTAACCATTTGGTTCATCAATTATTAAATGAATTCTACTCACCCCTAATCTTCACCTCCAAAATGGTGTGCTACAGGCATGTCTAGCTCTCTCATAGACTATTGATGACAATTAAAACCGCCATTGAATTTGGAAATTGATGGGATTTGATATAATTCTACACAAATTAGGCATAAGTGTCCCCCCCCCTTTTCCTCCCTTCCCCATCCCTCTCTTTCCTTCCCCTCCCCTTAATTTACTATGTAGAAAACATCTATACTACTATAAAAAGAGAGAGTTCTTGAAAAATTACAATTGTACCATTTTCCCACTAACAAAACCTTCTATCTAATCAGAATATATCAGGTTTAAAATGGAGCATTCTCCTTAACTCTGTATGTTATCACATTTTTTCTCCTTTTTCTATTTATCACATTTCTCTCTCCCCATTGTGAACTAAACGACCACTACCCATTAAACCATAGTTCTCAAAACTCTTCCTAACAAACACAATAATCATACTACCTCTCTCCTAATCAGATGTTCCTATTTTCTACCAAGTCCACTCTACCTATCCCTTAACAACACGTTCCACATTGGCACTGAGTCACAAACTCAATAACCTCTATATCTCTCTACTAAACAAACATTCCAATTCATGCCTTCTCCGTCCATACTTGAGTCCATTTAAACAACTCCTCACTGTTCATGTTCTCCAAGCATTCCAATATCTATGGGTGGTCATCGTCTATTTAACCCTTTTGATAATTATCTCAAATGTTTAAATCAATGCATCATGCTCTGCCACATTCCTAAAATAAAACAACAACTTTCTAAGATTATCCATTCCTTTATGTATTCCAACTTTAAAACTTCCTATTCTGGAAAGATTCAATTGTTTGAATCACCATTCTCTTCCCTACAATCTCAGGCTCTCTCTTTATGTTGATCACTATCCATTTTTCTTTCTCCATTCATAGTTGAGTTGAGAAACCCCTACTTCATGATCACCACCAACAAGACTTCTTCCACAATACATCTAGATGTTGATATCATCATGATAACTGTGTTTGATATAATAAAGTTAGGCTCCAACTATGGCATACCTGACTTTGAGTATCTGACATATTCCCTCATTCTTTTTCCCTTTTCACAATTCAAGAACCATGTTTCCTTATCTTTAATACAATATTATAAGTTAGATCCTTTTCATATCACTAAAATATAAAGATTCATTATATATCGAACCCAAGGATAAATAAATCATAACAAACTAAATAACAAGAGTTGATGAATAAATATTGTAAATACAGGCAAATCCCTGTTTGTACTCTCAAATACTTGTAGGATGTCAATTCAAGAGAAATTAAGAGAATAAAAAAAAAGATTTCACCATAATTTATTAGTTAGGATAATAAATACATTATGTATTTATACAAGTATAATTAAATGTGATATAAGAGAATTTTAAAATATAAAAAATGCAAATTTTGGTTTCCCATAGTCAAATTTGGTTGGGTAGGAAGTTACAAGTCAATCAAACTTCAACTGGCCTTTCAATTGGTTGGCTAAAAATCCTAAAATTAATTTGACTAAGTACATGAAATATTTACATGATATGCCATTACTCAATGTAACACTCATGTCTTCCATTTCGAATGAGAAATTCTCATGTGTGTTTTTCTCCTTTGGAAACAACGATGTTGGCCGAGTTATCCTCCTTGATCGACTATCATCTCACTACATCTCTCCCTCCTCTTATCTTCTTCTCTTCCTCTTCTCCTATCCTTTTCCTTGCCCCTAAAACCCTAGTCAACCCAAATCTTCCTTCTAGCTACAACCACGCCCAACTCCTCCCTAGTTGCGTTTGTCATATTAGAAGTAGGGTGTCACACTAGGAAACACCAACCCATAAAAACCTCATCCTCTCCTTCGACCTTTCCAGCAACTTGTGTTTAATTGATCTACCTCCACTAGTTATACGACCAACATTGGCTCGGCTAGCCACTAAATAGAAGTAGGACTCTCTACCTTGTTCTCTATTAGGGCCACCACCACCCCTAGAGTGGAACTAGCTACATATACCACCATTTCTTCACCAACCTATGACCTTCAACACTTGGAACACCACCACTACCAAGTCTTTCCTATCATTTGTCTCTTGCCTCTCTACAAACTAGGGAAACTCCTTCTTCTTCTCTCTTCCACGCTTTCTTCTCTGCCTTGCCTCCTCTTCCTCCTGTAGGCAAGGCATGATACATAGTTTCTAAAATTTCACCAGTCTCCACACCACCACCACACACCTCGTCTACCTTCCTTGTGACTTGGGGAACACCTTGTAGCTACCTATTCCTACCTAGTCACTGCCTTAGTCCACCACAAATAGCACCTCCTTCTACATCATTCCATTAAGAAGACATATTCAGGCACTGCAAGGGCCTAGCTGAAACCACCACATCCTTCTCCCTCTCACTGTTATCTTTTCTTTCACAGACCCTAGATACACTAAATCTTCTCCTCCTAAATACCACCATACTAACACAGTTCAGGGATCGTCTAAAATAGCCTAGTGGATCCTCAACTACCATCATGTCCCCCATCTCCTCTAGAATCCATGGTTGGAGAAAATACTTCCCTTTGACCTGCATCACATGTACCTTCATCTATAGATTGGAACCTAGCCTCTGTTTAATGACCATGGCTGGTCTTGAAGGTCTCACCATGTTTCATATCATTCTCCTTGATATTTTCCTAATATAGAGTAAAAAATCAAGCTCCACGGTTGGATGTGAGAGAACAACGATGGATGGAGACTGGCTCTTTCCACCTGATTCCGATCAGCTAAATGTTGAAGGAGATCTTGTGGCATGTAAGTTATTAGCCTTCATCTTGTTTCAAATAAAGTCTATTGTTGAAACTAATTAAGCATGATAAGAGGTAAGTTGGAAATTAAGAGGAATCCAAGTCTCAAGTATAGACATAATTGATCTAAGAAGTCATATAATAATCAATAGTCATTCACCCAAATGCCAATAACATCATATATCCAATACATTTTTGTATAAAAGTATGTATCTTAGTAATATAACTAATTATATATATTATTAATAGATCCAAAGTTTTAGTAATAATTAAGAAATATACCAATGACACTAG
Organism: Alisma plantago-aquatica; assembly: GCA_963693085.1. Classification (NCBI taxonomy): domain Eukaryota; kingdom Viridiplantae; phylum Streptophyta; class Magnoliopsida; order Alismatales; family Alismataceae; genus Alisma; species Alisma plantago-aquatica. The sequence continues at coordinate 242,984,184 of OY856411.1, forward strand.
TTTAGCCTTGTCATATAGTTAAACCCTAGAAGTGCATGCACATATATGATGGTAGCTATAAACCCAATGAGTATGTAAGGGAGGACTACATCTGATCAAATGAGGTAAGAAAGAAAGAAATATATTCATTTAGATAAAGACGGTTTGCATAAAATGTTAAAAGAAGAAAATAACATACAAGTGAGATGTTTCATATATGCATGGATGACTTATAATGGGAGAAGTTCTAAATGAATATATTATGCTAACATTGGGTGGAAAGAACTATGATTGCAAGTATGAATATTGACAAAGAATAAATTGAAATGTCAACTTAGAACCTTTGGTAATAACAACACACATATTTGAGTATCCTAAATCCTAACTCGGCTTTAGGAAACCAATATTATGTTTAGATGTACTTTCAATTATGAATGGTTAATTGTGTTTTTTTTTGCTCGGTAAGCGCCTTACTCATTATTAGGATAACCTCAAAATGTTATGAACAGGTGTAGAAAGGAAAGAAAGGAAAGAAAAAACAACCTATACAGCACTATGACTATGCATCTAACTATACATAGCATTATATCAACAACAAATGATCCAGCTCTTGCTGTAAACCGTGGGAAGACCTTTGTAGATCTTTGAGTTCCTTTCTTTCCAAAAAAGAAGAAAATCACTACACATAACAGTTGTTGTCTTCTCAACTTCATCTTCAGACAAACGGCAGGAAGAACAGGCATATGAGTAAAAGATCCACAGCTCACAACCTATACAGCACTATGACTATGCATCTAACTATACATAGTAATTATATCAACAATATTGTTCCAGCACTTGCTGTTATCAGTGGGGAGACCTTTGAAGATCTTTGAGTTCCTTTCTTTCCAATTATAGAAGAAGGTCACTAAACAGAACAGCTGTTGTCTTCTCAACTTCATCTTTAGACAATCAGCAGGAATAATAGGCCTATGAGTAATATATCCACCACTCACCCCTTTCCCCCACAGGGCTGCAGTAAAAACACACCCAAAGAACAGATGTTCAATGTCCTCTGCATCATTTTCACACAGCACACACCTTGGCGCCATATGGAAACCTATCTTCTGGAGATAGTCCAACGTAGGAAGCTTACCCAGAAAGATTTTCCAAGCATTCAAAATCATATTCCTTGGATGATCAAACCTCCAGATCCAAATAGCCCAATCAAGAGGTTTGTTATCGCCTCTCATTATGTGCCAGGCTTCTCTAATCTTCAAACTAGCCTTCCCATGAATCCTGATTGTGTCCTCATCTGCAAGCTTAATATCCACGTCTTCAATGCATTTTTAAACTCTTTAAAGCATCTTCTATCCGGTATAAACCAATCTTTATCCTTAATGAATTTATTCAAAAGGCCATTCATACCACAACCAATTTTCAGGATATTTTTAGAATCAATGCAATCGCTTAGAAACATATTACCCGGCAACCAGGGATCTTTCCAGACCCTAATGCGAGATCCATCCCCAATGAGAATTTTAATCTAGGGCAGAATCATACCCCTTATACTACAGAGTTGTTTCCACATCCACGAGCTGTACCCATTGGGTTTACTGGACCAGAAAGAATCATTTTTTAAATATCTACCATCAAGCCATCTAACCCACAGTGAGTCCTTCTTTGATGCCACATTCCACGCATTAACAATCATAGCAGCTTTATTCGACTCCTCAACTCTTCTTATCCCTAAGCCACCCTCACTTTTAGGTTTGCAAACTTGCTCCCATTTAACATAATGGATCTTCTTCTCTGGAGACACGCCTTCCCATATAAAGTTCTTACAAATGTTGTTGATTTCCTTCATGATACTAGCAGGCAATGGAAAGGTGGCAGACCAGTATAAATGAATGGCATTCAAGGTAGACGTAACCAGCTCTACTCTTCCACTAAACGAAAGAGTCTTCATCTTCCAACTATCTAGCTTCTGTCTCATTTTATCAAGAAACGGTAAGCAGAAGGACTTCTTAAGTTTACCACAAAAAAGTGGAATCCCGAGATACCTCATAGGAAGAGTACCTTTACTTATTTTCAGAATATCAGTAATAGAATCACTATCAACATTCTTGCTGCAAAACACATTACTCTTCCTGAAATTCATAACCAAACCAGAGACTTCCCTGAACTGATCCATAAGACCCTTAATAGCTTTAGCATTTATAGGGTTGGCTTTAGCAAAAATCATAACATCATCAGCAAAAAGGGTGTGGGAGATAGCAATATTGCCATTGCTAAGAGGGGCCAGCACATTCTTCCTAACAACATTCTCCATCATAGCACTAAAACCTTGCATAGCCAGAACAAACAAAGAAGGAGCTAAAGGATCTCCCTGTCGAATCCCATTTGAGGGAAAGATCGCATCAGAAGTTTTACCATTCACAAGCACATGCAGGCTCGTAGTACTCAAAATAGTCTTTATCCAATCAATAAAATAGTAGGGAAACTTCATCTTTTCCAGCACCTTAAGAAGAAAAGGCCATTTTACAGAATCATAGGCCTTAGTTAGATCTGCCTTGATACACATTTTATCACCGCCATTACTCATGTTGAAGTCACTAATCAGTTCATTCGCAAGTAAAAGAGCCTCGGATATCTTCCTTCCTTTGACGAAAGCAATTTGGTTAGGACTTATAATGGAAGGAAGAATACTTTGCAGCCTATTAGACAAAATCTTAGAGATGATTTTATACAAAAAGTTGCATAAAGCAATCGGCCTCCAGTCACTAATATTCTCTGCATCTTGAACTTTTGGAATAAGAGTTATATAGGCTTTATTAATCTCTCTAAGCATCTTATTACTGCTGAAAAAATTAAGCACTGCTTTAGAGACATCATTGCCAATAATGTGCCAAGCACTTTTGAAAAAATGTCCATTAAAGCCATCCGGCCCTGGAGCTTTATCTCCATCAGCTTCCTTAATAACCCTATCCACCTCATCTTTAGTGACAACATCTCTAATCATGTTGAATTGTTCTTCAGATAAAGAAGGCATAATCCAATCAGGATCCCAAGCCCCATATTCATCATTAGAAGCCTTGTTGAACAAATCATTATAGTAACCATGAATGTGTTCAATGATCTTCGCTTCATCATAAGTTTTCCCTCCTTCAATATTCAAACACCTTATACAATTTCTAGCAGCTCTAGATTTGATGGAATTATAGAAGAAAGAGGTATTCTTATCTCCCAGCTTCAGCCATTTCACTCTAGACAATTGTTTCGCATAGGATTCTTCTCTATCTGCAACTTCTTTAGCAGTTGTACACTTATCAGTAGCATACTCCCTGAGCTTGATATCATCAGGACACTTATCAGCAGTAGACAACGCTTCAATAGCTTCAAATTCCATAATTTTAGAAGATTCTTCAATATTGCCAAATACCTCCTTATTCCACCTAATAAGTTTAGCTTTTACATTCTTCAGCTTTCTAGTAACTCTAAACATAGGGTTACCACTAACCTCCTCACTCCAGGCTTCCTCCACAATTTTCAAAAAATCAGGGTGGCTAGACCAAGCATTGAAGAACTTAAAATAACCTCTCTTCTTCTTCACCTCATTACCCATTCTGACAACCAGCTGACGACGATCACTATAGATAGTGTTGTTAATATCCCCCCAAGAGTCCTTGAACACATTAATGAAATTGGCATTATGAATCACCCTATCAATTTTGGACATCACAAATTGATCACCTTTCCTCCTATTATCCCAGGTGTAAAACGCACCCTTAAGATCCATTTCAACCAGATCAGAATTAGTAAACATACTATTGAAATCTTCCATAGCTTTGATAGAGTAGAATCCTCTACCCTTCCTCTCATGAGTGAACCTTATGGCATTAAAATCACCAATGAGAATGTAGGGCTCAGCCATACTATGCTGAAGGCTGATAATATACTCCCACAACTCCCCTCTTCTTCTTTCCTCATTATGCCCATAAACTGCAGTAAAGAAAAAAACACATCCCCTTTATAATCAGCCATACAATGAATAACTTGATCAGATTCGAAAATCCTAGTAAGCTTCACCACATTACTATCCTACAGAATAAGAATCCTCCCAAAAGGATGCGAGCTATGGTTAGAAAACCACATCTTATCACTCTAGATCTTGTTCACAACTCTAGTAATTTTTTTATATCTAACTTTAGTTTCTAATAGAATATTTATAGGCAAATCATATTTACAAATGGCCTCTCTGATTTTCTCCTGGTGTCCGTTTCTGTTGAGACCGCGGACATTCCAGGAAACAATTCCAAGGTTTTCACCCATTTGACCACTCCTTGGTTGGTTCTCTGCCAGCCTCAGTAGATTCAGAGGAATCCTCTGTAGCTTCATCCAATATTTCAAACATGTTGGTGGAAACTTCCTCCATAATATTTTTAGCTGTAGTCAAGCATTTATTTGACTTCCTCACAGGAATGCACAGTTTCCCAGTAACAGAGCAGAATCCCTCATTATCCAATAACTGCTTCTTCACATTAAGCTTACTGTCAACCAAGCTTCTCGATTTATCAGGTACCTTATACTGTGGTGTAGAAAAAGCATCCTTATCTGGGCCATTTTTTGATAGGACTCTCCTAGCATCTGTATTAAGATTACAATTAACATTCACAGCTCCCATCTCATTATGAAGACCTGCAGGTAAAACCTGGCCATCAACATTTGTTGGTTTAACAAGTAAAGCATGATCTTCTTGTCTTCGACCTCCATATATCCCTGGTGAGCTATAAACAGCAACCGTATTCTTCTGGTTAATCAACACAGATCTATAATGATCATTGACTTGGATCTCTCTAGCTAAGACTTTTACTGATTCAACATTATTATCAAGAGACACCTCTCATGTCTTACTCTGAGCTTTCCCACTCCTACCTTGACCTCCATTACTAGAGGATGGGTCCTGGACAACAGCAACACCTGGATTAACAAGAATAGCATGACCTTTCTGGTTCTGACCATCAGAAACCTCTGTTGAGCTGTTATGCGAATGTTCAACCCCTGATCTCACGTCAACAACCTTTTCCTTCTGGTGATTCAACACAGAACCAGAACCATCCATCTTGCCAACTTCCCCCGTCTCCTTCCCCGCCTTTCCCTCATCCCCCACTGGCTTCCAAATTTTCCTTAACTCAACTGGATTACAGCTACCAGATTCATGGCCGAAGCATTTGCATTTAGAGCATAGTTCCGGAAGCCATTCATACAAGACATGAATCTCATCCTTATGTCCCTCATCACTTCGCAAAATAATCTCCTTTGGGTAACAACATTCAGAAGATGCCAACACTTGTATACGCGCAAAGTCCAACCTGGACATGGATTTTGTGGCATAATCAGCACATAGAGGCCTCTCAATGTAGCTCCCCAGCACACTAAGCATCTCCTGGTCCCAGAATTCTAATGGAAGATTAGGGAAACGAATCCATACTGGAATTTCCTTCAGTTTCATTTTTTCAAGTGGTTCGCCTATTTCCCATTTCTTCAGCAGCAAAGGTTTCCCCCCAACATACCAAGGACAACCCTCCATAGCCGTTTTAAGATCTTCAGCATTCTTGAATTTAACGATGAAGAAGCATCTGTTCCTAGGAATTACCTCGAACTCGCCCTTCTGTTTCCATACCGTTTCTAGGTGCCGGACCAGTGTAGGCTAATGAGGCTTTAATCCCACGACATAGCCCGCAGCAGCATTACTCCATTTCTTCTCTATTTCCACGGCTTTCTCCCTCTTGTACCTCAATTCCCCCTCCACAATCTCAGGCTGAACAAACCGAAGACTCGAGAGATCCTTCTGTGCACGATCGGCAAAGAGCTCACTCCATGACTTCACAGACGCAGCAACTCTTGTATCCCCTAGCTCTGGTCAGACTCTCAGCATCGGTATCTGATTCGTCTTACTCATAGCCAAGGGTTGATATGCCCTAGAGAACCCTAGGCGGGTCGAAGCCGAATCTCCCTTCCCTTCATCCTGGACTCCTTTCGATGTCTTCACTCCTGAAGTTTTCTCCCCCGCTCCAGTGTTCTCTGTTGAAGATTGGACACGCGAGGACGCCGGGAATCGATTGGAAGGTCGTCGCCATCGGCCTCCCTGGATCGCCTCCGTCGTCGCATCGCTAGTCGCCTTCCCCCTTTCAAAACCCGCTTCCATTCATTCATTTATGAATGGTTAATTGTGGACTAATGTATATATAAAATACTTCTAGGTCGAGAAGGACGAACTGTAAAGTTCCTTACCCACGCTCCCAAAATCACCAAAGTGTAGGAGTGTTAGATGTCAATGACTCAGAAAGATCACCTTCAAGATATTGACATGAGGATAGCTTGAAATGGCTACATTACCCTCTGCAATTGGCCATACATGTTAGTAAAGGCACATGGAGTTTGCACTAAATGTCTAGGGGAAACTCGGTTTTGTACGTGGATGACAAGGTAATTAAATCCAGTCAGAATTATATTCTTTTTACCTTGTTCTTCTTCTTGGTCGGCTAAGGAAGATTCATGTCATCTCCCCAATCCCCAATTCCCCACATCGTACAACTTGCATTTGATGAAATGTATATCTGAAGTGGCAGCCAGGCCAAGGTTTAGTTATCCAGACTATAAGTTTATCCACTACGAGCGTTCCCTCTAAGTTGTTCTAGAGAAACAACCTTATCCCTTTGTATCGACTCGTAATTGGTCAATGCCTATTTTCTCAAATAGTTGCCATGCTTGGTCAGCCCCCTATTGTTACTCGTGAAAAATATGATTCTGCCTATCTTGAAACACCCATAACCTACAACCAATCCAAGGTTCAATCCAGGCAGCGAGACGACTTTATGTAGGGCATGTCCTATAAAAACTTGGTAAAGTCAATAGAATTATGACTCGTCCTATACTACATTTTTCCAAGCGGCATTAGGTGTCATAACTAACAAGACTCGTTACCAAGCTTTTTGGTCTATGTATGCCGAATGCCCCTTTCAGGAGAGTTAATCCGGTTATTTCGTTTTCTACCGCACGAAGATGAGATGACAACTCTAAACAATATCTCATGCATAACAACTATTACTCAAAAATTTTGAGTTCATTTTGTTTTCGTTCTTTTTCTCGTGGTTTTAAGGCTTCCAGGTCAGTTTGCCTCCGACTCACGAGTTTGGTCCGGTCCCAGAAATACTGGTCCAGTCCACTCATAGCCCGAAACAAACCTGAAATCGGAGGTGCCGACTGACTTTTCCCACTAGACAACCCAAAAGATTGGTGGAACATAGAAGGATGGGCAGCTCCCTATGTCAGGAAAACCATCTGAGACAGAGGAATTCAGTGGACCACGCCTCCCACTCCAATTATGGGATCTACCAATTACCAAACGGAGCAAGTGGATCCACGAATGGAATGTCACCAACGGCGTCTGGAACGCCTAACTAGGTCGACATACATAGGGCAGTGGGGCTTCCGGATTTAATTCTCTTGGCGAAAGAAATGCCCGTCAGTGTGATTCGTGGACCTTGAATCTTATTTTTTGTTGCTTTATTGATAGAAACTTTTTGTTCCGTGAACCAAAAATGAAATATTTCCTTAACTGATTTATGCGATCCAAAATTCCAAAGTTAAGCGGATCACTTCGTGTATTTCAACAGGCGTGGCATGCATTTTTCTGCGGTTAAAAAGAAGGGGGAAAAGAGGAAAAGGATAAAAGGAAAATCAAAAAGTGAAGAAAAAGGAAACTATTAAATCAACACGGTACTGGGACGAGGCTACGAATGCGTTTGGATTGATGCGGCAAGCAGGGGCGTAGCGAGAGGGGGGCTGCCGGGGCTGAAGCCCTCCTCCAAAAAAATATTTTGATTATTATTATGATACCATGTACAGATTTGTATTTTATAAAAAAATTTATTACATCATACAAAATGCGACTTTTAATCTTATGATTTCAATCAATCATGTCATTCTTCTTTGTATGAACTTTTTAATAGTTAAACTTAATATATTTGTAGATTATGCATCTTATATACTGACAAATCATAAAAGTTGCCGTCCTAATATGCATGTCATCAATTATGAGCTTAAGAAATCATATATTTTATTTTTATCCTACTAAAATTTGTTTAATAGTCTCATATTAATTGTGTTAAGAGTTACACAAATTGTCTCCCTATAAGTTACCCATAAAAGATATAAATAATTATACAAAATGAAGTTTATAAAAATATATCATTCATCATGTTGACCTATTAATTGAAATTTGATGTAATATAGTTGACTTATTAATTGACATATATTATTAGCTATAAATTGAGTAAGTTCACTCAATTATAATTATACACCATTGGAAAACATGATAACCATACATGTACAACTATCACCTTCTATTTATATATTTTTCTTTCAAACTTTTATTAGTCAATCACTCTCAAATTAAGAAAAGATCTATATTACTATATAGAAATAAATCCAAATAATATTTATTGTTACATGATATTTCACAAACTTTTTTAGTTACATAACATTTAGATACTATAAGTTTTAAGCCAAGTAACAATTATTATAAATTTATAAGAACTTGAGAAGATAATGACAATATTTTTATCTATAAAAGAAAATAAGACGATTAAATTGGCATAAAGTAAAAAAAGTAGAAAAAAATATAAAATGTGGGGTAAGAAGGAGAAGAAAATGTGAGAAAATCCATCTAGTAAATATAATTTTAATCAAATGGAGAGAGAAAAATAAAGATGATATGTAAAATGAAAGTCAATAAAAAAATATATAATTTTTTCTTTCATATCCTCTCTTCTTCAACTTTTAAATAAAAAATATGCACGGATCTTTCCTCTTCATTCTCTTCACTTTTTATTTCTCAATGTGTTTCTCCATCATATGTTGTTCATACAACCACATTAAATATTTTCGTTCTTTTTTTGTGAAGTTTTCTTCAACTGATCATTGTGTCAAGATCTTATAATATACCAAGTACATTATACGTATATCATTTATAGTATAAGATTTGACTGCTACAATTTTTTTATTCTTCCAGTATGACAACATCCACTAAATGATGTCATATTATATTTTAATACTTGTTCTCCACTTAAAAGATCATTTTGTTCCCATTTTTAATATAACTATTATTTTTCTTACACATTGCCAATTGTATGCACATTGTACTGATCAAGTGATCATGAATTATGATTATATTGTTAATCTTCTAGTTGTTCAATCTGAAAGACATATCAAATAATATGTTTGTTATGACCTTAGACATATAAACAAATTCATTATTTTGAATAGTGAATTTATCATTTCATTTATGTTAGATTTTTTTTACAAATAGCTTATTTTATATGTTGGAGAAAATAAGACAATAATTAGGTGTGTTTTTCTTTTTTTTTTCTTCTAAATAAGTATTATTTTCCTCATCGTCACTACTCATAGTAATTCAGCCCCGTGTGGTAGATTTCTGGATCCACGACTGGCGGCTAGCGCGACATGAACCGAGACGAGGGGCTGGGAATGTGCTGTTCAGATCAGATCAGATCAGATTAGATTAGATTAGATCATGCTGGTCATGCCTTAGTGCAGGATGAGCGTACACTTCAATATTAGCTTCTTCTTGATCTTCTTTCAATATCAGCTGGCGTAGTTTTCTCGGACGGACTAACGATGCTAGCTGGTACGTGATGGAGGTTACAGACAAAGTTGGCGGAGGCGTTAGTTGGCACTTGGCAGGACAACCACCAAGGCATATCACACGTATCAAAAGTAACCACCCGGCAAGGAAAGGAGGGAAGACAGACGAAAGAAGAAGAAAAAAAGATTTTAAAGGAGATAGTAAGGAGAGTTGGGAGGGAAAGGAATACTACTACCAAGAAAATAATTAGAATGATACATCTGTCTCTCCAACCAGACATCCATCCATTGTCGTGTTGTGAACACCTCCAGCTATGTCTTACCTAACCTTATGATATCAACGACGGACAATAGCGACAGAGTCGATGATTACGGGATACCGAACCCGTGTATTATGTGTGGCTATATACGGTCAACATATAGCAACCCTCGAGATGCATGATTTCTAGGATGATATCCAAGTGGGGCGATGCAAACCAATGCTTTGGTGGGCTACTACCATGCACATCTCTAGATGGACCTTACTCTGCTTTGTATAGGGGAAACTATAAAAGTGTTTCGTTTCTCAAATTAAGGTCTCTTCGCTTTGTAGGTTAGTGATGTGTGTCGTGTGGGGACATGGATTTTTAGTGGCAAATTGCCTATCTATAAGGTGGGTCCAACCCTTATGTAGGGAAGGACTAGTGAGTTTGTGTTTAAGATTACATGACGGCATGGTGATGCTTGGGTAACATGAACGATCTTCACTTTTTGATATCCTTTTACACGAGAAGTAACAAATATGATAATGTCTCCGATGCTAGGGTTCGGAGGGAGAGGCGGCGGACGTGGCGGCCGTGGCGTCGGCGCTGGTCCCTCTCGCCATCAATCTGCTTCCGTTGCATCTGCTGCCCAACCCGATGGCAGTCCTGCCCCTGTTCAAAGCCCAGTCACAGACACCGCCATGTCTCAAGCTGAGGAAGCCCCGTCACTATCGTATAAGGAGGCGATAGTCGGGCGCACCACCAAGACTCCTGCAACTCTCGCTCAAGTTCCACCGGACATGATTAAGGCTAAAGACATCCACGTGGATCGTAATGGCAGTATCCTGAAGATCACCATCAACCCTAACTCTATCCCGCCGTTGATGGAACCCTGAAAATTCGCGGTTATCATCAAGGTCATGGAGACCACGGTCAGTTTCAATGCCCTGATGAACAGGATTGCCGTGCTCTGGAGCCTGACTGGGGAGTTCTGCGCGATTGACCTGGACATGGGGTACTATATTATCCAACTCGCCAACAAAGATGAGTTCGTCTGGGCCATGACGGGGGTCCATGGCTGATCTACAACCATTACCTCTCGGTTCAATCATGGTCTAAAGAATTTCGTCCTTTAGATCCCATCCCACGTAAGCTAGTTGTGTGGGCGAGGATCGCCGACCTGCCAGTATATCTCTTTCAAAATCAGCTTCTTTCCAGCATCGGTGATCTCATCGGCAAGACTATCAAAATTGACACAACCACCCAATCCGGCCATCGCGGCAAGTTTGCCAGGATTGCGGTGGAAGTGGATACTTCTAAACCCTTACTACCAGCAATCGAGGTGAACGGCGAGAAGTTCCGCTTGGAGTATGAAAACCTTCCCACACTCTGTATGAAATGCGGGCGGTTAGGTCATGCCGAGGGGGACTGTAAGTCTGTGCCCGAGTTCCTTGCGCCAGCAGACCCGTCTGTGCCAACGGTGCCGCTTCTATCTACCCCTATTTATACCGAAGCAATCCATGCAAAGATGCCGCCAAGGAAGATGCTTGCCAAGAAGGCTCCTGCAACGAAGCCTTCATGGGTGGCAAAGGAAGCGCCAGTACGTGTTCGTGGTCAGGCCACGGGCAATACTGACAGCCAGGGGCCAGCAGACAACAAAGATCCCCCTTGGCGCTCAATGGGAGGAAGTTGTTAGCCGCAAGAATAAGTATAAGATGAAGAAGAACGCTGACACCTCCTCTGGCCCGAACCCACACAAGGCGAAGGACAAACCCTCGTCATCCAAAGAAGCCCCGCACGGCGACAACACGGCCGTGGTCCTAGTTGACGACGAGGTCTTGGACGGGAGGCCCGATCAACAGAAACCTGACGTGTTCAATTTCCAAGCCACCATCCTTGCTGCTCCTAACGGGATTCCCTCCGGGTTCAGCTGGGGTTCCCACAGCGGTAAGGGGGCATTCTCCTCAGAAACAGACAGATCGTCTATCAGACTATCAGTCCAGGCAGAGAAAGGAAGAAGGGCAAGCTGGCCCAGTTATTGGGCAACAACAACGAACCTAACTCCTCCGCTAGGAGGTCCATTCCCTTTGATGCACCAGACACAGGAACAGATACCTGCATGGATGGCACGGAGGAGACTTCTGGTCTTCTCGCTGCTGTCCACTGAGGTCTTAGGGCCTCACCTTCTCCAGCGGTTACCAAATGACAAACATCTATTGCTGGAACATCCAAGGAGCTTGCTCCAAGGACAAGTTGAATCTTCTCAAGGAATACAAAAGGAGATATAATCTCCATATTCTTGCTATCATAGAACCACGGTGCAGTGGTCCAAAAGCAACCAGCATCATTCGGAAACTGGGGTTTACCTCCTCGCATCGCGTGGAAGCCCTGGGTTTCTCGGGAGGTATTTGGGTCCTTTGGAACTCCCACAAATGTAGTGTGGACATTGTGCAAAGCCATTGGAAATACGTCCACTATTTCATCAATAATTCTTGGTACCTCACCTTTGTTTATGGGTCACTGAACCCCATTAAAAGGGACCTGCTCTGGAAAAGGCTGGCTGACATCACTGCCCTCATGTCTAGGGCTTGGGCCCTTACCGGAGATTTCAATATGATGCTTGACCCTTTCGAGAAGACTGGAGGTAAAAGCTTTGATCGGCGCTCCAGCTTCAAGTTTAACTCCTTCCTGCTTAGCTCTGGGCTCGCTGATATCAAGTCCTCGGGGAACCGCTATACTTATAAGAAGGGCAACCTCTACGAGAAACTTGATCGTGTTATTGCCAATGCAGACTGGTTGTCCATTGAGAACGACATGTCGGTCAGCGTCCTCCCACTTATTCATAGTGATCACAACCCCATCCTCATCTCTGGTCACCACCCGTCTCAACGCCAGAAGCCTTTCTTCAGGACTAGATTGAGTTGGACTCAATCCCCCTCTTTCAAGTCTGAACTCCTTCCGAGTTGGGATAGTTCTCTCCCATTCTTGGATGCCCTCCCGGCCTTCCAAGCTACGGCTTTAAAGTGGGATGGTCAGCGCATAAAACAACAACACAAATAGAAGGATTATATCCTCTGCCGCCTGGAAGCCTGCCAGGTATCGCCTAATTTTCATAGCACCGCTAACCAATTGCTTTCCATTGACTTGCAAGAGCAGCTCGATTCAATCCTCGCTTGCGAGGAGGCGGATTTGCAACAAAAGGAGAACATCAATTGGCTTCAATTTGGCGATGGCAACAATAAATTCTTTCAGACTTATGTGAAGTCTCGCCGCCACAGTAATAAGATCTCACGTCTCCGCGCTGAGGACGGCAGCTGGACAGAGTCCCCCATGGCCCTACGAGACCTGGTCCGTTCTTATTTTTGTAATCTCATATGCACTCCCACCTCCCCGGCTCCCAACAGGAGGGACATTGCAAACTATATTGGATACTAAGATCCATTGGATACATTCCTGATGCAGCAGAGATTAAACGAGTGCTTTTTCTTATGTCACCAGTGAAGGCCCCAGGTCCTGACGGTATTCATAACGAATTTGTTCAAACGAACTGGTCTCATGTTGGTGGATCCTTTGTTGCTACTGTTCAAAATGCTTTCATCTCTAATAAGGTGGACGATCGTCTAGCTGATTCCCTTATGGTCCTTATTCTGAAAGTTGCTAATCTGCAACGTTGTTCTGAGTTAAGGCCCATCTCCCTAAATAACTATTGTTTTAAACTTATTTCAAAGATAATTGTGGAAAGAATCAAGCCCTTTCTTAATGCTTAGATTTCAGAAACACAATCAAGCTTTGTTCTAGGCCGTCGTATTTGCGATAACATCCTGTTAGTCCAAGAGGTTATCCACTCCATGAAACTGATGTGAGGCAAGAAGAAGTGGGTTGCTATTAAACTTGACCTTTATAAGGCATTTGATCGTATGAGCTGGTCCTTTTTGAAGGACACTCTTCTTAAAACTGGCATACCCAACGGACTCATCCAGTTGATCATGCAGATCATTTCTTCAGGGAGTACATCAATTCTTTGGGAAGGCACGCACATGAACCCGTTTAAGGTGTGCCTTGGTGTGCGTCAGGGAGACCCCATTAGCCCCTATCTCTTTGTTCTTTGCATGGAAAGACTCAGTCAAGCGATTACTGCTGCTACCCGTAATGGGGAGTGGAAACATGTTACTTTGTCACAGAAAGGGGTGCCACTCACCCACATTATGTTTGCGGATGATATACTTCTTATGGCTGAAGTGTCTAACCACCAAGCCAATCTAATAAGCTCCATTCTTCAGAATTTCACACTGTTGTCAGGTCAAGTTATCTCCAATGACAAGTCTAGGTGTTTTTTCTCTACAAACACCACTGCCAGAGAACGTAATGCTTTCTATCGAAGACTGGGAATTGCTAGTACAATGGACTTGGGCCGGTACCTTGGTGTACCCATCTTACATCATCGTCTTAATAAGAACACACATGCGTCCATCTTGCAGTCCATCAAATCCAGGATGAGCATATGGTCATCTCGCTGTCTTTCTCTCGCCGTCCGCATCACCCTTGCCAAGAGCGCACTCCAATACATCCCCTCCTACACAATGCAATCAGTCAAATTGTCTCCAACCTTATGCGATGACATCAACCATCACATAAGGGATTTTATTTGGTCTGGGGGACGAGACCAACGGAAATCCTCCATGGTTTCCTGGAAAAAGCTTACTCAGAGTAAGGAGTTCGGAGGTCTTGGCATCAAGGACGCTAGAAAGCAGAACGGGGCCCTGATGTTGGAAAACGTATGGTATTTTATGAACAATCCATCTAGTCTCTGGGTGTGTGTGATGCACAAGAAATATATCAAAAAAGGCTCTATATCTAAGAAGCCTAGGTACGCTGCCTGGTCCTTCATCAAGTCACAGCTACCCAAGCTTGAAGACTACTGCTTCAAAATAGTAAACTCAGGAATTTCCACAAATGTTTGGCGTGACAAATGGCTCTTCGGTAGATCCATAATGGTGATTGATCCAAGCACCGTGATTCCCGAAAGCCTTGACGACCTCAAGGTCATAAGCATGGTCCTAGAAAATGGTGAATGGGACTGGGACTTCATCCAATCCCACCTTCCGCAAGCTTCTTGGAGACTCATACAAAGCACACAACCTCCGGTGATGGAAGGCTGGCCTGACTCTTGGTGCTGGCCGCTAGAAACTAATGGGGTTTTTTCTTGTCACACAGCATATAATTGGATGTGTGCTGAACCATCTCTCCCTCAGGCATCGAGATGGAAAGACCTCTGGTCCTCCCTTGCTCCTCTGAAAGTACAAACCTTTATTTGGCTCCTCCTTCATAGAGACATTTTCACGAATGCTGAGAAAGTCAGAAGACACATTAGCACTGATGGTAGCTGCCTGCGTTGCCACTTAGCTTGTGAATCCATCCTGCATTGCCTTCGTGACTGCCCTGCTAGCAAGCAGGTCTGGTAGTGCCTTGGCGCAGACATTCATTTCTTCCAGCTCTCGGAGTGCGAGTGGATCCATCTCATTGCTCACGGGAGTGGTACTCCTGAGGAAAAGCTGACCCACTATCTCGGATCCTGGGCTATTTGGCGGGCAAGAAATGATGCTATCCACAATGGGCAGCATATGGCACCAGCCTCTCAGGCTGCGTTCATCAAAGGCCGAGTACAAGATATCTTGAATCTTCCTAAAGCAACGTTGAGACAACAGCAAAACTAGAGCACTCTCACCATCAAACATCCGAGAGACTCCGAGCACATCATCTTCGTGGACACTGCCTTCCAAGGCCACAGTCTTAAGACTGGGATTAGGATCTATGTCATTGATAGATCGGGCCACTGCCTCTTTGGAATCGGTGAGCCTGTTATGCTTCTTCTGCTAAAGAAGCGGAGATGATTGGAATTCTTAAAGCTTTGAAGATATGTAGAACGAGGGGCTGGACGTCCTCTACTATCTACTCAGATTCCACAACTGCTATCAGTGCACTTACTCAGCCTATGAGTGAAGTGAGCAAATTTGAACCTCTGAGAAGGTCAGAAACCTCCATCCTAGCTACTGTTCCTTCCCTGCAGGTCTCCTATGTCGCTCGCGACATGAATACAGTAGCTGAGCACATTGCAAAACACACCTTGTATTCCTCTATTCCCCATCATTTCACCACTATTTCGCCACCTTGGCTTACTTTGGACATCAACACTATTATGTCTTCTTTCTTTGCCCGTATGAGAGAACGGGATGAATAAAATAATATCTTAGCTTTCAAAAAAAAATACGACTTGAATCAATCAACGTACAAAGTTTTCCAGATCTCACTACTCGCATTGACAATGACATATGAAGATGTGACTTATTATTATTTTGATCTATGCATTTTATAGAATTTGAATGTCTAGATCTTGAATATTCATATGGTATAGATTGAAAGGAGACGACCAAGTATAAGGAGAGGGGATGAACTATGCCATACTTGGATATTTCCGGACTTGTTTGGCATATTGTTGGAATATGTATGTCATCTTCTATCACCATGGCTACAAAAAAAATGTGTTGCTTTCAGTCATAAGTATAATACCAAACCTTGGCCTTGAGAGATATATTACCACCAAAATTTATAAAATTTTAGACGATTGAGAGGAAAATAATAAACAAAGAAGTGCATCAACCTTTACTTCTTACTTGTTTTTTAAGGGTGGTTGGTATGAAGTTACCTTGTAAGCTCTTCCCAAATTTGTTTAGGCATTCATCTTTCTTTTTATATTTTGATCGACTCAATAGCATTGCTTCAGATGAGAGTACTTTTACGATCAACTTTGCGCATGCCCACACCATCTTAAGAAACCTACACCTAACTTTTCCTCAATAATCATCACCCTCACATTGTTCCTTGTATAATCAATTCTCAAGTGATCATTCCTTGTCCTCCCACATATCCATCTGGGTGGAAACATTTCGGCCACATTTTTAGGAGAGGTCATATTTCTTCACCGTACAACATTTTCTCTTGTACATCATGACTAGTCATATGGATATTTCATTGAATTTACTTTTCTAATCAAGTGGGATCTTTCAAACACACGCTACTCTAATTAAATTTTAAGAAAACTTATTGAGAAACCAAAAAAATTCATCTTGAATATCAACATCCATTTGAATAGTACATCCTAAGTAATGGAACTTAATACATTTTGGTAAACAATCCTAGACTGGGTGAAGTTGCAATGCTCAATCTTGCTTCTACTCTTAAAAATTATCAGAGTCCAATACACTTCTTAAAAGTCCAACTTTATCATTCAATGTTTTCTTTATTTTCACAAATAAGAACAATCTCGTCAACAAGTAACATTCACCAAAGGGTGTCGTGTTAAACATTCTTTGTCAACTCATACATAACACTAATCATCACATTTACATTTGAATGTGATTTCTTAACTTTAAGCACATCAAGTAGATAATAAGGTGTGAACAAGTCTTAAGACACAATTAATTAGTGTCTATAATCACACAATTTAACAAGGTTTGACATTTTATGAACTTCCTCTCTTCATAAGATTTTTTTATCAAAATCTAAGAAGTAAAGGGGAAAATTAGAAGAAAAAAAACATCTATTTCTATTATCTTTGTTGTTGTGTACATGACTTCCTCTTTTCATCCTAAATCTCAATCTTCTTAGATTTTCTAGCTTTAATCAACTTATTCATGAGTTCATCAACACAAGTACTCCTCATTTCAAAATTGTAGCCATGATCACTCTAGTTATTGTTTTTGGACATTATTATTCCATGTATATCTTTTGAAGTGTTTACGGTTATCTTTTAATAGAGTCACACCCTTAGGTTTTCATCATTAAATATGTTTTTCTTTTCTTATTATCTTTATCTTTTGGATGTATTTCAGTTTACTCCAACATTTTCAATTTCCTACATGACAGTTATTATACTTAATCATATCAATCCAGAGTCCAATTTCCTTACATGCCAGAGAAAAAAAGCATACTTTAATATATGAAAGACTAATCTATGCATATATGTCTTGTTTTGTTTCCTTATACATGATTTCTTTACTCTATGAAAAAGTCTTACTTTTGCATTTTCTCTACTTCTCTTGTCATTTTAAGCTCTTTTCCTTATATTTTTATGCTCCCATATTTTTTTCATCTGGTTTCTTGGTTAGGGCATCCAAGAGGAAATATCTAGACAATTCCATATTGACTTTCTCTCAATACTCAATACCTGGTTAGGGCAATTGAATATTAGGTTCAATCAATTTACATAAATTCAAACTACATGCAACATCAAACTTATGAAATTATTAGTTAGGTCATATTCTTCATGTATATACGTCTAACCTATGCTCTAATACCAACTTATAAGGACTTGACTTATGATTAAACACTAATACTTAAAAGAAGTTCAAATTCTTAAACAAAACCATATTAAGATTAAAAAATGTATAAACTAGTGATACAAAGTATGCAAAAACACTAGTAAACTATTTTTGTCTTTAAGAATGCTAATCAGCAAATTGGAATATAATAATTATTACCAAATCATACTTTCTTATACTATATGACATGCTTATGGTATATTATGTCATTATTTTGTGCCTAAATTTTTTTACTAACATTAAAAATTCTAGTTCCTCCTAAACTATCAATATGAAAGATCACCCATAAGAAGACAGATCTGAGAATAGTTTTTAGGTCAAAACTATAGATAACCTATTAATAATTCAATTAATCAATTTGATTTAGAACTTGTATATAATCATATAAAGTTGGATTATTGATTAAACTAATTTCAACGATTGGATGATAGGAATTCAGATCAAACTATTAGACAACTAAAGCATCGATGTAATTGTATTTCACCTTCATTACTCTGCATTTTCTCTTTCAATGCATCATGACTACCATGGATAAATAAACATTGAGTTTGCACACATATCAAACTTTCACAATAAGAATTATACCTTGATAGATATGATTTTAGGCTCAATGTCGTGTTATATCAAATATTATGTACACATTTCCTTGGTAATTTCCTATTAGTAGTTCTCATGGGAGGTTAACATGAATCAACTAAAACATTAGGATTAGGTCATGAAGTTCGCAATATCCAATTGCTAAACAAAAGCAAAATGTTGGCTAAAAGATAATGCAAGTTGATAAATAGTTAATACATAATAGAAATGTGTACGTACAAATAAAGATGCAAGTATAGTACAAACACAAGTAATGGAGCTACACCCCACCCCACCCTCCCAATGAGGATACTAACTGATGCAAATCTAAATGCTAAATGAGTTAAGCATGTGACTAACACTAAGATTGTTATAACCTCAATTTTTCTTGTATGAATTGACCTGCAATTTTTCAAAGAAAAGGGATTTGAATGGAAAAATTGTATGATTTGATTTCAAGAATGAATTTTTTTACATTTTTTCCCTTGAATGCATGATTTCGTGGTTCATACTGTTTTGATAAAGTCAATAGTGATAAAAGGGAAAAAGGATAAAAGAAAATCCTATAATAAGTAAATGAAAAAGAAATAAAAGTAAATTGTGTGCATATGAGAGAATTAAGTAGAATTCTCTAGAAAGTGGTATGGATGACCACTATTGATTAAGTTTCAGTACTTTTTAGTTTCTAATAAGAAAATAAATCAAAAGAAAGAAAATAGAAGAGAAAGAAAGAGAAAATATGAATTTTAATTACATAAAATATTGCTTTTGAGTGGATGAATTGCATATGAAGAAAAGTCTCTTTTATTTTTGAGTTTTGGTTCCAAACTTCGCACACAAATAAATTAAGTCATTAAAGAGTTTTCCTTAAATCACTACAAGAAAAGAAAGCTTTAACGACCAAAATAATGACAACATAAAATATTTGTTGTAATTGCTACCCAAAATGCGACCGTAAATTTTTATCGTCGCAATCGGTGCAGTTAATAGTGACAAATTTTTTTACCCATCGTAATTAGTATATATATTCCGTCGCTAAATTTTATCTCTTTATTTATTCTAATGTAATTTATGTAAAGTTGTCTTCCTACTACGCAAATTTGTCTTAATACCAATTTTTATAAAAATTATCTTCTAAAAATGTGGTCAAAATACACCCCCACCAGGCCGCCCCTCACTCCCCGCACCCGCAAAACACAAACAACCCCCCCGGGCGCCAATACATGCGGGGAGAGAAGCCCGTGCAGTCGTTGCCCACGCTCGATCCCTGTACGTCAGTTCTCCACTTCGGTCCCCACTAGTCTCCCACTCCGATCGACCTCCCACCTCCAGCATACAAGCGAAGAACTAAGCTCCACCTACACGCTGACCGACCCCTTGCCTATTTGGCATAGCATCCTAAGATGGCCATCTAGTTATCGATCAAGAAGACGAGCTCCGACCACAAATCTAGGGCTTGACGAAATCGGAGCGTCCGACCTAGGGCGCCAGAAGGAAGACGGTCGATCACTGCAGGAAGACTACGAGGATCCAGGGAAGACTGTAGGTTCAGGGAAGGAAATAACAAGGGGCAAGGTGAAAGACCACAAGACAGCCAGATTGATGTCTACTTCGGGCTCAACAGCAGGGTAATTCTTTTTCTTTCTATCTGTCTTTATGTCGACTGTCTAGAGGCAAATTTTGATAAACTGAAATTCGTTTTTAGATATTTGAGCTCTCTCGGGAGCTTCTGTCCTTCACTAATTATACTACCAGTGTTACAACTGTGATCTGATATACCCATATCATTTCATTTATATCGCCTAAGATCATATATGTGTTAGTATTATGGGCTATGACTAGCATACATGCTAGTGAAAATGTAAAAGAATTAGTTTTGTTACCAAAATATACCATTCTCTAATCCCCCAAGGTGATATCTAGAAACTGAAGATATTGCTTTGACAGTAATTTTTCACTGATACACTGCACTTCACTGTACAAACATAATTGTACAATCCTCAGAAGTCACGCGATTTTCTACAAATAGATGGGAGCATTTGATAAACTAATACATGTCATAAACCAAGTGAACAAATTAACACTCTGAGTGTTTTACTTTCTGTGTGAAAGACAAATTATATTAAAAATGCAGAGCATGAAAGCTTCCACATAAATTATCGCCTTAATTTTCAGGTGATACTACTCGGCCAAAAAAAGTTGAACATAGTATGGGAGTCCCTAAATCTTATTTACATTAAGATAATTCTGAGATCAACTTGGGAGATCTCACTAATTATCACCTGGTATCAATCAACTGTGTCCTATCATAGATGACGAGGAGAGCATACAATTGCCACTTTCCAGCATTATCAGGTGGTCCTTCAACCAAAACAGCAGTCCTCTGTTTTGTGAGGCATCATTGTTGGCCCTCTTGGTCTGGATAAAGCCATTACTGGGCTATAATGTATATACAAAATATCTATGTGATTGAGGTCATGCATTAAAGAATTTCAAGTTTCAGTGTATCATGTTTCGTATTCAAGGACTTGGCATAGTTAACATGGCAAATTCATTGTGACGAAGTAAATGAACCAGCCTGAATGTGGCACTCCCATGTTGCCACATTCATTATGATAGCAACACTGAATTTTATGAATGATGCAACATTGATGATTCCATTTTGGGTTGCTTGCTATAACCAAAGCCATCTAAGAACCCATCGGGTCCTACACAATTAAGCCTTCACTGATTTGGGTAGAATTGGAAAACTACTTGAGGATGGTTATACCTGAAGACTTAAAGGAAACATGGTTTACTATCTGTTTAGGATTTGAAGTTGAAATCTGAGATAAAGCCCAATGTTAAAACAAAACATGAAATTGACCCAACACAAAGGTAAACATAATGCAAGATCCATTGGCTGAACCAGAGCCACAAGTCTGATGTTGATCATGCATGTTTCCAGTTCTATTTTAGCGGCCCACCTACGAAATAGATATACAAAAATTTTCATGGCTTGATGGATAGCAACACATGAGCCAGTAACAGATTCACAATGTGGAAAAATTATTTATTCTAGATACTAGAGCTACTTGTATTTTTATTTTACAATTACTCACCTATTTATAAATTGATTTTATTTTGAAAATTCAAGTTGAGGAAAGTTAACGCAATTCAACACAATTTATGAACCAGGCCAGGGAACATCCCTCCTCTTTTAAGTCCCTTTTCATTTATATAAATTATAGTAAGAGGCAGCTCAATGCAATGTTTATGTGATCATGGACACTATATTTTTCTATGTCAACTGACAATTACTCTCAAATAAAAATAAAATATTTACAATAACTGCCTAAAAATAAACAAAAATCTGAATTTCAATCGAAATGTCTTTATCATTACTTAAAATACATCTTCTAGGGATTACCCCAGGAGAAACATACCTTTGGAATCTTATCTTACGTTGGTGGGCCAACATAGAATGCGTCAAGTTCCCTACATGGAAAGATATCATAACATATTATATTTTGAATAGATATCCATTTAAAGTTAAGATTCCTAAGATGAACTAGATATTTACTTAAAGTAAAGATTTCTAAGATGAGCATACCCTGGTACCAAAAGTGAAGATTTAATAAATGCACAGTTACCAACTATTAGACCATCTGGTTGGGTAAAGAAAGGCAATTGAATGATATCCTGCAAAACAAGAAAATAGGATTCATTGCACATTTAAGGTTTGTTTTGTGGTTATTAAGGAGATAAGACAATTTCTAGACAAAACATATCACACTAATAACTTCTCATTGTTATTCTTAGTATGTACATGAAGATGCATTCTATTACGATTTATTTGTCTTGTGCTATTATTCAGAAAATATACGAGTTGAACCATCTTTGCAACAAAAGAATGGGCTGGGGATTCAATCCCAATTTTAATGTCTATGCTGAAACTGATTCTCTTATCAATGATGAAAAGGGAGGGGAAGTGAGAATCTAAACTATAGAGGGTACCGATTGTCAAGCTGGGAAAATTTAGAAATATGCAACTTTGCTAGAGACAGAGGTCGAAAATAAGGCTTCATCAAAACTTTGGGTGATCTAGAGCCCATGATCTAGATAGGGAAACTTACTTTTCAAAATATATATAATACATAATGTTTATTTGGGAGTTCTAAGCATGCAGCTATCAATATTAATTATTTAAACATGCTTAACCACTTTTTTGCATTGTATGAATTATTCAACATATCTTCTTGTATTGGTTTACTTTACTAAGAGAGGAGAATAACAGAAGTAGTCCTATGATTGCCTCTGTTATAATGATAAAACCCTTGATGAGGGTGTTGGACAAAGTCAAGAGAGAGATTAATTTCTAGAAAAATTATGAACATAATGTTTTAATAATTAAAAGATCTACCATACAGGTACTGAGTAAAACTACCATACAGTAGCTGAATAAAATCTACAACTACTATTAAGTTGTTGGGCTTCGATAGAGTAGAGATGCAAATTGTTTGTAGGGCATAATATGGATCATGTGGACAAATTATCCCATTACTATACAAACTTTAAGAAAACACAAGCAGTTTATATGTTGCAAGATCAATCATTTCCAGTACACCTTTATATGCACATCCTAACATCACCTTTGTAGGAAGCTTGATAACATATCGTGAATCTGAGAAGCAACATTCAAGGCATGTGGGAAGTTACAAGATATAGGCGCATAGTGGTGTCTTCACATGAGAAGAACTAGGGAATGGCTTTGACTCTTCTGAAGCCAATACGATTTACAATATGTTGATGATAGTTGGACTCTCTGTTCATAGTCACTTGGGTATGCTATTCATCTAGTGCTCTGAGCGAGATTGAAGGGTAGTTTCAAAAAATCTAGATTCTCTTTAGCTGCAAGGTGATAGTCTTTCTACCTTTCCTTTTTATAAATTGAAAATAATAAGGATTGAAAATATATACGCATGAAATAATGTAAGTTTCTTTATTCAATACAAACATTTCCTCTTAGGCCTTTCTACCAAAAGAGTGCCTTAGGTTTCTTCAAGGTCCTTGCATAACCCAAGTGCTAGAATACTGAATTGGACGCCCATAATATTGGAGTTGCGTGCTATTCTTGTGCATCTTTTCTGTAAAGGTAATCAAATAAGATAAAATGCTTACATGAAATTCAACAAAAAATCTTCATAATATATGATTTATGAACAATAACATGAATTCTTCATTGTAGAAAATGGTACCAGACAAAGAATGGATTAGACTTGTTGATGACAGACTCGATGATCCAGCATATGGAATTGGTGTTGAAGAGTTTCTTATATATGCATGTCATAGAATTGCTGGAAATGAAATCAGATGTCCATGTGTTCGATGTGTCAACACTTCTTCTATCCCATGTAATGTGGTGAAAACACGCTTGATGGTTTATGGTATCATGAGGGGTTACACATTTTGGTATCATCACGGTGAGACACCACATGAAGTTGAATCAGACAATGAAGCAGATGATGAAATGCTAGATCTTCTTAAAGAAATGCACCCACGTTCACATAATTTTGAGAGGACTTATGAAGACATGGGATATTATGACCAAAATGAAGTTGATGAGGAACCTAATAATGAGGCTAAAAAGTTTTTTAGGTTGTTGGATGACCTCAATCAACCTCTGTATAAGGGATCTAAGGGATGAAAATTATATGCCCTGGTAAAGTTGCTTCATCTTAAGAGCCTTGGAAGATGGAGTAATCATTCTTTTACTATGCTACTTGATTTGTTGAAAGATGAACTATTTCCAGACGATTCAACCTTGCCTAGCTCTTATTATGAAGCGAAGAAGATAATTAAAGATCTGGGTTGTTCATATGAAAAGATTGACGCATGTGTGAATGACTGTATGTTGTTCTGGAAGGAAGATCATGGCCTTAATAAATGTAGAATTTGCAATGCTTCAAGATGGAAGTATGACAAGCATAATGGGGAAGAGAAACTAAAAGAAAACGGAAAGAAAGTAGCAGCAAAGATTTTGTGTTACTTTCCACTAAAGCCTCACCTTCAAATTCTATTTATGTCCTCCAAAACATCTTCACTAATGAAGTGGCATCATGATAAGGGAGATGATGGAGATTTGCATCATCATGCTGATTCTTTGGCGTGGAAAAAGTTTAATGACCTTCATACTACTTTTTCTATAGAACTGAGGAATGTTAGACTAGGCCTTGCTAGTGATGGTTTTCAACCATTCAACAATTCTAAGTCATCATATAGCATTTGGCCTATAATTCTAATTCCATACAACTTGCCTCCTTGGTTGTGCATGAAGCAACATAATCTCATTTTGTCAATGCTCATTCTAGGTCTAGATGGTCCAGGTGATTGTATTGATATTTATTTACAACCTCTTATAGATGAATTATTGGAGTTATGGAATAGTGGTATACAAACATTTGATGCAACTACACATCAAAATTTTAATCTTCATGTTGTAGTTTTGTGCACCATTAATGATTTTCCTGCATATGGGATTTTATTTGGTTGGAGTACAAAGGGAAAACTTGCTTGCCCGTGTTGCCATAAAGATACTCATTCAATTAGGTTGGCTAATGGTAGAAAGGAATGCTTTATGGGCCATAGACACTATTTGCCTTTAAATCACCGTTGGAGAAAGAATAAATCTGCATTTGATGGCACTATTGAGAAGGGCATACCATCTACACCATTAAGCAGCGATGATGTCCTTATTCAAGTGCAAAGTCTTGAAGGGAATGTTTTAAGTAAATGTTCAAAAAGGGTATCTCACAAGAGCAGGGGCGATAACTGGAACAAGAAAAGCATTTTCTTTAAGCTTCCATACTGGAAAGATCTTTTGATACGTCATACTTTAGATGTGATGCACATAGAAAAAAACATTTGTGATAGTATTCTTGGGACTCTTATGAATGTGAAAAATAAGACAAAGGATAATTTTAAGTCTCGTCTTGATTTGCAAGCCATGAATACTAGACAAGAGTTGCACCCGACGATAAATGGAGGGAAGACAGTGTTGCCTGATGCATCATTCACATTATCTCGAGATGCAAAACACAAGTTTCTAATATTTTTGAAGGATCTAAAGGTACCAGATGGCTTTTCGTCAAATATTTCACAGTGTGTCAACCTTAAAGAAAATAAACTTTCAAGATTGAAGAGTCATGATCATCATATTCTGTTACATCATATACTCCCTATTGCATTGCGTGGCCTTTTTCCCAAGGATTTCTATGAACCACTTATTGAGTTGTCATGTTTTTTCAAGGTTTTGGGTAATACATATCAAAATATGGAGGATCTAAAGCAAATTGAAGCCCAAATTCCAATTACACTTTGTAAGTTGGAGCAAATTTTTCCACCATCATTTTTTGATGTGATGTTACATTTTCCTATTCATTTGTCACATGAAGCTATGCTATGTGGGCCTGTTCAAGAACATTGGATGTATCCAATAGAGAGATATTTGTACACATTAAAATCCTATGTTCGCAATATATGTTGCCCAGAGGGTTCCATGGTAGAAGGTTACATAGCAGAAGAATGCATGAATCTTTGTTCAAGATATTTACATACTGTAGAGACAAAGTTCAATCGCCTTGATAGAAATTATGATGGTGATGTCAATGAATATGCAAATTTATCTATTTTGCATACAAGGGAAGAGGACTAGGATGTGGAACAATAAGAGACCTTGATGCACTTGAGTGGGAGAAAGCTCATATATATATCTTGAACAATTGTGAAGAAGTTAAGCCTTTTATTGAGTAAGTGATTCTTATAATATATACGTGAGTCATTATTTGATAAATTTTATGGTATATTTATCAAAATGGTATTTTTTTAATTGTCATAGAGAATACTATCAAAGCCAAGGAGTTGATCCAAATCAAATATCCATTATAGATTTAAATGAAGATTTCATTCAATGGTTTAAGATGATAGTAAGTTGGTCTACTTTGTTCAACATGTTGATGCATATATACTAGTTTTGATTCAATTTTTCTAATAACTATCCTTTTTAGATTGGAGATCAATATGAGAATGATAAAATCAAGAAGACAGAGGAGTTACTTTCATTATCACGTGGTTCACTAAAATGTGTGACATGTTTCTATGGCTATGTAGTTAATGGATATTGGTTCCACACTAAGTCTCACGAGGAAAGATCAAGGTCTCAATGTAGTGGGGTCACTGTGGTTGGTGATGATGGTAGTGGAACTAGCAGAGATTACTATGCACAATTGTTTGAGATTATAGAATTGCAATACTTGGGCAATAAGTGAGTCATGTTATTCAAATGTGATTGGTTTGATGTTGTTAAATGACTCAAGAATGATGAGTATGGATTTACAAGTGTTGATTGCAAACGTATTTGGGAAACTGTTGAGCCGTTTATATTATCTACTCAAGCATCCCAAGTCTTTTACACGAAAGATCACATTAATAGCAGGTGGCATATTGTGACAAAGGTTGATCCACATGACAAGCTGGAGCTAGTTGATGATACAGATGACGCACATGATGATCCAATTATTATTTGATGACATTAACTAGAATATTTTTCCCCTATAAGTACTTGGAACATGTAACATTTTTATTGTATAAGTCATGTTTTTCATATCTTAATATGATATTTTGATATTCAAATTCTATGAAGACCTTTATGCTATTCTATTAATCATAATGTTGTCATTTTTGTTTATTTGTGTAAGAAATTTTATTTCTAACCAATGATTGATGGTGCTGTTGGAAAATGGTCAGAAGCACATCATTCTTGTAGTGATTGTCAACATAATTTTTGTCTTTTATATATTTTGCACTGTATTTCATATAGTTTTGCATGTAAGAAATAAATATTTACAAGTAGCTTGATGATGATACAGGAAGTTGTCTGCAAGCACTTCAACAAATGAGAAATATCCAATGCTGAAGTCCAAGGCTAAGAATTTTATCTCGCCGCAGCAATTAAGTGTGATTGGGAAGGGTCGTGCTCATGGGTTACAGATCAAGAGTAATTTGTTGAATCATAAAGGAGGGAGAACCCACAGTGTCACTGATTTGAGTGATAATCATTTGTCCTTTTTGAACAGACTGTCTTCCAAACAAACTGATATTCTCCCTCGAGTTAGGATTGCTCACCTGCCAAAAACAAATGTTCCTCCACCAACTGAATATGATCCTTCTTCAGCACAAGATTGTGATGCTCCTCTAATTGAAAATTCTCCTTCACCGCAAACTGAAAATGTTCCTACACCTCGTGAAGAAGCTCATGCAACACCAGAAGAGTACATGGATACTGAAGTGGTGCAATCTCATGCCAGTAATTAGATATCAATGTGTATGATTACTTTCCCTTATCCATAAAGCATTCATCTATATTTTGTTAATGTTAGATGCTTCAAACATGATATTTCTTATATAATGGTTGATGATTCCCGCCCCCATCATTTTTAAACAATTCTATCTAAATACTTACTGATTTATTAATTTTTTTACAGCCAATGACATTGAAAAAGTAGTCAAACGTCGAGGACGTAACAAATGCAAAAAAGTTGCAAGACTAAGAGAAGGTGCAAAGATAAATATCACTTTCTATCAAGGTCGTCCTGTTGGGAAAATCATAAAGTATGGTGTAGAGATTTGGGTAGGATTGTTCGTGATCGGAACATTTGTCCAATAAAAGTGCATTCATGGAATGATGTTACAGATAGACAAAAAGACCACATGTGGGCTGCTGTTATGGTAAACTCGTCAGACCCTTATTCTTATCTTCGTTTGTAAACATCAATGATGCATTAATGTCCTGCTATTATACATGTATTAGGACAGATTCTCAAGCAACAACATGGAAGGTCATAAAGCTCACACTTTAAAACATTTGAAAGAATTATGGGTGAAGTGGATGGCATCAATGTATCAAACAGTGAAGGGGTTGGACATGCAACAACAACTATCAAAGAAACCTATGGCAATTGAAATTGATACTGACTGGGAATGGCTTGTGAAAGAAATTTTTAATAGTGAAAAGTTTATGGTAATTTATAAATAATATGGCTTAAAATCATTTTAAATTACTCATCTTAGTTTTAAAAGTTTTCTTCTTCTATTAATGCTCACATTATATCAAATGTAGGTTTCGAGTAAGAGAAATTCCAAAAATAGAGAAGGATTGAACAATAAATTACTTCATCGCATGGGTAGCAAGCCTCTTAGAGAAATATCATGGCAGCAGGTTTCTAATATTTACATTTATTTTTTATGCTATGTCATTAGATATGCATATAAGTTATGTTGGTGAAACAACAGGGAGGAAAAGATGGGAATCCACCCGATTTGGGAGTGATGTACTTTGAAAGCCACAAGAAGGGTGATACCTTAGCTACTATGGAGTCATCCCAAGTTCATGTAAGAATTCAAAAGTTGAATGTTGTTATCTATTAGTTATAAATATCTACCTTTTGTTTTAGGAAAAAATCATAAACATCCAACAAGCTGAGCCATCCCTTCGTCCTGAAAGTTTATGGAGAATCAAGGACAAAGAAATACATATCTGGTTATGGTGGAGGAGTAAAACCAAGAGATGTTAGAGGACCATACAAAACAAAGAATGCCTTACTCGATGAACTCAAATCAAAAGACCAAGCACTTAAAGAGAAAGAGGAATCTTTGAAAGTTCAAGAGGTAGCTCTTAAAATAGTTGAAGATGTAAAGCGTGCCACACAAAAGCGTTTGGAGAATGTTGAAAATCTACTAGACAGGATAGTCAGCAATCAAAAATTTCAACAACTACTGGAAATGAGTGAGGATGATGATGAGTGTGCATATTCTCCAGCCACTTCTGATGGTGTTAATTAAAAATAGTTATGAGTCTAGTTACTTCAAAGCTTATGATATATTTATGAACTGTTTTGATGTTTATGAGATATTTATGAACTGTTTACTGATTTATTGTAGGCAAAGGAGAGACAATGCTCTTTATCCATCTGGATTGCATCTTAGGGCAATACTCTTCATCAATATGAATGAAGGAAGAACGCTTTATGATATTGAAATATTTCAATATGTTTCCAATATATCTTTGTTGTTTATATTTGTTTTCCCAATTGTGTTTCCCCCTTGTGAATAATGTGTTGTGTTATCAATTATATTTGTTTTCCCAATTGTGTTTCCCCCCTTGTGAACAATGTGTTGTGTTGTCAATTATATTTGTTTTCCCAATTATGTTTCCACCCTTGTGAACAATGTGTTGTGTTATCAATTATATTTGTTTTCCCAATTGTGTTCCCCTAGTTATATTCCAGGATGATTGGATCATTTGCTTCCTATCCCAGATACACGAAGCTTGCAACTAGTGTAGAATTCTAACGACATACTAACCTATGAAGCTCATTTTGTTTTCTGCGATTATAATGACACTAAGATTTCTTGGTTGTCTAGCTGATTCATGACATGGATACTTTAGCTTAAAACAATGTGTCATAAACATTGCAATAGCAATTGGTTTTTCCACCAATTGTGTGTATGGATGTCTATGTACAGCTGGTATGCTGTAAGTACATGACAAGAAATCAGAATATACACTGCTTTGGAGTTCCACTCTGCTATTGGCTTTCTGTTTGGTTGCATATTTGCAGGTGCAAAATGAGTCACTACAGTAATATATATTGATGCATGATGTTAGAGAGTAGGTAAGCAAGAATTTTTTATACTAACTGAGCAGGCCTTGTGTTTAATGTGATCTTCAGAGATTGTTCATTTTTTAGCCAATAGGAGGTGAGATTAACTACTTATCACCCCCATTATAGACCTGCATGGTATAGGTAACCTCATGCTAAGGATTACAACTTGTCCCACTAGGTTTGAAATTTATAAAGACCTCCTAAATACTTTCTTGAAACTCTTCCCTATAAGTAAGTTCCTTCAGTGCACATTTAGCTTGTAGTTCGATTAGATGATTAGAACAACATATTTTGTCCATGTTCTATAGTATATTTTTCTTTCTTCCATTTAGTTGAAGTGATGCCCGCTTTCAATCCTTTTTGCTTAGTTTCATTTGACCACTTTCAGTTAAGTTTTTATATTGTTAATTCTGGTGGTTTTGACTTTGTATCACAGGATTTGGTACTCAGAACTGCACCCCCATGATGAGGAGAGTGGGCTGAAGTAGGACAGTGAGGAGCTACGACTTGAACACTAGTCTAGTCACTTCCACTATCCACATATACAGTGAGTTGTCGTTGAAGGTGAAAGTACATGTTACCACCCTTAAAGTCTCAACTGCACACTGCTGATTGGAGCTACAACAACTAACAAAGGAAGATACATTCTCATCCTACAGAAGGACGATACAGACAGAATTCTAGAGGTACCATAGTAGTTTCCTCTGACTGACTTCTTAATATATATTTGTAGAGAAATTAATTTATTAATTTACTGGTGTTATGTGGAAGTAGAGAAGAAATGTTTTGAATGTTAGAAATAAGGAGAACAATATGGTGTTAATGTCTCTCCATGTATAAGTATGTGTATCAAATTCTTAAACTTCATATATTAAGAAATAGTGTTTAATCAAAAAGATAGCCTAGTTCATAATACAACCCAATGAAATAGTGTGTTTCAGTAGACCTACTATGGAAGATCATAGGTAATGGTAGGGGGAGAGGGCGAGGTGAGAGAAACCCTAGAGGGCACGGTAGTTACTAAGAAAAAATGGTGTCGAGTCATCTTGAGCGACTCCCAAGAAGAATAAGACTGAAGAGTATTAGGTTTGAACTGGACAGACTTATTGACTCTGTTTGATGGTTTGTGGTCTCAGAAATTTGTGTTTTGGTTTTCTCTTCTTGTCTTTGGTGCAGGTCCTGGGTAGTTAGGAATCGGCTTCTCTCAGGCTTTCTTTGTTTTTTCTTGCTCCCTGCGTGGAGCCTGGTTTGTTTGGTTTTGTCATTTGATTTGGTTCCTGTTATAGGTTCCAACTCAGGCAGCTGTTAGCAGAACAATGTATTGGGGAGATCACCATTGATGGTTCCTCCTGTTTGGTTTGAGGTCTGAGGGGCGTGACAATGGTGATGGTTACTACCCTTTTGTGATAGGAGTCACTTTAATAAATGTTGAGTGATGTGAGTTATTATACTACCCTTTTGAGTGTATTGATGTCACGTTCATTTCAAACACACGTGCACGCAGACATGCATGTACAGATAAATGAATATATCTATATATAATACACAGACATCTATTTGTACTACTTATTATATCTTGTGATTATGTGATGTACTGCATGTGTTGCCTATGACAAAGGTCACTTTAGCTACATAAAATTGGGCTTTTTTTCAGTGTTTCCCATTTTTTTATTTGTCTTTCAAGTCTTGGCATTTTGTAGATCAGAGTTGGTATGAGTTGACTCCCATGCTCCAGGTTAGGGATGGTAGCAGAGCAATAAATGTTGTATTTATATTAGCGATGTGGCCATTACCTAGAAGTAGATTAGTCAAGTTATATTAGGTGTGTATCATTTGTGATTGTCATCGCCTTTTTTTTTGTCTTTCGGATTTCAGTTCTGGTCGGGCTGTCGAGCTGGAAATATGCATACATGTCGAGCAACTTGCCTATTTGTTGATTTTCTTCTTCCAGTAACATGGGTATAGTAGCTCCATGTTATAATCAACTAGCTATTTTGCACTGGTGATGAAAGGAAATTTTATAATAACCATGTTTGCAAATCACAACTATAAATCTTTATTATCATTAGTGATTCCATGGATGAGATCCAAATGGGTTCACACATTTGCATTAAGCATGGAGGACACTCTCCTCTTCCAGATTGCATCTCAGATAACAGGCATTGCCGAAAGGCCTGCCTTCTCATTCTCTTCAGCTTTGTGAGTCTACCTCAAATTCTAGAGTATCCATACAAATAACTTTTGTATATTTGGCATGTTCATGTGCCAAATCTTCTTTAAATGATCAATTGTTGGTCTTATTAAAAGAGATATTGACTGTCTTATCATCCATATATAGTAATTCATTAAAGTTTGTGCTTGTTTCCCATGGTTTAGTTGATAGATTTAAATTCAGATTATGGAATTTCCTCCATAGTAGGTGTCTCTAACCCATATGTGTATTGGCATAGTTGAATGTTATCATCTATGTGTGGTTCATGCAGCAATGTATGTATTACATGTGTCATTGGATAATTTCTACATGACGTGTGTGATCCTTCCATATCAATCACATGCTGCTAGAGAAACTGATGGTTATGAGTATGACTCTATGCTATCATATACCACTAGAGAAACTGATATCGATGACTCTATGCTATCAGTTGAAGCCTTGTCTTCTAACAATGTGATCAGTTGTAGTTCCTTTTATTTGATGCTCTAGGATGGCAAGAATTTCTAGTCTATGAGTTTTGTTCAGCTCCATTATTGTCTCCTTCTTATCTAGGATCCCAATGCCCTTTACATTCTAGATGATGATTAACATCGGATGATGATGCTTGGGTGTTCTCCTTATTGGACTTGCACAATCAACCTAATTTTTTTCTCCATTTCTTCTGAGATCTGCTGCTGTCAAGTATTCCTAGAATTTTTGAAATGAGTTAACTCTATCTTGACATGTATCAATATGTTTCTTAATTGTAAACCACCCACCACTAGTGGCGGCCCTGCCATGTCTACTTCCTGAGGTCGTGGGTTTTTGTTGGTGAAGGTTATTGGAACCAAAAGATGTTTCAACCCCTTTTGGTGTCTCGCTCCTGCTTTGGGCACTTGAGGTGTGCTGAATCTCAGCTAATACCATTCCCTCCAAATGTGCAACTCATTCTCTTTGTTGTCATTTTTGTCTAGACGGTTGTTGCTCTTATTTAGTGTTATGCCACAGCTTCCTGTGTCCACACTGGTGATGTTTTGGAGGGGTTGCCTAATCATCTTGGGTGCTTGGCTAACCAACACATTCTTGACGAGTAATTTGGTGATTCAGTTCTTCTTTCCTTAGACTCTGCTACTGCTTTTTAGCCATTGTGCTTTATTGCCTCACCATGATGTTTGTTTGTTGCTCTTGGTTACCCAGGTCTCTCCAGGTCATAATAAAGTGTATTCTATTTCTGAATGGTACCTTGTGCTTAGTTTTCCTATGTAGTTTGTTGCACGGAGGGGGATCATGTGTGCATTCTATGTATTCTGACACCTCACTTGCATTTTGTATCTCATCAAGAATCAGCATTTAGCAATGATAGTGTTTGTCCAATCATCACATCCAATATATTGGTTAATGGGGCAGAGTGTTAGTGATCCAGGAGGCTGATAGGGTTGTGTTTGCAGAGTTATACTTGCCCAATATCTAGCCGCACATTTCACTCAGCAGACACAGCTCTACATTATCTTCACTTTGTTCTCATTCCTCCAAACTTAGAAAATGATGTGAACAATGTGGATGATCTAAATCTCCAACCTAAAGTGGGTTTCAATAATGACCGCATCTATGATGATAACAACCGTGTAAGTTTTCAATAGAGAAACAAATATAAGAAGATTATGTTCTTTATTCGGTCAAATTATTCAATATTTCATAGAGGGGAGTTTCTGGCTTCCTCTTCTGCAGTTTATCCCGAAAGAGGATTCGCCAACGTGGTTGCCTGAAGGATGGATTATGGAGGTCAGACATAGAATGCACGGAAGCCGCTCTGGACACAAGTATAAGGTATGGCTAAGTGTTTAATTTAAGGTGATAACATACACATGTTCATGCACTCTCTTGTTCACTTGGAATTACTGTTTTCATTGACTCTTTATACCTCTTCACCAATTAAATTTGATACTGAGTACATGTGCACTTTGTAACATTGTTTCTATCAGTTAGTATCAGTATGTTTTTGCCGGTTCAAAATTTTAAAATATGTTGTTCAATATTTAGAGGAAGTACCAATTAGCATCAGCAATTTTTTGTTGGCTTCTTTTGTAGACGGTACTAGAATTGGGATTCCTGTATTCAACTATGCATTCTCTCTTAACCTAGTAGTTGGGTTTTGGGCAATGACTACGATGGTCAAACTTTTGTCTAATACACCAGGGAAGATGTAGTTGTTGTTCATCATTTGCAGAAGATAGTAGGCCAGTAATCTCTAAGAGTCTAAAACTATTTTCTTTTATCTGTATATCTTTTTTGCAGCCTAGATGATGAGATATTTTTCATTTTTACATGATTGAAGCCCTTCTATCTTAAACCTGCTCAGGCTGATGTTTATGTGTATTTAAATGCAGTGCTATATAGATTCTATTTCTGGATCTAAATTTTGTACACTGAAAGATGTTATTGGCTATCTTGACCATGGATGATATTACTGAGTCTGATGCTATTGATAGTGATATGGTTGTTTTTGTCTTCTTCTCATACTCATAGTTGAAGTTCAGTTTCTTACATTTTGGAAGATGCCCATGATATATTTTATAACTCATCTTTGTTTAATTAAACATTTTAGATTGTTTCTCGATTTGAGGGATCTGTGGATGGTTTACCCAATGGATGGATCAAATAAACAAGATTCAAACAGAGAGCATCTGGACTTAGAAAGGACCCGGTATATATAATTGTGCTGCCTTTTACAAATAATTTCATTAAATAGACATATACCTCTAACTTCTGTTGTTATCTTATAAAAGAACATAATAGTTCAACGCTCCCTCATAGGGTGTTGTCATGCATCACACCTTTTCGAAGGTGGAAAATTTAAACAAAGACAAACATGTTAAGGCTACAAGTTCAAAATTCTTGGACAAAAGGCCATTGTGGGTGCACACACAAGCGTGTCTAAATAGAGGACACAGACATATGGCTTTTCTTATTAATTTATACACTTCAAATTTAATATACATATATTCTACTATGCTAGATGCCAATAGACTCACATAAGCAAATGGGTAACACCACATACAATAGTGTAGCAGAGAAAAAAAAGGTGATGGGAAACTAATACTGATATAATCAAATGTATAACCAAGTTTGCTCAGACAAATACCCCGAGACTGGTATTGATTAAGATGCTAACCATACCCTAATGATTTAGGTGATTGCACAGGTTTCTTACTAATAAATAAATTTCATGTAAAATTTTAAAACCAGTTGAATAGTCCTTGGAAATAAATAGCAAGTGCATAAAATTAAATAGAGCATCAAAATCACCAAAGATCTAACTAGTTGGCCTAACCACACTGTCTCGGGGATACCTAGCATAAAGAAGCACGCAATGTGTAGCTTTTCCTACATTGGTCCCCATAACTAACACTAGTCTCAAAGGTAGTAGTCCAAGTTGCCACACAAGACTTGTAGCCCAGTGGTGTCGCAAAAGTGTGGCCGACTACGAATGTCTGGGGAAGAGACTGCTGAGAATCCCTAAAGACTATGTGTTGATGAATTCATCCTATAAACACGACTATTATACTTCCACGGCCAACCTAGAATAAGGTGTGCACTAGGCTATATGGTCCCAAAACATTTTATCGACGTAGACACCATGATAAGAAAAAGTGATGAAGCATCTATGCATGACAATGTGGTTGGTGTTTTTGATTCAACAAAAGTGGCAGGGTTTTGGATCGGGTTTAGGACATAACCTTAAAACCTAGATAGTTAACATAGAGATGAAAATATTATCACTTCCACTCTCGATGATGTCAAGGCACATGTGTCCTGTACTCTCAATCTTGAAGCAAAATGGGTTGGTGCGACAAGGGTCTAGATGGGGAAGCTTGATTGTTCACATAACTAGGATATGTTATGTTTGTTCCTCACACTCATCCCCATCGTCATTGTTCTCATTGGCTGGGAGCACATCCTCATGCTCCTCATCTCATATCTTGTTGTCCAATGTCATAGACATCATGCAACTATGGCATTAATTGGAGCAATGCCCATAGCAGTATCAAAAGATGTGCTTTACCTTGATAGATATAGATGCAAACTTTAAAGGTGATGCTAGTGTGACCATCCCAATTTTGGTTAATAAGGTAGAAACGGTTTGTGTCTCTAGTCGGCGAGCTGTCTCCCAAAAGCAATTGAAACTTCTTCTCATGTTGGATTAGTGTCCCAACATGGACACATAGAAAGGTAAATTTCAAGGTGGATCTTGATGCTCCCACCTTGAAATATGGGTGACCTTATAATTTTTGAGGCAAGTGGAGAGGGCCCAAAGGCCCTGCTACTAGCTTTTGAGGTTAGCCCCTCCATTGTGTGGGGATTAAGGCCAGTAGGTCATGAGACTTATGGTTCTATGTTGGGGTGGTCCTCAGACAGCGTTCTGCCAAGGAGTCTGGATTTCATTCTTCTCATTAATGACTGTGGATCCTCCACTTTTTTTGTTCTCCTTTTGTGCTTACTTGCTATATCAACAACGTTTGTTTGTCTGTCTAGGGGCTGCCTTATTGTTCGCCAATCTTTCTTTAGGGATGATCCAAATAATTTCGCCAGTTTGGGTGGTTGTGTAATGGGATGTAGAGGGTTCCATTCAAGTTTTAGAACAACCCAAAATGGTCTCTCCTTAAACATGGGGAAGTGCCAGGGAGTCAGGGACACACGAATATATTCCGCTCCAATTTACTGTCAGTTGTAAATAAAGTTGTTATTCATGTTTTTGCTCTGATAGAACACCCATTTTTATAAATGGTGAACGGCATTACCCATTTACATGTTGCAGACGTCTCAACCACAATGATCATCAGACCTGGTCCACTCATTGATTTTCTGATAGAAAACCAAAATGCTCGGCATCCATCTAAAATCGACTGGGTTAAAGTAAGTAAACTCCATGTCATATAATCTCATATTATTCATAAAGGGTATTCTGGCGTTGTATAGAGTTTCATCTGTCTCCTTTTCACATTCATGCCAAAAGAATGCTGAAAAATCTCAGAATTGTTACCAGACCCAAGAATATGAAATTCAAGATAACGGGTTTGAGCGAGTTTCCATGCAACCAACAAAGGTAATGAATGGCTTTTCACATTGGTAATTTCAATACAAAGTGTTTTTTCTTTCCTTTCAAAAGTCAGAACTTGGCAATTGGTGAATGCTATTTGACTTTTGGGCGTGATCATTTTCCTTTGTAGATTTGTGCTCGATAGGGGAAGGGTCAACGCTGAAAATGATGAGGAGGAAATTATTGTGACTCAATACTTTATAAACACATGCGGGGTATAGAAAAACTTCTTTCAGAATTTAGTAGTGTTGAAGCTCTTTATTCTCTGTAGGAACCGTGATAGATAACATTGTGTGCACATGCCGGAATGATAGTAAGTATTTTTTTAATATATTTGTAACACCAGTTCTAAAGGATTTATTTTAGTTTTTCTTTTGCTTTTAGAACTTATATGGGTATATTGTACTGGGGGTTGGTGTTTAATTATATTGCTGATTATGTTCTTGTTATACTGACTTTAAGAATAACATATTCATTTGTCTGTGTGATGAATTTATATGTTACAATTAAGTTTAATTTTTTATCGTTAACTCCATCATGTTGACTTGTGACTTGTCACATAATCGGGCATGACCCGACCTACACATTATCATGTTCTTCATGATGAAATTGGTTTTTCTGCGAATGACATGCAGGAGTTGGTCCTCTCTTTATCTTATGTGTAAGAATTTGAGGTTCTGTTTATTTCTATTTTCTGTTTTTATTTGAAGTCCAACAGCTGAATTCTTTTTTTATTTCAGATATCAACGAAGCACTACTGCCATATCTATAGGTAACATTTTTGTTTATTGTTAGAATCTCATTTTGTAATATTTACCTAGTTTTCATGGTGTCATTTTCTGCAATTTTGATGTCAGATAAAAATAATGGGGTGTGTGTTGGTTTTGGTGTTACTGTTGGTATTTATAGTTCATCACTACGTCCTGTTAGTTATGGGGGCACATGTTAGTATGTGTGATATTGGAATATATTTGTAGTTTTATGTAAACCATCTAAGAAGCAAAATTACCAAATTTCTACTCGTTTCTCATCAACTGGTGTTGGGGGCACATGTTATTATGCGTGATATTGGAATTTATTTGTAGTTTTATGTGAACCATCTACCAAATGAAATTACCCCCATTTCTACTCATTTCTCATCAACTGGTATTGGGGCAGAATGGCTTTCATGTATTTTTATTCCCCACCTTATTATTTATGTTAAAAACAAAATTAGTGTAAAATATGTCTTATTGATGGTGATTTCTTGTATCAAATTAAAGTGTTTACTCCCTCACACCCCTATTTGGAGCATCGCCGTTCCGATCACCTCGTGACCTCCAGTTCTACAGCTCAGGGCAAAGGCGAAGATGTTGGTCTACACAGATCTCCTCACCGGTAACATCTCTAGACTTCTGCTTAATCCTTGTTCTTGGGCTAGATCTCGTGGTTGTGCCTTTGATTTTTGTTGATTTAGCTCTTTCTTAGATTGAAAGAGTTTACTTTATGCTTGAATGATCATCAGGGATTTTGGTCTTTAGATCTCAAAGTACGGGTCAATTGTTATATAATATACGAACTGCTTCATCTAAGGTTGCAATTTTCTCTCAGTTGTTGTTTTGGATTTGCAATTTGAACCGAATAATTCTTATAGATAAGAGTTTTCTAGTTGAGTGCTACATAGCATGGCGGATGGTGTCCACCATGTAGCCATGTCATGGGATCACGCTCGGTATAATATATATTTTAATACTAAAATTCTTGTAGGTTTTCCTCGGTTCCCTATATTGTGGAGATCAGTTGCATCTTAGTTAGTTACGATGTGATCTTACCCCAAATTTTTAGTGTTTTCAATTGATTTTTTTTGCTCAGTGCCTTTATTATATTAAACCGCCTTACCTTTTTTATCGCATTGTCAACTATTTTTAGAGTGTTTATCTTATAAGAGTACTTACCTACTTTTGTATTTTGGACACACCCATCCTTGTTGGGACTGGTACAAGTCCTTGCGTACTGACTAGATTACTTACATCAGAAAAGGGATGGATATATCTATGTGCATAGCAAAGCTGCCACCTCCTTACTCCCTATTTAACATTACATCTGCTGCATATTTCCTGCATAACATTGCTAAAATAATAACTAGCTCTGCAGTTGAATTCTTTGATGCCTCTATAGTAATTGGTGGCTCTAGTTTGCTTTAATTTTGTCTAAATTATCTCTATTTCTGGTTTGGCGCCTAATGATGTCACGGCTTATCTCAATTGATGATGAGATCACAACCATTAAGTACAAATTTTAGCACTGATTAGTTGAATCTTCAGTACATGTGTGCATTCTCCCTTGCTAAGTTTTTTTCTCTCTTCTTTTCTCTCAATCTAACTGTTGAATCAATACATTGTATTGATTTTTTCTTCTTCTTTCAAATCGGAATCTTTCTTCATTGTTTGATATATTTATTCTACGAAGTGTCTCATTAGCTCCTGTTAAACTTTTCATTTCAACAACTTTTTTGAGTTATATCTTTGTCATGATTTCAGTAGTAGTAGTGTTATTCAGTGCTCCTTTCACATCCTATAAATTGTTTGAGAAAAGCTGGTGATGAACTTTCTTCTACATACCATTTTGGTTT
This sequence comes from Alisma plantago-aquatica, assembly GCA_963693085.1. Lineage (NCBI taxonomy): Eukaryota > Viridiplantae > Streptophyta > Magnoliopsida > Alismatales > Alismataceae > Alisma > Alisma plantago-aquatica. The sequence continues at coordinate 243,024,609 of OY856411.1, forward strand.
TACTATAAAAAAAGGTCTCAGTTTATGTTTTGCCCTTCCCCCAAACATGTTACACAGCATCTCTGTCTTTTTTTATTTCTTTTATAGAAACATTTTTCTTGAAGCTTGAATCTGGTAATTCGTGTACCAATCTTTAGTTATTCATTTTATGATAGTGGTGCGGCTCGCAAGCCCTCTGTGAGAGGGCACGGGTTCGACTCCCGGCTACCCCCAGAAACCATACCCCGCCCGTCATGTCGGCCGACCAACGATGTGGTTAATGGTGGGTCCTCGTACGGGTCAGGGGGCCTAACCGGGGGTTTACGCTGCCTGCGGGGGTCACAAATGTGGCTCTCGTACGGGAGTGGTTCCTCCTCACCAAAAAAAAATTGAAGTGTTTACTTAGAGAACTCCTTCGTAACTTGTTCACCTTTATATATAGCCCCATACAATGGGGTCATAGTTAGTACACATGCCTTTATTGTGAAATGAGCCCAAAAACTTAGATCTAACAGGTTAGTTATTTAAGGGAAATAATTAATAAATTAGATAGTTATGTAGTGTCTTTGCGCTTCCCCTTTATATTTGACCTTTCTTGAGTAATATATTCCTTTTGTACAACCCAAGTTACCCAACATACCTTATTGTAGAGTACGTAAATAATAAAAAAACAGTTACATTAATGGTCCTAATCTCTAGTTTGAAATTGATACAATATTTCCCAAGAACGAGGCATCTGATACTGCTGTCGTTTCAAGAGCATGGAATTAGGTAATTATCGATACACTGATGAAATTTTTGACATATGCAATCGTGTCCATTTTGATGCCAAAATGGACTAATGAAATCAGGAAATTGTGTACATTTAATCTCTACATCTTAAATGCATTGTTCTATACAAAACATTCTATGTTGTGGTGGGGGTGGAGGGTCTTTAATGTGGGGAGGCAAGGTTCCTGCATGTTTCTCCATCATCGTTTATTATGGTAAGGTTATATGCATCGTTCTATACAACTAGTGTTCTTGTACATATATACATACATTTCTAATCAACTCTTCTTTGATGAGTTCTTATAATATTTTTTTTAGGATCTCAAACTCAGTTTTGGAGTGCTTGGAGTATTGAGATGTCACATAAAATGGCTTCTTATTTATCTAAACCTAAGGCTTAGAATTAGACTTGGGTTTGGTGTTTCTTGTGACAATAAGCTACCTGTTGAGTTGGTGATACTCTCTGTATTCGAGATGAGCTTACTGTCAACAATTGCTCTTTTTAAAAGTTCTCCAGAAACTTTGGTTTAGATCTGCTTTATGCTGAAGACTTTTTTCCTATTGATCTTGTATAGATGTGATATTCATTGAGCTGATTTTTCCTGTATTAAATATAGGCCCCCTACCCTATACACACTTGTACATTTTTCAATATTAGAGAAAAAGAAAAGAAAAGGGGGAGATGCACACTTGTAAGACCAAAACAAGTTACTTGTTGTATTGTATTTGGTAACTTATTGAAGGTGGCAAAGTCCCATGTCCTCCACTATGTAAATTAACATTTATTAATAATAAAAGAAAAGATTTGTGGATTTTCTATGTATTTGTCCAATTGTGTATCTTAGATGGCTATTATTAACGAGTTACATGTTGTATTGTATTTGGTAACTTATTGAAGGTGGCAAAGGCCCATGTCCTCCACTATGTAAATTAACATTTATTAATAATAAAAGAAAAGATTTGTGGATTTTCTATGTATTTGTCCAATTGTGTATCTTAGATGGCTATTATTAACGAGTTATGTTATGCAAGATACGATGCATACATTTTAAAAACTATAGCTCGAGCAATGTATATCGCCAAAACAATTTACGACGGAAGTTTTTCGTCCTAATTAACCTGATGAAAGTATCGACAAAATGGTCCTTGTTGGTATTTACGACAGAATTATTTCACCGTGATTGTTAATTATGACAAAAAGTTTAAGTTGACGTTATATCCATTAGGGATAAGATATATTATCTGTCATTGTTGATTATAATGATGGAACGAAATATGTTGTTGTGATTAATAATAATGACAAGATCAATAACGACAACATGTGACGACTTATTTTCCCCCTCCTTAATAGTTATAACGGCGAATTTTTCCACAATTACGACCGACATTTTCTGTCGTTATTGTTATAGTTTCTTGTAGTGAATTTTGGGATTAAAAGGGTGTGTAGTTTGAGAGATATGGATTTTTGAAAAATCCCTAAAGTGAGGAATATCATTAAATGTCACTATTTTGAATTGAATTAGAATTTCCTTTATTTAGTTTTTTTTCTAGGGCACGAGATGTGGCCCATTGGATCTGAAATCCAACGGCGGAGTGCTTGGCCCCTACCTCACTCTAGATAGGAAACCAGGACCTTAAAAAGCTTGATTTTGAGACAAGTTTCTCAGAGAATTGGTGCATGAGTAGATGTGACATCGATCCCCATGGATTCGGAAGACCAAACCAAATTGACCTGCCCTAAGTTTCACCTAGGTTTGAGGTCTCTAGAAGAATCACCTAAATTGCAACCCTCCATGGTTGACCCCCAACTATAAATAGGGATGTAGATCTCCTCTCCAAGTCATATGAGCACTCTCCAAGGTTGTGTGGTGCTTCTCGGTCAAACCCCTACTCTCAATTGCTAGGTTACTCCTTTCCTACCCCCCCCCTCGTTGTTGTTCTCGCTATTGAGACAAACAACTCATCATCGGCCGATCACCTCCGCCCACTCTTAGGACAATTGGGACCATCGTTGAGACCCTCAGAGGAAGCTGAGGTCAACGGTGTGCTTGGTTCATTGATCAGTGCCCTCATCACTAGAGTCAACTCCTTGGTTCACTAGTTGGCTCATGAAGAGGACCGAACTGAGGTTGGAGAAGACGACCAGCAAAAAGACCCTCCTATCCTCGACCCTCCTTTAGATCCAGTAAGGCCTTTTGGTTTTTTTGCTTATTCTTTAACCTGATCCAACCTTGTTACCACACGAGCAGAGAAGTTGAGTTGGTCGGAGCCCATTGTCTCAGCCAGCCACATTGGCAAGGTGGCTCTCAAAGCCCTTTGCTTAGTTGGCAGTCAACTATTGGTCCAAAAATGATTTATTTAGAAAAATCATAACTACTTGTAGGTTTATCCAATGGGAGCATGTAATATATGGATTTTGATGTGAAAAATATGTAGAATCCATTAAAATTGAATTGAATGCCTAAATCTACTTGTAATTCGAAAAGTGTTTAAAGATGCTATCTTTAATAGTTTAATTAATGTGAAAACCTAAGTTTTGAAGATTAAGGGATCTAATGATGTTTCCTAACTATTTTGAGCAAAGTTTATCCTTTTGACATAAAAAGGATGCATTAGGTCTATTTGGATGGTATTTGTTCATAACTTGCTTAATTAGGGTTCCATGATTATAAAAGTGCATTAATGGACTTAGAACCCCTAATTTTGATAATTATGAGGTTTCAGGGATTTAAATATGGAAATCAATCAAGAAGGCATGAAAATAATATTCATGAACTAATTTGTGAATAACGACTCTTAATTTGGATAATTTGAGTAATTAGGGTTTTTGATAAGTGGAAAAGTGCTTTTAGGGTTTGTTGACCTAAAAGGGGTAAAATTAGAAAATGAAAGTTTGGAAACCCAGAAATCCTAAGGAAACCCTAATAAGGCTAAGAAATCCTAGAATAGAATCCCAAGTCAACAAACAATGTTTGGATGTGATTGTAACCATTAGGTGTTATATATACTTTTCAGATGCAAGTTGATTGATCTATTTCTTAGCTTGGTTGATTGGATTTCTTGAATTGATTAGCTACCTTGATTGATTTTGAGACTTCCAAATCAGGTATGTGGTTACACGTATGGATAATTGCTCTAGTTTCATGGTGATTTATGAGGTTTTATTGATTGCTTGAAATAAAATGCTTGGATGAACTTTAATTCTTGTAATTTATAAAGTGACTATGACTACCACATTATAATATCTATAACTTGCTCGAACCTACATACCACCTGTGGGATATATGAATGAAAAGATGAGTAAAGTCATGATGATGATTAAAGGACCATGCCTTAGGTTGGGAAGGTTAGACCAAGCCTCATGTTGGGAAGGTCATAAGTGGTCAAGCCCCAGGTTGGGAAGACCTAATGACACCTAGCTCCATATTAAGAGGTAACCAATGAGGTAGGTACCTATCTCCAGATTGAGAGGTAGCCTACTATCTACTACATGAATAAAACCCTATGAGAGGGTATTGTAACATCCCTGACCTGGGTTTAGGGCTAACCCTATTTTTTGTCTTAAATAAGTTGCTTAGAGCTTTAATATAATTCTCTAAAGTGTTTTGTTATCAGGTGACAAACTTATATTTCAAGTTTGGTCATGTTGAATGATGTTTGAACAATGTTCTCTTATTTTGGACCAAAATGCAATTTACGCAAGATGAGGGGTTATATTGCAATATGTCACACGTTTAACATGCCTTAAGTGTTTTAGCATCATAAGAGAGAGAATGATGCTAAGTGGTTTCTTGTGGAAGGCCTTAAAATCAAAGCTTGAACTTGTGTGAATAATGCTAGTATCTTGTGTACCAATTTCAGTACAAATTGTAATATACCCAAAATGTAGGGTTGATATACAAATTACCACATCTAAAGTGTCCCTACTCCCTCTATGTATCATTTAAGGGGGAGAGAGAGAAGTAGACACCATGTTTGAATCATATTTGAGTAATGGCACTCTTGGTGATGAAAAGACCAAGAAAGGGTTGAATGTGAAACCCTAAATTGAGTTGTATCGGGTTGTAGAGTTCATATGAGAGTGCCTATCGGCCAAGGATCCATAGAGTAAGTATCATATTGGTTTGTGAACTCTTGGCCTTGTCCATTATGGGATAAAAACCTCAATGAGGTGAAGTGTATCGGTTTACAACTTCCTTGGAAAAGTTGTATCGGGTTGTGAATAAAGTGGTGATTGAGTTGAAATATCTTATCCAACAAGATAAGTGATGGCCAAAATTTCATCTCTAGATTATCCTCAAGTGTTTTGCATGTCAAGATAAATATGCATGAATGTACATGTGTCAACCATGCATGGACATGTGGCACCTAGTAGCTTAAAACGATGACACCTCATATACACTCTTTTTCATGAACCACAACTATATATACCATTCCTTTCACCTACTAGTGAAAATTTTCGAATCTTACCACCCTATTTCTCTTAGATATCATTCATGGTGAAGGGGTATCATGCATAGAGCCTTGGTATCAACCATAGAAAGGTGATATCGACCATAGTCAAGTGATATCGGCCATAGCAAGGTGATATCGGCCATAGTGAAGTGATATCGGCCACAAGTGAAGGGATATTGGCCACAAGTGGGGGGATATCGTGTATGAGTAGTGAGGTATCATGCATGGTGCTAAGGAACAAGAAGGATCTTAAGCCTTAACCCTAAGGTGAAGCCATGATCATCTTCAACCTTGGATTAAAGCATGGATCTAGGGTTGTGATCTTCCTTTCTTTTCTTCTTCACCAAATACTTATCCATGGTGATTCTTTGCATATAGAGGAGTTGTGAAGCTCATATTCAACCTTAGAAACGTGAATCTTTGGTGCTTGGAGATTTGAAGTTGTTCTTGAGGTGGGTTATATAACTTAAACCCAATTATGTTATTATTCACCTTCAATTTTGTTGTACTTGTTGATCTACTTTCAATTTCGAAATATTTTGAATAATTGATGATCCTATGAGTTTTAAAAGTTGTTTAGGACTGTTGTCCATGAACTATCATAGTGAGAACAAGATTCTAGAGGTTTATTATGATGACATCATCAATGTCCAACCCGATATTGGGTTGAAGCACCTCTAACCCGATATGGTGAGGTGAACATACCACTAGCACGATACAATGTTGAAGCTTATATCTTGTGCATGATATGATGATGAAGTGAACACCTTGCGCACAATATGATGTCAAGTATACACCTTGTGCATGATATGGGGTCAAGCACATACCCTATGCATGACATGGAGTCAAGTATATACTCTAACCTTATATGGTGAGGTGAACATACCACTGGCATGATACAATGTTGAAGCTTATACCTTGTGCACGATATGGTGTCAAAACATTGTGCATGATATGGGGCCAACCACACACCCTATGCATGACATGGAGTCAAGTATGTACTCTACCTCGATATGGTGTTGAAACCCAACATTGGTAATATGGAACCTAATATACATTGGAACTCCAAACCCCCATTGGTTTTTAAACCTGGTTTAGTTTAGACTAACTTGTTATCTAGCCTATCACTCATCACAAGATGAAGGGTAGGACGATATAATGAAGGTTTGAAGAAATGTGAGTATAATGGTCTAACCCGATATGGAAGCATGATATGGTGATGAGGATATACCTAAAACACAATATGGAAGCACGATATGGTGTCAAGTACACACCTCTATGCCCGATATGGTGGAAGCACCTCAATTCAGTGTACTTGATGGAGTAACACAGGTAGTGTGTTATGTTAAGTAATACATTAATATTAAAGGGTTTAATGTATTTTGATAAGTAGGCCAATGTACCTTGAAGAAAGGGTTGAGCAAATTTAATAGAGTATGATGCAATCAACATCCTAGTGAGGATGAGAAAGAAACTTACACTTGTGTGATAATCATGTTATGAGCATACATTGATACTCCTAATATGTGTGGAGTATGAATTAGGGTTTGGTTCTTGATGATATATACTTGAAACTCTAATCGGCCAGAAAGGGAAACCCTAACGCTAATAATGGGAAGGATGTATTTCTCTTGTATCACATAGTGATGATATGAATCTAAAACCCTAATCAGTTAGAATGGGAAACGCTAACCCTAATAATGGTTAGGTTGTATTTATCTTAATGAAGAGTGATGATATAAACTTGAAACCCTAATTGGTTAGAAAGGGAAACCCTAGCCCTAATAATGGGAAGGTTGTATTTCTCTTGTATTGCATGGTGATGTTATGTACTTGCTAATTGTTTTTATCATGAAGTGCTAACCATGAAGGAATCATGAGATAATGAGCATAGCCAGGTATGAGCTATGATGTTTCATATAATACAAATTTAAATAGGGCTTGTGATCCATGTTAAATACTTGTACAACAAGTATAATGCTTATAGGGTCTAATGACCTAAAAATATAGTTGTTGCCTAGTGAGAACTGACAAGATGTTGACATGGGCCTTGTGATCCATGTGAAATACTTGTGCAACAAGTATTATGTATACCTTGGTCTGAGAACCTAGAGGTAACAGTTACCTGATGAGAGGTGACAATGTTCAGTGACGAACTAAGGGTTTGAACACCCATGTCTAGTAATCATGATGATGATAATGCTAAGGGAGAAGAATCCCTAGTAATGTGATAAGGGATTGATATCCCGAGTGTTATACATTCAATGTGTTTCAAAGATCATGAAAGTACTTGATAAACGTATTACACCTTTCTTTGTAGAATCTATTATAATTCATGTTTGTAACTTGGTTGATGCTAAAAGATATTGTAATGCACCTAATTAAACAAGTGGAATCTCATCATGTAGTTGCCCTGACCATAGTTCCATTCAGTGTAAGAATTTGCTAAATGGTGAAACGAGTTTAACTCAGAGAGCATATTTTTTAATATGTGGGGGTGAAGGATGACATATATCCATACGTCCTAATGGAGAATTGATGTAGCACCTTCCTCATTTATTTGATAATGGGATTGATATGTGAATCTCCTGACCAAATGAGGAATTGATGTGTAAATTCTTCTTCATTAATTGATAACAGGATTGATATGTGAATCTCCCGACCAAATGAGGAATTGATGTATAATCTTCCTTATAATTATAATTCGGGGATGGATAATTAAAATCTCCCTGAAGAGAGTGCATGTTGTGGTTGTAGCTCTAAAGCAAAGATACCAATATACCTTGGTAAGCTAATTGTAGTTGATACAAGATGTCCTACCAGTAGTCTCGTACTGACCGAGACGGGTGAGGTATTGGCATCTGGCTCTTCCATTGACCTTGTAAGGTACCAATGCTTTATGTAGTTGTGGTTGGTTGGAGCATGAGTAGTATACCTCATCTCCTCATGGCATAAGTGTGATTGTAAATATGTAATCAGCCGTGTAGTGTATTTACTTAAAGATTGAATATGGAAAACATTGGTTGTTGTACACTTCATTTATACATCTTAAATGGATAGATGTTATGCATGTTCTTCATATTCCTTATAAAGTAAATGGATGATTTATTGCTCTATCATAGATAGTTGCAATACTTTAAAAGATGAGATTGCTTTGTTCTTCTTATAAACAGTGATTAATCTTTCTTATTAATATAAAAGAACCTCTGCTCAGTTTTATACTATTTACCTATGATAATAACATTGTTGGTGGAGAGTTATATCTCTCACTGGGACCATTGTCTCACCCTGTGGGTTCTACAATTTTTAGGTGGACGCCGATGGAGAGGTAGAGGCCTTACTGTAGAGGGAGAATAACAACAACATGGGTAGTAGTAACAGCTCAGGTTGAGTGTACTGTCTATCATGTCTTGTAGATAGAAGTCCTATGTTTCATCTTTGTACTCTCAGGTCCTTGGAGTTAGTATGAAATAGTTTTATGAATAATCTGATATTTTGGCTTGTATGCCTCAAGGTTTTATGTTTCTTATGTATATGTTTGGGCAAAGCAATTGTTATATGTTATCCTCAATATGAGATGGTACAATGTATGTACAATGAGAACCATGACATATATAGAGTTTTGGTTCTTTCTTTAAGAATTTCCTAGAAATGGATCTCTTTGCAAAATGGTTTTTAATTTTTAGTGATTTTGTTAATCTGTTGCTTATGGTTATTCCTCATATTTACTGGTGATGATTTGTCTTGATTCGATGTCGGGTTGTCACAAAGTTTTGGTATCAGAGCTTAAGGTTCGCTGATCCTATAGACATATAGGACTAAGGTGTTGAGTCTGTTCTAGCATCCTCCAGTATATCTTATAGTGACTTTTGCTTATGCAGAAGAAAGAGTAAAGCTTAAAGATGTCTAAAGAACACGAGGAACACATTGTTGAGAGCAATGTTGTTGCACCAAGAGAAGGTGCAAGGGATCAGGTGAGAGAAGAATGACTGTCTGAGAATCCCTAGGTTAATCCAGTCATGACAGAGAACCCTGCTTTTAATGCTCTCATTGGACTGGTTATGATGACATTGACACATATAGAGGATCAGACACTAGTAACACAACCTAGATTACCAGTCTCCAATGATGAAATTTTGGATTTTAGAAGGATTTCTGATCAACATAGTTATGTTGGAACAATAGAAAATATTGAAAAGATTAAGATACGACAAGGAATCAGAGTCTTCTACAAGTGTAGGCAAGTAGGACATTTGATAAGGGAATGTCCAGTAAAGGATAACGAGGTAGAAATTAAGAAAATATCTATCCAAACTCAGGAATAGATGCCTAGTATCTCTAAAAAGATAAAGTTTTTGGTGCCACCAATGCAAAAACACCTAGTGCACCAGGGAAGTGGCTACCAAGAAAGGGCAAAAGATCTAATGTTCCACCAGTTAGAACTCTTAATTTAGCTTCTACATCGGTAATAAGGCTGACAAGACCAGGGAGTGCGTATAAGACATGTTTTGGATGTGGACATGTTGGGCATATTAGACCCTTTTATCCAAATAGAAAGGAGGGAATAACCCAACCACCTAGGTAGAGTCAACAAGGCTCTCAAAGGCAACAATTTAGAAGTGGAATATGAGGATGTGGATAGGAATCCCAAGCAGGTCCATCAGCACCAAACGATAGAGCATGGTGTTGAAAATAGGCAACGACAAGATTCTATGCAATGAATCAACCAGAGGCAGTGATTGATCTACGAGTCGAGATAGGTCAGATGAAATTGTTTCATTCTGATATGTCTTCTCCTGATTTTATCTGTTAGTTATAAGACAAGTAGTTGTTGTTGAGCTTCCTTTGATTAGTCCTATGAGGACATAAGGAAGATATAAAAAGGATGAGAACTTACATTATGCCCAGTAATCTTTAAATTGTTTTATAATTACTTTTGTCTGTATAAAAGAGGATGAGGCGTAAGAGAGATGCCTGGAGAAATTCAGGGATACTAAGTCCTATGATGTGGATGATATGAAAAGTGAAGTATATGATATAAAACAAGGTGCATACTACCTAATATCAGTACGTGTATACCCTAGATAGGTATTCATATATTGAAGGCATGGTAAGTATGAGACTCTTAGATTGTTATCTTTCCGATTACTCTGATCAAGTAGTCATTTGGAGACAATCTAAAGAGCATAATGAAACTGAAAATATGGAATGGATATTTCTATCACATCCTAACTGTAATGAAATAGAAATTGAGTTTATCTCAAACCAGTCTGTGAGTATGAGGAAGTAAAAAGTACAATCCTCGTGATAAGAGAAAGGGAACAAGGGAGATGATCCATGTTCAATAAAGAATTTGTGAAAAATAAAGATCTTTTCCATGATGTGAATATAAATAAATCAAAAAATGTTCATGAACATACTAGACAATAACAATGAAAGTAATAATGACATGTAATCATCTTTATAATCCCTATGTTGATGGCAAAGAACCTAAGATGAAACAAGAATGAATAACACATGAACAGTTGAAAGTTCATGCAATAATCAAACAAGGTGATAATCTCTTTTCTTTGATAAATAACCCTGGATAATGATGGGGCGATAAAAAGGAATATGTTTCCTTGTGTTCTTTTCTTTCAGGGACATGAAAATCAAGTAAGTTTTATGACACTTGATGTGCATGGATTAGAAGTAATCTATAGATGGGTACTTTGAAAAGTATCAGCTAGTCTTGGATTTTGGTTCCAAGACAAAGTTATATGTGATCAGTAATGTCCCTAGATGAAAGAAAGGTCCTATTATATGTTTGGCTTTGGTAATAAAAACAGAGAGATGGAAATGATGAGGATGTGATGTGTTTTTGGCACATGTAATGGATACCAAGGTAAAGAATCCTAGTATCCAAGAACTTTCAATGGTATGAGAAAATGAGAACATGACTCCTGATAAGATGATTAATGTTTGGTTACCTAGAAGGGTAAACTTTGAGATTAGTCTAGTTACATACTATAGTATGGATATCATATGTTAGGGGTTTATGATCTACATAAATATAACATCAATAAGGATGTATTAATTGAAGGAACAATTGTAGAATCATCTTGGGATAAGCTTATCAAATTAAATATAATTCCTTAGAATATCCCTATCTAGATCTGTTGAGGCAGCTTATACATATAACATCTAGAGTCACCTCTTAGATAGTCCTTTAATAAGTAGCCTCTCCTTATGACAAGAAAATAAATAGCTAATGGGATGGTTGGTATAAGTCATAAGTAAGTTTAGTGTTGTGTCAACAAATTAGAATGGCACAATAGAAGTATGATAAGACTTGTAGTCCCAAATGGGTGACAGAATGTAACTCTAGTCTTTCCTTGGAGGAGAAATGTTGAACTAAGTGACGGGTATGGAAGACTCCCAAGGTCAAGAATCTTATTACATAAAAGTTGTAAGTTGAGAAGGTGACAAATCAATGAGGTTTGACACCTGAATTATTCAAAGTATGAATAGTACTTCTCTGACTTAGAAAGTGTTACCTGACATAGAATTGACATTGCAGTCATTAACAAAAAGGACAGTTGAGTATGTGTCATGTATGACAGAAACTATGATAACCATGAATGAAAATACTTTGTGCTGGTCAAAGTTCTATGGCATCTCCATGACATCAAAATGTCATGTGGAGACTTGATGATATGATGCATGAATAACAATTGTCTTCCTTCATCTGGGATTTCGGGGATGAAATCCTTGTTAGGGGTTTATAACTTATAACATCCCTGACCTGGGTTTAGGAGTAACCCTATTTTTTGTCTTAAATAACTTGCTTAGAACTTTAATATAATTCTCTAAAGTGTTTTATTATCAGGTGACAAACTTATGTTTCAAGTTTGGTCCAGTTGAATGATGTTTGAACAATGTTCTCTTATTTTGGACCAAAATGCAATTTAGCCAAGATGAGGGTTTATATTGTAATATGTCACATGTTGAACGTGCCTTAAGTGTTTTAGCATCATAAGAGAGAGAATGATGCTAAGTGGTGGCTTGTGGAAAGCCTTAAAATCCAAGCTTGAACTTGTGTCAATAATGTTAGTATCTTGTGTACCAATTTTGGTATAGATTGTAATTAACCCAAAATGTAGGGTTGATATGAAAATTACCACCTCTAGAGTGTCCCTACTCCCTCTATGTATCATATAGGGGATATAGAAAGAAGGAGACACCATGTTTGAATCATATTTGACTAATGGTACTCTTGGTGATGAAAAGACCAAGAAAGGGTTGAATGTGAAACCCTAATTTGAGTTGTATCGGGTTGTAGAGTTCATATGAGAGTGCCTATCAGCCAAGGAGCCATAGAGGAAGTCTCATATCAGTGTGAACTATTGGCCTTTCCATGATGGGATAATCACCTCAAGGAGGTGAAGTGTATCAGTTTACAACTTCCTTGGAAAAGTTGTATCGGGTTGTGAATAAAGTGGTGATTGAGTTGAAATATCTTATCCAACAAGATAATTGATGGCCAAAATTTCATCTCTAGATTATCCTCAATTGTTTTTCATGTAAATATAAATATGCATGAATGTACACGTGTCAACCATGCATGGATACGTGGAACCTAGTAGCTTAAAATGATGACACCTCATATACACTCTTTTTCATGAACCACAACTATATATACTATGCCTTTCACCTACTAGTGAAATTTTTCGAATCTCACCACCCTCTTTCTCTTAGATATCATGCATGGTGAAGGGGTATCATGCATAGAGCCTTGGTATCGGCCATAGAAAGGTGATATCGGCCATAGTGAAATGATATCAGCCATAGAAAGGTGATATCAGCCATAGTGAAGTGATATCGGCCACAAGTGAAGGGATATCGGACATAAGTGGGGGGATATCGTGCATGAGTAGTGAGGAATCATGCATAGTGATAAGGAACAAGAAGGAGCTCAAGCCTTAACCCTAATGTAAATCCATGATCATCTTCAACCTTGGATTAAACCATGGATCTAGGGTTGTGATCTTCCTTTCTTTTCTTCTTCACCAAATACTTATCCATGGTGATTCTTTGCATATAGAGGAGTTTTAAAGCTCATATTCAACCTTAGGAATGTGAATATTTGGAGCTTGGAGCTTTGAAGTTATTCTTGAGGTGGGTTATATAACTTGAACCCAATTATGTTATTATTCACCTTCAATTCTGTTGTACTTGTTGATCTACTTTCAATTTCGAATTCTCTTGAATAATTGATGATCCTATGAGTTCTAAAAGTTGTTTAGGACTGTTTTCCATGAACTAGAATAGTCAGAACAAGAGTCTAGAGGTTGATGATGATGAAATCATCAAGGTCCAACCTGATATCGGGTTGAAGCACCTCTAACCCGATATGGTGAGGTGAACATACCACTAGCATGATACATTGTTGAAGCTTATATCTTGTGCATGATATGATGATGAAGTGCACACCTTGTGCACGATATGATGTCAAGTATACACCTTGTGCACAATATGGGGTCAAGCACATACCCCATGCATGACATGGAGTCAAGTATATACTCTAACCCGATATGGTGAGGTGAACATACCACTAGCATGATATAATGTTGAAGCTTATACCTTGTTCATGATATGGTGTCTACACCTTGTGCATGATATGGGGCCAACCACACACCCTATGCATGACATGGAGTCAAGTATGTACTCTAACCCGATATGGTGTTGAAACCCAACATTGGTAATATGGAACCCGATATACATTGGAACTCCAAACCCCTATTGGTTTGTACACCTGGTTTAGTTTAGACTAACCTGTTATCTAGCCTATCACTCATCACAAGATGAAGGGTAGGACGATACCATGAAGGTTTGAAGAAATGTGAGCATTAGGGTCTAACCTGATATTCAAACCCTAATGATGAAGCAACCCGATATGGAAGCTTGATATGGTGATGAGGATATACCTCAAACACGATATGGAAGCACGATATGGTGTCAAGTACACACCTCTATGCCTGATATGGTGGAAGCACCTCAATGCAATGTACTTGATGGAGTAACACAGGTAGTGTGTTATGTTAAGTAATACATTAAGATGTAAAGAGTTTAATGTATTTTGATAAGTAGACCAATGTACCTTGAAGAAAGTGTTGATCCAATTTAATAGAGTATGATGCAATCAACATCCTAGTGAGGATGAGAGAGAAACTTACACTTGTGTGATAATCATGTTATGAGCCTACATTGATACTTCAAATATGTTTGGAGTATGAATTATGGTTTGGTTCTTGATGATATATACTTGAAACCCTAATTGGCAAAAAAGGGAAACCCTAACCCTAATAATGGGAAGGATGTATTTCTCTTGTATCACATAGTGATGGTATGAATCTGAAACCCTAATCGGTTAGAATGGGAAACCCTAACCCTATTAATGGTAAGGTTGTATTTCTCTTAATGAAGACTAATGATATAAACTTGAAGCCCTAATCGGTTAGAATGGGAAACCCTAACCCTAATAATGGGAAGGTTGTATTTCTCTTGTATTGTATGGTGATGTTATGTACTTGCTATTGTTTTTATCATGAAGTGCTAACAATGCAAGAATCATGAGAAGATGAGCATAGCCAGGTATGAGCTATGATGTTTCATATAATATAGATTTAAATAGGCCTTGTGATCCATGTTAAATACTTATACAACAAGTATAATTGTAAGGACCATGACCTTCATTTTGGGCTTACCCTGTTTGTTTTGCCTAAACCTGGTGCTTGGTTGCTTGCTAATCACCTTTAGTGGTGATTAGGGTTTGCTTGTGCTCTGTTGAGAACTGGAGGTTCTACTTGCAAAATAACCTAAGTTAGGGTTGGTGAGCAAGTTTGTCACCTTGAGAGATGTCTTTCTCTCTCTTTGCTTCCTCTAGGGCTGAGAGGCAGGTTTGGGCTCGTGCCTTGAGTTGTCTTGGGTTTGGTTGAGCTCTTTTGGGCCTTGTTTTCCCTTGTTTGGGCCTTGCCTTGCTTGGTTGAGCCCTGTATCGGGCAAGGATGTTTTGTGTCGGCCATGGGGTATCGCCCATGGTGGTGTGTCGGCCATGGGAGGTGGTGTGTCAGCCTTTGACCTTGTTTGACCTCCTTGCTTTGGTTGTGTCACCCTAGCTTGGACATGTGGCCAAACCTTGGTTAAGTGGTGGCATGGCATGTGCATGAGGTTTGCAAGGTGGTAAAACGTGTGGACAAGTGTCCCTTGGTAAGGTGACACCTTGCCTTGGTTTAACCTTGACCCTCATCTATATATGCATTCCCTTTCTCTTCCTTAGGAACCCTTTAGCTCTTTGTTGATCATCTCTTCCTTGGTGCACGATACACCTACCCTTGGAGACCTTGGTGGCTGATACCCTTGGAGGAGCTAAGGTTGGTGGCCGATCCCTTTGAAGGAGTTATTTTCTTCTTGTTCTAGCTTGGTGGTTGAACCCTAGGTGGACCTTATTTCCTTGTGGTGAGCTTGGAGCTAGGAGCTAGAAGCTTGGAGCTTTGGAGCTTGAGGAGTTCTGCTTAAGGCAGGTTACATTACTTCTAACCCTAGCTATACTGCCTTCTCTATGTTGCATGTTTCATATATGTTGATGATCGGCCATTGCATGTTATGTTTCTTGCTCTAGTACATGTTGTTGATCTTATGGATATAATGAGTATGATGTTGTTGATGTTGTTGATAGTTTATATGCCTGTACACCTAGTTGGCCGAACCATGGTTTAGGGTTTCCTTGTTGAGAAATACCCCTTTTCTCTCCTTGGTCTAGAGAAGTGAGTTTGAGCTCTAGTGATGTAGGCAATACCCCTCTCTCTTATTTTAGTTGAGAGGTGAGTCTACATTCTAGTTGCTTGGGTGACACCCTCCTCTCACCATGGATTTGAGAGGTGAGATTTTGAATAGATGATGACCTATGTTGAGGTTGATCCTTATGGTTGCCTGATTTGTGATAGAGGTTGTGAAAAACCCCTCTCTCTTAGTTGTTGAGAGGTGAGTCGACCTTCTTGATCAATTAGGGTTTGGTGCCCTTGTGCTTGAGGTTGAAGATGACCTTGTTAGGTTGTGTCTTGCACGATATGACCTTGGGATAGTGCTGCCCGATAGCCTTGTCTTGGGTTGTAACCTTGGGCGACACACCTAGTTGAGATGGTTGTCTTGGTGCTCGTTATGCTTTGACTGAGATAGAGCCTAGTAGGCTATCCTTGTGTGGGGAAATATGGTTTAGTTGTGGGGATACCCGATATGGGTTGAGTGGTGCACCTTAGTGAGTGTCTTAGTGGTATGCCTAGTTGGGCTTGGCTGATACCCTTTGTGGAGTTGGAGTTTGGGCGTTACACCTTGAGCTTGTACTCTGAACGACACACTCTGAAGTAAGGTTGCACGATGCCCCCCCCCCCTGCCTTATGTTGATCTTAGCCGATATGCTTTGTTGAGCCTTGGTGGCTTGATGCCCGATATGCCTTGGACAAGATGATTTTTGTCTTGGATATATTTTGACTGATATGATGTCTAATAGCTTTTCTTGTGTTGGGCAATATGAAGTATTCTTGTGATTCCCGATATGATGGTTGTATAGAAAACCCTAGATGGTGCCTTAGTGGTGGCTGATATGAGTAGCTTGACCTAGATGGATGTTATGTCTGTGTCGGACATGAGGTTGTGTTGCTCGACACACCCCTTGTAGAGTTGGTAGAGTTGTTGTTTGTTTAGCCAGCTGGCCCATGCACGATATGACACCTTGGGCGATAGGGTGCCCTGGTCAATATGAAGGACTCTTGGATGACATGGGTTCCTTGGCCGATATGGATGACCCTTTGAACGACATGGAGATGTTTGCACAATAGAGGCACCTTGGGCGTTATACCCCTTTATCCGATATGGTCAAGGTTGAGGGTTAGCTGATAGAGGAACCCTAACCCTAACCCTGATCCTTGTGCATGTTAGGCCTTTGTCCGATAGCATTTGCTGATACACAGTACACCTTACCCGACACCATGTGAGCTAGTGGGTTGACCGATATGGTGGTGAGCTTGATTAGGGTCATGAAACCCTAGCTGATGCATCCTTTGGTGAGGGTATGACCATACCCGATACACCCTTTGGTGAGGGTTGGCGCTACTCGCCATACCTATAGTGAGGGTTACAGGAGCTTTGGTGAGGGTTCTGATAACTCGAAATGTATATAGTTGATAGTTTGCTATTAATAATGATAATACAAGTGACATGATGTAATCACTTTGAATCTTGTATATATGATGATGAGTTAAAATGATAGGTTGTGAACCAGGAAGCTTGGAAGCATATGATGCTGCTTCACATGATGGTGTGACACATGCCTATGATCACAAGTATGGGGCGTGATATATGTTTATGATTAATGATAAAACTATGACTTCTACATGGATGTTCCTTTATATACTTGATAGCATGATCATTCTGTTAATCCATGCTGGCTTCAGTTATCTCTATGAATGTGTATACTAACCATGCAGGTATTTCATGTGGATTCGTAGCCTGGTAAGAGATAAGAGATGGACATGCTGCTATTTTGGTGGTTTTGTAGTAGAGTCCTAGAATCATCCCTGTACTCTCAGGTCCTCGGAGACGTTTGACGATGTTTCACGATGTTTATCTATTGTAATTTTTGTATATCCTGCTGTTGGCCGTACGTGGCCATTATGTATGTATAAATAGGTGTTGAACTCTGGTGCTGACAGTACAACTGGTTCCGATAAGTTGTGGACTTATAACATGGCTTGTAAATGATTGTATAACATGTCTTTCTGTAGGATCTGGATGCAAAAGTTCTCTCATGTATACTTTCCGCAATCAGTTTTAATTAACCCGTGTTTTCGGTAATACATGGTTCTGTACATTTTCGTGTGTCATCTTATTGTCTGTGTGATGGCGGGGTGTCACAATAATGATTATAGGGTCTAATGACCTAAAAATATAGTTGTTTCCTAGTGAGAACTGACAAGATGTTTAAATGGGCCTTGTGAGCCATGTGAAATACTTGTGCAACAAGTATTATGTATACCTTGGTCTGAGGACCTAGAGGTAATAGTTACCTGATGAGAGGTGACAATGTTCAGTGATGAACTAAGGGTTTGATTACCCATATCTAGTAATCATGATGATGATAATGCTAAGGGAGAAGAATCCCTAGTAATGTGATAAGGGACTGAGATCCCGAGTGTTATACAGTCAATGTGTTTCAAAGATCATGAAAGTACTTGATAAACATATTACACCTTTCTATGTATCATTTGTTATAATTCATGTTTGTAACTTGGTTGATGCTAAAAGATATTGTAATGCACCTAATTAATCAAGTAAAATCTCATCATGTAGTCCCCCTGACCATAGATCCATACAGTGTTAGAATTTTTTGAATGGTGAAACGTGTTTAACTCAGAGAGCATATTTTTTATTATGCGGGGGTGAAGGATGACATATATCCATACGTCCTAATGAAGAATTGATGTAGCACCTTCCTCATTTATTTGATAACGGGATTGATATGTGAATCTCCCAACCAAATGAGGAATTGATGTGTAAATTCTTCTTCATTAATTGGTAACAAGATTGATATGTGATTCTCCCGACCAAATGAGGAATTGATGTATAATCTTCCCTATTATTATAATCTAGGGATGGATAATTGAAATCTCCCGGAAGAGAGTGCATGTTGCAGCTGTAGCTCTAAAGTGAAGATACCAGTATACCCTGGTAAGCTAATTGCAGTTGATACAAGATGTCCTACCAGTAGTCTCGTACATACCGAGACGGGTGAGGTCTTGGCAGCTGGCTCTTCCATTGACCTTATATGGTACTGATACTTTACGTAGTCATGGTTGGTTGGAGCATGAGTGGTATACCTCATCTCCTCAGGGAATAAGTGTGATTGTAAATATGTAATCAGCCGTGTAGTGTATTTGCTTAAAGATCGAATACGGAAAACATTGGTTGATGTACACTTCATTTATACATCTTAAATGGATAGATGTTATAGATGTTCTTCATATTCCTTATAAAGTGAATCGATGATGTATTGCTCTATCATAGATAGTTGCATTACTTTAAAAGATGTGATTGCTCTATTCTGCTTATAAACAATGATTAATCTTTCTTATTAATATAAAAGAACCTCTGCTCAATTTTATACTGTTTACCTATGATAATAACATTGTTGGTGGAGAGTTATATCTCTCACTGGGACAATTGTCTCACCCCGTGGGTTTCATAATTTTTAGGTGGACATGGATGGAGAGGTAGAGACCTTACTACAGAGGGAGAACAACAGCAACAGGGGTAGAAGTAACAGCTCAGGTTTAGTGTACTTTCTATCATGTCTTGTAGATAGAAGTCATATGTGTCGTCTATGTACTCTCAGGCCCTTGGAGTTAGTACCAAATGGTTTTATGAACGATATGATATTTTGGATTGTATGCCTCAAGTTTTTATGTTTCTTATGTATCTCTTTGGGCAAAGAAAATGTTATATGTTATCCTCGAGATGAGATGGTAAAATGTATGTACAATGTGAACCATGATGTATATAGAGTTTTGGTTCATTCTTTAAGAATTTCTTGGAAATGGATCTATTTGCAAAATGGTTTTTAATTTTTAGTGATTTTGTTAATCTGTTGCTTATAGTTATTCTGCGTATTTACTAGTGATGATTTGGCTTGATTCAATATCGGGTCATCACAGGTATATTATAGGTTAGGTAAAAATGGTTGAGAAGTTATGCAAAAATGTAAATTTTGTTTTGTAACAAATAATTGTTGTGTTATGTTGTTACAATTATATTTAAACTTTTAATTTTCCCCACATACCAGTATAATTCTTTATACTGACCAACATTTTATTTTTCAGCATTTTAAGGTTACATGCAGTTATGTCTACAAGCTTAATGGAAAGTGGATGTTCATTATAAAGTGACATTGAAAAAGAGCAAAGATAAATAATGTTTGGAGGATTTTAGTTAGATAGATGTTTTCTTTGGGTAAAGTTCTACATTCCTATTTTTGAAAGGTATGTGAAAACTTTTTTATCCTACAATTAAGCTTAGTTGTAGTAGAATTTATTAATTATTTATTATTATTTGCAAAACCATATGGTTTTGTTTTGGGATAATGGATCTAGCATTTTGGCCTTCCTTAATTGGGTGTTCTCAAGGGGTGGGGTTGCTACATTTAGTATCAGAGCATGGTTTACCATATAATCACTAATAATTATTAAATTTTACAAATTCATTAGAGCCCAAGGGAGTTATTAGAGAATTTTCCAAAGATGGAGGTGTCTAGAAAAGTATCATGATCCGGGAGCTGGCAAGATTTTCCTCTACCCTGCTAGTCAATTTATGAGGACTCCCAGAATCTGTGTGACTGCCTGGCTAAAATTTGAGGATTTGACTCAAAATAAGATACATCTAGGTCTTTTCACCTGCTTTCATCCTTGCTTTACCCCTTTTCACTGGAGAAACTTTAAGTGCTTAGGGTTCTCTCTCTCCACCTCCTCCTGAGTTTTGGGGTTAAGAGTATTAAGGATTAAGGAGTCCTCCACCGAACAAGAAAAAGGATGTAAGAAAGATGTCATGGACATAAGTTTTAGTGATATAAAACTTATACTAAGTTTAATTACATGTTTATACGTGGAAGCATGGCCCATCTCAAGACTGTCTCCATCCCGATGACACCACTCAAGAGAACATTGAGGTTAGGCTCTCTTACAGGAAGAGAAGGTCCCTAGAGAAAAGGAGGAGACCTATGGAGGAAGAAGCCTCCAGGAAGAGGAAGAGACTGGATGAAATCCTCTGGGGATGATACTAGACCCAAAACCCATTCCCTTTGACAACCTGAACAAAGGGGATGATTAGAAGAAGGATTTGATGGTGGAAGACGAGCCCAAGGTTGACCCTACAACTACTTTTGGACCAGTTGTAGTAGTCCATACTCTTGATGCCCTCTGGATGGAATAGCAAAAGAAGTTGACTGAGGCCATTAGTGACTTAGCCCTCAATGCTATAGCTAGAGGAGAAGATGGTGAGACACTACCAGTTCATCTATGACATGGAGCCCCCATTTTATACTCTGTGAAGTTGAACATTGAGAAGTTATGGGGAGAAGACAAGACCAAGGTGGTCGACAAAGCGGTGCAAAGTGGTTTCTGCATGCTGGAAGTGCAGCCAAGCAAGAAGGTCCCATTTGTCGCTCATCTTCTGGAAGTTGCAGCCAAGATCTGGTGGGAGAACCACATCATGGGTCGAGATCTGAATGAAGACCTGATAGCCTAAACTGACTTAAGA
The DNA here is from genome assembly GCA_963693085.1 of Alisma plantago-aquatica. NCBI lineage: Eukaryota > Viridiplantae > Streptophyta > Magnoliopsida > Alismatales > Alismataceae > Alisma > Alisma plantago-aquatica. Next base: position 243,046,158 of record OY856411.1, read on the forward strand.
ACCATCTTCACAGCCAGATTTATCCCAAGCTCAGCCAAGAAAGAGAAGGAGAGGGAGTTCACTATCCTAATCCAAGGTAGCATATCTATCGTTGACTACGTCTGCAAGTTTGCCTCTTAGAGTAGTTCAAATACACGTTGACTGAGAAAAGACGGGTGGATCACTTTGTGGAGGGTATGCATCCTACCATCAAGACTCATGTGATGGAAAGTAAACTGACAAACTTCACCAAAGCCTACAACACTGACCTGGACATGGAGAATATGGTGATGCCTACATGAAAACCACCGATGGGGTACTTGGGTTACACTGAAGGTACTTCTGGCCCAAAGAATGACCATAAGAAAGAATAAGGATGCAACCATGTCAAAGCAATACATGGAGGAAAAGGGAATCCCCACAATGAGAACCGCCACTCGAGGTGTCGCAACTTTGGAAGGTCACACCCGGGCAAGTGTTGCTTTGAGAAGAAGGTGTGTTTCCATTTCCAGCAAGAGGGACACTTCCAAGCCAACTGTCCTTTACCTGACTCGAGAGGTATGGGCCCTATAGCAGCCCAGCTTGTAGCAGCCCAACTTGTAGCAGCCCAGCCGGTAGCCGAATCCCCACCTACTGGAGAGAGAAGACAAGCTCGAGTTTTCACCATCGACAATGAAGAGGCTAAAGCTAATGCAAATCGGTTGATAGAGGGTAATAACCCTTAGAGTTTTCTCTCCTATTTTAAGATAAGCATGTAGTAGTCTGGCATGTTATGAAAAACAATGTAGGCATGCTTGAGGTTATGGGACCCAATGTAAATGCTCTTTTTGACTTTGGTTCTACTAATACTTTCATTTCAAGAAATCTTGCAACTATGCTTTGTTTGAACATCAAGGATTTAGGATATGTTTTGGATGTCACAACCCAGAGTGGTCGGATCTTTACATATCTTTTGAAAACCCCAATGATATTTTTAAGTGCCTGGATCATGAGCTCCATACATATTTTATCCTCCTTGACATGAAAGACTTTTATGTGATCATTGGTATGGATTGGCTCTATACTTATAGGGAAAATATCGACTGTAGGGAAAAAAAGGAATAAGGAGGCCAAGTCATCCACCATTCACCATTAGAGGTAGGAAGGATGCTACCACCATCATGTATGTGTCAGCCTTGAAGGCAGAGTGGATGATAACCAAGGGTTGTCAAGCTTTCCTAACAATATTTACCGAGTCGGAGCCTAAGGTGCAGCCCCTAGAGGAAATGAAGGTAGTAAAGGACTATGTAGATGTGTTCTCGAATGATTTTCCTAGGATTCCTCCTGAGAGAGAGGTAGACTTTTCATTAGAGCTAGCTCCCAGGATAAACCCTATTTTTAGATCACCTTACAGGATGGCCCCCGTCGAGTTGCTTGAGCTGAAAAAGCAACTCCATGAGTTGCTAGACAAAAGTTTTATCTGACCTAGTACATTGTTATGGGGAGCACTACTCCTCTTTGTGAAGAAGGATGGATCACTCAGAATGTGCATAGACTACCAAATCATCAACCAGACTACCATTAACAACAAGTATCCTTTACCGTGTATAGATGACCTATTTGACCATCTTAAGTCTGCTCGAATCTTTTCAAAGATTAACATAAGGTTTGGGTACCTCTAGTTGCGAGTCAAGAGCAAGGACATCCTAAAAACCGTTTCTCGAACCCGTTATGGCCACTATGAGTTTGTGGTTATGCCTTTTGGGTTGTCCAATGCCCCAAATGTGTTTATGAATCTCATGAATAGTGTGTTCCAATCTTTCCTCAACTTGTTTTTCATAGTGTGCATAGATGACATCTTGGTTTACTCTGATGATCTAGAACAACACTAGTACCACCTGGGTAGAGTCCTTGATATTCTGAGAAAGCAAAAGTTCTATGGGAAATTCTCAAAGTGTGAGTTTTGGATAGACTGTGTCATGTTCCTTGGACACATCATATCTACAAGAACCATCTCAGTGGATCCTACTAAAGTGTCAGCCGTGTGAGATTGGCCAGCACTGAAGAACCCTTCTGAGATTCGTAGCTTCTTAGGATTGGTCGGATACTATCGTCTCTTCATAAAAGATTTCTCAAAGACTACTTTGCCACTTACCAAGCTTACCAGAAGGACATGAAGTTTGTGTGGTCAGACTTGTGTGAAGCTTGCTTTCAAGAGATAAAAGAAAAGTTGACCACAGATCCAATGTTGATTCTACCTTTTGGCAATGAAGGTTTTATGATCTTCACCGACGCATCGAAGATCAGGCTTGGATGTGTGCTAGAGAAAAACAGGCATGATGTTTCTTATGCCTCTGATAGCTCAAGCCCAATGACGTGAACTACCTGACACATGATTTAGAGTTGGTTGTGATTATACATGCCCTAAGGATTTGGTGAAACTATCTATATGGAGCCACTTTTGAAATCCTCACTGACCACAAGAGCTTGAAGTATCTCTTGACTCAAAAGAACCTAAACCTGAGACAAAGATGATGGATGGGGTATATGAAAGACTATGATTTCACCATCGCCTATCACCCTAGAAAAGCTAATGTTGCAGTAGATACTCTTAGTCAGAAACAACTCAGGTGTGCAGTTGTCTTATCTATCCAGTGGAGAGGACTGGAAGAGTTTGCTAGGTGGACTCCATAGTCGTTAGAATATCGGGTCTATTTGGATAACATATAGATAAAACTAGACCTATTGACCGAGTTGGTAGATGCCCAGTTAGCTAGCCCAAAGCTTGAAAAAATGAAAGGTTTATTAGAGAAACCTCAGACCAATCTCTCAGTGGGAGTAGATGGTGGAATCCGCTAGAAGAGTCATATTTGGGTTCCTGAATATTCTCCCTTGAACAATCATATCTTGCAAGAAGCTCATGGTTCTAAGTACACGGTACACCCTGGAACTACCAAGATGTTTAAGGACTTATAATGGTACTTTTGGTGTCCTGGAATGAAGAGAGATATAGCAGCATATGTGGACAGTTGTCTCATGTTCCAAATGGTGAAGGTTGAACACCAGTGACCCAGTGGATTGCTATAGTTGATTGAAATTCTTGAGTGGAAATGGGAGTATATCACCATGGACTTTGTGGTGGGTCTCCCCAAGACCAAGAGATATCATGATACAATATGGGTTGTGGTAGATCGCCTTACCAAGTCGGTGCATTTCCTCACCTTAAATACCACTTCCAAAGTGACATATCTAGCTAAACTTTATATCAGAGGCATAGTATGACTGCATGGTGTTTCAAGTTTGATTATTTTTTATCGTGACCCAAAGTTCACTTCTAAGTTGGGGAAGCAAGTGCAAGAAGAACTCGACACTAGACTAAAGTTTAGAATAGCTTATCACCCCCAGACGGATGGATAGTCACAAAGGATGATCCAGACTTTAGAGGATCTATTGAGAGCATGTGTGCTCGATTGGGGTGGATCATGGGAGCAATGTCTGCCCCTAGCTGAGTTTGCTTACAATAACATCTACTAGGCCATTATTGGGATGCCTCCATATGAAGTTCTCTATGGGAGGTCGTGCGGCGGTCACCACTTCACTGGGATGATGTTGGTGAAAGGACCTTGTTGAGGTCAGAGGAACTACAGTTGTCTACTGACAAAGTTGCTTTGATCAAGCAAAGGCTAAAGAGAGCCCAGGATCGACAGAAGTCGTATCTTGATCCAAAGCAGACTGACTTGTACTTCATTGTGGGTGAACACATGTTTATGAAAATATGACCCCTCTGAGCTATATCTAAGAATAGAGGAAAGTTGAGTCCCCAATACATGGGTCCATTCGAGATTTTATAATGGATTGGTGAAGTTGCTTATCATTTGGCCATACCCCCTCAACATAGTATGATGCATGATGTGTTCCATGTGTCCATTCTTAAGCATTATGTGAAGGACCCGAGCCATGTGTTGAGCACTGAACCTATTGAACTCCAAGGTAGTATGACTTACCCTAAGTCACCTATGAGGGTATTGGATACTAAGGTGAAAGAGCACAGGTGTTACACCCTGATCTCACAATTACCACTAATCATGAGATTAGGGCATATATTAAGGATTTAACATAATACAAAGATCACCCTTAAATTTTTCTTTTCTTAATCACTTAAAATTAACCTAGAGGTAAATCTTATAATTTGGAATAACTGAAATCTTACTAAACTGCGGAAGTAACTACAATTTACATTACTAGATAGGTAAAGCATATTTACACAACTTATTATATTTTTCATGCAGAATTTAAAGCACAACAGATAACTAAAAACTAATCTACATATTACATTACATTCTCTCTCTACCACACCACATGCCCCAAGGACCGAGGGGAAAGGACTAAGAGACCTCTATTCTAACTATCAACTGCCTTCTAAGAGCTTGGATGATAAGATCCTTCAGCTTTCTCGTGCAGACGCTTAACTGAAAAAAAATTTCAGTAGGTTGGTGTGCCACTGGCTCAGTGAATAGAATTTCATCCAACCATCGTAGATAACTCATTTCATGTTTATTAAACTGAAATAAAATACAGAAATTTCTACACTGAGCAGATCTAAAACAATACAGTTAAAAATAACATAGAATGCCAAAATTTACATTTAAAGAACAACTGATGTGAAACTGTACTCGAATCTTTCTTATCCTTTCTTACTTATAAGAAAATCTTTTAAACTATATGAATATATTTTATCTTATGCCCTGATCATATGCAGTGTACTCTACATATGAAGACTCTTAGCGAACTACGATCTCACCGTAAAAGACTTAGCTGACACACCTGGGAATGCTAAGCCTGACTACATCACTGGTCTACAATAGGAAAATGGCTCTTTGGCCTCGGCACACCTATAATGCCATAAAAACTAGACTCCTCCTCTAACCTGAGCACACAGGTAGAGAGTCAAGCCACCTATTGGCTTTTCTGTACTCTAGTGCCACCAGGATCTCTGGTTGATGTTGGACACTACATGTTATATTTTAAGGAGACTTCTACTAGGGCTTCGTCCCACGTACCACCTGTTAGTACGTTCTGACCCTCCTATACAGGACACTGCCAGGGTTAGGTCATTTCATCCCTATGGCACAGACCTCTCACAGGGAATCTACAGTGTTCATGGCCCTTAAGTCTATTATTTTATTATTCTTAGAAAGCTCTTACTATATTATATCTTTTCCTTACTTGTACTTGACTCTAGTATCTCTATGATACCGCATATATTTATTTGAAGTTTATAATACAATATGTATATCATTCTAAACTTGGCAGAGCAGTATACTCAAAACATTGTAATATACTAAGAAATCAACATTTTATACCTACAGAAAGACTAAAATACTTACATAAACAGAATACATGTCGATTTGGCACTTATACACCAGAATCATGCAATTGAGCTTCTTAATACACTGATAAAAGTTAATTGCTTGACATATGAGAAATCATCATTAATACATGTAAATTAATTGTACTTTCTTAGAAAATGTGCACATCAACCCAAATCCCGAGTTGTACATCGCATAACATAATTAAGGGTTAATTACTTGTCATGGCAAGAATATTCATAATAACTAAGAATTTTTAAAAATATTCTTAAGAAACATGCCAATTTGTGTAAATACTAAATCACACACATTAACTATAACAGAGAGCGTGCAACAGATTTATATTGAGACATTATGTGTCATCGTCTATTTCTTTAAATTGTGCAATTAGTTAATTACTAAAATCGTACAGCCTGGGTTTATACCCAAACCGTATAGCTACTGGAAATTTGGGTTGTGTTCTAACGTCTTTAATCTCTAAACTGAGCAGTTTAGGATTTGATCAATCATATAGTTTCAGTAATCCAAATCATACAAATCAGTTAATAAATTGAATCATACAAAACGTGAAGAAGCAAAATGTGCAACAAGAAGTCGGGCGACGCCAAGACTGCCCGGCACTTGGGTAATCGTTGTTACCCGTGAAAACACATATCTAATCTGCAATTTTGTCTGTTTCATGGAGTTAGTACTGCTTAGTGAGTGATATTCTACTCATAGTGGTTCGAGATGGTCGAAATCGAATGGAAACGCACCCAAAGCCTATTTCCGGGCATCAGCAGGGTTGTCTTCAACCTTGGTTCAGCCTTGGTTTGGACTTGCTACACACAACAGCTTCACACGCATGCAAATGTGGAGAGGGCTCATCTAGTTCAACACTTCTCATGGCTAGTTGATGACGGATTCATGTTCGGGCCTCAAGGCCGGACTCATTGGTGTTGTTTCGAGGTGTTGGCCACACCAAGACTGCCCTTGGCCAGTGTCGTAGCTGTTGTGCGACCGCTACTGCTAGGGGCACCGCCCTAGCAAGTCGGCTACAGGTGGGGCGCCGCTAGGGTGAGGAAGAGGAAGAAGGAAGGAAGAAGAAGAAGAAAGGAGGATGGCACCACTGGAAACAGAGCTATGGGGGCTCGAAATCACCCCTGCCTACTCTCCCTCTATTGCGGTCGGGCTCTGCTTGGGCGCCACTCAAGCAGTGCTTAGCACTGATCCAAAGGAAGGGGATAAGGGAAAGGGTTATAACTTATGGGCAAATTGCAGTATAGGTCCAAAGAATTTTAAAAATGCCATAACTTTTGCCTCGAAGGTCCAAATCAAGTGATTCTTTTTGCAAACTTTCAAGTGCAAGATCCACTACAACCTCAAAGCATGAAAACACAAAAATTAAACCATCTTAGCTAGGTTAATCATCTTAGGTAATTAACTTAACGATTAACACTGTAGTTAACATTAATTACATTAGATGAATCAATCTCGACTAATGATTCACATCTTAGCTTATCTCGATTAATCATGATGTTTAACAAGGTACTTCATGCTAATCAAGGTACTTACTAACTAACCTCAATGTGGGTTATAACAAAAGGAGTAAAAAGATAGAGATGGTAAAGGTTCTCTGGAAGCACATATGGAGAGGATGAAGCCACATGGGAGCTGAAGACAGACATGGAAAAGGCTTACCCTAAATTGTTTTTTTAATTGGTTGAATTTTGGGTGCAAAATTCCTATAAGGGGGAAGGATGTTATAACCTCAATTTTGCTTGTATAAATTGAAATGCAATTTTTCAAAGAAAAGGGATTTGAATGGAAAATTTGTATGATTTGTTTTCAAGAATGGATTCTTTTACAATTTTTCCCTTGAATGCATGATTTCTTAGTTCATACTGTTTTGATAAAGTCAATAGTGACAAAAGAGAAAAGGATAAAAGAAAATCCTATAATAAGTAAAGGGAAAAGAAATAAAAGTAAATTATGTACATATGAGAGAATTATGTAGAATTCTCTAGAACGTGGTATGGATTACCACTATTGATTAAGTTTAGGTTCCTTTTAGTTTCTAGTAAGAAAAGAAATCAAAAGAAAGAAAATAGAAGAGAAAGAAAGAAAAATATGAATTTTAATTGCATAAAATATCTCTTTTGAGTGGATGACTCGCATATGAACAAAAGTCTCTTTTATTTTTGAGTTTTGGTTCCAAACTTTGCACATAAATAAATTAAGTCATTAAAGAGTTTCCCTTGAATTTTGGGATTAAAAGGAGGTGTAATTTGAGAGATATGGATTTTTGAAAAATCCCAAAAGTGAGGAATATCATTAAATGTCATTATTTTGAATTGAATTAGAATTTCCTTTATTTGGTTTTTTTCTAGAGCATGAGACGTGGGCCATTGGATCTGAAATCCAATGGTAGAGCGCTTGGCCCCTACCTCGGTTAAGATAGGAAATCAGAACCTTGAACAACTAGATTTTGAGGCACGTTTCTCAAAGTATTAGTGCATGAGCAGATGTGAAATTGATCCCAATGGATTTGGGAGACCAAACCAAATCGACCTACCCTAAGTTTCACCTAGGTTTGAGGTCTATAGAAGAAGCGCCTAAAACATAGCCCTCCATGGCTGACCCCCAACTATAAATAGGTATGTAGATCTCCTCTCCAAGTCATCCGAGCACTCTCTAAGGTCATGTGGTGCTTCCTAATCAAACATATGCTCTCAATTGCTCGGTTCCTCCTTTCCTACTGTCCCTATTGTTCTTACTAACGAGCTAAAGAATTCCTCATCGGCCGATCACCTCCACCCACCATTAGGGAAATTGGGACCATCATTGAGACTGTTAGAGGAAGATGAAGTCAAAGGTGTGCTTAGTTTGTTAATGGGTTCCCTCATCACTGGAGTCAACTCCTTGGTTGACTAGCTGGCTCACAAAGAGGAATGAACTAATTTGAAGAAGGCGATTAGCAAAAAGACCCTCCTGTCCTTGACCCTCCTTCAGATCTGGTAAGGCCTTTTGGTCTTTTTTCTTATTCTTTAACCCCATCCAGCCTTGTTACCATGTGAGAGGAGAAGCTGAGTTGGCCAAAGCCCATTGGCTTGGCCAGCCACATTGGCAAGGCAACTCTCGAAGCCCCTTGCTTAGTTGGTAGTCAACTATTGGTCCAAAAAATAATTTATTTAGAAAAATCATAACTAATTGTAGGGTTATCCAATGGGAGCATGTGATCTATGTATTTTGATGAGAAAAATATGTGGAATCCATTAAAAATGCATTCAAAGCCTAAATCTGCTTGTAATTTGAAAAGTTTGCAAAGTTTTTATCTTTAATAGTTTTAATTGATGTGAAAACCTAAGTTTTGAATATTAAGGGATCTAATGATGTTCCTTGACTATTTTGGGCAAATTTTAGCCTGTTGACATAAAAAGGATGGATTAGATCTATTTGGATGATATTTGTTCATAATTTTCTTAATTAGAGTTCCATGATTATAAAAGTGCATTTATGGACTTAGAGACCCTAATTTTGAGGTTTAATGGGTTGAAATATGGAAATCAATCAACAAGGCATGAAAATAATTCTTGAAGTTAATTGTGAATAAAGACTCTTAATTTGGATAATTTGAGTAATTAGGGTTTGATAAGTGGAAAAGTGCTTTTAGGTTTTCTGACCTAAAAGGGGTAAAATTGGAAAATGAAAGTTTGGAAACCAAGAAACCCTAAGGAAGCCCTAATAAGGCTTAGAAACCCTAGAATAGAATCCCAAGTCAATAAAAGATGTTTGGATGTGATTGTAACCATTAGGTGTTATATATGCTTTTCAGGATCAAATTGCTTGATCTATTGCTTGGCTTGGTTGATTGGACTTATTGATTGGATTAGCTACCTTGATTAATTTTGAGACTTCCAAATCATCTATGTAGTTACTCTTATGGCTAATCACTCTAGTTTCATGATGAATTCTAAGGTTGTATCAATTGCTTGAATGTAAATGCTTGGATGAACTTTAATTCTTACAATCTATAACGTGACCATGACTATCACCTTACAATATTTATAACTTTCTCAAACCCACATACCACCTGTGGGATATATGAATGAAGAGATGAGTAAATTCATGATGATGACTAAAGGACCAATCCCCAAGTTGGGAAGGTCATAAGTGGCCAAGCCCCAAGTTGGGAAGACCTAATGGCACTTAGCTCTAGATTGAGAGGTGACCAATGAGGTACCTAGCTCCAGATTGAGAGGTAGCCTAATGTGCACTACAGGGACAAAACCCTATGAGACGGTGTATCAGAGGTTAGGTAAAAATGTTGAGAATTTATGCAGAAAATGTAAATTTTGACAATTATATGCAAACTTTTGGTTAGCCCCACATACCAGTATAATTCTTTATGTTGGCTGACGTTTCATTTGTCAGTGTTTTAGGGTTACATGAAGTTATTCTACAAGCTTAATAGAAAGTGTATGTTCGTTAAAATGTGACATTAGAAAAGACTAAATCTAAATAATGTTCAGAGGATTTTAGTTAGCTAGATCGTTTCCTTAGGTAAAGTTTTGAATTCCTATTTTTAAAAGGTATGTGAATTTTTTTAACCTCAATTAAGCTTAGTTGTAGTAGAATTTATTAATTATTTTTTATTTTTTGCAAAACCATATGATCATGTTTTGGGATAACGGCTCTAGATTCTTGGCCTTCCTTAATTGGGGTTTGTCGAGGGGTGGGGTTATTATAAAGATGAATATGGATTCACCAAACAACCTCAAAATCAAAAGTTGCTCATATTTGAGAAGCACAAAATAAAAATTAATTGTCAGATGAATACTCTCAACCCATGTGACTGCGTCTCCTTCACATCATGCTAAGCCCCTACTCTTAATATGACCAAGATGTCCAACTTCCTGAGATCAAGTAATGCATCTACTTATATCTTTCTTCCTGATTATGATTCCCAAAGTCATGTCCTCACCCATATCCCTATTATTTATGCATGTGTAAGAGTTTTTGGGAATTCAAAGAAACATGGGGAATCACAGGTCACACGATTAGATCCTAGAGTATGTCAAAAAGGTATCAAATGAGACATTCTTTGAGTCCAAATGTAAAAAATGGAGGGAAACTGTGTGGAAGGAATTGAAAATATCTTCTCATTCTAACTTGAGATTGCATTGTATATTTTGTTTTGTCTAGGATATGATTGATAAGATTCTCTTGTAATGAACATTGTTCAATTTTAATTGTCTTGGTGGTACACCCATAGTATATGTATAAGGGTATGGAAGAATTGCATAGAGTATGAAGGAGGGTGTGGCATCCCGAAATAGGGTTTGGCACAATTTGTTGCTTACTATTTATTTATGGTGGATGGGAGGTAATAGATGAGAGAAGTGTAGAAGATAGTTCATATCATAATGCAAACTTGACTTTAGAATTTAATTTATGTTCTCTTAGTCCAACTAAACTCAAATAATCAGATGATATAGAAAAACATGATGATCCCATGAAAATGTTTTACTATTTTGTAGGAAGAACAATATGCTTGTTCCCTCTCGGTTTCTTAATTACTTGACATCTATTCCTAGCACGATGTTTGGGTTCCTATGTTATGTAGGGTGGTTTCTAACCATTGATTTTTTTCCAAAAATTGGTTATACCAATAATTCACTTCACTCAAGGGATGCCTAAATGATGAAAGCTAAATTCAATGGTGTAAAGAAACAAAAGAAAAAGAATATAAGCTAGCTAGATAATTCCTTGATTTACTCTAAAGAAAGAAAAGCTAGAAACCCAAAATGTATAGTTACATGAAACAATATGTGAAACTGAGATGCCTAAGTCAAGGATAGAAATTACAAATTCGTAGGTGTGGGTGGGGTGTGCAATATACCAAAATTTGACTTCCTCATCCTCAAAATCCAAATTCTATGAATTAGTACCAATATGCATATCTACTACGATACCCAAACAAGGCATAGGATATACCTTGGCATGAAAATGTAATGGATCTATATGAACTTAGATGTATTTTGATTTGATGAGAATATTAGGAATAATATAAGGTGAATGATAGGTCCTTTTCACCCTTTACTTTAGAATTTAGCAAGATTGAAATAACCACTAGTTGGTGATTAAATGGATAATATTGTTGAATAATAGACTTTTTTCATAAAAAAATTCTATCCCATATAAGGTAAACAACCAATATGCATAACCTTGCAAGTGAACTAATAGAGTATGATACAAAATTTTGGATATCCATATAACGTCATATGGCATACTACGGAGTTCCAAGTTCCATATTGTGAATATTTCAAAGTATCCCTACTCCTCACTAATATATCTAATCAAAATAGTGAGTTTATTAGTGTTTCAAATAATATGGGATGTTTCCATATCAACAGAACATAAATAGGAATATATAAATCAATTTCTTCTTTGAATAGTAATATCATTAAATGACTTAAAAATAGTCTTGAATTAACGGATAGGATAGTATTTAAGAAATATAGAAAGTGTTGAATTGATAGATGAATCCAAACAAATCAAATTTCAGGTAATTAAAGAAAACATCAATTATAATATTATATATGTAAATAATATCCACTAAATAAAATGTATTAAAAAACTATGTGGATGATCCTAAAAGTAGACACTAATAAAACAATCAGACTCTACATGCTTTGATTGGTGTAGATGTCAATTTTCATATGAATATGATTATACTTGTTTACTTAAATATAATAGAAAAGAAAAGGGAAGAAACACAAAATTAAATAGATTTTATTGAGATATTTATAAAAAGAATTCATGCTATGGTTTGTGGTTTTTGGATTTGAGTGGATGTGCAACCTCTTCTACTTCGTCAAATTTATATGGTAGGATTGAGCCATCACCTACCTTTTATTGTGTTTGGTAACTAGTCGTCTAAGCACACCAAAAATCTCTCCATGATTTCTCCCTCCTTGCTTCGTCTTTCTTCAAGGTTTCTTCAGATATACATTTTGCTTTCTTTTTCACACAAATGAACCTAACATTCTAGGGTTTTATGATCCATATTACTCTATCATCCCTAACTTCCCTTTTACCATGTATGCTTTGCCTTTTCCTCTCCTTGCATCTATGTGACTTCTAACATATATAAATTATTCCTCTTCCTTACTGTGCCTTAGAGCATGATGTCCTAGGGTTATTTTGGTCTCACTCATCCCTTCATATAGTGAAAGATCTCCATCTTGATGTTGGCCTTTGAGGGGTAGCCTTTGCAAGCTTTAATAACCTATAATGAGTGGACACCAATGCCATGAGTTCATAAAGAGTCATCAGTGTTGTTTTCCTTTGTAGTAACCCTCAGTTTCATGTATTTTCCAAATATTAAAATCTTCCTTATTTTTTCATGCGCACAAAGAATCAACCCGACCTCTATTCTTCACACAATATTTTCAACCCTCTTGACTCTGACAAGTTCTTTTTGATGTGTTGGTGATGTTTTGGATGGCTTTTACTCGATTTGACATTTTGTCTTATGGTTGTTGAAAAGATCTAGAAGTTATGTGAAGTTCCTCATGTGGTTGTGCGAGGAGTAACATCTACATTGGTGATTTTCAATTCATGTCCACATTGGTGATTTTCAATTCATGTCCTTATATTAACTTATTTGTGTCACACTAAACATGTGCGCTTATGTCTTTTCACTAGCTCTAGTTTGAGTTAGTTGTTGTATGTTTCCTATATTTAGAGGACCATGATTGACCCTATAATTACTAAGGTATTAATGACCAAGGTGGGCCATATAGTCATTTGCAAAGATGTTTCAAATTTATTAAACCATCAATATCGATAAATTCATAACTAATTATTTATATATACAAAAAGTATGGAAAAATATACTTTAGAATCATAAAATTATTATCCATCTAATAGTGTCATTTTATAACCTAATTATAATATTATTTAAGATCTTTTTATGATTGTTCTAATTAGCAAGAATTTGCAAAATTCATATTTAATTATTTTTAAATAATAACCAAACAAATAAATATGTTTTGAAATTAAAAAAAATATCCTAACTGAATATGTAAGTTTAGTGATATGATTCTGTAAACCTAAAAAAACATATTTTAGGGTTTATGTTTATAATAAGACTTTAATCCTAATTTCATCAGTATGTTTAATAGGTGAACCAAGACCATGTTGTGAATCTTGGTTGAAACATGAATACTTATTAAATTTGATTATAAGGTATGTTGTATTCTTTCATTCTTAAGTGGGCAATCACCAAAATTCCTCTCTCTTTATCAATTTGAGTCTTGAAACCATAATCTTATTAATGAATCTTATTCTTTTAATTGCACTTATTAAAAGATCCTTTTGCTATAAGTTTCTCTCTCTCCTTAAGAATTGAAATTGTTGGATATTTACTATGGATCCATCAACCCCACTTGATATTGTATGGATGTTCTCATCTGTTATATTTGAACTAAACATGCTTGTCCTTTTATCATGCATCATGTGGTGATTTACTAGCATAAGTAATATGTGTGTTTTTGTGTGGATTTATAAATTCTCACACCTTATGGTTGTGAAGATGCAATAATTCCCATAAATGGATTTAATAAATAGATGTGTGTCATGTCATGCTCTAAGAATATGTGTATTTTTATTACTCACCCCATATTATTGAATAGATGTGTATCTTCTCCTACACACCCCATATTATGGAAGATGTGTTATTTCCTACCAACATGTCTATAGTCCCCTAGTATTATCACACATAAAACACATTCATGCTTTTTTCATATATGTTATACAAGTAATTGGCAAGTTTCATTCTGAACTCTTTATTATGGCTCATCTCTTAATTAGTCACTTTCCATAATATTTACTTTTGACATCCATTTGGATGATTTCATATCTATCTTTGATTGATATCCTTGATATATTATTTGATGTCCTTTTTCTTATAATTGTCAACTACATATTATATGTGTGTACCAACTTTAACTGATATATTCAATTGTTTCTTCTTTTATGGGGTTTGTTTTCCACCCTTTAGGTAAAGAGGACATTTGAAGGGTGACTAAATTGACTAGGACTTGAACATTTGTAGTTGATGTGCCTTGAGATATATAATTGAAGTGGTTGTATTACTCATTGCATCTAGATTTATTGTTATATCTTGTACCTCATGCATTCACCAATTTGGGTGTAAACCTTGTAATCTTATAAAATTATATAGTCAATAATATTTTCTTTCACTACTTTTTTTGTATTTTGAACATATTTAATTGAATAAAGTGTATCATATCCCCATTTGAAAATTTTACTATGTTTGCCATTGGTATTATTCATCTTTCTCAATTGAGTAACGAGTGATCCCCTCTTAGGTTTCACTTATTACATAGTGAGATATATACCACCCACCCTCCACAATGAGATTATCAATAAGTGATATAGGATCTGTAAATTGATGTTACATTAGGCACTTTGATCTGATTGTTCATAGAAGTAAATTTAATGAGCAATTGTTATTGGTCCTGGGCTTCGTATCCTCCCCTATCAGAAAAACTACTACTCTACTTCAACTTCACTCATTGTGTCTTAATTTTGAATGTAGGAGTTGACATGAATGGATGAATGTCTGAATGGTTGACATTTGTAGTTTTGATTTAAGAACTTCCTGATATCTATCTATCTTTTAGTTTTAGCTAATATCTTTTATTGAACTGTGCCCTTACCTCTATCATCAGTCTATCTCTCCAAGCGTTCAATGCAACCTCTACTCTATGCTTGATATCCTCCTCAAGCATGTTCTCTCTATTATCACTATGACATTTTTGGTAGATCATGTTAATCTTTGGATCATGGTCTAGTAGAAAATTGACTCTAGAAGAGTTCTACATGCACCAAAAATGTCTCTTGGAAAAGTAAATTACCAAAAGATCAAAGGGTTGAAGGAATCAATTGCTGAAAATTTGGCAATAATATCAATGGTAACATAAGGTCTATATTGATTCAATTGTAAATTAAAAGATGAGTTACTTTGTTTTCTCTAACAACAAAGCAAATTTGATTTGATATTTCTTTATTTCCATATCTACTAAGATAAAAAAAATCCTAGTTTCTACTATACTTTTGATGTGAAAGCTCACCAAAAAGATGATCAATCTTATTATAGTATAGTTTCAAGGTCAAAATCTTAATAGAGAACATTTTACTAATCACTTTAGCTAATTGAAATCTAGTGTTTCATCATAAAAATGGATTGTTGATTAAACTAATTGCAAGGAGTAAATGGCATGAATTAAGATTAAATTATCATGTGAATAAAAACATTGGGGTAATTGTGTTTCACCTTCACTACCCTACATTTTCTCTCTCACCTCATGAACGCTAGCATGGATAAACAAACATTGAGGCAATGTACAATTAAATCATATCTGGAACAAGAATTGCATACACATAGATATGAATCTTGGATCAATAATGTCTCACACTAAAGATCATATACTCATTTCCTCAATTATTTCCCCTACGAAGTTCTTATCAGGTGATTAACATGGATCAATTGAAATTCTAGACTTTCATCACAAAGTTGTTGATATGTAAAATCCAATAAAAAACATTGGAGAAATGAGATTGTAATATGATAAATAGTTGATACGTAATCAAAATATGTCCATACAAATGAAGATGCAGTTAAAGGTAGCAATCATGGGTAGAGGAGCTACTCCCCGCATGCTAGCAAGATAACTATTGACTTGTCATAGTAGGGACCAGATCGGTAATGGAAAAGAGAAAGAAATCTTTGGTCACTAGAGGTAAGAAGTCAAAATCGTGGTCTTGACCAATGGATCCTCATATTTAGCAACATAGTTGATCCAACATAGTCAATAGAAATTACCTCATACTATCCTCAAATCACATTTTGATTCTTCATTATCTCTCCTCCTTTGAAGAGGTCAAATTGCATGACAATACGATAGGGGTGGATCTCGTACACCTACAAAGGTCCTTTCACTTGTACATGACTATTGTTGGGCCTGCAACTAAGAGGGATCAATTGGCATAATCCGTGTTTATTCTTGCTTGGTAGATGTATGGGTTGATCAGTTGGACAACCAACTGATAATGTTACCCTTGATTAGTTGTTCATTATCATTTCTAGTCAGAAGACTATTGACATTAGTTGATCATTTGTACTCTATGATGGGGGAAATTTTAGAGGCTCCAGATGGTCATATGGATGATGTATGAAGATTGGTTGATGTCTTTTGTGATGCTTTTGTGGAGAATGTCAGTAGGTTAATTGGAGGTGCTAGTCGATTAGTTTGACATCCCTATTGATATATGATTTCCATGTTAAGTCGAGTTAATTTTCTAAGAATGCCAGTTGATAGGCTTAACTTTAGTTGCATTATTGCTAACTAAATGTAAGGACCCTAACCTAGGTTTTGGGTTAACCCTATTTGTTTTGCTTAAGCATGTTTCTTAGAACCTTAATCTAATCACCTAAGATGTAATTAGGGCATGTTGGATGCTTGAAGTTCCTTGTTTGAGCTTGATGCTTGTGTTTGTGGAGAGGTTTGGTGCAAATTGCAATTTACCCAAAATAGGGGTTGATGTGCAAGTTTTCCACCTCTAGAATGTTTCTTCTCTCTCTTGGCATCATCTAGAGGAAAGAGAATGAGATGGGTATCTTGTTTGAGCCTTCG
The DNA here is from genome assembly GCA_963693085.1 of Alisma plantago-aquatica. NCBI lineage: Eukaryota > Viridiplantae > Streptophyta > Magnoliopsida > Alismatales > Alismataceae > Alisma > Alisma plantago-aquatica. Next base: position 243,063,190 of record OY856411.1, read on the forward strand.
TTGAGTGGTGACGTCCTTGGTGATGTTTTGCACTTTTGTTTGAGGTGTATCTTACACCTAGGAGTGTTGTCTCGGGCTTGAGAGCCTTGGAGAGACCATGTATTAGTTGGTGGTTGTCTTAAGGGACACCATATTGGTTTGGTGATGCCTTGAGGAGGCATTGTATCATTTTTTGGTTGGTGGTTGTCCTTGGTGATGTTTTGCACTTTTGTTTGAGGTGTATCTTACACCTAGGAGTGTTGTCTCGGGCTTGAGAGCCTTGGAGAGACCATGTATTAGTTGGTGGTTGTCTTAAGGGACACCATATTGGTTTGGTGATGCCTTGAGGAGGCATTGTATCATTTTTTGGTGACTAGAGATGCACCATATCGGTTTGTGACCTAGGGTTTCATACCTATCAGTTTGTGAAGGGGATGGATGGGCACCTTACCTTTGCTCTCTCTCTCATCGGCCATGTATATATACCCCTTTCTTCCCATGCAAAACAACCCTTTTAGTGATCCTTTCTTTCTCTCCTTGGTAGCTGACCTTGAGATTGAAGAGCACACACCCTTGGAGCTTAGTGGGTGAGCCAAAAGCTTGTGATGCTCTCTTTCATCTTCTTCCTTGGTATGCCATGGCTTTCTAGTTTCTTTCTCTCCTTCTTTCTCCTTCTCGACCATGGACCTTGGTATCTTGTTTCCTCTCTTTTGCTTTCTTAACCATGGTCCTATCTTATCTATTGGAGGTGTTATGCTAGGAGGATCTTCTTCCTCTACCTTGAGTTCGTGAGCTTGGAGCTTTACCTTGGAGCATAGATCTTGGTGGTTCTTCTTGAGGCGGGTTATATAACTCTAAACCTACTTTGTTATTATCACCTTTCAACTTGTTATCTAGTTGTTCTTAGCTCGTTATTTCTTGCTTGTTAGTATCTTTATTTGGTAGCCTTGTGTTCTATTTTGAGAATAGAACTTTGTGAAGGTGTTTCCATAAGTTGCACCCCTTTTTCCTTTGCCTTGTTAGTAACGTCATCTTGAGGTGGAACATGACTAAACCAATATGCTATGTAAACTGACATGCTAAACTGATATGCTATGTAAACTGATATGCTTTTTGTAAAACTGATATACCTAGCATGATGTGGCTTTTTATGACCTAGTGGTGACTAGTGAGGAAGAGTGTTGGATCATGAGACTTCTAGTTGAGTATGGAAGTCAACATCGATAACCCTAATCTGACACACATGCAATCCGATACACCCTAGCCTGTTACATCTATAGTAGAAGTGAGGAGTACATTCCCTTGAGGCTTTGGCCGATATCCCATGATGGTGAGTGTGGCAGATATTCCTTGGTGATCTTTGAGGTCAATACCTTTGTAGTTGGTATGGCTGATATCCCATGATGGTGAAGGTGGTCGATATCTAAAGAGATACACAGGTCGATACCCTTTGAGATAGTGTGACTGATACATTCTCTTATGTACCTCTAATCGATATCATTTGTGGTGCCTGATACCAAGTGATGATAAACTGATACTCACCTTGAAGTTGGAAGGTCGATACCCTACTTAGGTTGGTTGCTTGATACACCTCTAAGAAGGGTTGCTCGTAACACTATCAAGGAGCTAAATCCCTACAACCCTTGTGTGGACAATTTTGGCACCTCAAGTATAGCTAAAACATCACTCATTATGAATGGTGCACCCGACATGATGGAACAAGAGTGTCTAAGCAAATACACCAAAAGAGAGTCTAAACCAATACCTTAGGTTGGTAAGGGGATACTGAGATCATATGATGATCATTGAAGGGGATGTTTGGTTACTCAATGATGCAGACATATGACTAAGATATGATATAGAAGGGTGTTGTTTGGATAATTAATTAGTATTGATAATTGCTTCTCCTAAAGTTAGTACACCATGGAATGATGTTATTATGAATGGTCTGTCATCAATTAAGAGATTAGCCCTAAAACTCTCAACCTATGTGAAGAATAGTGGATGTGGGGTTTAATGGTGGCATACCATATAATAACCTTAATCATGGAATAATATGACTCATGTGCTCATCTTAAGGAAAGGTTATAATCCATGGCAAGTGTCTTCTATATTCCCTTTTTATATATTAGCATAACTTGTGAAGTAAGGTTAATGATACTACATGTGTATACACATGAGGGTGGTGAAAAGTCTTATTGAGATACAGGGTGGAAACCTTGGTGTGGAAATCGTATAACAAGTCTAAAGCCTTTATGGGTGCCTTGTGGATAGCTTGGAGTGGTACCCTCTAGTTTCATAACTTATAGTTTGAATCCCCATGGTATGATATGTGGTTAATAATTTGTAAGAAGTGATAATATGTGTGTCACCTAATGATGAAATGCCACACTAGTGCAATGGTCAAAATGTTACTATAATGCACTATTGTAAACCACACACAACTTGATGAAGATGATACACACATGTAGTTATAATGTGAGATAACCGGTACTGAGGGGACGGTAAGAGTTTCATATCTAACTAATGTTGCTCAAACCTTTTTGTATCAGAAAAATGGGTTTTAGTGTGTTTAGGATTTGGTGGTGTAACCATGAAGTGTAACCTTAATCAGCTCAATGTGAAGAAAATTGTCCCTAACTCAAAAGGTAGGTCATAATAGAAAACATGGTATCTTTCCCTCTTAAATAGATGGTTATAACCTAATGGGATAAATCAGGTGTTATGACGTGTGAATACTATGAAGATGCTAAAATAATAGTAAGCTTTGGTTATGAACTTTAAAAAGGGAACACGAGAAGTATAAAATGTGAATGTGCATACTTGGTTACACTAATTAATTATTAGTCTTATACACTCTAGTTATGAGAGGAAGTGCATTTAAGTAGAATGATGTTTGGAGACTTTATGTGAAATCAGTATGAAGCCTAACCTTAAATTAGAAATCTTATCTTGTTGTAGCTAAAGGTGTTTAATATGTTTAACATATTCTCTCTTTGAATATATTGGCTAATCGTTGCTATGACAAGTACCAGTCATGTGACATAAGCAATGTGGCATAAGTGATGTGGTATGGGTAATACCTATATACCAATGAGGCACAATGAGATAATCTTAAATCACCAGTGTGATGTGATGGGGTATGGGTAATACCTATATACCAACGAGGCATAATGAGATAATCTTGAATCACTAGTGTGATGTGATGTGTTCCTCAGTTATGAGATGAGGGGTTGTTACCCCAAGATATGTAGTCCTATGATGTTGATGATACATTGTCGTCTTATTATCAATATCTAACCATGCAGGTGATACTAATTGATGTGCATAGATAGGTATGAGCTATGGTGGTTATGATCTAATGGACATTGGTCCTACTAATGGACATTGGTCCTTGTGATGGACATATAATGAATAGCAAGCATAAAGAGACATGATGTGATGAGATCACACCTAATATGTTTCAGTGTGTTCTAGTGATGAGTTATGCCTTGTTTCTATAGATCTTGTTTAGAGGTTATACGTTGTAACTTGATTGATGATAAATATGTTTAAGTTGGTCTAATTAACCAAGTGAAATCTAATAGTGTAGTTTTCCCTATGCCATAGATCCATTCGAGTGTCAATTTCATTACTGGATGGTGAAACAAGTTTAACTCGGAGTGCATATTTTTGAATATGTGGGGTACACGTCGAGTAATTCCTTGTATCCTTAAATACAGGGTGTTTGAGATGACCATGTGTGAGTCAATCTCGATATTTTAAAGATGGCCATGCATGAGCCAGTCCTCCTTTTAAGAATGACCATGTCTGAGCCTGTTCTCCCAGTGTCGTTATTATATGGCTGGCCATGTGTGAGTCGACCCCCTTCAATGTGACTATATGTCACTTTAGCAATTGATTGATATGTTTCTACAGTGTTCTAGTGTACTGACCACGAGGTGTGGGAAGGTCGTGGATTCTGACTCTTCCATTGACCTTGTATGGCACCAATTTTGACTTAGCAGTGGTTGTATGGATTTGGGTGGTACGACTCAAATCCTCAAGGCATAATAAATATATAAACAGATGTGTAGTGTGCATGTATAAGATCAAACACAAAAACATTGGATAAAGCCTTGCCTTGCCCATGTTTTGTTTGTAATAGTCATACATGTTCTTCATATTCATTTCAAATTATTAATTGTTATATTGTTCATTGGCAAGTGCATGTTACTGCTCTAGTTACTTCACCCATGAGATATATGCCATTTGGTTAATTACTGATTCAATCTGCTCAGTATGTTAATTTATCTACTTAGTTATCTGATGAATGCATATTCATCATGGTTTTAGTCACCATCTTCTGGCCCAATTTTTCTCTGATTAGTTGCTTTTATGGCATAAATCTCCTCATACATCCTTACTTAGCCTAATTGATTTTATCTTGATTTTAATTGGATTTTATTCTCTTTATGCAGGTCATGTTGATCCCAAGAATACCCAACCTTAGTTAATTGGGCCCTTCTTCACTTCAATAGCAATCCAAGGCCCATCCACCATGGTTCTCCCTTGTTCATTTCACTACACCCACCCTCTCGGTCGATTATATCTTTGACCGATCGCAACTTCACCTTCTGCCTTAACCACGACCGTGGCCCCTTTTTACCACATGTATGTGGTTCCAACCTTCGGTCGACGAATTCCTCAACTGACCTCAACCCGTGATCATTCCCTTAACACCGCGCCCACGGTCTTTTCTTCTTTCCCTCTAACTCTAAACCGTGACCGTGGTTTCTTCACTACCACTTGTCTGCAATCTCTCTCTTCTCTCATCCTGTGGTTATGCTCCCCAACAACCGCGACCTCCACCACCCTCAGTAGATACCGTGACCTACCCACAAAACTGTGACCGCGGTAATAGCTACTACCAGACACCGTGACCCGCTCCCCTCCGCTCGCAGCGCCTACCACCATCAACACTCTGTCCTCCACCTAAATCGCGACCTCACCCCCCCTCTTCATCACACCTTCCTCTTCTGACCCTCTGCAACCCTAGCAACTACGACCATGGTTCCACTATCTGTGAATGCAGTTTCTTCACACCCATAACCATGCCCATGGTCTCATCCTTTCCTCACCATCGCGATCACCTCCTCTCCTCCGCACAAAGTGCCATCATCTCCAGGTCGCGGTATGCTCTGCAATCACCATCGACCACCTGCCAACCCTAACCGCAACCTACGCTAGCCACAAAGACGACACCTCTTCCTCCACACCTCGATCGTGGTAGACGACAGCAATCAACTACGCCCGCAGTACGTACAGCCATGACTGCGGTGCCCTGGGAGTCAATACAACTGTGACCTCACTACCAAGATAGGAATGTTGTGGCCAAACAACAATAGACCCTGAACAAAGGGGTGAAACAAGACCGCGACCAGAGCAGGCATACACACCTCAACTGAGGTCCAAAACCAACAGATCCAGTGGTAGCCTGAGCCTATAAATAGACCCCTACCCCCTACCATTTGGGGCACCCTCTCCAAATGTCGTTAGGTTGTAGGTCTATCCTCATCCTAAGAAGACGGTCTCCTCCACTGCAAAGGTGCACCCAAGAAGCGTTCGACCCCTGGTGCATCCATCTATCTACTCCATCCAACCCGTCCATCCAGATCTGAGGTGGAAACCTAGATCTGCAGCCATCTTCATCATCTACGTCGTGCCTACGCCGCCATCACATCCACGAGTTGCTCCTCCTGCTGGGAGCAAGAACTACGAGAAGAGAGAGAAGGTGGAGAAAGAAGATCTGCCCCATCTACCGTGGTGTCCTTCCCTCCTCGTCTAAATCTGCCCCGACGTTGTGTACAAGACCATCTCTCCACCGAGTTGCGATCATCTTCTTCACCATGATCATGGCAGAATCTTCCCTCTCTCCTATTCTTTTGTTTCTCTCACCATGAGCGAGTAGTTTCCTTTTGCTGGGGTGCAGGGACTATCCCCGCTACCCGTGCTTACATGTCCAATTATTAAACATTCCATGGCTTGTATATAACTTTTCATTTCATTGTTAATCGTTTGATGTGTGCTTGTGGATTGATCACCTAATTGCATGATCTATTTCATTCCTATGTTGCGAGAACTTCAATACGTAGGTTTTGAATATCGATTTACATGGTTGACTCCCTAAAGAGAACTTCTAATGGGATTCCCTAAAGTCGTAAGTGTGTGATCTGTGAGGGGACGAGACATCTAGCCCACAGTGACACTTATGTGTTCCTAACGCCTGTATGGGGGGCCACAGCTTTAATTGGATATCTATCTCTTCGGAGCCATAAGTGTGTGATCTGGATGGTGATGAGACATCTGATCCCTAAGGTGATGCTTACGCGAACCTAAACATCCTAACGAACAGTTTGCAGTAGCTCTATTTGGATGGTTATATCTAGCATGGATGTTTGTGTTTGGATGTGTTTGCATGTGTAGCGGTGGTGAAACTCGGGTCCATCCCAGTGATTCCCATCATTAATCTTTAATCAACCCTGCTCTTTACTTTCCTTGTATTTAGTTTAGTTAAACTCAAACCAACCTTTGTTATAAATATTAGTCTTGATTCAACTAGATTTGACTAGTAAAAGATTCTTAAAAACATTGTCTCTTGGGATTCGATCCTCAACTATACTATGATAAGACCAGTCTGCTTGTGAGTGGTATTATTGCACAAGGTTTTGGTAAAACTCAAGGATTTCAACCCTGGGTGAGTTTGTTAGTGCAGTAAGAACCACGTCAAATTCTGGCATCGTTGTCAGGGACAATAGAATCATCTAGTTGAATCTAGTTCTATTAAGGCTAATTTAGGATTTTGCTTTTAATTTTGATACAATCAAGCATCTACTTGAACTTGACTCTACTCTGTCCATCTTACTTCCGAAAGATCTTTTCATCCTAGGTGCCCTCAAAGACTAGTGCATTCACCACTCGAGCAGTTCTGGCATTACTACTAGCTTTAAAACTAAGATAGAAAGAACCTTTCGTCATCAGAGTAGAGAGAACCAAGCTAGGATGGCACAAGAGGAAATTGCCTGAAAGGTAGCTCAATCCCTTAATGCACAAAGAGAAAGGCTTATGCAAGAAGCCCAAGCTATAGTTCAAGAAGAAATCCAAGCAGCTCAACAAGCTGAGTTACAAAAAGACCTTCGAGAATTCTCAATCCCTAAAGTTGTTGATGTTCACCACCCAGTACAACCTCCTCCCATCAATGCTGCCAATTTTGAGATCAGGGCACATTGGGTTACGATGCTTCAGAATAGCCCTTTCTATGGTAAGCAATGAGAAGATAGTCAAGAACATCTTCTGAGGTTTATAGATCTATGTGCTATGTCAAAGCAAAATGGAGTCACAGATGATGCCATCAGACTCTGTCTTTTCAAATACTCTCTTGCTGACGGAGCCATGAGTTGGTACAACTCTTTGCAATGTGAACCCATCACCACCTGGGAGCAACTTCAAAATGTCTTCCTAGAAAAATTCTATCCTTCTTCTCTCACCTATGAAATTAGGGGACAAATAACACAGTTCACTCAGGTCCCTAGTGAAACCCTTGTAGAATCATGGGAAAGATACAAAGAGCTCCTACGCAAGTGTCCACACCATGGCATTCCTAAGAATCAATTCATCAAAATCTTTTGTAGGGGTATGGATGATGATATCAAGAAGTTCTTAGACTCCTCATCTGGGGGAAACTTCATGCGTCAAAGCTATGATAGAGCATGGAAGGTTGTCACCCTTGGAGCTGAAAATCAAGCCAACTGGGGTAGACTCGTAAGTAAAGGAGTGTTGAAGGTTGCTATGGTAGAAGATACTCATGAGTACAAGTCTATCACCGAGTCTCTTAAGATTCTAGTTTCCAAGCAAGACCAACTTGAATCATCTTTTTCTACCTATGAAAGAAGTTGTTCACCCCGTCGACAAAAAGAACAAGTCAAGTCAGCTTCAATGTTCTGTGAAGCATGTAAAGGCACCGATCATTCTACGCTAGCCTGTAATATCCTCTATGATGTTGTTCTGGGCAATACTTGTGCCCAAGGAGATAATGGTCAAATGGAAAATTTGAATGTTGTCAACACTATCCCTAGTCAAGGATTATATAATCCAAATCAGAACAGGAACCATCCAGGTTTTCAATATGGAAATCCTTCAGGAGCGGAAAACTCGCGACAACTTGGTTTGAATAATCAACAATGAGGCCCGCCAGGATTCTAGTATAACCAACCACAAAATTTCGGGAATCAAGGGAACATTAGAGGTAACTTCCATAATAGAAACTACAACAATTATCAGAACAATTCTCATTTCCAGAATCCAAACCAAGTCCCTTATCAACAACAAGGACATAAAGCCAGTCCCATCTCTCTTGATGACAAACTCTCAGCCATTGAGAAGATGTTGTAGTCACAACAGACTATGATAGTGAACCATCAAGCCCATCAGAAGGCTATTGAATCTCAACTAGATCAACTGTCGGCTAGCCTCAAGCCACCTGTTGGAGCTTTTGCTGGCCAACCAGAGAACAATCCTAAACATCCATAGCAATTGAAGGTTGTCGCCACCAGGTCTAGAAAAGACTATTCTGGTCCTCCTGTCAAGACACCCATGGTTGTTATGGACGATGATGATCTTGTGATTGCCCAAGACTCTACAGTACATGAATCTCAACCAAAAGAACCACCAACCGCTGATAAGACCGACAAAGCAAGTTAAAAAGAACCTATTGTTACAGAAGTAGAAAAGACACCTGGGCTAGAGGTGTCAGTGTACAAGCCTTGCCCTCCTTTCCCAGCTCGTTTGAAGCAGACAAAGCTTGACACATGTTTCAACAAGTTCAAGGAAGCGATGAAGAAGCTTCATGTTGATATACCCTTTCTTGATGCTCTGGCTGAGATACCAGCCTGGACGAAGTACTTGAAGTCTCTACTCACAAGGAAGTATATAACTGAAGAATAAGAGACAGTTAAGTTAGCAACAACCACTTCTGATATCATTCAGAGCAAGATGCACAAGAAGCATAAAGACCCAGGATCCTTTGGGATTTTGTGCCATATCGTTGACTCTTCATGTAAGAAGGGATTGGTCGATCTTGGAGCTAGAATCTCTATCATGCCACTTAGCCTTTGTAAGAGGCTAGGGTTTGTAGAACTGTGTCCAACTGGCATGATTATACAGCTTGTTGACAATTCTATGACTCTCCCTTTAGGAATCATCGAGGATGTCCCAGTTAAGGTAGGAAAAGACTCTTATGTCCCATGTGGCTTTGTCATCATGGACATAAAAGAAGATGCCAGATACCCTCTTATCTTTAGCCATCCATTCCTTGCCACTACGAGAGCTCTAATTGATATTGAAGAAGGAACCTTGCTCCTCAAACTAGGTAAAGAAACACTTGAGTTCAAGCTTTTTGAAAGTATGTGAAGACCAAGCATGTAAGAAAAAGTCTACTTGATTGATTGCATAGAGAAAATGTCACTCCTTACACAAGAGGATTATGAACAAGATGATCCTTTAGAAGTGACTCTAACAAACCCATCTACTAACAACTCCATCGACGAATAAGTGAAGGATTGCGTTCTCCAACTTAATGTTGTCGAAGAAGATCCTAAAGCTAAATTTGAGGAACTCAAGGTTGTGAATGTAGCTAAAGACCTATGTGAGAAACCAGAAGCTCCTGAAATGAAGCCCCTTCCCGAGGGACCAAAGTACATGTTTCTGGATGATCTCAAGGTTTGTCCAGTTATCATAAATTCTGATCTGACGTCCAAATAAGAAGATAAACTCCTGAAAGAATTAAGGAAAATAAGAAAAGCTATCAGCTATAAGATGAGTGATCTCACAGGGATCATTCAAGCACTTTGCATGCACAAAATCCCCATGGTGGAAGACCACAAGCCGACTGTCGAACATCAATGAAAGTTGAATCCAAATATGAAAGAAGTAGTATGCTATGAATTCATTAAATTGCTCACTACAGGAATCATCTATCCTATATCTGACTCGCCATGGGTGAGTCATGTACATGTTGTCCCAAAGAAAGGTGGCACTACCGTGATAAAAAATGAAAATAATGAACTCATCCCCACCCGAACAGTCACTGACTGGAGGATGTGTATTGATTATAGGAAATTAAACAAGGCCACACGCAAAGATCATTTCCCGATGCCTTTTTGAGATCAAGTCTTAAAGCGACTGGCTCACCAGGAATATTTCTACTATCTCGATGGTTACTCTGGATTCTATCAAATTCCTATACATCCTGATGACCAAGAGAAAACTACTTTCACTTGCCCCTTTGGAACATACACCTTTAGAAGGATGCCATTAGGTCTATGTAATGCGCCTGCAACCTTCCAACGCTGCATGGAAGCCATATATGTTGGTCTTACCGAAATTATTATGGAAGTTTTTATGGATGATTTTTCCGTATATGGGGATTTTATGACGCATACCTGAAACACCTCTCCCTGGTCCTCAAACGATGTCAAGAAGCACATCTAGTTCTAAATTGGGAGAAGTGTCACTTTATGGTAAAAGAAGACATAGTCCTTGGACATAGGGTCAGTAATCAAGGAATTGAAGTGGACAAGGCAAAGATCAGAGTGATTTCCAAACTCTCTATCCCAACCAATGTAAGAGAGGTTCACGCGTTCCTTAGTCATGCAGGCTTTTACAGAAGGTTTGTCAAAGATTTCTCTAAGATAACCAAGCCTATGACCAACTTGTTACTAAAGGATACCAATTTCCATTTTGATGAAGAATGCATCAAGAGTTTCAACAACCTGAAGCATGCTCTTACAACAACACCCATCATCCAAGCTCCAGATTGGGGGCACCCATTTGAAATAATGTGTGATGCCAGTGACTACGCAGTCAATGTCATTTTAGGCCAATGTATAGAGAAGAAAACTCATGTCATCTACTATGCATAGAAGACCCTTGACGAAGCTCGGAGGAATTATACTGTGCGTAGAACGCAAGTGCACGCGTCAATGTAGTAAAGGCCCTTGTGAGGCCCGAGTCGAACTCAGGGACACTAAATTATCGGTAGACTACTACTAACTACTCACAATCAACTAGACCAATAAAAAGGTTATGAGAGTTGTTTGAAAAAGAAAAATAAAATAAAATAAAACAGAGCAATCGATTAAATGTTTAGTTTAAGAAATTCAAGTGGAGATCTTTAGGATTGCGGCTTCACCCCGGGTTTTCATTTTATGAATTTCCATATAGTAATTTAGGTTCATCTCTCAACCCGGGTAGTGGCTTGTAGTCAGAATTGTCCACTGTCATGGTACAATTCACTACCTATGTCTAGGTTGGTTCCACCGTCGTAGTAACCTATACCCTAAACTAGGTGCATTAGAATCGACCTCTGGGTTTCCACCATTAACCTTACATCACCTTGTTCAAGGGATTTGTTAATTCATGTGAATTTCGTCTCTTTTCAACCATTAATTCTTCTTTCAAAGTAATTAAAGGCATTAGATTATCATTATGGTGATCAAGAATAACAATATAATTGAGAAAACGAAGTCATACCACGGATTTAAGAGATAAATTATGAATTACTATGATAAAAATATCATACAATGCTTCCCCGGGCTACTCCCGATCCTAAAGATAAAGGGGATTAGCCCCGCATGTTCATCTCAGAGCAAAACATGGTTGAGAAAAGGGGAAACATGGAGAAAAATGTGAATAAGTAATGAAACCCCTGAACGGAGAAGATCCAAGTGTTCCTCGGCATAGAACGTGCGATCTATAGCCTTTCGGCGGTGGAAAATGTCTTCTTCAGCTTTGAGAACAATCGGGGCGTGCTTCTGGGCTCCGTTCTTCTCTCCACACCTTCTCGGGATGTGTGCAGCGGCTAATGATGTGATCTCCTCCTCTTGGCCGCCGTCATTAGGTATAATCACCGAGTTAGGTTGCAAAAATATCACAGCCGTCAGATTTGGATCGATCTGAAACAAACTTTAATCTGATGGTGTCGATACCATCGATGTGGGTCGATGGTATTGACTCTGCGCGATATCGGTAAGTCTTCTTTTCTTCTCTTTGTTGTGCCTGATGCTGACTCGATACCATCGAAGTGGGTCGATGCTATCGGCACCTTGAGGCATCGGTTTTATCCCTTTTTCGTCGTTGAATCTTCTTGTGTCGATAGTATCGACTTTTGGGTCGATAGTATCGACTGTCTGCTCGCCAGCAACACAATGGTAACTCAATACCATCGACTTCCCTATCGATAGTATCGACTATGTGCTACTCCTTGCGGCTGGCTGCCTGTGGCTGTGTCTATAGTATCGACAACCGTCGATGGTATCGACTGCTGCAGATATTCATTTTTCCTGAAATTTCAAAACAAAACCACATAAGCTGAGATAAAACCTATCATTGTAATCATTTATACTCAAAACAATAAAATAAGGGAAATTTGACACTGAGAAGGGTCATAGACTAAAGTAAGTGAATTATGCAATATTAACCGCCAACATGACCAATAAATGCATAAAACGCAAGTAAAACAAGTCTATAAATGCGACTCAAAATCATCGCATCAAACTCCCCTAAGCTTGAACATTGCTCATCCTCGAGCAGCTAAACTTTAGAATAGAATTGTGAGGGTCAACTAAATAACAGATTATCACAACAAACATCACCATGTGATCCCCGCCAGACATTCACATTCTGGCCCTCACTAACCACGGAATGATAATTACCCTAAAGGCGACAGTAATCATCCATAAAAGGTGTCTACCTCAAAACTGATGAACACTATCATATAAGGCAGTTAACATAATAAAATTCTCCGGTTTAGACTCGGTGCATCTTGTGATCTCCTATCTATGTTGCTCGCCCTAACTACCATCTACATGGAAGCAGCTCTCCTGGTATTAACGAGTGAGGAGAAAATCACGGTGGCCTACCAATTCGAGCAACGGGTGGATGGAATGGGTGGCTAGTGGAAGAAATGGAAGCATTATACAGTTTTAACATGCACAAAGCAAAAATGACTTAAATGATGCATATGCAAATGAAAATGCCCTAATGCCTACATTTGGGTGGAATGATGCATGCACTATCATCCCGTCTCAAAGTGAGATGGAATATCTAGGAGAACTACATCATGTCCTTATTCTTCTTAAGATGCAGGTGAGACTATGTTCCTTTCTCCCTATCATTCTACTTGCTTCTCACTACTTCTTTTTTTTCTTTTTCTTTTTTTTTCAAAACTTTTTTTCTTTCTCTTATTCTATTTCTTCAAGCCCTTATTTTCATAGTTGACAATGAATTATTTGTCGAGCTCGCTTATTGCTGCATAACTTATACATTTGAAGCATTCAGAAGATATGGAACAAGTTAATCACCCTTAATGTTCATAAGATATAAGACGCATGATGTACTTTATGCACAAAATGACATGTAGCTACAACATGATAGTTATGCAAATAAATGACATGCACTTAAGGATAATGTGCATGTATAACTAGTCTAATTTTTTTATGTTCATGCAAAATATATGAAATTAGTTGCAATGCAAAACCTACCTACATGAGATGCAATCAAAGAGATTAAAACCATAATGTACTTCCAGTTCTTAAGGTGGAGTAAGAAAACAATGGGGTGGATAGATCACAAGACTAATTGACTGAACCTTTGAAAATTATTATGTGTCCCTCCTTACTGACTTGTGTGGTAATTAAGAGGTTTCTCTCTCTTATTTCAAATTAAAGTCTCATTATCATTTGATCAGTTTAGGCTCAAACAACCAGTTCCATCCACTTTGCATGAACCATAGGAATGTACAGTAGTGATTTCCTATTTTAAAGTTGACGAACCCAATTATTTCTTTAAGTTATGTGCTCAACGTTGAACAACACAAACTTGCAAAACACTAAAAAAATTTAAATTTTTCCCTTGATTCCCATGTACAAGAAATGATATGACACAAGACTTAAGACATCCACAATTACACTAGATAGAGTGTGGATCCTACAAACAAACTAAGAACTAAGAAAAACAAATGACAAAAGACAAATCAATAAAAACTCAAAACTGAGAAAACTAAAGGATAGAGTTGTTCCAACTCCCCCCTAAGCTTGAATTCGACTATGGCCCCATAGTCAAAAACAACCTTAAAAGGTGGAATAGATATACTGATCATTCTTCTAGAGGAGGCGGGTACTGCGGAGCCGTGGGGTCCCAAGATGGGTATTGCCCCTAAAAGCTCGGATCGTACTGGGGCATTGGTGGAGGTTGTGGATACCCCCCAAAATAATTCTGGCTCCAGTAATGATCGTAGAAGGGCTTCTACTGCATCTCCATCCTATGCAACCTATTGTGGATGTGTTGTTGGTTGTCGAGGAGGAGGCGCTCATTCTCGAAAATATCCCTCTGATTATCTAACATCCGGTTTGTTGTATCCTGAATACCGGCGTATGAAGTTGTGTGTTGTAGTTGGGTGTGTTGGATCTCTTGCAGCATTGTATACATCCCCTGCATGGAGTAGGCATCCTCTCCTTGATGAGAGGGCTGAGGTGGCAGAGGCTGTGAAGATGAAGATGCACCCGGATGCATGCGGGGATGCTTCCGGGGTGCGACTCGTGCCCGAAGAGGAGTGAAAGCCTCCTCTTCCTCTTCATGCTCATCACCTTCACCGTTGTAGTCATCATCACCACTGTCTTCATCAGAAACTTCAATGGCAATGACAGGCCATCGGAAATGTTGAGCGCCCTCAATGTGGAAGACGGGGTCTGGAAGTCAACACTCTTGATATGCTTGATTGACATGGCAATGTGCATATGCCAAGCCATCACGAAGCAGGATGAGGTTGGAGCGGTGTAGATGTTGCAGGTTTACCTTGCTACTGTTGGAGAGCAGAGTAAGCTGGGAGAAATTTAACCCAAGATAGTGGGCCAGCAGTGTGATGAGCCCTCCAAAATGGATCGGAGCCTTCTGCGTACTCCTCTTTACAGCCAACACGCGCGTCAAGAAAAACGCGCCCCAATTACACTCTTCGCGCTTCAGCAATTTGTGCAGGACAAACAAATCCGTCTCTTGAAACTTACTAAGAGATAGGTTGCCACGAGCGAACAACGTGGTGCAGAGCATGCGGTGAAGAACCCGCACAAACAGATGCTTGAAATCCGCCACTGCAGCGTTGTGGTAGCTCACGGATTTTCCAGGAGGCACAGTCACTAGCTCAGCAAAAATAGCATCATAGTCCGTCCGATTGTCTGGCCTCCGGTACTGGTCTCTCCCATGATTCCAGTTGTAGATGGAATTGAACTACCTGAGGGTGAGAGTGTAATCATTGTTGTAAAGTAGGAAAGAAATGCGGCCCTTGATCCATTCCCGATCAGTGGCGATAACGTCGTTTGGCACGACGCATATGTCCAGCAACGCCATGAACTCCACCACTAACTCCTTGTATGTCGGCCATTCACCGAAAATGGCTAGCCATCAGCGTGGAATTCCATCTGATCGGGCCTCCTGCCCATATGCCTTTCCTGTCCCTTGAGAATGTAGGCAAGATTGGCCTCGAACCCCAGATCATGGACCATTGTCCGATCAACATAGTGCGTGGGCTCGATCTTTCATGGCGTGTTGTAGTGCATTAGATTAAAGTTTGTTTCAGATCGATCCAAATCCGACGGCTATGATATTTTTGCTACCTAACTCGGTGATTATACCTAATGACGGTGGCCAAGAGGAGGGGATCACGTCATTAGCCGCTGCACACGTCCCGAAAAGGTGTGGAGAGAAGAACAGAGCCCAGAAGCATGCCCCGACTGTTCCAAAAGCCGAAGAAGATGTTTTCCACCGCCGAAAGGATGTAGATCGCGCATTCTACACCGAGGAACGCTTGGATCTTCTCCGTTCAGGGGTTTCATTACTTATTCACGTTTTTCTCCATGTTTCCCCTTTTCTCAACCATGTTTTGCTCTGAGATGAACATGTGGGGCTAATCCCCTTTATCTTTAGGACCGGGAGTAGCCCGGGGAAGCATTGTATGATATTTTTATCATAGTAATTCATAATTTATCTCTTAAATCTATGGTATGACTTCATTTTCTCAATTATATTGTTATTCTTGATCACCATAATGATAATCTAATGCCTTTAATTACTTTGAAAGAAGAATTAACGGTTGAAAAGAGACAAAATTCACATTAATTAACAAATCCCTTGAACAAGGTGATGTAAGGTTAATGGTGGAAACCCAGAGGTCAATTCTAATGCATCTAGTTTAGGGTATGGGTTACTACGACGGTGGAGCCGACCTAGATATAAGTAGTGAATTGTACCACGACAGTGGACAATTCTGACTACAGGCCACTACCCGGATTGAGAGATGAACCTGAATTACTATATGGAAATTCATACAATGAAAACCCGCAGTGAAACCGCAATCCTAAAGATCTCCACTTGAATTGATTAAACTAAACATTTAATCGATTGCTCTGTTTTATTTTATTTTCTTTTTCTTTTTCAAACAACTCTCATAACCTTTTTATTGGTCTAGCTGATTGTGAGTAGTTAGTAGTAGTCTACCGATAATTTAGTGTCCCTGAGTTCGACTCGGGCCTTACAAGAGCCTTTACTACATTGACGCGTGCACTTGCGTTCTACGCATGGTATAAACGTGTCAAGTTTTTGGCATTGTTGCCGGGGACACAGCGATTGTCGGCACTACGAGTGTTGCAAGCGGCCATTCTAGGCCACACTTTTATTTTATTATTTTATTCTCATTTTCTTTTAATTCATAGTTTTATCATTCATATTTAGAAATCATCTACCAATAGTACTGAATTGGGATTTTCCTCTTACAGGTACTGGTGAATGGTGAAGACGCGTAGCACCGACTACATGCAGCAACCACCAGAGGTTCCACTGCCAGGACCTGATGACGAGGAGAACAATGTTCAGCCCCAACTAGAAGATATAGATTCCGACTCAGAACAAGAAGCCATGGCAGAAGAGCAGACGATATGGGAGAAGATAAAGGTTTCTTCCTCATCCGCTTCAAAGGGGCCAATAAAGAAGCAGGCGATCAACATTCCGACTTATAAGATTGATCCTGCATTAATCAACTTGGTCAAGTCAAATGCATTTCATTTGCTTAAAAACGAAGATCCGGTGATGCACATAAGTCAATTCGTGGAGAACTGCGATATGATCAAAATAGATTGGTTCACGTAGGAGACGCTTTACCTGAAGCTGTTTCCAAGCTCTCTAGCGGGAAATGCACGAGAATGGTTGCATAATCTTGATGATGAGTACGTGGAATCATGAAATCACATGGTGGAAGTGTTCTTTGAAAGATTCCTTCCACCCGAGAAGACAAATGATATGATCAGAAAAATCCACAATTTCAGCCAGAAGGCAGGGAGACATACTCTGAGACCTGGGAAAGGTTTCAGATCATGCTAAGGAGGTGCCCGCATCATGAGCTTGACAAGGAGAAGTAGGTTAAAATCTTCTATTTTGCTCTCTCCGAGCATGATAGAAGTAACTTAGACTCTGCAGGTTCAGGTTTCTTCCTAAACAACACAGGCACGAGGTGTTGGGAAATTTTGAAGAACATGGCTAAGAAGCAATATTGGGGCGATAGAGACGTCATAGAGCATGTTCGGGCTCTAGGGGAGTCAAAGGCCATCAAAGAACTAAATGAGAAGATGGACCTTCTCGCAAAGAAACTGCTTGCAAAAGAAGACGTAGAATCAGATGATGAGGCTCAAGTAAAGTTCATGCGCTAGCAGCAGGGGTACAGAAACAATGATTATTCATGGAGGAAAGACAAGAAATTTTCCTGGAAGGATCCAAATAATTTCTTGCAGGACCCCGACGCAAAACCCCAACCGGTGGCGGAGGATAAGAGCACTGAGTTACTCAACCAAGTGATCATGCAAAATCAAGAACTAATGAGCATGTTTGGTCAGCAGATCAAGCAACAAGGGGAATTCATGAACCAATTTGGGCAGACCCTACAAAGCCATGGGGTTCAGATGAGGATGATAGAGACATCCTTGGCACAGATGGCAGCTGAGATAGCAAATCTGAAGAAGCCAGCGCAATAAGGTTTTCTGGGTAATACAAACATTCCAGGAGGAAACCAACAGGCTAAGGCAATCTTACTGAGGAGCGGTAAGAAGATTTTAAACCCCAGGGCCGATGAACCGAGCACACACCAACCAAAAACCACAGGTGAGGCCACTGAGGAGGTTCAAATTCCAATCACCGAGCCGGTAGAGGATGTAGTGGAGAAAGTCACATCTGAATCAGTTGCTGAGGAGGAGACACAGAAGAGGACGCCATATGTGCCACCACATCAAAGGGCACAGACTGTCCCGATCCCATACCCCAATAGCGTGAAAGCCAAAAAGTGGACGCTCAATTCAAGAAGTTTCTAGATAGCTTTAGGAAGTTGTCGGTCAACATTCCTCTTTTAGAAGCAATCGAACAAATACCCTCCTACGGGAAATTTTTGAAAGACATCATCACAAAGAAAAGGAAAATCCATGATACTGAGGTTGTGGTTCTCAAGGAGCAGGTGAGTGCCTTCATCATGGGCACATTACCACCTAAAAGGCAAGATCTGGGCTGCTTCAATATTTCATGTTACATTGGTAAGGTGAAATTCGGCGAAGCACTGTGTGATTCCAGGGCAAGCATAAATCTGATGCCTCTCTCTACGTTCAAGAAATTGGGATTGAAAGAATCAAGGTCGAGCAATATGACAATATAGTTGGCGGATAATTCTGTGGTAAAGCTGTATGGTATTTGCAAAGATGTGTTGGTGAAAGTTGATCGGTTTGTATTTCCAGCAGACTTTGTTGTAATGGAAATGCAAGATGAATAGGATAATGAGCTACTCTTTGGACGACCCTTCCAAGCCACTGCTGACATGATACTTGAGATGGGGAGAGGTCGTTTGACCTTGGGTATCACCAATGATCGGTTTGAAATGGTCATGCCCTCAAGCACTACGCAATCTAAAGTAAAAGAGCAATGCCGCATGATGAAGCACTTTGATCAGAATATTTCTATTTGTCTAGGGAAGCCATTTATAGATATGGCTCATGTAATGACTAAAGTAGAAAAAGGGACACTGGCTGTAGACATCATGCAGCAGACCAAGGTTGTGTCTCTTAGTAAGGTTGTGGGTTTTCCCAATGATGAAGAGGAGGACATGCCGCCTTCTACTGAAGATGAGGCCATAGTAAGTTTTGTCTTTAATGCATATCCAGAATTGCCTCTTGAAGCCTGCTTGGTTAACATAAGACATGATTGGATGAGAAGCAAGTCACTTCAAGAGTGTGCCAAGATGCTTCAGGTGCTATCGTGTTTCTACACTAGGCACTATGAAGACCTTGGAGAACTCCCACCACCGCTTCAGTCATCCTTAATCATCCCGCCAGAATTAGAAATTGAAGCCATTGCCACCGCACTTGAAATATGCATTTTTAGCTTAAGGTGAAAAGCTTCCAGTGATTATTTCGGTATATCTGAGTGTCAAAGAGGAGGATCAACTGCTGATCATGCTGAAGAACCACCAAGGTGCATTCGGGTGGTCGGTAGCAGACATCAAGGGGATTTCCCCTACTTTGTGCCAGCACAAGATCCGGCTCGAGGAAGGAGCCAAACCAGTAATTCAGCCACAGCGCCGACTAAATCCTAGCATGATGGAGGTCGTCAAGAAGGAGGTGATCAAGCTCCATTCTTCAGGTATCATCTATGCCATATCCGACACGACGTGGGTGAGTCCTACACAGGTAGTCCCTAAAAAGGGGGATTACTGTTACACATAACTTGTTGAATGAGCCAGTCACGACCCGTCTTGTAACCGGGTGGCGTGTATGTATATACCACCGTAGATTGAATGTTGCTATGCTTAAGGATCATTTTCCTCTCCCATTCATTGATCAGATTTTAGAGCGATTGGCAAGTTGATCTCATTTTTGTTTTCTCGATGGTTATTCGGGCTACAATCAGATTTCCATTGATCCTAAGGACCAAGAGAAGTCCACCTTCACTTGTCCTTATTGAACCTTTGCATATCGCCGTATGCCCTTTGGTTTGTGTAACGCCCCGGCAACGGCACCAAAAACTTGACACGTTTATACCGTGCGTAGAACGGAAATGCACGCGTAAATGTAGTAAAGGCCCTTGTGAGGCCCGAGTCGAACTCAGGGACACTAAATTATCAGTAGACTACTACTAACTACTCACAATCAGCTAGACCAATAAAAAGGTTATGAGAGTTGTTTGAAAAAGAAAAAAAATAAAATAAAATAGAGCAATCGATTAAATGTTTAGTTTAATCAATTCAAGTGGAGATCTTTAGGATTGCGGTTTCACCGCGGGTTTTCATTGTATGAATTTCCATATAGTAATTCAGGTTCATCTCTCAATCCGGGTAGTGGCATGTAGTCAGAATTGTCCACTGTCGTGGTACAATTCACTACCTATGCCTAGGTTGGTTCCACCGTCGTAGTAACCTATACCCTAAACTAGGTGCATTAGAATCGACCTCTGGGTTTCCACCATTAACCTTACATCACCTTGTTCAAGGGATTTGTTAATTAATGTGAATTTTGTCTCTTTTAAATCGTTAATTCTTCTTTCAAAGTAATTAAAGGCATTAGATTATCATTATGGTGATCAAGCATAACAATATAATTGAGAAAACGAAGTCATACCACAGATTTAAGAGATAAATTATGAATTACTATGATAAAAATATCATACAATGCTTC
Source organism: Alisma plantago-aquatica (assembly GCA_963693085.1). Classification (NCBI taxonomy): domain Eukaryota; kingdom Viridiplantae; phylum Streptophyta; class Magnoliopsida; order Alismatales; family Alismataceae; genus Alisma; species Alisma plantago-aquatica. Next base: position 243,083,958 of record OY856411.1, read on the forward strand.
CCCGGGCTACTCCCGGTCCTAAAGATAAAGGGGATTAGCCCTGCATGTTCATCTCAGAGCAAAACATGGTTGAGAAAAGGAGAAACATGGAGAAAAATGTGAATAAGTAATGAAACCACTAAACGGAGAAGATCCAAGTGTTCCTTGGCGTAGAATGCGCGATCTACAGCCTTTCAGCGGTGGAAAACGTCTTCTTCGGCTTCCAAAACTGTCGGGGCGTGTTTCTGGGCTCCGTTCTTCTCTCCACACCTTCTCGGGACGTGTGCAGCATCTAATGACGTGATCCCCTCCTCTTGTCCGCCGTCATTAGGTATAATCACCGAGTTAGGTTGCCAAAATATCACAGCCATCGGATTTGGATCGATCTGAAACAAACTTTAATCTGACGGTGTCGATACCATCGACCCAAAAACTTGACACATTTATACCGTGCATAGAACGCAAGTACACGCATCAATGTAGTAAAGGCCCTTGTGAGGCTCGAGTCGAACTCAGGGACACTAAATTATCAGTAGACTACTACTAACTACTCACAATCAGCTAGACCAATAAAAAGGTTATGAGAGTTGTTTGAAAAATAAAAATAAAATAAAATAAAACAGAGCAATCGATTAAATGTTTAGTTTAATCAATTCAAGTGGAGATCTTTAGGATTGCGGTTTCATCGTGGGTTTTCATTGTATGAATTTCCATATAGTAATTCAGGTTCATCTCTCAATCCGGGTAGTGGCCTGTAGTCAGAATTGTCCACTGTCGTGGTACAATTCACTACCTATGTCTAGGTCGGTTCCACCGTCGTAGTAACATATACCCTAAACTAGGTGCATTAGAATCGACCTCTGGGTTTCTACCATTAACCTTACATCACCTTGTTAAAGGGATTTGTTAAGTAATGTGAATTTCGTCTCTTTTCAACCGTTAATTCTTCTTTCAAAGTAATTAAAGGCATTAGATTATCATTATGGTGATCAAGCATAACAATATAATTGAGAAAACGAAGTCGTACCATGGATTTAAGAGATAAATTATGAATTACTATGATAAAAATATCATACAATGCTTTCCCGGGCTACTCCCGGTCCTAAAGATAAAGGGGATTAGCCCTGCATGTTCATCTCAGAGCAAAACATGGTTGAGAAAAGGAGAAACATGGAGAAAAACGTGAATAAGTAATGAAACCCTAAATGGAGAAGATCCAAGCATTCCTCAGCGTAGAATGCATGATCTATAGTCTTTCGATGGTGGAAAATGTCTTCTTTGGCTTCTGGAACAGTCAGGGCGTGCTTCTAGGCTCCATTCTTTTCTCCACACCTTCTCGAGATGTGTGCAGCGGCTAATGACGTGATCCCCTCCTCTTGGCCGCCGTCATTAGGTATAATCACCGAGTTAGGTTGCAAAAATATCACAGCCATCGGATTTGGATCGATCTGAAACAAACTTTAATCTGACGGTGTCGATACCATCGACGCGGGTCGATGGTATCGACTCTACGCGATATTGGCAAGTCTTATTTTCTTCTCTTCATTGCGCCTGATGCTGACTCGATACCATCGACGCGGGTCGATGATATCGACACCCTGAGGCATCGGTTTTATCCCTTTTCCATTGCTGAATCTTCTTATGTCGATAGTATCGACTTTTGGGTCGATAGTATCGAGTGTCTGCTCGCCAGCAACCTGATGGTAACTGGATACCATCGACTTCCCTGTCGATAGTATCGACTCTATGTTGCTCCTTGTGGCTGGCTGCCTATGGCTGTGTCGATAGTATCGACAACCGTCAATGGTATCGACAGCTACAGATATTCATTTTTCCTGAAATTTCAAAACAAAACCACATAAGCCAAGATAAAACCTATCATTGTAATCATTTATACTCAAAACAATAAAATAAGGGAAATTTGACACTGAGAAGGGTCATAGACTAAAGTAAGTGAATTACGCAATATTAACCACCAACAAGACCAATAAATGCATAAAACGCAAGTAAAACAAGTCTATAAATGTGACTTAAAATCATTGCATCAAAGACCCTTGACGAAGCTCGGAGGAATTATGCAACTACTGAGAAGGAACTCCTAGAAGTCGTGTATGCCTTTGACAAGTTTAGATCCTACCTCATTGGTTCAAAGGTCGTTGTTTACATAGATCATGCTGCTATATGTTACCTCCTAAAAAAGAAAGATGCAAAACCCAAGATGATCAGATGGATTCTCCTCTTACAAGAATTTGATCTGGAGATAAGAGATAAGAAAGGAACAGAGAATGTTGTGGCAGACCACTTGAGTCGTATCCACACCCTAGACACTAAAAAGATCCCAATTAATGATTCTCTTCCAGATGACCAGCTCATGAAAGTCTCAGAAGCTACTCCTAGGTACTCAAACTATGTGAACTACCTCGTCGTCGGTGTCATCCACCCTGAATGCACTGGCAATGCACTGAAGAAATTCATGCATGATGTGAGGCAATATCATTAGGATGAACCATACCTCTTTAAGCTCTATGTTGATGGTCTCTACAGACATTGTATTGTTGAGGAAGAAGCTCAACTTGTTCTAGAGCAATGCCACTCAGGACCTGTTGGGGGTCATATGAGTTCTAAGAAAACTACTCTGAAGGTTTTGCAATGTGGCTTCTTTTGGCCAACCATATCCACAGATTCCTATAACTTTGTCTTGTCATGTGACAAATGTCAGATAATGGGTAACATTACGAAAAGAGATGAGATGCCACTTAAGCTATGGCAAGAACTCGAGATTTTTGACATTTGGGGAGTGGACTACATGGGTTCATTCCCATCCTCACATGGATTTTTCTATATTCTGGTTGTGGTGGATTATGTCTCTAAATGGGTGGAGGTCATACCAACCGTCACTAGCAATTCAAAACCCATCATTAAAATGTTCAAAGATATTATATTTCCCCATTTTGGAGTCCTACGCACTGTGATATCCGACGGAGGTTCTCATTTTCTGGAGAGAAGAAGCTCTATTAAGAAAATATGGTGTAACGCACAAGGTATCTTCCCCCTACCATCTGCAAATAAGTGGGCAAGTAGAGGTTTCGAACCGTCAACTCAAGACTATCCTGGAAAAGACAGTAGGACGCAACTGTAAGGGTTGGTCAGTGAAAATCAATGACGCTTTATGGGCCTACCGAACTTCTTTTAAAACTCCTCTTGGAACAACACCCTTCAGAATAATCTATGGAAAGCCATTTCACCTGCTCGTAGAACTCAAACACAAATCTTGGTGGGCAATCAAACATCTGAATTTTGACATGAAGAAAGCTGGCCAAGCCAAGATGCTGCAACTTCAGGAGCTGGATGAACTCTGGATGACAGTTTATGAGAATGCTAGAATCTATAAAGAACGCACAAAGTTGAGGCACGATGGTCATCTGAAAAGGAAGGACATTCAAGTGGGAGACCAAGTTCTACTGTTCAACTCAAGACTGAGGTTATTCCCAGGGAAACTCCATTCTTGATGGTCTGGACCATACATTGTCAGAGGATCTACCCACATGGTGCCTTCATTTTATGGAGTGAAAATTCATAAGAATTTGTGGCAAACGGCCAACGCTTGAAGAGATATTTCACTACAGCTGACATAGGCACTAAAGCAATATTGGATCTCTCCAAACCAACATATCTACTAGTAAATTGAAGGAATCAAGTTGAGCCAATGACATAAAACAAAGGCACTTGTCGGGAGGAAACCCGACCCCTACCTTAGATTTTTAATTTGAGTTTTAGTTTTAGACAATGCATCGCAAGACGCAATCTTAAGTTCTAATAATTTTCATTCTTGAAATTTCAGATAGAGGACATGTCGTCGAAAGGAATGCAACCACATCTGGTGGACCAACCAGCATGATTTTTCCCCTCCATCTCGGATTTACAGTTTGCTCAATATGAGAAAATTTCTAAGTTCCTGGTGGAGGGTGGGTGGTACATACTTTACTTTCCACCCGCTCCTATCTGTCTCTGACTTAAGATTTCATCGTTGCATTTTTGAGAAAAAATTTCAAAAATTTTCAAAATTTTGAAGTTTTCAAAGTAGTTTTGTATAGAAACTTGACGAAGTTTTGATGCTTTTTGTTTCAACCAAAGCCTTTATCTAGCTGGCTATCCCGTTTTTCCATTCAATTTTTGTTGGGTTTTAGGGGAGACAGAGAAGGCAGCGGAAACAAAATTTTCTTCTCCCAAACCAAGAATAAAGGAATCATGTCAACGTCTATACAATAGGAAGGATGGTTTGTAGAGGCATACCTTGTCCCGAGGCTTGCTCGGCGACAATACCTCACGGCTTGCGTGGTCTTCACCTCCGGTCTTAGACGGTGTCTGTGCAGCTCCTGGTCTCACTGGGACTGTCGGGATTGACAGTTGTCATCCGAGCGGCAAAAGTCTCCCGCCTCTGTAGTCGTCCACACGGACTGCCTGGAACTTCGATCTCCTTGTCCCACAAGGAATTGAAAGGAGACGCACCCTCTTGTCAACATACTAGTAACCGACACACTCTGTTGTAACCAGTTGCTTTTCTACAGTTGTCTTTCCCTTATTGTGCCTCCCTTATCGGGTAGCACTTGCTCAGGCTCTCTCTCAGTTACCAAAACGACAACTTTGTAGAGCAACTGGTGCACTGAGTTGTACTTTGAGAAGCCCTTAATACCCCTATATATAGGAGGGTCATGGGACAAGGTTCTCTACCCCGGGCAATGCGGGACTAAATAGGAGTAGAAGGGTTCAAGATTTTCCACAAAACAATCAACTGCGCCAGCTGAACCGATCGTTTCAAACTTGAAACGGTCAGTTGGTGACCTGAGCCGATCAGTTCACACCTAAACCGATCGTTTGGAGCACCTGAGTCGATCGATTCACTTCCCAACCTATCAGTTTGTGGTCCTGGTCCAACTCAAATTGACTTTCATATTTGTTTTCGATTAATCAAATATTAATCCTTGTTCAAATCAAATTTGTACAAGTGAAACAAATTGTATTTGCAAAATCGACTTTCCAAACGATCTTCGTTGGTCACATGAGTCGATCGGTTCAACAATTGAGCCGATCGGTTCACCAACCTGAGCCGATCAGTTCATCTCATGAGCCGATCGGTTGGAAGTGCAGATTGTGCAAAATTAGTCAATCGCAGTTTCAATCAATCTGATACTCTAATCAATTAGTCCAACACCTTGAACACTATGATTTTGAGCTATCAATCAACTGAGTGTTTGATTGAACTACTAAACTCCTTTAGTAATTAATCTAAACATTATCTATAGAAAGACTCCTCTTCCAAGTTAAATCCTATGTGTGTGACCCTGTAGGTCCATTTCACATTGGTAGTGAAAGTCCATAACACTTATGACTTCATAAGCAAAGAGCGATGCCTAGTCACACATCAGTGCTACCCAAGTGAAATAGAAAGTTGGAGAACAACTTTCAATCCTACAATCTGTGAATGGTGTTACAGTGAATGTATAATTCCTTTGTCACTAATGTCTTGAATGAACTCAAGGCATGGTACAGTCATTCTTTCAATGTTCATCCATTTCCTTGATCTCAGAGAAGACTGGGTGAGATGTGTGCAACATCAACATCACATATTGATTCACACGTGCATACGCATGCCTTTCTCAATCCTACTCATCGAGTGGTCATGGACATTAGACTCCCTTAGGAGGGACAAATCCCATATCTATCACTCACCCCTCAAAAGCCCCATGTGTCAAAGTCACCCAATCATCACCTTTATAACAACCCATGTTTCAGGACTGTGTTTGATGATGTCAAAGTGTACCCAATGACATGTGTTGAGTGTAGTGATTTCAGGTCGAAGAATCACATTCACCACCATCACTGTGAGAGTTGACTGTGACTACCAAATCATGGTTCCATGTGTCACTCTCATGGTGGGTCTACCCGATACACTTGTTCTCTAACAAGTACCTATGTGCTTGGTTTGATATCACTATATCATGACTAATGAGATTATGTCATCAACCAACACACAATCTAGTCTTTAGTGTTATTCATGTCTATGGTTATTTCCACAATTACAACTGACTAGGGACTAAACAAGAATGTATATTCTTAACATCCGTATGATCTCATCGTTCAGGTCCTCAACCCAAAAGCATATGTCATTGAGTAAAACAATTTTTTAGACATCTATCATGTTACACTATCATCTCAGAAATAGTTAAAACATATAGATCGGAAATTTCCTTTAGTATTATTATTCAAATTATTTACAAAGTATCCCATTACAATCATCACATGACTTGCTCTATGGGCATACATACCAACAAACTCCCACTTACACTTAGAGCCAGCCACCTAGGAACCTCAATCCTTGTGACCTAGCATGACCATCATGCTTCTGCTGAGAAAGGGCCTTAGTCAATGGATCAGCTATGTTGTCTTCAGTTGGTACTTTGCAAATCTTCACATCTCCTCGTTGTACGATCTCTCATATGAGATGGAAGCGCCGCAGTATGTGCTTAGACCGTTGATGTGATCTGGGCTCCTTAGCTTGAGCAATAGCTCCATTATTGTCACAATAAAGCTCAATTGCATCACAGCTACTGGGAACTACACCAAGTTCAGAGATGAACTTCCTGATCCACACAGCTTCCTTTGCTTCATGTGAAGCAGCAATATACTCAACCTCTGTAGTAGAATCGGCAACTGTTTCTTGCTTGGAACTCTTCCATCTCACAGATCCATTATTTAGGCAAAACACAAATCCTGATTGTGATCTGTAATCTTCTTTGTCGGTTTGGAAGCTCGCATCGGTGTAACCCTTTACAACCAGTTCGTCCTCACCGCCGTATACAAGGAATTGATCCTTAGTCCTTCGCAAGTACTTGAGGATGTTCTTTACGACTGTCCAGTGAGCAACCCTGACATATGAATGGTACCTGCTCCTCATGCTGAGGGCATACGAGACATCTAGGCGTGTGCACAACATAGCATACATGATGGATCGGATGGCTGATGCATATGGGATCCCATTCATACGCTCCCTCTCTTCACAAGATTGGGGACATTGAGCTCTAGAGACAGTGACTCCATGTATCATGGGGATATTGCCTCTCTTTGAGTTCTCCATGTTGAACCACTTCAGCACTTTGTAAATGTATGTGCTTTGACTTAGACCAAGAAGCCTTTTAGATCTATCTCTATAGATCTTAATTCCTAGAATGCAGGATGCTTCTCCTAAGTCCTTCATTGAGAAAGTATTCCCAAGCCAAGTCTTTACCTTCTCTAAGGCTGAGACATCATTCCCCATCAATAGTATGTCATCAAAATATAATACGAGGAATGTGGTCATGCTCCCACTAACCTTCTTGTACACACAAGGTTTATCTTCATTTTGAATAAAGCCAAACACTTTGACTTCCTCATCAAATCGAAGATTCCAACTCCGAGATGCTTGCTTCAATCCATAGATTGACCTTTGTAGCTTACATACCTTATTAGCATTCTTTGGATCTACAAAACCTTCAGGTTGTGTCATGTACACATCCTCATTTATATTCCCATTAAGGAATGTGGTTTTAACATCCATTTGCCAAATCTCATAGTCATAGTAAGCTGCATTAGCAAGCATAATCCTGATGGACTTAATCATGGCAACTGGAGAAAAGGTTTCGTCATAGTCAACACCTTGAACTTGTCAAAAACCCTTTGCAACCAATCTGCCATTATAAGTTTGCACATTGCCATCCATGTCGGTCTTCTTCTTAAAGACCCACTTGCACCCTATGGGTTTTACCCCTTTAGGTGGTTCCACCAAATTCCATACTTTGTTGGAGTACATGGATTCCATCTCGGATTTCATGGCCTCAAGCCATTTCTCAGAATCTAGTGCCTCCATAGCCTCTAGATAGGTAGTTGGATCATCATCTATGATCAACTCTCCACCTTCCTAAGTCACAAGGTATCCAAACCTCTCAGGTTCAAGGTGTGTCCTACTAGATCTACGAATTCCTTGTGTTACTTGAGGAGACTGAGATTCCACAACACCTTGTGAATCTCTATGTTCCTCTTGTACATCTACTGGTTCAATGTTTTCTTGTTGGGCTTGAACCTCCTCAAGCTCTATTTTCCTCCCACTATTTCCTCTAGAAATAAATTCCTTTTCTAGGAACACAACACCCCTGGCAACAAATACTTTGTTGTCAGTTGGGTGGTATAAATAGTATCCCCTCGTTTCCTTGGGGTATCCAACAAAATACCATTTATCAGACTTGGGTCCAAGCTTATCAGGAAATATTTTCCTGACGTAAGCCTCACTTCCCCAAATCCTCATAAAAGACAAATTGGGACGCTTCCCAGTCCATATCTCATATGGTGTGTTTTGAACCAATTTAGATGGTACTCAGTTAAGTGTAAATGCAGCGGTTTCAAGAGCATAACCCCAAAAGGAAATCGAAAGATCAGCAAAACTCATCATTGATCGCACCATATCCAGTAAAGTGTGATTCCTTCTTTCAGACACACCGTTATGTTGTGGTGTTCCAGGCAGAGTCCATTGTGATACAATACCACGGGCTCGCAAAAGGTCCTCAAACTCTTGGCTTAAGTATTCTCCACCTTGATCAGATCAAAGTGCTTTAATACTTTCACCAAGTTGGTTCTGTACTCCATTCATCAAATCCTTGAACCTTTCAAGGGTTTCTGACTTATGTTTCATCAGGAACACATAGCCATACCTACTGAAGTCATCAGTAAAGGTAATGAAGTACTGATACCCACCTCTGGCATTAGTTCTAAAAGGCCCACATACATCAGTATGTATGAGTCCTAGTAGATCACTAGCTCTCTCATCTTTTCCTAAAAAGGGAGTCTTGGTCATCTTGCCCAACAAACAAGATTCACATGTCTCTATTGATTCATAATCAAAAGAGTCTAGATAACCATCTTTATGGAGTCTAGAAATGCACTTCTCATTTATGTGCCCTAGACGACAATGCCAAAGATACGTTTTGTTTGAGTTGTTGAGTTTTTGCCTTTTAGTGTTTACATTGTATACACTTGTCTCTAGATCTATCAAGTATAGACCATAAGACATTGGGGCACTGCCATAAAAGATCCCATATTTTGAAATGGAACACTTTCCATTCTTAATAAGAAATTCAAAACAATCCTTGTCCAAACAAGAAATGGAAATGATATTCCTATTTATGGCAGGTACATAATAGCAGTTCTTCAACTCTATTATTAGCCAGCTAGGTAGAGTTAACTCATAGGTTCCTACGGCACTGGTGGCAACTCTTGCCCCATTGGAAACACGTAGTTCAACCTCGCCTTTCCCCAAAGGCCTACTTCTTTTAAAATCCTTCACATTTGAACAAATGTGAGATCCACATCCGGTGTCAAGTACCCATGACAAAGAAGTAGTAAAGTTAATCTCTATCACATATATACCAGAAGTAGAGATCTCTATCTCTCGCTTATTCTTCCATCGTTCCCTCCATCCTCTCCATGTTTTTAGCGCAGAAGATTCTAACATTGGTTTTGCGAGAGAACCCTTCTCTCCCTCACCTTTGTCCTTAGACTTTGTTCCAATGAACTATCCTTTTTCTTAAGCACACATAGAGTGGACTCAAAGCCTACCAGTATTTCTGGATTGTGCAGAACACTTCTCACAATCCTCAACCAGTTATGGAATTTATTCTCAATTAATTTTCCCATTTTAAAAGATGATTCTTTTTCCATTCTACAAGAGAAAATTGCATTTGTCAAAACTCCTTTTGATTTGATTTGAATAAAATTTGACAGTATTTAATTAGGCTTTTAATTAATTACTGCTCCCACTATTTTGATTCAAATTGACAGCCCTCACCATCAATTCAGAAGATTGCAGCGTTCAATCTCCTAGTGGGTCAAGATCCGTATTTCATCAAGTCATGAGTCAGCTTTGGCTGATCACCCATAACATGACTATTTAGGTAGGCCATCATGCCAATTGCATCATATGCAACTCTTGATGAATGAACATGCACAATACCTTGCCATGAACTTTCCTTGCCTCTGGCCTTAGACGCTCTAAGAATCACCAGTTAAGTCTAACCCAAAAGCCGACACGGTAAACATGCACCCTGCTTTGGCAGAACCTACATGCTTACCCTTCACACTTCCACGAGATAGACGGTGCACCATGCTTTGGCGTAACCTACGCTTGGTCGATCAAGTTTTTCATGTGTGCCACTAATGGAAGGCGTAAAAGACTCAATATTTAGATGAGGGATTTTGGTTTTTATAGGTACATATACATATCCAATCACCACAATATAGTAAGTATCATATACATGCTATATCCCACAGAAAACATGTGAAATGATAAAAGCAATGATTATGGCCATCCTAATGTGATTCCTCGAGCCAAAAGGAATCACGGTCATCTAGGTTCACATCACATGCAACATGTACAAGATAAACTTTGTGTTTTGCCTTTTTGGGTTTGATCAACTCATCTCCATGATTTATCGGTTCGCCATCAGACTGGTTGGTTGGGTGCCACCAACCGATCGAATGGCACTTCTAGCCGATCGGTTCACTGGTCATCGTGCATCTCCTCAGGTCGCCACCTACTCGTCTCGCTCCTTGAATCGGTCATCAAAAAGCCCGTCATTCTTTGACATAATAAGAAATAAAAATCTATCCTATTTTACATTTGAAAAAGGAAACCCCGAGTTACATTCTGGGGGAGCAAAGGTAGGAAAGAAATCTCAAGTTATCTCAAGGTACATCAGGAATAGGAGATAGGGAATCGGTGCACAGACCAAGATGAAAGCAACCACATACAACCAAGCACACATACATAGGGTTTATTCGCCATAACCATGCTATACATCCACCACAAAACTCGTTTAAGGGCAACATGTATCGAGTGCATTCATATTACATATCATATATGTATATTGGGATTTTTGGATTTATGATTGGACATCCATAAAGCCAATTTTATTCGCATCGTATGCAATAAATAAAGGTGACAAACCAAAATCGATCACATCGATAATCCTAAAGTATAGAGCAGTTGACATGGCTCTGATACCACTATTGGGATTTAGGTGAGACAGAGAAGGCAGCGGAAACAAAATTTCTTCTCCCAAACCCAGAATAAAGGAATCGTGTCAACGTCTATACAATAGGAAGGATGGTTTGTAGAGGCATACCTTGTCCCGAGGCTTGCTCGGCGACAATACCTCATGGCTTGTGTGGTCTTCACCTCCGGTCTTGGACGGTGTCTGTGCAGCTCCTGATCTCACTGGGACTATCGGGATTGACAGTTGTCCTCCGAGCGGCAGAAGTCTCCCACCTCTGCAGTCGTCCATACGGACTGCCTGGAACTTTGATCTCCTTGTTCCACAAGGAATCAGAAGGAGTCGCACCCTCCTGTCGATGTACTAGTCACCAACACACTCTCTTGTAACCAATTGCTCTTCTGCAGTTGTCTTTCCCTTGATGTGCCTCCCTTATCGGGTAGCACTTGCTCAGGCTCTCTCTCGGTTACCAAAACCAGAGAAAACGACAACTTTGCAGAGCAACTGGTGCACTGAGTTGTACTTTGAGAAGCCCCCAATACCCCTATATATAGGAGGGTCATGGTACAAGGTTCTCTACCCCGGGCAATGCAGGACTGAATAGGAGTAGAAGGGTTCAAGATTTTCCACAAAACAATCAACTATTCCAGTTGAACCGATCGTTTCAACCTTGAAACGGTCGGTTGGTGACCTGAACCGATCGTTTGGAGCACCTGAGCCGATCGGTTCACTTCCCAACCGATCGGTTTGTGGTCCAGGTCCAACTCAAATTGACTTTCATATTTGTTTCCAATTAATCAAATATTAATCCTTATTCAAATCGAATTTGTACAAGTGAAACAAATTGTATTTGCAAAATCGACTTTCCAAACGATCTTCGTTGGTCACATGAGTCGATCGGTTCAACAATTGAGCTGATCGGTTCACCAACCTGAGCCGATCAGTTCATCTCATGAGCCGATCGGCTGGAAGTGCATATTGTACAAAATCAATCAATCACAGTTTCAATCAATCTGATACTCTAATCAATTGGTCCAACACCTTGAACACTATGATTTCGAGCTATCAATCAACTGATTGTTTGATTGAACTACTAAACTCCTTTAGTAATCAATCTAAACATTATCTGTAGAAAGACTCCTCTTCTAGGTTAAATCCTATGTGTGTGACCCTACAGGTCCATTTCACGTCGGCAGTGAAAGTCCATAACACTTATGACTTCACAAGCAATGAGCGGTGCCAAGTCACACATCAGTGCTACCCAAGTGAAATAGAAATTTGGAGAACAACTTTCAATCCTACAATCCGTGAATGGTGTTACAATGAATGTATAATTCCTTTGTCACTAATGTCTTGAATGAACTCAACCCATAGTACAGACATCCTTTCAACATTCATCCATTTCCTTGATCTCATAGCAGACTGGGTGAGTTGTGTGTGACATCAACATCACATATTGATTCACATGTGCATGTGCATGCCTTTCTCAATCCTACTCATCAAGTGGCCATGGACATTAAACTCCCTTAGGAGGGACAAATCCCATATCTATCACTCACCCCTCAAAAGCCCCATGTGTCAAAGTCACCCAATCATCACCTTTATAACAACCCATGTTTCAGGACTACGTTTCATGATGTCAAAGTGTACCCAACGACATGTGTTGAGTGTAGTGATTTCAGGTCGAAGAATCACATTCACCACCATCACTGTGAGAGCTGACTGTGACTACCAAATCATGGTTCCATGTGTCACTCTCACGGTGGGTCTGCCCAATACACTTGTTCTCTAACAAGTACCTATGTGATTGGTTTGATATCACTATATCATGACTAATGAGATTCTGTCATCAACCAACACACAATCTAGTCTTTAGTGTTATTGATGTCTATGGTTATTTCCACAATAACAACTGACTAGGGACTAAACAAGAATGTATACTCTTAACATCCGTATGATCTCATCATTCAGGTCCTCAACCCAAAAGCATACGTCATTGAGTAAAACAATTCTTTAGACATCTATCATGTTACACTATCATCTCAAAAATAGTTAAAACATATAGATCAAAAATTTCCTTTATTATTATTATTCAAATCATTTACAAAGTATCCCATTACAATCATCACATGACTTGCTCTATGGTCATATATACCAATAGTTTTGAATCATTATACCCTCATTATTCGAAGCAAAACCTTAAGGGAGATAATTTCTGAAACTAGCCAATGGTTAGAAATCACCGTGTGAAGCTTATGAACCCTAACATCATGATCAGTGAAAATGGAAAGTATCTGTAGAACTGAGAGGGATCAAACACATTATGCTTCCTAACTGACTAGTGGAACAATAGCATGGAATCTCCCGTGGATCATCATCAAGTCATTATTTGAGTAGAGTATGATAAGGAGAACAACTTGATGCATTGAATTGTAAATCAAGTTGCATTCTGATCTGAACTCTCTTCTACACTTATTCTATCATCTTCTTACCCCTCAATCCATCAAAAAGAAACAAAAATAGCCAAAATAGTGCCAAACCCTAAGTTCAGGGTGGCACACCTTCTCCCTCTTTATTCGCTTCTTCCATAGCCCTCGTTGTGTAATAGGGCATATCACCAAGAAAAGATGCCAATGCGCACACACAAAAAATGCAATATTAAGTCAAATAGAGGAGAGATTCGCACACACAAAAAAATGCAATCAATGTAATTGCAACCATATAATAAAAATCTTGAGTCGAATAGAGGAGAGATTTATTTCTTCCTACCATGCCCCCCTTCACTCCCTTTTCCACCTACTGGCACAATGAATGCCTACTTTGCCAAATCTTGAAAAACACCAGTGTCAGATTAGGTGCACACTTGTTTTTTTGCAGGGTGTCTCTGGACTCTTACAAAATTCTTAGACATGCTTAATGATGGAAAAAGTAGGGAGGAAGTGATGTTGGAAAACAAACTCGGGAATGAAGATATTGTAATATGTGTTCAGTAGTCTCAAGAAGTTGAGATGCTTAGTCATATAGAGTAGAGAAGAAACAATCGTGATGTGAAGATGAGGCAACCACACGAGTGAAAGTATTCATTTGCTGACTGTTTCAGATTTTGTGTTACTCGAGGACAAGCAACATTTAAATTTGGGGTGTTTTGATGAATGCATATTCATCATGGTTTTAGTCACCATCTTCTGGCCCAATTTTTCTCCGATTAGTTGCTTTTATGGCCTAAATCTCTGCATACATCCTTGTTTAGCCTAATTCATTTTTTTCTTGATTTTAATTGGCTTTTATTCTTTTTATGCAGGTCATGTTGAGCCCAAGAAAACCCAACCATAGCTAATTGGGCCCTTCTTCACTTCATTAGCAATCTAAGACCCATCTACCATTGTTCTCCCTTGTTCATTTCACTACATCCACCCTCTTGGTCGAATATATCTTCGACCGACCGCAACTTCACCTTTTGCCTTAACTATGACTGCGACCCCTTTTTGCCACCTATCTGCGTTCCAACCTTCAGTCGATGAATTCCTCGACCGACCTCAACCCATGATCATTCCCTTAACACCGGGCCCACGGTCTTTTCTTCTTTCCCTCTAACCCTAAACCGCGACCGCGGTTTCTTCACTACCACCTGTCTGCAGTCTCTCTCTTCTCCCCGCCTGTGGTTCTACCCCCCAACAACCACAAACTCCACCACCCTCAACAGATACCACGACCTACCCACAGAACTGCAACTGCGGTAATAGCTACTGCCAAACACTGCGACCCACTCCCCTCCGCTCGCAGCGGATACCACCATCAAGACTCTGTCCTTCACCTGAACTGTGACCTCACCCCCCTCTTCATCGCACCTTCCTCTTCTGACCCTCTACAACCCTAGCAACTGCAACCGCGGTTCCACTATCCGTGACCACATTTTCTTCACACCCATAACCGTGTCCGCGGTCTCATCCTTTCCTCACCATTGCGATCACCTCCTCTCCTCTGCACAAAGTGCCACCATCTCAAGGTCGTGGTACGCTCTGCAATCACCATCGACCACCTGCCAACCCTAACTGTGACCTACACTGGTCACGAAGATGACGCCTCTTCATCCACACCTCGATCACGGCAGATGACAACAGTCAACTGTGCCCACAGTACGTATAGTCGTGACTGCGGTGCCCTGGGAGTCAATACAACCATGACCTCACTGCCAAGCCACAAACACACTGGCCAAACAACAACAGGTTGTGACCAAAGGGGTGAAACAAGACCGTGACCAGAGCAGGCATACACACCTCGACCGAGGCCCAAAACCAACAGATCCAGTGGTAGCCTAAGCCTATAAATAGACTCCTGCCCCCTACCATTTGGGGCACCCTCTCCAGACACCGTTAGGCTGTAGGTCTGTCCTCATCCTAAGGATACGGTCTCCTCCACCGCCAGGTTGTGCCCAAGAAGCGTTCAACCCCTAGTGCATCCATCTATCCGCTCCATCCAACCCATTCATCCAGATCTGAGGTGGAAACCCAAATCTACAACCGTCTTCATCATCTACGTCGTGCCTATGCCGCCATCACGTCCCCGAGCTACTCCTCCTACTCGGAGCAAGGACTACGAGAAGAGAGAGAAGGTGGAGAAAGAAGATATGCCTTGTCTGCCGTGGTGTTCTTCCCTCCTCATCCACATCTGCCCCGACGTTGTGTAGAAGACTGTCTCTCCACCGAGTTGCGATCATCTTCTTCACAATGCTCATGGTGGAATCTTCCCTCTCTCCTATTCTTTTTGTTTCTCTCACCATGAGAGAGTAGTTTCCTTTTGCTAGGGTGCGGGGACTAGCACCGCTGCACGTGCTTACATGTCCAATTATTAAATATTCCATGGCTTGTATATAACTTTTCATTTCATTGTTAATCATTTGATGTGTGCTTGTGGATTGATGACCTACTTGCATGATCTATTTCGTTCCTATGTTGTGAGAAATTCAATACATAGGTTTTTAATATCAATTAATATGGTTGACTCTCTGACGAGAACTTCTGATGGGATTCATGTTGGTATGTATGCCCTGAGAGCCAATCATGGGATGATTGATGGGATACATTAAGATTGATTTGATAAACATCAAAGGAAAGCTTCCAATTCTTTCTAGTTCAGTCATATGAGATAGTGATAGAATAGACTGAATGTCTAGAGAATGATAGTACTCAATGACGTATGCCTTCAGGTTCAGGAACTGAACGATGAGATCAAACGAATGCTAAGAGTTTGTACATTCTTGTTATGTCCCTAGTTGGATGTCATTGTGGAAGGTAGATAGACAACAATGACACACAAGACTAGATTGAGGTGTTGGTTGATGACATAATCTCATTATTCATGATATGGAGATATCAAACCAAACACATGGGTACTTGTTAGAGAACAAGTTTATCAGATAGACCCACCATGAGTTTGACACATGGAACCATGATATGGTAGTCACGGTCAGTTCTCACAGTGATGGTGGTGAGTGTGATTCTTTGACCTGAAATCACTACACTAAACACATGTCGTTGGGTACACTTTGACATCATCAAACGCAGTCCTGAAACATGTGTTGTTATAAAGGTGAAGATTGGGTGGCTTTGACACATGGGGATTTTGAGGGGTGAGTGATAGATATGGGATTTGTCCCTCCTGAGGGAGTTTGCTATCCATGGCCACTTGATGAGTAGGATTGAGATAGGCGTGTGCACGCATGAGTGAATTAGTATGTGATATTGATGTCATACATATCTCCTCCAATCTAATCTGAGATCAAGAAAGTGAATGAACGTTGAAAGGATGATTCTTCCATGCCTTGAGTTCATTCAAGATATTAGTGATAAAGGAATATACATTCACTGTAACACCATTCATGGATTGTAGGATTGAAAGTTGTTCTCCAACTTTCTTTTTCATTGGGGTAGCACTGATGTGTGACTAGGCACCGCTCTTTTCTTGTGAAGTCATAAGTGTTATGGACTTTCACTGCCAACGTGAAATGGACCTGTAAGGTCACACACATAGGATTTAACCTGGAAGAGGAGTTTTTCCACAAATGATGTTTAGATTGATTACTAAAGGAGTTTAGTAGTTCAATTAAATGCTCAATCGAATGATAGCTCAATATCATAGTGTTCAAGGTGTTGGACAGATTGATTAGAGTATCAGATTGATTGAAATTGCGATTGACTGATTTGCACAAGTCTGCTGCCCCAACCGATTGGCTCATGAGATGAACTGATCGGCTCAGGTTGGTGAACCGATCGTCTCAAGACAGGCTGAACCGACTGGTTCAAGAGTTGAACTGATCGGCTCAGTCCAACCGAGATCGTTTGGAAAGTCAGAAGACTATTTTGCAAATACAATTTGTTTCACTTGTACAAATTCGATTTGGACAAGGATTAATATTTGATTAATTGGAAAGAAATTTGAAAGTCAATTTGAGTTGGACCATGACCACGAACCGATCGGCTCAGGTGCCCCAACCGATCGGTTGAGGTTGAACCGATAGGCTCAACTCACTAAACGGTCATTTCAGGGTTGAAACAATCAGTTCTGCTAGCGCAAGTTGGTTGTTTTGTGGAAAATTTCGAACCCTTCTACTCATGCGTTAATCCTGCATTGCCTGGGATAGAGAACCTTGTCCCATGACCCTCCTATATATAGGGGTATTGGGGGCTTTTCAGGAAGAACAACTTAGTGCATCAGTTGCTCTGTAAAGTTGTCGTTCTCTCTAGTTTTGGTAATTAAGAGAGAGCCCGAGCAAGTGCTACCCGATAAGGGAGGCACAGCAAGGGAAAGACAACTACATAAAAGCAACTGGTTGCAGGAGAGTGTGTTGGTGACTAGTATGCCAATAGGAGGGTGCGACTCCTTCTGATTCCTTGTGGGACAAGGAGATCGGAGTTCCAGGTGGTCCGTGTGGACTACTTCAGAGGCGGGAGACTTCTACCGCTCGGAGGAAAGCTGTCAATCCTGACAGTCCCGGTGAGACCAGGAGCTGCACAGACGTCGTCCAAGATCGGAGGTGAAGATCGTACAAGCCACGAGGTAAAGTCGCCGAGCAAGCCTCGGGACAAGGTATGCCTCTACAAACCATCCTTCCTATTGTATAGACGTTGACGCGTTTCCTTTGTTCTAGGTTTGGGAGAAGAAATTTTTGTTTCCGCTTCCTTCTCTGTCTCCCCTAAAACCCAACAGTGGTATCAGAGCCACGTCAACTACTCTATACTTTAGGATTATCGATATGATCGATTTTGGTTTGTCGCCTTTATTTATTGCATACGACGCGAATAAAATTGGTTTTATGCATGTCCAATCCTAAATCCACAAAATCCCAATATACATATATGATATGTAATATGAATGCACTCGATACGCGTCACCCTTAAATGAGTTATGTGGTGGATGTATAGCGTGGTTATGGTCAATAAACCCTATGTATGTGTGCTTGGTTGTATGTGGTTGCTTGCATCTCGGTCTGCACACCGATTCCCTATCTCCTATTCCTGATGTAACTCGAGATAACTCGAGATTTCTTTCCTACCTTTTCTCCCCCCGAATGTAACTCAGGGTTTCCCAATTCAAATGTAAAATAGGATAGATCTTTTATTTCCTGTTATGTCAAAGAACGGAGGACATCTGACGATGAATGAGACGATCGGTTCAAGGCGTGAACCGATCAGTTGGTGATCCATACGGCCGGTTCAAGGAGCGAGATGATCGAGTGGTGGCCATGAAGAGATGCATGATGACCAAGTGAACCGATCGGTTGGAGGAGCCAACCAATCGGCTGGTGGCACCCAGACGACCGACCAAGGCGAGCAGGTCATTCATGTGATGTGTTGATCAACTCGGACGGCTATAGCACAGAGTTCATCTTGTACAGGTTGCATGTGATGTAGACCTAGATGACCGTGATTCCTCTTGGATTGAGGAATCACATTAGGATGGCCATAATCATCGCTTTTATCGTTTCACATGTTTTCTATGGGATATAGCATGTATACGATACATACTATATATTGTGATGATTGGATATGTATATGTACCTATAAAAACCAAATCCCTCATTAAATATTAAAGTTTTAGATGCCTTCCAAATGTGACACACATGAAAACTTAATCGGCTAAGTGTGTTCACACCCTAGCGTGGTGCACCATCTATGTTGTGGAAGTGTGAAGGATGAATATGTGGGTCTTCCATAGCAGGGTGCATATTTCATCGTGTTGGCTTTGGGTCGGACTTAACAAGGTGACCTAGATAGGATCTAGCACCTTGAGGCTTGGACGTGATCATGGCAAGGAGTTTCATATGACATCTTTCAAGAGTTGCATATGATGTAATTAGCAAAAGTTGCCTACCTGGAAGATCTAAGTTGTGGGTGACAGCCCTAGCTGGTTCATGACTTAGAGGATTTTAAGATCTTGACCCACTAGAAGGTTGTACACTGCAATCTTCCGAATTGATGGTGAGGGCTATCAATTTGAACAAAAATAGTGGGAGCGATAATTAATTAAATTCCTAATTATATCGTCAACTTTTCAAATCAATCAAATAAGTCAAAATTGCGTTTTGGACTAAAATCGCATATATTTCCTTTTGTAGTTCAAATGACAACAAACAACAATCACTTTTCGTTGTGATCAGTCCTTGAAAAGGACAAGCTGAATGGGATTAACTTCCACGGCTAGTTTAGGACATTGAGAATTGTTCTCACTCAAGAGCGAAAGCTTTATGTCCTAGATACTCCAGTTCTAGAGGAACCTGCTCGTACCGCACCAAAGGCAGAAAGGGATTCTTATAAGAAACATTCTGATGATGCTATTGATGCGAAGTGCTTGATGTTGTACTCCATGAACCATGAGTTGCAGAGACAACATGAGAACATGGGTGTCATTGAGATGATTTAGCATCTCAAGAACATGTATAAAGATCAAGCACGGCAAGAGAGATATGATGTCTCTAGGGCACTGTTCAAGTGCGTCATGACAGAAGGAGATCCAGTTGGTCCTCACACGCTCAAGATGATTGGGTATGTGGAGAACCTAACGAGACTGGGATTTCCCCTGATCCAAGAGTTGGCTACTGACGTGATACTGCAAACGTTGCCAGAATCCTACAGTCAGTTTGTGATGAACTACAACATGAACAACTTTGACAGGCCATTGATAGAGTTGTTGGGCATGTTGAGGACAGCCGAGACACAGATGAAGAAGGACAATCCTAAGTCTTTGATGATGATCAGTAGCAAGAAAGGCAAGTCCAAGTGCAAGGGCAAGGGAAAATCTAAGAAGGGTTCTGATGCTAGCCAGGAGCCCAAGGCGTCTTCAGCTCTCAAGGCCAAGGGAGGCGTGACCAAGAGAGGCAATTTCCACCATTGTCAAAAGCCAAGACATTGGAAAAGGAATTGTCCACTCTATCTGGAAGAACTAAAGAAGAAGGAGGCGACAGACGTCTCCACCTGAAGGTGTCATGAAATAAACTTGTAACATTTTTGAGGTATATGATACCAAGATATAAAATGTAAAAAACTCAATAAATGGGGCAAGTGTTGCCGCCATAGATAGGAGTAATTTAGTTTATTTTCAGCCTTGAAGGCATGTAATACAGTTATGAACTGCTATTTCATATTTTCCAATAGATAGAAACACTTTATTTTTGCATATTGTATGACAATGATTGCAATTAATAAAGTTGATGTTTCAATCTCAAAAAATATGATCTGTATGGCAATGCCTTGTTTATCTTGTGGTAATTGTTATGCATAAGATAAAATGAACCTAAAAGCTATTGATAACTCAAACTCAAATTAGCATAAATCATGAGAAATTCATTTCTAGTTTCCATATGATGGATAAGCTAGACTCTTTTGGTTAGAGAACCAGTAATAGACATGAATCTATTGAACATGATTAATCAATCTTCACTATTACTGGTGGGAGAATGATTATCCTATTAGGTATAATACATGTGATGTATTCACATACTTATTGGAGCAAATGCTAATACTTTAAATGGTGTTTAGAGAAATACCAATATGAATATCTTGAAGTGTTCAAGAACATCATAGATGAAGTACGGATATGGTAAAGTGTTGATTCTTGATGAGATCAATAAAAGAAATACTTGAACCAAATGTTTGAGATCCTTATGAGTGATTATGATAGTGTATCACAGTGAACTCAAGATTAAGGCATGGTGATGTCTAAATCAAGGAGTCATACTCTAAGGAGTTAGAGGATGATTTTCAATTAACTAAATTCTTCTTAAATAAAGAATACCCTACACTAAAAAAGGACATTAAGAATCACAACAAGTTGTGAGTTCTTATATTCTTGACAGATAACCTCAATCATCTATGTGATGAGTTGGTCATGTGATGAGTCAACTATCTAGATGAATATGAGGAACCGTATTTTGAGTTATGGTTCATGACCATTACATCCTAAATGACTTCCATGTAATCCATAAGGTATGACATTGATGGTAGCACCCATTGGGATAAAATCCATAAGTGCGGATAAGTCTTAAGCGTTAAGACACATGGATAACATTTTGAAAAAGGATGACGCTTGTTGATTATAACTTAATGATTAAGAGATTTGGCACACAGATACTAAAACTGCATTCCTATGAGGAATAAAACAAGGATGTGTACGTGATACAACCTATAAGGTTTATGAATCCATTAATGCAAATAAAGTCTATAAGTTACAATGGACTAATCAATGTGATTGATTAAGTACAAGCAACTCAGAGCTGGATCTTTACTTTGATAATATAGTCAAAGGGTTTGACTGATATGACAAAGATAAAGAAGGGATCTGTGATTTAGTGGGAGTGTATTCACATTCCACATGTCGATGTGAAATGGAAATGTTCTAAAATGGAAATCCAAAGTGGAAATTATCTATAAGGAAGATAGATACATTTCCTATGAGATAGGAATAGAGATCTATAGAGATAGTTCTCGAAAACCTCTTGACCTGAAAAGAGAAAGCATACATTGGCAATCTATACTGAAGGGTTCAGTGTGCATAGATTCAGTGGGAGAAAACTTGTCCATGTTACATGGAGTTGGTATCCCAAGGCCAAGTGTCCAATTCTTTTAAAGAATGGGAACACTAAGAATAGATATGAATCTATCATGTATGTAATCATCCCATTATCTTGCATGTATGGGCATGGCAAGAATAAAGTGCATTCATCATCTTGTATGTAGGACATGACAATATGATGTGCTCATCCTGATAACTCGTATGTGGGACATGATGAGTGGATGTCTGTCTAGTTCCAGTAAGGATTACTAGAATACCATAAGAACTTGATAAGTACTTGTGAAGTACTAGTTCTATGGAAGTAAGGAAGGGTTCACTGTAAAGAGTTACATTGATGCGAACTTCCAAAAGGACAAAAAATTAATCACAAAATATATATGGGATATATAAAAGTGAATGTTTGTTGATAATTGGAAACGTTCCAATAAATCTGTTTAAAAGGACAAGTCGAGTATCTGTGTGTTAGAGAACAGCAGTGGAAACTATATGGATCTAGAAGTTCATGAGATGAACTTATAATTATTCCGCTCATTGATGACAAGTTAGGAGTGCTTGATCATGCAATGAGGCTAAAGGTTAGCAAAGGAATACTGGATCGCATATTACGGCAACTCCGTCTCATACGTGTGACGTACATCGAAGAGATGAGAGACATGCAATTAATACCGACTTTGGCAAGGTGTTGCCCTAACTCACTATGTTAGCACTAGAGCGTGGTAACATGTGGGACATGTTTGAAGATCACTATGAATATGATTCAAAGGGTGATTGGCTCACAGTACAAGTGGGAGTCTGTTGGTATGTATGCCCTGAGAGCCAATCATGGGATGATTGGTGGGATACATTAAGATTGATTTGATAAACATCAAAGGCAAGCTTCCAATTCTTTCTAGTTCAGTCATATGAGATAGTGATAGAACAGATTGAATGTCTAGAGAATGATAGTACTCAATGACGTATGCCTTCAGGTTCAGGACCTGAACGATGAGATCATACGGATGCTAAGAGTTTGTACATTCTTGTTATGTCCCTAGTCGGATGTCATTGTGGAAGGTAGATAGACGGCAATGACACACAAGACTAGATTGTGGTGTTGGTTGATGAACCGATCGGCTCAGGTGCCCCAACTGATCGATTGAGGTTGAACCGATTGGCTCAACTCACCAAACGATCATTTCAGGGTTGAAGCGATCGGTTCTACTGGCGCAAGTTGGTTATTTTGTGGAAAATTTTGAACCCTTCTACTCCTGCTTTAATCCCACATTGCCCGGGATAGAGAACCCTATCCCATGACCCTCCTATATATAGGGGTATTGGGGGCTTCTCAGGAAGAACAACTCAGTGCATCAGTTGCTCTACAAAGTTGTCGTTCTCTCTGGTTTTGGTAATTAAGAGAGAGCCCGAGCAAGTGCTACCCGATAAGGGAGGCACAGTAAGGGAAAGACAACTGCAGAAAAACAACTGGTTATAGGAGAGTGTGTTGGTGACTAGTACGCCAACAGGAGGGTGTGACTCCTTCCGATTCCTTGTGGGACAAGGAGATCGAAGTTCCAGGTGGTCTGTGTGGACTACTTTAGAGGTAGGAGACTTCTGCCGCTCGGAAGACAACTGTCAATCCCGACAATCCCAGTGAGACCAAGAGCTGCACAGACGTCGTCCAAGATCAGAGGTGAAGACTGCGCAAGCCACGAGGTAAAGTCACCAAGCAAGCCTCGGGACAAGGTACGCCTCTGAAAACCATCCTTCCTATTGTATAGATGTTGACACGTTTCCTTTGTTCTGGGTTTGGGAGAAGAAATTTTTGTTTCTGCTGCCTTCTCTATCTCCCCTAAAACCCAACAATTCCCTGAAGTCGTAAGTGTGTGATCTGTGAGGGGACAAGACATCTAGCCCACAGTGACGCTTTTGTGTGCCTAACGCCTGTATGGGGGGGCACAACTTCAGTTGGATATCTGTATCTTTGGAGTCGTAAGTGTGTGATCTAGATGGAGACGAGACATCTGATGCCTAAGGTGATGCTTACGTGAAAGAACCACGTCATTATCTATGATAATAATAAAGTTGGTGGAGAGTTATAGCTCTCACTGGGACTGTGTGTCTCACCTCATTGGCTAATAAGTTTTTAGGTGGATGTGCATGCCGAGTTAAGATCATGCGGTTGAAGATAAAACAAGAAGAAAACTACACCTGGTGAAAAGTGGTATATGGAAGTGTCTAGTAATAGATTCCTATGTGTCATCCGTATGCACTCAGGTCCTTGGGGATATTCTTGACGTGTTTTTTAGACATGATGATCAATATATGATTTCTGGCATTGTGTGCCTCTGGTGGTATGTATATACATGTGGAACTATTATCTTTTGTAATAAGATGTTTGAAATGTGATGATGTAGCACCTCAAATATAAATTATGAAATGAACATGTTGGTTCTTTTATAACAATTCTCAGTTCCTGATACTTGTTGTAAAATGGTTTTTAGTCCCTGCAATTTTCGGTAATCTGATATTTATGGTTGACCGTGGTTTAGGTTTTGAGTAATCTCATTTTGTGTGACAAAGGACGTCACATTTTGTCGTATCAGAGCTCTAGGTTCAATGAGTCTACAGGGACACTAGGTGTAAAGAGGTGAGATCACCTCCTTACTAAAATTTAAAGGAAGTATAAAGCATCCATCTTTTTAGAAAGACAAAAGATATTGAGGGGTGCATGTATAATATTCCAAGTAAATAAGCATGCACCAGATACATTATAAAATGTCAATAGCTGTGGAAATAAAAGTACTAAGCCTATTACATGGCTTTCATTGTTCATTACATGATTGTTCCCAAAAGAAAAAGATAAGATAAAAGGATCTAGCTATAGCAACCTAGACATCCTTTCAGATAGCTTGAGATCTACTCCTGAGATAACATCCTTCAAACTTGTCCTTCTTCTTGCTCAACACTAGCACCTGGGTGGTTGGGAAAGCACCCAGCAAAAGTGGAAAGAAAATAAGGTATGTGTCACAAAATTGGTCTAGGATAACAAGATAAGTAAAGCAAATAAGAATAGGATAGGGTTCATCATAAGATGAAGATAACAAGAGTATGAGGCTATATTCAAAAGAAACTTGCCATTAACAATTATATAAAAAGGATTTGCATGTAAGAAAATTATGTCTACATAACTAACTAGGGTTGAGGCACCTAACGAACCTCTAACCTATAGGTGAGGGGAGAATAAGACATTCCCAGTCACCTACACAATTATATAGGGAAGAATAAAAACATTCCCTAGGGCGATTAAATACATGTCCTCTGTGGGTGGTTTTACATAAGTACTGCTACTTTGAACTAAATAGAACATAAATCTATATTCTAGAAAAGTAGTCATGGCAAGAGTATTCATAATATTGAATAAGCATAGTAGTGGGATATAAGACCCAAACAAGAAGAAATTATAATCTGATTTGAGGCATGAACAACATTAGGATTCAAGAATAGAAGATTTAGGGTTCATTTAAGTCTCATTAGGGAAATATAGGGTTTGTCTGCAATTATCCAAACATAGGGTGTAAGGAATGCACATACCTCTCTTACTGATATCAATTACTAACTTTCACCACTTTAATCGAGTCTGAGATCCACTTTGCCTATTTTCAATGTATTAACATGTATTAGAGTACATAGTGCACATTAATGTATAGAAACCCTAATTTCAAAACTTTTTAGAAAAACTTGTATTCATATTTTATAAATATTACCAATGAACTGATTAGGTTCTCCTGCTAAAGAAAATATATTTTTATGTTAATTTTGGAGTTATGATGATTAAGATGTAATTTTTATGGATTTTATGCATAAAATTCATTTTTAAAAAATCACCCTTCATAAAACCATGAAATAATACCTTGAAAATATTTTTATTAGATATAGATTAATTTTCCAATTCCAAAACATATTTATTTGTCAAACTTTCGTAAGCATATTAGAAGATATGAATTTTTCAATACTGACCAATATGAAATTGTCACATCATCAAACCGATTGAGACAATTGAAGATAGAGGGAGAGGGAGAAAACACCATTTGACCCAAGATTAGGTTTAAAGTTTCATAGGTAACCAAACTAGAGCTTCTAGAGAAGGTAAAACAGTAAGAAACTAAAACCCTAGAAGAACATGGTAAAAAGAGATGGAGATCATCGATTTTAAACATAGAAGCATGAGTTTTAAGCATGTAGTATGCAATATATGAGAAGGGGTTATAAAACTCACCTATAGGAAGGTAAGAAGGTCCAAACAGCAAGGATCCTGAGATTAGAAGGTCTGGTTATTCCAAGCCAAGCTCCTTTCTTGAGCAAAGATCACCTTCTCCAGTTTAGAGGTGCAAACCCTAGCAAAAGAGCATGGAGATGAGATGTTTTAGGGTTTTAGGTGGAGTTTTACCATGGAAGGTCATGCTTCCGACCTGGAAGAATGTGGGAGGAATACTAACAATATGAAAATAGGAAAGGAAAGGAGTATACTTACTAGTTTTGGTCAAAATCACCAAGAAGGAGCTTAAGAAATCCTAAATAGAGAAATTTGGAACCCTAGGAGCCTTCTTCACCAAGGTAGGCACCATCTTTTACCTTGGGACAACAACTTCATGGACAAACATAGAAGGTACGATGCTATAAGCTAGGGGAAAGAGAATGAGAGGATTGCATCTTGGATTGGGAGGTGGGAAGGGGTAGGCATGGCTTTATAAAGAAGGGGGCAAGCATGAGGTGTCTATGGGACTTTCCATGTGTCCCTAGCCTAGGGCTTCATGGCCATGCAAGAGGAAAGCTCATAGAAACTTCTTGTATATAAAAATTCATTCCTAAAAGCCCATGGAGATTTCTGGGCCATCCCCGCTGTCCTTCAAACAAAGAAATAGCCCCATTGGTTGATAACTTTTAAATATAAGCTCATTTATAAAGAGGGTAATCCCTATAATGCCCTTGGCGAGAAACACCTTCAAACCAAGGTGCAACTAGGTGCCCCATGGTTCAAAATCTCGAGAATGGTAAGGGAATATCTAAGGATTAAAATTTAGATGATAATTTATAAAGAAAACCTCCCAATTGGGTAAATTGCATAAAAGTCCAGAATATACCTGAAATTGTATAACTTGCACAAACAACATCCAAATCAAGCCAAATTTGAAACTTAGGCTCATTTTATGTTTTAAAATCACATAAAAAAGTTATATTAAGGTTTATATCACTTAATTATGGTAATTTAGCTTGTTTAATACATTAATCAAGGTTTAGGGTCTTGCACTTCTAGCACAAATTAATATACTATTGTTCTACTAAAGTGGTGATTTTGCATTTTTTATCCTTAAATAAGCTTTCACTAAGGTATTTGTGCATGAACCCTTATATTAGTATAATTAATGAATAAATGTTCACGAAACCACTATAAATTCCACTAATTAAACATGAACGACATAAAGGACAGAAATGAAAGGGAAACTTAGGAAAAAGGTTCACATGGAGATTACATCTAAGATTCATTATGTTACAACACTCCACCCCTTGAAAAGGATTTCATCCTTGAAATCTGATGTGAGGATTTTGAGTCGCATTTATAGACTTGTTTTACTTGTGTTTTATGTGTTTATTGGTCACTTTGGTGGTTAATAGTACATAATTCACTTACTCTAGTCTATAATCTCTTACAGTATCAAATCTCTCATATTTTATCTTTTTGATCATAAACGATTATAATAATGGGTTTTATCTCAGTTGATTTGGCTTTGTCTTGCAATTTCAGGAAAAACGTATATATACAGCTGTCGAGACCATCGACATCCGTCGATAGTATCGACACAGTCACGGAGAGACAGCCGCAAGGAGCCAAGCAGTGTCGATACCATCGAATGGGAAGTAGATGGTAGCGAGTTACCTTCAGGTTGCCAGTGATTAGCTGGTCGAAACCATCGACACAAAAGTCAATACTATCGACGGTCCCAATTTTAGCGACGGAAAAGCGACAAAATCGATGCCTAAGGGTGTCGATACCATCGACCCGCGTTGATGGTATCGACGCCGTCAGATTAGTGTTTGTTCCAGATCGGCCCAAATCCAACGGTGGTGATATTTGGATGATCTAATTTGGTGTTTATACCTAATGACGGCGGCCAAGACCGAGCTATCACGTCATTAGCCGTTGCACACATCCCAAGGAGAGTGGGAGAGGAGAACGGAGCCCGGAAGCACGCCCCGACCGTTCCAAGAGCTGAAGAAAACATTTTCCACTGCCGAAAGGCTGTAGATCGCGCACTCTACACCGAGGAACGCTTGGATCTTCTCCGTTCAGGGGTTTACACCACTTCATCCATGTTTTTCTCCATGTTTTCCCTTTCTTCCACCATGTCTTGCTCTGAGATGAACATGCGGGGCTAATCCCCTTTGTCTTTAGGACTGGGAGTATCCCGGGTAATCGTTGTATGATGTTTTTATCATAGTAATGCATATTTCATCTCTTAAATCTGTGGTATGATTTTGTTTTATCCATTATATCATTATGCTTGATCACCCTAATGATAATCTAATGCCTTTAATTGCTTTGAAAGAAGAATTAATGGTTGAAAAGAGATGAAATTCACATTAACTCATAAATTCCTTGAACAAGGTGATGTACGGTTAATGGTGGAAACCCAGAGGTTGATTCTAATGCACCTAGTTTAGGGTATAGGTTACTACGACGGTGTAACCGACCTAGATTTAGGTAGTGAATTGTATCACGACAGTGAACAATTCTGACTACAGGCCACTATCTGGAATGAGATATGAATGTGATTAATCATGCAAAAATTCATACAACGAGAACCCATAGTGAAACCGCAATCCTAAAGATTCCCATCTAAATTGATTAAACTCAACATTTAATCAATTGCTTTGCTTTCTTTTATTTTTTTTTCTTTTTAATCAACTCTCAAAACATTTTTAACCGGTCTAGCTGATTGCGAACAGTTAGTAGTAGTCTACCGATAGTTCAGTGTCCCTGAGTTTGACTCGGGCCTCACTAAGGCCTATATTACATTGACGCGTGCACTTGCGTTTGCATGCACAGTTTACGCGTGTCAAGTTTTTGGCGCCGTTGCCGGGGACACGACAATTGTCAGCACTACGAGTGTTGCAAACGGCCACTCTAGGCCACATTTTATTTTATTATTTTTTTTGAAATTCATCGTTTAGCTTTCATATTTGGTAATCGTCGAGCACTGTACTGAATCAAAATTATTACCTTGCAGGTACCGGTGCATGGTGAAGACGCGTAGTACATACTACGCACAACCATCATCAGAGGTCCCATTCTGGGGATCAGACGACGAGGAGAACAACATTCAAGAGCAACCTGAAGATATAGATTCAGATTCTGAACCAGAAGCTATGGTTGAAGAACAGACAATATGGGAGAAGATAAAAGCTTCTTCCTCGTTAGCATCAAAGGGACCAATAAAAAAACTGGCATTCAACATTCCCACTTATAAGATTGACCCAGCACTGATAAATTTGGTCAAGTCTCAAGCATTTCACGGGCTGAAGAATGAGGACCCAGTTGCACACATCAGAACATTTGTGGAAAATTGTGATATGATAAAGATAGATAGGTTTCCACAAGAGACACTGTATTTGAAGTTGTTTCCCAGCTCGCTTGCAGGTAATGCATGTGAATGGCTGTACAACTTGGACGACGAGTATGTGGATTCATGGGATCATATGGTCGAGGTGTTCTTCGAGAGATTCTTTCCGCCGGAGAAGACTAATGATCTTGTAAGAAAGATCCACAACTTCATCCAGAAAGCCGGGGAGACGTATTCTGAGACTTGGGAACATTTTCAGATAATGCTGAGGAGGTGCCCACATCATGGGATGGACAAGGAGAAACAAGTCAAGATTTTCTATTTTGCTCTTTCTGAGCATGATAGAAGCAATCTAGATTCAGCAGGTTCAGGGTTCTTCTTAAACAACACAGGCACAAGGTGTTGGGAGATTTTGAAGAACATGGCCAAAAAAGTAGTCATGGGGTGAGAGGGATGCACCCAAACAAGTTGAAGTTGCAGGTGAGTCCAGGTCCATCAAGGAGATGAATGACAAATTAGATCTCATAGCCAAGAAGCTTGTGGAGAAAGAGGAGGAATCCGATGAGGAAGCCCAAGTCAAATTTATGCAACAACAGGGCTATAGAAACAATGATTATGCTTGGAGGAAGGATAGGAAATTCTCATGGAAGGATCCAAACAACTTCTTGCAAGATCCAGATGCAAAGCCACAATCAAAGGTAGAGGATAAAAGCACTGAGTTGCTTAGTCAAGTGGTGCAACAAAATCAAGAAATGATGAGTATGTTCGCTAAGCAGTTACAGTCGTAGGGCGAGACGTTGAATAAATTTGGGCAGACACTGCAAAGTCATGGAGCACAAATGAGGGCACTAGAGACAATGGTGACTCAAATCGCCAATGAAGTGGTGGCCATGAAGCAAGCAATTCAAAAAAGATCGGCTGGAAATGCAGAGTCTGTTCAAGCACAGCATCAAGTGAAGTATATATCTGTGATTAATGAGGAAGAGCCCCCGGTGGTGGAGGCCCATGAAAAAGGCACAATGATTTTTTATATGGAGGCTACACCGAGAGTACCATATCCCCGCAGTTTATATGGACTACCTGGTGGATATTTCCCATTCAGAAAATCTCGCCAAGAACCCATCACGGTCGTGCCCACACCTTGGCAAGAAGAGAAGGTGAAGGCCATACTTCATGGTGAAGCTACAACCACTGAGAAAGATGAGCAGCCACAAGTCACACCAGTTATAAATGATGTGCCAAAGCCTACACCAGAGGGTGACATTGAAGCAAGCTTAGGGGAGGAGACCCCGAAAATCCCATATGTGCCACCTCACAAGCATCTAAAGGAGACAGTTGTGTCTTTTTCGGATAGTCTGAGGCCGAAGAAAGAGCATAGACATTACAGGAAGTTCTTGGAGATGTTTAGGAAGCTCCATATTAATATTCTGTTAGTGGAAATGATAGAACAGATTCCTGCATATGGGAAATTTATCAAGGATATCATCACCAAGAAAAGGCGGATACAAGACACAGATGTTTGCCGGGTGAATGAGATGGTGAGTTCAATTATCCATGGGAGTTTACCACAGAAGAGGAAAGATCCAGGAGGTTTCTACATCCCATGTTCCATAGGAGGACAACATTTTCCACAAGCACAGTGTGACTCAGGGGCCAGCATTAATCTTATGCCATTGTCCACGTTTCAAAAGCTTGGATTGAAGACACTAAAGAAATCTGCCATGACTATTGAGTTGGCAGATGGGTCTATTGTGAAGCCATATGGAGTGTGTGAGGATGTACTTGTCAAAGTCGATAGGTTTATCTTTCTGGTGGATTTCATTGTCATGGACATGCCACAGCTAAAGGGTTGTGAGATGCTACTGGGAAGGCCGTTTCAAGTGACGGTAGATGTTATCACAGCTATCGGGAGAGGTACCTTGGCATTAGGGATTGGCCAGGATAGAGTGGAGTTTAAACTGTTGAGTGATCCCCTAGGAAAACTCCCCGAGGCTCCAAGCTGATGAGCTCGATTTTTGTCTAGCCTAAGACGTTAAATAAGGGCACTTGTTGGGAGGCAACCCAACCATTGGTAGTTTCGTCCATTTTCTTTCGCATTTACAAGTTAGTTTGGTTTAATTTTGTTTTTAGTGTAAATATGATACCTTGATCATTTGTTCAGTGTGCAGGTCTGAGGCAGAGTTGATACCATCGACCATTGTGTCGATGGTAGCGACATGGGTACAGGTAGGCGACTGTAGAAAATTTTCTGAGTCGATACCATCGACGGCCTCTTCGATGGTATCGACATACCATCAGAGACGCCGAAGAACAAGGTAGATTGGGGTCGATAGTATCGACTAGGATGTTGATACTCGCGAGATCCCTGAAGATTTACAGATGATTTTGTCTCAGTGAAGTCGATACCATCGACGGGCCTGTCGATGGTATCGACCCGGCTACAGTCAGAAAGCAGCGGCCGAGCCTTGCGAGGGTAATTGATCCAGGAAGAGTTGATACCATTGACCCACGTCGATGGTATCGACGCGACACGTCACCGATCTGCGAGAAGAAATTAGCGGCGGCCGCTAAATCAAGGAAGTCGATCCGTGGGATGGGTCGATACCATCGACCTGTGTCGATGGTATCGACGCGTCATCGATCTGGGCCCCCACATCAGGAAATCGACAACCGCCGATACTAGTGAAGATCTGGATTGTGCTACATATGTCAATACCATTGACACCCCATTGATGGTATCGACGGGTCCACAGCAACGACAGACTCAGTTATAAAAGAAAGGGTTGATTGTCAAATCTCTTCACACCTTCAGAGCTTCTTCCCTCTACTTGTACATTGAGCATCGTTGTGCGACCGGAGGCCTTCGTTGAGCATCTGAGGATCGGGATATCTTCACTGAGTTCTGCATCGAGCGGAGATCGTCTTCTCCGACCTTCATCGAGCTCTATCTCCTATTCCCTTTCTCTCTAATACGATGGTGCGGACAGAAGGAGCGTCTTCTTCAAGGGTGGTCCCGATGGAGATCCCGACTTTCGTTCCTCCACCACCCGGATATTGTTCATCCTTCCACGGAAGTACGAAAGGTATACGAAGAGTTGCTGAAGAGGAAAATCGAGCCAACCCGATATGTTGATCGGGACATGGTTCGTTACCTTGGGTTCGAGCCCAATCTTGCTTATGTCCTTCAAGGACAAGCAAGGAATACGGGCAGGAGGCCTGACGAGATGGAGTTCCACGCTGACGGCCAACCATTTTTTAGTGAGTGGCCGACATATAAAGAGCTCGTGGTGGAGTTCATGGCATCACTGGACATATGCGTCGTGCCAAATGACCTCATCGCCACTGATCGAGAATGGATACAAGGTCGCATTTCTTTCCGTCTCTACAACAACAATTATACTCTCACCCTCAAGCAATTCAATTCCATCTACAACTGGAATCATGGAAGAGATCAGCACCAGAGGCCGGACAACCGGACAGATTATGATGACATCTTCACCCAGCTGGTGACCGCACCTCTAGGCAAATCAGTCAGCTATCACAATGTTGTTGTTGCCGACTTCGAGCATCCGTTTGTGAGGATTCTTCATTGCATGCTTTGCATGATGCTCTTTGCTCGGGGTGATCTCTCGCTTAGTAAATTTTAGGAGACAGATTTGTTCTTTTTGTATAAGCTGCTAAAGCGAGAGGAGTGCAATTGGGGTGTGTTTTTCTTGACGTGTGTGTTGTCTATGAAGAGGAGTACACGAAAAGCTCCTATCCACTTTGGAGGGCTCATCACACCGTTGGCTCTCTACCTTGGGTTGGATTTTTCCCAACTCGCTCCGCTTTCCAACAGGAACAAGGTCAACCTACATCATCTACACCGCTCCAATCTCCTTATGCTCCGTGATGGCTTGGCTTATGCACATTGCCATGTCAATCATGCATATCAAGAATGTGCGCTTCCAGATCCCGTCTTCAACATCGA
Organism: Alisma plantago-aquatica; assembly: GCA_963693085.1. Taxonomy (NCBI): domain Eukaryota; kingdom Viridiplantae; phylum Streptophyta; class Magnoliopsida; order Alismatales; family Alismataceae; genus Alisma; species Alisma plantago-aquatica. Next base: position 243,117,650 of record OY856411.1, read on the forward strand.
GGGAGCTCAGCACTTCCGGTGGCCCATCATCACCATCGATGACTCTGATGAAGAGGAAGATGGGGACGACGACAATAATGATGACGACGATGAGCATGAAGAGGAAGAGGAGGCTTTCACTCCTCTTCGGGCACGAGTGGCACCGAGGAAGCATCCCCGCTTCCACCAGGGTGCATCATCTTCTTCGTAGCCTCTGTCACCTTAGCCCTCTCAACAAGGAGAGGATGCCTATGCGATGCAAGGGATGTACTCAATGCTGCAAGAGATTCAGCAGACCTAGCAGCAGCATACTACTTCTTTCGCCGGTATTCAGGATACCACGAACCGGCTTTTCATGAACTAGCAGGCCATCTATGAGAATGAGTGCCTCCTCCTCGCCAACCAACAGAATATACATGACAGGTTGCATAGGATGGAGATGCAGCAACAACCCTTCTACGACAACTACTGGAGCCAGAACTATTTCAGGGGGTATCCTCAACCTCCGTCGATGCCCCAGTATGATCCGAGTTTCTAGGGGCAGTATCCATCATGGGACCCCACAGCCCCACAGTACCTGCCTCCACCTGACCAATGATCGGTATCACTGTTCCACCTTTTAAGGTTGTTTTTTACTATGAGGCCATAGTTGAATTCAAGCTTAGGGGGGAGTTGGAACAGCTTCTATCCTTTATTTTTCTTAGTTTTTATCATTTATTTCTTTGTCTTTTATTTTAGAAATTTTCTTAGTTCTTAGTTTTTAGAGGATCCACACTCTATCTAGTGTAATTGTGGATGTCTAATGTAATGTGTCATCTCTGTGTCTGTACATGGGAATCAGGGGTAAATTTGAAAATTTTTAGTGAATTTGCAAGCTTGTTTTGTTCGAACTTAAGCACATGACTTATGAAAGTTATTGGGTTTTTCAACTTTAAAACAGAACACCATATTGTACCTGTCATTGATTCACGAAAAGTGGACGGAATTGGTTGTTTGAGCCTAAACTGACCAAATGATAATGAGACCTTAATTTGAAATAAGAGAGAGAAACCTCTTAATTATTATACATGTCAGTAAAGAGGGACATATAATATTTTCCAGTGGTTCAGTCAATTAATTTTGTGATTTATCCACCCCATTGTTTTCATACTCCACCATAAGAACTGGAAGCACATTACGGTTTTCATCTTTTGATTGCATAGCATTTAGGTAGGATTGCATTTTAGTAGATTGTGCATAAAAAATGGAAAAAAATGTAGATGAATCATGCATGCACACATTCCTGAGTGCATGGCATCACAGTTGCATAACTGATCTCATGTAGTTGCATTTTAACATATCTTTGAGCATATAGGACAGTATGTGCCTTATTTCTTCTGAAAAATAAGAGAAGCGGGTAACTCGTTGTATACTCTTTGAAATACAGTTGTAATGCCTCAAGGATTACATTTATGTGAAAGTAAGCTTAAAAAAAAGGAAAAAAAAAGAATTCTGATAAATATTGTACATTTTGCAATTTGAGAGAAAAAGGGCTTGAAAAAAAATACAAAAAAGGTTGATTTTAGAGGGAGAAAAGATCTTGTCTCACCTGTGTGATAGGAAGAATAAGCACATAATGTAGTTTTTAGACATTCTATCTCGCATAAGATGGAATTGTAGGAACATATAGTAGGAACACGCATTATTCCACCCAAAATGTAGGCATTAGGTCATTTGCATATGCATTTGCATCATTTAGGTCATTTCAGATATTTGTGCATGTTAAAACTGTATTATGCTTCCATTTCTTCCACATCCACCTATTCCATCCACCCGTTACTCGGATTGGTAGGCCACTGTGATTATCTCCTCACTCTTTCATATCAGCAGAGATGCTTCCACTTAGATGGTAGTTAGGACGAACAACGTAGATAGAAGATCACAAGATGCACCGAGTCTGGACCGGAGGATTTTATTATGTTAACTACCTTATGTGATAGTGTTCATCAAATTTGGGGTAGATATCTCTTATGGATGATCATTGTCGCCTTGCAGGTAATTATCATTCTGTGGTTAGTGAGGGCCAGAATGTGAATGTCTGGCGGGAATCATACAGCGAGGTTTGTTGTGATAATTTGTTCTTTAGTTGACTTTCACAATTCTATTCTAAAGTTTTATTGGTCGAGGATGAGCAAGGTTTAAGCTTAGGGGAGTTTGATGCGAGGATTTTGAGTCGCATTTATAGACTTGTTTTACTTGCGTTTTATGTGTTTATTGATCACTTTGGTGGTTAATAGTACATAATTCACTTACTCTAGTCTATAATCTCTTTCAGTATCAAATCTCTCATATTTTATCTTTTTGATCATAAACGATTATAATAATGGGTTTTATCTCAGCTGATTTGGCTTTGTCTTGCAATTTTAGGAAAAACGTATATATACAGTTGTCGATACCATCGACATCCGTCGATAGTATCGACACAGTCACAGAGAGACAGCCGCAAGGAGCCAAGAAGTGTCGATACCATCGACTGGGAAGTCGATGGTAGAGAGTTACCTTCAGGTTGCCAGCGATCAGCCGGTCGATACCATCGACACAAAAGTCGATACTATCGACGGTCCCAGTTTCAGTGACGGAAAAGCGACAAAATCGATGCCTAAGGGTGTCGATACCATCGACCCGCGTCGATGGTATCGAGTCTGCATCAGGCTGAAGATAGAGAAGAAAGGAAACATGCCGATCTCACGACGGGTCGATACCATCGACCCGCGTCGATGGTATCGACGTCGTCAGATTAGTGTTTGTTCCAGATTGGCCCGAATCCAACGGTGGTGATATTTGGACGATCTAATTTGGTGTTTATACCTAATGACGGTGGCCAGGAGCGAGCTATCACGTCATTAGCCGTTGCACACATCCCAAGGAGAGTGGGAGAGGAGAACGGAGCCCGGAAGCATGCCCCGACTATTTCGAGAGCCGAAGAAGACGTTTTCCACCACCGAAAGGCTGTAGATCGCGCACTCTACATCGAGGAACGCTTGGATCTTCTCCGTTCAGGGGTTTACACCACTTCATCCACGTTTTTCTCCATGTTTTCCCTTTCTTCCACCATGTCTTGCTCTGAGATGAACATGTGGGGCTAATCCCCTTTGTCTTTAGGACCAGGAGTAGCCCAGGTAATCGTTGTATGACGTTTTTATCATAGTAATGCATATTTTATCTCTTAAATCCGTGGTATGATTTCATTTTCTCCATTATATCATTACGCTTGATCACCCTAATGATAATCTAATGCCTTTAATTGCTTTGAAAGAAGAATTAATGGTTGAAAAGAGACGAAATTCACATTAACTCATAAATTCCTTGAGCAAGGTGATGTACGGTTAATGGTGAAAACCTAGAGGTTGATTCTAATGCACCTAGTTTAGGGTATAGGTTATTACGACGGTGGAATTGACCTATATTTAGGTAGTGAATTGTATCACGACAGTGAACAATTCTGACTACAGGCCACTACCCGAAATGAGAGATGAATGTGATTAATTATGTGAAAATTCATACAACGAGAACCCGTGGTGAAACCGCAATCCTAAAGATTCCCATCTAAATTGATTAAACTCAACATTTAATCGATTGCTTTGCTTTCTTTTAATTTCTTTTTCTTTTTAATCAACTCTCAAAACCTTTTTAATCGGTCTAGCTGATTGTGAACCGTTAGTAGTAGTCTACCGATAGTTCAGTGTCCCTGAGTTCGACTCGGGCCTCACTAAGGCCTATATTACATTGATGTGTGCACTTGTGTTTGCACGCACGGTTTACGTGTTTCAAAATCTCAAGCAAAAAGAGAAGGGTGAGTACGTAACATTTCATCTCTCAACTCCCAAGTCATTTCTTCTAGAGCATGATATTTCCACAAAACTTTTACCAGCTCAATCTCTTTGTTCTTCAGCTGCTTTGCTCGGGAGTCAAGGATCTTCATAGGTAGCTCTTCATAGGTTAGATTCTCATGTATCTACAAAGGATCAACAGTATGCACATGAGAAGAGTCCTTCACATACTTCTTCAACACAGAGACATGGAACACATTCTGAATCTTATCATAGGAAGGAGGTAAAGCTAAGCAATATGCACAGTCTCCAACCTTATCTAAGATTTCAAATGGTCCAACATAGTTGGGACTCAACTTGCCTTTAACTTTAGATCTAGAAATAGAATGGATAGTCTTGATCTTCAGAAATGCATAGTCACCCACTAAGAAGTTAACATCGGACCTTTTCTTATCAGCATACATCTTCTGTCGGTCTTAAGTAGCTTTCATGTATTTCTTTATCAACTTTACCTTTTCTGTCATCATTTGCATGTCATCAGTCTGCACTAAAGAACGTTCATGTATATCATCCCAATGCAAAGGTGAACGACATGGTCTACCATAGAGAGCTTCAAAAGGTGGCATACCAATACTAGCTTGGTAGCTATTGTTGTAAGCAAACTCAGTTAATGGCAGATACCGATCCCATACAGCACCCCAATCCATCACACAAGAATGAAGCAAGTCCTCTAGAATCTGAATTGTTCTCTCAGATTGACCATTAGTCTGTGGGTGGTAAGTAGTACCGAAATGCAAGTCAGTACCCATCTCCTCCTGAATCTGACCCCACAAACGAGAAGTAAACTTTGATTCACGATCAGAAACTATCACCTCAGGTACTCCATGCAGGTGTATGATCTGCTCAACGTACACCTGAGCCATATATGCAACTTTGTAATTGGTTTTGAAAGGCAAGAAATGAGCAAATTTTGTAAGCCGATCAATAACCACCTAAACAACATTATAACCTTTCTTGGACTTGGGGAAACCAGTAACGAAGTCCATTATGATCTTCTCCCACTTCCATTCCAGAATTTCAAGAGGATGAAGAAGACCACTAGGTCATTGATGTTCGATCTTGACTTTCTAACATGTCAAGAACTACGCGACGAACATAGCTATATCATTCTTCATGTTCTCCCATCAGACGCTTTGATGTAATTCCTTGTATATTTTTGTTGTGCCATAATGAATAGTGTACTTGGACCCATGCACTTCACTCAGCACCTTCTATCTTAGATCACCCACGTCAAGAATCCACAACCTTTTTCTGAAGCGAATAGCACCATCCACTCCAATAGAGAATTCAGATTTCGGTTTCTCAGTCAAGGCCTTCATCTCTTCCATCTCAAAGCTTTCCAACTGTTCATCAACAACTTCTGAGATCTAAGTCGGTGTAACAGTCAAACTAGCCATATGCACACACAACTTGTCTTTGTCCATTGAATCAAAAGGTTGAGGTCACCAACTAGTCACATATTCGAGATTTTCCCACACTAAACACCTCAGAGCAGCACAAACGACATCCTTCTTGCAACTTAAAGCATCAGCTATGACGTTTACTTTAACGAGATGATAGGTGATGGTGAAGTCATAATATTTGAGATATTCCATCCACCTTCATTGTCGTAGATTCAAATTCTTCTGTGTCAACATGTACCTCAAGCTTTTATGATCGGAGAAAACTTTAAACTTCACACCATAGAGATAGTGTCGCCAGATTTTCAGAGCATGAACAATGGCAGCAAGCTCTAAATCATGTGTAGGCCAATTAGCTTCATTCAGTTTTAATTGGCGGGAAGCATGGGTGATCACCTTTTCATCTTGCATTAAAACACACCCTAAGCCTTGTTTAGAAGCATCAATGTAGATGACATAGGGTATGCCTTCAACAGGAAAGGCAAGAATGGGAGTAGAAGTCAAACACTCCTTCAACTTTTGGAAACTATTCTCACATTTTGTTGTCCAAGAGAACTTGACCTCCTTTCACGACAGCTTGGTTAAAGGCAAGGCCAACTCAGAGAAGCTCTTGATAAACCTTCGATAGTAACCTAATAAGCCAAGGAAACTACGGATCTCTGAGGGATTCTTTGGAGCTTTCCACTTGCTCACAACTTCTACCGTTGCAGGTCAACAACTATATGTCCGACAAAAATCACATGAACCAGAAACATCACTTCCTTTATCTAGAACTCACACTTTAAGAATTTTACATAGAGTTGATTTTCTCATAGTTTGTTGAGTACAATCCTCAGATGCTCAGGATGTTGTTCTAACATCTCAGAATAAACCAAAACATCATCGATGAATACCACCACAAACTTGTCAAGGTATGGGCAGAACACTCGGTTCATCAAGTCCATGAAGGCAGTAGGGGCATTTGTCAAGACGAAAGGCATGACCATGAATTTGTAATGCCCATAGTGAATTATGAACACCATCTTCAGGATATCATCATCCTTCACGCACATCTGGTAGTAGCCACTTTGTAGATCCATCTTGGAGAACATAGTGGATGACTTCAGCTGGTCGAATAAGTCGTCGATGCGAGGCAAAAGATAACGGTTCTTTATCGTCACTTGGTTAAGCATGTGGTAGTCCATACACATCCACATTGAACCATCCTTTTTCTTCATGAACAAGACAGGGGCTCACCAAGGTGAAACACTGGGGTGGATGAAGCCCATGTTGAGAAGCTCTTCTAGCTGTTTCTTTAGTTCGGCAAGCTCAGTAAGGGCCAAGCGATAAGGCAGCTTCGATATTGGTGAAGTTATAGGTACAAGATTGATGGAGAACTCCACCTCCCAAGTTGGTGGAAAACTGGGTAACTCCTCAGGAAAGACGTCTGTGAAGTCCTTCACCACATCTATGTGGTCGAGAGAATGAGGTGTAGCCTCGAGGACTATAGAGGCTAAGAAAGCTCTACACCCTTGTGAGACTAGCTTTTCAGCTTTGATGACCGAGATAACAAATTGTCGATCCTCTTGCTTCCTACCCTTGACACAAAATCTTCCCTTAACATGATGTGACAAACTAACCTTTGATTCTTTACAAGACAAAACAACTTTGTACCTCTTCAACCAATACATTCCCAGGATGACATCAAAGGCGGTCATGTCGAGCAAGATGAAAACTGAGGGAAACATTATACCAGATATACAGAGGTTCATGGTCAGAGTTTGGAGATACGAAGAGAAGATCTTACCACTAGGGGTTTTTACATCTAATATATGATCCATATACTCAGATTCTATTTCTAACATAGAAGCAAGCTGACAGGATATGAAGGTATTGGATGAACCAAAATCAAACAATGCCTTTATAGGATGCATATTAAGATGCAAGGTACCTTCAATAATTTCATTATCTTAGCATGCTTCCTCAGCATTGAGAGCAAATACTCTCCCATTCTGCCTCTCCACTGGTGGTCGCCTCGGGTTTTGGTTGTTGTTGTTGTTGTTATTCAGCGGAGGTGGATTCTACCTTGGTTGTTGTGACTGTTGGGCATTATTCTATCCCTACTAGAAACGAGGGAAGAGTGGTCAGATATGCCCAACTTGACCATACTCATGGCAGGTCGGAGGAGGCCGATTGTCTCTACGAGTAGGTGCATTGTTGGCAGGACATCTCCCTGGAGGATGGTGGTGAGATCACCTATTGCATTGATCACGTCTGCAATTCTCATTCTAGGTAGGGTTCTTCCTCTTGTTGTTGTTGTATCCATTACTGTGTCCATAGGATTGGAATCTTGGTAGGACTTGATGACCATGGCCTTATCCACCATCTACTAGAAGGTGAGTGGAAGCTGCGGAACAAGACATCAACCCACCTAGTAGTTCAGGCCCTCCAAGAATAGTGTTGCCCTTCTCTCGACTCCAAGGTCGGTGGCGTAGCATTCCAGAAGTAGGAACCGTTGGATGTAGTCGACTACACGCATGCCTCCCTTCTTTAGGCTATAGAACTCAGCTTCCTTCTTCTTTAAGAAGGCAAGACAGATGTACTTCTCCCTGAAGAGCTTCAGGAACTGGTCCCACTCCATGGTAGAGGTGTCTTGAGTGCGGGCGACACCATTCCACCAGACACATGTCGGTCTGTCCAGCACATACGTTGTGAACCGAACCTTTTGGTGAGGAGGGCATGCCATACCTTCGAAGGTCCGATCTAAATCCAACACCCAGTCATCGACTTTATCCACCATGTTGTATTCACTTTCACCCTTAAAGTAGGGTGGTTGCATTTTTATGAAGTCAGTGAGGGTGAACTCCCTCAGCTTATTAGCATTGGCGGCCACTGTGTGGAGTTGCCCCATCATTGTGGGGAGCAACTGGTACAACATTTCCAGCTCTTGCTCCAGTGTGAAGGTGGGGGTGCCTGGAGTAGTAGGGCTGACCACACTATGGCTGGCAGGAGTCACATGAGTGTTTCCCACATTGGAGTCATCAGGGTTCGACTTCTTTCCCTTATTCCTGTTGTCGAACAAGTCACCTATCCTGAAAGATAAGATTAACATATTAAGTTCCCATGATTATTTGAATCATAGATGAGAAAAGAATAGAAGCATAGACGAGAAAAGAATATATATAATGATATTGCCTAAAATCATACTATTTTGGGCAATTCGTATCAACTCAGGCCAGGCCGATATCATATGGGCACAGGAGTCCTCGTAAACCAAGCTAGTGGTGCAGAGGAAAATATTGCCAGCCCCCAAAATCATGATCCATTCTAGACACCTTTGCTTCAACTTCATGTCCTAATAGTTTCCTAAAGGATCTGATACCATACTGTAAAGAGGTGAGATCACCTCCTTACTAAAATTTAAAGGAAGTGCAAAACATCCATCTTTTTAGAAAGACAAAAGATATTGAGAGATGCATGTATAATATTCCAAGTAAATAAGCATGCACCAGATACATTATAAAATGTCAATAGCAGTGGAAATAAAAGTACTAAGCCTATTACATGGCTTTTGTTGTTCATTACATGATTGTTCCCAAAAGAAAAAGATAATAGAAAAGGATCTAGCTATAGCAACATAGACATCCTTTCAGATAGCTTGAGATCTACTCTTGAGATGACATCCTTCAAACTTGACCTTCTCCTTGCTCAGCACCATTACCTGGGTGGTTGGGAAAGCACCCAACAAAAGGGCAAAGAAAACAAGGTATGTGTCACAAAACTAGTCTACGATAACAAGATAAGTAAATCAAATAAGAACAGGCTATGGTTCATCATAAGATGAAGATAGTAAGAGTATGAGGCTATATTCAAAAGAAACTTGCATTAACAATTATATTAAAAAGGATTTGCATGTAAGATAATTATGTCTACGTAACTAAGTAGGGTTGAGGTACCTACCGAACCTCTAATCTATAGGTGAGGGGAGAATAAGACATTCTCAGTCACCTACACAATTATATAGGGGAGAATAAAAACATTCCCCAGGGCGATTAAATACATGCCATCTGTGGGTGGTTGTACATAAGTACCGCTACTTTAAATTAAATAGAACATAAATCTATATGCTAGAAAATTAGTCATGGTAAGAGTAGTCATAATATTCAATAAGCATGTTAGTGGGGTATAAGACCCAAACAAGAAGAAATTATAATCTAATTTGAGGCATGAACAATATTAGGATTCAAGAATAGAAGATTTAGGGTTCATTTAAGCCTCATTAGGGAAATATATGGTTTGGCTACAATTATCCCAACACAGGGTGTAAGGAATTCACATACCTCTCTTACTAATATCAATTACTAACTTTCACCACTTTAATTGAGTCCAAGTTCCACTTTGCCTATTTTCAATGCATTAACATGTATTAGAGTACATAGTGCACATTAATGTATAGAAACCCTAAATTCAGACATTTTTAGAAAAACTTGGATTTACATTTTGAAAATATCACTAATGAACTTGTTAGGTTGTCTACTGATGAATAAAACATATTTTTATGTTAATTTTGGAGTTCTAATGATTAAGATGTAATTTTTATGGATTCTATGCATCAAATTCATTTTACAAAAATCACCCTTCGTCAAACCATGAAATCAGACCTTGAAAATATTTTTATTGGATAGATATTAATTTTCCAATTCAAAAACATATTTATTTTTCAAATTTGGATAAGCAGATTAGAAGATATGAATTTTTCAATACTGACAAATAGGAAATTGCCACATCACCAAACCGATCGAGATAATTGAAGAGAGAGGGAAAGAGAGAAAACACCATTTAACCCAAGATCATGTTCGAAGTTGCATAGGTAACCAAACTAGAGATTCTAAAGAAGGTAAATAGCAAGAAACCAAAACCCTAGAAGAACATGGTAAAAAGAGATGGAGATCATCGATTTTAAACATAGAAGCATGAGTTTTAAGCATGTAGTATGCAATATATGAGAAGGGGGTTATAAAACTCACCTATAGGAAGGTAAGAAGGTCCAAACATCAAGGATATTGAGATTAGAAGGTCTGGTTTCTCCAAGCCAAGCTCCTTTCTTGAGCAAAGATCACCTTCTCCACTTTAGAGGTACAAACCCTAGCAAAAGAGCATGGAGATGAGATGTTTTAGTGTTCTAGGTGGAGTTTTACCATGGAAGTCATGATTCTGACCTAGAAGAAGGTGGGAGGAATACTAACAGCATGAAAATAGGGAAGGAAAGGAGGATACTTACTAGTTTTGGTCAAAATCACCAAGGAAGAGCTTAAGAAATCCTAAATAGAGAAATTTGGAACCCTAGGAGCCTTCTTCACCAAGGTAGGCACCCTATTTTACCTTGGGACAGAAACTTCATGGCCAAATATAGAAGGGACGATGCTATAAGCTGGGGGAAAGAGAAGGAGAGGATTGCTTCTTGGATTGGGAGGTGGGAAGGGGTAGGCATGGCTTTATAAAGAAGGGGGCAAACATGAGGTGTCTATGACTTTCCATGTGTCCCTAGCCTAGGGCTTCATGGCCATGCAAGAGGACAGCTCATAGAGACTTCTTATATATTAAAATTCGATCTTGAAATCCCATGGATACTTGTAGGCTATCCCCACCGTCCTTCAAACAAAGAAATAACCCCATTAGTTGATAGCTTTTAAAGATAAGCTCATTTGTAAAGAGGGTAATCCCTATAATGCCCTTAGAGAGAAACACCTTCAACGAAGGTGCAACCAGGTTCCCCATGGTTCAAAATCTCTAGAATGGTAAGGGAATATCTAAGGATTGAAATTCAGGTGATAATTTGTGAAGAAAGCCTCCCAATTGAGTAAATTGTATAAAAGTCCATAATGTACCTAAAATTGGATAACTTGCACAAACAACATCCAAATCGAACCAAATTTGAAACTTAGGCTCATTTTATGTTTTCAAATCACATAAAAAAGGTTAGATTAAGTTTATAGCACTTAATTATGGTAATTAAGCTTGTTTAATACATTAATCAAGGTTTAGGGCCTTGCACTTCTAGCACAAATTAATATACCATTGTTCTACTAAAGTGGTGATTTTGCATTTTAGATCCTTAAATAAGCTTTCACTCAGGTATTTGTGCATAAAACCTTATATTTGTACTATTAGTGAATAAATGTTCACTAAACCACTATAAATTCCACTAATTAAACATGATCGACATAAAGGACATAAATGAAAGGGAAACTTGGGAAAAAGGTTTACATGGAGATAACATCTAAGATTCATTATGTTACACTAGGACTAGGACTAGGTTGGTGTCTAAGATAAGAACATGATATATAATATGGTGCATACTACCTAATCTCATTACTTGAGTGCCCTGACCAGGTATTCAAATGTTGAAGAAAAAGGTAAGTATGGAACTCTTAAATTGATTTCTCTTTGATTATTCTGATCAAGTAATCATTTTGGAACAATCTAAAGAGCATAAAAATTGGATATTATGATGTTCATACTATGAAAAGAGACAAGAACTGCACCATAAGTCACTAAAACTTGAATGGTTGGTTATTAAAAGAGAAAAAATATAGCTCCATGAAACCTAAATTTAAGTGTAATTATAATAAGAAAAGTTCTTAAAGCTGTAATTTCAAGAGATGCATGAAGAAAAAGACAGATGAACTTGTACTAATAAAGTAAGTTAGGGTGTAAAATTCACATAAAGTGGAGGAAATTTCTGAAACAAGGATGAAGTAAGAAGACAAATGAGAACGAACAATGAATAAATAAGATGGAACCTGAGTTAACCTCAGACCAACCTATGAATATGTAAAGATGTAAGGTGTAATCATCATGATATGTGAAAGGAAACAGGGGGAATGATCCATGATAAATAAATAATGGGTAAAGAATAATGAACCTTTCATGATGTAAAGATGAAAAATACGGTAACACAAGGAGATATTCATAAAACATGAAGAACAATAATCAAAGAAAGAGTAATGATATGTAATCCTCTCAACAGTTCATATGCCAATGGCAAGGAAACCAAGATGAGACAAGTTAAGATGATACATTAACCATTGGAAACTCATAAGATAATCAAAGGAAGTGATGCTCCCTTCACCTTAATCAGCAAACCCTGGTAATGATCTAGTAATCAGAGGAATATGCTCCCTTGTTTTCTGTCCCTTCAGGGATGTGGTAGTTAAGTGGTCCTTGATGTGCATAGTTTAGAAGTAATCTTTAGATGGATACTCTAGTAAGTATCAGTTGTTCTTGGGGTTTTGTTCCAATATGGGGATATATGTGATAGGAGATGTCTTAATATGAAAGAAAGATCCTTTTGACATGTTTGGTTTGGGTAAAAATAACGGAAGGTGGATGTGACAGGGATGTGGTATTTCAGACACATGTGATGGATACCAAGGTAAGGAATACTAGTATTCGAGTAGTACCAGTTGTATGGGAGAATGTGAACATACTATTTGGTAAGATGTATAAGGTGTTTGGTTACCTGGAAAGGTTGACTTTGGATCAATCTGGATGCAAGTATCCCATCTATAATATGGATGTCATGTGTTATGAGTTTATGCTCCGCATAAATGTAACATTGACAAGGAGTCATATGTTGAAGAGACAATTGCAAGATCTACTTGGGTGAAATTTATCAAGCTGGGTGTAGTTCCTTAGAGTACTCCTATCTAGTTTGCAAGTAAGAAAGATTTCAAGAAGATTATGCCTTGGATATAAATGGATAAGTAGGGTTTCCAATCCCTATATGGGTCACTTAAGGTGAAATATAACATCTTGAGTTACCTCTGAGATAGTTTTCTTGGATAAGTGGCCTTTTCTTATGACATGAGGATGTACAGCTGAGAATGAGTATGTAGGCAAGACAGTTGTTGGAAGTAAGATTAGTGTTGAGGCAGCATACCAGAGTGGCACAATGGAAGCATGATAGACGTTGTAGTTCCAAGTGTATGACAGAACATATCTCTAGTATTTCTTTGGAAGAGAAATGTTAAGATTGAGGAGGGTATGGTAAACTCTCATAATCAAGAACCTTACCATGTGATGTTATATGATGAGGAGGTGATACATGAGTTGGATAAGTATGTATAGTGCTTCCATGGCTAAGGAAGTATCACCTGATATAGGGTTGATTTTGCAACCAATAATGGAAAAAAGATAAGTTGAGTATGTGTCCTATGCAACAGATTCTACATTAACCTTGGTTACTAGAACAATATGTTGATCAAGTCTTGTGACATCACCCTGACCTCAAGGAGTTGTGTGTAAGTTTGAAGATATGATGCATGAGTAGTATCCATCTCCTTTCGCCTGGGATTTTGGGGGTGAAATCCTCGTTAGGGGTTTATGACTTGTAAGGACCCTGATCTGGGTTTTAGGCTAACCCTGTTTGTTTTGTTTAAGCATGTTGCTTAGCACCTTGCTCTAATCATATAAGATGTAATTAGGGCATGTTGGAAGCTTGAAGTTCCTTGTTTGAGCTTGATGCTTGTGTTTTGTGGAGAGGTTTGGTGCAAATTGCAATTTACCCAGGATAGGGGTTGATGTGCAAGTTTGCCACCTCTAGAATGTTTCTTCTCTCTCTTGGCAACATCTAGAGGAAAGAGAAAAGATGGGCATCTTGTTTGAGCCTTGGTTGAGTGGTGACATCCTTGGTGATGTTTTGCACTCATGTTTGAGGTGTATCTTACACCTAGGAGTGTTGTCTCAGGCTTGAGAGCCTTGGAGAGACCATGTATCAGTTTGAGGTTGTCTTGAGGGACACCATTTTAGTTTGGGGATGCCTTAAGGTGGACTTGTATCATTTTGTGGTGAATAGAGATGCACCATATCAGTTTGTGACCTAGGGTTTCATTCCTATCATTTTGTGAAGGGGATGGATGAGTGTATCGACCTTGACCTTCCTTAGTGACCAAGTGAGCAAGAAATAGATCCTATCACCTTGTTGCATAGTGTTACATGTGGCTTTTCTTCTTGTACATGTGTCTTCTAGGGTTCTAAGGTGGTGACACCTTCCCCTTGCTCTCTCTCTCATCGACCATGTATATATACCCCCTTTCTTCCCATGCAAGAGAACCCTTTTAGTGATCCTTGCTTTCTCTCCTTGGTGGCCGACCTTGAGCTTGAACAACACTCACCCTTCGAGCCTGGTGGGAGAGCCAAAAGCTTGTGATGCTCTCTTTCATCTTCTTCCTTGGTAAGCCATGGTTTTCTAGCTTTCTTTCTCTCCTTCTTTCTCCTTCTCGGCCATGGACCTTGGTATCTTCTTTCCTATCCTTTGCTTTCTTAACCATGGTCCTATCTTATCTCTTGGAGGTGTTGTGATTGGAGGATCTTCTTCCTCTACCTTGAGTTCGTGAGATTGGAGCTTGACCTTAGAGCTTAGAGCTTGGTGGTTGTTCTTGAGGTGGGTTATATAACTCTAAACCCACTTTGCTATTATCACCTTTCTACTTGTTATCTTGTTAGTTGTTCTTAGCTCGTTATTTCTTTCTTGTTAGTAGATTTATTTGGTAGCCTTGTGTTCTATTTTGAGAATAGAACTTTGTGAAGTTGCTGCCATAAGTTGCACCCCTTTTTCCTTTGCCTTGTTAGTAACATAATCTTGAGGTAGAAGATGACTAAACCGATATGCTATGTAAATTGACATGCTAAACCAATATGCTTTTTGCTAAACTGATATACCTATCATGATGTGGCTTGTTATGACCTAGTGATGACTAGTGAGGAAGAGTGTTGGATCATGAGGCTAGTTGAGTATGGAATTCGACATGGATAACCTTAATCTGACACACATGAAATCCGATACACCCTAGCCCGATACATTTAGAGTAGAAGTGAGGAGTACCTTCCCTTGAGGCTTTGGGCGATATCCCATGATGGTGAAAGTGGTCGATATTCCTTTGTGATCTTTGAGGCTGATACCCTAGTTGTTGGTATGGCAGATATCCCATAATGGTGAAGGTGGTCAATATCTAAAGAGATACATAGGTTGATACCCTTTGAGATAGTGTGGCTGATACACTCTCTTATGTACCTCTAATTGATATCATTTGTGGTGCTTGATACCAAGTGATGATAAATCGATAATCACCTTGAAGTTGGTAGGTCGATACCCTACATTGGTTGGTTTCCCGATACACCTCTAAGAAGGGTTTCCTGTTACACTATCAAGGAGGTAAACTGATACAACCCTTGTGTGGATAATTTTGGCACCTCAAGTATAGCTAAAATGTCACCCATTATGAATGGTACACCCGACATGATGGGACAAGAGCGTCTAAGCTGATACACCAAAAGAGAGTCTAAATTGATACCTTAGGTTGGTAAGGTGAGACCGAGATCATATGATGATCATTGAAGTGTATGCTTGGTTAATCAAAGATGCACACATATGAGTAAGATATGATATAAAAGGGCGTTATTTGGATAATGAATTAGTAATGATAATTGCTTCTCCTAAAGTTAGTACACCATGGAATGATGTTATTATGAGTGGTCCATCCTCAATTAAGATCTTAGCCCTAAAACTCTCCAACTATGTGAAGAATAATGGATGTGGGTTTTAATGGTGGCATACCCATATAATAACCTTAATCATGGAATAATATGAATCATGTGCTCATCTAAGGAAAGGTTATAATCCATGGCCATTGTCTTCTATATTCCCTTTTCATATAATCATAACTTGTGAAGTAAGGTTAATGATACTACATGTATATACACATGAGGGTGGTGAAAAGTCTTGTTGAAATACAGGGTGGCAACCTTGGTGTGGAAATCATATAACAAGTCTAAAGCCTTTATAGGTGCCTTGTGGATGGCTTGAAGTGATACCCTCCAGTTTTGTAACTTATGGTTCAACTCCCCATGGTATGATATGTGGTTAATAATTTGTAAGAAGTGATAATATGTGTGTCACCTAATGATGAAACACCACACTAGTGCAATGGTCAAAATGTTACTATAATGCACTATTGTAAACCACACATAACTTGATGAAGATGATACACACATGCAGTTATAATGTGATATAACTGGTACTGAGGGGATGGTAAGAGTTTCATATCTAACTAATGTTGTTCAAACCTTTTTGGATTAGAAAAATGGGTTTTAGTGTGTTTAGGGTTTGGTGGTATAACCATGAAGTGTAACCCTAATTGGCTCAATGTGAAGAACATTGTCTCTAACTCAAAAGGCAACTCATAATAGAAAGCATGGTATCTGTTACAACCCCAAATTTTGGGTTCATTTGTTGAGAAATTTAATTTCTCATAATAAAGATAAATGAACAAATAATGGATGAATGAATGGATTACATTTACAATAGCCTTGTTGTTTGATTTGTGGGCTTTATTGGCTATTGGGCCCAATAACAAGGATATTCAATTAATTAATGAATAACTGAGATTTAGAGATAAGAAAGGTTTGGAAACCTCTAGAAGGCAAATCCAAAGGGGATTTCGTGCCTCTTAGATTCCTTGGGTTCCAAGGAGTCCAAAGTTGCGAAGAAAAGGCAATAAGAAAAGAAAATAGCAATTAAGTATTTCCTTGTTAATAAATAAATTGAAAACATTGATGAAATGTGGAAAATATGTGAAAAGAAGTATAATTGGTTAATCCTTTGTGGAATTTCGTATCCCAAGGATTCCTGATGATAAAAGGAATACTAATGAGGAAAATAAAAGAGAAATAAGAGAGAGATCCTAAAAAAAAAGGAATTATTTTAAAAATAAATAGGCAAGATAATGAGAATAATGCATATTGATGCATTTAATGAAAATGAGTGTTCCTTAAACAAAGAATTTCGAATTCTTTGAGTTTTATTGGGATTCAAGAAGTACCAATCAAGAAAGAGGAAAAAAGAAAATATCGATAAAAGGAAATAAGAATATAATGTGAGTACATTATTAATGAATCTCATGGTATTATTAAAAGGAGGATATTTTCTATTAAAAGGGAAACTAAATTTCGTGCCAACACTTGAAAAGGCAAGTACAAGGAAGATAAAAAGAATAATTTTTCGAAATTCCCAAATAATCAAATGTTAGAGAATATCAAAAGGTTTGCAAAGAGAGAGAAGGATTACATATCCTTAAAGGAATATGATTCTTTTTGGAAATAACTCTATGAGTTGTGAATAGGATAACCTAGTGCTTCGTTGCCCAACCCTTTATAAAGGGCTAGAGCACAGGGGCGAGTTCAAGAAGGACCCCATGCGCCCCTCCCTCCTATTCTTCTTCTTCTTCTTTACATGGAAACCCTAGTGGATAGGGTAACTCGTATCTCAGCTCTATGAGAGGCTGTGGAAAAGGTGTGAGGTGTACATGTCGCTTCCATGATATCCTGGGAGGGATCAGAAGAGTCAACCTGTGCTCCTGTCTTCGCACAGCGGATACCAAAACCTTGCAAGTCTGCAGCAAACAGGGGCTTGGCTCCCCTCGGATCGGGCATTTTGGCTGCGACCTGGAGTCTCCCCGCATGCGCGGGGGTGCGGCGGAGTTGGAGAAGGGTTCTGGCGGCAAGCTCCAATCATAGGGAGGCGGAGAGGGCTCTCCCCGTTCAACTGCGACCTGCAGCACCGGCGCCCTAGGGCTGCTCGCGAGGAAGAAGAGCCAGGGGTGCTGATGGACACATATACCCTTCGTGGGCTGAGGAGCTAATCGACTCAAGTGAGGGCAATCACGTAATTTGGTTATAAACTGAGTCGGGCCGCGTTACATGGAAGTTAATGACGTGGCACTTTCCTATTGGCCAAGTAAGTCATTTAATGCAAAATTCATATCTCACAATCGGTAGCTCGGATGGGTACGAATAAAATATGAAAGTTGCTCAAAAAATTGAGAGGAATCTAAATAAAATACGGTTGAAGCCTAATTCTGCTTGAAATTCGAAAATTAGTATAAGTTATTAACTTTAATGTAATGATGATTAAGGAATCCTAACTTGTTATAATTAATGTGATTCGTAGGGTTCAATGAATGATTAGAGTTGGTATTAACCTGTTAATGATCAAATAGGTACATTAAGTTTGAAAAAGATGAATCTTACACGTAATTGGTTGATTTAGAAGTTCATGCATATAAATAAGCATTAATGGGCCTTGAAACCCTAATTTTAGTGAATGAGATTATTAAAGGCTTTAATTGATCAATCTAATGAGTGGAGTTGAAACATGTTGAATCTAAGATATTAGAGTATAAAAGTCCTTAATTCTGGATATATACCCTAAAGGTAGTAATTAGGGTTTTCTCAGTAAAAAAAGGGTAAAATTATGACAAAACGAATTCATATGCGACTTAGATCATAATGGGCTATGAATTGGTGATAAATGGTTATAATGAGTTTGCCATGGATTAAAAGGATTAAAATAGTGGCTTTAATGAAAAGAGGCTTGATGGACTTAACTGATAGATAATGGTGTTATTAGTTTGAAAATAAGATTAAATATTGTTAAAGGATAACCTTAACATCTTTTAAGGTGAAAAGATAATTAATTGGGGTTTTCGTGGTCCAAACCTAATCTTAAGGACCTTAATGGAAAATAATATAAGATAATTAGGGTTCGATGGATATTTGATAAAAGTAAGATAAAAGTAATAAAAAGGAAGTGAAACCCTAATTATAGTCAAAACCCTAAAAAGGCTAGTAACCCTAAGGCACGAGTAGATCTATTAGTTTTGTGTACCATGATCAATGATAGAAAATATTGAATGAATATTTCAGGATTGAATTGTGTACTTGCTTGATTCTGGATTACTTTCTTGTTTGGCATATTCCTGCATCTGAGTCTGCCTGACAGGTATGTGGTTACGCTTATGAATAACCACATTAGTTTCCCGCATGTTTTTCGGATGGTTAATCGCATTGATTGCAATTAAACTGGTTGGATGATTCATATTTGCAAATTATAAAGTCACTATGATTATCACATTAATAATAGAATTATGGATTCTCGCACCTACATGCCACCCTAATGGATGATGCCAAAGGTCAGGCCTAGATGGGTAGACCAATGGACACCTTGAGTGGTGACCCCAGGCACCAAGAAGGTGGCCTATGATATTGCATGACTAGTGGGCACCATGAGTGGTGACCCCCAGGCACCAAGCTCGGGATTGAGAAGGTGGCCTTAAGTCATTGGCAAAAGGGCACCCTAAGGTGGGTATGCCAGGGTTAGGGCAAAAGCGGTGGAGAATGTCATATTGAAAAGTGTAAACTGGATTGTTAAATAATTTGCTTGTGATTATTAAATTGTTAGCCATATGTGCAAAGTTTTGGTTGTCCCCACATACCAGTATATTTCGATATACTGACCGACGTTTTGTTTGTCGGCGTTTTAGGTACAAATGAAAAGAACAAACAGTAAAGTGGCATATGTGGAATTAAATGAGAAGTAACGTACACAGGAGGATTAGTTAGAGTAACATCTTCATGGATAGAAGTTTAGAAATCCCATCTTTTAAAAAGGTAAACAAAGTTTTATTTTATACCAGTTTTTAGCTTTAGTTGGTAAAGTTTATTTAATTATTATTGATTATTTGTCGAACCTTTGATCCTGTTAATTGAATAACGGCTCTGACCTTCGGGTCTCCCTTAATTGGGGGTTACCGGGAGATGGGGTCGTTACAATTGGTATCAAAGCATAGGTTCCTCATTTAATCTTTAATATTTATTAAATTTTACAAATTCCATAGAACCCAAGGGAGTTATTAGAAGATTATCTGAAAGACAGAGGTGTCTAGAAAAGGATCACGACCGGGGGCTGGCAAGATTTTCCTACGCACCACTAGTCGGAATACGAGGACTCCCGGATCTATGTGACTGCCTGGCCAAAGTCTTAGGGTATGATTCGAAATAAGATACCTTTAGGACTCTCTCATCTTGTTCATCCCTTCTCAACCCAAATTCTATTAAGGACCTTAAGGATTAGGGTTTTCTCTCTCTTCCTCACCCTCTTGAGGTATGGGTAAGGCTAGTAAGGTCTAAGGAATCCTCCAACAAATTAATAAAAAGCATGTAAATAAGATGTCATGGACATAAACTTAATAGAGTAAGCGTGAAGGAATAGATACATGCTTAGGTCGTATGACATGAGTTGTCATTTCTTTCAGGAGAAACCTGAGGCTAGACCTCTTTGTCAGGAGAACGAGTAGGAAGCGTTAGTCTTGGAGGTGGAGATCTCCATTAAAAGGATATAGTGAGAGATGGCACGATGAGTTAGATGTCATGGTGGACCGAGAGTTTTGTTGGACGTGCCATTGGGATGGCATAAGAGGGTAGATGACCTAGTACCTTTGGCGACCCAACCATGGAGTGGGTCGTGCGTGCTAGAGCGAAAGATAGCTCCTTCATTGATAAGGTTAGAAGAGAACCTATAATTACCCTATGGGCTTAGGCAAGTAGGGTATAGCTTGATGAAATCCTGGTCAAGGGATCATGATGGATGGCTCATGACATAAGCATAAGGGGTTATGGATAACCTTGAGTAAACATAAGTTTGAGTATAGGCTTCATTCAAGTGAGGGCATGCTTAGGAGTTTGATCCTTCATAAAGACAAGACCTCTTATAGAGAGGTTGGTTGTAGGATTAGCTCTAGAGAGAGGGAGCAAACCTCAGCCAAGAAAGTTGGGAGCCTAAAACCCCGAAACTTGAGAAATAGTGGGAGTCGAGAAGGATGCGATCTAAGTGGATGATAATGGTCGCCTCATGCATGATCCCTGGAGGTTGATGATGTCTTGGTTAGCTTAAGAGTAACCAAACCCTAGAGGTAGGATGATGCTTCTGGCACCTATGGTACAAGTCATTACCTACTAGATGAGATAGAGAGTGCTTTAGACCCTGAGGAGGTTAAGGCACCAGTTGTGAGGTTTTATACCTAGTAGTTGTCCAGGAAGAGGAAACAACTTTGAAGTGTTGCTTGAGTAGAAAGATCATGGGAGTACATGACATATCTCGGACATGATGGATTCCTGGATAAGAGAATGAGCATACGGTTGGACACCCAGAGGCGAACCTAGGGTTCCTAGGCCTAAGAGGGGAAGCGGTGTACCCAATGCTCATGTTGAGATTTGAGTCTCTATAGTTTCGAGCATGGTACTCTTAATGTGTAGAGGTAAAGGAAAACCCCTTCAGGTAAGGGTATGTTTGATGAACCCCTCACGAATAAGTTGATCTGATGATGAGGAAAGAGAATGAGTGTGACCTAGCATGGTTTTGTAGGTACGCTTGTGCCTTAGTAGTTGTTGGTTTTAGCATGCTCATACGGGTGTAAACCCTAAGGGTGGTTGTGACCTTGCTGTCACGGGTTGTAGTTTCCTCCCATCCTGGGAGAGGGACCCCTTTGGAAGGGTGTATATCAGTTTTGCTGGTTCAGGGTAACCTAAAGAGGTCTCATAGGATCTTGAGAAACTGAGAGAAAAGTACATGGTATGAAAATGAACCTATAGGCCCATAGATAACCATATCTAAGTGCGTGGACGTGTTACCAAGGGAGTAACCGGTATGGGGCCTGACCAAGGTAGGCAGGTTGCCATGACCCCTGTTAAGGGATGAAAGTTAGTCATGAATGCAAAAAGAGATGATGAAGGCTTGGGTAAGGTTCTAAGTCAGACCTGTACTATAAGAGAATCCCAAGTCTATCCTAGGGTCAGGTAGGGATAAGACCGATGAAAGACGGAGTTTCCTAATTCCCTAGTTGCACATGACCATAGGGTCGGGAGGTAACAGTTATCATTGTCTGAGGGACATGGGTTAGGAGATTGATCACCTTCATTAACTCATGTGACCCAAAGGGCAAGTGAGTAGGGCACTCTCTGGTGCATATGGGAAGAGGGATGACCCCAAAAGTGCCGGTACCCTATAGACCTAAAGGATATGACCAAGGATTGTGTGTAAACCCAAGTAGGTTCGAGGCCAGTTTTCCATGAAAGTAACTTTGATATAATGATGATTGCGATATAGAGACATGAGTGGAACGTTTCAACGGAGACTTGAAGGTGTACTGGCGAGGTGGGTTGTACCATCCCTACTCTTGGAATAGGAAGAACTCTGTATTTGGACGGCCGCCAAATGCTTATTTCTTCTTGTTATGAGAGTGAGAGATAGGACAGTATGCATGCCATACACCAAGGACAAGGATGTTGTGAGTTGGAACGTTGCTATAAGGAATAATGATAGAGATGTGGAAGGAAAGATACATGGATGGTTTGCAAACACTATGAGAGGTAGTGTAGCCAGCTTATGAGGATGTTTTATCGGGAACTATCTGGAATTTGCAGATTAACCAAGGTCAAGTTCGATCACAGTAAGTACGAGCTTAGAGTTTCTTGATGAAGACAAACTTAGAGTTTGAGATGAGATGATAAGTAGAATACATGGAAGAGTATGTCTTCAACGTTAATTAATACCGAAGGATGTGAAGTGGTAATAGATGCTCTGGTGGAGATAGAGCTGCCTGGTTTGGCTAGAAGGGAGTTGTTAGGCTAACCCTACGTTTGGAAAGAAGATGTGTTTTGGCTAACACTCAGATGTAATGAAATATGTTGAACAAGTTAATGATTGTTTGGCTAGTCAGTCTAGTCCTTGACATAGTAAAAGGATGGTTTAGAGCCTCATATGCACTTCTCTGGAAGGGAATGTGATGAAACCCTGATTAGAATGGTTTAGGGTTTCTGAGGTATCAAGCTTGAGGGATCATGATACACTGGAGATCATGATTTTAAGATCACCATATACCATGGTATTACTGAGATGGTAGCACTTTGGATGCTTAAGATGAAGATGCATGTGGCTTGTGGCCATGCATGATAAAGGTAAAGGATGAATACCAGTAACCCAGTGTACCAATATAGAGGATAAAAGAGTCCCTGAAAAGGAATGAGAGTTCATCACTATGGAGGATGTGGAGACTCTCTCCTTAAACCAAGGAAGATCAATGAGGGTTATGGTAGATCACCTTACCTGGATGACAGGAAAAGAAGAGTACTGTCAAGAGACAGGTTGTTTGAACTACATAAGAGAAAGAGAGATGATTTAACTACGTCATGATGTGAGTTCAAAGGTTCTTGGTTTTGACCAAGGTTCACTTCCATAAAGTGGAAGTAGGTACATGACAAGCTTGATGATAGTATAGTTTATCATCCCTAGCTAATGGTTAGTATGATCCAGACTAGAGGGTCTGATGAGAGCAAGTGTGCTTGTTCAGGGTGATACCGTGAGATAGTTGTAAAGATGTGACGTTAACCACCATAGCCTTATCGGGATGCAAGAAGTTTTATAGGGAGGTTGTGTCGGTCACCACTTCATTATGATGATGTTGGTGAAGGAGGCCTCACGAAGGTCAGAAAAGAACCCCAGGTGTGTGCAGATGAAGTCGTTTTGATCATGCAATGGCTGAGAGAGAGCCCAGTGGTGACATGAGTCACGAGCTGATGCAAAGCAGACTGACATGCAGTTCACTGTGGAGGAATATAATGTGAAAATCCGACCCCTCTAAGCTACAGCTGAGAGAGCTGAATCCCCGATATATGGGTCCATTTGAGATGGATTGGTGGAGATGGTTGTGTTTAGCTTTGCCCCACAGGATAACATGATGTGTAATGTGTTCCATGAGTCCGATCTAGAGCACTATGTGAGGTACCCAAGCCATGTGTTGAGCCCTGATCCTATTCAGCTTTTGAGAGGCTGAAATATCCTGAGTCACCTATGAGGGTACGATATACCAAGGTAAGAAAGAACTCAGATGGAAGCATATGAGATAATGAAGGATCTTGGGAAACACCATGGAAAGGGTGATGCCACATGGGAGCCATGATGGACATATGAAAGGCTTATCCTGTTTGTTTGCTTGCTTGATAGAATTTTGAGGGCAAAATTCTCATAAGAGGGGAAGGATGTTACAACCCCAAATTTTGGGTTCATTTGTTGAGAAATTTAATTTTTCATAATAAAGATAAATGAAAAAACAATGGATGAATGAATGGATTACATTTACAATAGCCTTGTTGTTTGATTTGTGGGCTTTATTGGCTATTGGGCCCAATAACAAGGATATTCAATTAATTAATGAATAACTGAGATTTAGAGATAAGAAAGGTTTGGAAACCTCTAGAAGGCAAATCCAAAGGGGATTTCGTGCCTCTTAGATTCCTTGGGTTCCAAGGAGTCCAAAGTTGCGAAGAAAAGGCAATAAGAAAAGAAAATAGCAATTAAGTATTTCCTTGTTAATAAATAAATTGAAAACATTGATGAAATGTGGAAAATATGTGAAAAGAAGTATAATTGGTTAATCCTTTGTGGAATTTCGTATCCCAAGGATTCCTGATGATAAAAGGAATACTAATGAGGAAAATAAAAGAGAAATAAGAGAGAGATCCTAAAAAAAAGGAATTATTTTAAAAATAAATAGGCAAGATAATGAGAATAATGCATATTGATGCATTTAATGAAAATGAGTGTTCCTTAAACAAAGAATTTCGAATTCTTTGAGTTTTATTGGGATTCAAGAAGTACCAATCAAGAAAGAGGAAAAAAGAAAATATCGATAAAAGGAAATAAGAATATAATGTGAGTACATTATTAATGAATCTCATGGTATTATTAAAAGGAGGATATTTTCTATTAAAAGGGAAACTAAATTTCGTGCCAACACTTGAAAAGGCAAGTACAAGGCAGATAAAAAAGAATAATTTTTCGAAATTCCTAAATAATCAAATGTTAGAGAATATCAAAAGGTTTGCAAAGAGAGAGAAGGATTACATATCCTTAAAGGAATATGATTCTTTTTGGAAATAACTCTATGAGTTGTGAATAGGATAACCTAGTGCTTCGTTGCCCAACCCTTTATAAAGGGCTAGAGCACAGGGGCGAGTTCAAGAAGGACCCCATGCGCCCCTCCCTCCTATTCATCTTCTTCTTCTTTACATGGAAACCCTAGTGGATAGGGTAACTCGTATCTCGGCTCTATGAGAGGCTGTGGAAAAGGTGTGAGGTGTACATGTCGCTTCCATGATATCCTGGGAGGGATCAGAAGAGTCAACCCGTGCTCCTGTCTTTGCACAGCGGCTACCAAAACCTTGCAAGTCTGCAGCAAACAGGGGCTTGGCTCCCCTCGGATCGGGCATTTTGGCTGCGACCTGGAGTCTCCCCGCATGCGCGGGGGTGCGGCAGAGTTGGAGAAGGGTTCTGGCGGCAAGCTCCAATCATAGGGAGGCGGAGAGGGCTCTCCCCGTTCAACTGCGACCTGCAGCACCGACGCCCTAGGGCTGCTCGCGAGGAAGAAGAGCCAGGGGTGCTGATGGACACATATACCCTTCGTGGGCTGAGGAGCTAATCGACTCAAGTGAGGGCAATCACGTAATTTGGTTATAAACTGAGTCGGGCCGCGTTACATGGAAGTTAATGACGTGGCGCTTTCCTATTGGCCAAGTAATTCATTTAATGCAAAATTCATATCTCACAATCGGTAGCTCGGATGGGTACGAATAAAATATGAAAGTTGCTCAAAAAATCGAGAGGAATCTAAATAAAATATGGTTGAAGCCTAATTCTGCTTGAAATTCGAAAAGTAGTATAAGTTATTAACTTTAATGTAATGATGATTAAGGAATCCTATCTTGTTATAATTAATGTGATTCGTACGGTTCAATGAATGATTAGAGTTGGTATTAACCTGTTAATGATCAAAGAGGTACATTAAGTTTGAAAAAGATGAATCTTACACGTAATTGGTTGATTTAGAAGTTCATGCATATAAATAAGCATTAATGGGCCTTGAAACCCTAATTTTAGTGAATGAGATTTTTAAAGGCTTTAATTGATCAATCTAATGAGTGGAGTTGAAACATGTTGAATCTAAGATATTAGAGTATAAAAGTCCTTAATTCTGGATATATACCCTAAAGGTAGTAATTAGGGTTTTCTCAGGAAAAAAGGGTAAAATTATGACAAAACGAATTCATATGCGACTTAGATCATAATGGGCTATGAATTGGTGATAAATGGTTATAATGAGTTTGCCATGGATTAAAAGGATTAAAATAGTGGCTTTAATGAAAAGAGGCTTGATGGACTTAACTGATAGATAATGGTGTTATTAGTTTGAAAATAAGATTAAATATTGTTAAAGGATAACCTTAACATCTTTTAAGGTGAAAAGATAATTAATTGGGGTTTTCGTGGTCCAAACCTAATCTTAAGGACCTTAATGGAAAATAATATAAGATAATTAGGGTTCGATGGATATTTGATAAAAGTAAGATAAAAGTAATAAAAAGGAAGTGAAACCCTAATTATAGTCAAAACCCTAAAAAGGCTAGTAACCCTAAGGCACGAGTAGATCTATTAGTTTTGTGTACCATGATCAATGATAGAAAATATTGAATGAATATTTCAGGATTGAATTGTGTACTTGCTTGATTCTAGATTATTTTCTTGTTTGGCATATTCCTGCATCTGAGTCTGCCTGACAGGTATGTGGTTACGCTTATGAATAACCACATTAGTTTCCCGCATGTTTGTCGGATGGTTAATCGCATTGATTGCAATTAAACTGGTTGGATGATTCATATTTGCAAATTATAAAGTCACTATGATTATCACATTAATAATAGAATTATGGATTCTCGCACCTACATGCCACCCTGATGGATGATGCCAAAGGTCAGGCCTAGATGGGTAGACCAATGGACACCTTGAGTGGTGACCCCAGGCACCAAGAAGGTGGCCTATGATATTACATGACTAGTGGTCACCATGAGTGGTGACCCCCAGGCACCAAGCTCGGGATTGAGAAGGTGGCCTTAAGTCATTGGCAAAAGGGCACCCTAAGGTGGGTATGCCAGGGTTAGGGCAAAAGCGGTGGAGAATGTCATATTGAAAAGTGTAAACTGGATTGTTAAATAATTTGCTTGTGATTATTAAATTGTTAGCCATATGTGCAAAGTTTTGGTTGTCCCCACATACCAGTATATTTCGATATACTGAACGACGTTTTGTTTGTCGGCGTTTTAGGTACAAATGAAAAGAACAAACAGTAAAGTGGCATATGTGGAATTAAATGAGAAGTAACGTACACAGGAGGATTAGTTAGAGTAACATCTTCATGGATAGAAGTTTAGAAATCCCATCTTTTAAAAAGGTAAACAAAGTTTTATTTTATACCAGTTTTTAGCTTTAGTTGGTAAAGTTTATTTAATTATTATTGATTATTTGTCGAACCTTTGATCCTGTTAATTGAATAACGGCTCTGACCTTCGGGTCTCCCTTAATTGGGGGTTACCGGGAGACGGGGTCGTTACAGTATCTTTCCCTCTTAAATACATGGCTATAACCTTTAATCAAGTGTTATGACTTGTGCATACTATGAAGATAGTTAAATAATAGCAAGCTTTGGTTATGGACTTTAAAAAGGGAACACATGAAGTATAAAAGTGTGAATGTGCATACTTGGTTACACTAATTAATTTTTAGTCTTATATACTCTAGTTATGAGAGGAAGTGCATGCGAAGCAGAATGATGTTTGGATACTTTATGTGAAATCGGTATGAAGCCCTACCTTAAATTAGAAATCTTATGATGTTTGGATACTTTATGTGAAATCGGTATGAAGCCCTACCTTAAATTAGAAATCTTATGATGCTTGGATTGATGTAGCTAAAGGTGTTTAATATGTTTAACATATTCTCTCTCTGAATATAATATCTAATTGTTTCTATGTCAAGTACCAGTAATGTAACATAAGCAATGTGGCATAAGTGATATGGTATGAGTAATACCTATATACCAATGAGGCATGATGTGATAATCTTGAATCACCAGTGTGATGTGATGGGTTCCTCAGTTATGAGATGAGGGGTTCTTACCCCAAGATATGCAGTCCTATGATGTTGATGATGCATTGCCTTCTTATTTTCAGTTTCTAACCATGCAGGTGATACTAATTGATGTGCATAGCCAGGTATGAGCTATGGTGGTTATGATCTGATGGACATTGGTCCTCGTGATGGACATTGGTCCTTGTGATGGACATTGGTCCTTGTGATGGACATATGATGAATAGCAAGCATAAAGAGACATGATGTGATGGAGATCACACCTAATATGTTTCATTGTGTTCTAGTGATGAGTTATGCCTTGTTTATGTAGATCTTGTTTAGAGGTTATATGTTGTAACTTGATTGATGCTAAAGATGTTTAAGTTGGTCTAATTAATGAAGTGAAATCTAATAGTGTAGTTTACCCTGTTACATAGATCCATTCCAGTACCCGTTTATTACTGGATGGTGAAACGAGTTTAACTCAAAGAGCATATTTTGAATATGTGGGGTACAAGTCGAGTAATTCCTTGTATCCTTAAATACAGGGTGTGTGAGACGACCATGCGTGAGTCAATCTCAATATTTTAAAGATGGTCATGCGTGAGCCAGTCCTTCTTTTAAGAACGACCATGCATGAGCCTGTTCTCCTAGCGTCTCTACCTGTACCAAGGTGGGCTAGATATTATATGGGTGGCCATGCATGAGCCAACCCCCTTCAATGTGACTATATGTCACTTTAGCAGCTGGTTGATATGTCTCTGAAGTGTTCTCATGTACTAACTAAGAGGTGTGGGAAGGTCGTGGATTTCGGCTCTTCCATTGACCTTGTATGGCTCCGATTTCAACTTAGTAGTGGTCGGTTGGATTTGGGTGGTATGACTCAAATCCTCAGGGCATAGTAAATACGTAATAAGCCATGCTTCGGATGAAGCCTTGCTTTGCCCATGTATTGTTTAGTTTTGTAATAGTCATACATGTTCTTCATATTCCTTTCAAATTATTAATTGTTCTATTATTCATTGACAAGTACATGTTCCTGCTCTAGTTACTTCAGCCATGAGATATATGTCATTTGGTTAATTGATGATTCAATCTGCTCAATATGTTAATTTATCTACTTAGTTATCACTGATAATAATAAAGTTAGAAGATAGTTATATCTAGGGGTGAGCAAATAACGGTCCAGACCGCAAAATCGGACCGGACCGCTCAATTCGGTCCGGTTCGGTCCGGTCCATTTCGATTTCGGTCCGGTCCGCGGTCCGGGAATTTCAATAAATTCGGTCTTCGGTCCGGTCCGGTCCAAAACCGGTTCGATCCGGTCCGGACCGCAGACTAACTTTTAGATAAAATCCATATATATTTGAAGGTGTATTCTATAATAACTACAAATAAAGTACATATATAAGCACTACTAGTATAAATGTTTGATACTAAAGTTATATAATTGTTAGAAGTGACTAAGATTATCAACTTTGTACAATTAAATAAGTTGTAAAACATGTAAAAAAAGCTGATTGCGGTCCAAACGGTCTGGTCCGCGGTCAAAACGGTCCGGTCCCGGTCCGGTCTGACTACCAAACGGTCCGGTCTACGGTCCAAAAATTATTGATATTAGGTCCTCAGTCCGGTCCGGTCCGGTCCGATTTTGGACCGATGCTCACCCCTAGTTATATCTCTCACTGGGATTGTGTGTCTCACCCCGTTGGTTAATAACTTTTTAGGTGGATGTGCATGCCGAGTTAAGATCATGCGGTTGAAGATAAAATGAGAAGAAAACTATACCTGGTGAAAAGTGGTATATGGAAGTGTCTAGTAATAGAGTCCTATGTGTCATCCATGTACATTCAGGTCCTTGGGAGTATTCTCAACGTGTTTTGTAGACATGACGATCGATATGTGATTTCTAGTATTGTGTGCCTCTGGTGGCATGTATATACATGTAGAACTGATATCTTATGTAACAAGATGTTTGAATGTGATGATGTAGTACCTCAAATATAAATTATGAAATGAACATGTTGGTTCTTGTGTATCAATTCTTAGCTCCTGGTGCTTGTTGTAAAATGGTTTTTAATTCCCTACCATTTTTAGTAATTCGATGTTTATGGTTGATCATGGTTTGAGTTTTGAGTAATCTCATTTTGTGTGACAAAGGGTGTCACACTGAAGCTCACAAGTTAGTCATATGGAGGTATCCATCGATCAACTAGAGACTTTTGTAGAGTGTACAACATGCAAAACCTGTGCCAATGCCATTACTTCAATGCATGGATTTAAGGAGTGATCCTTGGGATTCAAGTTGCTTTCTAATTGATTTCTTCTGGGGACTAAGATGAAATCACTTTTATTGATGTAATCATGCTGAAACATATCTAACCACATCAAACACACAAAAATAACTAAAAGCTAAAAAAATCCTATTTAATTGAAATCTATATAAAATGCACAATTTAAATGCTAACTATAATAAACATGCAATTGAAACTTAGATAAATGTGCATTCATCGATATCCTATTACATGTACGAGAAACACATCATGTGATCTAGAATTCTGATCCCCAAACCCACAAAGATATCCCACTTACATAAACCAATCATTATAAAAGAAAACTTGACCATTAAACATGAGCCTAGTATAAAATATCTTATTACATGTAAATCACACATCATGGAAACCATTTTATGGAATCATACTCTCATTTCTTATGTAATCTTGTATATACAAAAAGATTAGAACATCTTATTGCATCACTTTACATGTCCTTGCAAATTAAACAAATTTCATGCAACATCGCCTATAACCCAACCATCTCATGGAAAGTGAGAGCATAAGAACACTCTAAATAAAATGTATTCCACTTTATTACATTATTTCCATAGCTCGACATACTTACTTCACTCATTACACCTAAAACATGGGAACCAACTATATAAGACTTATGTAGATCCTGAATGAGGGAAAAATACCCACTCAAGATAGATAGCATCCATCAACAACATATTGGAATAAATTTAAAATTGGAAGGTTAATTACATATTTGTTTATCGAACTTGCATTTATGAGATGAACTTAATATACAACTTAAGAATTACAAAGAACTTGAGTTAATTTTATAATGGATCACTATCTTTTTTATTAACTACTTTAAATACAAATGTATTATAGGGAAATCGGGTGTAGATCTAGGCAGCGGAAATAAAAAATTTAAATGCATGTTTTCCGAAATAGTAAGATCACGTCAACAACAATGTATCTATGAAGGAAGGTTTGTAAGATTATACCTGGTCCTGAAGCAAGTCCAATGACATTATCCTTGTAGTAGCATCTTGTTCATTCTTCTTCAGGCAACAACACACTCCTTTAGTAGCAACGACACTTGAACAATCATCTCCATTGGCCTCCTGGCCTGGCACCACGGACAACGGTTAACAATGTCCTCCTAGAAGCAGCCAATGGACTCATGCCTCTAGAGTAGTCCACATGGACCATAAAGAACTCCATGTTGCACTACCAGAGCCAACAAGAAGGAGTTGTCCCCTTTCGTCGACGTACTAGTCACTGACATGCTCGCCCACAATTGGTCTCAGTTGTTCTCTCCCTCTCTATCCCTCCCTTTAATGGGTAGGACTTGCTCAGTCTCTCTATTGGTTACCACAACTAGAGAGGACAACAATTTCCAGAGCAACTAATTATCAATTTTGTATGTTGGGAAGTCCCCAGTCCCCTCTATTTGTAGTAGAGGACAGGATCAGGGTTCCCATTTTGTGTGGGAGTAGAAGGGTCTAAAATCATAAATTTTCTAGAACCTGCAAACGGTGAACCGGTCGGTTCACACACCCAACCGATCGATTGGTGCATGAGATGGTCAGTTTACTATGTGAACCAGTCAGTATGCACAGTTTCCTATTCTGAATCACATTGGTATTCAATGTCCGATTAATGCTAAACATGGCATCAACATCAATACTTATTCTAATCGAATTGGCAATTGAACTGGGCATCCCATAGGGTGAACCAGTCGTCTCGTATAAATGATTGTTTCACATTGTGAGATGGTCGTTTCACAAGTGAAATGATTGTTTCACTTGTTCATTTTAGGTAAAGTTCAACCAATATTGATTCCAATTGACCTGGAACTCCAACCGATCGGTTCAACACTTGAATTCGTCGATTTAGAGTCCAGTCTGTCAATTTTTGAACCTCAGTCATTAAATTGAATATATAAACACTTTTAGTAATCAATTTAAATATCATTCATGAATAAACTACTTTAATCCAAGTGTATCCTATGTGTGTGACCCTATAGGTCCATAATTACGTTGGTAGTGAATGTCCGTAACCAATTAGGACATCACAAGCAAAGAGAGGTGCCTAGTCACACATCATTGCTATCTAAATAATTCAGGAAGTTGGTGAACAACTTCAACCTACAATCTATCATAAATGTTACTGTGATCATATAGTTCCTTTGTCTCTGATATCCAAATTGAACTCGAGGTATGGAATCATCATCCTGTCAACGTTCAATTCATGTTCCTTGAACTAGAGCAGACTGTTTGACATGCATGTGAGTTCGCCTATCACATATTGAATCACATGAGTACAATCATACAATTCTTAGTCTCTCTTATCAAGAGGCCCCGAATATCAATCTCTTGTAAGAGGGACAAATCCCATCTACATCACTCACACTTAGTCCTTGTGTGTCACAACTACCCAATCATCTCCGTTATGGCAAACCTTATTCAGGGTTACGTTGGATGATGTTAAAGTATACCAAACGACATGTGCTGAATGTAGTGACTTCAAGTCTAAAAACCACAATCATCACTATCACTATGAGAGCTGATTCTAAATACCATTCCATGGTCTCCATGTATCACTCTAATGGTGGGTCTATCCGATACACTATTCTCTAACATTTACATGTGTGCTTGACTTGATACTACATATCATGACTAATGAGATTTTGTCATCAGTAAACATACACTCTAGTCTTATGTATTAATGTTGTCTATTTTTGCTTCCACAATAATATTTGACTAGGGAAAAATAAGAATGTATTTACTCTTAGCATCTGTATGATCTCATTATTCAAGTTACGTACTTGAAGACATACGTCATCAAGTAACATCATTCTTAAACATCTACTTATGTTTGTATCGGCATATCATGACTGAGACAAACATAATAAACAAAATTACCTTTATTATTATCAAATCATGTATCTAATGCCACATCCCAATCATCATATGATTGGCTCTCTAGGCATACATACCAACATGTATTCCATTCAAAATTCATCATTTAAATATATATATATATATATATATATATATATATATATAACAATAGATTTTGTATTTAAAGAGCATCATATAAACTTATAGTGCTAGATGTATTCTCATAAGAACATGGATGACAACAAGGTCAATATAACATCTTTATTACTAGTCGACTTTCTTATTCATGTTTCTTTTGCATTGATTATCTTATCATGCAACAACCAAGTTATAACTACATGAACTTACTTCAAATATCCCACCATACGAGTCTTGGGGTCACCAATTCCAACTAAGATTACTTATAACTCAGTTTTTCTAATATAATTTACATATAGGGCATGGATATACATTCTTACTATGGACTTATATCTATGGTATGAATGATTGAGCCCAAATTTTGAAACAAGGTCTAGTGATGTAAACTTTAGAAATGCCTCCAATCTATAAACTCAGTGTATATCACCTTAAATTACATTCACTAATTACTATAACTAGATGGACACAAAGTATAAGCCCAACGAGAAGGAGAGAAGAATGGTTCCTGACATGCAATAATCACCACATAAACAAAATGGTTAACATGTGTGTTTCCCCCAATCATCATGGTGTGTATTTTACAAACCAACACAAACTAATTACTCTCTCACACACATTGCATGTTCCCATAATTGAAGCTCTAAAAATTTAAAATGCCTTACTAGTAATCACAAACATATCTAAGTGAGTTCAGTCCATAAGAAACATGTATTGATCATGATTGAATCATATATACACCTCATGCACATCCACGTATAAGATGTACCCAACCACCTATTCAACTGACTACCTCCCATATAGTACAATATCACTTTAGGTATTTGACTACAAAATGACATATTTTTTTATTGATACAAGTTGTGAATGGTTGATACAATATATATTTGGTCAAACAAATTTCTATTTAGAGAAAAGTTAGATTTTATTATTATAGTTTAAAAATATGCCAAAGACCATGCCCAAAAACTATCTTGAGCCTTGAGGTCTGATCCTGGGTCATACTGGCATGGCATGCCAAGACACATGAGTCATTGTGTGGTATTCATGCCTTCCTCTAGTCCTTGTGAGCATAAGCTCACTAGCCTTCCTATATACAAAACTAACCCCAACCTAGAGGTAGGTAATGTGGGACTAGAAGTCCCCCTTATTACACCATATACACCACTACAGTACAAAATAGCTGCTACTATTAAATTTAATATGTGATCCAAATATAACAATTTTATAGTATAAAGCGCTGTAGAAAAGTTATCACGTTATCTTTTTAAAAATATGGCACATTCTAACTTAACCACTGCATAATATTCAATATTATCATTGCAAGAACTAGGTGAACATAAATCATGATCCTGGACCTTTGGTGTAAATATGTGTACTGACAGTGATATAACAAAACACCATGCTAGTAATATATGAGGATTATGAAATAATGTTGATGCATCCTTATCATGTATCACAATTAGTTTCAAGGACAACCTGATTCCCTAATTGCAAAACATAAACTTATTGACAATTACATCTATGAACAAAAGCCAGATGGGGCCATGCATAACATAAATAACTTAGTTGGGCATCTTTAGTTATGTAATGCTAACATCAAGTCTGAAGACTTGATCACATTCATAGATAAACTCTCTTGCTAACTTGCAATTCATGGCACTTACATGTTTAAATGATAGAGGCATATAATCACAAGAACTAAAAAATTATCCAAGCACCATCAACTTACCCAACAACAATTTGTTGCCACATCGAGCCTAATCTATGGGAACAACCAATTAGGTTGGGTTGCTATCACTTGTGAATTATTCATGGGGTTTAATCCCATTACAAGTTTAGATTTTTTTATATAGGGATACAAATAATCCCTCGCTAAAAGGATCAAATACATTGTTCTTGGTGCCAACATAAACAAGATCCACAATACCATTAGACACAATATGTCACATACTTGAGAATTAATTCAAAAGTGTCCCTTGATTTTCGACCATAACAAATGAAATTGTTTTTAGAAACCCATAGCATTATAAAAGATTCAAAACACATATACTTAACCCAAGACTAGTTTGATAAGTTACAACTAGGTTACTTTTTACACATTTTATCATATGACTACACCCAACTAGGGGTGAGCAAATAATGGTCCAGACCGCAAAATCAGACCGGACTGCTCAATTCGGTCCGGTCCGGTCCATTTTGTGTTCGGTTCGGTCCGCGGTCCGGGAATTTTGATGAGTTCGGTCTTCGGTCCGGTCCGGACCGCAGATTGACTTTTATATAAAATTCATGTATATTTGAAGGTGTATTCTATAATAATTATAAATAAAGTACATATATAATCACTACTAGTATAAATGTTTGATACTAAAGTTATATAATTGTTAGAAGTGACTAAGATTATCAACTTTGTACAATTAAATAAGTTGTAAAACATGTAAAAAAGGCTGATTACGGTCCAAACGGTCCGGTCCGGTCCGATCCTAGCACAAAACGGTCCGGTCTCGGTCCGGTCCTACCTCGAAACGGTCCGGTCTGCGGTCCATATATTTGTTCAAATTCGGTCCGCGGTCCGATCCGGTTCTGGACCGATGTTCAGTCCTACACCCAACCAAACAAGCCCTTAACTTATATCCCTAATTTGTGTTCTGAAATTAGTGTGTTATACAACCTCTCCCCATCATTTAGTGAACGAGTTTTCATTTTAAAACACACAATTCTATTTACATATCCTCCAGACTATCAAAATTATTCAAACAAAATGAGATCATTAGTTTTTTACTTCCCACATTTCCCTTTGAATAAACTAGCAGTGAAGATCGAGACATATTTATCTTATGTATCCAAACTGTTTAGAAAAATCATTTATATTAGTATTTAAATTAACCATTTCTATACTATATGTGTGAAAACAATTATAAGAATACTGAAAGATACTCCACGTTTGTACCAGTACTCAAATTTACCATTTCTAAACCATTTGTGCGAAAACAATTATAAGAATACTGACAGATACTCCACGTTTGGACTAGTCTTCCAAGTTTCCAAGTTCCAACTCACGGCCAACTAACAACGACGGGTAGAGAGAGGCAGCCACGAGGCTTCTCAAGAAAAAGCACATCGGTTGGTGGCCGTCGAATGGCATTCTCCTCACATGGCTGATTGATAAATCAACCGTAAACCGTAAATCATTGTTAACCAAATACAATAATCGTGTTCTTATTCCCGCTCATCTACATTCATGGCTATATTTTATTCCGAAGCTTCATCCATGGCTGTATTTTATTCCGAAGCCTGATATATGGTGGATGATCGGTCTTATTATTTGTGTATTATTTTTATTGCCGTTGTATATCGCCGGAGGGAGCAGTTCCAAGCCACTGACACACCGGCCTCCACCGGCCAGCCCGGCAGCGGCTCTCAATTGATGTATAAATAACCAAGAGGGGGTGGCGGTTTTCGAATCTCCCTTTTGGTCACCCGTCGTCGTCTCGTCGTCTCTCCCCTCCCCTCCTCCACTCTCTTTCTCCCTTCTCTCTATCTCTCTCCGCTTCTCACTGGGGGAACCCCGAACTGAATGCCGGGAGCGGCGCTGCGCGTATCTCGTGACCGACACCGCCACCTGGGCCGAGTCTCCGCTGCGAGTGGGTTATTGTTGACGGGAGTTGCACTGCTGGTCGTTCTACAGGGTCCCGGTAGGGTTTCCTGCTCCTTCTCCCCTGTTCTGTTCCATTCGTTTCTAGCCATTTCAGATCCTTATTCCTTCCTTTGATCATTCACTGACCGCTTCGGTCGCCGCGAATGTGTTTCGTCGGTGTTCCTGATCTTGATTTCCTCATTTCCTGTCTTCCATCCAGCCTGGATCTAGCCGGGGCGGAAGACGGAGCGAGCGAGGCGAAGTTATACCAAGCAGATCTGCGCAAGTAGCATCACCTCCCTGTACGGTCTCTCCGATAACAGGGAAAGTAGAGTAGACTATCAGAGCCGCACATGGCGCACAAGGTGGATCACGACTACGACTACCTTTTCAAAATCGTCCTCATCGGCGACTCCGGTGTCGGCAAGTCCAACATACTGTCCAGGTTCACCCGCAACGAGTTCTGCCTTGAGTCCAAGTCCACTATAGGCGTCGAATTCGCCACGAGAACTCTACAGGTGTGTGCTCCCCTGTTTTTCTAGATCTTAAGAGGTGGACAGTGGCGGTACGATTCCATGTCTCTGGACTTGCCGCTGACTTCTTTCTTATTTGACTTGATACTAATCTCTGCTTTGCTTTTGAGTTTATAAGTACGTTTGTACATGCATTGATTGATTTATATTTTAGATGGATAGGCTCGAGTAGATAATCCAATAAATTATTACGGTGGAATACTTTCAACCACTCTATCTAGATAAAAAACACGTTCTCTAGTTTTAAGATCCCTCGATATTCTGATTAATCGAGTAGTTAATCATTTAATACTATGCATTTAAATTTGTCAACACGCCATACTTTTAGCTTACGCATCGAGAGCTTGATAAAGTTAGTTATCAAACGAATTTGGAATGTTTTGTTCCTCTGGATTAATTAATTCATACGCTTAATCCGTGCAAATTTATCCAGATTTGATCTATCAATTATTATATATGGTGAATGTCAAGACCGAACAGCTGGATTTCGAATCCAAACTTTTCATTACTGAAAAGTGAATGGAGTTGTGGCCAGTTTTGTTTGCAGTTGGCTGGCATTGTTTTGTTAGTATGTGCAGGCACTTCCCTAAAACTAACTTATCTTATCTCTTTCCGGTGCACGATATAATATATAGCCTCCCCTGAACTAAAGTGGATGGGTTAGGGAGGGGGTCTTTTCGTTGAGCGACATTCTACATGGCCTGCCATTTTGTTGAACTCAGATAGACTAGTCTTACCAGAAACGAAATACAATCTTCGTTGCTTCTTCATGCAATTCTTATAAGTTATAATATCTTCACCAAATGCAAAAGGAAGATAAACCACGTATTAGAAAATCGACAGTGAGGGTAACATTTGAAGTAACAAATATTTTATATATTAATTATTGATTTTCAAATGGTTTATTTTTCTGTAGAGATTCTCCGGCATAGCATTTTACCACGTGTTCTACATATACTAAACACTATATTATGAAAATTACATTAAAGATACCCATCCTTGAATTGGTATCCAGTGTTCCAGTCACATGGTGGGAGATCTTACAAAGTTCTCACTATATTTGCTAGCTGGACGTAGATAAAGAAAGAAAGACAGAAAACATTAACGTGAATGTGAGAGTACCGTGCTTTGTCTTGGTCATAATCATCATTCTCATCATCAGCTAAGCAGTAGTCTGAACCATTTTGGGGCCAACTAAGTAAGCAGTGTGCTTATGATGAAATACGCTAGGGTCAGTCCTTTGGTTTTTTCAGTTAACTTGTAGCCTGGTACTCCACAATTTGTATGTATGTAAGCGAGCACTTGCAATTAGGGTTTGCTCATGTAAAGTGAAAAAATAGTGGGTGGAAGAGAGGTTGAGTGATCTCCAGAGAATACAATCACCATGCCTTTTCTTTTATTGAAAAACAATAACTTATTGTACTAGTGTAGCATGTGGTTATGTTACCACATTTGATCCAGAAAGCTCTCTCTCCCCACATGTATAGGTGACTGAAATGTGTGTATATGCAGTTTGAGAACTGAAAAAAAAAACATTTATGAGACTGATACATGTCAGCTTAAATATATGGTCGTAACAACACACAGTTCATATATGTACGGTTTAGCAATATAGGTCTTACACAACTGTTTAGATGCTATTTTGGACCTGTTATACAGTTTTAATATTTTCCCTATTTGGAGGATCTGTTTGCAATTTTTCCATATGTTTGGCTTTTCTTATGTTGTGTGATTTATTCCCATATTGTCCCATTTGGCCACCACCTATGTTGCTTAGTCATAAGTGCCTATATACAGGCCTCATATGTTTCTTTGGGATAGTCA
This sequence comes from Alisma plantago-aquatica, assembly GCA_963693085.1. Lineage (NCBI taxonomy): Eukaryota > Viridiplantae > Streptophyta > Magnoliopsida > Alismatales > Alismataceae > Alisma > Alisma plantago-aquatica. The sequence continues at coordinate 243,157,052 of OY856411.1, forward strand.
TTTGATAATTAACTTAAATGATATTTTGTTGGTTCTAATCAAATAGATAAATTAGTTAGATTTCATTCTTGGGTTTCTCATCATTTAGGTGTGTGATCATACTCATAAATGTATTTGTATGAGATCTAAAACAACATGAGTGTCTTATTTGTTAGATAGGGCTGAGGAGGAAGGGCAAGAAGGATCTAAAGCTTTCTAGATTGTTTTGATAGGAAGGAGTGGAAGGCTGTACAAGACAATATCTTATAGTTGCTATGCCTTATACCTGTGAACATTTTTCAAGAAACCAGTCTACGCAACCACATATGCATGTTCAGCCACCCAACCACACCACCTATTGCCAATAAGTGTACTAAGCGGTCCTAAGCACACCTGAACCCCGTATGTACCTGGCCAATTAAGCAATTGAGTGAACACCACTTTTTGAAAAGTCCAATGCTTACACTTATACATGCATATACAACCACATGCATACGAATCTTCACATACACACACATAGTCATATTTATGTATACATTTGGTATCTATATGTATATATGTGATGTATATATTCATATATACGTACATACATTATAAAGATGCATATATATTTACACACATTCCACATATATTTGTATATTTACATGTATACATTTTGATATTTATGCTTATATGTACCTCATTTCAAATATAGAAACATGTATATACACATATATAAACACATTTGACACATATATTTATTTGTTTACTTTGAAATATATACACTTGCAGATTCAACCATTCTATAAATATCATTTTATAAGCTTAATATACAATTTAAATATTAAAAACCCAGCCACATATATTCTTACATACTAGTAAACTACATCTACTCTATGCAGTAACTCTCCTCATACCCCTTTTCAGCAATGCTTTTAAAGGTGTGCATCTGGGCACACTCTTCCGTTAAAGCTCAAAAGGGGTAAGCTGTGATCGGCGTCTGAGGTTCTTTGTCAGTCATTTTGCCCATTAATGGGAATTATATTATTTTTGAGAGCAGGAATGTTCAAATAAGATGCCTAATACCATAACTCTTGAAGGCACACCTTGAATAGCTTTGTATGCTAGTACGAAACTGGTGAGTCTACTAGTTCATGACTAATTAGTTTCAGTGCTTCAATGATGACAAAAGCAATGCTGTCATAAATCAGTTTTTAAATTATATTAAAATACAAGTATATAAGCAAAATTATGATAAATTTGTATACACACCTTGTTAGGCGAATAAACTAAAAAAAATGACCATCATGTACGGTTTTCATTACAGTATAAGAGATGTTAATGCCTATAGTGGAGCATCTGTGGCAGATTGTGGAAGCTCAAATTACCTATATTAACGTTTACAGCATTAACATAAAAATATACAATTAATGTAGATAACAAAATATTTGTCTCCCTAGCTTATTTTAGGGACTATGAAATGAAGGAATGTCATACCTCGTAAGGATATTAAAAACTTGAAGTTATGCCATTAGACTTCTTTATTGTTTCTATATCTCTTTATTTTCAATATTCAAGTATTAACTATATTAGGTAGTCTTGATTATACACGACTTTTATAGGAGTTCGTTTTCGACAACAATAAAGTTAAATTTCTGACAATTAGACTGATAATAATTTGTTTTATACTAGGTATCAACTAAATGCTTACTGATTTATGTACTTAAATTTGCTGCCGATGGTTAGAAATTGTGGCAGTTGTGCTATGTATGCAAGCTTGCTTCTGAGTTTTATGTTTACTCAGATAAAAATATATTATAGTCCAAGATAATTAATGGTATTCATATATTGATCTAGAACTGATAACACTTTATCAGTTTATGTCAATATCTTTTGGTCGATTTTGTCTATCTGCAATCCTCGATACTTTTTAATTCAGTGATGATACCTTTAAAGTTGAATACAACTGTTGTTGAATGTAATAAATTTTGAATTCAACCTACCATTTGTTTTCTGAAATTAAAATATCAGAAGCAACTCTTTAGAATATGACCAAGGCATGGTGGACTTTTGTGTACTATCATCAAATGATATCAAGCAATTCTTTACACTTTTGTTGTCAAAGATATCTGGTTAAATCTACAAATATGATATACACCTTTATCTTTTCACAGTCAAACGATCTAGTATATACACCTCAAGTTAAGGATGGACAATATTCGACAAAAGGCATAATCGTCTTTTCAGGTCTTGCAGTAGAGATTTTTGAAAAATTGAGGAAGTAGGGGAACTACATCGATATGGAACTGTCACAAAGCAATTGTGACTTGTGAGACCATCAATATGTGTAAATTAAAGGTTATCTTGGCTTGAGTATATTAGGAGTGGCAATTAGGTGCCATTGTGTAGCAGCTTCAAGAGATAGCAGTGGTAATTAGACCCCACTATATATTAAGGCAAAGGCTTGTTGTGCGTGGGTGTTTTTTGTTGGGTGATGGGTCTGGATCATGTAAATCAATGAAAGGTGTACACAATAAATAAACATAAAACCTGAGTTATATTAAGTGGATAACGTCTCACTAGGGTAGCATTGCCAATTAAGCCCCACGATAATAAGGCAAAGCTCCAGCCTCCATGCAATAGGTGAGGGGATTGGATTTGGAGGGGACCACCTGTCAGATGTTGTTTAGCCTTTCATTGTATTATATCTCACTAGGGAAAATCATCAACTCACAATACCATAACCTAGCATATCCCTACACCAAAACAATGACTCCAACAAAAATGTGGATGTTTTAAGCTTATTGAGAACATGACAGAATGCCATAATTTTAATAGATTCAGATGCAAGATGGCGTGGCCAAAAAAGTTGTTCAATATTAGGCCAACATAGGTGAGTATGGAAGTTGGATTAGCTTCAACACCATCTTCCATAGAAGTTGACGGTTTCAGAGGATATTTGGTGAATGGCAAGTATACTATGTTTATCACTTACCAATGAGATAGCACTCTTAGCTAGGTGTGAAATGGATTGGATGTGAAGTTGATTTTTTTTCTTTCATTTTCAATTTTGAATATTAACATATATCATTTGGGTTATGGTAATCCATACTGTGGGAGGAGAAGTCATTTGCAATCCGAAAAAAATTCTATTTCTCACTTGCATTTGATTTTCAGTCCTAGTTGTGTATTGTGCAAGGAGCAAGGTATCTAACACCGACGTCATTTCAGCAATGTTGGAATAGGTATTATTGGTATATAGACAAAAAATTTTGATGGATGCAGTCCTGGCCATTTTGACACCAGAATGAGCGAATTATATCATAAAAATTTAAGGGTTAAATATATACATGTAAATGCAACGTTTTATACAATTAAATTGTATATTCTTCATGTGTGTGTATGAGGGGACCCTTCATGTGGGAGGCGAAGAAATTAGGTGCTTCCTAGGGATTTTGATTACAAAATGTATGAGATATGTTTTGAAATCTTGCTAGCACACTTTATAAGCTAGATAGTTGATACACATCTATGAAATATCATCATATACTAAATATATAAGGGGGGGGTCCTACATATCTTATATTTTAGTAAATTCTATGTCAAGTTTGTAGGAAGGTAGAGTGCAAATATTACTTTTATTAGGTATTCGAGAGCCTACTAGATACTATATACCTTAGTTGGATGCTAATTTATCTCAATGAAAGAAAAAGTCAAAATGGCGTGGTGGATGTGGTGGTTGACCTACCTCGGTTGGAGGTTTGCTGCCCTGCTTGATGTAATTGTTCTCAACCCATTGCTCTTCCTCTAAGTCAATCTTTGACTTTGGCCATTTTGTTTCACGACTATGAAGGAAGTTGGGCAACATCACTAATGTGACACCATGTTTCTCTACCATCATTATTACCACCATGGTTGTCAATGCAGCAAGGCGACAGACCAAAGCACCTTGCCGCTTGACAGCCTAAGAAAAACAAAATCTTTACATTTTTCATACATATATATATATATATATATATATATATATATATATATATATATATATATATATATAGTCAGGCTAGAATACACTCGAGTGTATCCGGAGCGGAATACACTCAAGTAGTTTTTTCATGCAATATTTTTTTTAAATCTAATCCGTTGATCTTCTTAAACATCTCGTGAACAACTCATACGCAAAATTTGAGCACATTTGGATATGTATAGCTCATGTTATGAAGACTGCAAAAATTATGCATTTCAAATTAGTTTCGCGCGTCGATTTTGTTGCCCTTGGATGAGTGACTTACACTCATCCAAATGGGCTCAAAATTTGTATGTAGCCTAGTTATAGTATAAAGGTGAAGATCAACGGTTTACATTTTGCAAAAAATAGTCTTGATATGCAAACACACTTAGTGTATTCGTGCGATCCGTACACTCGAGTGTATTCTAGCCTGACTCTCTCTCTCTCTCTATATATATATGTCATAATTTTATGAACAATTCCCCCCTTATATACACATATTTTATAGCGATAATGTAGGTATATATATGTTTCTGGTTAACCCGTTATATACATATGCATATTGTAAGAAAATATAACAAAATACATCTCTGATAAATTCTAATTAACAAAAATGTCAAGAATACTAAATTTATGCTTCAAAAGTATCATTAAATATAAATCTAAATATTACATCATATTTTCGTTTTCTAGAATCTGAATTACAATAGGCTACGAAAATTACAGACTTATTAATTATTGATACTAATGAATTATCATATATACCATGGAACTGAACTTCGGCAAAGTTGGGCGAAGTTTTGTCGAAACTTCGAACTTCGACCATGGGCGAAGTCAAATCCCCAATGCTTCGGCCTCGTCCAAACTTCGGGGCAAATTTTTCAAAGTTTCGTCGAAGTTGAATTTTTGTATATTGTGAAGCAACCTGCATCTCGGTCGATACTATCGACACTCTGTCGATAGTATCGAGATCTATCTAGGTTCATGTTGAAGCCAGCTGCATCTCGGTCGATACTATCGACAGAGTGTCGATAGTATCGAGATTGGTTCAGGCGCAAGAGAATACTCCGTCGATACCATCGACACAAGTCGATGGTATCGACACCGGCACAGTGGCGGAACGGCAAACCGGCGGCTGACCTATTTTATTTATGGAATGTTGTTTTTATGCTTTTTCTCTCTTTGTACCTCATGTATTTACCCTAATATATAAATACAAGTGTGTAGGCTCAAGCCCTACTCACGTTTGCTGCACCTAGCAGCCGACATGTGATTGATGTTCCCATCTTCTTCCTCCTTCATTTCTTCTTACATGGTATCAGAGCAGAGATCGATCTAGGGTTTCTCCTCTCTCTCTCTCCGGAGGATCTCTCCAGCTCTCTCCTTCCTTGACGGCCGATTGCTTCCCACCCGTCTCCTTGGCGTAATCCACCTGCTGTAAAGGACCACCGTTGGCTACTCTGGATCTGCGGTAGATATCTAACTCTACCGTAGCCACTATCACAGAGCAGTTGAGGATCTCCAGGTGATCCAACGATCATCTAAAAACACCGCCGGAGGACTAGTTTCATCTCAATCATCATCCTAGTCACACCTCCTCCATGTGTGATTAGGAATATTCTTTGGAGGCTGTGAATGCGTCAGTAACGCATTGCTTCTTTCTTTTCGTCTGTGTGTAATGTGTATCTCTCCGTCACCACATTTTCTTTGACGTGTATCAATCCGTCATATATTCCGTTCTACAATGGAGGATATCAAGACACCTATGATCTACAACGAGGTGTCACCTATCGCCTCCATCAAACTCAACGGGAAAAATTATCTTCTATGGATGAATGCCATCCACACCGTCTTGGAGGCTCGTGACAGAGCAAGGCATGTTGACTCGGGTCCCAAGGCATCTACTGACGAAGGATATGCTGAATGGAAGCGACATGATAGTCTTGTGAAGACTTGGCTGTGGAATAGTATGGAATCTGCAATCGCCGCAAGGTTCATGTTCTACTCTACGGCCAAGGAAATATGGGACGCTGTGAAGCAACATTACTCTCAAGAGAAGAATGCTCTCCGTCAGTTTATGATTTATGATTGTTTGTTTGCTGAAAAACAGGGTGACCGATCTCTTGAGGAGTATTTTGTGGCTATTCAGGCTCTTTCTCAAGAGCTAAGTTATTATCATCCTGTGACTGTTGCAGAACAGATAAAGGACAGAGATGATCTTGTTACGGCCAAATTCTTATCTGGGCTTAACTCGACTTGTAGCTCCGCTCTGAGTGTTATCTTGGCTACTGAATAACTACCTAGTCTTGTGGAGGCTTATTCAAGAATCCAGCAATCACTGTTTGAGTCTGCTTCCTTTGTGCCTGATATACCTTCTGGAGAATCTCATGCTTCTGTTGCCACTGCCGCTGCAGTATGAGGAGGACGCCCCGATATGGGTAGAGGGCGTGGGACACGTCCGAAATGTACCTTTTGTGATAAACCAAGACATACAGTGGAGAGGTGTTGGAAGAAACATGGAAGACCTGCTGCACCACCTGTGGGGGCAGCACATTGTGCCACCACTACAGGATCCTCATCCTCTACAGCTGTGGGTACATCTTCTGGCACCGACATCACTCTCACTCAAGAAGAATATGATCGGTTCATTCAGGCGACACAACATATGAGTATGAGTTCATCATCATCCTCTTCATTGGCAAATTTGGCATCTACAACCATGGTTTTAAAAAACGCACCTCGAGGCTTAAGAGGCGTACGCCTCGAGGCGAGGCGGCCTCCGGTACGCCTCGAGGCTTAAGCCTCAGTCTGCCAGTGAGAGGCGTGCGCCTCAGTTTCTGCGAGGCGTATCGAGGCGTAAGAGGCGTTTGTGAGGCGTAAGCCTCAGACTTTGTGTCTAAAAAAAGGCTGTATTATCCTATTTTGGACTTATTAGAGGCTAAATTAACCCAAAATTATATGTATATAGATATATGTATGTGCATATCTATATATGTGTATGTTTGTTTGTTAACAACTATGGATATTTTACTACTTTTATCATTATATGCTGCATGTATGTATGCATTCTCTTGTGTATGTGTATATATATACATCTGTGTATAATTATAACTATATTTATATGGATAGATATGTATCTATATACATGCGTATTTGTAATAGTATATCTATATATATATATATATATATATATTTCTGTTTCAGAAATATGTAAATCTGTATAGTTATTGTTAAAGTGTCTATATTAGTCTATTAGTTAAATAGGCTAATTAGTTTAGTGGGCCTTTATATTCCGGCCCATCTAGTTTAGATTACTTGGGTCCTAAGTAATAGGGCATCTCTCCTCTCCTATATAAAGGAGAGGTCGTCAGTCTTTGTATCACAATCCATTCCATTCAATCAATCTTTTATATTTTAACATGGTATCAGAGCGGGTTAGATCTTGAGAGAACCCTAGCGCCGCCCGGTTCCCTCTCTCCTCTTCGGCGCACACAACTACCCTAGCCGCCGGCCGCCGCCTCTTCGAGAGAGCAGCCAAGGGCGAGCGCCCGCCTGCGGGCGGCCGCAGCCGCCATCACCATGGCTTGGCCGGCTGCCCGCTAGGCAAATCCCGGCCTCCATGGCTTCTTATCTCCTTCATATTCATATAGTCTTTATCAATCCACGCCTCCTGTCCGTGCGCCGACAACATCAGTTTTCCGAAGCCGATCTTCACCGCACAACAACCACCGTGGACGGCAGCAGCACCAGTGAGCGCCGCCGCCACCATCACCAGCGGGCGCCGCTGCTGCTGCCCAAGCTAGGCGCAACAACCGGCGTCGTGGACAGGTGTCGCAGCCATCTCCATCGGCCATCTTCCGCCACCTATCAGCAAGCAGCAACAGCTGCCGCTATCATCAGCAGCCGCCGCCAAGAACAGCAGCCACGCCACCATCGTCATCAAGCCAGCAATTAGCAGCACCATTGTCATCCTCCATCATCGCCATTGTATCTGTGCTCGTAGGCTGCAGTGTTGCCTTATCCAAGCAACCGTATCCCCATCCTTGATCGCACTTTTTCAACCGGCGCTCCATCTCATGACGTCTTCAGATCAACCTTCATCGCCGCTTTGGAGAGGCTCCGCCTTGGCTCCGCATGCATCCTCTTGGCATGCAATATCTCCGGAGTCACGCAGGAGACCCTTTGTCATCTCCTATGTTGCGACAAAGTGCTTCATCAGCCGAGCGTCATATCCAGCCATCATCCGCAAGCTGCTGCTCCTCCACTTCATCATCATTCCGACGATCTTCATCCGTAAGTTGCTGCTGCGTTGTGCGTCATCATGCTACTGTTGCCATCTACAGTAGGCGATCACCCATCACTCTCTACCGCTACCAAACAACCATATTTACTACCCCCATATGCATTATCCCTGTCTCTATTCAGATCCTTAATCGGTTCTATCTTTTGCTAATCGGATCCTATTTTGACCCTAATCAGATTTTCGCGGGGGCTCCGCCCCCGCACCCCCAGATTTGTTGCCCTAACGGGCCAACAAACCCCATTTTCGGGTTGGGACTAGATCCATTTATTTTTCTACCCGGATCTCATGTTGACCCATTTAGTATACTCTCTTTGGCTATCGGTTTCATTCTCCACATATTACCCATCTCCATTTCACATATTTCTCTCTTTTTCCACCATTTTCTTTCCCACCCACCCATATTCTGTGAGCATCCCTTTTTCACATTGCGGGGGGGGTCATATGTCCAGTTCTCCACACCAAACACTCACTCTTGTCGTATTTGGTGTGCGGGGGGGGGGATAGAGAGGAGAGAAAGAGATGAGAAGAGAGAGTGAGCATGAGAATATACGAGAGAATGTATGAGAGAGAGAGTATGAGATGAGATGATGTATTCAGATTATATATATTCCAGGCTAACTTCATGGAGCTTCACATCATTCAGCACACCAGTTCTCTACTTGAGCCAGCAGTGAAGATCCAACGTCGACACCGTATCCGCGTTCGTACCGCGTTATGTACGTCAGGTGTTGATGGTGTATTCCTTCATCTGCATTCACATGAGACAGATGGGTGCTTCTTCAGAAGCTCAGAGTTTTATCTTCACCGAGCTGCTTCATCACGTCTTCTCCGAGCCGCATCTGCTGTATCGACATCGCCTGTAGCTGATCCTCTTGGGACCTTCCTTGATGGATGATCTCCTTTCCCGTCAAGTCCCCAAGGTTCATGCGTCAGAGTTTTATGGTTCCTGCATCGTATCAAGCAGCAGATCGTCCGTCCGCGTTCGTGCCGCGTTAAGCACGTATTCCAGTGGCGACTTGTTGTAGTATCAGGACCATTCTTCAGCCTACAGAGTATCTTCAGATGTCTTCATTTTAGATGCACTTCAAGGAAGACCTTCTTCAAAGCTCGAGTATCTTCAGCCAGCAGAGTCATCATCACTATTGATTCAGGGGGAGTATTGATTAGGGGGGAGTAACATATTTTGTATGGGAGTGATATTTATCTTCATCTTTTATTTATCATTTCTTTTTATCGAGTCCTGTAACTCTCCAAGCTTGGACATGTGTTTCACCCATGCTCCAGCTTGAGGGGGAGTGTTAAAGTGTCTATATTAGTCTATTAGTTAAATAGGCTAATTAGTTTAGTGGGCCTTTATATTCCGGCCCATCTAGTTTAGATTACTTGGGTCCTAAGTAATAGGGCATCTCTCCTCTCCTATATAAAGGAGAGGTCGTCAGTCTTTGTATCACAATCCATTCCATTCAATCAATCTTTTATATTTTAACAGTTATATATGTAAATCTGTACAGCATAAAACAGAAATCTGTCTATATAGTAAGTATATTTATTTATATGTATAGATATGTATCTATATATACATGCGTATTTGTAATAGTATATCTATCTATACACATATATATATATATATTTCTGTTTCAGAAATATGTAAATCTGTATAGTTATATATGTAAATCTGTACAGCATAAAACAGAAATCTGTCTATATAGTAAGTATATTTATATATATCTGTTATATATATGTCAATCTATATAGAATAAAATAGAAATCTGTCTATATAGTATATGCATGTATGCATATGTAAATCTGTATATATGACTATATACACGTACATATATGTATTCATATATAAATATATGGGATTATATATGTATATCAGTATATGTACATATATGTATTCATATATATTCATATATATATATATATATATGTATAGGATTATGTATATGTATATGTATGTTTATACATATATGTATTAATGACTATATTATTTATATATATATTATATGTGGATATATTTATATATATATATATATATATATATATTTATATGTACGCCTCGGTACAATCTGAGGCTTACGCCTCGACCGCCTCGAGGCTTACGCCTCGCCTCACTGAGCTGAAAACGCCTTGATGCGCCTCACGCACTTTAAAACCTTGTCTACAGCTGGTAATCAGGCTACATCTTTCATAGCATCTGGCTCATCCTCATCTTGGGTGGTTGACTCTGGCGCCTCACAGCATATGACTGGTATGAGGAGATTGCTCCACACTATTGACTCATCAATTCCTCACCAATCTGTTACATTGGCAGATGGTTCAGTGAAAAGAGTTTTAGCTAGTGGATTTGTCTCCCTAACACCCAAGATTGATCTTAAATCAGTTCACTTTGTGCCTGAATTTCCTTTTAATCTTCTTTCGGTTGCAAAACTGATTGACACTTTAAAATGTTGGGTAATATTTGGACCTTCTTGTTTTATGTTACAGGATCTCAAGAGTATGAAGACGATTGGTGGGGGGCCTAGGAAGGGTGATCTCTACCTTTTCAACGGTGACAGTCTACCTCGCCAAATGCCTACTCCTGCTCCATCCATCCTGTTGAGTTGTTCCCCCTTACTATGGCATTGCAGATATGGACATCCTTCTTTGGAGAACCTGCGGAAGTTGGAACCAGAGTTATCCCAATTATCCTCCTTAGAGTGTCAGTCATGTCAACTGGGAAAGCACCATAGGTTATCCTATCCCAGTCGGGTCAATAAGCGGGCCTCTTGTCCCTTTGAGTTAGTGCATACTGATGTGTGGGGTCCTGTAAAAGACCAAAGTTATAATGGTTTTCGTTATTTTATATCTTTTGTTGATGATTTCTCACGCATGACATGGATCTACCTTCTTAAAAGTAGAGAGTCCGTGTTGTCTATTGTGAAACATTTTCATACTGAAATTAAAGTCCAGTTTGATTGCAATATAAAAATTCTTCAGTCTGATAATGCCTCGGAGTATGTTCAAAAGGCTATGTTTGATTTTTGTAGCTCGGTTGGTATGATTCACCGCACTTCTTGTCCTCACACCCTCAGTAAAATGGGGTGGCAGAGAGGAAGAATCGCCATCTTCTTGATATTGCTCGATCTATTATGTTTCAATCTAATGTGCCCAAGAAGTTTTGGTCTGAAGCTCTTTTAACTGCTTGTTTCTTGATCAATAGACAACCTTCATCTGTTCTTCAAGGACAGACTCCCTTTTCTGTTTTGCGTCCCAAAGACTCTCCCTATCCTATTCCTCTTAGAGTGTTTGGTTGCACTTCCTTTGTCCATAACTTTGACCCTAAGACCGACAAGCTGTCTCCTAGGTCCATTAAAACACTGTTCCTAGGTTACTCTACTATGAACAAAGGATACAAGTGTTACTGTCCTAGTCTTCGCCGCATGTTTGTGTCTAGGGACGTCACTTTCCATGAGACCACTCCATATTTCTCCAATGCTATTAGCAAGGGGGAGCAGTTGAGAGAGGGAGAGCCACCAAAAATACAAAGTGAGAGACTGCCACCATCAGTGCAGAGTGAGGGAGTGCCACCTCTCATTCCGGATTTTACTTCTATTCCGGATGAACAAGCAGGAGATAGACCTACCATTGAGCATTACGCACATGTATATCATAGGCGAGGCAGGCAGGATCCAGAAGAAGTAGCGGCACCAGTCCCTGAGCCCTCATCATCGCCTTCTACTCAAGAGAATCCTACAGAGACATCTGATCTCAACCTTCCTATTGCTGTTCGGAAAGGTACTAGGTCCTGTACTATTAAACACCCTATTACAAATGTATGTTGCCTGTCTCATCTGTCTAAGCAGGCCCGTGCATTCGCTATTGGGATTGATTCTGTGTCTATACCAAGAAACCATTTTGATGCAATGAAGAACAGTGGCTGGACACAGGCAATGCAACTTGAAATGTCAGCCCTCTTGAATAATGGTACTTGGGATCTGGTTGATCTTCCTGCAGGAAAGAAAGTAGTAGGCTGTAGATGGGTTTTCACTATTAAACACAATCCGGATGGATCAGTTGAAAGGTTGAAAGCCCGATTGGTTGTAAAGGGCTACACCCAAACCTATGGTGTTGACTTCTTTGAAACATTTTCTCCTGTTGCTCGCCTGAATTCTGTGCGGATCATTATTTCTCTTGCTACTACCTTTGATTGGCCATTATTTCAGCTGGATGTAAAGAATGCATTTCTCCATGGTGATCTACAGGAAGAAGTATATATGGAGCAACCTCCTGGGTTTGTTGCTCAGGGGGAGTGTCAGAAAGTATGCAAATTAAAAAAGGCTATTTATGGGCTGAAACAGTCACCTAGAGCTTGGTTTGACAAGTTCAGTGAAGTTATTCTTCAGATGGGTTTTTCTCGCTCCAAGACTGATCATTCCTTATTTTACTCCAGCTCTTCCCGTGGATCCATTATTCTTCTGGTATACGTTGATGACATAGTGATTACTGGCAGTGACACCATGGGAATATCTCGTGTCAAAGAGGGTTTGCAAAAACATTTCCATACAAAGGATCTGGGCAAACTGAGATACTTTCTAGGCATTGAAGTGCTTAGATCTCATGCAGGTGTCAATTTATCTCAGAGAAAGTATGTGCTTGATTTGTTACAGGAGACAGACATGGCTGAATCTAAACCGGTAAATACTCCAATGGATTATCGCATCAAAGAGGTGGTTGATGATGTTGAGTATCCAGATCCAGAATATTATAGGAGAATAGTGGGTAAGTTGATATATCTAACTGTAACCCGACCGAATATTTCATTTGCTGTGGGCGTCGTCAGCCAATATATGCATTCTCCGCGACAATCACACTGGATAGCAGTCTGCAGAATTCTAAGGTATCTAAAAAGTGCTCCCGGTAAAGGTATCACATATTCTAGACCAAAGGCACCTCCATCTACTCTGTCTCTCACAGGATATTCAGATGCTAACTGGGCTGGTGATCATACTGATAGGAGATCTACATCAGGCTATTGTACCTTTCTAGGTGATCATCTTATCACATGGAAAAGTAAAAAGCAACATGTGGTTGCTAGATCTAGCGCTGAAGCTGAGTATCGTGCTATGGCCCATGCATGCTGTGAATTAAAATGGGTCAAATCTGTTTTATCTGAGTTACAAATTTCTCTTCTACCTTCTATGGAGCTCAAGTGTGACAATCAATCTGCCATGCACATCGCCAGGAATCCTATCTTTCATGAGCGTACAAAACACATAGAGGTTGATTGCCATTTTATCCGTGATCAAATAAAAGACGGCACTATTGTGACTCCATATGTTAGGTCTGAAGATCAACTAGCAGATATTCTGACAAAGCCCTTGGGTTCAGCAATTTTTCAGAAACTCTGTGGCAAGCTGGGCATCCACGATGTGTACTCTCCAGCTTGAGGGGGAGTGTGAAGCAACCTGCATCTCGGTCGATACTATCGACACTCTGTCGATAGTATCGAGATCTATCCAGGTTCATGTTGAAGCCAACTGCATCTCGGTCGATACTATCGACAGAGTGTCGATAGTATCGAGATTGGTTCTTGCGCAAGAGAATACTCCGTCGATACCATCGACACAAGTCGATGGTATCGACACCGGCACAGTGGCGGAACGGCAAACCGGCGGCTGACCTATTTTATTTATGGAATGTTGTTTTTATGCTTTTTCTCTCTTTGTACCTCATGTATTTACCCTAATATATAAATACAAGTGTGTAGGCTCAAGCCCTACTCACGTTTGCTGCACCTAGCAGCCGACATGTGATTGGTGTTCCCATCTTCTTCCTCCTTCATTTCTTCTTACATATATATTTTTGTCCCAACTTCTCAGAAGTTGTCGAAGTTTCCTCGAAGTTGGCGAAGTTGGGGCGAAGTTGAGACGACCCAGAACAATAATCCTAACTAGTGCCCTAACAGCCATATAAGGCATAAGTGTCACCAGCAACCCTCTTCACAACTTCTAATATCAACTCCTAATGTTTGTTGTTGCCACTCTTTCCTAGAGAGGGTCTTGTAAGTACTATTTATTTGTATATTTTAGATAATACATATGCTCAATACTTGAATTGTATTTTATGTGTATTGCACGTTTGACCATTGCAAGCAACACATTGTATTATCAACCTACTTAGGGCTAGAGAGTCATGAATCGTTCTTTTGTGTTAACTAACAATTATAAGATAGAGGTATAGTATAATTAGAAGTTTTCAATTAAAGTTTCCTTCAAATTCACATCATTTTCTTCAAAAATCGACACCAAAGCAATGTTCTGAAATGCGTTATGCGGTATGCGTTCGGTCAGGGTACCGCATAGAGTATAAGCGGAATGCGGGAGCATAAGCGGGGCATATGCGTTTTTGGATTTTTTTAATTAATTCTATATTTTATACATCTATTTATTTAAAAATAGAATCATAATCATAAATTTCATGCTATCTAGTTTGTAGCCTAATAGTCCAAAATGTAACAATGGATCATTACATCATGGAAGAAGAAACACATATTTTCCAATGATCAAGAAGAAAAATCAATCAACAAAACCCTAAGTTTATATAATGTACTAGAATATACAAGTAACAAAACACACTAACACATGCAGTTCATAGCAGAACATTAATTGAATAAACACAATAAGAATAACCACAGTAACACAAAACATGGTAGTTCAAAGTAGAAATAGAAAAAGAACATCAAAAACAAAATCAAAACATCAAAATGATATGAAGAAATCAAGTCAGTAATAAATAAAGAAGAAAAAGTTGTAGGGAATATAAATTACTCCCTAGGCAGCACACAAATTTGAAACTTTGTAAAAGAAAATATCACATCCAATTAATATCTGCAATAGATTCCCCTTTTATACAAGACAATCAGAACTGTTGCATGTGCAACAGGTTCTAATCTTAGAGCAAAATAGAAGAGAAAAAAAGAGCAAAAGGAAAGAGCATAATGAAACATTGACAATTGTAAAATGTAATAATATATTTTGCACCACTCATTCAAAATAGAATTATTTTTGTGGTAGCAAAATGTCAATATCTAATCTAAAGCCAAGTATATAGAAGTTGTCATTTAATTTGGTTGATTTTATTTGAGGTTCTATTTTTTTTTACTTAAGTCATCAAATGAAATGCGGGGCCTAAGCGGCCGCATATGCGGACCGCAGGACGCATATTCGGTCCATGCCCAAAAATAGCACTGCATAGTTATATGCGGAGCGGCTGAGGGACGCATAAGCATATGCGGCCGCATAAGCGGCCTCATGCGGGGCATATGAGAACACTGCACCAAAGTTTGTCGAAGTTTGCGTCTAAACTTCCTCGAAGTTTCCACAAACTTCCACTTCCACACCTGGCAAAGTCGACATGAAGTTGAAGTCCTGCACCATGATATATACATTACTTAATTGACTTTGTGTTCTAATAACTGATATGACTAGGTTTTAAGACTTCATATCACCATGGTTAGAATATATATATATTTTAATATGTTAGTATCAACCTAAAACGATTACGTATTTCATGTATATTAGTATTTGTGTATTGACCCAACATTTATATCTATGTATACACCAACATGCTACACATTGGTGTAGATGAGTCTACTAATGTGACATATAACTAAGTTTATAAATGTTCGAGGGTTTTACCTTATACAAGGTAAACTATATAAGAGAAAGAGCCACAAGTAAATAGACATTTAATGTCATAGCTCTAAATTTTAAGCAATGTAATCACTATTCCCTTAGCGTATCTTGTGAATAGAAACTGAATCAAAGATGCAAAATAATAAAATTCAGAAAAATATGTATAAAAATGTTAGATCCAAACAAAAATGATGATTGGTACATAACATAGACAACAATCTTAATTGTGAACATTAGGATAGCCACGTAGAACATAAAACACATAAATATACCATCCGACCTACAAAAATAGGTCAAGGCGGCAGCGCCTAGGCGCAGCCCTTGGGTGCCGTGGGCTTGTGCCTTAACTACTATGATTACCACATGATTTTGATTCACAGTAGTGAATTCCTCCATGGCTATTCATATAAGTGGGATGGACAAAGATGGAATAAATAGCATATTCACAACATGCATCTTTTGGGTATGGGAATGGAATAATATAACTATATAAGAAGCACAGTTACCATGACGACCATGTGCATGTTGAGGAATATATGTAGCAAGTGCTATGTATAACCAAATATAAGATTAGAAATATACAAAATATATACACTTGTTCGCAATAATCATTTGTTTCTATGTTGCTACATAGTGTATCTTCTTCCTTTGTATGCAACATAAATAATACTAGCAATAAGAATATATGTATAGTGATTAGCTTACTACTAAAATGATTATAATAACTATATTGTACTCGTATCTAGTAGAGTACTTAGGTCTGCACTATGATTATAATGTTAAGAGATAGTTTATAGATCTATGATCACATACCATTACAAAGAGCTACAAAGAAGTAGATTAAAAGATCTTATGCCAATTTAAGGTTTTTTTGGGTATATTTATATATTGATTAAGATAGTTGAGGTGTAAATTAGAGAAAATGGTAGAAATATAAAAAATATACCTTGGATTAGGCTTATTTGAGTTCCAGTTGTCCGAAATCCCTCTTGCTTCCCACATCTTTTCCTCTCAAACATCAAAAGCATGCTCACCAACCTAAACATTGGGTTTTCTGTCAGTATACCTGTAAACTTCACAGAAATTTGGTAATATCCGCCAAAATCTGCAATCCTATCCATACACTTGTGTGATATCGTATTTCATTGCGTTGGAATTGAAATTTTGAGCAAAATTTTACCAATTTTGGCAGAATTCATTCATTCCTTGGCTTTAAGTGATATATCAAGTACATTGAATTATATGTAGTTTCACTTGTGACACTATCTGATTTTCAATATATAATGTTATTAAAAATGTGCCTGAAAGCGAAGCGACCCTGAATATGCCTCAAGGTTAGTCGTGTGAGGCATGTACTTCAATCTCGTTAAGGTGGTCATCCAGTTCTGAGATGCTGTGAGGCTTATGCTTCAGTATGGACGTGGGATCTTTTTTAATGGGCCCACATATGCTGTGAGATGCTGCTGAGGTTAAGCTGACTATTTATGTTACTCTCTGTAACATTATTTCTTATTAGATACCTAGATCAAACAAAAGTACGCTACTTACTTGAGTTGACCATGCTAGAAGCAACTGTCAGCTTCCCCTCGTATCGGTATACTTGTGTGCTTGCCTGAGACTCAATTCTTGAATTTATATCTATTATCTACAAACTAGTATTCTGTAATCTACTTTCTATTTTTTACTTTATGAAGTTGACCATTTTGTGTCGTTTTTTATCTATTAAGTTTTTTCTTTCTATTGTTATTTGACTGTGTTCATATAAATTTATTTTGTTTTATACATATGGAGCAAACTGATGATAAACAAATCTTGGTGAGAGCGTGAGAGACATATACGTAACACTTTTGAGTTAATCAAATTTTTTTTTGATCTAGTAGTAAAATTAAATGTTTATCATGGCATTTAGTTATGTACGAACACACTTTACAGAAAAGTATAAACACAGACATGTCTGAAGTCCAAGCCCCTGTTTGGAAACGGACCAGGATGGGATTGGGTTGTCTTATTAGGCCACGTCTGCGCCACAACAGCAAATCCAGTCCTGATCCAGTCCGGTTCTGTACTTACGCGTTTGGCTAGAATCCCCGTTTCGAGATTCTGTAATCCCAAAAGCTATCTCAGTCCTGCCAGCAGCAGGATTAGGAATCCCAGTCCGGATTAGGCTCTGTCTTTTGTGTATTTTGTTTTATATAGCAGACAGAAAAACACAAGTTACGAGACAAGCCAGATTGGTTTGCCAAATAGGGCCAAGTGGGGAACACCAATCCCAATCCGGATGATGACTGGACTAATCCCAGTCCGGATTTCATAATCCCAATAATCCCAGTCCATTCCCAAACAGGGCCCAAAGAAGTACCACATATTAAACACACGACCCCCTCCCCCTAAACATGCTTCACAAAGCACACTCAGATAGGTAATTCGGTTGGCCCAGCTTTGCTATAACCCATACTAAATAATATGTCCTTGGCAGGAGTGATAGATGTCAATACAGTGGAGTACTGAAGTGAGATCACTGTCAAAGCTTAACTGATTCGTAATCCATTGTTATGCAGAAGCTGGCGATTGATGTCTGAGAAGTAAAATTAAGTATGCTAAGACCCACCATGCTGGTTGTTTGTGTGCCTGGATCAAATCGACTTATGATCCATACACAGAGAGATGCTGTATGGTCGATATGGACAAGCCATTGCTTTGACAGTGTAGGGGTTTTTTTCATGTAGCACTGCGTCATACAATGTTTAAAGCGGGAAGGAAATATATGATCTTGCAGTAAAAACAGCCCAAAGGATTATTGCTTCATGCCGAAGTTGATTTTGGTGGCGGTGAAATACTGAAATGAACTTCAAGCACTGTAGCAGTCTCCCAGCTGCTTTTATGAATGGTGAAATTGTCTATGAACAATATACAAGAATATTGTTAGTTATACATTGCCATGAGTGTATGGATACAAATATACTGATTCGAAAGCACTTTTGTGCATGCGTTTTTATATTAGTAGCTGACGTTTAACCCAAGTTAAATTAAGTTAGATATGTTGCACCAAAATCTGTCTTCCAGAAGGTGTGTTCATCTCTTGTACATTAGTTATCTACGAGTCGGTATCAATGACTGCTTGAAGTGAATTCACTTTAAGTACTAGTAGCAGTGCCAGCTGCTTTTCTAAATGATGAAATCATCTAAGAATAACATACAAGAATGTTTACAAAATTTGCATTGCCTTGACTATATCGATATAGATATGTAAAGCACTTTTCTGTATATGCTTTTACGTTTATTAGTGGACATTCTATCAAGATTTAATCATTTTTGATATGTGGCTCGAAATTTGTTTTTGTGTCTTCATGTCTTGTACATGACGTGTCTACATCTGCCCCAGTCAGTATCCATGACTGCTTGAAGGTTGAGAATGTATATGAATATGCCAATCTACATCTGAATCCAGACTCTATTTATATAGGCCATATTTGGTTAGAGAGATTTAGAAAATCCTGCATTGAACCCGTCATGCTTTATCTCCAAAATCCAGTAAAGCTGCATTTCACTGTTGGTTCGTTGGATTCAGTGAAATGCAGTTTATATTTGGGGTCATCGACCAGCCACAGCCACAGCTGAATTTTGACGTCGAACACAACTTTAGAGGAGGTTAGAACGCAATATTAGGATGCCTCTAATTTTTGAATCCTACAAACGAGACACAAGCTTTTTTCTAATGGATTTCTGGATACAGCCCTATATAGAAAAGTCCAACAAACCAAAATGCCCATTATTGTTTTTTTTTTCTTCATTTATATAGCCTCGTCTTATCTCTACTATTGGTTCATCCAAGGCAGATCAGATTGTATTGGGCTATATGCGGCCATATCATAATTCAAGTGGCCTTTTCTCTATTGGAAGAATGATCAATTATATTATTTGTCATGGACCTCATGGTTGGTTTTTGAAATGATATTCTCCTTTGAAGCTCTCTAGGTGTTTGTTATTTCAAATCTTTCCGATCGCTCTGTAGCATTTTTTGGGGACTGGTAAACTGTTATTTGGTTTAGTGGCTTTGATTCATAATAGAGTATTACATTTTGGTCTGTCAAAACAGGTTGAGGGAAAGACAATCAAGGCGCAGATATGGGATACTGCTGGCCAGGAGCGATATCGAGCAATTACCAGTGCATACTACAGAGGTGCTGTTGGTGCACTGTTGGTCTATGACATTACCAAAAAGCAGACCTTCGACAATGTGCAGCGGTGGCTCCGTGAGCTCAGGGATCATGCTGATTCCAACATTGTTGTTTTGATGGCTGGCAACAAGTCTGACTTAAATCATTTGAGAGCTGTTCAGGAGGAGGAAGGGCATGCACTGGCCGAGAAAGAAGGGCTGTCCTTCTTGGAGACCTCTGCGTTAGAGGCTTACAATGTGGAGAAGGCATTTCAGATTATTCTCACTGAGATTTATCACATAGTAAGTAAGAAAGCTCTTGCGGCGCAGCAGGCTGCAGCCACTGCTGGACCACCAAGCCAAGGAACGGCGATTAATGTCTCAGATTCGTCTGGGGGATTCACAAAACGAGGCTGCTGTTCGAGTTAGCTACTTAGCTCTTGTCGTTATATGAGTTTGCAACTCAAGACAGGGCAGGGTTCGAAGTTTAATGTAAATTTTTGTCTCATTTCCCAATCAGGGGAATCCGGGCTTGGGTTTCACGATGATATCAACTTTCTGAAAGAACTCGTTCTCATGACTCATGGGAGATGTGTGAATTTTGCTTTTGTTACTGGTCTTTTGCTTTTACCAAACTTATTTAGTGGCCTTTTTAATGTCTCAGTTTCGTCTACAGATGACGTTTGTTTAAAAATAATTACGTAGGGCTGGGTTCCTTCAATACATTTGAGGGTTGGTGGTGGGGGGGGGGGGTGTTAAAGGGTATTACAGATACCAAGTTATCTACCAGCTAGGCTGACCGGTGACAAGGCACAAAAAATACCAAGGGCTACGGATAGTGCTTGTTTAAATAACTACGTAGGGGTGGGTTCCTTTAGAGCAACCCACATAAAACACTTAGAAAACTGATTCATATTAGACGACAGGTATTGCGGTGTCGTCGTCATCACCATCATCATCAACATCATCTTTATCCCATAACTTTCCAAATTGACCGTTTCATCCTCATAGTTCGTCTTTAGAGACTTCCAAAAGTGGAGACAATGAAGGAATATTCCCATCTCCACACCACCAGATAGTTGGATTGGATTACAAGGGATTCGAGACAACTGCAGAGGGAAGGTGGTGATCTCACTATGTGAGCAAATGTGATCCTTGAGGCATCATTTTAGGATGTTATTCCTATTTGATCGAAGGAGAGTGGTTTCTTTGAGACATTATGGCATTTTAAAAGTAAGAATGATGGTGATCAAATTTTTCTTATTTGAAAATAGTGCCATAATGGTCTGAGGGTCAAACAAAAAATTGATCCTTTTCAAACCCACAAGGAATGCATACATTGTTGTGAATAACATGAAGTGTATTAAGTAGGTGTCTCCAAAAAGACAACTTTTACAAGAGGTAATATGATTTGAAGGGTTGTTCCTTTATAGTATCTAATCAAGACATGTTTATCCCACATAGTAGTCTTCTTTTTGCAAAATGAGGCAATAATTTTGCTAATCAGTGGGAATGGGTTTTTATGTTGATGATGCCCTAGCCAATGTGTTTTCTAGGTTTGCATATGGTGTCTCATCCATCAGATCACAATACCTGACTTTTGGTGGATTAGCACATAGAAAACATCTACACATTGAATTGATTCTCTCTCTAACTAGGGTAGGAAAAGGAATGCATCTCATGAATGAGGAGATACTGGTAAGAGATTCATTGAGAGTGAAATGACCAACCCTGGTTACTATGCTAACCTTTTCCTCTTCAAATTGGGAATCTTGAAATTAGTGTTTTGGATGATAAAGTCTCAGGAAGAGTTTTTGAATATTATAGAGAATATTAGTGGACCAATGTATTTGATGAGAAAGTTTTCTTCCAAACAACCCAGGGTATTTTTGAAATTTGTCATGCTCTAGGTCGAGACATGCATGCCTTTGAAATTTGTCATGCTCTAGGTCGAGACATGCATGCCACTGATGGAAGATTAACAAAAGTTATTTCTCAAACCTGAAAGGTGGAAAAAATGACCATGATGCATACGACACCAATAAGAATTTGAGGAAAAATAAGAATGCCATTTGCAAATTGAATGATGTTATCATTATGTTTTAAGGAAAATTACAAGGTCATCTACAAATGGAATGATGTTATCCTCATCAGATTTATTATTGTGAATATTGTCATGAAGATAAGAATACACGCTTAGTTTAAACATGCATGCTAGAGTAGAAGCGACAAAAGTTAACATAAAACATGATAGTGGATCTCCTTGATGAAGAGTGTTAGTGATATTGAACTAATCGAGAGAGAAATAGAAATTAAGATGGAGAAGTGGGCCAAGCTAACACAACTATGCATCCATTAAATCCAATGAGAAGGGAATCCATAGTCGAGAGGAAAACCCAAAATAAATTTCAAGCTAATGCATTCGAAAGGTTTTTGAAATTCAACTTAACAATAACTTACCAAAAAGAAAAGTCAACTTAGCAATGAGCAAGGGAGTACATGATAGAATGGAAAGTATGTGTTATTCCATTGACAAGTAAATAAATGTCCAAAATGCATCTACTAAATGTTGAAGTATATTGTTCTAGACCTGAAATAAACCGATTTGAGTCTGATACTGAGGTTCTTGAAGATCAATTTATATAGAACATTTATCAAACTAATAGGTTCGAAGTGTTTGATGCATGTATGATTTTCAATTTGTTCGGTGATTACAATATGTATACACTTTAGGATATCAAATTGTGGAATAATATCATCATTGAAGTATATATATATATATATATATATATATATATATATATATATATATATATATATATATATCTGTGTGTGTGTGTGTGTGTGGAAGTTTGTACATCTTGGTTAATATTATCCCAACTATTGTGGCAAAAGGATAAGTTGATCCCACCAGGTCTTGAGGATTCATCAGCACATAGAGAAAATAACTTGATGATTTTCCATATACTATCGTGATAGAAGGATAAGTTGATCCCATAAGATCTCGAAGATTCATCAACACAGAGAAAATAACTTGATGATTTTCCATATACTATTGTGGTAGAAGGATAAGTTGATCCCATAAGGTCTCAAAGATTCATCGACACATAGATAATATAACTTGATGATTTCCCATATTAGACAAGGAGCTATTGAGTTAGTTTGGAGATGGTATTTGGATACTACAAATAATATCCAGTTTAGATGGAAATCCTATGACTAATGTCGTATGTGGTTGAAGATTTCATGAAAATAGTCAGAAATATATATGGTAATGTGTTTGTTGGATATAATAAGGTTATAAATGTTGATACTATGAATGAAAGAGTTGTGTTTCTTGGAGTTACATGTTTTATGAAATAATTTGGTATGACTACCAATCTCTTGAATATAATGAACTTTGGATCTCTATTTCCAAAGTCTTTCCTAACTATAGAGGAGGGAATCCAGTTTGAATTGTACATCCTAGATCTCAGCTAGGTCTAAACTATAATCAATATCACAATATAGGAGATTTTGTTGAAGAAATTTAATTGTTGGATTCATGGATTCTACATACTTTCACCCAATCAATATACAACATGGATATGACATAGAATTTCTTTTAATGGAAAATTCACGACTAAAGCTACAAGTGTTGTTGATCTATCTTTGTTTCCATTGATTGGCTTCTTCACTAAATAGGTGGAAAGTGAAAACTAATTCACTAGTTCCCACCTCAAAAATACATGCAATAAGTTTGCCAAAACAAAACACCATTTTGAACTAGGCCCCACATGAAATCATATCAGGTAAGTAGATGAATTTCCTCAATCTATCAAGGTTATCTGAACTCTTCATGACCGTCAAGAATGATAACACTTCTCCATACATTCTTATACTAATACTATTGTGAACATTTACAACAAATATTATAAGCAAAATGTTGAAGAAACTTTACGCTTAAGTGATCACCAACATAAGAAACAACCAATAACATTATAGGTGTATGAGACCATTACTCACACATCAATCAGATCCACCTCTAGTTATTATGTATGCATGATGGAATTAGTTATCATAGGAAATATAAATATTCTGTCACTCCACATTATATAAAAGTTGACATCCTATAAGGAGACATCGTAAAAAATACATGGTTTATTGCCTCAAGTCCCTAGAATATATGGGCCTATAATATATGGGTAATGATGAGCTCCAAATAATCCACAAACTTAATTTCACCTAGTAAATGTGACTCAAAACCCCTTTTGAATGAGGGATCTTAACCTTGTAGCAACATAGAAAATAAGTATATAAAACTTAAAATCATAAAAGAGAAGCTAATAATATTAAAAGTATAATTATGGGTATGCAGTTGTAAGACCCCAAACCTAGTCTTACCCTAACCTTGCCTTGTTTGACTTGATTATAGTATTTATTGAAACTAATATGGACTTTGAATTATTCAAATGTTTTTCTAAATCCTATTTTATAATATTATGCACATCTATTTTAAATGTTGAGAAAATAATATGCTCCAATTTTCATGACACATTTTTTTGAAGTTGTGGACCAAAAACATACCTTGTTGTGCTTGCATAAACTGATGGATTGACCAATGTAAGGAGATAAAAATATTGGTTTTTCCAGGCAAGGAGGCCTGGGGCCGAGTCATGGAAGCCTCACAGGGATGGGCCTTGGAGTCCTATGCGTGCCACAGGGTCACTTGATGCTAGAACTGTGGGTGCGCCAGGGCCACCCAATGGGCGCCGCTGACTGCCTGATGCAGCTGTGTTGAGTAGGGCCTTGGTGCTCTATGCATGCCGGTCGAGGGACCAATGCGTTCTCGAATGACTTATGCAAATATCCCAGATGCTCTTTGGCCTTGTTGGATGACCCAAGAGCTTGATGTGTCTGTTAATGGATTGCTATTTACTTTTCTCCACCCTTAGTATGATTATGTGAAGAAACAATTTATATCATTTGGAGCTACTAGAGAACTACTAGAGAAACAAGTGAGTTTTAAGGGTGAATCTCATGCACGTTGGTAATTTAGCTTGCTTTTAGAAGATCAAATACTTGAATCATCGAAGTTCTTCCACCTCTTCTCATATTTTCTAGCTATTATTCTGTTGTCTCCCTTCTTGGATGTGGTTTCTGGATTTCCATCATGGAAATCCCTCATTTTACCTAAATATCTCTTCTTTTCACCTTCTTTGCCCTAGTTAGAGCTAGAATTACCAAAGAATGATGTTTCTGGCCTATTTGGTGAATCTTGGAGCCCGAACCCGATTTTTTGCTCGGATTCATGTTATTTATGAAAGGTGAGTGATTTAGCATATGTTTAGTATTCTTTGCATGCAATTACTAAATCTCACTACATGTTAAAAAGGCTAAAATTGTGATTATGGGCTTTAGGGATATAGTAAGGAGAAATTCTAACGTGTCACCACTTCTACTATTGCATGTTGTTCTAAAAGAAATATGATAAGGTTTCTTACTACCATGTTTTTGCAACTCCAAACTTTGTATGTTTCTTGCCTCAAAATGTCTTTGTAGACATTTGTCTCCACTTTTTTCATATCTCTCTTATGCTATGAATTTTTTTGTTGTATTATGATTCCTTACTCATATGAAAATGAATTCTACCCTTTACGTGAATTGTGAAACCTTTTGAGGGCATGCCTTTGTATGGATGAAAATGGTGATTTTGTCTATGAATGTACCTTTTTTAACATGAACATGGTTCTAAGGATTCTAATGATTAAATAGTGATTTATCACAATTACATATTTTGATTTCTATCCTTTATATCTTAATAAAATACAAGTAAGTCACTTAATTAATCAAGTAAAACCCCAATTCATGTAGTGCCTTACAACCATATAAACTAAAACATACTTGTCCTCAAGTATGCTCTAACTTAATCTCTCTTTTCAGTTTTCATTCAATAAACAAGAATGGAAAATGCATAGCAACAAAAAATTATTGATTACATGGTCTTGGAAGTGACTAAGTGCATGTGTTTCACCTCTCTCCCTTCCTCTTTCACAAACCAATCATGAAATGAGCACTGAGCATAAAAACTTCAAATATAAAGTATAGAAAACACAAGTTGTCCATATGTACTTCATGTCATTCCGGGTAAACCGTTTCATGTTGATGTTAATCAAAGATGACTAGGAGTATTGTTTCACTTTCATGCATTCACTCTTATGCTTCAAACCACACTAAATGGCCCGCGTGGCTGTAGAAAAGGGTAAAGTGAGCTAGATTTGATGTTTTCTAGCTCAATGGGTGTGAAAAAGGAAGAAAGGATTGTTGTAAGATTTGGAGTGCTTTTACACACTCATCTTTTCTTTATTTGAATGCTCTTAAACATGAGCATCCTTTTATTGTATTTTTTTGCTTTTCTTTTTCTTTGCCCTTGGTGTAGATAGGGCATATGGTGGATAGAGTGAAGCGGGGAGGTGGAGATGTGGCCACCCCAAACTTTTGGGGGTGGCCACGACTGCTATGTGCACTTTGGCATCTTTTTATGAGGTAGAGAGGTATGCATATGGTGAAAGAATAGTCAGATATGAAGGGGGGGGGTCATTAGTGTAGTCTTCAACATAAGATCTCCTGCATGAAAGCTAATCCAATACTTCATCAAATGATATCACACCACATGATAGAGCAACATGACATTTACATTTCTACCAAGTGATTCCATAGGCTTTAAGCGTCTGTAGCTTGCTCAATTCATGATTCAACCAAAACATTCACAAACTTAAGAGAGGTGGTGCACATGTAAAAAGTCAACAATCAAGACCATATAGCAATAAAATCTATGAGAACGGTCATGCATTTGTCAAAGGATTAAAAATTCATTTCAAGCAGTGGAGATTAAGTCAAAACATACTTTTTGGGCAAGAACATTCAAGTTTGGGAAAAATTGGCCAAAATGGTGCAAATTTGCATTAAATCACATCTAAACCTACTTTAGGGAATTTTAAAGCATAAAACAGCAAACCCTAGTTAAAACACACAAAAATTACCAAAATCTATATGGAAATGCAATGCATGATATGGAAGAGATTTTTTTTTTGAAAAATTACACAAAAATGCATGAAATTAAACTACATGTATGCATGAATGTAAGCAGGCACACAAGGTCAGGATATATAAGTATGAATGCCAGTCAAACCATTTGAACATCCTACAAAAATTTAGCACAAGGCACATAGAGAAAAATGCGGTGAAAGAAGGGCTTACCGCCCTACCACCCCAAACTTTTAAATCATGCTGTCCTCAGCATGAAATAGAAGTTTAGAATAGTAGGGTAAGAGGTGTGAGGTCGCAGAAGACAACTGCCAAGAGCTGGAGTGGTCAATGTAATACTAGGTGAGCAGGATAGGACCACCACGACCGTGCTG
The DNA here is from genome assembly GCA_963693085.1 of Alisma plantago-aquatica. Taxonomy (NCBI): domain Eukaryota; kingdom Viridiplantae; phylum Streptophyta; class Magnoliopsida; order Alismatales; family Alismataceae; genus Alisma; species Alisma plantago-aquatica. The sequence continues at coordinate 243,184,551 of OY856411.1, forward strand.
AGCGTCACAGCCATTCTGACCTTCTTCCTGTAGCTCCTATATTGATTTGCAATATTCTCTTCCACTTTGACCTCCTCCTTGGCTAAACCCTTTAGCATCATCTTTTCTTCCTTGTGCCTGTGCTAACATGATTCACAAATAGAAAAACTATCAAGTATAGTGTGTGTGTTTCTTGAAAACCAAAAGAAAGTATGATAAAACAAGGTTCGAGAATCTCAAACCAGGTGGGTTGCCTCCCACTAGCACTAAATTTATAGCCTTCAGCTGGGCTTGTTTCTCTCTTCACTAAGTGTTGACACCCACGATGTCTTCCTTCTCCTCCATAGTGATCCTTTCCAGAGTTTTGATGACATGTGCTTCATCTCAAGGAGTGTACATTGAACGGAAGTATGGACTTGATTTCCACAACTCTAAGCGATCATAGTAGCATAGACTCTCACTGAAGTCTTCATTACCCAGTTTGTACCTCTCCTCTTTAGTAAATATAAAGAAATCAAACTTTCTCCTTTTATAAGTGACCGTCAGAGTGCATGTACACACATTGATTTCTGCACCCATAGTGGACAAGAAGGGTCTCCCCAATATGAGGTACTCTTTTCCATCAATATGTCTAGAATGCACGATTAGAAAATCGGTCACATATGCAATGTTTATCCTTTGATCCATTGCTACTATTGTATTTTGCAATATTCCCAAGGGCTTCCTCTTAGTTCTATCACCCAAGACAAGGACACAATCCACCAGTTCCATTTTATTGAGGCCAAGTCATAGATACATGCTCCATGGCATGATACTTGTCCCTGTACCTAAATCAAGGAGAGCGTGCTCAACAGGTTGTGTACCAATGTAGCAGGTAATGAGAGGAACTCCCATATCATCCCTTTTTTCTGGAAAGCCAAGGTCAAAGATGAAATTCATTGATCTTGTAGCAACAATTTCTTTGGGTAGTAGTAACACCAGTTTCCTCTTCCCTATGCAAACATCTTTCACCAACAAAAAGAATGCTTTAATCCCTACCGTTCCTTTCTTCAAGGACCCCAGGTGATTCATGAGACTGTTTCCCTTTTCTTGGAGAGATGGATCTTCTAAAGTTTCATGGAATTGCTCCCCGACTACCTCAAATGTTTCTGCAAAATTTAGTGGGCCTTGAGGAGGTATGATGGTGATTCTCATCTCATGAGGAGGTCATAGCTCCCAACAAGGTATTGCCTCAAGTGTTGCGATGCCAATGGCAGGTGGGGCAGCAAACATGCCCTTGTCACAAAAAGACAGAAGAGCCAAATCTCTTGCACTTTCATTACTTCCAAGAGATGATGGGACAAGTGATGATGCTTCTACATTCACGCCGGGAGCAGAAGAAACTTGGGTTCACTTGGCATTCTTTTGCAGTACTTGAGCAACAAATTCTTTGGAGATTTTATGATCTTTGCTAGACCCTTCTAGCATCAAGCCTTTGTCATCAACCTCAATCACTTTCTTTCCCCTTTTTTCAAGATTTCAAGCAATCCCCCCCCACATGATATATACCATATTCACTTTTTCATGGGAAGAAGGAATGGCTTGTGAAGACGAAGGTGGTGGCGGTCTTTGATGGGCCGAGTTAGGATTTTGGAGTATGCAAGTTGGTTGTTGTGGAGGTGGGGGTTGATAGGTATGTGAAGGCAGTGGGGGATTGGTAGTTAAACAGGGGTTGGGGAGGTGGTGGAGCATATGGATGTGGTGGTCCTTGGTATTGGAGGAGTGGGGGTTCTTGGCCTCACGGTGGTATGTATGCACCTTGAGTAGCATTCACATAACCACCATTGTTGTTCGGATTTACCATGGGTTGAGACGGGAGTCTCCCCTCTTCATGGCGAACAAGTGAGATAGAAATTTGATCAAGCCTTTGTTCGGGGTGGCTAATATTTTTCCCTTGAGGGGACACTTCTCTCTTTACCTCATCCAAGTTCCTCAACCTTCTGAGTACTTCATCTTCAAATTTGGAGTTGTACCTTGGCCTTGGCTGCCCTTGTCCTTACCCATCCTCATTTTGTTGCTTCCAAGAGAAATTTGGATGGTTCGTCCACTCGGGAGTGTAGGTGTTGGACATGGGGCCTTGATTGTTTCACACGCCAAAGAGTGCAAGACATTCACTTCTTCAGCAATAGAGTCGACTACCATGGTGGGTTGGTTAGGAGAACCACCAACTTGGTTCTTCATCATCTTCATCATATCCACCATCATTTTCATCATATCAGGGTCGACAACATTGTGGGTTGGAGCTACTAAATAAGGTGGAGGGATGTAGCTTTGGCTGCAATGCTCCCCTTTCATAGAAACTCAATGGCGTGAGTTTTCAGCAAGATGCTCAAACAAAGGCCACGATTCCTCGGGTGGATTTAACATGAAAGTACCTCTACAGGAGGAGTCGACGTTGTTCTAGTTTTGTTCTTCAAGCCCGGTGTAGAAGGCTTGAACTAGTTGCCACAATGGCACTTCATGGTGAGGGCAGTCACAGAGAAGTTTTTGGAACCTCTCCCACGCCTCATGGAAGGGTTCATTCTCTTTCTGGGCAAAGGAAGTGATGCATCTTCTCATATATGATAGCTTAGAAATCGGGAATAATTTTTTGAGGAATTCATTCTTGACTTCATTCCATGTCACCAGCTATGGCTTTGACACATACCACTCTTTAGCTTTTTCTTTTAGGGAGAATGGAAAGAGAGTTCTCCAGATGGAGTCATCAGTGGCAGAGGGGGTACAGAAAGTGGAACACGTCTCAAGGAAAGCATTGATGTGATGGTAGGGATTCTCATTCTCCACAACATAGTAAGTGGGGAGGAGTCCAAGGAGTGCAGGTGGAATGGAGAACAGTTGACCTGACATTTGGTCAACTAGGGTGGCGATGGGTGAATTGTAGTTCCCCGGGGTGAAATACTCGTGGAGTGGGTGGTGCTGCGGTGGAGGTGGTTGAGCATCCACATGAGGGTTGTTTTCTGCCATATCAGCTTCTCAGTGTTGGTTGAGGTGGCTTTGGCATCTCCTTATACCTATCTCGGGGTCGTACAACTCCAAGTCGGTACAAGTGGAACACGTGTGGTACATGCACAACTGTCCCCTACACAATACACAAACAAGCAACAAGAAACCAAGTTAGAATGGCAATATGCAAAAGTGAACAAAGAATAAAGAATAGCAATGATGAGGGCAAAAGGAAAGGCTAAGCTACACTAACTAGCTAGGCCGAGTGCCTCTATCCCCGACAACAGTGCCAGAAAGCTTGATGCGTCAGGCCAGATGTGTACACACTAGCCAACTAAGGGTGACTAGATGCAATCCACGAGACTTGAACACACGAGAGGGAACTTTCAAAAATTATATTGGCCCTAACCAAGTCGATCACAAAACCAAACAGGTCGCCCACAAGCGCACGGGGTACTGTTGTAGTATAGGTGATTGCTAAGAATAGGGGTCAGTCCTCAGGGATAGAGGGGGCACTAGATCTAGTCTAGTGTTGGCTATGTTCTTAATGCAGAGTCTAGGGTTGAAGGGTTTTAAAAAGGGTTTGTTTGGTGATTAATCTAAGCGGACAAGCAAGAAAGGCAGAATTAAACCTAAGTTATTTAAACAAGCAAGTTTAGTAAACTAGGTTAACCAACTAACTAAGCAAGAGCAAAGGTGAGTTACACTACACTAGAAGAGCAAGAAGAAATTAAGAACTAAATCAACCACTAGAGTGAGCAAGAACCTAAGTTAACACTAAAGAGAAAAACTAAGAAATTAACTAGATTGAGAAAAAGCAACTAAACTAGACTAGCATGAACAAGCAAGCAGAGCAAGTTGAGTTTTAAACAAGTTCATTAAGGTAGGTGGGCCGTTTGGGGATGTAACTTTGATATTAGTTGGGGGAGGTTATTGGACAAGCATGGTTCTCATATTTCATCTAGATTACCAAACCAAACAATAAGACAAATGCTATTAGAATGTACCCTATACTACTAGTGGAAGACTAGGGTTAGGTGTAGTTCTAATAGGATTAGCCAAATCTAGGTTTCTAGGATAAGTGATATTGAGCAATTGAGGACTGAGGGTAGAGATGGGAGTAGAGATGAGGGTATTTGACCTCATGCCACTAGCCATTCTAGTCTTTAGAACACCCTAGATAATCACATCACTCCCACTTATACTAGTAACTTAGGTCTCATACCAAGTAGTAGGAGAGGAGATAGGCATGTAGGAACAAAGGGGACAAGCTAGGGATCCCCTATTGGGGCCTAGGAGTCATACCTAAGATTTCCACATGCATCCCAATTCTCCTAGAAACATGGTATCATCAAGCACTATCAAACAAGCAATTAATAGCAAAAAGCATAAATCACAACCATGTCAATGGGATAAGAGACAAAAGCATGGAGCAGTCATCATAGATAAAAATGAGTTCATTACAAGCCAAAATTCCCCCAACATGGTATCAAAGTCACATTTTATCCCCAAACAGCCCACCACTAGGGGCTTAGCTACACATAGTCAAAGAAATGGCAAAAGAAGGGGGATGAAGGGGAAGAAATTCCATGGAGCTCAAGGAAGTAGCCTTTTTCTTCACCTCCTTGTTGCTGGGGACGTCCTATCTCCTCCAAGGGTGTAGATGAGAATGAAGATATGGGGGATTATGGAGGAAAACCTAGAAAACTAGGTTTCTAAGGTGAAATGGAGATGGAAATGGTGGGTGGAGAGCATAAATACAAGGGGAATGCACTAAATGCTCAAGGAGAGGAGGAATGGGGGCTAGGACCAGCTAGGGGGAGCTAAAATAGTGCTGTGGACACCACCCATGTATATATAGGTGGTGGTGGAAGCACTAGGGTGAGTAGGGGTTTTGTGTGAAAATCAATGCAGAAAGTGGTAGGTTTTGGGTGGCAACACGACCATGTTGATGAGCCATGGCCATGGTAGGGGTAGATGAGAACGGTCATGGAGCTTGGACACGAGCGTGTTGTGGATAGGTGGTGAAAGTGCTAAGTAGGAGGTGGTCACAGCTGTCGCATCCAACTCACAAAAACAAGATTTACTTAAGCGGAAGTGAATCATTTGTAGCGGATTACTGAAAATCACTAAAAATTAAAACTTTTTGCAAGAGATCCAAACATAGGAAGTCTCTTCCATCAAGAACCATTGTATAACATTTACATTCTGGTTCATACATACATAACCTACACCATCTCTTCTCGAGAATTACAACATCAGCTGTCCTATTAACATTATGTACAGACAACATAATAATCTTGAGGCATCAAGCCAAAACATCAGATCGATTTATTAAAAACACTGACTAAAAACTCCGAGGACCTGAGAGTAGAGAGATGACACATAGGACTTTCTAGTTACAGGACTTGACAGACAATATCTCCGCCTGAGATCTCACTGCTGTCCCAGATGTAACTGCTGCTGTCCTTTCCCTACAAAAGGATTTCTACTTCTTTGTCTGTGTCCACCTAAAAATGTTGGATCCCATGGGGGTGAGACAATTATAAATTGCCCCAGCGAGAGATATAACTCTCCGCCAAAACATTGTTATAGTAGTTTATTAAAATAAACTGAGCAAAAGGATTTATATATATATATATATATATATATATATATATATATATATATATAACAATAGTTAAATCACTGTATGAACAGAGTGAAAACTCCTTTCCCAAGGAGAACATTGCATCTACTCATGGTAGAATCATAGTTCATCCATCTACTTGCAATGAATACAAACATATATGAATAACATCAATGAACTAGAGTTGCATGAAAGAAATATAACATCAACCAATAAATTTCCGTATTCAATCTTTAAGCAAACATGCTATACGACTGATTTCATTTTACAATCACACTTATGCTCTGAGGAGATGAGGTATACCGCTCATACTCCAACCGACCACTGTGAAGTCAAAATCGGTACCATACATAGGTCAATGGAAGAGCCGGATTCCCATGACCTCCCACATCCCCGTCAGAGCGGGACCACAAGCAGGACTATGTCGACTGCTCAAAATAGCTTTCCAGGGTATACTGGCAACTTCACTATAGAGTTACAACGTCAACTGCACTCTCATCGACAATCGAGATATTTAATGTTTATCTCTGTCGACCCGACATAAAATATCATTGGGAGATTAATGATACATCCATCCCAACCATCAGGAGATTTATGATACAACCATCCCGACACATGAAGAATTAAGAGGTTTAATGTTTACCTTCCCTCAATCTCTTCACCAGACGTAAGGATATTTTTGCCCATTTACCCCCACATATTCAAAATATGCGTTTCGGGTTTTGTCGCGAAGCACCCATTTCACCATCACCTAAATACTGATGATGATGGATCTATGGTCATGGCTCTACATGAACAGATTTCACTTGATTAATTAAGTACATTTTCATATTCTTTTAGCATCAGCCAAGTTCTCAAACATGACTTATAATAACAATGCTATAAAGAGACATGTACTATTTTCATCAAATACTTACCAGTATTTAAAAGACCTTGGGAACTTAGTACCTCATTTCAATACTGGGAATTATCATCTCTTCACAATCTTATTACCATGATCATATGGTTTTGGGTATTCAAACCCTTAGCTCATCATTGAGCATCATTACCATCTATTAGGTAACTATCACCTTCAGGTCATGTGACCAAGGAATTCATGATACTTGTTACACAAGCATCACACATGGCTCACAAGGCCAAAAAATATCATGTCACCTCTTTCTAGGAAACAACTTACTTATTTGACTCATAAGGTCCATGCACATTCTGTTACTTTTACTAAGCAACAACAACATTAAGGCACATAAGGCCAATCAACATTTATTATATAAATGTCACAACTCAAATATGGCTATGTTCATCATCTCATAATACCTGCATGGTTATTAGACATGATAATAGTCATACAAGCCATTCATCACATCATGTGATACAATAGTAACACCATTATTCTGAAAACTACTAGAGGGGGGGGGGTGAATAGAGTTTTATAGAGATTTAACAATTATTAAACTCAAACAACCACAATAAAAATATTGGACAAGGAGACAAGGGTTTAGAGTGGTTCCAACTATAGCAAATACTATAGCCGTCAGTCCACTACCCGGTTGCTTACCCAACCGGGATTTGAAAAGAAATTTATTTTATTACCTCTTCAAGGAATTTACATAAAATACAATCTCTTTTCCTAAACCCTTCAAGCAGCCTTCACCTAGAAGTAATCGCCAACCTTGAAGCAGCCTTCCCTTGAAGTAGATGCACCAACTCCCGTTGCACCAGCCTTCTGAAGTAGCTTCCCTTGCGATAGCCTTCTTGAAGTAGCTTGAAGTCCCCTTCTCCACCTGAGAAGTCAACCCTCTCCAATCCGCAGCCTCCAACCCTAGGAGTAGCAAGGAGAGTACAAAAGATAAAAAGGAACAAGAAAGAAAAAGGAAATTACAACTTATCCTTTAAGCCCGAGGCTTGATATGCCTAGATCAAGCGTAAGATCTCCTAGCCAAGTATGTGAACTTGTGATTGCTGTGGGTAGGAGAATCTAGCCTATAGGACACGAGATTGAGCTAAGATGAATGTAGGCCAATGATCACAGTGCTCAAATTTGCTTGCAAAAGATTGCTCAAGTATGCTCAAGTGTATTCTCAAGTGTAACAAGTGAATTCTAGTGTCCTATGGCTTGTCCTATTTATAGGAATGGCCTAAGTATGCTTAAGGACGTTTTAGACAACTTCTAGGGGTTTCTAAGTGCTTAACTAGCCGTTAGGTACAAAGTTGTTGCTTTAACAACGCCTAATTACTTTATTCTGCAGTTGCTGTCAGAGACCATCTCGGTCGACAAATGGTCGACCGAGACACCTACTCGGTCGAACTTTTGTCGACCGACAGGCTCTCTGGAACAAGTGATTTGCAACGTCTTTCTTCAACTACCAACTAACTTGTCTGTTGTGTCTAACGGCTACTTTGGATCTTTCTCAGTCGAGAAGATTGTCGACCGAGAGTGTCTCGGTCGAGGAGTTTGTCGACCGAGAATGATCCTGTTTCAAGGTTTCAATTTAACCATTAATTATATGTGTGAGTGTGCAAAGGTGATCCTAATAAAATGGGATGACATGTCTAACTATGGTGTTTGGCTAGGGAAAATCTAACACTTGATTTACATGCAATTCTAAGTACTTGTACATTATATATTTGTACAAGTTTTACAACATTGATTACATTGCATGAAAATATAACTAAGTAAGCTCTTGGATTTTCCCTTGCTACTTTGTCATCCTGCACACTCAAGTAGCTCGTTAGATTAATAAGAATGAAATGTTTGTCATAATCAAAACAAAGGGATTTTTAGATGTCCATTTAGCCAACAATCTCCCCCTTTTTGAAGATGACAAACATTTCCAAAATAAATATAAAACATATGAATTTCATACCTTTAGATTGCCTTGTGTATCTTTTCCTCTTGTTTATAAAATGTGTGCTTATTATTCCCAATGAATTATGGAACATGAAATCCAGTTCATTTGGGAATGTAGCAACTTTCAATGTAAAGCCAAGAGTATATTTATGAAACTCATTGATTGAGTTTTTCATAAATACTAAGTTATAGTTTTATATATCTCTCCCCCTTTGTCATTTCAAAAAGATAACCGTTTTAATAAAAACTCCCCCTTAATTAGATAACTGTTTTGATAAAAACTCCCCCTTAATTAGATATTCCGTCAAATCTTAATGAAAAAGATGTCCATTGAAAAGCCAAAATGAAACAAGTAAACGGATTCGTTTTAAGAACCGCAGATATCAAAGAAAACATCTTCCAAAGGAGTAATAAGCAATTGCTTCCTAATGTTGTTGAATTGATCTAGTGGAAGCGGTTTTGTAAAAATATCAGCCAATTGATTTTCCGTATCAACATGATGAAGGGAAACATGATTCTTTGAGATGTGATCCCTTAAGAAGTGATGACGGATTTCAATGTGTTTTGCCCGGCTGTGTAAAATAGGATTGTGTGCTAAGTTTATGGCGCTCGTGTTGTCACAAAAAATAGGTGTAGATGAAAGATTAAAACCATAATCTCTTAATACCTGTTGCATATAAAGCACTTGAGCACAACAAGACCCGGCTGCCATATATTCAGCTTCAGTTGTAGATAGGGCAACCGTATTTTGTTTCTTGCTAAACCAAGATACTAAGGCTCTCCCTAATAAGAAACATCCACCACTAGTACTTTTGCGATCAAGTCGAAAACCAGCATAATCCGCATCAGTATATGCTTTAAAATCCAGGGATTGTCCTTTTGGATACCATAAACCAAGACAAGTAGTACCAGCTAGATATCGAAGAATTCTTTTAACCGCTAGAAAATGAGATTGCATAGGTTGGGATTGAAATCGAGCACAAAGACCAACGGAAAACATAATGTCCGGTCGAGAAGCAGTTAAGTATAGCAAACTACCAATCATGGCTCTATATAAGGAATCATCAATAGGTTCCCCATTTTCATCCTTATCAATTTTGATAGAGGTAGCCATAGGAGTAGTAGCATGTTTGCATTGATCCATCCCAAAACGTTTTAAAAGTTCTTTAGTATATTTTTCTTGGCTTATGAAAATTCCTGCAGGTGTTTGCTTAATTTGAAAACCAAGAAAGAATGTTAGTTCACCCATGAGACTCATTTCAAATTCTTTTTGCATAATGTCATTGAATTGTGTGCATAATGAATCATTAGAAGCTCCAAAAATAATGTCATCAACATAAATTTGCACAACTAGGAAATCAGATGCATATGTTTTGAAAAATAAAGTAGAATCTGAATTTCCAATAGAAAAACCATTATCAAAAAGATATGTCTTGAGCCGTTCATACCAATTCCTAGGTGCTTGTTTTAGACCATAAAGTGCTTTTTTAAGTTTATAAACATGGTCACCTTTTTCTGGTATTTCAAAGCCAAGTGGTTGAGCAACATAAACTTCTTCTTGTATGATGCCATTTAGAAATGCACTTTTGACATCCATTTGATATAGCTTAATGTTTTTATGGGCAGCAATAGCTAGTAACATCCTAATAGCTTCAAGTCTAGCTACGGGTGCATATGTTTCATCAAAATCTATTCCTTCTTGTTGATTATAGCCTTGTGCTACTAACCGAGCTTTATTCCTTATGACTTCTCCTGCCTCATTGAGCTTGTTCCTAAATACCCATTTAGTTCCTATGATAGTTTTATCTTGTGGTTTAGGAACTAAATCCCATACATCATTTTTAGTGAATTGATTTAACTCCTCTTGCATGGCTATTATCCAGTAATCATCCTTAAGAGCTTCGGATATCTTCTTAGGTTCAATGATAGAAAAAAAAGCCATGTTTGCAACATCTTTGAAGGATGACCGAGTTTTGACTTTATCATTTGGATCTCCAATAATTAGTTCTTGGGGATGATCCTTGATAAGCCTAGGTGTAGGTTGTGTTTCAACTTGGGGATCGGATATAGGAATTTTCTCACTATCATTGGAAATGGTTATATTTTTGAATTGATTAGTGTGATCAATGATATCTAGATTTTTAGACTTCGATTCTTCATGAAAAGAAACATGAATGGATTCCTCAACTTTTCTAGAGATAGTGTTATATACTCTAAAGGCTTTGCTAGAAGTGGAATATCCCAAGAAGAATGCTTTGTGTGATTTAGAATCAAACTTGTCTCTATCATCTTTGGTATTTAAAATGTAGCATGTGGAGCCAAAAGTATGAAAATAGTCAACTCTAGGTTTCTTAGAGTGTAATATTTCATATGGAGTTTTCTTCAAATGAGAGTGAACAGTTACTCTATTAAGCACATAACAAGCAGTGTTTACAGCTTCAGCCCAAAAGGTTTTAGGTGTGTTGTGTTCAAGCATCATGGTCCTAGCCATTTCCTGTAGAGATCGATTTTTCCGTTCAACTATACCATTTTGTTGTGGGGTACGTGGAGCAGAAAAATTATGAGTATACCCTTGAGATGTACAAAAGGTCTCAAATGTATGATTCTCAAATTCGCCACCATGATCACTTCTAATGGTACATATTTTATGTTGTAAAAGATTTTCAATCTTGGAACAAAATTGCATAAAGACATGAATAGTATCATCTTTAGTTGCAATAAAATGTACCCATGTATATCTACTATAATCATCAACAATAACAAAACAATATCGTTTACCACCAATAGATTGTGTCCTCATTGGTCCAAATAAGTCCATATGAATTAATTCTAAGGATCTACTGGTGCTAAGTACATGTTTTGATTTAAAAGATGTTTTGGTTTGCTTTCCCATTGTGCAGGGTTCACAGTTTTCAACTTGATCAAAAGACAAAGTAGGTAATCCACGAACAAGATCATATTTCACTAACTTTTTAATAGCATGTGAACTAGCATGTCCTAGTTTTTTATGCCATAGTTGTAAGGTATTTTCATTTGCAAGCAAGCATTTACCTATTACTGATTTCATAGAGTTTGGTTTAAGGATATAAAGATTTCCAACTCTATTTCCTTCATAAACGACATTTGTAGTGTTTTCTATCAATAGTTTGCAGCAGGTTTTGTTAAATAACACATCATAACCACTATCACATAGTTGACTTACACTTATTAGATTATGATGCAATCCATCAACAAGTAGAACATTTTTAATTTCGAGATTTGTTCCAACATTACCTATTCCAACGATTTTTCCCTTACCATTGTCTCCAAAGGTGATCGTTCCACTTTTCTTTTCTTCAAAAGTTTGAAATGCATCCTTGTTCCCGGTCATGTGTTTGGAACAGCCACTGTCAACTACCCATTCCTGCATTAGAGTGTAGATTTTGGTACCCATGTGATGGTCCGATATGGTTAGAAACCTTTTAAGTGCTTATGTATATAAAAGTTCTGATACAGAAAACCAGTCGGTCGACAATTGTTCGACCGATATTTGTCTCGGTCGACAATTTGTCGATCGAGCAGGTTACTGTATCACAAGCAAAAACACAGAAAATTTCTCGGTTGACCAATTTTCGACCGAAATAGGTGCTGTAAAATTTTTATTTGTTAAAGACATCCAGTCGGTCGACAATACTTCGACCGACCCAGAGCTCGGTCGACAATACTTCGATCGATAGAATTTCTATTTCAGCAATGCAGAAAAATAATAACAATAAGCATAGCACCTTTTGTTGAGATAAGACAATATAAATAGCAAAATTCAGCATTTGGTCATATCTCAACTACATTCCATTCTTCTAAGTTTGGGGTTTTGGGATCCAAACTAAGTCGGACTCCTTAGTCTTGTAGGGGCATGAAAAACAATAATGTCCAAGACGTAAGCAGAAATGACAAGTAATAGAGTCAATTTCATTTCTCTTTCTAGTCATTGTGTTCTTGGGTACAAACATAGTTTGGGTCTTTTTGGGTTGGTTTTTCTTTGGAACATATCCCAAACCTTTTCTTCCATTGAAAACATTACCAACTTTCAATATGTTATCAAGAATATCTTTTCTTCTTAACTTATAAAGTTCTCTTTGCAACGTAGCAATGTCATTCATCTTCTTATGTATATCTTTTCTTGCTTGGTCTAAATCAGAAAACAATGAATCCTTTTCTTTTACAATATTATCATAGTCCGAATGGTTGCACAAGATAGGTTGAGTTTGATAATCTTGTAGTTTAGCTAGAAAATCAGTCTTTTCTTTTGATAGAAGATCAACATTGGTTTCCAAATTGAGTAGCTTTCTAGTGCAATCATCTAAAGATGTTTTTAAAGATACATTTTCAAGATCAATGTTGTTCTTTTCATAAGAAAGTTCATCTAATTTGGCAATGAGCTCATTATTTGATTTTATAGCCTTCTTTAGTTTCTTCTTGGCATCAACATACTTATCATGAGTTTCTTGTAAACTAGTAACTAACTCTTCTTTAGAAAGATCAACTAGGCTTACCTCTTGAGAGTCTTCATTTTCTTCTCTTGCCATTAGACATTCCACCTCTTCTCCGCTTTCACTGTCACTTGACTCATCCCAGGCAACTTTATAGGCTTTTTCTCCTTTCTTCTTATGTGAGCTTTTCTTTCCCTTCTTTGCTTTGGGGCATTCATTTTTGAAATGCCCTTTCTTCCCACATTCAAAGCACCTGGGAGTTGAGGAACTAGAAATTTTGTTAGATTTAAACCTTTTGTACTTCTTACCGTTGACGATTAAGGCTTCTTCTTCTTCTTCACTTGACTCCTCACTTTCTTGTGTGACAACTTTTGAGGCTTTGAGAGCCACATCCTTCTTCTTCCCACTTTGGTGTTCACGTTCTCTTCTTTCTTCCTCTTCTAGATCTGCTTCATGAGCTTCTAAATTACCAATGAGTTGTTCCATTTTGAGGCGAGTGAGGTCGTTTGCTTCTGCAATGGCTGTCACCTTTGGCTTGTACTTTGGAGGAAGTGATCGAAGAATTTTTGATACCTGATCTTCCTCAAGGATAGGTTTTCCTAAGGCACTTAAACCATTAACAATAGTAGAGAATTTTGAATACATTTCACTAATAGATTCATTTGGATCCATATGAAAATGTTCAAGCTTTGTTTTAAGCAGACTAATTTTGGAATTTTTGACTTGGGCTGTACCCTCATAAGTGATGGACAATCTATGCCAAATATCATATGCTGTATCACAATTTGATATTCTATTAAATTCTCCTACAGAAATAGAACAATATAAAATGCTTACAACTTTTGCGTTCATTTGGGCCTGTTTTACCGTGTTTGCATCCCATTCCGCAAAGTCATTTTGAGGGAATGCATAAGGAGTAGATACCATTCTCCATAGATCCCAGTTGACGCCTTGGAAGTAGAACTGCATCCTTCTCTTCCAGTATTGGTAGTTTGTTCCATCGAATGCCGGCGGCCTAGCAACAAGAGTCCCTTCAATGTTGAGGTTCTTGAGCATTCCATCACCCATTTCTTCAAGACCTTGTTAGGGTTCCTTGAAGCCTCGCTCTGATACCAATTGAAAACTACTAGAGGGGGGGGGGGTGAATAGAGTTTTATAGAGATTTAACAATTATTGAACTCAAACAACCACAATAAAAATATTGGACAAGGAGACAAGGGTTTAGAGTGGTTCCAACTATAGCAAATACTATAGCCGTCAGTCCACTACCCGGTTGCTTACCCAACCGGGATTTGAAAAGAAATTTATTTTATTACCTCTTCAAGGAATTTACATAAAATACAATCTCTTTTCCTAAACCCTTCAAGCAGCCTTCACCTAGAAGTAATCGCCAACCTTGAAGCAGCCTTCCCTTGAAGTAGATTCACCAACTCCCGTTGCACCAGCCTTCTGAAGTAGCTTCCCTTGCGATAGCCTTCTTGAAGTAGCTTGAAGTCCCCTTCTCCACCTGAGAAGTCAACCCTCTCCAATCCGTAGCCTCCAACCCTAGGAGTAGCAAGGAGAGTACAAAAGATAAAAAGGAACAAGAAAGAAAAAGGAAATTACAACTTATCCTTTAAGCCCGAGGCTTGATATGCCTAGATCAAGCGTAAGATCTCCTAGCCAAGTATGTGAACTTGTGATTGCTGTGGGTAGGAGAATCTAGCCTATAGGACACGAGATTGAGCTAAGATGAATGTAGGCCAATGATCACAGTGCTCAAATTTGCTTGCAAAAGATTGCTCAAGTATGCTCAAGTGTATTCTCAAGTGTAAAAAGTGAATTCTAGTGTCCTATGGCTTGTCCTATTTATAAGAATGGCCTAAGTATGTTTAAGGACGTTCTAGACAACTTCTAGGGGTTTCTAAGTGCTTAACTAGCCGTGAGGTACAAAGTTGTTGCTTTAACAACGACTAATTACTTTATTCTGCAGTTGCTGTCAGAGACCATCTCGGTCGACAAATGGTCGACCGAGACACCTACTCGGTCGAACTTTTGTCGACCGACAGGCTCTCTGGAACAAGTGATTTGCAACGTCTTTCTTCAACTACCAACTAACTTGTCTGTTGTGTCTAACGGCTACTTTGGATCTTTCTCGGTCGAGAAGATTGTCGACCGAGAGTGTCTCGGTCGAGGAGTTTGTCGACCGAGAATGATCCTGTTTCAAGGTTTCAATTTAACCATTAATTATATGTGTGAGTGTGCAAAGGTGATCCTAATAAAATGGGATGACATGTCTAACTATGGTGTTTGGCTAGGGAAAATCTAACGCTTGATTTACATGCAATTCTAAGTACTTGTACATTATATATTTGTATAAGTTTTACAACATTGATTACATTGCATGAAAATATAACTAAGTAAGCTCTTGGATTTTCCCTTGCTACTTTGTCATCCTGCACACTCAAGTAGCTCGTTAGATGAATAAGAATGAAATGTTTGTCATAATCAAAACAAAGGGATTTTTAGATGTCCATTTAGCCAACATATTCCTTTACCAGGAATTAGGGTTTACTATCAAATAGGGCTTTTCATTCCCTTTACCAAAAATTAGGGTTAGGGTTTCCCATTTCTCATTAATTAGGGTTTCATGATTAATCTATCTGTCCAACCCTTAATTCATTATTCCATACCTCTGGGGCATTCAAAGAGATCATAAATAATTACTCAAGATCATTACTTTCATCATATAGCATTAATGATCATCAATTCAAGGTATGAGTTCATTTCTCATCCTCATCATGGTATGACTACATCATACTCATTAATTTGGCTTAACCCCATTCTCAAGGTACATTAGTCAACACTTATCAAAGTGCATCAACTCATTACATTTCATTGTAATAGTTGCATAGCACACTTCATATGTTCCTTACCCAATTATATTGGATTTAAAATGCATCAAGGTATATAAACCCTAAAATGCTGAATGTGATAACTATCATATCTTGATTTATCACTCTTCTCATCATTTCAGACTTTCTTGAGTTAACCAACTTATCTTGTATTAAGGCATTTCCCTCTTAATACTTTCAATTACTGACCTATCACCTTTAGCATGTAATGCATAGGCCACATATTAGAATTGTCCAACTATCTTTAATGATATGGACTTGTCTAATGATAAAGACATTGCTTACAATAAGGTTGCTTATAATCAACCACTTGAAATATTTCACCTTTATAAGGTAATTCCTTCTATCTCATCATTAGGGTTTTCTTATACCCTTACCTAAAATTAGGATTATGATTTATTGTCATATTGCCCAGAATTAGGGCTTTATGTATTATGACTCCAAATTAGAGTCTCACATACCTTCACCCTTCTTAGGGCCTCTCATCACAACATAGTATTAGGGCATCATGTGGTGTTAATTCTTAGTCAGGGTTTCTCATGGTATCACCCTCAACTAGGGTTTCTCATGGAATCATCCTCAACTAGGGTTTCTCATGGAATCACCCTCAACTAGGGTTTCTCATGGAATCACCCTCAAATAGGGTTTCTCATGGAATCACCCTCAAATAGGGTTTCTCATGGAATCACCCTCAACTAGGGTATCATATATCATTACATGACATCACCCTGGATTTGATTCTCACATCACATCATCACATCAATGCTCCATATACATGATTCTAACTTAGGGTTTCTCATGGCATTACCCTAGAATAGGATTTCACATGGAATCATCCTCAACTAGGATTTCCACTATAGTTACCCACAATTTGGGTTTACTATTCATCTCCATTAGGATTTCATTCAATTGTCCATAATTAGAGATTCACTATTCATCCAAATTAGGGTTTTGTATCTCATTACCCTAAATTAGAGTTATACATATCATTACCCTGGATTAGGGTTACATCCTCACCCTGGATTAGGGTTGGAGTTCAATAATCCTGTCAATTAGGGTTTATATTCATGATTAGAGTTTCATGATCTCTTTACTAAGGATCATACCCTTAATCACCACATGAATCATATTCATGTATGAATTCCATTCTTTCATCCTCTCAATTTGATTAGGTCATATCAACCCTTCAATCAAGTACATACAACTATGATTGACATAGTGTACCAAATTATTATTCTTATAGTGATTAGGGTTTACCCCTTTAATAGTACTAATCATTTAGGTACTTATAGGTCTTTAACCTTTGTACCATATTTGATTACCATCATTATCAATCATTGGATCATTGGAACAATCATTACCTTCCATTACCAAGTGATTGAATCACCAACAACCTTCAATCGGTTTTGAGGTTTCATCACCAAACACGGTTTTGAAACCATTTGACCTCCAAACAGTTTTGAAACCGTTTGACCCCAAATGGTTTCAAGACCGTTTGGACTCAAACGGTATCAAGACCGTTTGAGCCAAATAAGTCTCAAAACCACAAGGGTTCATGAGATACATTCATCAATTGGTTGATCATGATTAGCAACATTGAAACCTTCAATCAATTGAGTTATTGAGGTTCAACAATTATTGACCCTTGGATCTTTAATCCCTCAAATCACCACCTTTGACAATCCATGCGGTCTTGAGGTGCTTGACCTCATGCGGTCTTGAGGTGCTTTACCTCCTAATGGGTTTGAAACCTTTTTCCCATCTCATCATCAAAATCCATGACATCCAATTAGGATTTGGATCATTGGATTGATTATCAAATCAACAATTGATTGCATTTCAATTTGGTATCTTTGGATCTTCAAATACCCAACCATACTCAACCCTAGAACTCCAAACGGTCTTTGTTGACCTCCAAACGGTTTTGAAACCGTTTGGGTGATCCCCAAATGGTTTTGAAACCGTTTGGGTTAATCAACCCAAAGATTCAACACAATCAATTACAAAATCAACCCTTAACCTGATTAGGGTTTTCTACTTGGTGATTAACTATGCATTGAATTAATCAATTGGATAATTTAGATTATAATCCAACATGCATTAGGGTTTTGACCTCAAATGGTAAACCCTCATAAACGGTCAACTCCCTTAAACAGTTTCGGTCTCAAATCACCAAATGGTTTTGAAACCGTTTGGTCTCCAAACGGTTTGGTGAAACTGTTTGGACCAACAAGTTGAAACCATTTGCACTTGATATTTGGGGAGGTGTGTGCTTATGATTATGTCATAATCATAAAGCTCTAAACTCACGAAACCTTCTGTGATTTTCATGGTGATTGCATTAATCAACCAAATCAATTACCGTGAATGAAGAAAGGATCATTATTTGATAAGGAATTGAATGCAATAACAAAATTAAGAGTTCAAGTTATAAAACCCACCTCCAATTGAGCTCCAAAGCTCCAAGCTCATGTAAAAAATGGTGTATGCAACTCCTTTCACCATTCCAAGGCTCATCCTCAAGCGTTGAGTGAAAATGAATGGTTAGAATTGAAGAGGGGATCGAAATAGGAAGAATTCATGCATTGATTTTGTGATTTCCACCATGGATTCAAGGTGAAAAGGGATCAAGGAGCTTACCAAAAGGTTGGGGGTCGTCCTCCTGGTCCTCCCAAGCTCCCTTGGTCGTCTTTGAAAGCAAGGAGAAGAAACGGGTCCGAAAAAGTCCTTGGTTTAAGTGGTAAAGGCTCTTTTATAAGAAAATCAATGAGAGAGAAAATGTTTTATAAAAAAATATTTTAATTACAAAATTGTTGCCACCACTTCCCCCTTGGTTTCTTGCATTCAACGGCATCTCTATCCCCACCTAGATCCCTTCCATTATCCATGAATTAAGAGAAAAGAAATTAAGCACCTTAACCCTTATAATAGTAATATCCATTTTTGAGTGGAAATTCTTTTTCTTATAATAAGGTGAGTGGAATTTTCACCTCCTTAGGAAATTTCGTGGTCCTTGAAAAGCTCAAGGACGTACACACACATCTGAATCCAACCATTTTTATTTTGGTTGAAGGTCCTTTAATTAATACATTTATTTTTGCACTAAATTGAATTAGGGTTTCAATTAGGATTAAATCTTGATTATTTTGATATCAAGATTCTCTCTCCTCCAACTTAATTCAAATGAGGCGTCCCTCTCACTTTATTTGCTCCACATGATGCCAATAAACATTAGGGACCTTATTGAAGTGGTAATTTGCATATTGAACCCTTGGTTTTGGGTAAATTGCACATTACACCAAAACTAGGTTTTAATGCACAAACATTGCTTTATCAGCTCTTTCTTGGTACTCAGGCTTCCATAAGCCATAACTCTGCATTATTCTCACTCTCATGATGCTTCAACACATGAGGAACATATTATCATGCACAATTTGCAATTTACTCCTCAACTTGGGTAATTTGCGCTTTAGTCCAAATCAAGTAAAACATTATTTCAACATTATTCAAAAAGGACTAAAATTGAAATATAAGTTCCTCTTGAGCCCTAATTACTTTTCACAAGATAAGATTAAGATATAATCATCTTTCTTAATCAAAACACCTAGGGTTAAAGCATAACCCATGTCAGGGATGTTATAAATTATAAACCCCTAACAAGGATTTTGTCCCCGAAATCCCAGATAAAGGAAGATAGATGTTATTCAATCATCATACTATCTAGTCTTCACATAACATCTTCTTATTATGGAGACACCATAGAACTTTGATCAGCACAAAGTGTTTCCATACAAGATTCTCATAAAATTCAACACACAAGACACATGCTCCACTATTCTTCATCATTGACTGTGGAATTAATTTTGTGTCAAGTAACACTTTTCTTGTTCAGAGAAACATCATACATTATTTATTAATATCATGTTTATGCAGAGCATAAACCCCTAACATATGATGTTCATACTATTTTATATAATCAAACTAATTTCATAGTTGACCACTCCAGGTAGCCAACATAAACCATCTAATATTTCTCAGATACCAGAATATTTCACCTTGGTATCTATCACATGTGTTGAAAATACATCACATATTTATCTTCCTTTCATCTTGGAACATTAATTGTTACATATGTCTTCACCTTGGAACTAAAGTCCAAGATAAACTGATACTTTTCTAAGTATCCATCACATGAACATTTTTATCTTATGCACATCAAGTGTCCTAAGACCCACTTGATTGTCATGTCCCTGAAAGGAAAGAAAACAAGGATTCATTTTCCTCTTTTTAATTCATGTATTTTCAACTATTCATGAACCATTTACTCTTTATCTCATCCTAGGTTCCTTGCCCTCAGCATAGGAATCTATAAGGATGATTACATAACATTATCCCTTTCTTTATTATTATCTAGCATGTTTATGATCACCTCATGATCTCATCACATTTCCCATTTCCTCATTATGGGAAAGATCTTTATTATACTTACATCTTTATTGAACAATGTTCATCTCCCTTATTCTTATTCTTATTCTTATCTTATGAGGAGTACACTTTTAGTTCCTCATACCAACATGCTCATCTGAGATTCTCTCAGACTTCTCTTTCTTATGCTTATGACACACTTTTCATTCCATATTTCTAATTTCATGATACTCATTAGATTGTTTCAGAATGACTACTTGATCAGAGCAATAAAAAAGACAACAATCTAAGAGTTTCCATACTCACTTTATCATCAATAGTTGTATACCTAGCCAGGGTATATAAATACTGAGATTAAGTGGTATGCACTTTGTATACTATCATATTCCTTCTTTTTCATATTATCACAAGCATAAGATTTAACATCCCTGGATTTTATCCAAGCATCTCTTCTATACCTCATCTTTTCTCATAGAGGTAAGAACAACATAAAACATTTGTGATGTTTTACTAAGCAAATTGTAAGTCCTCATAGGACAAAACAAGGAAAACTCAATCAATTACTTTCTTAATTAATCTAGGAATTCATAAAATGACATATTAGAATGATATTATTTTGTCTAACCTGTCATGATTCGTGGATTATTTACTGCCTCAGGATGACTTTGCCTCAGAGGTTGATTCACCATAACATTTCTAGCTGAACAATCTCTTGCCAGATGTCCTACCTGTCTACATTGGTAGCAAATTATTGGTGCTAGATGCAACCTAGAAGATTCCTTACTCCTTCTGGGTAACCATTGCCTTGGTGCACTAGGATCTGGTTGTACTGGTGGTACCAAAAACTTGTTCTTTTTGTAACCACTAGGCCTCTGTTCCTGGATTTGGATAGGCCTTTTGTCAATTATCATCTTATTTGTCTTCTCTGGATAATATCTTCTGATATGTCCAAGTTTCCTACACTTGTGGAAGACCCTGATTCAGGTTGTAATCTATTCCCTCCATCACTATATATTGATTCAATAGGCTAAGGTTGAGTACATACTCGATTTAAGTCCAGAACTTCATCATTCCTTATTGCTTCAACTTGCTGATTTTGATCATAAATCCTGTTGATATCTAATACATCATCATTAGGGGCTGGTAATCTAGGTTACACTGCCAATGCTTGATCCACTATATACATTACTGTTGCCCTAATTTCTCCAACAGTAACACTTAAAGAAGGATTTCTTATTATAGTTGGATTATCTAGGGGATTCTCAGGCAATTTTCTCTCTCTTGCCTGCTCCCATGCACCTCTTCTTGGTGCAACATTTCCACTTTCAGCAACAACCTCCTCATGTGACCTAGTCATCTTTAAGTTCTTCTTCTCTTATACGTACAGAAGACACTATCAGATACACTAGATGACACTAGAACAGACTCTACTACCTTAGTCCTATGTCTCTGTATACTCAGCGAACCTAAAGCTCTGATACCACTTTTACTGTCACATCCAACTCACAAAAACAAGATTTACTTAAGTGGAAGCGAATCATTTGCAGCGGATTACTGAAAATCACTAAAAAATAAAACTTTTTGCAAGAGATCCAAACATAGGAAGTCTCTTCCATCAAGAACCATTGTATAACATTTACATTCTAGTTCATATGTACATAATCTGTACCATCTCTTCTCGAGGATTACAACATCAACTATCCTATTAACATTATATACAGACAACATAATAATCTCGAGGCATCAAGCCAAAACCTCAGATTGATTTATTAAAAACACTGATTAAAACTACGAGGACCTGAGAGTACAGAGACGACACATAGGACTTTCTAGTTACAGGACTTGACAGACAATATCTCTGCCTGAGATCTCACTGCTGTCCCTGATGTTACTGCTGCTGTCCTTTCCCTGCAAAAGGATTTCTGCTTCTTTGTCTGCGTCCACCTAAAAATGTTGGATCCCACAGGGGTGAGACAATTATAAATTGCCCCAGTGAGAGATATAACTCTCCGCCAAAACATTGTTATAGTAGTTTATTAAAATAAACTGAGCAGAAGGATTATATATATATATATATATATATATATATATATATATATATATATATATATATATATATATATATATATATATATAACAGCAGTTAAGTCACTGTATGAACAAAGTGACGTAAACTCCTTTCCTAAGGAGAACATTGCATCTACTCATGGTAGAATCATAGTTCATCCATATACTTGTAATGAATACAAACAGATATGAATAACATCAATGAACTAGAGTTGCATGAAAGAAATATAACATCAACCAATAAATTTCTGTGTTCAATCTTTAAGCAAACATGCTATATGGCTGATTTCATTTTACAATCACACTTATGCCCTGAGGAGATGAGGTATACCGCTCATACTCCAACCGACCACTGCGAAGTCGAAATCGGTACCATACATAGGTCAATGGAAGAGTCAAATTCCCATGACCTCCCACATCCCAATCAGAGCGGGACCACAAGCAGGACTATGTCGACTACTCAAAATAGCTTTCCAGGGTATACTTGCAACTTCGCTATAGAGTTACAGTGTCAACTGCACTCTCATAGGCAATCGAGAGATTTAATGTTTATCTCCGTCGACCCGACATAAAATATCATTGGGAGATTAATGATACATCCATCCCAACCATTGGGAGATTTATGATACATCCAACCTAACACATGAAGAATTGAGAAGTTTAATGTTTACCTTCCCTCAATCTCTTCACCAGACATAAGGATATTTTCGCCCATTTACCCCCACATATTCAAAATATGCATTCCGGGTTTTGCCACGGAGCACCCGTTTCACCATCACCTAAATACTGACGATGATGGATCTATGGTCAGGGCTCTACATGAACAAATTTCGCTACATTAATTAAGTACATTTTCATATTCTTTTAGCATCAGCCAAGTTCTCAAACATGACTTATAATAACAATGCTATAAAGAGACATGTACTATTTTCATCAAATACTTATCAGTCTTCAAAAGACCTTGGGAACTCAGTCCCTCATTTCAATACTGGGAATTATCATCCCTTCACAATCTTATTACCATGATCATATGGTTTTGGGTATTCAAAACCTTAGCTCATCATTGAGCATCATTACCATCTATTAGGTAACTATGACCTTCAGGTCATGTGACCAAGGCATTCATGATACTTGTTACACAAGCATCACACATGGCTCATAAGGCCACAAGATATCATGTCACCTCTTTCTAGGAAACAACTTACTTATATGAATCATAAGGTCCATGCACATTCTGTTACTTTTACTAAGCAACAACAACATTAAGGCACATAAGGCCAATCAACATTTATTATATAAACGTCACAACTCAAATCTGGCTATGTTCATCATCTCATAATACCTGCATGGTTATTAGACATGATAATAGTCATACAAGTCATTCATCACATCATGTGATACAATAGTAACACCATTATTCCTTTACCAGGAATTAGGGTTTACTATCAAATAGGGCTTTTCATTCCCTTTACCAAAAATTAGGGTTAGGGTTTCCCATTTCTCATTAATTAGGGTTTCATGATTAAATTATCTATCCAACCCTTAATTCATTTTTCCATACCTCTGGAGATCATAAATAATTACTCAAGATCATTACTTTCATCATATACCATTAATGATCATCAATTCAAGGTATGAGTTCATTTCTCATCCTCATCATGGTGTGGCTACATCATACTCATTAATTTGGCTTAACCCCATTCTCAAGGTACATTAATCAACACTTATCAAAGTGCATCAACTCATTACATTTCATTGTAATAGTTGCATAACACACTTCATATGTTCCTTACCCAATTATATTGGATTTAAAATGCATCAAGGTATATAAACCCTGAAATGCTGAATGTGATAACTATCATATCTTGATGTATCACTCTTCTCATTATTTCAGACTTTCTTGAGTTAACCAACTTATATTGTATTAAGGTATTTACCTCTTAATACTTTCAATTACTGACCTATCACCTTTAGCATGTAATGCATAGGCCACATATTAGAATTGTCCAACTATCTTTAATGATATGGACTTGTCTAATGATAAAGACATTGCTTACAATAAGGTTGCTTATAATCAACCACTTGAAATATTTCACCTTTATAAGGTAATTCCTTCTATCTTATCATTAGGGTTTTCTTATACCCTTACCTAAAATTAGGATTATGATTTATTGTCATATTGCCCAGAATTAGGGCTTTATGTATTATGACTCCAAATTAGAGTCTCACATACCTTCACCCTTCTTAGGGCCTCTCATCACAACATAGTATAAGGGCATCATGTGGTGTTAATTCTTAGTCAGGGTTTCTCACGGTATCACCCTCAACTAGGGTTTCTCATTGAATCACCCTCAACTAGGGTTTCTCATGGAGTCACCCTCAACTAGGGTTTCTCATTGAATCACCCTCAACTAGTATTTCTCATGAAATCACCCTCAACTAGGGTTTCTCATGGAATCACCCTCAACTAGGGTTTCTCATGGAATCACCCTCAACTAGGGTATCATATATCATTACATGACATCACCCTGGATTTGATTCTCACATCACATCATCACATCAATGCTCCATATACATCATTCTAACTTAGGGTTTCTCATGGCATTACCCTAGAATATGATTTCACATGGAATCATCCTCAACTAGGATTTCCACTATAGTTACCCACAATTTGGGTTTACTATTAATCTCCATTAGGATTTCATTCAATTGTCCATAATTAGAGATTCACTATTCATCCAAATTAGGGTTTTGTATCTCATTACCCTAAATTAGAGTTATACTTATCATTACCCTAGATTAGGGTTACATCCTCACCTTGGATTAGGGTTAGAGTTCAATAACCCTATCAATTAGGGTTTATATTCATGATTAGGGTTTCATGATCTCTTTACTTAGGATCATACCCTTAATCACCACATGAATCATATTCATGTATGAATTCCATTCTTTCATCCTCTCAACTTGATTAGGTTATATCAACCCTTCAATCAAGTACATACAACTATGATTGACATAGTGTACCAAATTATTATTCTTATAGTGATTAGGGTTTATCCCTTTAATAGTACTAATCATTTAGGTACTTATAGGTCTTTAACCTTTGTACCATCTTTTATTACCATCACTATCAATCATTGGATCATTGGAAGAATCATTACCTTCCATTACCAAGTGATTGAATCACCAACAACCTTCAATCGGTTTTGAGGTTTCATCACCAAATGGTTTTGAATTCGTTTGACCTCCAAATGGTTTCAAGACCGTTTGGACTCAAACGGTCTCAAGACCATTTGAGACGAATAAGTCTCAAAACCACAAGGGTTCATGAGATACATTCATCAATTGGTTGATAATGATTAGCAACATTGAAACCTTCAAACAATTGATTTATTGAGGTTCAACAATTATTGACCCTTGGATCTTTAATCCCTCAAATCACCATCTTTTACCATCCATGTGGTCTTTAGGTTCTTGACCTCATGCGGTCTTGAGGTGCTTGACCTCCAAACGGTTTTAAAACCGTTTGCCCATCTCATCATCAAAATCCATGACATCCAATTAGGATTTGGATCATTGGATTGATTATCAAATCAACAATTGATTGCATTTCAATTTTGTATCTTTGGATCTTCAAATACCCAACCATACTCAACCCTATACCTCCAAATGGTTTTGAAACCGTTTGGGTGATCCCCAAACAATTTTGAAACTGTTTGGGTTAATCAACCCAAAGATTCAACACAATCAATTACAAAATCAACACTTAACCCGATTAGGGTTTGCTACTTGGTGATTAACTATGCATTGAATCAATCAATTGGATCCTTTAGATTATCATCCAACATGAATTAGGGTTTTGACATCAAATGGTCAACCCTCCTAAATGGTAAACTCCCTTAAACGGTTTGGGTCTCAAATCACCAAACGGTTTTGAAACCGTTTGGACCAACAAGTTGAAACCGTTTGCACTTGATATTTGGGGAGGTGTGTGCTTATGATGATGTCATAATAATAAATCTCTAAACTCATGAAACCTTCTGTGATTTTCATGGTGATTGCATTAATCAACCAAATCAATTATCGTGAATGAAGAAAGGATCATTATTTGATAAGGAATTGAATGCAATAACAAAATTAAGGGTTCAAGTTATATAACCCGCCTCCAATTGAGATACAAAGCTCCAAGATCACGTCAACAATGGTGTATGCAACTCCTTTCACCATTCCAAGGCTCATCCTTAAGCTTTGAGTGAAAAGGAATGGTTAGAATTGAAGAGGGGATCGAAATAGGAAGAATTCATGCATTGATTTTGTGATTTCCACCATGGATTCAAGGTGAAAAGGGATCAAGGAGCTTACCAACAGGTTGGGGGTCGTCCTACTGGTCCCCCCAAGCTCCCTTGGTCGTATTGTCAAGCAAGGAGAAGAAAGGGGTCCGAAAAATTCCTTGGTTTAAGTGGTAAAGGCTCTTTTATAAGAAAATCAATGAGAGAGAAAATGTTTTATAAAAAAATATTTTAATTCCAAAATTGTTGCCACCACTCCCCCCTTGTTTTCTTTCATGCAAAGGATTCTCTATCCCCACCGATCTCCCTTCCATTATCCATGAATTAAGGGAAAAGAAATTAAGCACCTTAACCCTTATAATAGTAATATCCATTTTTGAGTGGAAATTCTTTTTCTTATAATAAGGTGAGTGGAATTTTCACCTCCTTAGGATATTTCGTGGTCCTTGAAAATATCAAGGACGTCCATACACATATGAATCCAACCATTTTAATTTTGGTTGAAGGTCCTTTAACTAATACATTTATTTTTGCACTAAATTGAATTAGGGTTTCAATTAGGATTAAATCTTGATTATTTTAATATCAAGATTCTCTCTCCTCCAACTTAATTCAAATGAGGCGCCCCTCTCATTTTCTTTGCTCCACATGATTCCAAGAAACATTAGTGACCTTATTGAAGTGGTAATTTGCATATTGAACCCTAGGTTTTGGGTAAATTGCACATTACACCAAAACTAGGTTTTAATGCACAAACATTGCTTTATCAACTCTTTCTTGGTACTCAAGCATCCATAAGCCATACCTCTGCATCATTCTCACTCTCAGGATGCTTCAACACATAAAGAACATATAATCATGCACAATTTGCAATTTAACCCCTCAACTTGGGTAATTTGCACTTTAGTCCAAATCAACTAAAACATTATTTCAACATTTTTCAAAAAGGACTAAAAATTGAAATATAAGTTCCTCTTGAGCCCTAATTACTTTTCACAATATAAGATTAAGCATATAATCATCTTTCTTAATCAAAACACCTAGGGTTAAAGCATAACCCAGGTCAGGGATGTTACAACAGCCGTGGTGGATGCCACAGTCGTGTTTGGTGAGTAACACCACGACCGTGTTGGGTAACACAGCCATTTTGGAGGAGGAGGACTTGGTCGTGGGTAGCAGCACATGCGAGTTATCTTCAGAGGCCACGATCGTGGCAGACAACCATTCTCGTAGTGAATAGGGTGTGACTCTCTGTTGATTCTTGGGTTCTTGTGCTAAATTCCAACGGCCGTTGTGGGGCCGTGTTGGGTAACACAACCATTTTGGAGGAGGAGGACTTGGTCGTGGGGTAGCAACACAGGCGATTTGATCTTCAGAGGCCACGGTCGTGGTGGATGGCCACAATCGTAGTGAATTGGGTGCGACTCTCTGTTGATTCTGGGATTCGTGTGCTAAATTCCAATGACTGTTTTGGGGGGCCACGACCATCTTCTCCTCCACTAGCCAAGACCGTGCTGATGGCCACAACCATGGTATCTTCAATCAGTCACGACCGTGCTGATGGGACACAACCATGGTAAGTTGGGGTAGCTCCCTGTTGAATATGGCACTTCTTCAGCAAAAAAGACACGATCGTGGGGTTATGCCCACGGCCGTGTTGGGGTCTGCATCAGTTAATTGACCTTCAAACTTCATCATTCATGGATTTCTTTGCTTGATGACAACTGTTGGCCATTGGGGGTAGGTTGAGGGAGCTTTTAGGGCCTTTTTGGACCCATCCATGAGTGGAGGAGCCCTATAACTCCTTCCTTCTCTCTCATCCATTCAAGGCATGGTCCAAGTACCTAAAAATAATGCAAAGAACATCCATAAGTGCATTTGGCAATGATAAACATATTAGGGGAAATAGCTTGTAATCTAACATGTTTAGATGTGATTTTAGTACAAAATGGCACAAGATGGAGCTCTAAAATAGGGCTACATCACCCGTATGTCTAGAAGTGGGGGTAATAAAATGTGTATCCTTATAGCAACATGACAAACTAATACTTAATGTCTAAACATAAGTGTGGAATATTCAAGTGATAAAGAGATGGTTGAGTCCCTAGTTTTCAACTCAGGGAGTTGGGTCTCTAGAAGCTTGTTAATATCTAATTTTCATCCAATCCTAAGAAAAAAATAGACTTGAGTTGTTGACTAATTAATCAAATGACTAAATAAAAATATGTGATTCAAAGTTGATTAAAATTTAGTCTTAAAAATCCCCAGGATGCCAAACCACACCACAATAATTCAATCAATGTTAAATAATCAATTTATTATCACATGGTCTTTATAAATTAAGATGTATTGTATAGAAATTATGGATCATTATAGATAAAAACACCATGTATAACCAAGTTTAAATTCTACTTTCATAATATTTTATCTCAGACAAACCAATCAATCAATTCCATAATAATAAAACTCTGCAAGTATGAAGATATTGATATGTTTCAGAACTTATATCAATGAATAAATTCAAAAGACAAAATATTTTCCAACCACAAAGATTATCTGACACATCAAGTAAGCTAGTTAATCCAAATTATCACAAGGAATGAACATTTATTCATAGAATCCAAACAATGATTCATATATTAATAAAAAAACTTGATAGCAATATTCACATAGGGCTACTCCTAAAAATCCTAAGGAAAGGAGTATTAGATATTAATGATCAACATAGTATACACACATACAGAAAGGATAAAGAGGATAAATATGTGTGATAATGATGACATACCAAAGGAACCCCATGGTAGACTCCATCAGCAACTCAGCGAACAAATCCCACAATTTCCACCCATTAAATTGGTTTCCAGGTGCACATGTGTGATGAAGCTTGGTGTTCTCTACTCCTCTCTCCTACGACCATAAAAATACATCTCAAATTCACCAAAATTTTGTCTTAGGTGATCTCATATTAAGTATCAAATAATAGTGACTGGATACATATAGATATTTACATAAATCTCTCAATACAATATCAATGTTGAAGATGCCTTCCAAGCGTGATACACATGAAAACCTTGTTTGCGTAAGTGTGGGCACACCAAGTGTGGTGAACTGTCCACCTCAGGGAAGTGTGATAATAACTATGTGATCCTTCCAGTAGGGGTGCATACTTATTTTGATGGCCTTGGTTTGAACTTGAGTAGGTGACGGTAATAGGATTAAGCACATAGAGGCATAAAGATGATATATAATTCATTATGATGAGTTATTGACTTAGAGTTGTGAAACCATCTATCCAAATTGTGCATATGATGTAATTGGTAATTGTTACCTACCTTAATATTTAAGTTATGGGCATTGATGATTAGTTGATAAACTATTTTGTATTTTGGATATTGCCTCACTAGAATATTTCTCATTGTAAATTTCCAAACTAATATTGAGAGATATTAGTTTCAATAAAATATTGGGAGCTTAATTAATTAAATCCAAATTAATTTTGTTAATAATATTTTTGAAATAAAATTACTTTTAAATCTATTAACTCTTACAATATATCTCCTTTGTTGATCAATGGAAAACACAACCCACAATGCGTTTTCACTGCAATTTGTCCTTGATAAAGAAAAACTTAATGGGAATAATGTCAAATACTGGTTTAGGACACCGAAAATTGTTCTCAGACATGATCATAATCTCTATGTCTTGAACAAGATAGTACCTAATGAACCATCTCATAGTGCACTTAGATTGGAAAGGGATGCTTACAAGAAGAATTCTGATGACGCTATGAACATCAAATGCCCGATGCTTTGCTCCATGAATCATTCATAGAAGTAACATGAGAGTGGATGTTATAGAGATGATAACACTTCTTAGGAACATGTATCAATATCAATCAAGGAATGAAAGGTATGATGTCTCCAAGGCCATGTTTAAGTGTAAAATGGTAGAATGCGGTCCAATTGGACCCCATGTACTTAAGTTTGTTGTGTATGTGCAAAATCTTGCAAGACTGGTATTTCCTTTAGGTTTTGAGTTGGCTACATATGTAATTTTACAATCATTTTAAGATTCATACAAACATTTTGGTATGATTACAACATGAACAATTTTGATAAAGCATTGATGGTCATCAAAGTAAAATGAACTTCCAAGGTCAAGGGAAAATGTAAGAAAGGTTATAAATCTAACCCAAAATCTTCTTCACTTAAAGAAAAAGGAGGAGTGGTTAAGGGAAGAAATTGTCACCATTATCACTAGGCTAGACAGTGGAAAAGAAATTTCCCTCTCTACCTTGAGGAACTAAAAAACAAGAAGCAGGGATAGAGATCTCAACTTCTGGTATGTATGTTAGTGAAATAAACATATCTACTTCATCATTATGGGTATTGGATACCAGATGTGGATCTCATATATGATGAAATACACATGATTCTAAAAGAAGTAGACCTCTGAACAAAGGGGAGGTGGAATTATGTGCTACAAATGGAGCAAGAGTTGTTGCCACTGCACTAGGAACCTATTGTTTATCTTTATCCACTTGGCTTGTAATAGAGTTAATAACTGTTATTATGTTCCTTCCATAAATATAAACATTATTTCTATATCTTTTTGGGACAAGAATGGTTTTTACTTTACAATAAAGAATAGTTGCTTTTCCATTTCTAAACATGAGATTTTTATGACACTGTCCCTATGTCTTATGTTCTTTATTTATTGGATCTTGAAACAAATGTATATACCTTAAATACCAAAAAGTTAAAACTAAAGAACTCAAGAAACACATATATTTGGAGCTTTAATCTATGGACATAGATGAGAATCAAATTTCTAGACTTCACAAATATGGTTATCTAGACTTTTTGATTTTGAATCAATAGAGACATATGCATGTTGTTTATTGGGAAAGATTAAAACAACACCCTTCACTAGAAATAATGAGAGAGCGAGTGACCTATTAGGACTCCCACATTCTAATGTGTATGGACCTTTTAGGACAAGTGTAGAGGTGGATATTAGTACCTCATCAATACTACTGACGACTTCAGTAGATTTGGATGTGTGTATCTTATCAAACACAAAACATAATCCTTTGATTTTTTTTAAAGAATTCATGAATGAAGTAGAAAATCAATTTGGCAAAGGAATTAAAGCACATTGATCAGATCAAGGTGGAAAATAATTAAACCAAGAGTTTGAGGCCCTTCAGAGGAATTGTGGTATTGTACCATAATGGACTCCACCTAGAACATGTAAATATTATAGTTTGTCATAAATAAGGAATTGCACTTTTTAGGACATGGTCCAATCAATTATGAGTTTAGTTGATGTTTTGATTTCTTTTTGGGGTTTTATTATTGAAACCACAACGTTTACACTTAACCAAATACTATTCAAATACTTTGAAAAGACACCCATATGAGATATGGAATGTCAAACCTCCTGATATGTATTTCATGAAATTTTGAGGATGTGAAGCTTATGTCTATAAGATGTTCAGTGAAGAGCTTGGACCCAAATCAGATAAATATATCCTTGTTAGGTACCATAAGAAAACTATAGGTTGTAATTATATATTCCATATAACAATAAAGTGTTTGTTGACAAAATTGTGTATTCCTAAAAATGATTTTATATACAGTGGAACTGAACAAAGGATAATAAAAATTGAAGAAGTTCAACATAAACAAAATAACATTGAACCAATGAAGGTAGATAAGAAACAAGGGAAACCAAAAACTATCCTGGAACCTCAAGCCCCTATCATTATATATGATACTCGAAGGTCTAGTAGGGCATGTCTGGATCTAGAGATATACATATTTCTTGTGACTCAAGAAGAAAATGTGTTGGTCATCAAAGATGAAGAACAAACTACCTACAATGAGGGTTTTGAGGGACCATATTCTAAAAAATTTCTTGAGATCATGAGATCTGAGATGGACTCCATGTACACAAAAAATGTATGGACCATGGTGGATCCACTTGAAGGGGTAAAACCAATAGGGTGCAAATGGGTCTTTAAGAAGAAGATTGACATGGATGCTAATGTACAAACCTATAAAGGTAGTATGATAATATGAATTTTCTCTCTCCTCTATTATGCTCCCACTCCCTCTCTAAAAGGTATTTTACTCTATTAGATGTCAATTCATCTGTTTGAATGTTTTAATGTTCTATTTTAGTCACATCAAAGATCAATTTTACAATATGTGGCAAATATTCAAAATATTAAACACCCATATATCGCTTGAACATATCACCACCTTGCTAATGAAATTGAACAAAACCATTATGACTACCTTACTCACATATATATATATCTTGTGGTACATCTTTCAATCTGGAATCCATCCATGGAAAATTGCCTCAATTGATTCACTATAGCCTAAGTTATGAAAAATTGAAATCACATTGTTGTATCCTCGTTTAATCCTTTTAATATGACTTTTGACCCTTATTGGGCCAAAATCATGCATGTGGTCCAACGACTGCATTGATTTGTCTCAAACCCTAATAAAAAATCTAATCTTAGTTATTGGTTGGTGAATCAAGGATTGAACGACCCTAGGCTTATCACCTACCTCTGTACGGTAGGTCGATGCCATTGGCATCAAGCCCACCTAACCTTGATTTTGTCTCCGCAACCGATTAAAACCTCAAATTTCTTTGTTCCTCCACTCTTGTTTATTCCCCCTTACTATGGAGTTTCTTCATGCACTGGAGCTCCCCCTCTTCCCACCTTTTGGAATCAACTACCACCATGGTGGTGCCACTTCCTATTCCTCATTGGGAGTCTACTGTACAATGCCATATTGCCTCAGGTGAGACCACCCTCAACCATAGCAGTGCACGATGAGTGTGGGTGGCCATTTTTATATCTCCCTGAAATCTTCTACCATGGGTTTGAGTCCTCTCCAGCGAGCAACAATCTCACGACCACCACGAGAATGATGAGCCTCACGTGAGATCTTGTAACAAACATGGGTAGATGCAAGGAGCTGACGTCATTTGATCTTGACTGGGATCCATGCGGGACCTAGATCAGAGGGCCAAGATTAGAGATCGAGCTCCACGGTCCAGTGACCCCTTTGTGGGTTGGATCCCACCACCCACCACAACACAAGTAAGGTCAACAACTACCAAAGGGGGTGAGCGATTGGTGACTGTGAGGGGACGATG
Organism: Alisma plantago-aquatica; assembly: GCA_963693085.1. Lineage (NCBI taxonomy): Eukaryota > Viridiplantae > Streptophyta > Magnoliopsida > Alismatales > Alismataceae > Alisma > Alisma plantago-aquatica. Next base: position 243,218,315 of record OY856411.1, read on the forward strand.
ACTTCAACGAGCATGATCAATGGGTCATGCAGCGTGAACAAATCATCAAGGGATGCATGTATAGGGCCCCATCCTCAATGATAACTAGATGGGCAAGGAACACAACTACTTGATCTCGGGCCAATGTCCCATATCCTTCCATGATACTAAATGGTAACATACCTTGTTCTATACTGTTCTTGATGTAAATGTTGAAAAAGACATAACTTCCTCATCCTGTGGTCAAAATAGGAAAATATTATATATCAAATTCATCAACTCGATGAGCTATACACAAAGAATACACTTTCATACTCTAAATATTATTATAGACCTGCTAATTTGCTAAAACTATGAACATTGACCATGTTGACCATATTAGATACATGTTGATGATAAATATTGGATCTTTGATGCTCAATCCACTCTCTCCACCTCAAATAAGTAACTTATATGAATCTTGAGAATTAAGGGTACCCTAATAAGAGTTATTGCACTTTGATGTCTTAAATATACATTTGTGACTTGTTTGGACCTTAATGATGCATCTTGCCCTATTAATGACTAATCTTTATTCCTAATGATGTGTAAATACTTATCTATCTTGGAAATCAATAACTTGTTACTATCCATGTACCAAATAACATCCCCCTAATCCCCCTGTACTATGTTTATTTCACATGAAACAATGCCTGAATGTAACTTATGTATGACAATGAATGGTTACACCCTAGTTATATGGGGTATTGGATGTATTTGGTGCATTAAACTATTTTAGATCACTAAAATAATAAATTTGTGATGTTTGGTGACATTATTTCCTATTATCAACTCCCTTGCTCTATGATGATGATTGTAGCCATATTGCCTAATTTGACATATGTAACTTGAATTGTGGTTCTTTTACCTTAACACTTATGTGGATCCTTTTCTCTTGTCTTCCTCTATCAAATTAGGGAATAATATATCCCTTATGTTATATTGGATGTAGATATCCTATATAAGTCATATGTTAAATACTGATTACATATGCGAACTGTGTTCGTGGTTGAATGTATGTTGATGTGTTGATAAAAATATTGATAGTGATGCCTTAGAATCTAAGGGACATTCACCCAAATGTAAATGATTTTTATATGACCTATCTTGCTGATGTTAATCATACCTTATGCTTAAAACCCTTTTCTTGATGATCATGAACGTTGATGCCATATCATTAGTCTTTTGACCCTAATATGTGCATATGTGTCATAAATCTCGTAATGACCGTATAAGATGAACAGAACATCAAAATACATGAAACTTGAACCACACCTTTGTGAGGTTTTCTAAATTAGTAAAAGTTCATCAAATATGATAATAAGAAACTTGGAACATAACCTAGCCAAGACCCTAAAAATGGAAATTATTAGGGTTAATGATGAGAAATTAATAAATTTGTGAAATCTTGTTGTTAATTAGGTGTGCTTTGTGGCTAGATGATCAGGGATAAGTTAGGTTATGAAATCCATAAATCATGTATGTGATTTACTAATTATATGACTGTGGATTTCTTGCTCGAAATGTGATACATTTGTATGCTTGTTTACTTGCTCAAATATTTCCATGTAGTATTCTAGTATTGTACTCAACATTTATCTCATTGACATTGTTTTATAACTTTGAAACATAATATAAAAACTCCTTTGTACAACCCTTGTAAACCTTCCTAAAGTTTTGGGATAAGGACACAAGTTTTGGCATCTTACTTAAGATGTCAAGATAGGACATGCCATGTAGATAAAAGGGGTGAATACACAGGTGTGCACCATGTTCTTACTAGTTCAAAAGGTGTCATGGTACTAGATTACCTAATGAGTGTGGTAACTTATTTTTGGTTTTGGTTTTATCCCAATGGAGTATGGTGGTTTCCATAACTTGTTTCAATGTTGGAGACAACCTATTTCAAGTATAAGTATATGTACATATGAAAAATGTTACCACACCCATAAAGGTAGTGAGTATCGACGTAACCTAAGAGAAATTGATGTACATCAATCTAGATGAGAGTGTTTACATGCTACTTATAGCCTATATATTTGTCTAGAGCCATGATATAGGCTAGGATAGTAAGTAGCCTAGTCAACCTAAGTTGTTGTTGAGGATGATGTCGATGATTATGGTGATTATGATGATGGTGATATGATGATGATGATGATGATGATGATGATGATGATTATGATGATGATTATGATGACGACAATGATGATGTGTATAATGATGTGAATGTTGATAATATGAGCCTTCTTCTATATGACCTAAGTTCATTTTTGGAAAGGTAAAGTATGTTTGATGATATAAAATGAGTTTGCCCATGCAACCCTAACTAAACCTTGCACCTTGTATGGTACACATGACTTGGTTGATGTTCTAATCATAGCTAGTGGGTTGGAATGCTTGCTTGTGCCTAGTTTTGTACTGTTGAGATACAAAATGTGATATTTGGTTTGGAACATGGGTCTCAATATCTTTAAAAAGGACCTCTAACATGTGAAATGCAAAAAGGGTGGTCTCTTGATATGAGTCAACTGGGCATGGGAGAAGGTTAGAGTACCTAACCTACAAAGCCTATGAGATGATGAAATACATGATGATGAGTCCCTATCTAGACTACTTCTACATGTATGAGTTGAGTCACCTAGTGTGTGGTTCCTTTGAAAATGTTGAACCCTAGAATTTCAATGAAAAGATCTAACCTTAGAGAAAGAGGCAATTGAATTGTTTTCTATATAGGTGAGGGAGATGTCCCAAGACCCTAATATTATGTACATGATGTGTGATCTTCCTACTGAGCCTTATATTTGGGTTATCAATTCTCTATGAAGGAATCTAGTGGTTGCCCTTGTTTTAAAAGTTGGGTAGAATTTTTGTTATTCGTAGAAGGTGGTGGTTAGCATGTTTTACTGGACATAGACATGACTTAGCTTGAGTGTATTGGGCTTGTGTAGCTCTTTTTATATACAAGTGTGACATGTATAAAATTGCAATGTTATTAATAATGTTGCCCACCAGTTGATGCATTATACATGAAATAATCTCACTTATGTTAAGCTTGAATATGTACAATAAGTAACTATCATGACCTAGACCTAATACATAACCATACTATGCATGAGATATATAAGTTTGAAATGATGAACTTGATGTGATGATTCCTTGAGATATTAGATCAAATACTTATGAGATGCATTTATTAATTTTAGAACCAAAAAAAGAAGTAATGCACATAATTGGGAATATTTGGTAATAATTTAGGGAAATTGAAATCATGCAGGTACTTTTAACTTGATGAAGATATACATGAAGGATGTTAAAATTAACTGAAAGTCCTGATGATGAACATTTCCTTTTGAAAAGTGAAAATATAGATGTGATAACACACCTCAAGCTTGTAGAATACATGAATAAAACCCTATTGTAATAGGGATAATATTATTGAACCCTAATTTCAATATGATGTCATAACATGATAAATCACAAGTACTATGCATATAAGGAGGATAAGTTTACCTCTTGATGATGATAACCTATGTGTGCACCCCATGATGGGGGGATGACTTGACACATATAGGGTTGTTAAATATAAATGATTAATGTCAACCTTGACATTTAACTATGATCTTGAATGAATTTTGGGGATGAAATATCTTTTAAGAAGGGGAGGATGTGATAAACCAACTTTTCTCTCTCCTCTATTATGCTCCCTCTCCCTCTCTAAGCGGTCTTTTACTGTATTGGATGTCAACTCAATGGTTTGGATGTTTTATTGTTCTAATTTGGTCACATTAATGATCAATTTTATAATTTGTTACAATAATTTGATATATTGAACACCAATGATTTAACATACCACCAAATTTCAAATGAAATTGAACTAAACCATTATTCATTACTCTCACATATATATTTTGTGGTACACCATTCAATTTGGAATCCATCTATGCGAAAATTGCCTCAATTGGTTCACCGTAGCCCAAGTTATGAAAAATAGAAATAGCCTTTCTGTATCCTTGTTTAATCCTTTTAATCTCTGACTTTGACCCTTATTGAGTCAAAATCATGAACGCGACCTAGCAGCCACCTTGAGCTGTTTGCCTAATACACAACTCTAATAAGAGTTGTTGGTTGATGAATCAGGGATCAAATGGCACTCACCTTATCCCCTACCTCCGTACAGTAGGTTGACACCATTAGTGCTGAGCTCACCTAACCTTGCTTTTGGCTCCACCAATAAACCTCAATTCTTCACTTTTTGGCAAAATTAAAACCTTAATTTTTTTATTTCTCCACTTTAGTTCATTCACCTTTATTATCGAGTTGTTTCATGCACCTGAGCTCCCCCTTCCCACCTTTTTGAAGCTCCGACCACCATGGTGGTGCCACCCCCTATTCCCCTTTGGGAATATACTGTGCAATGCCCTACAACCTCAAGTGAGACCACCCTCAAACACACTGGTGCATGATGGATGTGGGTGGCCATTTTTATAGCCCCCCTCGATGTCTTCTACTATGGGGTTGACTCCCCTATGGTGAGTAGCAATCTCACCGTTGTTGCAAGAACAAAGAGCCTTGCATGAGGTCTTACACAAGATAGATGCAGATGCAAGGACTTGATGTCCTTTGATCTTGACTAGGATCCATGCGGGAACCAAATCAGAGGGATAGGATTCGAGGCTGATCTCTGCATGCTAGCAACCCCTTTGCGGATTGGAACCTTCCACCCACCACATCACAAGTAAGTCCAATGACTACTAGTGGAGGTGAGTAATGGGTGATCGTGAGGTGGGGGATGTATAGAGAGAGTAGGATCACTAGGTCATGCAACATGAGCCAATAATCAAGGTATGCATTGCCTGGGCCCCTCCCTCAAGGAGCATAGGATGGTAGAGGAACACAACCGCTTGATCTCGGGCCAATGGTACATACCCTTTAAATGATATTAGATGGTAACACCCCTTATTCTATAAATTTCTTGATGTAAATGTTAATACATAACTTCCTCATTCTAAATAGAGAATATTATAATTCAAATTCATATCGATGAGCTCTACATGATGAACACACTTTTCAATTCTAGATCATCTTCTAGTCCTAATTTTCTAAAACTACAAACTTTTCCTATGTTAAGCATGTTTGATACATCTTGATGATAAATATTGGGTCTTTAATACTCAATCTACTTTCTCCACCTTATATCAGTAACTTATATGAATATTGAGCATTAAAGGAACCCTGATAACCCTTCTCACACTTTGATGTCTTATATGTACATTTGTGACTTATTTGGACCTTAATGATGCATCTTTCCCTATTAATGACTAGTCTTGCTTCCTAATGACATATAAATACTTATCTATCCTAGAAATCAATAACTTGTTACTATCCATGTCCCAAATAACATCCCCCTAATCCCCTTATACTATGCTTATTTCATATGACACAATACATGAATGTTACTTATGCATGACAAGGAATGGTTACACCTTAGTTATATGGGGTCATGGACCTATTTGGTGCATAAAACTATTTTAGATCTCTGAACTAATAAATTCGTGATGTTTGGTGACCTTAATTCCTATGATCAACCTCTTGCTCTATGATAATGGTTGTAACCCTAGTTTTGTCTAATGTGACACATGTAACTTGAATTGAGGTTCTTGTACATTAATCTTATGTGTATCCTTTTCTATTGTCTTCCTCTCTCAAATAAAGGAATAGTATATCCCTTATGATATATTGGATGTAGATATCCTATCTAAGTCACATGTTACATCTTACTGACATATTTGAACTATGCAGATGGTTGAATGTATGTTGATGTGTTGATACCAATCTAGATAGTGATGCCTTAGACTCTAGGGGACATCCTCCCATATGTGAATGAGCTTTATATGAACTATATTTCTGATCTAAAGCAGACATTATTATTAGACCCCCTTGTCTCTATGATCACAAACCTTGTTGCCATATTATGAGTCTTTTGATCCTAAAATGTGCATATGTGACATAGATCATGTAATGACCATATAAGATGAATGGAACATCGCAATGACATGAAGCTTGAACCATACCTCTGCGAGGACCTCTAAATTAGTAAAAGTTCATAAAGTATATTGATAAGAAACTTGAAACCTAACACGACCAAAGCCCTAAAATGGAACTAATAGGGTAATGACGAGAATCTAATACATGTCTGAAATCTTGTTGTTAATTAGGTGTGGCTTGTGGATATATGATCAAGGATAAGTTAGGTTATGAAATATCTTAATGAAGTACATGATTTACTAATTACATGACTATGGATTTCTTGCTTGAAATGTGATGTTACGACCCCACCTTCCGGTAACCCCAAATTTAAGGGAGACTGAGAGGTCGAAGCCGCACCCATAATTTTCCAGATCAAAGGTTTGACAATTAACCAAGAACAATTATTAAATTTTAACAGACCAAACTGGAAAGCTGTAAGAAAAATAAACTTTTACATACCTTTTGAAAACTTGGATCTCTAATCTTCTATCCACATATGAAATCTACTCTAACTAATCATCCTTGTATTTTAATTCATGTATTTCACAATATGATGATTTACTGTTTGTTCTTTTTGCTGGTATGTATGCCCTGAGAGCCAATCATGGGATGATTTATGGGATACATTAAGATTGATTTGATAAACATCAAAGGCAAGCTTCCAATTCTTTCTGGTTTAGTCATTTGAGATAGTGATAGAACAGATTGAATGTCTAGAGAATGACAGTACTCAATGATGTATGCCTTCAGGTTCAGGACCTGAACGATGAGATCATACAGATGCTAAGAGTTTGTACATTCTTGTTATGTCCCTAGTCGGATGTCATTGTGGAAGGTAGATAGACAACAATGACACACAAGACTAGATTGTGGTGTTGGCTGATGACAGAATCTCATTAGTCATGATATAGAGATATCAAACCAAACACATAGGTACTTGTTAGAGAAAAAGTGTACCGGACACACCCATCGTGAGTTTGACACATGGAACCATGACATGGTAGTCACAGTTAGTACTCACAGTGATGGTGGTGAGTGTGATTCTTTGACCTGAAATCACTACACTCAACACATGTCGTTGGGCACACTTTGACATCATCAAACGTAGTCCTGAAACATGGGTTGTTATAAAGGTGATGATTGGGTGGCTTTGACACATGGGGCTTTTGAGGGGTGAGTGATAGATATGGGATTTGTCCCTCCTGAGGGAGTTTGATATCCATGGCCACTTGATGAGTAGGATTGAGAAAGGCGTGCACGCATGTGTGAATCAGTATGTGATATTGATGTCATACATAACTCTTCCAATCTACTCTGAGATCAAGAAAGTGAATGAACATTGACATGATGGCTGTTCCATGCCTCGAGTTCATTCGAGATATCAGTGACAAAGGAATTATACATTCACTGTAACACCATTCACGGATTGTAGGATTGAAAGTTGTTCTCCAACTTTCTTTTTCACTTGGGTAGCACTGATGTGTGACTAGGAACCGCTCTTTGCTTGTGAAGTCATAAGCGTTATGGACTGTCACTGCCAATGTGAAATGGATCTGTAGGGTCACACACATAGGATTTAACCTGGAAGAGGAGTTTTGTCCACAAACAATGTTTAGATTGATTACTAAAGGAGTTTAGTAGTTCAATTAAACACTCAATTAATTGATAGCTCAATATCATAATGTTCAAGGTGTTGGACATATTGATTGGAGTATTGGATTGATTGAAACTGCAATTGACTGATTCTGCACAATATGCATTCCCAACCGATAGGCTCATGTGATGAACTGATTGGCTGAGCTTGGTGAACTGATCGGATTAGGTGGTGAGTCGATCGGCTTAAGGACAAGTGAAATGATTGCTTCAAATGTTGAAACGATCGATTTAACTGGTGCAACCAAGCAAGTTGGGAAAGTAGGATTGGTGAGAAATTTCTTTTCGTTTCACTTGCCCAATTTGATTGGAACAAGGATTGGAATTTGATACCAATTAGAAATAAAAGAGGGAAAGTCAACCGGGAACTGATCAGGACCACGAACCGACTGGTTCAGAAGTGAACTGACCGTTTCATGGGTCCCAACCGACCATTTGAGAAATGAAACGATCGGTTCAGGTTGCGAGTTGGTTATTTTTGTGGAAAATCTCAAACCCTTCTACTCCTGCTTTAGTCACGCATTGCCCGGGATGGAGAACCCTATCCCATGACCCTCCTATATATATAGGGGTATTGGGGGCTTCTCAAAGAATAACACAGTGCAACCAGTTGCTCTGTAAAGTTGTTGTTCTCTCTGGTTTTGGTAACCGAGAGAGCCCGAGCAAGTGCTACCCGATAAGGGAGGCACAACAAGGGAAAAACAACTGCAGAAAGCGACTGGTGGCAGGAGAGTGTGTCGGTGACTAGTATGCCAACAGGAGGGTGTGACTCCTTCCAATTCCTTGTGGGACAAGGAGATTGGAGTTCCAGGTGGTCCGTGTGGACTACTTTAGAGGTGGGAGATTTCTGCCGCTCAGAGGATAGCTGTCAATCCCGAAAGTCCCGATGAGACCAGGAGTCGTCAGTCCCAGTGCGACCAGGAGCTACACAGACACCGTCCAAGACCAGAGGTGAAGACCGTGCAAGCTGTGAGGTATTGTCGCCGAGCAAGCCTCGGGACAAGGTATGATTCCACAATCATCCTTTCCTATTGTATAGATGTTGACGCGTTTCCTTGTTCTGGGTTTGGGGAGGATAATTATTTTTGTTTCCGCTGCCTTCTCTGCCTCCCATAAAACCCAACAGTGGTATCAGAGCCACGTCAACTGCTCTATACTTTAGGATTATCGATATGATCGATTTTGGTTTGTCACCTTTATTTATTGCATACGATGCGAATAAAATTGGATTTATGCATGTCTAATCCTAAATCCACAAATCCCAATATACATATATGATATGTAATATTAATGCACTCGATACGCGTCGCCCTTAAACACATTTTGTGGTGGATGTTTAGCGTGGTTATGGACAATAAACCCTATCTGTGTATGGTTGTATGTGGTTGCTTGCATCTCGGTCTGCACACCGATCTTCCTTCTCCTATTCCTGATGTAACTCGAAATAATTCGAGACTTTATTTCCTACCTTTGCTCCCCTTGAATGTAACTCGAGGTTTCTCTTTTTACAATGTATAATAGGATAGAATTTTATTTTGTGTTATGTCAAAGAACAGAGGACATCCTGACGATAGCTGAGACGATCGGTTCAAGGCGTGAACCGATCGATTGACGTTTGAGATGATCGGTTCAAGGAGTGAGCCGATCGGTTGATGACTGGTTCGAGGAGCGAGATGAGCGGGTGGCGGACATGATGAGATGCACGACGACTAGGCGAACCAATCAGTTGGAGGAGCCAACCGATCGGCTGGTGGCACCCAGCCGACCAGCCTGATGGTGAGCCAATCAGTCATGTGATGAGTTGATCAAACCCAGAAAGGCAAAGCACATAGTTCATCTTGTATAGGTTGCATGTGATGTAGACCTAGATGACCGTGATTCCTCTTGGCTCAAGAAATCACATTAGGATGGCCATAATCATCACTTTTATCGTTTTGCATGTTTTCTGTGGGATATAGCATGTATATGATACATACTATGTATTGTGGTGATTGGATATGTATATGTATATAAAAAAAACCAAATCCCTCATTAAATATTAAGTTTTAGATGCCTTCCAAATGTGACATACGTGAAAAGCTTGATCGACCAAGTGTGGGCATGCCCAAGCGTGGTGCAATGTCTATCTCGTGGAAGCGTGAAGGATGAATGTGTGGGTCTGCCCTAGCAGGGTGCATATTCATCGTGTTTGCTTTGGGTCGGACTTAACAAGGTGACCTAGATAGGATCTAGCACCTTGAGGCATGGAGGTGATCATGGCAAGGAGTTGCATATGACACCTTATCAAGAGTTGCATATGATGCAATTGGCAAGAGTTGCCTACCTGAGAGATCTAAGTTGTGGGTGACAGCCCTAGCTGGTCCATGACTTAGAGGATTTTAGGATTTTCCCCACTAGAAGGTTGTACGCTGCAACCTTCCGAATTGATGGTGAGGGCTATCAATTTGAACTAAAATAGTGGGAGCAATAATTAATTAAAGGCCTAATTATATCGTCAACTTTTCAAATCAATCAAATAAGTCAAAAATGAGTTTTGGACTAAAATTGCATATATTTCCTTTTGTACAATAAATGGTTAATCAACAATAATCACTTATTTGCGATCAGTCTTTGAGACCAACAAATTAAATGGGAATTTTTCCACGATTGGTTAGGACGTTGAGAAGCGTTCTCAATCAAAGAGTGAAAGCTCTAAGTCCTAGTTATACCAGAACCAGATGAACTCGATCCCACCATATCAATGGCTGAAAGTATGCTTATGGAAGCATACCGAGGAAGACATTGATGAGGAGTGCTTGATGTTGTGTTCTCTGAACTATGAGTTGTAGAGACAAAATGAGACATATGATGTCTCCAAGACACTATCCTAGTATGTCATGATAGAAGGAGATCCAGTAAGGTATTCACACACTCAATGTGATTGGGTATGTGGAAAACCTGACTAAGAAGGATTCCCTCTGAGCCAAGAGTTGGCTATTGATATGATACTGCAAATGTTGCGAGAATCATACAGTTCATGATAAACTACAACATGAACAACTTTGACAAGCATTGACAAAGTTGTTGGACATGTTGAGGACAGTAGAGGCAAATATGAAGAAACACTAACCCTAATCTTTGATGAGATCAATGAAAGGTAAGTCTTAAGGGTAAGGGAAAGGGCAAATCAAAGAAGTGTTCTGATGCTAGCCAGTAGCCCAAGCCGTCTTCAACCTCAAGGCACATGGGGAAAGGGTGTATGAGGGAATTGCCTTCTAAATCTGGAAGAACAAAAGAAGATGAAGGAGGGGATGGAGATCTCCACCCAAGGTATCATGAAATGAACCACTTCTTTATTTGAGGTATATGATACCAAGATATGGATATGTCGTATATGATATGCAATATCCACAAAGAAGTGATGGCCTTTATGAAAGGACCAAGAAAGGAGTACCCATCATTGGAGCAAGTGTTGCTGCCATAGATAGGAGTACCTTTCAGTTTATTTCAGCCTAAAGGGCACGAAATACAGTTATGAACTGCTATTTCATATTTTCCAATAGATAGAAAAACTTTATTTTTGCATATTGTATGACAATGATGGCAATCAATAAAGACTTGTTTCAATTTATAAAGATATGATCTTTGTGGCAATGCCTTATTTATCTTGTGGTATTTGATATGCATAAGATAAAATGATACCTAAAGTTATTGATAACTCAAACAATCAAATTAGCATCAATCATGAGAAATTCATTTCTAGTTTCCATGTGATGGATAAATCTAGACTCTTTTGGTTAGAGAACCAGTAAGAGACATGAATATCTTGGACATGATCAATCAATCTTCACTAAAGGTAGTGGAAGAATGATTGTCCTATTAGGTATGATACATGTGATGTATTTACATACCTATTGGAACAAATGCTAATACTTCAAATGGTGTTTAGAGAAATACCAATATGAATGTCTTGAAGTGTTCAAGATTATCATAGATGAAGTGCAAATTTGGTAAAGTGTTAATTCTTGATGGGATCAATGAATGAAATACTTGGACCAAATGTTTGAGATCCTTATGAGTGATTATGATAGTGTATCATAGTGAACTCATGATTAAGGCATGGTGATGTCTAAATCAAGAAGGAATAATACTCTAAGGAGTTAGAGAATGATTATCAAATAACTGAATTCTTCTTAATAAAAGAATACCCCACACTAATAAAGGACATTAAGAATCACAATGAGTTGTGAGTTCTTATATCCTTGATAGATACACCTCAATTATCTATGTGATGAGTTGTTCATGTGATGAGTCAACTATCTAGATGAATATGAGGAACCGAATTTTGAGTTATGGTTTATGACCATTACATCCTAAATGACATCCATGTAAACCATAAGGTATGACCTTGATGGTAGCACCCATTGGATGGAAATCCATAAGTGCAAATGAGTCTTAAGCATTAAGACACATGGATGACATTTGAGAAGGATGATGCTTGTTGATTGCAACTTAATGACTAAGCATTTGGCATATGGATACTAAAACTGCATTCCTATGAGGAATAAAACAAGGATGTGTACGTGACACAACCTATAAGGTTTATGAATCCACTAATGCAAATGAAGTCTATAAGTTACAATGGACTAATCAATGTGATTGATTGAGTACAAGCAACTCAGAATTGGATATTTACTTTGATGATATAGTCAAAGGGTTTGATTGATATGTCAAAGATAAAGAAGGGATCTGTGATTAAGTGGGAGCGTGTTCACATTCCACATGTTGATGTGAAATGGAAATGTTCTAGAATGGAAATAGAAAAGTGGAAATTATCTTTAAGGAAGATAGAGATGTTTCCTATGTGATAGGAATAGAGATTTATAGAGATAGTTCTCGAAAACCACTTGACCTGAAAAGAGAAAGCATACATTGGCAATCTGTACTGAAGGGTTCAGTATGCACAGATTCAGTGGGAGAAAACTTGTCCATGTTACATGGAGTTAGTATCCCAAGGCCAAGTGTCCAATTCTTATGAAGAATGGAAACACTAAGAATAGATATGGATCTATCATGTATGTAATCGTCCCATTATTTTGCATTGATGCGAACTTCTGAAAGGACAGAAAATTAATCGCAAAATATATAAAAGTGAAAGTTTGTTGATAATTGGAAGTGTTCCAATAAAACCATTTAAAAGGAAATGCTGAGTATCTATATGTTAGAGAACAACAGTGGATACTACATGGGTCTGGAAGTTAATGAGATGAACTTATAGATATTCCGCTCATTGATGACAAGTATGGAATCCTTGATCATGCAATGTGGCTAAAGGTTAGCAAAGGAATACTAGATCGCATATTACGACAACTCCATATCATACGTGTGATGTAAAATGAAGAGATGAGAGATATGCAATTTATACTGACTTTGGCAAGGTGTTTCCATTACTCACTATGATCGCACTATAGCAGAGTAACATGTGGGACATGTTTGAAGATCACTATGAATATGATTCAAGGGTGATTGGCTCGCAGTGCAAGTGGGAGTCTGTTGGTATGTATGCCCTGAGAGCCAATCATGGGATGATTGGTGGGATACATTAAGATTGATTTGATAAACATTAAAGGAAAGCTTCCAATTATTTCTGGTTCAGTCATATGAGATAGTGATAGAACAGATTGAATGTCTAGAGAATGACAGTACTCAATGACGTATGCCTTCAGGTTCATGACCTGAACGATGAGATCATACGGATGCTAAGAGTTTGTACATTCTTGTTATGTCCCTAATCGGATGTCATTGTGGAAGGTAGATAGACATCAATGACACACAAGACTAGATTGTGATGTTGGCTGATGATAGAATCTCATTAGTCATGATATAAAGATATCAAACCAAACACATAGGTACTTGTTAGAGAACAAGTGTACCAGACAGACCCACCGTGAGTTTGACACATGGAACCATGACATGGTAGTCACAGTCAGTACTCACAGTGATGGTGGTGAGTGTGATTCTTTGACCTGAAATCACTACACTCAACACATGTCGTTGGGCACACTTTGACATCATCAAACACAGTCCTGAAACATGGGTTGTTATAAAGGTGATGATTGGGTGACTTTGACACATGGGGATTTTGAGGGGTGAGTGATAGATATGGGATTTGTCCTTCCTGAGGGAGTTTGATATCCATGGCCACTTGATGAGTAGGATTGAGAAAGACGTGCACGCATGTGTGAATCAGTATGTGATATTGATGTCATACATATCTCTTCCAATCTACTCTGAGATCAAGAAAGTGAATGAACATTGACAAGATGACTGTTCCATGCCTCGAGTTCATTCGGGATATCACTGACAAAGGAATTATACATTCACTGTAACACCATTCACAGATTATAGGATTGAAAGTTGTTCTCCAACTTTCTTTTTCACTTGGGTAGCACTGATGTGTGACTAGGCACCACTCTTTGCTTGTGAAGTCATAAATGTTATGGACTTTCTCTGCCAATGTGAAATGGACCTGTAGGGTCACACACATAGGATTTAACCTGGAAGAGGAGTTTTGTCCACAAATAATGTTTAGATTGATTACTAAAGGATTTTAGTGTTCAATTAAACACTCAATTAATCGATAGCTCAATATCATAATGTTCAAGGTGTTGGACATATTGATTGGAGTATCAGATTGATTGAAACTGCAATTGACTGATTCTGCACAATCTGCATTCCCAACCGATAGGCTCATGTGATGAACCGATCGGCTGAGCTTGGTGAACCGATCGGATTAGGTGGTGAGTTGATTGGCTCAAGGACAGGTGAAACGATTGCTTCAAATGTTGAAAAGACCGATTCAACTGGTGCAACCGAGCAAGTTGGGAAAGTAGGATTGGTGAGAAATTTCTTTTCGTTTCACTTGCCCAATTTGATTGGAACAAGGATTGGAATTTGATACCAATTAGAAATAAAAGAGGGAAAGTCAATCGAGAACTAATCAGGACCATGAACCAACCGGTTCAGAAGTGAACCGACCGTTTCATGGGTCCCAACCGATCAGTTGAGGTGTCAACCGACCGACTCAGGTCCCCAACCGACCGTTTCAGAAATGAAATGATCGGTTCAGGTTGCGAGTTGGTTGTTTTTGTGGAAAATCTCGAACCCTTCTACTCCTGCTTTAGTCCCGCATTTCCCAGGATGGAGAACCCTGTCCCATGACCCTCATATATATATAGGGGTATTGGGGGCTTCTCAAAGAACAACACAGTGCAACAAGTTGCTCTGTAAAATTGTCGTTCTCTCTGGTTTTGGTAACCGAGAGAGCCCGAGCAAGTGCTACCCGATAAGAGAGGCACAACAAGGGAAAGACAACTGTAGAAAGTGACTGGTGGCAGGAGAGTGTGTCGGTGACTAGTACGCCGATAGGAGGGTGCGACTCCTTCCAATTCCTTGTGGAACAAGGAGATTGGAGTTCCAGGTGGTCCGTGTGGACTACTTCAGAGGTATGAGATTTCTATCGCTCAGAGGACAACTGTCAATCCCGACAGTCCCGGTGAGACCAGGAGTCGTTAGTCCCGGTGCGACCAGGAGCTGCACAGACACCGTCTAAGACTGGAGGTGAAGACCGTGCAAGCCACAAGGTATTGTCACTGAGCAAGCCTCGGGACAAGGTATGATTCCACAAACCATCGTTTCCTATTGTATAGACGTTGATGCGTTTCCTTGTTCTGGGTTTGAAGGGGAGATTTTTTTTTTGTTTCCGCTGCCTTCTCTGCCTCCCATAAAACCCAACACTTTTGTCTTTGTACCTAAAATGATGACAAAAAAACATCAGTCAGCCGAAGTTGTTATGTGGGGGAAACAATAATCGTGCAATTATTCATAACAATGTATTGCAGCCAATTACCATTTAACAAACAATTTTACGTTTTAAATATAACTGCATGATCCATGCATTTCCTATCCTCTGCACTGTTCCTGCAGTGGACCTGGATACTACTTTTCTTATAGTAGATACCCATTAAACCCCTCATGGTCCCACCCATAGGTGAACCCGTTTCTAGGGTTGAGTCACATGACACTACCCGTAAGTAGCCCACTCCTTAACTCATGGCATGCTAATTGGTCTCATGGCACTACACTTGGTAGCCCAATTTCTAACCCACGATAACCTAGACCTTACTCTAGATTACCCCTTTTTAGCCTTTACAAGCCACAGAGGTGGACCCGAATCTAGCCAGTTATATATATGTTCATAGTGATAGTCATAGTCACTCGATATAGTTGCATGAAATAAAAGGCATCCAACAGTTAATTTCAAGAAACCGATAAACACATTAAAAAATCACCGTGAAACTAAAGCGATTATTCATAAGCGTAACCACATACCTGATTTGATGATTTGACAAGCATTAAGAAATTCCAACCAAGAAAGCAATCCAAGAAAGAAATTCATCAATCGCATAATTCTTGAAAAGAATATGTATTCTATTTACTACACACTTTATAAAGAATCATCTTTATTGACTTGGATTCACTTTCGAGGGTTTCCAATCCAAACTAGGGTTTCATTAATATTCATTAGGGTTTCTTAGATCAATTTCTCAAACTTTATTCCTTTTAGGTCAACAAACCCTAAAATACTCTTTTCTACTTATATAAACCCTAATTGCTCAAATTATCCATTTTAGTAGTCTTTTATACCCAAATTGACTTAGGATCATTATATCTCTATTTATTCAACAATTAAAATACATATTCACCTAAATTAGGGTTTTCAAGCTCATTAATGCATATTCATGCACGAAACCCTAAATTAAGCCAATTATATAAAAAGATCATCTTTTTAGATCCTATTTTCACTTTTATTAACAACAGGTTAATATTGGCTTGAATTATCCAAAGAACATCATTAAATCCATCTATCATCAAATCTAAGGGTTTCTCATTAATTAAATCATTAAAGATGACAACTTTATGTACTTTTCAAATTTCAAGCATATTTATGCACATAATCTTTAAATTAAACTAATTACGTGCAAAGTTCATCCTTTTCAATCTTAATGTACCTTTTTACAATTTACAGGTTAATATCAACTTTAATCATCCATAAAACCCTTCTAAAAAATAATCATCTCAAAATAGGGTTTCTTAATCATTAATACATTAAAGTTAATAACTTCCATTAATTTTCAAATTTCATGAGGAATTATGCTTCCATTATATTTTTATTGTATTCCTCGTTTTCTCCTGATCAATATTCATATATAAATTATCTAAATCCGAGCTACCAGTGATTAGTTATGAATTTTGTAAGAATTTACTTACTTGACCAATAACAGGCTGCCACGTCACTTCATCCATGCAATGTGCTCTCCTGATTTGGAAACATAATCAAATGTCGATTCTGCCCCCACTTAAGTTATCCGACCTTCATACCCCCGGAGGGTATATCCGTCCAATGGTCAATCGGTTTCCTTCAACCTCTGGACGCAAGTCCTGGCCGCCGCCTGCAGCCCTAGGCGCGTCTTGGCTCCCGTTCTGGACCCGAAAGCCACGACGGATCCTTCCCTTGCCTCCGTCCAACCTCTGCCTAACCAAGCACCCAGATCGACTCCTCTTCTCGCATGCAACCGGCAGGTTGTGATCTCTCACACTCGGCCTATGCCGGTCTCGATCCGGTCGGCGTTGTGGTTTGTATTGGCCATGCTCAACCATCCGTCCTCTTCCCGTTCACATCCTCTATCCCCCCTGCTGGGTTTGGAGGGGCACGCTGCCTCTGTTCGCAATGAACAGCTTCGCTGGTCTGTATCTGCCAACTCCAGACGTTGGGGACCCAAGATGGGCGACGCTCATGGCAATAGCCCTTGCGCGACTGATCGGCAGTTTGCTCTAGTTCACAACACCCTTGGTCTAGCACCGTGGCTTCTAGTGGAAGGGGGAGCTATGCTTCTTCCACCCTCGAACTAGAGATCTAGGTCAGGGCCAAAGCTTCCTAAGTTGGTAGGAATATGAAGGAGGAAGGGTTGTCGATCCGGTCTGGTTGCCCTGATCATTCTCCTTGGTAGTACTCTTAGTCTCTTCCAGGTTGTTGGCAAGGCACAATGTTAACCTATTGACCAGGAAAGACTATAGCCATGATGGGGAAGATGGCTTGCTGCAAACTACGGTAGTGAGGGGCACATCTAAAAATGAGAGGAAGGGTAGTCCTCTATTCTTCACCAACCTGGATATATATATACATACACAAAGCTACATTTGAGAAAAGATGGATTGGTCCCCAAATTTGTATATAGTTGGTAAGATATCTTATTTAGGGAACAATTAATGCATCCTCCTCCGTTTCTATTTTAAGATATTACTTTTATCTCTCTATTTTTTGGTGTATCTTTTACAACAACTATTCCATGAAATTTATTATAATCTTTTCCAATTTATATTTATTAGGTGAGATGTCTTCCTTAAAAAAAGACTTATTTCTTTAGACATCTCAACAATTACCATTATGTTTTAGAATGTCTATTAGTTCCAAATTTAGAATTATCTTTCTTATCAAAAGACAACAAAATTATTCTTGTTTTTATTACAAAAGGCCACGGGAGGCACCACCATATGATTTCCACATAATTCTTATCTTTTGCTCATTATTTCAAGTTTCCTTCTTGATAATGCATTATTGTTTTCTTCCTTTTCTTTTCCTTGTTATTGGGCCCAATAGCCAATGAAGCCCACAAACAACCAACAAGGCTATTGTAAATGAAATCCTTTTATTAAAAAAAAATTATATCATTCTTTGTTCGAATATCTTTAATAGGATAAATTAAATTTCTCACCAAAAGAACCCAAAAATTGGGGTTGTAACATCCTTCCCCTCTTATAGGAATTTTGCCCTCAAAATTCCATCAAGCAAACAAATAGTTCAAGATAAGACTTTTACATGTCCATCATTGGCCCCTATGTGGCTTTTCCCTATCCATGGCATTTCCAAAGAACCTTTATCATCACATTATCCTTTCTCTGAGTTATTTCACCTTGGCATCTATAAACCTCATAGGTGACTCAGGTAATTACATCCTCCCCTGGGTCTCACTAGGTTCATTGCTCCGCACATGGTCTGGGTACCTCACATAGTGCTCTAATTTGGACACATGAAACTCATCACACATTACTCCCTCCTGAGGGGTAAGGTCAAACTTAACCTTCTCCACCAAACCATGTCAAAAGAACCCATGCATCAGGGACTCATCTCTCTTAGCTATAGCTTAGAGGGGTCGGATTTTTATGTCACATATTCCCCGACAGTGAACTGCATGTCAGTCTACTTTGCATCATCTTACAACTCATGTTGTCTCTGGGCTCCTTTCAGCCATTCCATGATCAAAGCGACTTCATATGCACACACTGTGGTCCTTTCTTGACCTTCATGAGGTCCCTTCACCATCATCATCTTAATGAAGTGGTTACCGACACAACCTCCTTTGTAGAGTTTCTTTTCATATCGATACTGGTTAAGGTGGTTATAATCACATCTTACGGAAGACAAGAATTGTCTGCATGTATCACCCTAAACGAGCACACATGCTCTCATCAGACCCTCTAGTCTGGATCATACTAACCATTAGTTAGGGGTGATAAGTGGTACTAACATCGAGTTCTTCAGGTACCTACTTCCACCTTATGGAAGTGAACCTTTAGGTCAAACTCAAGGACCTTTGAACTCGTATCATGGTGTAGTTGAATCATCTCTCTCATGAGTATTTCAATCAAATCTGTCCCTGGATAGAACTCTTTCTTTCTTATGTCATCTGGGTAAGACGATCTACCATACCCCATATTGCATCTCAACCTTCCTAGGTCCAGGGGAGACTTACAACATCCATAGTAATGAACTCCCTCTCTCTTTTGGGGACTCTTTATCCTTTATATCAATGCATTGGGTTACTGGTGTTTGTCCTTCACCCTCAGCTTGCATGGCCATATACCACATGCAACTTTATCTTAGGTATCTAAAGTACCACTGTCACTTATTATCTTCGTAGTATGGTGTATGGTGATCTTAAAATCATGATCTCCTGTATGTCATTATTCTTCAAGATCAATACCTCAAAAACCCTAAACCATTCTATCGGGGTTTCATCACCTTATTTTTCAAGGAAGTGCATCTAAGGTCCTACCACCATCCTTTCATTGCATCAAGGACTAGATTGGCTAACCAAACAACCATTAACTGGTCTAGTTACATTAGTGTTAGCCAAACATACATTCTTTTCCAAACTTAGGGTTAGTTTAACAACTTCTTCTAGCCAAACTAGGCAGATATATCTTCAACCAGAGCATCCATTACCACTTCTTATGTATTAGGTAATGTTGATGACATACACCTTCATGTATTTCACTTATCATCTCAAACTCAAACTCTAAGTCTATATTCATTAAGAATACTTTCTGATTTCATCATCATGGTGATCAAACTCAACCTGGTATAACTTGTAAGTTCCACATAGCCCATGATAAACCATTCGCAAAAGATGACTACTTCATTTCTCTTTAGTGTTTGCAAACCATCCATGGATCATTCACTTTACCAGGGTATGTTATCTTCTCTGTCCCCATATCTCGTGGCAACATTCCAACTCGCATCATCTTTTATCCTTGGTGTATGGCATGTGTACTATCCCATCTCTCCTTCTCATAACAAGAGGAAATAAGCATTTGGCGGCCGTCCAAACACAAAGTTCTTCCTATTCCAAGAGTAGAGATGATACATCCCACATTTCGAGTACACCATCAATTCTAAGTTGAAACGTGCAACTTATGTCTCTACATCCCAAACATCATCATATCAAAGTTAGTTCCATGGAAAACTGGTCTCGAACCTACTTGGGTCACCACACAATCCTTAGTCATCTCCTATAGGTCTATAGGGTGCCAACACTTTTGGGGGTCATCCCTCTTCCCTTATGCATCCAGAGAGTGCCCTACTCATCTGCCCTTTGGGTCCCATGAGTTCATGAAGGTGATCAATCTCCTAACCCATGGCCCTCAGACAATGATAGCTGTTACCTCCCGACCCTATGGTCATGTGAAACTAGGGAATTAGGCAAATCCTACTTCCATCGGTCTTATCCCTACCTGACCCTAGGATAGACTTAGGATTCTCTTATAGTACATGTTCAACTTAAAACCTTACCCAAGCCTTCATCATCTCTCTCTTTGCATTCATGGACTGACTTTCATCCTTTCATAGGGATCATGGCAACCTGCCTACCGTGGTCAAGCCCCATACCGGTTACCTCCATGGTAACACATCCATATGCACATAGAGATGGCTATCTATGGGTCTAGAGGTTCGTCTTCATACCATGTACTTTTCACTTAGCTACTCAAGATCCTATGAGACCTCTTTAGGTTACCTTAAACCAACAAAACTGATATACACCCTACAAAAGGGTCCCTCTCCCAGGATGGGAGGAAACTACAACTCTTGACAACAAGGTCACAAACATCCTTAGGGTTTATATCCATATGAGCATGCTTGACCCTAGAAAGCCATTAAGCCACAAGCGGACCACCTGCTAAACCATGCTAGGTCACACTTACTCTCTTCCTCAACATTGGGTCAAGATTATACCTTCCCATGTCATCAACTTAGTTGTAAGGGGTTTATCAAACATACCTTTAACTTAAGGGGTTTATTTTTCCTCTACACATGAGGAGTATTATGCTCGGAACTATAGAGACTCAAATCTCATCATGAACATTAGATACACTGCTTCCCCTCTTAGGCCTAAGAACCCTAGGTTCTCCTTTAGGCATCCAACTGCATGCCCAATCTCTTAACCATGAATCCAGCATGTCCAAGGTATGTCATGTATTCCCATGAACCTTTTATATGAGCAACACAACAGAGTTGAGTCCTCCTCAAGGACAACCAACTAGGTATAAGGCCTCACAACCTGTTACTAAACCTCTCCAGGTCTAAGGAACTCTTCTCCCTATCTTAGGAGGGTAACACCTATACCAAAGGCATAGAGGTATCAACAGATTCATCCTCTCTCTAGGGTTTGGTTCCTCTCATGGCAACCAAGACATCATCAACCTCTAGGGATCAAGCATGTGGTGACCACTATCATCCACTTAGGTCACATCATCGTCAACTCCCTTCTTTTCCTCATATCTCAAAGTCTAAGATTCCAACCTTCTTGCTTGGTTTCCCGTTCTCTCTAGAGCTAACCCTACAACCAACCTCACCATTAGAGGTCCTCTCTTCATGAAGGATCAACCTCAAAAGCATAACCCTACATGATGAAGCCTATGTTCAACTTATGTTCGGTCAAGGTTATCCATAGCCCCTTATGCTTGTCACATAAGCTATCCATCAAACTCTCCCGGCCAGGGTTTCAACCTATTGCTTGCACTACTGATACATTCTGGGTGCCTATTATGCCCATATAAGCTCGTGGGGTTTCCATAGGTTCTTCTCTAACCTCATCAATGAAGGAACTATCCTTCACTCTAACATGCATGACCCTTCCTAGTGTTGGGTCGCTAGAGGTACTAGGTCATCCAACCCCTCATGGAACATACGTCATCCAAGGCATGTCTATCCAAACACCTGGTCTATCATGACATCCAACTCATCATATTGTCTCTCTCTCTAACCTTCACTTAGGGTTAGGGTTAACATCATCCTCAGAGGATGTGATAGGTCTCTACTTGCAATGGAGATTTCTATCTCCAAGACTAACTCTCCTTATTTATCCTCCTGACAAGAAGGACTAGCCTTAGGTCTCTTCTGAGGGCATGACAACTTATGTCATATGACCTAAGCATGTATCTATCCTTTAGTTTGCGCTTAATCTATTAATCTTATATCCATGACATCTTATTTACATGCTTTCCTTTAATTTGATGGAGGATTCCTTAAACCTTATTAACCTTACCCATACCTCAAGAGGGTGAGGAGAAGAGAGAAAACCCTAATCCTTAAGGTCCTTAACATAATTTGTGATGAGAAGGGATGAATAAGATGAGAAAGTCCTAAAGGTATCTTATTTCGATTCATACCCTAAGACTTTGGCCAGGCAGTCACACGGATCCGGGAGTCCTCGTATTCCAACTAGCGGTGCGGAGGAAAATCTTGCCAGCCCCCAGTCGTGATCCTTTTCTAGACACCTCCGTTTTTCGGATAATCCTCTAATAACTCCCTTGGGTTCTATGGAGTTTGTAAAATTTAATAATTATTAATGGTTAAGTGAGGAACCCACACTCTGATACCAATGTTTATGACCCCACCTTCCGGTAACCCCCAATTTAAGGGAGACCGAGAGGTTGAAGCCGCACCCATAATTTTCCGGATCAAAAGTTCGACAATTAACCAAGAACACTTATTAAATTTTAATAGACCAAACTGGAAATCTGTAAGAAAAATAAACTTTTACATACCTTTTGAAAACTTGGATCTCTAATCTTCTATCCACATATGAAATCTACTCTAACTAATCCTCCTTGTATTTTAATTCATGTATTTCACAATATGACGATTTACTATTTGTCCTTTTGGCTTTGTACCTAAAATGACGACAAACAAAACGCCAGTCAGCCGAAGATGGTATGTGGGGGAAACAATAATCGTGCAATTATTCATAATAATGTATTGCAGCCAATTACCATTTAACAAACAATTTTACGTTTTAAATATAACTGCGCGATCCACGCATTTCCTATCCTCTGCGCTGTTCCTACAGTGGACCTGGATACTACTTTTCTTATAGTAGATCCCCATTAAACCCCTCATGGTCCCACCCATAGGTGAACCAGTTTATAGGGTTGAGTCACATGGCACTACCCGTAAGTAGCCCACTCCTTAACTCATGGCATGCTAATGGGTCTCATGGCACTACACTTGGTAGCCCAATTTCTAACCCACGATAACCTAGACCTTACTCTAGGTTACCCCTTTTTAGCCTTTACAATCCACAGAGGTGGACTCGGATCTAGCCAGTTATATATATGTTCATAGTGATAGTCATAGTCACTCTATATAGTTGCATGAAATAAAAGACATCCAATAGTTAATTTCAAGAAATCGATAAACACGTTCGGAAATCGCCGTGAAACTAAAGAGATTATTCATAAGCGTAACCACATACCTAATTTGATGATTTGACAAGCATTAAGCAATTCCAACCAAGAAAGCAATCCAAGCAAGCAATTCATCAATCACATAATTCCTGAAAAAAATATGTATTCTATTTACTACACACTTTATCAAGAATCATCTTTATTGACTTGGATTCACTTTCTAGGGTTTCCAATCCGAACTAGGGTTTCATTAATATTCATTAGGGTTTCTTAGATCAATTTCTCAAACTTTATTCCTTTTAGGTGAACACACCCTAAAATACTCTTTTCTACTTATATAAACCGTAATTGCTCTGATTATCCATTTTAATAGTATTTTATACCCAAATTGACTTAGGATCATTATATCTCTATTTATTCAACAATTAAAAGACATATTCACCTAAATTAGGGTTTTCAAGCTCATTAATGCATATTCATGCACGGAACCCTAAATTAAGCCAATTATATAAAAAGATCATCTTTTTAGATCCTATTTTCACTTTTATTAACAACAGGTTAATATTGGCTTGAATTATACAAAGAACATCATTAAATCCATCTATCATCAAATCCAAGGGTTTCTCATTAATTAAATCATTAAAGATGACAACTTTATGTACTTTTCAAATTTCAAGCATATTTATGGACATAATCTCTAAATTAAACTAATTACATGCAAAGTTCATCCTTTTCGATCTTAATGTACCTTTTTACAATTTACAGGTTAATATCAAATTTAATCATCCAAAAAACCCTTCTAAATAGATTAAATATCTCAAAATAGGGTTTCTTAATCATTAATACATTAAAGTTAATCACTTCCATTACTTCTCAAATTTCATGAGGAATTAGGCCTCCATTATATTTTTTTGTATTCCTCATTTTCTCCTGATCAATATTCATATATAAATTATCAAATACACGCTACCAGTGATTAGTTATGAATTTTGTAAGAATTTACTTACTTGACCAATAAGAGGCTTCCACGTCACTTCATCCATGCAACGTGCTCTCCTGATTTGGAAAAATAATCAAATGTCGATTCTTCCCCCACTTAAGTTATCCGACCTTCATACCCCTGGAGGGTATATCCGTCCAATGGTCAATCGGTTGCCTTCAACCTCTGGACGCAAGTCCTGGCCGCCGTCTGCAACCCTAGGTGCGTCTTGGCTCCCGTTCTGGACCCAAAAGCCATGACAGATCCTTCCCTTGCCTCCGTCCAGCCTATGCCTAACCAAGCACCCAGATCGACTCCTCTTCTTGCGTGCGATCAGCAGGTTGCGATCTCTCACACTCGGCCTGCGCCGGTCTCGATGCGGTCGGCGTTGTGGTTTGTATTGGCCACGCTCAGCCATCTGTCCTCTTCCCGTTCATGTCCTCTATCCCCCCTGCTGGGTTTGGAGGGGCACGCCACCTCTGTTCGCTACGAACAGCTTCGCTGGTCTGTATCTGCCAACTCCAGACGTCGGGGACCCAAGATGGGCGACTCTCATGGCAATAGCCCTTGCACGACTGATCGGCGATTTGCTCTAGTTCACAACACCCTTGGTCTAGCACCGTGGCTTCTAGAGGAAGGGGGAGCTATGCTTCTTCCCCCCTTGGACTGGAGATCTAGGTCAGGGCCAAAACTTCCTAAGTTGGTAGGAAGATGAAAGAGGAAGGGTTGTCGATCCGGTCTGGTTGCCCTGATTGTTCTCCTTGGTAGTACTCTTAGTCTCTTCCAGGTTGTTGGCAAGGTACAACGTTGACCTATTGACCAGGAAAGACTATAGCCATGATGGGGAAGATGGCTTGCTGCGAACTACGGTAGTGAGGGCCACATCTAAAAATGAGAGGAAGGGTAGTCCTCTATCCTTCACCAACCCGGATATATATAGACACACACAAAGCTACGTTTGAGAAAAGATGGATTGGTCCCCAAGTTTGTATATAGTTGGCAAGATATCTTGTTTAGGGAACAATTAATGCATCCTCCCCCGTTTCTATTTTAATATATTCCTTTTATCTCTCTAATTTTTTTGGTGTATCTTTTACAACAACTATTCCATGAAATTTATTATAATATTTTCCAATTTATATTTATTAGGCGAGATGTCTTCCTTAAAAAAGACTTATTTCTTTAGACATCTCAACAAATACCATCATGTTTTAGAATGTCTATTAGTTCCAAATTTTAGAATTATCTTTCTTATCAAAAAACAACAAAAATATTCTTATTTTTATTTCAAAAGGCCACAGGAGGCACCACCATATGATTTCCACATAATTCTTATCTTTTCCTCATTATTTCAAATTTCCTTCTTGATAATGCATTATTGGTTTCTCCCTTTTCTTTTCCTTGTTATTGGGCCCAATAGCCAATGAAGCCCATAAACAACCAACAAGGCTATTGTAAATGAAATCCTTTTATTCAAAACAAATTATATCATTATTTGTTCGAATATCTTTAAAAGGAGAAATTACATTTCTCACCAAAAGAACCCAAAAATTGGGGTTGTAACATGTGATACATATGTATTCTTGTTTAGATGCTCAAATATTTCCATGTAGCATACTAGTATTGTACTTGACATTTATCTTGTTGTCGTTACTTTATAACTTGCAAATAATGTAAACGCTCCATAATTCAAACCTTATACTTTCTAGAAGTTTTGGGGGTAAGGATACAAGGTTAGTCATCTTACTTGAGATGTCAAGATAGGATGGACCATGTTGATAAGTGAGTTATCTCTTAAAAATAGTGTGATGACCTAGATTTTCTCTCTCTCTCTCTCTCTCTCTCTCTCTCTCTTTCAACTTATGTACATATTGACCCATTTGATGCTTGATGTACTCAATAACCTCCATAATCCATAATTTAATGACTTAGAGTCACTTTATGCTCAATTGACAAGTTAGCCTTGAGTAAGTGTCACTCCGTACATATTTATGTCTCTAATTTGAGTTTTGATGCTTACCATGTATCTTAATCTTTCAATATAAATTTAACACTTTCAACAAACTCTTCTTGCTGTGATATATAATTCATCTTGTTGAGAATTCAATTTCAAATCCAACGGTGTAGAAATCACCTCAATTGGGTCGTCATGGCTTGAGTTATG
Organism: Alisma plantago-aquatica; assembly: GCA_963693085.1. NCBI lineage: Eukaryota > Viridiplantae > Streptophyta > Magnoliopsida > Alismatales > Alismataceae > Alisma > Alisma plantago-aquatica. The sequence goes on from OY856411.1 coordinate 243,245,221, forward strand.
GCCATTTGAAATTCCTCATTTTAATCATGTATTAACCTCGATTTTGTTGCTTCTTTAGCCTTAGTGGAAAAAATGTGGATGTGCAGCCCAATTGGTTTCCCCCTTTCTTTTGGCAATACGACTACCTTTTGTTGTACCAATTGTGTGTCTCAAACCCAAAAGTAACACACCACGACCCTTGGATCTTGTATCCCTCAGATTCCTTCATCCATCCAACGACTGTGTGTCATCATCAACCTCAGGCCGTACACTACACATAACAACTATAGAAGCCACTTTCTGACCACAATCGGTACCTCACACACCCATTTTGGTGAGAGTTGGAGCCATCTTGTGACCCGTCTTAGCCCCCTCTCGCTTTCCCCTCTTTTTATTAGTCTCTTGTGGCACCTTATCTCCCTTTATTTCACCCCTTCTCCTCCCCTCTTGCCGTGACTCTACTGCCATCCCCTTTTTGGGCACATTGGCCCTAGAAGCAATCGTTGATCATGATGAGGTGGCTTCAGCACACCTTCTTGAACTTGGATGACTACATGGCACTCAGCTCTGAAGCCTGAAGCCCAAGAATGACACTACTTCAGTGAGGTCGCATAGTAAACAACACCGTACCACGCAAATGCTGCATCACACGGGCAACCACAGTGGCAACTAGAGACCGACAGTGTAGGCTGGCTTCATACAACCGTGAACGGGCATTGGACAGGGATTGCGAGTGGCTCGACATCAGAGCATAGGGTCCAGAAGTAGCAAATCTCAGTGTGACATGTGGCAGATGGTCCCACGCATGTCGCTTGCGAGAGCAGGGGTCAAGTGCCACCATTAGATCTCGTATTGACGACCACAGATTGTCAATTAATAGACATGTAATGCCTTGACATCATTTTTCTATTGTTTCAAAGTAAAATTTTTAAAAATCATATCTTGTGCATCCTTTGGCGAAATAGGACATATGATATATTAGTTTGATCCTATCGACAAGATCTATCCAATGGCATTAGTTTTAGAAACCAATGCCTCTTCATTTTCTCCTAATACCATTAACATCATATCTTTTATATGCTATTTGAGTGGTTAATGATGTATCTTTCCCCAATATAGTATTGTTTCCAATTATAACACTCTTGATTTTGATAATATTAACATGTAAACATGTTTTTCCTTGAATCACAAAGTGGATCACTTTTGATGTGCACTCTTGCTGTTTTGACGTAAAAGTGCGCCTTTAGCTTATATATGATGTTACTTGCATGATTCTTGGGACTTTAACATATAAAATCATTAAATGATCATCCAACCTCTAAATCAGAAATATTTATAAGGCTATGTGCCATGTTTGACTATGGTATTATGCTATGGTTGCCATTAGTAGCTCATATAATATGAAGACCTAGTATGCCCTAAAATGTGATATCTACGGACTTATGTGATTGGATCTTTATTCTTGTGCTAAAGTAGATCCTTATTATTCATATATCTATGTTCACTTATACATCAATCCTAATATGATTTGCAACATTAAATGCTATGCTGAACACTCTTGCATTCTTTTGACTACATTGACATATGTATGACCCCTAACATGTTGAAGATGTATATGTTGATTGGGTGGGCTCTGACATTGCTAGATGACACTCTAATATTACATATTCTATCTTAATGACTTAAAATCAATAATTTATCATGCTATATCTCTACAATATTAAATTGATGTATCCTATGCCCTTAATGCCTCTATGACTTGGATGGATGATCCTATTGCAAGATTTTGACCTAGTATGACTAATTATGATCTTGCAAGTGTAAACCATGATGATAGCCTAATTTCATGCTTTCCTTACATCTAAATCAGACCTTACCTATATCTTTATTTAATCATAATGTGGATGCATCACCTAGACCTAAGGTGATGGTATGACCTTTGGCCTATGATTGAATACTTGTATGCTTGTTTGGGACTAAAATTGAAATATACAAAACCTAGGTCTAAGGGAGAATCCAAATGAATCATATGATGATTTGATTATCATAACACTATTGAGATAAGACCTCATGTTATATATTATGCATCTTAAGTTCCCTTGGGATCATTCAAATCTAGAAATCTCATCATAACTTGTTCATTACTAGTAAGGTACGCTTAATATCTTGACCCTACTATGTTATTGGCTTGCTTGTATGTATGCTCATATGAATACTTGGATAGGTAATTATTTGTTTGAGCTACTTGTTCCCTATGATTAATACATTCCTTTTGCTTGAAATATGTTGAACAAACCTTGAACAATAAATTGAACTTGTCCATTATACAAGCCTTGTGTACCTACCTATATTCTCGGGGTAAGGGAACAAGGTTGGGCATCTTACTTGAGATGTCAAGATAAGGCGTACCATGTTGATAAAAGGGTTGGCTAATCTTCAGCACCCTTACGGGACCTTCCTATGTGAAGATGGTCAATGGGCATGATATGCTGTTAAATATAATGGAAATACACTTAAAACATGCCTTGTATAAAACAATTATGTTAATTGTTCTCATCTTGTTTATTTATTATTGCTTTATATGATGTTTCTAGACAAGAAGCTTTTTATACCACTCTTAAACTGTGGTTACATGTTTTTGATAGTGTACTTAATTCTTTAGCATTTATATGTTTTGTTTATCAAATTTGTAGTTGCCAAATGAAGATCCACTGCACTCAAGACTCTAATATAAAAAATGAAACACCAATGGGTATACTTGAATTTAGAAATTGGTACATATCTCTTATCCCCCTTTTTAGTATCTTGTTGTTACTGCTTTTACATATATATTTCCTATGTGAAAGATTTGTGCCATTCTATGGACATATGCCCAAGTCCACTCACCTTCCACTCTATAGGCATTAGGAGTGTGGACTTAGGGTAACAAGTAGTTCCATGACAAATGGTATCAGAGCTATACACATAGGCCTCTATATATGTTTAAGGCATAACATATGTTAAGAGACCAGGGAGGACTAAAATCCTTCCCTTAAAGTTTAGAGAGCCTTCTATCATCTCTCTTCTCTGATTCCATCTAAGCCACCCATTATATGATTAGGTAGATTTCTTGTCTCCTCATGTGATTCTCCTCTCATGACTTTTAATCACATGACCTCTTTAATATGGGGTAGCTTATGCATGGGAAAAACTAAAACTGATTTTAACTCATGAAAGTTGAAATAGATGATAATGCCATGATCTGACATTAACTTGAGAACCCTATGTGATGAATGAAACTACTCTTAAAAGTGTTGTACTCATGTGCAACATTTATGAAAACTCAATGTTACTAAATCAGATATAAGTGCTTTCCATGTTTGAGGTAAATTCTTGATATAGTGAAATAAGGTGGAAATCATGTTTTATGCCTCATGTTTGATGAGGTCCCTATTGAGTAAAGCTATGTTGCTCTATTATTGTTTAAATCTTGAACATAGTTAAGCAAACATCTCCCTTATTTGATATGTACCATGATCATGCCACAAAATGACCTTGTCTTTGGGACCCTATATCATGATCTGAAGACTTGCTACAATAGGAAACCCCCTATTGAATATTATTTCTCTTTGTAGACTCAATTTGAAAAATATGATGGGCCTAGATCTGAATCTTGCACTTTTATGCTCAAGCCCTCCAATTTTTGATCTGACTTCTCGATTTCGAAAATCTACCACTACCTTGATCTTGAAAGGAAGGGAATGAAATCATGGCCTTGATCTTGCAAAATCTTGAAATATGGTCGCCCTAATATGATCTTGATCTTTGATCTAGTGAACTTATGAAACACGATTTGATATTTTGACACCCCCTTATTTGAATACACTTGACGACCCATGACTAATGTAGTCTAATGTGCTTGTTCAAGGTGGTGGTGTATATCCCCTAACCTCATTCACATTCCTATTATGATTGTTTCTAAAATTTCACCCTTGATGGTTATTTATAGTTTGGAAGGATAACTCCTTCCACCCAATTTTGATTTCTTTACCTATGTCTCTAATAGCTCAATTCCATGATGATATTATTACTCGATTTTGAAATCTAATTTAGTGATGATCTTGAAATATGATGATTTTGACTATAGCTAGTGGTCAAGTTACTAGAAAGGCCTAAGCCTATGTCATTCATCAACCATGAATACCATGAAAATGAACTTGATATTGATATCATGAAATGTTGAATAATGCTCAAAATGGTGCCCAATTGGTCAATCATTGTAAACGGTCGAATGATCACTCCTAAGGTCTAAATAGTAATATAAACCCTAGCTTCAAATGTTTGGTCCTATGACCTTGATGTCCAAACTTGACTCTTTATATTGAAGTATGAAATCTACACTCATGATTATTGACCTTGGTTTTGACTTGACTGCTATGATCAATCACCCTATTTCGATCTTGAGATCACCCTCGACATTTGACTAAACGACTGGAATGTTCCCAAATCTCAAAACTTTGAAATTATGACTATGATAGTTTTCTCGATTTATGACTAAGGTTTAAGCTCCATGCGGAATAGGATGGGACCTTCCATAGATTTTGAGCACAAAATCTCAATGTTGAAATATAATGTTGGTCTTGAATTGTTGAAATACTGAATCCCAATCATGGACCCCACCTAGGCCAATGTAGAAGCTAGAGTCCTAAATTTTGGTAATGAAAGTCATGCCTTACTCTTGAACTCTATTCAATTGACCCAACATGTGATCTCTCCAAATTGGTGATCGATATGAAAATCTTTCCAAATATGTGATCATGTGATGATCTTTCCCAACTTGATGATCAATGTGACATGCTATGATGTTGATGCTCAATTGCTCAATTTTAAAATGGTGTTGATAATACCAAGTTGATTATGGAATAGGAAAAAATAATCTTAATTGATGAGTTACTTTAATTTTGGGGACAAAGTTCCTTTTAAGGTGGGGAGGATGTGATGTCCTGGATTTTCTCTCTCTCTTTCAACTTATGTACATATTGACCCATTTGATGCTTGACGTACTCATAACCTCCATCACCCCTAATTTCATGACTTAGAGTCACTATATGATCAATCGATAGCCTTGATTAAGTTCACTCCATACATATTTATGACTCTAATTTGAGTTTTTATGCTTACAATGTATCTTAATCTTGCAATCAAAATTTAACACTTTCAATGAACTCATCTTACTATGATATATAATTCATATTGTAGAGAATCTAATTTTGAATCCAACGGTCCAAAAAACACCTAAAATGGATCATCGTGGCTTGAGTTATGGCCATTTGAAATCTCATTTTACATATTAACCTTGATTTTGTTGCTTCTTTAGCCTTAGTGGACCAAAACTGGGCACGCGACGCGATTGCTTTACCCCTTTCTTTTGGCAATCTGGCTACATTCTGTTGGACCAATCACCTGCCTCAAACCCAAAAGTAACACACCTCATCCCTTGGATCTCGTATCCCTCGAATTTCTCCCTCCATCCAATGGCTATGTGTCATCATCAACCTACGAATGTACACTACACAAAGCACCTGTACTAGCTGCTTTCCAACCACCAATCAGCACCTCACACACTCATTTTGGCAAGAGTTGGTGCCACCTTGTAACCCCTATCGGCCCCCTCTTGCTTTCCCCTCTCTTTATTAGCCTCTTGGGGAACCCTAGATCCCTCTTATTCACCCTATATCCTCCCTTCTTCCTGTACGAACCCGTTACACTAAATGAGATTACTCAAAACATAAAGCACAATCAATCACTAATTAATCACATACCCAAAATATGGGTAAATTAAAACTGATTTCAATATCAACACCCACTGCATAAGAGCCCAACATCTTTCTTGTATCCATACTATGAAAAGAATTTGATACAAAATTTTCTATCACCTTAGCCACAACATATATACACAGGATAACAATATTCATATATGCCACATAAACAAGCATTAATATGCTAAAAAAACTCTGATTTGTTTGAAACACCATATACAAACTTTTCCTGCCTGGACCTGAGAGTACATGGATGACTCTAGGATACACTAGACATCTAATAAACTTTCTCAAAGATTCATTACTATAGTTCCTCTTTACTTCCACAATTTTGTTTTCGTCACTGTCGATTATCTAAAAAGATTTGGCGAACCACAAGGGTGAGACCCATGTCCCAGCAAGAGATTTAACCTCCAACAACGCTTATTGATTACAACATTTTCAATAGTAGATAACTGAACAGATGGAGTATTTAATAATCAATTGAACAAATTGAACAGTTCAAGTATGCAAAACATATTAAGCAAATAATCTTAGCAACAAGTATAATTATCCATGTATATATAGGTAACAAATAAAACCATTTCTCTGGATAGATATCTACTCAAATTTCACCAAATTGCATCTAATAACAATCATCATCATTAATCTGACTATATTGATATTCCTTGCTAACAACACAAGCAATCTAGTAGCATAAGAATCCCTAATATCATGAATATGTATAGTAGCATAACATGGCTATCAATATTGGCATCTCAAATAAAGGAAACAAATCTATATCAAAAGTAAAACTAACATCATAGCACAATTAGCTGCATAGGCATGATTAGCAGTTTAAGCATTTCTAATTACATAAGAATCGGTAGATTGAAACATAGCTAGCAACATTATCTTAACCATAAGTGTCAATATATTTGACAACATAAGCATGTTTACAACATGAGCATAACTACAACATAAGCATATCTATTATCTCTTACTATACTATACATGATCTGAGTGAAAAGAAAGCAAACAAGGGTTATCATCCAATATGAAGCGTTGTGTGTAACCCTAAATAGATATGCTACACAGTTGTCTTGCATCTTTTATTGTGCCCTGGGGAATTTGAATCCTACCATCCAAAGTCCAACCGACCCCTACAAAGGGCCATTCGGTCTGTACAAGATCTAGGAGTGTTGGTATCCTAAGATCTCTCCTCTAACCGGTCAGTACGGGCCAAAAAGGTAGTGACATATCAATCAAGCTACCACTACAATGACATATAGTCCAGCTTCTAACAACTAGTCCACCCTTAGTATAGGTCACGACACTAGACTCCATGGTATGCAAGCAAAACCCTACCACGGAGGTACAACCGTAGTTTTCCTCCAATCACATTTCACAAATACTGAGACACAACCGCAACCATTCTAAAAAAGAGGGCTAGGCATGACCTTTGTCATCCCCCCTAATAATTGAGATCAGGGTGACAAGAACCCCACATATTTAACAATATGCACTCCGAGCTTCCCTTAGGAATACTCGTTTCACCACCCAGTAAGTTCTAACATAAAGGATGGTTCAACAGAACAAGGAACTACATGATTAAGGTTACACTTGATTAATTACTACCAATTGGGTAAATTAAGGCTTCATCATACAGCTGGACATACAAGCCCTAATTCATTTCTAGAAAGAGTATATGTATTGCAACTTTAGAAGATATAAAATGTTTGTGGTATAAATCTTAATGACATTACCACATGCTATTATTTATTGAAATCTAATGGATCACACTTGTCATCATACTATCACATGTTATAAATCCTTTTCACAATATCATAGGGTATCAACCCTTATCAACACAAGAGGATTACACCTCATTCAGGGCTCAACCATGCCCAAAGGTCATTAATACCATCATACTATTTCCTATAAGATCATCATTATCTTTCCATGCCTTATAAAAAGGCTCAACAACATCACTTACCTATAATACACCAGACAATACAATATTGCATTAATGAGCTGGGAGATATTCATAAACAATCATAGCATGGTTATATTAACATTAAGAACATTCCTATATTTCATCAACATGCAAGGAATCCAGATATGATTAACCCTCATCGTATTCATAATGTACATGTTTAGCATAAGAAAGTATCAACCATGTGGCTATGATAACCACCACTTAACACATTAAGGTTATGATTATATTAAGGAGATTAATCCACCATCATTCCATCATATAAGAAGGTCAAACATGAATACTCATACTTATCTATTTGCATTAGCATTAGGTTCAACAAGATAAATTAGATTAATATTACTTATCAACATTCATACCCAAACCCTAACTCATGGAATCCCCATTGGATCATGGATGCATAAAGTGAAGTATCACCATCAAATTTCATACCATTCTCACATATGGATCCACACATACTCAAGGTGTAACCATCAGGTAGCATACTAGGTTCAACCACAAAAGAGAGTACTCCATGATTCTATTCATCATTGAAGGGGTTTTTCATAATCAATTACCATCACTTGGTTATATTAAGGCTAAGTATAATGAAATATACTTCATCAGGGTTTCCCATTAACTCATTATATTTATTATCAATTCTAATCATATGAGGGAAAAGGTAAGAATATATTATTAAGGTAAGCCTCCATTAGGTTCAACATCACTCAAACCGTACAAACTTACCATTAGCATCATCCCAAAACATTGCATTGTTGAGAAGGTAAGACTATTGGTTGTTTATATAAGAAAACATCTTGGATAAACCACCTATGAAGTCATTGAGTTGTGCTCTAGAAAGAGTCACCATTTTACCCTATACATCCCTTGATTAACAACATAAAAAGTTCCATTGAGAGTAGGGTAAAACCCACAAGCGATTGTTGATTTAAAACAAGCCGTCAATAAATGAGATTCTTAAGTTGATCTCATAACGGATACCATATAAATCACTTTATTAGGACCAATATATTACATTAGACATCATTCCAATTTATTGGATGAAGAATCATTAGATCTTCACCATTGGGTCAAGTTCATATATTAAAACCATCTATTGGAGTATAGGTCCAACCATTGCATCAAATGACCCTAGAAACCATTGGTTTAAGGATTAATTGATGCTACAACTACATTCTTAACTCACCATAGGTTGTGGATACCTGATCCACCATCATTAGTGACAATTAAGTCACCATAGGTTGTTAGATCAGCACTATATTCATTAATCATCATCAAATATCAAGCTAATGTCACCAATGGTTGATAACATCATTAGGGTACTTAGTTGTTGATCATTAAGATTCTAATTAAGATAAAACCTGACCTAAGGGGTGAACATAAGTTGAAACCATTGGTCACCATCATGAATTTTCATGAAGACAACACCATCGGTTGTTGCAATGGTACCACCATTGGGTCATGTGTTATAGAAGAAATCAGCTTTAAACCTTAAAATTGACCATTGGTTGATGGGTGCTTAGCACCACCGGTTGTCAAACCAACCTGATCCAAGTCATCTTATATCTTAGGAGGAACATACAAAGATTCAAGTTCATCTAGAACTGAAATCAAAATAGGAAACATCATAAAAATCAAAATCCAAGTCAAGCATAGCTTTTTAGTGCATGGATCATCATTTTAAAGCAAGAACATGAACTAGCAAGCTTATGGTAAGCAGTAAATGTGGAGAAAGTTATAAAACTTGCCTGTAATGAGAATATAAATTCTCAAACAGAAGAAAACTCGAGCAGGTAGGGTAAAAAATCAAAGCATAAGCTCTGAACTTGTCCATCTAACACCTTTCTCCATCAAAGAAGCAAACCTTAAGCATAAGGAGCAAGAAAGGTAGGGTTTTAGAGATTTAGAGAAACTTCTACCATGTAAAAGAAGAGTTAAGACCTGTAGGAAGGTATAAGGAAGGAGAAGAGAAAAAATGTAAAATGAAGGAAGAAAACAACTTGCCTTGGTCAAAATCCCTAGAAGATAACCTCGAAAACCCTAGGTAGGGCTAGATGGAGCTCTAGGAGACCTTCTTCTTTAGAAAGAGGCTGTCGTCTACCTTATAGAACTTGGTTCCATATCAAAACAGAGTGGATTCGTTGCTACAAGTTAGAGGAAAGAGAAATAAACATAGTTTCGTACTTGGGCAAGGAAGAGGTAGATATAGCCAATAGATAAGGATGGAAGCAAGCATGAGGTGTACAAAAAATCTCTATGCATCCATGGCCTTAAACTATTAAGGATAACAAGAAGCCACAAAAGCAGATAACCCACCATATATGGAGATCTGTTTACCCCTATTTTAATGATTTTTCAAGCAAAGCAAATAAACCATTTGCTTGTTAGCACCTAAAGGTAGATCATCCATAAAGGGGTAAATCCTAAAATACCCTTGAGGAAAACACCTCCAAACCAAGGTTCAAATAGGCTCCCCATGGCTCAAAAATCTCAAGAATGATGAGAGAACATAGAAAAAATATAATTCAAGTGACAAATTACAAAAAAACCTCTCAATTGGGTAAATTGCATAAAAGTCCAAAATGTGCATAAAATTGTATAACTTGCTCAAACAGTGTCCCCATTGGACCGAATTTGAAACTTAAACTTTTCTTATGATTCCAAAGCATATAAAAAGGTTAAATTTGGGTTATAATAATACAAGTATGGTAATTAAGCTTGTTTATCACTTTAAGTAAGGTTAGAGGTCTCACCACCATAAGCCCCTAACATGGATTTCACCCCCAAAATCCAAGGTACACATAGTTGGATACTTATCATGCATTTCATCCTAAATCTTACACATGGTTACTAGAATCACAAGGTGATGTCACATAATTCTCATAGAATACATATTCTTCTCTCTCAATTCTTGCATGTGTCACCTTGGTTCAACATAAGAACTGTTGTGCCACATGTACATGTCTGGTACTACCTTTCAAGTTGGGACTCTAACTGTCATCCTATACTATACTATTTGTTGTACAACACATCAGAGGGCATACTTGTTGGATCTTACCAAACATAAAATATCTTGTATCTCTTATTATATGTAACTTTATAAGGTTTCAACTCTATGCTCATTTAATGATTTTTGTAATTAGCAACTCAATCAATCAAGCGGGTATCACCTAATAGTCAAGAACTATAAGGCATAGGTTCTCAGAATATTCTTCAATAATCTTAATCATGGACTGACCATCAGTCTAGTTGAAGAATCATACACTTTTTTGCAATTGTTTGAGACTCATAGGTAACACAAAATAATAGTACATATTGAACCGTATGAATTGAGATAATTGGATCAAATTATCAATGTCGGGGTAACACCTCAAGAGTATGAAAATATTGAAAATGATTGTTTATCTTTCTCTTTCCTATGATTGATTGTGTCATAGAGAATTCTTTTGTTATCATTGAGAAGGCTTGTTTAAAATGTGTTGTGATTAGAAGAGAAACAAATGACTCAATGTTGAAAATAACATTCTAATATGAAATACACGAGTACAGTGACATATAAGATTTGAGAAGTTCAAAAGAAACTTTGAATATACTTTATTTGTGTATTTATGTTTTGGGGATGAAACTTTTTTAAGCGGGTGAGAATTGTTAAGACCACATTTGTGCTTAATTGGTAAACTAGGGTTTACCTAAATGATTACATGCTTGATTAGATTGAACATAGTTTAGACTTGATTAACAATAGTAGCTCAATTTTGATGTTTCAAACCTTAGAATAAACTCTAATTATGATTTTAGTTTGAAGAATTAGGGTTTGAGAAATGTAAACCCTAATCGACAAAAATTAGGGTTTTGATAGTACACGAATATGGAATTTGATCAGGATAGAAGTATGGTAAATGATTTTTCATATTTTTTTTATGTATTATGTATTTAAGTGAATTTTGTATATGATATGTATAACTCAAACATGCATGTTGGAGAAAAATTTCAGAATATGTGGATGTTCTTTAAATGTGGTTCTCGGTCAAACTATACTTTGACCGAAATGCTGACAGAGTGCTATTTAGTAGTGTAGTGTTTGATTTTTAATTATTTGTTGTTAATTACAAATGATCTAAAATTTATAATGGAGCTCTAAAATTACACTTTAGACATTATGCTATTCATAATTTTTGGAGGATGTTTGACCTCTAAAATAAATGAATTACAATAACTTTTTTATAACAGAAAAATCTACTAAAATAAGAAAACGTATAGTGAGGGGTTAATGTGTAAATTACCCAAGCACCTCATTTTCTCTATATGAGAAAGACATATCCCAAGGAGATATCATTTTTCATGTTACATTCCATAGAAATAGTATCCTATAGAGAGAGTTAGGGTTTGAGAGGAGAAAGTGGTGGAATTGCTAATCTACGGTTTCTCTATCTGAGATATGATGAAATCAAGAAAGTTTAGCTTCTTTGCATAGCCTTTCATGGGGAATATTCTCTCACATGTCAAGATTTCATCCCTCCTATGAGTTTATTCTAATGTTATAAAATCTTTCCCTTTTCTCACCCTTTCTTCATAATCCCTCATTTCTAGGGTTTCCGAGTTGAAAGGAAGAAGAATTCGCTGATTTTCTAGGGTTTTGATATGAGTTCGAGATTTTTAGAGATGGGCTGCACTTTAAAGGTGTTTTCATACCTTAGGGTGAGTGGGTACTTCATTTAAATAGTAATTTGTATGAAAATGAGTTAAATCATCAATAATCTTCAATTACTTAGTATGCGAGTACAAAACCTAAATTTCTTTTTTGATCTAGCTTTTGCAAAATGATATGAAATGAATTCTTCCTCTATTTTGATGAATTTCAAGTGATAAAATAATATTATAAATGGATAAAATCCATCTTATTGAGAATTCCCTAAGTATTTGTAGAGGTTATAAGAGTAAACTAAAATTTAGGGTTTTTGGCTATGACTGAAATTGTTGTATAATTAGATAGAGAAATTTGTCTACCTGAATCTCATTGATTATGAATGATTATTTATATGAATGCGTAGTACATATATGTTAGATACTATATTTGATTTCATGTGATGTGAACAATGTTTACTTGATATCTCAGTAAAGAGGGTGAAACCCTAGATGAGTGGAAAGTTGGAAATTTGCGAATAGATATCGTGAAATGCATTTGAAGTGCTTTTCTTGACATTATAGACTTTATTTATAAAATGCTATTCTTGAAACATGATATCTCAATGAATGGTGTCGAAACCCTAATTTAACTCAATTCTAGGATTTCATACATATGTTGATTGTATGTGACTTTTTGAAAGCAATCTTTATTCAGTGAATGTTTATGACACATTAAATCCTTATGTGAGTCATGTGATAAGTGAATGAGGTAAATGAAACCCTAAGGATAGGGTGTTCAGTGAATCAAGTATTGTGATATCAATGTTTCTCAGCATGAGATTTGGTGATGCTTAACAGTTCAATTGTGGTAAATGTTATCAAATGGTCTATGAAACAAATAGTTTACAAAGCTAAGATATGTTGATGTGATGATGGAATTATGAATTTAAAGAGTGAATTAGACATTTAGATGCCCTGAAAAATATAGAATCCTCATAGGATGAGGCCTACATTGTGGGGAGGAAACGGTTTCCTGACTAGAGGTAGTTCAGATCAAGGTAAATCAAAGCACACCAGTAAGGTGCGGGGGTCTTTCTACTAGGGCAGAGCCCTTACAATTGTGTGGTACCCAACACCAACCGGGGATGTCGGTGGTACCTGTGTTACATGTTGTGGTGAACAGTGGTCAGTAGGTCCACTGATGCATAATAAGCCTGAGGGCTTTGACTCACCTCCTGAGTACCCAGGTTGAGAGGTGGAGTTTGAGATATCCGACCACTCCGATTAGCCACCGAGAGGCAGAATTTCTGAGACCCACTGTAGATGGGGTCTTACTCGAGAGATAGGCTTAGGAACCCGGACATGCTTCTAAGACTTGTACAATGAAATCATAGCTTGTTGTGATTCTTTCACATTTTGTGGTATGCCTCATGTGGGTTCAGGGCATAATAAGATGACTAAGAGGTTAAACAAGTGTGTGCAGTTATTTAATTATTCTTTGTATGTTTTTGAATTATTAATTCTCTTTATGATCAATCAAGCATGTTCATATATTGATTCACTCTTGTAGATATCTAGAGGATCTTGCCATATTTATGTTTGTTAATGATTAGTCTCTTTAAAGGTTACTACTATTATAATTGATATCAGTTTCTCAACTGTATATATGTAATTATATCGGTGCTGTAGACTATTTCCATGAAGTACTCATTCACTGAGTGCGTAGGTTCACCCCTCTACTCACAAATTTTAGGGATAACTCATGGACCAAAGATGTCATTGCATCAGCATGATCTGTCATAGGAGTTAAGTATTAGATTAGTTAAGTTCAGTTGGTCCCTATAACTCTAGGTCCTTATATAGAGTTGAGAGAGAGTTCTAAATGAAAATTTGTATCTTTGTTTCCTTAATAATAGAGTATATACCTAGTTATGATGTTGTACGTACATGAAAGTGTGAGGAATAAAATGAATGTCTAGATGTGTATCATTAATGTTGAGATCATATTAGAGTAATTAAAGTTTAATTCTCTTGTAAAGTTTGTTTATGTGATTGAATGCAAGAAAACAAAAAGTTTGAAATAAAATAAAAAGTTGGGAGTGAACTTTGTATTAAGTATAATCCTCAAACTTATGAACTAATCTCATAATTGGTGGTAATCATGGGATGTGGGTGTAACTTTTCCCATGGCTCCGGCACCACACACCTTTTAGGAAATTTGGTCCTAGAAACAATCATGACTCACGATGACTAGAGGTGCCCTCAGCACACCTTTTTAAACTCGAACAGCCGCACCGTGCTTGTCTCTGCGGCCTGAAGCCCAAGAAAAACATTGCTTCGGTGAGGTCGCACATTGAGCAACACCATACCACCTAGACACTATGTCACGTGGTCACCCACAGTGGCAAACGGTGATCGACGATGTTGGATGGCTTCACACAATCGCGGATGGGCATTGGGCAGGGTTCACAAGCAGCTCAACATTAAGGCGGAGGGGCCATATGCAACCATTCCTAACAAGACGTGTGGCATATGTCCCCGTGCGCATGGCTTGCAAGAAGGGGTGGGGGTCAAGCGCCACTGTAAGATCTCAAATCAATGACTACGATTCATCAATGAATGGAAATGTAATGCCCTAACCTCGTTTTTCTTTAGTTTCAATGTAAAAATGCTAAAAATCATATCTTGCACATCCTTTGGCTAAATAGGGCATATGATATATAAATTTTGGTCCTCTCGACAAGACCTATCCAATGGAACTACTTTTAGAAAGCCGTTCCACTTCATTTTCTCCTAATATCATAAAAAGCATGCCTTTTATAATTATTTGACTGGTTAATTATGTATGTTGCCCCCATCTAGTATTGTTGCCAATTATATCACTTGATTTTGATAACACTAACTTGTAAACATATTTTTCCTTGAATCACGAAGTGGATCACTTTTTATGTGCCCTCTTACTCTTTTGACCTAAAAGTGCCCTATTTTCTTATATATGATGTTACTTTCTTGATTCTTTGGACTTTGACATATCTAATCATTAAATGATCAAACAACCTCTAAATTAGAAATCTTTATAATTCTATGTACCATGTTTGACTATGGTATTATGCTATGGTTGCCATTTGTAGCTCATATGATTTGAAGACTTAGTATGCCCTAAAATGTGATGTCTATGGACTTATGCAATTGGATCTTTATTCTTGTGCAAAAGTAGATCCTTATTATTCATATCTCTATGTTTACTTCCACATCAGCCCTAATATGATTTGTGATGTTAACTTCTATGCACTACTCTCATGCATTATTTTGACTATATTGAAATATGTATGACCCCTAACATGTTCTAGGTGTATATGTTTATTTTTGGGCTCTAACATTGCTAGATCACACTTGAATGTTAGATATTCTATCTTATTGACTTCAAATCAATAATTTATCATGCTATATCTCTACAATCTTAACTTGATCTATTCTTTGCACTTAATGCCTGTATGACTTGGATGTATGACCCTATTGCATGATTTTGACCTAGTATGACTAGTTATGATCTTGCAAGTGCAAACCATGATGATAACCTAATTGCATGCTTTCCCTACATCTAAATCAGACCTTGCATATATCTTGCTTTACTCATAATGTGGATGCAACATCTAGGTACCTTTGGCCTATGTTTGAAAACTTTCATGCTTGTATATAACTAAAATTGAAATATATGAATCCTAGGTCTAAGGGAGTGTCCACATGAGTCATATGATGATTTGATTATCATAAACCTATTAATATAAGACCCCATGTTATATCTTATGCATCTTAGGTCCCCTTGGGATGGACCATCTCTAGAGATCTCATCATAACTTGCTCATTACTTGTAAGGTACACTCAATCTCTTGGCCCTATTATGTTATTGGCTTGCTTATGTATGCTCATATGAATGCTCGGGTAGGCAATTACTTCTTTGAGCTACTTGTTCCATATGGTTAGTACATTCATTTTGCTTGATATATGGTGAACAAACCTCAAACATAATTGAACTTGTCCATTATACATGCCTTGTGTACCTGCCTATATTCTTGAGGTAAGGGCACAAGGTTGGGCATCTTACTTGAGATGTCAAGATAAGGAGGATCATGTTGATAAAAGGGTTGGCCATCTTGAGAACCCTTATAGACCCTTCCAATGGAAAGCTGGTCAATGGCCATGCTATGTTTTTAAGTGTAATGGAAATACACTTAAAACATGCCTTGTATAAAACAATACTGTTAATTGTTCTCCTCTTGTTTATTTCTTCTTTGGTTTATATGATGTTTCTAGCCAAACAATTTTTTATACTACTCTTAAACCGTGGTTACATGTTTTTCATAGCATACTTAATGCTATAACATTAATATGTTTTGTTTATCGAATTTGTAGTTGCCAAATGAAGATCGACTGCACTCAAGACTCTAAGATAAAAAATGAAGCACCAATGAGTATACTTGAATAAAGTAATGGGTACATATCTCTTATCGCCCTGTTTAGTATATTTTTGTTACTATTTTTACATATATATTGCCTGTGTGAAATATTTGTGCCATTCTACAGATGGGCACCCAAGTCCACTCACCTTTGGCCTTGTATCCATCAGGAGTGTGGACTTTGGGTAATACACAATTCCGTGAAAAATGGTATCGAATCTATACACATAGGCCTCTATATATGTATAAGGCATAACACATTTTAAGAGCATAGGAAGGACTATAATCCATTCCTTATAGTTTGTAGAGTCTTCTAGAATCTCATCTCTACTCTAAGGACCACCTAAGACACCCATTAGATGATTGGTTAGATTTCTTGTCTCCTCATGTGATTCTTCTCTCATGACTTTTAATCACATGATCTCTCAATTAGGGGGTAGCTTATGCATGGGAAAAACCAAAATTGATTTGAAATCATGAAAGTTGATCTAAGTGATAATGTCACAATTTGACATTAACTTGAGAACCCTATTTGATGAATGAAAGTACCCTTGAAAGTGTTGTACTCATGTGCAACATTTATGAAAACTCAATGTTACCAAATTGGATATAAGTTCTTTCCATGATTGAGGTAAATTCTTGATATGGTGAAATAAGGTGGAACTCATGTTTTATACCTCATGTTTGATCTGGTTCCTATTTATTAAACCTATGTTGCTCTATTGTTGAATAAACCTCGAACATAGTTAAGCAAACTTCTCCCCTATAATATGTACCATTATCATGCCACGAAATGACCTTGTCTTTGGGACACTAGATTATAATGTGAAGACTTGCCACAAGAGGAAAACCCCCTATTGACTATTATTCCTATCCGTAGACTCAATTTGAATGATATGATGAACCCAGATCTGAATCTTGCACTTTTATGCTCAAACCCTCGAGTTCTCAATCTGATTTATTGATTTCTAAAATCTACCCCTACCTTGATATTAAAAGGAAGGGAATGAAATTATGACTTTGATTTCATAAAATCTTGAAATACAGTTGCCCTAGAAGGATCTTGATCTTTGATCTAGTGAACTTTTGAAACACAATTTGACATTTTGATCCTTTTAATATTCTTTATTATTTAGATATTAGGATTTCAAAAATCACTTCTTTTATTCACTTAGTACTTGCCCTTTAGTCCATTGGCATGCATTTCTTAAAGCAAATAATCTCTCTTTTCGATAATAACAAAAAGTCATTATCCTCTTATTTTGTTTTATTTCTTATTAAAATATTTCCTTTTTAGGATTTCTCTTTATTTCTCTTTTATTTTCCTTATTGGTATTCCTTTTATCATTAGGAATCCTTGGGATATGAAATTCCACCAAGGATAACCCAATTATACCTCTTTCCACTTATTTCCAATATTTTATCATTATTTTCAATTTCTTTCTTAATAAAGAAATACTTAATTGATCTTTTCTTTTCTTATTGCACTCTCTATCCAAATTTGGACTCCTTGAAACCCAAAGAACCCAAGAGGCACGAAATCCCTCTTTGGATTTGCCTTCTAGAGGTTTCCACATTTTTCTTTTCTCAAATATTCAATTATTCATTTACTAATTGAATTTTCTTATTATTTGGGCCCAATAGCCAATAAAGCCCACAACACAATCATCAAGGCTATTGTAAACATAATACCTTTATTCAAAACAAATTATATCTTTATTTTTCCAAATATCATTAATATGTGAAATTATATTTCTCAGCAAATGAACCAAAAAATTGGGGTTGTAACAGCCCTTCTTAAAATAAAATTACCCAATATTCAAGATAGTATATAGGCATCTATCCCTAGCATGGTATATCAAAGCATGAATACGGAAGCATAAAATATTGGCATACATGAACAGATAGCAAGATAAAAGCACCAATCATAATCTCAACATTGAACAAGATATATTAATAACAACAGTTTTATTACAATATTTCAATTTTATATTATAGAGTCAAATTTACAAGTCTTCTCATGTATAATAGAGGTCATACATCAAGTATACCTAGAATAACTCACCAATCCCATTAACTCATAGCCATATATGAACCTATAAAATATGTGAAACCATGCAAGTCAACACATGAAGTGTTGAGTACAACGCATAAAGATACATACATACATATATATAACCTAGGCATAATTTTAAAATATTTTAGGAATGAATGAATGAGAATAATAAAGTTAAGTATTTAGCAAATCAGAGTGCCTATTTTATGTCATTTTACTCTAGTTATACCATTATATCATGTATTCATCAATATCATGTATTCGTAAGACCTCTTTGACTATCGTCTCATTGGAAGAGTTTATGAGGGTGTTAAAGATTATCTAACCCTATTCTTAAGGGAACTCATGGCCTTTTGTGATGGAACTATTTGTTACCCTAAGTCCACATTACTAATGGATAGAGAGCCAAAGACGAGTGGACTTGGGCATCTATCTGTAGAATGGCACAAATGTTTCACACAGACAATATATATGTAAAAGCAATAACAACAAAATACTAAATTGGAGGATAAGTGATATGTACCCATTTCTATATTCAAGTATACCCATTGGTTTTTCATCTCTGATCTTAGAGTATTGATTGCATAAGGTCTTCATTTGGCAACTATAAATTCGATAAACAAAACATATTAATGATAAAGCATTAAGTACATTATGAAAAACATTTAAACACAATTTAAGAGTAGTATAAAAAGCTTCCTGGCTAGAAACATCATATAAAGCAAGAAGAAATAAACAAGATGATAACAATTAATGTTGTTATTTTATACAAGGCGTGTTTTAATTGTATTTTCATTATAACTAACAACATATCATGGCCATTGACCATCTTCCCATGGGAAGGGTCCGTAAGGGTGCTCAAGATTAGCCAACCCTCTTATAGACATGGTCTGCCTTATCACGACATCTCAAGTAATATGTACAACCATGTGCCATTACCCTAAGAATATAGGCAAATACAAAAGGCTAATATAATGGACATGTTCAATTATGTTTAAGGTGTGTTCAACATATCTCAAGAAAAAGTAATGCACTAATCATAGGGAACAAGTATCTCAAACAAGTAATTACCTATCCAAGCATACATAAAAGTAAGCCAATAACATAGTAGGGTCAAGAGATTAAGCGTACCTTACAAGTAATGAGCAAGTTATGATGAGATCTCTAGAGATGGTCCATCCCAAAGGGACCTTTGATGCATAAGATATAACATGGTGTCTTAGATCAATAGGGTTATAATAATCAAATCATCATATGATTCATGTGGATGCTCCCTTAGACATAGGCTTCATATATTTTAATTTTAGTTCCAAACAAGCATGCAATTATTCAACCATAAGGTCATACCACAACCATATGTCTAGGTTATTCATCCACATTATGAGTAAAACAACACATAGGTAAGGCATGATTTATATGTAGGGAAAACATGAAATTAGGTAATCATCATAGTTTATACATGCAAGATCATAATTAGTCATACTAGGTCAAAATCATGCAATATGGTCATACATCCAAGTTATAGAGGCATTAAGGGCATAGGATAGATCAAGTTAAGATTGTAGACCTATAGCATGATAAATTACTTATTTGAATTCATTAATATAGCATATATGACATTAGAGTGTGATCTATAAATGTTAGAGCCCAACAATAAACATATACACTGAGAACATTTTAGGGCTCATACATATGCCAATGTAGTCAAAAGAATGCATGAGTGTAGTGCAAGGCAATTCATGTCACAAATCCTATCAGGACTGATGTATAAGTGAACATAGAGACAATAAGGATTTACTATAGGACAAGAATAAAGATCCAATCACATAAGTCCATAGACATCACATTTTAGGGCATACTAGGTCTTCAAATCATATGATCAACTAATGGCAATCATAGCATAAGACCATAGTCAAACATGGCACACAACATTATAAAAATTCTGATTTATAGGTTGGATGATCATTTAATGATTAGATATGTCAAAGTCCCAAGAATCACGAAAGTAACATCATATATAAGCAAAAGGGGCACTTTTAGGTCAAAAGAGTAAGACTGCACATCAAAAGTGATCCACTTCGTGATTCAAAGCAAAAGATGGTTACAAGTTACTTTTATTAAAATCAAGAGTGATATAATTGGCAACAATACTTGATGGGGTCAAGATACATCATTATCCACTCAAATAACATACAAAAGATATGCTTTTATGATAGCAGGAGAAAACAAATGGGAACAAGTTTCTAAAACTAGCACCATTGGATAGATCTCGTCGAGAGGATCAAAATTCATATATCATATGCGCTATTTGGCCAAAGGATGTGAAGATATGATTTTTAGCATTTTTTGTTGAAATTATAGAAAAATGAGGTTAGGACGTTACATTTCCATTCATTAATGAATCATGTTCATTGATCTGAGATCCTACGGTGGCTCTAGACCTCCCCCTCTCGCTAGTGATGCATGCAGGGCCATCTGCCATGCGTCACGTTGGCATTGGCTGAGCCTGGCCCCTCCGCCCCGATGTCGAGCCACTCAAGAACCCTTCCCAATTTTCATTTGTGGTTGTGTGAAGCCAGCCAATGCCTCTAGTTGCCGGTTGCCATAATGGGTTCTCACATGACACATCGTCTACATGGTACGGTGTTGCTCACTATGCGACCTCATCAAAGCAATGTTGTTCTTGGGCTTCAAGATTTAGAACCGAGGACCTTGTGGTCATCCATTCTCAAGAAGGTGTGCCAAAGACACCTCTGATCATCACGAGCAGTGATTACTGCTAGGGCTAAACTGGCAAAAAATGTGTGTGGGGGGTGCGGAGCCATAGGAACAAGGAAGGATAAGGGGTGAAAAAGAGGGAGCCAGGGTGCCCCAAGAGGCTAATAAAGAGAGGGGAAAGTAGGAGGGAGCAATATGGATCATAAGGTGGTGCCAACTCTCACCAAAATGGGGTGTGAGGTGTCGATTGGTGGTCAGAAAGTGGCTGCTACAAATGCCTTGTACAATGTATGGCAAGAGGTTGATGATGACATATAGTCGTTGGATGGAGGGAGAAATCTGAGGGATATAAGATCTAAGGACTAAAGTGTGTTGCTTTTGGGTTCGAGGCATGCGCTTGGTCCAACAGAAGGTAGTCAGATTGCCAAATGAAAGGGGAAAAGCAATTGGGTAACATGCCCAAATTTTGCCCACTATGGCTAAAGAAGCAACAAAATCAAGATTAATATATAATTAAAATGAGGAATTTCAAATGTCTATAACTCAAGCCATGATGATCCGATTGAGGTGATTTCCCCATCGTTGGATTTGAAATTGAATTCTCTACAACAAAATAATATAGCATGGAAAGGAGAGTTCATTGAAAGTATTCAATTTTGATTGCAAGATTAAGATGCATAGTAAGCATCAAAAATCAAATTAGAGTCATAAATATTTATAGAGTGACATTTAATCAAGGATAACTTATTGATTGAGCATAAAGTGACTCTAAGTCATTAAATTAGGGATGATGAAGGTTATTGAGTACATCGAGCATCAAATGGGTCAATATGTACATAAATTGAAAGAGAAAGCGAGAGAAAATCTAGGTCATCACATCTTCCCTACCTTAAAAGAAATTTTGTCCCCAAAATTGAAGCAAGTCATCAATTAAGATTGGGTTTTCCTATTCTATAATCAACTTGGTACCATCAACACCATTTCAAAACTAGGTAATTGAGCATCAATATCATACATGTCACATTGATCATCAAGTTCGAAAAGATCATCACACGAGTCACATATTTGGAAAGATTGGCATATAGATCACTAATTTGGAGATATTACATTTTAGGTCAATTGAACAAAGTTCAAGAGTATGGCATGATTTTCATGTCTAAAATTTAGGGTTCTAGCTTATGCATTGGCCTACGTGGGGTCCATGATTGAGATTCAATATTTCAACAATTCAAGACCAACATTGTATTTCAACATCAAGATTTTGTGCTCAAAATCTATCGAAGGTCCCATCCTAGTCTGCATGGAGATTAACCAGGAGTCATAAATAGAGAAAAATATCATAATCATAATTTGAAATTTTCAAGATTTGGGAACATGAAAGTTGTTAGTCGAATATCGAGGGTGATCTAAAGGTCCAAATAGGGTGATTGATCATAGGAGTCAATTCAAAAGCAAGATTAGTAATCATGAGTTCATATTTGATACATAAATATTGAGAGTCAATTTTGGACATCAAGGTCATAGGTCTAAACACTTGAAGCTAGGTTTTAGATTTAAACTTAGACCTTAGGGGTGATCATTCAACCGTATACAACGATCGAGAAATTGGGAAAAATTTCAAGCATTAATCAACATTTCACATCGATATCAAGTTCATTTTCATGGTATTCATGGTTGAAGAATGATCTAGGCCTAGGTCTTTCTATGATCTTTACCACTAGGTATAGTCAACATCATCATATTTCAAGATCGTCATCAAATCAGATGTCAAGATCGCATATTAATACCATCATGGATTTGACCTATTAGAGACTTAGGTCAAGAAATCAAAATTAGGTGGAAGGGGTTACCCTTTCAAACTCTAAATAACCATAAAGGTGAACATTTAGAAACAATCATAGTAGGGATGTAAATGAGGTTAGTGTAAATACACTACCACCCTAAACTAGCACATTAGCTACATTAGTCATGGGCCATCAAGTGTATCCAAATAGCGGGGGTATCAAAATATGAAATCATGTTTCATAAATTCACTAGATCAAAGATCAAGATCATTCTAGAGTGGTCGTGTTTCAAGATTTTTCAAGATCAAGGTCACAATTTCATCCATTCCTTTCAAGATCAAGGTAGGGGTAGATTTTGGGAATCGAGAAGTCAGATCAAGAACTCGAGGGTTTGAGCATAAAAGTGCAAAATTTAGATCTAGGTCCATCATATCATTCAAATTGAGTCTACAAAGAGGAAAAACAGTCAATAGGGGGTTTTCCTCTTGTAGCAAGTCTTCATATTATGCTCTTGGGTCCCAAAGACAAGGTCATTTTGTGTCATGATCATGGTACATATCAAATAGGGGAGAAGTTTTCTTGACTATGTATGGGTATAATCAAATATAGGGAAACATATGTTTAATCAATAGGAACGTGATCAAACATGAGGTATAAAACATGAGTTCCACCTTATTTCACCATATCAAGAATTTACCTCAAACATGGAAAGAAATCATATCCGATTTGGTAACATTGAGTTTTCATAAACGTTGCACATGAGTACAACACTTACAAGAGTGCTTTCATTCATAAAATAGGGTTCCCAAGTTAATGTCAGGTCATGGCATTATCATCTAGATAAACTTTCATGAGTTCAAATCAATGTTAGTTTTTTCCATGCATAAGCTACCCCTTAATTGAGAGGTCATGTGATTAAAAGTCATGAGATAAGAATCAAATGAGGTGACAAGAAATCTAACTAATCATCTAATGGGTGGCTTAGGTGGTCCCTAGAGTAGAGATGAGATGCTAGAAGACTCTATAAACATTGAGGGAAGGATTTTAGTCCTCCATGGGCTCTTAAAATGTGTTATGCCATAAGCATATATGGAGGCATATGGGTATAGATCTGTTACCATTTGACATGGAACTATTTGTTACCCTAATTCCACACTCCTAATGGCTACAAAGACAAAGGCGAGTGGACTTGGGCTTCCATATGTAGAATGGTACAACCATTTCACACAGGCAATATATATATATATATATATATATATATATATATATATATATATATATATATATATATAAGCATTAACAAAAAGATACTAAATAGGGGGATAAGAGATATTTACCCATTTCTATATTCTAGTATAATCAATGATGTTTTAATTCTGATCTTAAAGTTTTGAGTGCAATTGATATTCACTTGGCAACTACAAATTTGATAAACAAAACTTATTAATGTTAAATAATTAAGTACACTATGAAAAACATGTAACCATAGTTTAAGAGTAGTATAAAAAGATGCTTGGATAGAAACATCATGTAAAGAAAGAAGAAATAAGTAAGACAAGAATAATTAATGTTATTATTTTATACAAGGCATGTTTTAACTATATTTCCATTATACTAAAAAACATATCATGGCCATTGACCAGCTTCGGATTAGAAGGGTCTGTAAGGGTGCTCGATATTAGCTAACCCTTTTATCGACATGGTCTTCCTTATCTTGACATCTCAAGTAAGACCCCCAACCTTGTGCCCTTACCCCGAGAAGACAGGCAGGCACACAAGGCTCATATAATGGACAAGTTCAATTATATTTGAGGTTTTTTCAAAATATCTCAAGAAAAAGGAATGTACTAATCATAGGGAATAGGTAGTTTGAATAATTAATTACCTATCCAAGCATTCAAATGAGCATACATACAAGCAAGTCAATAACATAGTAGGTCAAGTAATAAGTGTACCTTACGAGTAATGAGCAAGTTATGATGACATCTCTAGATATGGACGATCCCAAGGGGACCTAATATGCATAATATATAACATGGGGAATAGGGTTATGATAATCAAATCATCATATGATTCATGTGGATGCTCCCTTAGACCTAGGTTTCATATATTTCAATTTTAGTTCCAAACAAGCATGCAAGTATTCAATCATAGGCCAAAGGTCATACCATCACCTTAGGTATAGGTGATGCATCCAAATTATGAGTAAATAAATATATAGGTAATGTCTGATTTAGATGAAGAGAAAGCATGAAATTAGGTTATCATCATTGTTTACACTTGCAAGATCGTAATTAGTCATACTAGGTCAAAATCAAGAAATAGGGTCTTACATCCAACCCATAGAGGCATTAATGGCATACGATAGATCAAGTTAAGATTGTAGATCTATAGCATGATAAATTATTGATTTTAATTCATTAAGATAGAATATCTAACTATAGAGTGTGATCTAGCAATGTTAGAGCCCAACAATCAACATATACACCTACAACATGTTAGGGGTCATACATAAGTCAATGTAGTCAAAAGAAAGCATGAGTCTAGTGCATAGAATTTAATGTCACAAATCATATTAGGAATGATGTAGAAGTGAACATAGATATATGAATAATAAGGATCTACTTTAGCACAAGAATAAAGATCCAATCACATAAGTCCATAGACAACACATTTTGGGGCATATTGGGTCTTCAAATCATATGAGCTACTAATGGAAACTATAGCATAAGACCATAGTTAAACATGGCACATAGAATTATAAAGATTTCTGATTTAGAGGTTGGATGATCATTTAATGATTTGATATGTCAAAGTCCCAAGAATCAAGCAAGTAACATTTAATAAAAGCAAAAGGGGCACTTTTACATCAAAAGGGTAAGAGTGTGCATCAAAAGTGATCTACCTTGTGATTCAAGGAAAAAGATGGTTACAAGTTACTTTTATTAAAATCAAGAGTGATATAATTGGAAACAATACTAGATGAGGGAATGATACATCATTAACCACTCAAATAGCATATAAAAGATATGTTTTTTATGATATCAGGAGAAGAAAAAATAGGAACTAGTTTCTAAAACTAGTGCCATTGGATAGATCTTGTCTATAGGATCAAAATTCATATATCATATGCCCTATTTGGACAAATGATGTGAAGATATGATTTTTAGCATGTTTACATTGAAACTATAGAAAAATGAGGTTCGGGTGTTACATTTTCATTCATTGATGAATCATGGCCATTGATCTGAGATCTTATGGTGGCACTTGACCCCCCCTCTCCCAAGTGATTCATGTGGGGACATCTACCACGTGTCATGTTGGAATTGGCTGCATCTGGCCCCTCCGGCCCGATGCTGAGCCACTCGAGAACCCTTCCCAATGTTCTTTTGTGGTTGTGTGAAGCCAGCCAATGCCTCCAGTCATCGGTTTCCATTATGGGTTCTCGTGTAATACAACATCTGCATGGTACGGTGTTTCTCGTTGCCTGTCCTCACTGAAGCAATGATGTTCTTGGGCTTTAGGGCTCAAATCCAAGCACCATGTGGTTGTACAAGTTCAATAAGATGTGTCAAAACCACTTTTGATCATCGCGAGTAGCAATTGCTGCTAGGGCCAAGAAAATGGGGGGTGCTACAGGAAGAATGAAGGATAAGGGGTTCAAAAGAGGGAGCTAGGGTGCCCCAAGAGGTTAATAAAGAGAGGGGAAAATGAGAGGGGTCGAGAGGGGTCACAAGGTGGTGCCAACTCTCACCAAAATGGGCACTTGAAGTGATAATTGGTGGTCAGAAAGTGGATGCTACAACTACTTTGCAATGTACGGTCGAAGGTTGATGATGACACATAGTCGTTGGATAGTGGGAGGAACCTGGGGGATACAAGATCCAAGGACCAAGATGTGTTGCTTTTAGGTTTGAGGCACACAATTGGTCCAACAAAAGGTAGTCAGATTTCCAAAAGAAAGGGGGAAAGAAATTGGATCGCGCACCCATTTTTTTCCCACGAAGGCGAAAGAAGTAACAAAATCAAGGTTAATACGTAATTAAAATGAGGAATTTCAAATAGCCATAACTCAAGCCATGATTATCCGATTGAGGTGATTTCTGGACTTTTGGAATCAAAATTGAATTATCTACAATATAAATAATATATCATGTAAAGAAGAGGTCATTGAAGGTGTTCAATTTTGATTGCAAGATTAATATACATGGTTTGCATCAAAACTCAAATTAGATTCATAAATATGTATTGAGTGACACTTTTTTTTTGGTCCGTCAAAAAGTGTGTTACTATAATCCAAAACTTTGGGCACTGAGTACCCCCTTACATGAACAGGAGCTAAAGAGCTCGACCAAGGATCTTATACCCCACATAGGGGGTATTACACTAGACCTAAAGATACCAGGAGCCGAGAAGAACATCAAACTAACAAGACTAAAATCAGACATTTCTACCAGGAGAGCGATTGATTATAACATGTAGATACATACAATAATCCCACCCACAAATAGTAACTACAGGTTGCAACAAACAACCACCAGGAAGCCCTGCCTGGACCAGCATCACTAGCTTCAGATCTTCCCAAAACGCCAGACCCATCACGATCTATCAACAGAGAACTGCAAGGCTAAGATGTTCGAAACAACCCTTCCTTCTTGGCATAGTTCCAACTGTCTAATGGAAGCACCCACAATGTGTGGTCCTATGCCAAGAATTTGGGGTTCAACTAACATCTGAACCAGGCACCAATCTGATGATGTCCTGCAATAGAAATAACAACCAAAAACACCCTAGAGGTGTTCCTACACACAGCAAGGGAGGGGGACACAGGAAGTGACCCCAACAACACCTTGTTGTAGTCTAGATCAGGAGCATACCCAGAGAAGAATTTTTCGAACACCTTGAGGGTGCCACCCTCACCGCAACAGACAACTGCCACGCCTACAGAGAAACTCCTGGGATCAACTGGCCATGGAGAACCCATGTGCCAGCGAACTAGTAGAGCTCTCGCAGGCATGGACTTGACTCTCGTGGACGCCGGTGAGCAGCACACACCTAGCAGACATCCACCACCTCCCGTCAGCTTGCTGTGTCACGAGGTAGACCTCCATGCTGAGGCCAAAGGCCACATGCCGACTGAACAATACAGCGGATGAGAGCAAGGGCCCGATCACCTCTTCCCTCAACCGGAGCATGGGACGGGAAGGCGAATGGGGGACCCGACCAGCGTCTCCAGCTAAACCACCACAAACTGTCCTCGAACAGCCATCTGGGGCCCCAAGGCCAGCTTCACACGCCGCCAAGAAAGGTGCGCCGCTGATAGCCTAGTGAAGCTGAAGTCGCAGTGCCACCGTTGCTGTGGATGAAGCCCGAGCCTAGCTCAGGAAGAAGGGACAGGCATGGCGAGGGAGCGGGGGATCCCCTTACTCTGCCTACGAAGAAAACAGGAACCCCATCCCGACCCTAGCGCGGTAGAGTAGCACACGATCTCCGATCATCTGAGAGCGGCCTCTCTCCACCCGTCACACCTGAATGGAGCAGAGTTTGACATGGTCGACTCGCCAACTCTTGCCCAGATTCCGACTCTCGCGGCGCGTCACACCTCCGTCGCCCCAGACTTCCGATTAGGCGCCAACCACCCCGACTACCTCACGTCCCCAGAGAAAAGCCCCTATGCAACCCAACACAGCAACCGACTGCATAGGCCAGGGGGAGGATGCGCCCCTCCCCCCAGCGGCAGCCGTCGGGGGTGACTATCAAGCATAAAGTGACGCTAAGCCATCAAATTAGGGATGATGGGTGTTATTGAGTACATCAAGCATTAAATGGGTCGGTATGTACATAAGTTGAAAGAGAGAGAGAAAATCTAGGTCATCACATCCTCCCTACCTTAAAAGGAATTTTGTCCCCAAAATTAAAGCAAGTCATCAAATTGGACTTGGTTTTCCTATTACATAATCAACTTGGTACTATCAATGCCATTTCAAAATCAAGCATTTGAGAATCAAGGTCATACATGTTACATTGATCATCAAGTTGGGAAAGATCATAACACAAGTCACATATTTGGAAATATTGTCATATAGATCACCAATTTGGAGAGATTACATTTTAGGTCAATCGAATAGAGTTCAAGAGCAAGGCATGACTTTCATTCCCAAAATTTAGGGTTCTAGCTTCTACATTGGCCTAGGTGGGGTCCATGATTGAGATTCAGTATTTCAACAATTCAAGACTAACATCATATTTCAACATCGAGATTTCATGCTCAAAATATATGGAAGGTCCCACACTAATCTACATGGAGCTTAACCCTAAGTCATAAATTGAGCAAATCATCATAGTCATAATTTGAAATTTCAATATTTGGGGACATGAAAGTCGTTAGTCAGATATCGAGGGTGATCACAAGATCCAAATAGGGTTATCGATCATAGGAGTCGAGTCAAAACCAAGATCAATAATCATGAGTTTAGATTTCATACATCAATATCGACATTCAATTTTGGACATCAAGGTCATGGGCCGAAACACTTGAAGCTAGGGTTTAGATTCCTATTTAGACCTTAGGGTGAGCATTCAACCGTATACAATGATTGAGAAATTGGGTAAAATTTTGAGCATTATTCAAAATTTCATGACATCAATATCGAGTTCATTTTCATGGTATTCTTGGTTGATGAATGGTTTAGACCTAGTTCTTTCTAAGAACTTGACCAGTAGCTATAGTCAACATCATCATATTTCAAGATCCTCATCAAATCATATTTCAAGATCGTGTATTAATATCATCATGGAATTGACCTATTAGAGACTTAGGTCAAGAAATCAAAATTGGGTGGAAGGGGTTACCCTTCCAAACTCTAAATGATGTGAACGAGGTTAGTGGACATACACTACCACCCTGAATGACCACATTAGACTACATTAGTAATGGGCCATCTAGCGTATCCAATGAGGCGAGAAGTTTGCTTCTTAATTAAGGGAAATTGTTTCCTATTATTCTTTAGGGATCTAATGTGATATATCGAAAAGAGATAAAAAGGAACTTTCTAGATTGTGCATGTTTCCTTTGGGTTACTAGTGTCTCCATATGGGAATTCTATTAAAAACTCTCTTTATAATTAAAAATAGTTTTCCAATGAAGGCTCTTCATAATCGTGAAGGAGGATAATATAAGGAAAAAGAAAGGGGAATATAATTAATAACTTCCTAAACATTATCTTGTAATACTTAGGGAAGGAGACAATCTCGTGTCTATCAAGGAATAGGAGAGAAGAGAGATGAGAAGGGAAGATACAAGAGAATACACATTTATATATATGTGGTATCTGTTGGATACATGATGAGCCAACATAACTTCCTCCCTCTCTGTATTTCTTCTCCTACCTTTCAATCCCCCACCTCTGTTCTCTTCTTCGACTTCATCTAGGTTAGTGCGTGGCTCATATAGGAGGAACATGCAGATCTTTAACCTAAACGTAGCAAAGCCATGACTTCGGTACCCTCTTTTCCGGTCACCAATGTCCCAACCACAGGTTGCCGAGCACCATCTAGGATGGGTGGAGGGGGTGGTTCCCTATCCACGACGGTGGAAGGTGTGAGCCCAGAACCACCCTGGGATGACCCTACAGATGAAAACCCTGCAGAGTCGGCTACATCACCAGAGGGGGGCACATCAACAACGGAGGTTGTGGTAGGTGACGTTGGTAGCAGACATGCTTAGTCGGATCGCTGGGCATGGCCGTTGGCATATGGGATGACAGCTGCATGGGTTCACACAGACCCCTGATGGTGAAGAAACTCTGGCTGGTCATAGCACTACCGTTATTCTTCAGTGCCGATGCACTAGCCGAACACGAGGCCACGACGGGGAACTCGCGCGATGTAGAGCAGGGTCGGTGGCGGTACTCCGTTGGGTGGTTGTGATCTCAGGACAGTAAAGATGGTCGTAGGTGGAAGTCCAGTATGGCAGAGTCTCATGAGGGAGGACGACCTACAACTTGAGTGGTGGCGGGGATATCCTCCACCCAGCGGCGGCCGCGGCACAGTCTTCCCTACGCAAGCGGGAGATCGTGTGAGGAGAAATCGTGTGAAGGGAGAAAGAAGGGACCCGATTCCCTTGCCACTGGACGCGCCTCCCTGGCTAGGCCAAATTACAGTAGGCCCAAGTAGCTAACCCACCAGCCCAAATCAGTTGAAGATTGGTAATTCCTTATTTAAAGATAATTATTAAGTCCTACCTTGTTGATGCCATAGAATTAAATAGGATTATCTAATGATGGTGAAGTCATATATCAAATTGATTAGAAAAATGAGTACAATCTAAATAAAATACTATCAGAACATGATTATGCTTCTTGCTCTAAAAGTATATATAATACATGTGATAATGTGATTAGCATAATGGAAGACCTAGATTTTGCATAATCTGATGTTTAATGGGATAGGTTCATTCATATTAAGATAATAACTACTCTTGTTATGTATAATGAAGAAATTCTTGATTAAGATGAATAATTGATTATTCTAGGTTAATAATCTTATTTATGCTGATTTAGGGTTTTACAACCAACATGGATGTCTTGCTGTGATCTTAATGTTAGTAATGTGATTTAGGTGTCACAAGTAGTCTAATAGGCTTAAGATGTAACCTAATATGCATAAGTGAGATGGTAATCTTAGCAATTGTGATATGATGGGATTAGGGTTTTTAACCCTAATGCCTGGTCCAAACACAAGAGATAAATCTAAACCCTAGTTTAGGAGCGAATCTAGATCTGAGTAATGTAATGTGAACACATGGTGACACATATGTAGTATGTATGTTTCAGATTTACTACTTGTTGATTGGATGTTTGGATATATTCTTAAAGTACATATGATGTTCTCCACAGTTCTGCAATCACAGGTATGTGGTTACGTCTATGAATAATTGCTTTAGTTTCACGGCGATTCCTGCTTGAAAATAACTGTTGGATGCCTTTTATTTCATGCAACTATAAAGTGACTATGATTATCACTATGAATATATATATATATATATATATAACTGGTTTAGATCTAAATCCACCTCTGTGGCTTGTAAAGGATAAAAAGGGGTAACCTAGAGTAAGGTCTAGGTTATCGTGGGTTAGAAACTGGGCTACCAAGTGTAGTGCCATGAGACCCTTTAGCATGCCATGAGTTAAGGAGTGTGCTACTTACGGGTAGTGCCATGTGACTCAACCCTAGAAACTGGTTCACCTATAGGTGGGACCATGAGGGGTTTAATGGGGAGCTACTATAAGGATAGTAGTGTACACAACACAGAGGATAGGGAATGCATGGATCACATAGTTATATTTAAAACGTAAAATTTTTTGTTAAATGGTAATTGGCTGCAATACATTGTTATCATAGTTGCACGATTATTGTTTCCCCCACATACCAGCTTCAGCTGACCGACATTTTGTTTGTCGGCATTTTAGGTACAAGCCAAAAAGGACAAATAGTAAATCGTCATATTGTGAAATACATGAAGTAAATTGCAAGGAGGATTAGTTAGAGTAGAATTCATAAGTGGATAGAAGGTTAGAGATCCAAGTTTTCAAAAAGGTATGCAAAAGTTTATTTTCTTACAACTTTTCAGTTTAGTCTGTTAAAATTTAATAATTGTTCTTGGTTAATTGTCGAACCTTTGATCCAGAAAATTATGGGTGCGGCTTCAACCTCTTGGTCTCCATTAATTGGGGGTTATAGGAGGGTGGGGTTGTAACATTTAGTATTAGAGCATAGGTTCCTCACTTAACCATTAATAATTATTAAATTTTACAAACTCCATAGAACCCAAGGGAGTTATTAGAGGATTATCCAAAAGACGGAGGTGTCTAGAAAAGGATCACGACCGGGGGCTGGAAATATTTTCCTCCGCACCGCTAGTCAGAATACGAGGACTCCCAGATCCGTGTGACTGCCTGGCCAAAGTCTTAGGGTTTGAATCGAAATAAGATACCTTTAGGACCTTCTCATCTTATTCATCCCTTCTCATCACAAATTATGTTAAGGACCTTAAGGATTAGGGTTTTCTCTCTTTTCCTCACCCTCTTGAGGTATGGGTAAGGTTGATAAGTTTAAGGAATCCTCCACCAAATTAATGAAAAGCATGTAAATAAGATGTCATGGACATAAGCTTAATAGATTAAGCACAAACTAAAGAATAGATACATGCTTAGGTCGTATGACACGAGTTGTCATTTCCCTCAGGAGAGACCTGAGGATAAACCTTCTTGTTAGGAGGATAAGGAAAGAAAGTTAGCCTTGGAGATAGAGATCTCCATTACAAGTAGAGACCTGGTACATCCTCTGAGGATGATGTTAACCCTAACCCTAAGTGAAGGTTAGAGAGAGAGATGACATGATGAGTTAGACCAGGTGTTTGGATGGACATGCCTTGGATGGCGTAAGAGCCATGAGAGGTTGGATGACCTAATACCTCTGGCGACCCAGCCCTAGGAAGGGTCGTGCATGTTAGAGTGAAGGATAGCTCCTTCATTGATGAGGTTAGAGAAGAACCTATGGAAATCCCATGAGTTTATATGGGCATAATAGGCACCCAGAATGTATTAGTGGTGTGAGCAATAGGATGAAACCCTAACCAGGAGAGAGTGAAGGATGGTTTATGAAATAAGCTTAAAGAACTATGGATAACCTTGAGCGAACATAAGTTGAACATAGGCTTCATCCAAGTAGGGGCATGCTTTCGAGTTTGATCCTTCATGAAGAGAGGACCTCTAATGGTGAGGTTGGTTGTAGGGTTAGCTCTAGAAAGAGAGAGAAGGAACCAAACAAGAAGGTTGGAATCCCAGACTCCGAGATATGAGGAAAGGTAGGGAGATGAGGATGATGCGACCTAAGTGGATGATGGTGGTGGCCACATGCTTGATCCCTAGAGGTTGATGATGTCTTGGTTTCCATGGGAGGAACCAAACCCTAGCGATAGGATGATGCTTCTGGTACCTATGTGCTTATGGTATAAGTGGTTACCTGTTGAGATGAGATAAAGAGTGCCTTAGACCTTGGGGAGGTTTAGTAACAGGTTGTGAGGCCTTACACCTTATTGGTTGTCCTAGAGGAGGACCCAAATCTAAGTGTTGCTCGAGTGGAAGGATGACAGGAAGTGCATGTCATGCCTTTTGCATGCTTGATTCGTGGTTAAGCGATAGAGCATGCAGTTGCACACCTAAAAGTGAACCTAGGGTTCCTAGGCCTAAGAGGGGAGTGGTGTACCTAATGCTCATGATGAGAATTAAGTTGCTATAGTTTTGAGCATGATACTCCTCATCTATAGAGGAAAAAGGGAAAATCCTTAAGTCGAAGGTATGATGAACCCCTCACAACTAAGTTGATGATAAAGGAAGGTATGATCTTGATCTAATGTTGAGGAATGAAAACCCAAATGACCTAGCCTGGTTTAGTGGTCTTATTGTGCCTTAATAGCTTACTACGGTTAAGCATATGGATGTAAACCCTAGACCTAAGGGCGTTTGTGACCTTGTTTTAAAGATATAGTTTTCCTCCCATCCTGGGAGAGGGACCCTTTGGTAGGGTGTATATCAGCTTTGTTGGTTTATGGTAACCCAAAGAGGTCTCATAGGATCCTGAGAAGCTAAGTGAAAAGTACATGGTATGAGATGAACCTATAGACCCATAGATATCCATCTCTAAGTGCATATGGATGTGTTACCATGAAGGTAACTGGTATGGGGCTTGACCAAGGTAGGCAGGTTGCCATGATCCCTATGAAGGGACGAAAGTCAGCCCATAAATGCAGAAAGAGAGATGATGAAGGCTTGGGTAGGACATGTACTATAATAGAATCCTCAGTCTATCCTAGGGTCAGGTAGGGATAAGACCGATGGAAGTAGGAGTTGCATATTCCCTAGTTGTACATGACCATAGGGTCGGGTGTCTGAGGGCCATGGGTTAGGAGATTGATCACCTTCATGAACTCATGGGACCCGAAGGGCAAAGGAGTAGGAAACTCTCTGGATGCATAAGGGGAAAAGGGATGACCCCAAAAGTGTCAACACCCTATAGACCTAGAGGAGATGACCAAGGATTGTGTGGTGACCCAAGTAGGTTCGAGACCAGTTTTCCATGGAGGTGACTTTGATAGCAAGATGATTGTAATATAGAGGCATAAACGACACGTTTCAACTTAGATTTAAAGGTGTACTGGCAAGGTGGGATGTACCATCTCTACTCTTGGAATAGGGAGAACTCTGTATTTGGACTGCAACCAAATACTTATTTCCTCTTGTTATGGGAGTGAGAGATAGAACAATACTCATGACATACACCAAGGATAAAAGATGATATGAGTTGGAATGTTGCTATGAGGTATGAGGACAGAGATGATAACATACCCTGGTAAAGTGAATGATACATGGATGGTTTGCAAACACTAAAAAGAATGAGGTAGTCACCTTATGAGGATGTTTTTATCATGAGATATGAGTCATACAAGGTTGAGTTTGATCACCAGAAGATGAGCTCAAAGTGTTCTCAATAGAGTTCGAGTTTGAGATGATAAGTGAAATACATGGAAGTGTATGTCATCAATGTTACCTAATACCTAAGGATGTGAAGTGGTAATGGATGCTCTGGTTGAGATATATCTGACTAGTTTGGCTAGAAGCTAGAAGAGGTTGTTAGGCTAACCCTAAGTTTGGAAAGGAGATGTGTTTGGCTAACACTCAGATATAATGAGATATGTTGAAAAATTTAATGATTGTTTGGTTAGCCAGTCTAGTCCTGGATATAATGAAAGGATGGTGATAGAACCTCAGATACACTTCTTTGGAAAGGAAGGAGATGAAACCCCGATTAGAGTATTTAGGGTTTCTGAGGAATTGATCTTGAGGAATCATGACATACAAGAAATCATGATACACCGTACTACGAAGATAGTAAGTGACAATAGTGCTTGAGATGCTTAAGATGAAGTTGCACGTGGCTTGTCGCCATGCAAGCCAGGAGGTGAAAGACAAACACCAGTAACCCAGTGTATCGATATAGAGTATAAAGAGTTCCCGAGAGGGGAAAATGGAGTTCTTCACTATGGAGGTTGTAAGTTTTCCCTAGACCAAGGAAAGTCAAGATGCAATGTGGGTTATGATAGATCACCTTACCTAAATGACATGAGAAAGAAAGAGTTCTGTCAAGGGATAGATCTGGTTGAACTACACATGAGAGAGATGGTTCAACTACACCATGATGTGAGTTCAAAAGTTCTTGATTATAACCTAAAGGTTCACTTCTGTGGGATGGAAGTAGAAACATGAAGAACTCTATGTTAGTACAGATTGTCACCCTAACTAATGGATAGTGTGATCCAGACTAAAGGGTCTGATGAGAGCATGTGTGCTCATTCAGGGTGATATCTAGAGATAGTTCTTATCCTATGAAAGATGTGATGATAACCACCATATCCAGTATCAGGATTTAAAGAAGCTCTGTAAGGGAGGTGGTGTCGGTCACCACTTCAGTAAGGTGATGTTGGTGAAAGGACCACGTGATGGTTAGAAAAGGACCACAGTGTGTGTAAATGAAGTCCCTTTGATCGTGCAAAGGTTGAAAGGAGCCTAGAGACGACACGAGTTGTGAGTGGATGCAAAGTAGACTGACATGTAGTTCACTGTGGGAGAATATGTGACATGAAAATCCGACCCCTCTAAGTTATAGCTAAGAGAGCTGAGTCCCCGATGCATGGGTTCTTTTGTCATGGTTTGGTGGAGAAGGTTAAGCTTGATCTTACCCCTCAGGATAAAGTAATGCGCGATGAGTTCCATGTGTCCAATTTAGAGCACTATGTGAGGTACCCGGGCCATGCACTGAGCAATGAACCTAGTGAGCCCCAAGGGAGGCTGAAATGGCTTGAGTCACCTGTGTAGTTTATAGACGCCAAGATGAAAGAACTCAGAGAAAAGAATATGTGATGATAAAGGTTCTTTGGTAGTGCCATGAGTACGGTAAAGACACATAGGGGCCAATGATGGACATGGAAAGGTCTTATTCTAAATTGTTTATTTGCTTGATAAGAATTTTGAGGACAAAATTCCTATAAGAGGGGAAGGATGTTACAACCCCAATTTTTGAGTTCATTTGCTGAGAAATATAATTTCTCATATTATTGATATTTGGACAAATAAAGATATAATTTGTTTTGAATAAAGGGATTATGTTTACAATAGCCTTGATGATTGTGTTCTGGGCTTTATTGGCTATTGGTCCCAAATAATAAGAAAATTCAATTAGTAAATGAATAATTGAATATTTGAGAAAAGAAAAATGTGGAAACCTCTAGAAGGCAAATCCAAAGAAGGATTTCGTGCCTCTTGGGTTCTTTGGGTTCCAAGGAGTCCAAAGTTGGATAGAGAGTGCAATAAGAAAAGAAAAGATCAATTAAGTATTTCTTTATTAAGAAAGAAATTAAAAATAATGATAAAATATTGGAAATAAGTGGAAAGAGGTATAATTGGGTTATCCTTGGTGGAATTTCGTATCCCAAGGATTCCTAATGATAAAAGGAATACCAATAAGGAAAATAAAAGAGAAATAAAGAGAAATCCTCAAAAGGAAATATTTTAATAAGAAATAAAACAAAATAAGAGGATAATGACTTTTTGTTATTATCGAAAAGAGAGATTATTTGCTTTAAGAAATGTGTGCCAATGGACTAAAGGGCAAGTACTAAGTGAATAAAAGAAGTGATTTTTGAAATACTAATATCTAAATAATAAAGAATATTAAAAGGATTATGAGGAGAGAAGTTTGCTTCTTAATTAAGGGAAATTGTTTCCTATTATTCTTTTGGGATCTAATGTGATATATCGAAAAGAGATAAAAAGGAACTATCTAGATTGTGCATGTTTACTTTGGGTTACCAGTGTCTCCATATGGGAATTCTATTAAAAACTCTCTTTATAATTAAAAATACTTTTCCGATGAAGGCTCTTCATAATCGTGAAGGAGGCTAATATAAGGAAAAAGAAAGGGGAATATAATTAATAACTTCCTAAACATTATCTTGTAATACTTAGGGAAGGAAACAATCCCGTGTCTATCAAGGAATAGGAGAGAAGAGAGATGAGAAGGGAAGATACAAGAGAATACACATTTATATATATGTGGTATCTATTGGATACATGATGAGCCAACATAACTTCCTTCCTCTCCGTATTTCTTCTCCTACCTTTCAATCCCCCACCTCTGTGCTCTTCTTCGACTTCGTCTAGGTTAGTGTGTGGCTCCTAGTAGGAGGAACATGCAGATCTTTAACCTAAATGTAGCAAAGCCACGACTTCGGTACCCTCTTTTCCGGTCACCCATGTCCCAACCACATGTTGTCGAGCACCAGCTAGGCTGGGCGGAGGGGGTGGTTCCCTATCCACGACGGTGGAAAGTGTGAGCCCAGAACTACCCTGGGATGACCCTACAGATGAAAACCCTATAGAGTCGGCTGCGTCACCAGAGGGGGGTCACATCAACGACGAATGTTGTGGTAGGCGACGTTGGTAGCAGACATGCTTAGTCGGATCGCTGGGCATGGCCTTTGGCAGATGGGTTGATGGCTGCATGGGTTCGCACAGACCCCTGATGGTGAAGAAACTCTGGCTGGTCATAGCAATACCATTATTCTTCAGTGCTGATGCACTAGCTGAACACGAGGCCACGGTGGGTAACTCGCGTGAC
Organism: Alisma plantago-aquatica; assembly: GCA_963693085.1. Classification (NCBI taxonomy): domain Eukaryota; kingdom Viridiplantae; phylum Streptophyta; class Magnoliopsida; order Alismatales; family Alismataceae; genus Alisma; species Alisma plantago-aquatica. Next base: position 243,284,349 of record OY856411.1, read on the forward strand.
GTAGAGCAGGGTCGGCGGCGGTAGTCCGTTGGGTGACTGTGATCTCAGGACTGTAAAGATGGTTGCAGGTGGAAGTCCAGTATGGCAGAGTCTCATGAGGGAGGATGACCTACAGCTTGAGTGGTGGCGGGGATGTCCTCCACCCAGCGGCGGCCGCGGTGCAGTCTTCCCTACGTGAGCGGGAGATCGCGTGAAGGGAGAAAGAAGGGACCCGATTCCCTTGCCACTGGACGCGCCTCCCTGGCTGGGCCAAATTACAGTAGGCCCAAGTAGCTAACCCACCGGCCCAAATCAGTTGAAGATTGGTAATTCCTTATTTAAAGATAATTATTAAGTACCTTGTTGATGCCATAGAATTAAATAGGATTATCTAATGATGGTGAAGTTATATATCAAACTGATCAGAAAAATCAATCTAAATAAAATACTATCAGAACATGATTATGCTTCTTGCTCTAAAAGTATATACAATACATGTGACAATGTGATTAGCATAATGGAAGACCTAGATTTTGCATAATATGATGTTTAATGGGATAGGTTCATTCATATTAAGATAATACCTACTCTTGTTATGTATAATGAAGAAATTCTTGATTAAGATGAATAATTGATTATTCTAGGTTAATAATCTTATTTATGCTGATTTAGGGTTTTACAACCAACATGGACGTCTTGCTATGATCTTAATGTTAGTAATGTGATTTAGGTGTCACGAGTAGTCTAATAGGCTTAAGATGTAACCTAATATGCATAAGTGAGATGGTTATCTTAGCAATCGTGATATGATGGGATTAGGGTTTGTAACCCTAATGCCTGGTCCAAACACAAGAGATAAATCTAAACCCTAGTTTAGGAGCGAATCTAGATCTGAGTAATGTAATGTGAACACATGGTGACACATATGTAGTGTGTATGTTTCAGATTTACTGCTTGTTTCTTGGATGTTTGGATATATTCTTAAAGTACATATGATGTTCTGCACAATTTTGCAATCACATGTATGTGGTTACATCTATGAATAATCGCTTTAGTTTCACGGAGATTCCTGAACAATTTTATCGGTTGCTTGAAAATAACTGTTGGATGCCTTTATTTCATGCAACTATAAAGTGAGTATGATTATCACTATGAATATATATATATATATATATATATATATATATATATATATATATATATATATATATATATATATATATATATATAACTGGCTTAGATCTGAATCCACCCTGTGGCTTGTAAAGGCTAAAAAGGGGTAACCTAGAGTAAGGTCTAGGTTATCGTGGGTTAGAAACTGGGCTACCAAGTGTAGTGCCATGAGACCCTTTGGCATGCCATGAGTTAAGGAGTGGGCTACTTACGGGTAGTGCCATGTGACTCAACCCTAGAAACTGGTTCACCTATAGGTGGGACCATGAGGGGTTTAATGGGGAGCTACTATAAGGATAGTAGTGTCCACATCACAGAGGATAGGGAATGCATGGATCGCGCAGTTATATTTAAAATGTAAAATTGTTTGTTAAATGGTAATTGGCTGGAATACATTGTTATCATAGTTGCACGATTATTGTTTCCCCCACATACCAGCTTCGACTGACCAACATTTTGTTTGTCGGCATTTTAGGTACAAGCCAAAAAGGATAAATAGTAAATCGTCATATCGTGAAATACATGAAGTAAAATGCAAGGAGGATTAGTTAGAGTAGAATTCATAAGTGGATAGAAGGTTAGAGATCCAAGTTTTCAAAAAGGTATGCAAAATTTTATTTTCTTACAGCTTTTCAGTTTAGTCTGTTAAAATTTAATTATTGTTCTTGGTTAATTGTCGAACCTTTGATCCGGAAAATTATGGGTGCGGCTTCGACCTCTCGGTCTCCCTTAATTGGGGGTTACCGGAGGGTGGTGTTGTAACAAGGGCTTAGGAAAACCCCAGCCCTTAGCTCTAAGTGATCATACAAAGACTTGTTTACAGAATGGAAACAAACCCAAAAAATTGCCCTAAGGCCAACTCTCACCCCTGTTTACCAACTGTGTCTGTCCAACCTAGGGTTGTTCAGGGCAATCAACAAGTACGGGAGGTGAGCTGTACAAAGTACCTAATAAGACTGTATCACAGTCACTCCTATGGGTCTGTCTAAAGAGGCTGCCTAGTCACAAAAGGAACAGTATGAGCATACTGCTAAGATGGGCACAATTGATCTCAGTCGTACCCCTCATGCACACAAGCATGTTCACATCCAAAACAACCTGAGCCGGATACAAAGACCAGGATGTGTGTGTGTCGCACCACCTGGCCTCATCCGGCGTATTCACTTTAGTGGACGTCCCACACAATGACAAGCCCACATGGTAGCTGTTCCTTCCATGCTGGGTGTGCAAATAGTACGTTCCTCACCAAACTCCTAACCTATGTTGCTAGAGTAGCACAAGGTTGTCCCTGCTCTCCATGTATTCTTTTATTTCTTTCCATCCAAACAAAGTAATTAGCTACAACAAGTGCAAGGAACACAAGGTCCCTCGTGTGTACATCGCTCCAACAAGTGGCGGTATCATGTTGTGAGCAAGGATTCAAATCCATCACCCCTTGATGGCCCCTCATGAGTGTGGACCATACAACAGATGTATATGGGCATTGAAAGAATAGGTGCGATGTTGATTCTTCACCACCTTTACATAGCAAGCACGATGTGTCATAGTCCTCACTCCATCTCACAATTCGATCTGCCATGAGTAGTCCATTGTTATACGCCTTATGGACTATTGTTTCCCATCGGGGAATGCAGTGTGTATGCCAGAGTGCTTTGGCAAACTTAGACTCAGGCCTACGTGGGCGAATAGCTTGCCAGAAGTTAGGGAATGTCTCGCTGCGCAAGTGTTCACCTCTATTATCAAGTGAAGATAGGGCTTGGCAATTTATATATTCCTCTACCATTCTTGTCCACATGCATGAGAAGCCTGGTCTCATAGGGTGTTGTACATCTAGAGAGTGCCCATAACGTCTCCTCATCCATCGTATCCAGACCGAGTCAGTGTTAGTGAGGAACCTGTCCACTTTCTTTCTCATTGCCCACTTTGCCAAGTCTTGGAATTTTTTAAGCCCAAGTCCGCCTTCTTCGATTGGGTAGGCCATCTTCTCCCAAGATATAGTGTGTGCTTTACCACCCCATAGAAAATGGGCATCAATTGTCTGGAGTCTGTCTAAAATAGCGCTGGGTATGTGGCCTTACATGACCCAGAAGGTGATAAGTCCCATGATGTTGGCTCTCGTATGATCCACTCTACCCGCGAAAGACATTCGATGGAGTGGCCATTGATCAATCATCACCCTCAATCTATCAGTGCATGCACCATAGTGTCTATCATAGACCGTCCCAGCAGTGAGAGGAAATCTCAAATAAGTATATGGGAGCTCATGGATGGGCATGCTAATGGCGGAAGATAGTAGCTCACCAGTGTGTCTGGTCATTTTTGATAGAAACACCATAGATTTGGTTTGGTTGGCATGTAACCCAGTGATGGTAGCAACTTTCTCTAGTCCTTCCTTTGCTTCTTGTAGGTTCACAATCATCCCATCTAAGAACATGAGGACATCATCGATGAATATTAACTGGGAAAGCACCGGTGTGCATCTCACTTTAAATGATTTGAGGCTGCCCCTTCTTTCCATATCTTCTAGAATGAGCATGAGCTATTCCATAACAAGGGTGAAGAGAGCCGGTGATAGCGGGTCACCTTGCCTTAGACCCCTATTGCTTGTGAATAAGCCTCTTGGCTGTCCATTGACCAACACTGAAAATGAGGTAGATTGGGTACACTCCTTTACCCATCGTATCCATGTGTGTGGGATTCCGTAGTCCTCCAACAGTGCCCATAGGCTTGCCCAAACAACATGATCATAAGCTTTGGAGATGTCGAGCTTGATGCACACCTTCGGTTTGTTCCTCTTCAACTCAAACCCATGGAGAAACTCCCCAGCAAGTTGAGCGCAATCACTGATGTTACATCCTAGAATAAAATCTCCTTGGTTTTGTGAAACAAGTGTGGGAAGCACCACCTTGAGCCTAGAAGCAAGCAATTGCACCCAAATCTTGTATAAAACACCACAACAAGCTATGGGGCAAAAATACCTCATAGAGTAGGCCATCATCATCTTAGGAATGAGGGTTAGGAATGCATGGTTACATTCACGCAACATGCTTCCTCCTTCTGTGAGCCAAACTATTGCATTATATATATCATTGCATATGACCGACCATACATTTCTATACCATTTGGCGTTGAAACCATCCGGGCCCGGGGACTTGTCCACTCCTATGGACCATAATGCCTCCTTCACTTCAAGAGGTGAGACCTTGGAACAAAGACTCATCTTTTGTGCCTCATTTAGAATGCATCCCGGCTTCATCGTGGTTTGGTTGTATGTGCCTCCCTATCCATTGTATAGGTTGGTGAAGAATTGTACCACCTCTGTGTACAGGTCATCATGCATGCTCACTTTCCGCCCATCATCAGATATAAGTTCATGGATGGTGTCCTTGATTATCTTCCTCTTCATTGCGCCTTGGTAAAAGGAAGTGTTGCGATCCACATCATTAATCCACCTCGTGCGACTCCTTTGGTAGAAGTAGCCTTCTTCTGCTTTAGCTAGCACCTCCAACTGGGCACATAGGTCCCTTTCCGCTTCAATCAACTCTTGGTTCATAGGTTTATGTTGAAGTTCTTTGCTAACATTCTCAAACTCGCAAAGAGCATCACATTTGAGTTTGACTATGTTGCACTTTTCAGCAGCCCATCTCTTAATGCACTTCTTTGTGTTTTGGAGCTTCTTAGCCATAACGAACATAGGATTACCTTCTACTTGGAGGTCCCATCCTTCCTTAAGCACTTGGTCATAACCATCCCACTCTAACCAATAGTTGAGAGATCGGAATGGTTTCTTCTTGCGAGTGGTCGCCGGTGTGCCAATCAACCGTGTCACTAGTGTAGCGTGGTCGCTAATCGCTACAGAGAAGGTCAAGCTTACTGCCACATTCCCAAACAATTGTGTGAATGGGTCATTGGCCAACACATGGTCAAGCTTGCATGCTACCCTCGTGTCTTCATCTTCTAGGTTAGTCCAAGTGATGTCCCCCCCCCCCCCCCGCACAGGGAGTTCCATCAGGCTAGAAGTGGCCAAGGCATCGTTGAAATCCAAGATAGCTCATAGGCCACGTTCACGACCTCCTTTCTTCTCCCAAGAAAATCGTGTGCAGTTGAAGTCCCCCATCAGTAACCATGGCCCTCTCACCATGTTGGATATGTCATTGATGTTGGACCATAGGTGTCTCTGCTTGCTTGTTGTCGTGTGTCCATACACTACAATGATTGATAAGTCCGCCCCTCCTTTATTGTGGTAGCATGTAGTGATTGTCTGGGGAGTAGAGTAGATAACCTCCACCTCCTAAATCCTAGGGTCAAATCCCCAATAGATTCGTCCACCTTCCACATGTTCATGGTTAGATAGAAAACTCCAACCAACTGGGAATAGCATTCTCACCTTGGCAATGTTGCCCCTCATGATGCAAGTCTTTATGATGGTAGCAAGAGAGGAATGTTCTTCACAGATGACTCTTCGAATCTCACTTTGACGGTAAGATTTCACCCCTCCTCTCACATTGCATGCGAGAAGAGTCATTTAGTACCCTTGGCCGTGTTGTGTTCCGTTACGCAGTACCGGTACATTGAAAGTTTGCTCATCTCATGCTCGCACACCTTCCTCCTTTTTTCCATTCTAGTCTCCCTGCCCGCATGCTCGGTGCCTGCAGTAGTGTCTTTGCATGCATGATTCTTATTTGGAGGTCCCATCTTTGATTTTAGTCCCACCATCTTGTGCTTGGGATTTTTGTGGGTCTTCTGTGGTCTCTCCTCTGCCTCAACAGTCTTATTAGACTTGGATGTCGGGCAAGCCTCCTCCTTATCCGCCTCATGTAGGTGATCTGAGGGATCATCCAAAATCCCTCTATTAATATCATAATTTCCATCCATGTCACTAAAAACTGAAGATGGAGTGATAACTGCACCCGGTGTGTAGGGGAAGATGGTGTTGAGCAATTGCTCCTCCGAGAAAAAGGGCCTTCCTCCTCCTCACTGTCTGCATTTACACCTCCGGGGGTCTTTGGATTGGGTCCACCATACCCCTCATTAATGAACTCCATAGGCCCCGTATCATTGGTGATAGAGTTACCACCTCTTGCCTCATTATCAATGATAATGATTTTCTCCATGACGATCGATATAGCTGTGTGATCACAACAGGGTGGGTCAAGATCTACATAGTGCACTGGTATGTCTTTAATTACCCAGTCATCTTGCAAGGCATCATTACCATTCTCCCCTTCATCCGCTTGAAGCATTTCATGTAGGTATTGATTCAGATCTCCCCTTAATTGGTCCACACTTAAAGTATTTTCCAAATTAATGTTTGACCCAAAATAAGAATCAATGGCCTCCACATTCAATGGGGTCTCCATGGAAAGAGGAATGGTGTTTGACTCATATGTCTCCCTGACATCACATCCCTTCTGGTTTGACGGTGCCTCCGACTCCACCGTAACCCTAAAGGCATCGCTGGACTCCTCCGTCGTCATCACTAGATGATCCTTCTCCAATGGGTTTTCGCTGGCCTCCTCTATCCCCTCATGTTGCTGCCATGCCAAAGGAGGTCTTTTTGATCGTGAACGACCAATTCTTCTTTCCGCCTCATCATATGCCGTCATCGCTGCACATCGGTCCTCCGTGTGTCCAAAAGCTACACACTTCTTGCAACGTCGTGGGTAGTACTCATACTCCACCAGACATGGAATTGCTTCTCCTCCTTCCACCTGCATTTCTACTTCATATGGTGGGTCTCTGTCTGCCGAGATCTCAATGAGCATCCTTGCATAATTGGGGTTTGTCCCTCTCGCCATCCTGAGGTCCATGCGGAGGGGGTTGCCCAGGAAGCTGGCCGCAATACTTAGAATCTCAACTGAGTTCAGCAGCCCTAGAGAAGGGAACTTAACCAAGTAGGGTACAGTGGACATGAGGTCCCTTTCCAACGTCACCGTCAGTCTCCATTGTTGCATGAGCACAACCCGTCTGTCATAAAACTAGGGTCTCACCGTCATTGCATGATCTCTGTCAGCAACGTCCTCAAACGAGGCAAAGAAAAAACCATTATCTTTCTTGGTCACCTCCATGCCACCCTTCGACCGCCATGAGCGTTGGACCCAAGCTTTCATAGGGATAAGATGAGGGTTAGCATCAATGACGTGAAAAATGAGGGTGTTCTCCCACTGTCTCTGGATCTGATCAAGATGTATCTTATGGATCATTGCCACCATCTTATCACCCTCTGAATGGATCAAAGGGATCTTCTTTAGTGAAAGATGTGGTAGTGCCTCTAGTGCATCCTCCCCTATGCCCCCATGTATCCAAGAGTTGGGATTAGGCTTGAACGTCCAAGCCCATGCATGTCCCCAGGACGACGTTCCTGCCATATCGCCTCCTGCCTGCATGGCTGCCGACGTCGACGTCGATGCATCCTGCAACCCTCTCGACACAGAACCCGATCTGCCGCCTCTACACCATACACCACCATTGCGGGGGCCTCCTCCTTCTCCCTCATTGTCCTGTGTATCTCCCCTATTGGTAATATCAGCCGCAAGGCCTTTACCTTTCTCCTTCCTCCTTTCCTCATCATTCTCTCTGTCCATCCCCTGCACAAAACTCTGACTTCTCGATCGGCCCCCTCCTCTTCGCGACCCTCCTCTACCGCCTCCTCTCCCTGATCCTCCTCATCCTCCTAGGCAGACCGCCTACCCATTATTCTCCAACTCTTGTTGCTTCTCCATCGCCAGCGTCAAACAGAACCCCCTCGATCCTTTGTTCTTTCCCCTTCTCACCATGATGGTAGCAACCACCTAGAGGAGACTAGGTGACTAGAGAAGGTAGCAACCTGCTAGCGGGTGCTAGGAGGCCAAGAAGGTTGGGCACCGACCAGCAAGGGCGCCCTCGGTTGTAGAGAGAAGGTAGAGAGCCTCAGTTCTAGAGAGAAGGAGACGATTCAGATGCCTAGATACTATCAACATTGACTTTGTAGTCATTTGGAGAGTTAGGGTTTGGGTAATAAATAGTTTCGTGATAGGTTAGATTGGTTGCAGAAGGTTTCTAACAAGTTCAAGATGTTGGCTATGATGAAATTTTTTTACTTTTTCCCATGGTTAAATCCATGAGAATCATGCTTTCCATTGCGGCTTATCATGACTATGGGATTTGGAAAATGCATGTTAAATCTACATCCTTAATGGGAATTTTCTTGAGGATGTGCACATGATAAAACTTGAAGATTTTATTTCTCTAAATGAAACTAATAATGTTTGTAAGAAACAAAGGTCAATCTATGGATTTAAGCAAGAATTTTGGAGTTAGAATCTTATTTTTGATGAGACAATAAAACAATCTGGCTTTATACAACATGAAGATGAACCTTGTGTTTACAAGAAGGTTAGTGGGAGCATGATTGTATTTCTCATATTGTATGAAAATGACATACTATTGATGGGAAATGACATACCTACTCTATAATTTGTTAAGAACTATTTAGGAAATACTTATCCATGAAGGACATAGGCAAAGAATCATATACACTAGGAATCAAAATCTATAAAGATAGATTTAGAAGACTTTTTGGTCTAAGCCAAAGTACATACATAGAAAAAATGCTAAAGCAGTTTAGCATGGAGAATTCTAAGAGATTAAACTTACCCATGTATCATGGAATAAGTCTCTATAGAACTTAGTGTCCCAACTCTTTGGAAGAGTGGGCATGCATGAGTAAGATTCCATATCCCTCAACAATTATATATATCATAAATGCAATGATATGTACTACCCGTATGTTTCCTATGATTTGACCATAACGAGTAGGTACCTGTAAGATCTAGATGATGGTCACTGCATTCAATATCGAGCGTCCTTAAGTACTTGATAAGAACCAAGGATCAATTCCTAATTTATGGTGGTGCAGAAGAGTTGGTGGTAAAGGTTAACATCAATGCAAGCTTCCAAACTGACAAGTATGGTTACATCACAACTACAATTCATGTTTTTCATAAACAACAAAGGTGTGAGCTTTAAGAGTTATAAGAAAGAGAAAGTGGTTGATTCTACAATAGAGGTTCAGTACATTATTTCCCCTGATTCTTCAAAGGAAGCATTATGGATCAAGAAGTTCATTAATGAACTTGGGGTAGTTCCAACTATTAAGGACATGATAGAAATATAAAGTTACAACCATAGATCCATTAGACATTCTAAGGAACCCAAATCACATAATTTTTATAAGAACATACATAGGTGTAACCATCTCAGATGTGAGATGATACAACTAGGAGATATAAAGCTCTGTATAGTACCAACTGAAAGAAATGTTGTTGATCCCTTGATGAAAGCACATCCACAATAGAAACATGATGGTCATGTTAGATATATTGGACTTAGGTTCACAAGTGATTTGATCTAGTTCAAGTGGGAGAATGTATCTTATATGCCTTGAGAGACATCATTTGATAATTGTAAAAGGGATATTTGTACTTGATTATTAATTAAAAGACAATTCCACTTATTATGTTTATTTTAGTATTGAGATAATGAATAAACCTAATAATGTACTAAGAGTGATTTAATCAATGACATGTGGTTTGGGTTGAAGACCCAAACATGAGATCATTTGCATAATAAGATTTATCATTCTTATTTTTTCCGTAGCCGATTAGGATTGTGGATAGTATAGGACAAAAATAGTATACAAGACTAGTATGTATGGTGGGCAATGGCTATGTCTCTTTAGTCATGACATTGGATATCAAATCAGATGCAAGGGTACTTGTTAGACAACAAGTTGTACTGGACATTCCCACCTTGGGGTTGACAAATGTAAGTCATGTATTGACATGTCAGATTCATATCTCAATGTGACAATGGTGATTGTGATCCTTAGACCTAATGTCACTACATGAAAACATGTTGTTTGTTGTACTTTTACACTAGCCCAAAGTGCTTTAAAAAACGTGCTTCTAAAAATGTGATGATTGGGTACACTATGAAACATGGGGAATACTGTGAGTGAGATATATGGAATTTTCCCCTCATTTGGAGTGATATCCCCTACCATTTGATAAGGGAGACTATGAAATTCATGTCCATGGTCACATGAGTTACTATATGATCTTGAGATAATTATCTTTAATAGTTTTCTCTAGTTCAAGGAACATAGACTGTATGTTAATAGGATGACATCTCATGCCTCACTTTCAATCTGGATATCTATGACAAAGGGATTACATGGTCATGGGAACATTGGACACTTTAAAGGTTGAAGTTGTTCTCCAACTCATTCCTATTTCTTGGGTGGCAATGATGTGTGTCTAGACACCAATATTTTCTTATGTTGTTTTGAACCATTACCAATGTAATTAGGAACCTACTATGTCACACACATAAGGATGCATAAGTCAATTTAAGTACACAGTCAAATATATGATTAGAATGGTTTTGAATGATAAAGATTGTGATATGTTGTATGATCAAGAAACTCAAATGTTTGATCTACAGTTCATATAGTTTGGTTCAATAGATAAATTGATTTTAAATTTATCGGTTTAAATTTCCACTAGATACATGAGATTGGTCAATTAGGGCAAGTGATTGGGCAATCATAGTGTTATAAAGAAAGTTTGGAATTGGAAAACAAGTCAGATCTAGATCTTGACTGTAGTGATCAATTGAACACTATTTGTGATCATTCGATTAGGGGTTGTGATCGCGGGATCACAAAACAAGTTCAGAAAATCCCAATCCAATCTTACTTTTCAGCATTAACTATTTTTGAAATTGTGAATAGGAAATGGATTGTTATTCAATTTTTTCTAAGCCCATGACTTTTCTATATGAAGGGGCATGTTCCAAAGGGTTGAATTGATATTTTGTGACAACTTGGCCTTCATCTCTCTCTCCAAGAGAAAGATAAACCCTAAAGATGCCACCCATGAAAGGATAAGATAAGGAGTTTTGGGATGACAGACATGTTGATAACACATTTTCCTATTTAATGGGGTGACCAAGGTGGTGCACCGCATTCTCCTTCATTCATGTGGATGAGTGGATGCCAGTGCATCTACACGTGGGCTTGGAGGACACATTCTATAAGATACAATGGGATGATACAAGGAGGATGATCCAAACCTATTGGTATTTAATGTGGGTTCCTTAGAAGACATTCCTAATCTCTATCTGGATTGCTTTGATCTAGATCTATATCTATATCTGGAGGATCTTGTTCTTTACCAACCTAAGATGTGTCTACTTGTTGGACAAGTAGTGTGTGCAAAGGTATCACAATTATCCCTTCATATGTCTTATATATTGATGTTTTATGGCTATGATGGTTGGACTCTTGAAATGGTCGTCTGGTCTTCATGTTCAACTGATGTCTGGACTCCTCTAGCCGATTGGTTGAACCAATAGTAGATAGGTTCATCCTCCTTTCGTCTGGCCTCCTTGGTCCTCCAATCGACCATTTCGTCTCACGAGCCGGTTGGTTTGTCTTGTAGATAATGTCTTTTCATGACAAATATAAAATAAAACTATCCTATTTATTATTATATTGTATAAGGGAAAACCTCGAATTATATTCGAGGAGAAATAAGAAGAAGAGAATTAATTTATATTTGGAAAGGAGAGAGACTCGGTATGCAAAATAAGATATAAATCGGAATAAAAAACGACAACCATGAACACACAAATCAAGGGTTCTTAGCCATAACCATGCTTCACATCCACCATCAAAATTAATTTTAGGGTGACACATGTAAAATGCATATAGATAATATCATATATATACATATACATACATATATATATATTATTTTGTGGAGAGTATTTTGTAATTAATCTTATACACACATTAACCAGTTTAATATTAGAATCATATGCAATAAAATAAATCCGATCATATCGATTTAAATATAGATACACTATAAATTGATGTGGCTATGATATGACTATAGCAAAATTGGGGCGACAGATAAGGTAGTGGAAGCAAAAAAATTTAAAGCTTGATTCCCCTGGACAACAAGATCACATCAACCACAATATATCTAGGAAGGAAAGGTTACAAGGTTATACCTGGTCTGAGAGAAAGTCTGGAGACATTACCCTTGAAGTAGAATCATGCTTCTTCTTCTGCATGCAACAAATCGCTCCTTCTTTAGCAGCAATACTTGACCAGTCATCTCCACTGACCTCCTGGTGCAACACCACAGACAGAAGTTGACAGTGTCCTCCTAGCGACAAACAATGGCCTCCCACCTCTAGGGTAGTCCATGCGGACCACTAGGAACTCCACATTGTGCTACCAGAGCCAGTGGGAATGACTTGTCCCCCTCGAACATCAACCTTCTAGAGTTGATACACTCTCCCACAATTGTCTCTCCCTTTATATCCCTACATTTATTGGGTTGGACTCGATCAAGCTCTCTATTGGTTACTACAACCAGAGAGGACAACAATTGTTAGAGCAATTGTTGTGTTATGAGAAGCCCCCAGTACCCCTCTACTTATAGGAGAGGTCAAGGTCAGGGTTCACAGTCTGTGTGGGAGTCAAGAGGGTCATATTCATGAATTTTCTAGAACCTACACACGATGAACCAGTTGGTTCACATGCTTGGTTTGTGCACGAATCGGTCGGTTCGTGCAGTGAATTATTCTAAATCACATTGATATCCAATGTATGATTAATACACAACATGACTTCAACACAAATCCTTTATCTAATCGAATTGGCCATTTAATCCGGAAACCCAAATGATGAATTAGTTGGTTCACATAATAAAATGGTCAGTTGGGACCTATGAACTGATAGGTTCACTATGTGAACCAGTCATTCCACACCCTAGTTCAACCATTATCAACTAATGTTGATTCTAATTGACCTGACGCTCCAACCGATTGGTTCAACACTTGATCCGGTCGATTCAAAATCTAGTCAGTCAATTTTGAACCTCACTTGTTTAATCGAATACCTAAACATTATTAGTAATCAATCTAAACATCCTGCATGAATATACTCCTTTCATCCAAGTTTATCATATGCGTATGACCCTATAGGAAAAAAAATTACATTGGTAGTGAATTTCCATAACCAATTTTGATATCACAAGCAAAGAGAGGCATCTAGCAACACATCGTTGCTACCCAAGTAATTCAGAAAGTTGGAGAAGAACTTCAACCTACAATCTGTGATCAATGTTATTGTGATTGTATAGTTCCTTTGTCTCTGATATCCAGATTGAACTCGAAGCATGGAATCATCATCTTGTCAACATTCAACCCATGCTTCTTGAACTAGAGAAGACTATCTAAGATTCATGTGAGTTCACGTATCACATATTGAATCACATGAGTACAACCATAAAATTCTTAGTCTCTTTTATCAAGAGGCCCTGGATATCAATCTCCTATAGGAGGGACAAATCCCATCTACATCACTCACTCTATCCCCATGTGTTACAGTGCACACAATCATCACCATTATGGAAACCCTTATTCAAGATCATGTTGGGTGATGTCAAAGTACATGAATGACATGTGATGCATGTAGTGACTTGTGATGGCCTGACTTTTAGGGTTTCTATAACCAATACATTATTCGAGGTCCAAGGATATTCCTGGTTGGTTAATCCCAAGGCATGGTGACTTTTATTCAAAAATGGTTTTGTTAGACCCACGCGTATAATTATAATGTCATTGGAGATTCAATAATAGGTATCCAAGGCCATTTATGTACATGGAGATATAACACTGGTTATTAGTCACTTTGGAGTACTCATGAAGTTAAGTATCTAGCTGAAGCATACATGATTTCCTATGAATTAATTATAAACCTTATGATGCTAATGAAAAAAATAAGAGGATGTGACTTGTTTCTTCAATACTTGATAATGATTTGATTCGTATAAAGGTTTACACATTATGATGATATTTGAGGATCTAAGTTTATTAACTAGATGAAGGAATTTTGGCATCAAACATGTCTGGAAGCTAGTTTACATGTTGATAAACTAATGGTTAAAATTTCATGACTTTTACTTCAGCCATTTCAAGGACATTGATGTTTCAAATTTTATCAAATTTACCATATGTTACTTGATTTAGATCTAAGTTTACATTCATAATGTCATGCAACCTGACTACATTACCCACTCAATAGATGGAAGACTCTATTAGTTGTTACTTGATTGGGTAGCATGGCACCCTATTTTCCCTTAGATATATCTGATGAATCAAAGACCATCCACGACCTCTGTTCACAATAGATCAGCTAGTATAGAGGAGGTCAGGTTGTGAGGAGACCTAAGAAGTGACTAGGAGTGTTGGATGAGGTCTTTTAATCTGCCACACCACCAAGAGCTAACCCACAAACCGTCACATCTTAGCCACCAGTAAGGTGGGGAGTAAGATCTACCCTAACCAACCCCTTACCCTCAGTCATCATTTTCGATAGCCATCTAGGTTTCTACAGATTAGTTGGGGGATACTCCTCGAACCCAACCTCCTTCAAGAGGTAGACAAACCTTGGGGGCAGTCTGTCACACATCCCACCACCTACCAGACCCCTCCCAGGTTTAGAAGGAGGCTGCATATCTCATTTGGTCTTGGATGCTTGAGTTATGTGATGAGGAAGAAACCTCCCTTACAACAATGCCATCCTCTGCCGTGAGTTCATGAAGGCATGTAATTGGTGTCTGTGCAACCCAAGGACTCTAGTTCTTCTCATCTATGAGCGAGAATAGGTAGATTTGTACAAGACTCAGGCCGTGCAGGATGATGTCATGCTCGTGGGATATAGGCTTAGTAGAGGTGATGGAACCTGAGGATGGAGGCCTGATGACATAAGAAGAAGAGAGGAGTTCATGACTGGTAGATGCTACCCTGGTGAGCAGCAAAAAAGGTAGATCCCTCTCTGGCCACCAGAGCCCTACCGCATGCTAGACTAGACTGGCCTTGGAAGTGACGACTAAAGATGGCATAACATCCCCGATCGATACTTCCTCACACACAAAGACAAAAGGGAGGGAGACGGGCCCCTGTTCAACTAGGTGTTGGATCCGTCTATTATAATTTGGGCCAAGTTAGACCGACTTCTGAATGATGCCCCACTTCATGACCTACGTGAGCCAATTCGAGAACAATGTCTCAAGTAGTGGACCCCACCCCAAAAGGTAAATTAATGTTGTTCTTCTAGAAAATAATCTTTTATTATAAAATGTCTTATAAGTTTCTCCCTTGGCCTAAAAATGCCCTAAAAATATCCTCAGATATAGAAAATTTCCTAGTTTATAATAGGATTTGTAGTTCAGAGCTTTGAAACAATAATGGGTTTTAATTCACAATATGATGATACATTTAGGGTATATTAAATGAAATAAATTGTATATGATTGACATAAAATCGTAGAAAATTATATCATACCTAAATGTCATTATATACTATATGGACCCTGAATTGAATTATGTTGTCCAATATTAGGACTTTTGGTATTAAAATGCAAATAAGTGATTCTAGCCTCTTTTTAACTCTAGAAATTAATAAAATATTAGAAAATTATGAAAATTGGACCATACCACTAGAATGACCTCCCAATTAGTAGAATAATACCAGACATGTGTTCTAGGTCAGTAAAGCCTAGGTTTAGCCAAAACCCTAATTTAGACCTAAATACCATTAATAATGGTGAACCTTATATTAATGATGAATATTTGTTATTAATCAGGTCATGGACAAAGTTCTAGATGATCATGGATGTATAATGAATCTATGAACTCATGTATGTGGGTTTTATTAAGTATAATACTAGTTTTTACGGATGCATAATGATATGATGTACTTTGGATGATTTTATTTGCATATAAAATCTTGGATGCATATTAGTAGTATATGCTTTTCCAAACATAAAAGAACATAAAAGATTAAGATGAGTGGTACCTACTGAAGTGAGATAGTATTTCCCTCTCTCTTCTAGACACTAATGTCGAGCACAACCCCATCGCCCAAGGGGCGGTGACCCCCATAGCCCTAGAGGCGGGGAAGGGCCCATCATGTATGTAAAATAAGGTGCTGACACACTTAGTAGTACAACTGCATATGAAGACATGTATACAAGAATGGTTTACCTTATTTTCACCTTGAATAATGTTTTCTTTTACTTTCTTTCATCAAATCTTTCATTATGCAAGTTACTATATAAGTATTTCACTCACATACAAAACTTTGTTTGATTCATCTATTTTATGTATTTTCTAGGTTCATAGCTAGAATGGGAGAAAAGAAAGGAATTGAGAAGTATTTAGGTTGTATCTATTGTGAAAATCCTAGTTAGCATACATGTTAATAGACTATAGAATTTCATTCAATATGTAATTGTAAATTGTCTTGTAATAATTCATTTTGTAATATACACATGTTGAATGTTGATAATGTTATGGTGAATGAATTATATTTGAATGTTCATGTATGTGTATTATGCTTCCGCATCACTCTCTGAAATAATTAGCTAACATTTTTAGTTTTGTCCTCTCCTACCTTCCAAGTTTTGAGATGGGAGAATCCAAGGACATTATAGTTGGTCTCTGAGAATGAACATTAGCTACATCTGATAATTTTTCATCATAAAATATAAAACTAAATTTCATCTTCCACTTTAAACCCAAGAAACTAAGTAAATTGTTCTATAGGAATAAGGTTTGACTCAGCCTCTAAGTTAGAACCTAGATGTTAAGTTAGAACCTAGATATTTGAGAACTAAGTTTAGACAAGTTCCTGAGACCCTTTCCATATAGATCTCATATGTATTGGGTATACACTATAGTCTACACCTTATTCTCATCATTTCACTAGGTGACATGGAACTAGACTATCTACTATGTGTGGTACACTCCTTTTGCTGATTTGGTTTTGTTTTCCAATCGGCTTGAGCCTCGACAATTTTCAATGATGTCTTCTTTCTCAGAGAAAACTATATATATATATATATATATATATATATATATATATATATATATATATATATATATATATATATATATATATGAAAATGTGCCCCCGAACAAGAAAGTAGGATGTGTGCATGCATCCTAAGTGAAAGAAGTGACATCAGCCTGAAAGCGAGAGTAGATCTAGAGTAGATGTCAAGAGCCTCATTGGATATATGACAGTGAGAGTAGATGATTGATTTATGAAATAAGCATGTGTAGTCTTATCTAAGTTCGATCTCTGATGGTATAAGTTTCCTTATAAAGAGTTGAGTTGTATATGAGATGGATCCAATTTTGAAGATTCTAAGATAAGTTGTGATGATGAAAGTCATTACCCTTTCTTACTTAAGATGAGCTAAGTTAAGATAAGGTTGAATATGCATGATCCTGAATCTCTTTTACAAAGGAGGACCTCCCATTTTAGGACAAGATACGTGGTGAACTCCAGAGAGAGTGAGACCCACAAGGAGAGGGTCATAGGACCTACCCTACAATATATAAAAATGAGATATATGTGAAATGATGTGTCCTAAGCTGGATTACTCCTAAGTAGATGAGTTGAGCCCTCTTTGCATGATTGATGCATGTTTTTTAGCACAGCAATAACTAGAAAAATTATCCTAGAGTTTATCCTTTTTCTACTTTTTGATAAAGGCTAGTATAGAAGGGTCGATCAACAGAGATGATGATGAAGATGATTGAGTTTCAAATCCAATTATGAGAACGAGAATGTAAAATCTATTTTAAGAGTTTGTTAAAACTAAAACAAACAAATAAGGATGTTGAATTAAATATAAACTAATCAAAAGAAAGAAATACCAAAGCTAAGGGATTTCACCACCCTAGCCGATGTGAAACTAGAGTTAAGAAATTACACGATAAGAAAGATAAAGGAAGGTATGTGAAACATTCATAAAATAATTCACAAAAGATAAACTCCCCTTGAACCCATTGGTCCTAGCATTCATGGATCCTAGTTAAATCATCCAAATGGGGAATTTTCCAAAGTCTCATCCAAATTCCTATGAAATCGATATGGTTGTTCAAAATCTTGGGTTCCAAAGTCGCATCTGCCAAGATTAACACGTGATGAAAATGAGAGATCACTTTGTTAAAATCATCAAGATCCAAATATAAATCCATTTATCTAAAAAGTTGTGTAAAACTTTGATCTAATCATCACATGGCTAAGGGGTTGCTCCCCTCACCTTGATAAGAAAACGACTCGCTAGTCATACTAAGGGATGGAGAAAACAAGGAAGGAAGGTAGAAAGCCATAGACCAGAAGTGACAGAAGCTCCAAGGAGATCTTAGTTGGTGACAATAAAATAGCTTACTCTCTTATTTCCCCGCTCCAATGAAAAGAACAAAAAGAAGAAACGAGATCTAGAAATCAGAGATAAAAAAACAATTTTTTATTGCAGAAGTGCAAGATTACACTTATGAACAAAAACGACAAAGTGCAACTACAAGATACAACTATAAAATATGGGATGCTTTTCTTAGAGGAGTCCCTCCTAAGAGGGGTGGAAACCCTACATACATGACTCTCTATAAGACTCTTGTCCAATGGATAAAAACTTTCTGGATCTGGTCAATAGAAGAAATGGTTGATTACTTTTAATTATGTTGACTGTTCACATTCTTTTTGATGTAGATTCCCATAATAGAGATTTTGAGCGGATTTATAACCTGTAAAAGACTATAAATCGATCCAAATAATAATAGTTTCTTTTAGGAAATAAAATTTCCTTTCCAACAAATACTTGTACATCTAATTTGGAGTTTGTATCCAGAAGTTATGATACTTTTGGTGCTGGATATACATTAATTTCAGGGACTGCGGGAATTGTGCAAAACATCTTCTAAGGAAAATTGATCATTTGAATGGTTAGACCATTTTCCTACAAAAAACTAACCAAATATAATTAAAACTCCAAATGAAGAGAAAAATCTAAATTAATACAATTAATTCCAAAACTAAGAAAATAAATAAAAAAAATCCTAAAATGATATCCAAAAGATTAAATTAAAAAGGATAAATACACATTTATCAAAATACCCCAGAATTGAATCTTTGTTTTCCCTTAAACAAATAAATCACAAATAATTCCAATTTATACTAACAACATGTCTATCCTCACCCTTATAATATCACTTTATTCCTTACCTCCAAATTTGGCCAAGCAACCCAGTCTCCTAAAACCACAAAGCACAAAACTTCTATATTCGCTATCAAAAACAACTGTCATATCTTGTTTCTAAATAAAGACTTTGTAGAAAAATAGTTTTATCTCATTAAAAACAAATATCATATCTTGTTTCTAAATCAAGACTTTGTAGAAAAACATGCTTCATCTTACTTTTGCTTTGACACTCTCATTTTAATTATTGTATTTATTTTATGTGAGTTGTAGCAAAAGAACATGATGAAATTGGGGGGTGTGAAAGCAAAGAAGGATGTTATGAATTTTTTTGATCCCTCCTCTATTTGACTCGGGATTTAAATTTGTGGAGTTGTGGCTACATTGGTCACAATTTTTTCATGTGCAATTTTGGCGTATTTTGATGGTATGCCCCTTTGTGGGGTATGTAATTTTTGATATGGGAAGCATGCCACCCCTGACTTGATTTTTGTCCGGTGGTGATTTTTTGCTTCTCTTTTTTTTAAAAGAAAACAAGGGGGAAATAATAGATGTCCTTGTGCTTATAACTTCACACAGTTAATTTTTTTTTCTTTTTTGAAAGTATCATTACATCAGAAAGAATATTCATGTCAATCACATTATACAAGATTTATATCAAGTTGATACATAGTTTAAAAATAGAGAAATTTTGTGTTTGGTTTTGATTGATTTCATATGACTTGCCAAATTTTCCAAGGAGTGATGCTATTTTGGGGTCCTAGGTGACATGATGGTTTCAGACATGGCAATTTGTGATTTTTTTCCAAATGATTTATTAAATTCAAAGGGGTAGAATGATAAACATCTATTCATATTCACCGACTAGATAAAGGCCATTTTGAAACAAAAGAAATAGAAACATGGCCGACTAGATAATGGCCATGAACAAAGCAACTATATGCAAAACAAATAAAAACACAGATATAATGCAAGAATAAAAAAGATAAGGGGGTGGAATAAAACCATACCACCCACCTCTACCCTGGACATAGATTTTTGCTCATCTCAAGTAGAACCAAAACCCGAGATGAGCAAGGATTTCCAGGTGGCCCTAGTAGCTCGAAGAACGTCCAGCTAAATGAGATGTGTACAAGGGATGGGACCTTCATCAGAGGAGATTCATAATGTACCCTATGACAGGGTAATCGCGGAAGCTCAAAGGTGTTCTCATATTTGTTTTTCACCTCACATCCCCCCCCAATAAGATCCATAGATATTCCTTCGATAGAAAGGGAAGTGTTGAAGGTGGAAGTGGATCGGTGGAGGTTGGCAGGTACCCAGATAGTAATGCCGATAGAGAAGGATAGATAGAGTTGGGTGGAGGATATGGCTCAGGTTTTCCACCATCATAATGACCTACATATGGGAGAATTGATGCTGATACAAAGATTTCAAATTATTTACAAAAGTGTCTTGTTTCTCCTTAAAAATAATGCCATCAACACTGGGTTTGGTAAGTTTCATTGTTGATATAACATATGGCTCTAATTCTTTTGTACATGGGTTCCCCAAGGATTTAGGAGGTATGATGTCATCTTCCTTATAGACAACAGAAGGGGGTGTATGGGCTTCTTCTAAGGATGGTATCTTCCCTTGTACATTAGTCTTATGTGGAATGAGAACTGGCTGTTCCAAAAAGGGGGTTGGATTCTCATTATCCAAAACAGACTCAAAAAAAAGGGTATTGGTCTATGGTATCATTCAAATTTATGTTAAGGATGGGAGGGGTAGTTAGATCTTTGACCTAAAGATATAGATTTATCAATAGATAATGTTGCACTAATACCTAACCAAAATGAAACTATGGTACCAATCAAAAAGACTATTGTAGCTACTGGACGATGGAATAGGTTTTAGAATTTATTGACATTCTTTAAAAAGGGTATTGTCAATAATCCTAGTGGTACTGAAGCCATTAAAAGAACGCATAGTAACTTATTCGGTATTGTGCGAAGTATTTGAAATATAGGAAAGAAGTACCATTCGAGAAATATTTCCAAAGGATACCAACATCCTCATCACACACAAAACATGGATCCATGGTTTCTTTAGGATCCAACACATATGAAACAAAAATAGGGTCATTGCTGTCATCATCAGGAAGAACTATCTTGGATTTCTCAAGCTTTACTAGGGGAGTCTGTGATTGAGCCTCTAGCAAGGTAGCTAACATGGCTTGACTGGATTTAAGTTTTGCTTTTCCTTCTGCTGTCATCTTCTCTAGAGTCTTAAGTCTCTCTTCCAGTTCATGATTAAATTGAGTTTCACCATAAGATTTATATACCCCAAAATGTTTTCCATCCTCACCATACCCCTCATGGTAGTCTTGGGCCTTATGCTCCTCATATTGATTGTAACATTGCTCCTCATAATAATCTTCAGAAGATGGTGGATTGTAATTTCCATTGCATCCATCATGGTGGGAAGATTCAATATTACAAGGTTTCATCGAATAATGGGGGAACATATGTGGAACAATTAGGTTTTGGGATTGGGCTTTCAACAAAGTGGCTAACAAGGTTTGCTAGTTATCAATTTTACTACCATCTTCTCTAGGGACCTAAATTTCTCTTCTTGTTAAGGGTTATATTGGGTATCATAAATAGGTCCATTTCCCCCAAAGTTCTATTAGTCATACCCTCTAAAATTATGTTGATCATACCCCCCCTCAGAATATGGATATCAAGGTTCCCCATAATGGTTCTCAGAAAAACATGGATTCATTGTACCTACCAGGATGAAAGGGCTCGTAAAGAGGGGTGCTATGGGATAAAGTCATACAAGCTAGAGATGTAAAGACCACAATAATAACATTGTGGGGGATATTGGGATGCCCACTCCATTAGAAAAGTTCCTGAAAGATATGTCAATCAACGCACGAGATAAGAGAGATTACAAGATAATGGTTTAGTCAAAATTAGAAAGAGAACTAAAAATTATAAAGCTAAAAATTTATGAAATAAATTAAAATTACAAAAAAATAACTAGAAAGTAGTACTGTTGGCATGGAAACTTAACAGAAAGAGGAGATACATATATGGAACTATGCTTGGAAGGTAAAAAGAAATTACAAAAATCTAACAAGGAAATCATAGAACAAGGCTAAAAAATTATGGAACATGCTAAAAGAAATTATGAAACAAAAATAAACTATGAAACAAGATTAAAAATTACAAAAAGAATAAACTAGAAAGTAGTACTATCGGAATGGAACTCAGCAAAAGGAGGAGGTACACTACCAAAATGTTACTCGGTAGGCAATTTTTTTTTACAAAAATCTACAAAAAGAAATTATGAAACAGAAGATGTAGAACAAGACTAAAATTATATATGTTAGAGAAATATGAACAAATTTATACAAGATATACAAGCAACCAGATTTGATAAAATAACCTTGCCGTCCCCGACAATGGCACTGAATTGATGCACATCGTTTAGCACACCAATCACTAGGAAAATTATCCTAGATTTTATCTTTTTCTACTTTTCGATAAAGGCAAGTATAGAAGGATCAATCCACAGAGATGACGATGAATATGGTTGAGTTTCAAATCTGATTATGAGAATAAGAATGTAAAATCTAGAGTTTGTTAAAACTAAAATAAAAAAAATAAGGATGTTGAATTAAAGATAAACTAGTCAAAAGAAAGAAATACCAAAGCTAAGGGATTTCACCACCCTAGCCGATGTGAAACGAGACTGAAGAAATTACACGATAAGAAAGATAAAGGAAGGTATGTGAAACATTCGTAAACGATTCACAAAAGATGAACTCCCAGTGAACCCATTGGTCATGGTTTTCATGGATCCTAGTTCAATCAGCCTAATGGGGACTTTTCTAAGGTCTCATCCAAATTCCCATGAAATCGATTTGGGTGTTCTAAATCTTGGGTTTCACGATTGCATTCGTCAAGATTTACAAGTGATGAAAATGAGAGATCACTCTGTTAAAATCGTTGAAATCCAAATCAAAATCTATTTATCTAAAAATTCATTTAAAAATTCAATATACTCACCACATGGCTAAGGGGTTGCTCCCTTCTCCTCAGTAAGAAAACTACTTGCTAGTCATACTAAGGGATGGAGAAAACAAGGAAGGAAGGTAGAAAGCCATAGACCAGAAGTGACAGAAGCTCCAGGAGTTCTTAGCTGGTGACAATGAAATGTCTTACTCTCTTAGTTCCATGCTCCAAAGAAAAGAATAAGAAGAAGAAATGAGATCTAGAAACCGGAGATAAAAGAACAAATTTTTATTGTAGAAATGAAAGATTACACTTATGATCAGAAATGACAAAGTTTAATTACAATATACAACTATAAAATCTGAGATACTTTTCTTAGTGGAGTCCCCCCTCCTTTTATAGGAGAAGGAGGGGAGGAAACCCTACATACAAGACTCTCTAGAATACTTTTATATGGTGACGAAAAACTTTCTGGATCTGGTCAATAGAAGAAATGGTTGATTGCTTTTAATTATGTTAACTGTTCACATTCTTTTTGCTACAGATTCCCGTAACAAATATTTCGAGCATATTTTGATCCATTAAAAGGCTCTAAATCGATCTAGATAAATAAATTCTTTTAGTAAATTAAATTTCCTTTCTAAATAATACTTGTACATCTAATTTGGAGTTTGTATGCAGAAGTTATGACACTTTTGGTGCTGGGTATACATTAATTTCAGGCACTGCGAGAATTGTGCAAAATATCTTCCAAGGAAAATTGATCATTGGAGTGGTTAGACCATTTTCCTAAAAAAAACTAAACAAATATAATTAAAACTCCAAATAAATAGAAAAATATAAATTAATTTAATTAATTACAAAACTAAGAAAATAAATACAAAACAATTTTAAAAAGATATCTAAAACATTAAATTAAAAAGGATAAATACATATTTTTTTCAATGATTCAATCCTATATGTGAGAGTTGGGTGAAAAAAATGATGGGTAGGTGACTCATAATGAGAAAGCCAATCATTTTGATTGAGTTAGGTTATCTTGAGTTACATATGTTTGTGAATCTCATCATTATCTACAGGTGAGGTGATATAGGAACTCTGGTCCTGAGAGTAAAATGCCTTGTGCATAATATACTCATAAATGATGTTCCTTCCACTTCTCTTTCTTAATTTATGATACTAGAAACCTCACTTGATCTATATATATGATTTATAATGAGCAGTCACTCATATAAGCTTGACCTATCTATAATCCCTTCCTATATCACACATGTAACATCCAAGTTTGAAAACATGATAAGTTTGATTTAGTATATTCTCTTTCGCTTCATATCATACATGAAATATATTGGTTTTGAATCATTAGCTTGAAATCAAGATACGTTTGCATCATATATGAGATGGTCACAAAATATAGTTCTTAATCCCAAATCTTTGATTCTAAGATTCTCCAGTTTCATGATAACTCTCACACAATAGGGTGAAACCCTAATTTTCAAGCATGCTAAGTGAGCCCTTATCATGTAATGAAATACTAGGATAATGTTGATAATAAACAATGATAATGATTTCAAGTATGATGATTCTAGTAATAATTTGAAATATTGATATCACCTTGCACGGTCCAGTGGGGTGAAGTATGAAACCTTGTGCATAACCTTCTCAACATTATATATATCCAAAAACCCAAATTCTTAGGGAAATGGGGGTTGAAAATCCTAAAATACTAAAACATCATTATATGTGTCAATTATTAAATGATGTTTCATCCTATAGATGGGTAGGTACACCCAAGAACATTTGCACCATAAGATGGCAACTTAGGGTTCATCCATAACTACAAAGTCTTAGAACCTGGAGGTAGTGACCTAGGGTGTTATAAACTCTTTGAAATCACCTTGATAATGAGATAAGTTGAATTTCAAGGAAGAAATTTCAATAAGATTGGGTGAATGTGATGACCTCACATTTAGGGTTTCTATATCCAATACAATATTCAAGGTCCAAGGATATTCCTGGTTGGTTAATCCCAAGGCTAGGTGACTTTTATTAAAAAATGGTTTTGTTTGACCCATAAGTATAACTATAATGTCATTAGAGATTCAATAATACCTATCCAAGGCCATTTATCTACATGGAGATATAACACTGGTTATTAGTCACTTTGGAGTACTCATGAAGTTAAGTATCTAGATGAAGCATACACGATTTCCTCTAAATGAATTATAAACCTTATGATGTTAATGACCAAAATAAGAGGATGTCACTTGTTTCTTCAAGACTTATAATCATTTGATTCATATCTAAGGTTTACAAATCATGATGATATTTGAGGATCTAGTTTTATTAACTAGATGATGGACTTTTAGCATGAAACTTGTCTGGAAGCTAGTTTGCATGTTGATAAGCTAATGGTTAAAATTTCATGACTTGTACTTTAGCTATTTCAAGGATATCAAGGTTTCAAATTTTGTTACTTGATTTAGATATAAGTTTACATTCATAATGTCATCAACCAAAATACATACCCCACTCAACATATGGCACGACTCTGTTAGTCATTACTTGATTGGGTAGAATGGCACCCTAGTTGCCCTTAAATATATTTAACGACTCAAAGACCATCACCAACCTCTATTTTCAGCAGAGCAACTGATGTAGAGGAGGACATGTTGTGAGGATACCTAAGAAGAAACTAGGAGTGTTGGATAAGGTCTTTTGATCCGCTTCACCTCCATGAGCTAATCCACAAACCCTCACATCTTGGCCACTAACAAAGTGGGAAGGCAGATCGACCCCAACCAACCCCTTACCCTCTGTCGTCATTTTCGGTAGCCAAGTAGGTTTCTCTAATCAGTTGGGGGCTAATCCTCAAAACCAACCTCCTTCAGGAGGTAGAAATACCTTGGGGGTAGTCTTCCACACATCCCACCACCTGCCAGACCCCTCCCAAGTTCAGAAGGAGGTTGTAGATCTCATTTGATCTTGGAAGTTGGAGTTATGTGGTGAGGAAGAAACCTCCCTTCCAATGAAGCCATCCTCTATCGTGAGTCCAAGAAGGCATGTACTTTGCATCTGTGCGACCCAGGGACTCTAGTTATTCTTGACTGTGAGCAAGCCCATGCAGATCTATACAAGACTCAGGCTGTGAGGGATGACGTCTTACTCATCAGAGATAGGCTTAGTAGCGGTGCTGAAACCTAAGGATGGAGGCCTGATGACAGAAGAAGAAGAGAGGAGTTCATGATTGGCATACACTACCTTGGTGAGTGGAAGAAAGGGTATATCCCTCTCTGGCCACCAGAGACCTGTCGTACGCTAGACCAAAAAGGCATAAAAACCACGATCGATGATTTCTCATGCACGAAGATGAAAGGGAGGGAGCCATGTCCCCGTTGACTGGGTGTTGCACCCACCTGTTATGGTTTGGGCCAAGTTAGACCAATTTCTAAATGATGCTCCACTTGATGGCCTATGTGAGCCAATCCGAGAACAATGTCTGAAGCAGTGGACCCCACCCTAAAAGGTAAATTAATGTCTTTCTTCCCAAAAATAACCTTTTATTAGAAAATGTCTTATGAATAGCTTTCTTGGCCTTAAAATCCCCTAAAAATATCCCCAGATTTAAAAATTTCCTAGTTTATAATAGGACCCCTAGTTCTGAGCTCCGAAACTGTAATACTGATGGTTTTAACTCACAATATGATGCTACTATATTAAATGTAATAAATGATATATGATCGACATAAAATCTTAGAAAAATTATATCATACCTAAATGTCATTATATACCATATATGGATCCTGAATTGAACTATGTTGCCCAAAATTAGCACTTTTGGTATTAAGATGCAAATAAGTGATTAGAACCTCTTTTTAACTCTAGAAATTAGTAAAAATATAAGAAAATTATGAAAATTGGACTGTACCCGTAGAATGACCTAAGTAAAGCCTATGTTTGGACAAAACACTAATTTGG
This sequence comes from Alisma plantago-aquatica, assembly GCA_963693085.1. NCBI lineage: Eukaryota > Viridiplantae > Streptophyta > Magnoliopsida > Alismatales > Alismataceae > Alisma > Alisma plantago-aquatica. The sequence goes on from OY856411.1 coordinate 243,311,589, forward strand.
ACCTAAATACCATTAATAATGGTGAACCTTATATTAATGATAAATATTTTTTATTAATCAGGTCCCGGATAAAGTTCTAGATGATCATGTATATATAATGAATCTCTGAACTCATGTACGTGGGTTTTATTTAGTATAAGACTAGTTTTCATGGGTGAATAATGATATGATGTACTTTGGATGCTTTTGTTAGCATATAAATTCTTGGATGCATATAAATAGTATATGCTTCGCCAAACATAAAAGATTAAGATGAGTTGTAGCTAATGAAGTGAGATAGTATTTCCCTCTCTCTTCTAGAAACTAATGCCGAGAAGAACCCCATAGCCCGAGGGGAGGGGATCCCCATAGCCTACGAGGTGGAGAATGGCTCAGCATGTATGTAAAATAAGGTGCTGACACATTTAGTAGTCCAATTGCATATGAAGACATGTATAAAAGAATGGTTTACCTGATTGTTTCCTTATATAATGTTTTCTTTTACTTTCTTTCTTCAAATCTTTTGTCATGCAAGTTACTATACAAGTATTTCACCCACACACAACTTTTCTTGATTCTCCAGTTTCACATATTTTCTAGGTTCAGAGCTAGAATGGGAGAAAAAAAGGAAGGGAGCAGTGTTCATGTTGTACCTCTTGTGTAGATCCTAGTTAGCATATATGTTCATAGAATGTAGAATTTTCATTTAATATGTAATTGTAAATCGTCATGTAATACTTCATTTTGTAATATACACACATTGATGTTGATAATGTTATGGTGTATAAATTATATTTGAATGTTCATGTATGCGTATTATGCTTCCACATCGCTCTCTGAAACAATCAACTAACATTTTTAGATTTGTCCTCTCGGGCCTTCTAAGTCTTGAAATGGAAAAATATGGGGGCGTTTTATGACTTCAGGTCTAAGAACCACGGTCACCACTGTCACTATGAGAGACGACTCTGACTACAATTCCAAGGTCTCCATGTATCACTCTCATGGTGAGTTTGTTCGATACACTATTCTCTAACATGTACCTGTGTGTTTGACTTGATATCACATCACTCTAGTCTTATGTATTACTATTGTCTATTTTGCCTCCACAACAATATCCCACTAGGGACATAAAAAGAATGAACGTACTCTTATCATACATATAATCTCATTGTTCATATCATGTACTTGAAGACATATGTCATCAAGTAACATAAATCTTTATACATCCACTATGTCTATGCATCGTCTCATGCTATGACAAACATAATTGATGAAATTACCTTTATTATTATCAACCCATGTATTTAATGCCACATTCCAATAATCATATGGTTGGCTCTCTAGGCATACATACCAATAGTCTCCCACTTGCACTTAGCACCAGTCAACTACAAATCTTATTCCAAGTGATCTTAACAGGTCCATCATGTTTCTGCTGCATATGCACTTTTATAGTGGGTTAGCAACATTTTCTTCAAGTTAGTATTTTCAAGTTTCACATCTCCTCCCTGTACAACATATTGTATGAGATGGAAGCGTCATAGTATTCTATCTGAGATTCCTTGCCTAACTAATAGCTCCATTGCTGTCACAATATCTCTATTATGTCATCAATGGTTGGAACCTCCCATAAGTTCATGTCTATGAACTTCAAGATCCATACAATATCCTTATATGTTCTCATCACATAGAGATACTCAACTTCTATTGTAGATTTAAACAACCATCATTAGCTCGGAACCTTTTCCAATTTATAGTTCTTGTTTTAAGGTCAAACATAATTTAGATTATGATCATTACTTTTATTTATCATTTTGGAAGCTTGCATTGATGTAACTTTCACACCCAACTCTTCCTTATAACCATAAAAAAGGAACTGATCCTTTTAGTGGTTCTCAAGCACTTAAGGATGTTCTTTATGGTAGTCCAGTGACTTTTACTAGTATTTGATAGATACACTCTTATCGTGTACAATACATACGTGATTGCTAGATAGGTATATATATCCTCTCATTATGTCTTAATACATATGAGATAACTGGAAACCCTCTCCTCATGTCCAACATGTATGAGATAACAAGATAATTACATAACATTTCATTCAATATAGATCCAATTGTGAATGCATATGGCATCTATCCATGTGTTCCTATTCTACATAAGAACTGGGACACTAGGCTCCTGAGAGACTAACTCCATGGAACATGGACAGGTTTTCTCTCATTGAGTCTTGCATGCTGAACCCCTTCATCATTTTTCCAATGTATGTGCTCATTCTTAGGTCAAGAAGCTTTCCCGATCTATCTCTATAGATCTCAAATCCTATCACATTGGATGCTTTGTCTAAACCCTTCATAGAGAAGGTTCTTCCTTCCTATGTTTTAGTATTTGTAGGATAAGGACAATATTCCCCATCATTATGTGGAATATAAATATGCTCCAATTGAATCTTTTTTAATCACATTTTCCATCCTCATTCTAACTCAAGTCAAACTCTTTGTCTGTCTTGTCAAATTGAAGATTCCATCTCCTAGATGCTAGCTTCAATGAACAGATTGACCTTTGCAGCTTACATACTTTATTTACAATATTGGATATATAAAACCTTTAGGGTGTGTCATGTACATATCCTCATAATTATTCCAGTTAAGGAATATTGTTTTAATATCCATATGCCAAATCTCATTAGTCATAACAAGCTATTACATAAAGCATGATCCTGATGGATTTAACCATGGTAAACTGGTGAAAGACTTCATCATGTTCAACACCTTAAACTAGTTTGAAACTCATTACAACCAAACTACCCTTGAATGTTGGTCTCCTTTAAAAGACCTAAATGCACCCTATGGGTTATACCCCTTCAGGTGGATCCATCAAGGTCAAACCTTGTTGGTTTACATGGGGTCCATCTTGGATCTCATGGCCACAAGCCATTTCTCAGATTCTGGTTCCTCAATAGATTCTAGGTAGGTTGTTGAATGATCATAAATGACCAACTCACCACCTTTTTCAGTTTTAATATATCATAATATTTCAAACTCAAGGCGTGTTATACTAGATCTATGATGTTTTGTGTTACATAAGGAACTTGAGGTTCCACAACATCTTGTGATTCTCTTTGTTCCACAACACCTCTTTAGGTTCAATGTTTTCTTATTTGTCTCAGTCATTTTGAGTTCTACTTTTACACCCACTGATTCCTTTGGAGCTAAGTTCCTCATCAGGAATACAACCATCCTTGCAACAAACACCTTCATTGTTGGATTGGGAAAAAGTACTATCTCAACAAAATACATTTATGTGATTTTGGACAAAGCCTTTTAAGAAAATATTTTCTTATATAAGATTCAATACTAATCACTATAAAACACATATAGACACTCTTCCCATGCCATATCCAACATGGCATATTTTATATCATTTTAGACGGTACATTATTTTAGTGTAAAGCATGATCTCAAAAGAAATTGAAAGATCAACTAGATTTTATTTATAATCGTTCCATGACTAACATATGGTGATTCCTTCTTCCTAATACACTCTCATGATACACTATCACTGTGTTTCAAGTGGAATTAATCATGATACACTATCAAGATCTCCCAGAAGGTGTTCAAACTCTTGGTTTAAAATATTTCAACATTGATCATACCGAAGTGTCTTAATACTTTTACCAAGTTAGTTACATACTTCATTTATTATCTCCTTGAACACTTCAAGAGATTCATACTTATATTTCATTAAATACAAACTACCATATTACTGATAGCATCAATGAATATAATGAGATACCGGTAACTACCTTTAGCATTTATTCTAAAATGTCTTATGTACATCATCATGTACTAGCCCTAATAGAATACTCATTCTCCCATTACATCTAGTGAAGATTATTTTGTCATATTGCACAACAAATAACACTTGCATGTCTTAATTGGTTAAATAACCAAAAGAGTCTAGATAACCATCATATGGATTCTAGAAATGCATTTCTTATTTATGCACTCTAGTTGACTATGATATAGGCATTCATTATTTGAGTCATCAAGTCATTCATTATATGTGTCATACATATTCGTCTCTAAAACTATACAATATAGTTTAGAAGACATATGTCATTTCCATACAAAATCTTATCTTTTAAAATGAAACATCAATTTATTCATAATGTTCTTGCCCATACAAGATACATGATGTTCTCATCAATGGCATATACATAATAACATTTCACAAATTCTATTATATTTCCATTAATGACACATTTCAACTATAGTGACATACCCTTGCTCCATACAGTTCTAGCTCACTTCTTATTGGGTCTTAAAGTAGAGATCTATATCTCTTTCTTCTTCCTTTGTTCCTTAATGTGAAAAGGACATATTGCTTTTGCACTTACCATTTTCCTTATCTTGAATGTAGAAGATTTGGACTTTATCTTAGCCTCAAAACTCTTCTTGGCCTTACCTTTTCCCTTTGGACTCACTTCTACCGATCGCCATCACAAATTTTTCCTTCTTCATTATTTCTTTGGCATCACCATGCCAAGTAGTTTTGATAATAGTTTAGCCAAGTTACTCAAGTAATACTAGATAAACTGGCTATATAATTCAGGGAACTCTTGTAGAATCATATCTGTGGCCAACCCTTGACCTAATAAGAAATCCAAGTCACTCTATATGCCCAATCATTTTGAGTACATGAGGATATAATGAATCTCCCTTTGTTAGATTACACTCAAACAACATTTTGGATACATTACACCTTACTTTCTTTACATGATTCTTAAGATGTGTTACCATCTCGAGAATGTCCATGTTTTCTTACTGCTCATGCAACTCATAGTTCATACAACATATCATTAGGTACTCAATGTCTATGACATTAATGGCTTGCTTCAAGTAAGAATCTATTTTAGCCTTCGGAACATTAGGAGCAGGTTCCTCTGACTGTGGTCTTTCAAAGACATAGAGCTTTTTCTCATTGATGAGAACATTTCTCAAAGTCCTAAACTAGATATGGAAGTCAATCCCATTTAGTTTATCCTTCTCAAGGAATAATCAAAATGATAACATGTTTGTGTTTGCCACTAGATTCTTCAATGTAATATTGCAACTTTTCATAACATTTTTTGATTTGTTTGATTTGATAAGTTAACAATATTAATTAGGCCTTCAATAATTATCACTCCCACTATTTTTTTTCAAATTGATAACTCTTGTGTATCAATTTGGAAAATTGCAACATAAAATCTTCTAGTGAGCCAAGATCCAAATCAATTCAACTATTACTCGGCCAATGCCAACGTCCATAGTCAATTATTAAGGTAGTCAACCTTTTCCAATTGCATCATATGCAATTCTTACATAGATGATATGCAAAACTCTTTGCCATAGTCATCTACATGCCTCTAGTGCTAAATCTCATTAAGGACACATAGTTAAGTCTGATCTAAAAGCCAACACAATAGCAATGAACCCCACTTGATAGGCCCACATTATTACCATCACTCTTCTATGAGATATACATTGCACCACCCTTGGGGTGTCCACACTTAGTCAATCAAGGATTTCATGTGTTCTGCTTATGGAAAACATGTAAGACTTAATATTGTATCAAAGGATTTTATATATTAATACATATACATATCCAATAACCACATACTTAGTACTTATCATATCATTGTTATAACCACAAATAAGAACATGCAATAATTAAAACACACAATCGATGGTTATGGCCATAATACTATACTTCCTTGGAGCCACAAGGAATTACTACCACCTAGGGTCTACATCACATGAAACAACATGTTGTTGGTGAAGATCTATGCTCTATCCAAAATGGGTTTATCAGTTCAACTCTTGAACCGGTCGACTTGCCTCTTGGTCACTCAGTTATACTCTTGAAACGATCATCTAATCTTCAAGTTCAACTGATGTCTGGACTCCTCCAGCTAATTGGTTGGGCAACCAGTCGATCAATTCATCCTCCTAATGTCTAGCCTCTTCAGCCCTCCAATCAATTGGTTAGCCTCACAAGCCGATCAGTTAGTCTGTTGTAGAACGTCTTCTTAGGACAAACATAAATTAAAACTATCCAATTTCTTATTACATTGTATAAGGTTAAAACTCGAGTTACATTTCAGAGGAAATAGGAAGAAGGCCATTAATTTATAATTGGAAAGGAGAGAGAGGCTCGGTATGCAAACCAATATACAATTAGGAACAAACAAACACATTCTCTACCCATGCGAGTAAAGAGTTAGTTATCTGTGCATCAATTTTCTAATAGGAAGATACATATTTGTAATGATGCAGTTAACATTATAATGAGAAGACCAAAAATGTAATAGTAAGACTCATTTTGTAATAATACGTAAATTGTTGTCATAAATATCATTTTTATTGCATTCAGAAGGACAATAAATTTTTCACGTCTTATTTATAAAATGAGTGTTTGTATTACAATTTTGGTTACCACATTATAATTAGATGAATTTCTATTACAAAATGGAACCACAAGTAACAAAAGTTAGTTACCTATGCGCACAACGAACACACACACACACACACACACACACACACATATATATATATATATATATATATATATATATATATATATATATATATAGATTGATAGATAGCTAGATAGCTATATAGATATCTAGATTGATATGCCCTTCTTGTTTCAACAAATTCCTTGTTAACCTTATTCTCTTCAAATTCTATATTAGGAAGCATTATAATATGTTTATCTTCAAATTTTTCAGAATGATGTGTGTTGCTAAGAGCATAGCTTATTATGTATGTTATTGAGTAAGGAATGGATCCTTTTTTCATGAATTCTGTTCTTTGAAAATCTTGTATTAGGCTTAAGGTTCTGTTTATATTATTATCTCTAATATTTACACTTATCTTTGGATAAATATTAAAGATTAGTTTTTGATGACTAAGATTTCCCTGTAATATTCCTAACGTAGCATCTCTTCTATCATTAATTCTATTATCCATTAATACAACATTTATGGGTGAATCTATTCCTTCTCTAAAGGTTGCTTTTATCATCATTTGAATAGCTCCTATGTGAATCCATCCTATTTTAGATCTATCTTTTATTTTTTCCATTTTTCGCATCAAGTCTTCTTTTCAAAGTAAAGGTATGTTTATTCTATTTCTAATGTATTCTATTTGCATAGGCATTTCTCTATTAGTTATTCCATAATAGAAAATATGTTTTCTTTGAGTAATTTTTTCAAAGAGAGATGTTCTAAATCCATCAGAATTTTCTAACCTTAATTTGGTGTTTCTTATTCTATTGAATAATCTTCTATCTATTAATACTTCTTGCAAGAAATTTCCTGCTTCTTCCTGATATTCTTCTATTATTTCTTCTTCAGTCTGATTCTGTGTTTGAGAAATAATAGATCGATCCATCTAATTGTTCGTCGTCTGTTATTTGAACAAATTCTTGAATGTTTTCTATTTCAGAAAGTTCTTCTTCTATAATTTCTTCGAATTGTTTTTGGTTGATTTTCTTAGATCCTCTTTTTGGACATTCATTGGCATAATGTCCTATTTCTTGGTAAAGTATTTGCATTCTTTTGGTTTCTTTGTATTTTTATTATAATTCCTCTTTTTTCTGTAGTATTTTTGTTTTGGTTTTGGTTTAAATCCGAACCTTTTTCTCTTTTTAAATTTATATTTATTTCTTCTATTATACCTCATTGGCTCACATCCTATAGTTATTGGATGGGTTAATTGTGAACAACAAAGTCCCTATTTTACCACTTTTTTTGTTTTTCTACTTAGTGTAGCTTCAGCACACCATTCTTCTAATTTCATTTTTAGAAATTCTATTCGTCCTCCTAATGTGTCTGCTCGTTGTCCAATATATTGAGGGTATAATTGCATTGCTTTAAATCCCCAAGGGTCAGGTACTTTTGTATAAAATAAATTTAGTAGACTTTTATTGGTAACATTTTCTCTATCCATTCTATCATATATTTTATAGAAATATTCCTAAAATTTACATATATATTCATCTATTCAGCACATATCGCAGAATTTTAGATTATATAGTAAAAAGGTAAATCTTTGTTTTTCTTTTTCTTTTTCTACATCTCTATTTACATTCCATGTTTTTCCTAAAAATTCTCTTCGTAATTCGTTTTCATAGTTATTTACTACTTGAGCTAATGTGGTTGCTATTCCTTTTACTGCTTCTTTATCATTATCAGTTAATCCTTTCCACCAATCTGCTACGATTCCTTGGAAGGTTAAATGACAAAATCTTGATGCTGTTTCAATATCAAAAGAAAAAGAAAAACAAAGATTTACCTTTTTACTATATAATCTCACATCTGTCCGGTGGAGAGCTCTTTGTCGTCTATTTAATTATCCAAAAAGAAAACATAAATTTGTAAATCCAGAATAGAATTCTTAGGACTAAAGTTGGACTCAAGCGGAATAGAACTACAAGAACATATTGTGGAAAAAATTGTTATGTTTCCGGATAAAATAGAAGATAAAAACAATTACAAAGATATTTAGGATGTTTAAATTACGCTGAACAATTCATAGAAAATTTGGCAAAATTGCTAGAATTCTTAAACTTGCTGTTCTATGCAAATTTCTTAATATTGGTCTTAGTCTTCCGTTATATCTATCTGTGCTTGCTCTAGCTTGTTCTATTCTATCTCCATTTGTTAATTGTAACTGATTTCCCTCATAACGTAATCTTCTTGGGATTTTATTATCTATTACCAAGGGTTTTTCTGAGACGTCTATATTTATATTTTTTGGTATCTCTATTTCTGAAATTATGTCTGGCTTTGTGATTTTTCCATTATCTTTAAATATATTAGGAAGCATTATAATATCTTTATCTTCAAATTTTTCAGAATGATGTGTTTTGCTAAGAGCATAGCTTATTATGTATGTTATTGAGTAAGGAATGGATCCTTTTTTCATGAATTATGTTATTTGAAAATCTTGTATTAGGCTTAAGGTTCTGTTTATATTATTATCTCTAATATTTACACTTATCTTTGGATAAATATTAAAGATTAGTTTTTGATGACTAAGATTTCCCTATAATATTCCTAACGTAGCATCTCTTGTATCATTAATTCTATTATCCATTAATACAACATTTATGGGTGAATCTATTCCTTCTCTAAAGGTTGCTTTTATCATAATTTGAATAGCTCCTATGTGAATCCATCCTATTTTAGATCTATCTTTTATTTTTTCCATTTTTCTCATCAGGTCTTCTTTTCGAAGTAAAGGTATGTTTATTCTATTTCTAGTGTATTCTATTTGCATAGGCATTTCTCTATTAGTTATTCCATAATAGAAAATATGTTTTCTTTGAGTAATTTTTTTCAAAGAGAGATGTTCGAAATCCATCAGAATTTTCTAACCTTAATTCGGTGTTTCTTATTCTATTGAATAATCTTCTATCTATTAATACTTCTTGCAAGAAATTTCTTGCTTCTTCCTGATATTCTTCTATTATTTCTTCTTCAGTCTGATTCTGTGTCTGAGAAATAATAGATCGATCCATCTGATTGTTCGTCGTCTGTTATTTGAACAAATTCTTGAATGTTTTCTATTTCAGAAAGTTCTTCTTCTATAATTTCTTTGAATTGTTTTTGGTTGATTTTCTTAGATCCTCTTTTTGGACATTCATTGACATAATGTCCTATTTCTTGGCATATAAAGCATTTGCATTCTTTTGGTTTCTTTGTATTTTTATTATAATTCCTCTTTTTTCTATAGTATTTTTGTTTTGGTTTTGGTTTAAATCCGAACCTTTTTCTCTTTTTAAATTTATATTTATTTCTTCTATTATACCTCATTGGCTCACATCCTATAGTTATTGGATGGGTTAATTGTGAACAACAAAGTCCCTGTTTTACCACTTTATTTGTTTTTCTACTTAGTGTAGCTTCAGCACACCATTCTTCTAATTTCATTTTTAGAAATTCTATTCGTCCTCCTAATGTGTCTGCTCGTTGTCCAATATATTGAGGGTATAATTGCATTGCTTTAAATCCCCAAGGGTCAGGTACTTTTGTATAAAATAAATTTAGTAGACTTTTATTGGTAACATTTTCTCTATCCGTTCTATCATATATTTTATAGAAATATTCTTGAAATTTACATATATATTCATCTATTCGACACATATAGCAGAATTTTAGATTATATAGTAAAAAGGTAAATCTCTGTTTTTCTTTTTCTTTTTCTACATCTTTGTTTACATTCCATGTTTTTCCTAAAAATTCTCTTCATAATTCATTTTCATAGTTATTTACTACTTGAGCTAATGTGGTTGCTGTTCCTTTTACTGCTTCTTTATCGTTATCAGTTAATCCTTTCCACCAATCTGCTACGATTCCTTGAAAGGTTAAATGACAAAATCTTGATGTTGTTTCAATATCATAACTCTGTAATGTTATTGATAAATATGTGGCTTTCACCCATCTTGTTATAGCCTCATCTATATTTCTGACACAGTTTAGTTTTAAATATATTCCGTTAACACTAATATATTCTTGATTCATATAATCAACTGGGGTTTCTATAGCAATATTACTTGGTCTTCTATCAGATGCCCAATTTATTCCTTCGTATCTATTTCTGTCAGTAGGTTTTCTCCTAAAACTAGGATCTGACCAGTATCTAGCTCCTGGTTGTTCTAGTGTTTCATTTCTACTGCCTTGTCCGCTAGGGACCGTTGTAGGAATAGGCATGGTTACTTGACTTCCAGAACTTTCTCCATGTAGCGGTTTCATGTTTACTGTTCTAACTTTTTCCGTTAATCTTACTATTTCTTGACTTAGACTGTCTAATTCTTCTGCTTCAGCTTCTAAGTATCTATTTTCTAATTGTTCGATTTTAAAGTCATCTGTTTCTTCTATCTGAAGAGGACATAGACTTATTTCGTTTCCACTTGTTTGGAATAGGTTTATTTTTGATAAACATTCGTTATTTTGTTTTTCATATAGATATTCCATTGTTCTTTGTAATTCTACTATCATTTCTTGGATCTTCTGAAAGTTCTTCGAATGGTTTTCATGAACCTGTACTTCTAGTTTCTTATACATATTATTCAATATTAACTTCAAATTCCAGATCTAAAGCTTCGTATATGTTGTTATCTTCTAACTCGTTAAATTCGTTCCTCAAAATTTTATCTTTGTATTTTGAATCGTTACATGGTTCTGATAGCACTTCGTTGGTGCAGAAATTTTTGATTCTGTTATCATGCTTTGAAAACATACTCGAATTGCCCTTATGGGTGTTGTATGCTTTCTCAGCTTTATTATTTTGTCTATAATTATTACATTTTTTAGAATGGATTCTTAATATCTTCTCCTTTATACTACAAATTTTTTGCATAATTAAATTCATAGTGTAAGAAACTAGCATCCAGAAAGAAGACGATAATACTATGAGTATCATAGATAGCAAGATAATCTGTATACCAGTGTTGCCCACCTCGCTTCCTCTTATCTTCAATGCCAGTCGATCTTCTCTTAACAATTTCTAAGAGAAGTACTCCTTAGACTTCGACGTTCTGAATCTCAGACTCCTTATCATCCTATAGCCTTTACGTCCCCGTGTCCCTATGCACTCTTTTCTTGATTGGACTTCTAGACGACAGCCTCCGGGATGGAATAAGGGAGAGATAACTCTTGACCGATGAAGATAGAAAAAACTGGGGGTGTAACGAGTTACACACCATCTTTCCTATTCTATGATAGTACAAGGATTATGATCTTCAAGCTCGAGCTTGCTTCCTACACTTATGGAATTAACACGCAATAATCATCTCAAGAACTTGAAATGGAATCTGGAATAGAATTAGGGAATCGAGACTCTACTCTTTTATTGCAAGACTTAATGTACATACATAGCTACTCCTGGGACTCTCTCCAATAACGAGTGCCCCTCCCTACTAGTCTTAGAGAGCTTATATAGACGCGCTCTTCATTACATTGATGCTTCTTTCTTTTTCTTTACATGGTTGCCGCACACCTGTCCGGTGGCAAGCGTTCTTCTTTTTGAAATCTTTCTCCAACACACATCTATCCGGTGGAGAGCTCTTTGTCGTCTTTTCTTCTTGCGAGTGTCTTCTTACGTCATTGATGACGTGTTCTCTTCTAGAATGCTTTTATCGGCTCGTTCTGCTGTGGCTATCTCTTTCCATTTTATCTTGACATGCGGGGCATATTTTTCCTTCATGTCTTCTGAGTTGGCAAAATATCTGTTGACATCTGTTGCTTGATCTGATTTGTCCGATTTCTATTCTTTTTAGAAACCTCTCTAAATTAATTTTTTTGGATGTATGAGTTCTTCTTGTATTGGATAGAATAATTGTGTTATCTGAAGTTTTATGAAGCCAACTTTGGTTTTCATTAATTAATTTTTCCAATACTTGGCAAAGGACTTTTAATCCTAATTCCCTTCTTGTTTCAACAAATTCCTTGTTAACCTTGTTCTCTTCAAATTCTTTTCTGTAATCTGCATCAATTTCTTTGACGTATTCTGGGGAAGATACCCCAATTTGAATGCAGTGTATTGGACTGAATTTCTTTAATTGTTCCCAGTCCTCTGATGCTGAGAAGATCTTGATATAAATGTCACTAGTAGGTTTTACTAGTGGACTATTGTTTTTAAATTCTCTAACTGCTCTGGAAATATCTTGGGGCAGTCCTTGTATTTCCCCAAGGTCTTGACTTAAATATATTAAATTTGCTGCTCCGATTCTGAAACAGTCTCTGATGATTCTTGGATCAGCTCCTTTGTCAAAGTTAATCCTCAAATATATTCCCGTATGATCTGGAACACAAGTCTCTATTTTTTGAGATTGTAAACTATCTCTAATAGAGATCTGTATTCATTTTCATTTTTTGTTAAGAACTCCGTATGGTTCAATTGCAGGTCATAATCCTACTCACTCTGAGATACCCTGAATTTAAATATTCTTTCGGGCATCAATTTGATATTATCCGAATCTATTCCTTCTCTAAAGGTTGCTTTTATCATCATTTGAATAGATCCTATGTGAATCCATCCTATTTTAGATCTATCTTTTATTTTTTCCATTTTTCTCATCAGGTCTTCTTTTTGAAGTAAAGGTATGTTTATTCTATTTCTAGTGTATTCTATTTGCATAGGCATTTCTCTATTAGTTATTCCATAATAGAAAATATGTTTTCTTTGAGTAATTTTTTCAAAGAGAGATGTTCTAAATCCATCAGAATTTTCTAACCTTAATTTGGTATTTCTTATTCTATTGAATAATCTTCTATCTATTAATACTTCTTGCAAGAAATTTCCTGCTTCTTCCTGATATTCTTCTATTATTTCTTCTTCAGTCTGATTCTGTGTTTGAGAAATAATAGATCGATCCATCTGATTGTTCGTCGTCTGTTATTTGAACAAGTTCTTGAATGTTTTCTATTTCAGAAAGTTCTTCTTCTATAATTTCTTCGAATTGTTTTTGGTTGATTTTCTTAGATCCTCTTTTTGGACATTCATTGGCATAATGTCCTATTTCTTGGCATATAAAGCATTTGCATTCATTTGGTTTCTTTGTATTTTTATTATAATTCCTCTTCTTTCTATAGTATTTTTGTTTTGGTTTTGGTTTAAATCCGAACCTTTTTCTCTTTTTAAATTTATATTTCTTTCTTCTAATATACCTCATTGGCTCACATCCTATAGTTATTGGATGGGTTAATTGTGAACAACAAAGTCCCTGTTTTACCACTTTATTTGTTTTTCTACTTAGTGTAGCTTCAACACACCATTCTTCTAATTTCATTTTTAGAAATTCTATTCGTCCTCCTATTGTGTCTGCTCGTTGTCCAATATATTGAGGGTATAATTGCATTGCTTTAAATCCCCAAGGGTCAGGTACTTTTGTATAAAATAAATTTAGTAGACTTTTATTGGTAACATTTTCTCTATCTCATTCTATCATATATTTTATAGAAATATTCCTGAAATTTACATATATATTCATCTATTCGGCACATATCGCAGAATTTTAGATTATATAGTAAAAAGGTAAATCTCTGTTTTTATTTTTCTTTTTCTACATCTCTATTTACATTCCATGTTTCTCCTAAAAATTCTCTTTGTAATTCGTTTTCATAGTTATTTACTACTTGAGCTAATGTGGTTGCTGTTCCTTTTACTGCTTCTTTATCGTTATCAGTTAATCCTTTCCACCAATCTGCTACGATTCCTTGGAAGGTTAAATGACAAAATCTTTATGTTGTTTCAATATCATATCTCTGTAATGTTATTGATAAATATGTGGCTTTCACCCATCTTGTTATTGCCTCATCTATATTTCTGACACAGTTTAGGTTTAAATATATTCCGTTAACACTAATATATTCTTGATTCATATAATCAATGGGGTTTCTATAGCAATATTACTTGGTCTTCTATCAGATGCCCAATTTATTCCTTCGTATCTATTTCTGTCAGTAGGTTTTCTCCTAAAACTAGGATCTGACCAGTATCTAGCTCCTGGTTGTTCTGGTGTTTCATTTCTACTGCGTTGTCCGCTAGGGACCGTTGTAGGAATAGGCATGGTTACTTGACTTCCAGAACTTTCTCCCTGTAGTGGTTTAATGTTTACTGTTCTAACTTTTTCCATTAATCTTACTATTTCTTGACTTAGACTGTCTAATTATTCTGCTTCGGCTTCTAAGTATCTATTTTCTAATTGTTTGATTTTAAAGTCGTCTGTTTCTTCTATCTGAAGAGGACATGGACTTATTTCGTTTCCACTTGTTTGGAATAGGTTTTTTTTTGATAAACATTCGTTATTTTGTTTTTCATATAGATATTCCATTATTCTTTTAATTCTACTATCATTTCTTGGATCTTCTGAAAGTTCTTCGAATGGTTTTCATGAACCTATACTTCTAGTTTCTTATACATATTATTCAATATTAACTTTAAATTCCAGATCTAAAGCTTCGTATATGATGTTATCTTCTAACTCGTTAAATTCTTTCCTCAAAATTTTATCTTTGTATTTTGAATCGTTACATGGCTCTTATACCACTTCGTTGGTGCATAAATTTTTGATTCTAATATCATGCTTTGGAAACATACTCAAACTGCCCTTATGGGTGTTGTATGATTTCTCGGCTTTATTATTTTGTCTATAATTATTACATTTTTAGACTGGATTCTTAATATCTTCTCCTTTATACTACGAATTTTTCGCA